>JAJHZJ010000230.1:0-1395000 GCA_023548195.1 Bettongia penicillata ogilbyi
CTTTGTTTAGATATTGTACTTAATAAGACTGATCAGATCACTATGGACTTCTTAGATGTGTTTAAGTAAATGATACTACCATGATCTTGTAGAACTGGGAGACAAAGCTCATAAAACGCTACAATGTGGCAAAGGTCCAAAGGGATTCATCTTGGTACTACTACATCTCAATGGCTCTATCCCATTTGTCTCCCTAGTAGGTACAGGTGAGATTCTATGTTACACCATTTTCACCAAAATCAACCATAGTCCTTCGAGGTCTATCTTGATGGAAAATGTTGGCCTGTTCCTACTGGTACAGGAGGCCAGAAATAAAAAGAAAATGGTCCTACTCTGTGATGATAAAGCCATTAAGGGCCTGATGATCATATGGCACACTTAGATTTTGATATTTTAACAAGCAATAAAGAGACTGCCATCTTGGTGGAAGAGGGACGGTAATATGAACTTTTTTGGATGTTGGTGTCCAAGAATTCAAGGAGGTTTCTGTTCTTGTCTCATGTCCTCTGAAGAAATAGATGATCTCATTAGGGATGGGGGCCCCTGAGACCAGATTATTCATTCAATCTTGGTTACAGTGTGGTGTCAAAATAAATGCTTTGCCAATGCTAAAAACACCTTAGTTTCTAGATTTTGGGAATAATATAACTGGTAGTTACTTGGTATGCCTAAGAGGTACTGATGGAGATAGTGAGGGAAATAAAATATTATCTATTTTGACCATCAAGAAGTGTAGGGAAGGTTTCTTTTAAATCATGAGTTAGTGGGAACAATCATCAGTGGCATAAAATTTGGAAGTTCCACATTTGGTTTTATTTTTTACATTAACTTATAGGCGACTGGTTTTGTAAGTAATGGAATTCATCTGGTTACACTGGCTGTTATTGTTTTTTTGACATTACTGTAGTACCATATGCTGTAAAGAGATGTTTCCTGCTGATTGCACAATGATCTAGAAAGTTTCATGAGGTCTCAGAGTACATTAAGACCAGAGTCCAGAGTGTGTGCTAGTGGGGAGTTCTAGAACCAGAGGCAAACATAACTGGGCCATCTGACTCCATGGTCCTGGGTGGGAGGTGTGGAGGAGGCCATGCACTCAATAGCAGCTCAAGGAAGCCTTAATGATGATAATGATAATTCTGTTTCCAAGTTTCTTTGTACATAGGGTACCCCCAGAGTCAGGGACAACTAGACACAGCCAAAATAAACATAAGAATCTCCTACAAATTGCCATTATCCATGGGGTGTGGGGTGGTGGAGGGAAGAATAGTGAGGCAAACTTGGCCTATTTCTGTTAATTCAAGTAAATAAATGACTTTTTGTTAGGTCTAGAGGGATATATGTGGGTAAGAGGGATTAGAGAAGGAAAAGAGTACTTAAAAATTCCTAATTTTATTATGTAAGAGCTTAGAAGGTGGTGGCAATCCCAACCTGGACATTATTCTATCTGATTAGATCAGAAAAACCCTCCCAATATTGGCCCATGAGTATCATCAATTCATTCCATTAAGTATTTTGGCCGGGAATTCAGAAGGTATAGATAGGAGCTCTAGGAGAACTTCCTGATTTCTCAGTTGAACATGAAGAGGATTATTAAAACCCTCTGGACATTCTACGGAAAGACCTAGGGACCACCTAGCAGTGAGCTGTTTTGGTTTTATACTCAGCAGTTTGCCCAACTCATGAGATCTGATAGTATTTCTTATGGTTCAGGACCCTCCAAAGACTCTGGGCTCACATGAACTGCACCCTTACAAGGCCATTCTCTCTTGGGTTGGTCGCTCCTACACCCAAGTTTTGTTTTTTTTCTGAGAAAATGTCCAAAATAAAACAGGCATATGTAATGTTTAGGTTTCCCCACATATGGGCAATTTGAAAATCTCCAATGCAAATGGCTCATTAACCATTCCAGGGAATCAAACACACCGTGGGGTGGAGGAGTATGAGGTAGAAGTGGCTCTGGAGCAATTACTCACTTTAATATGAAAATGCATGACTTACCACAATAGGAGGGTTGCCTACATCCAATTTTCTTCCTCTCATCTGATATTCCCAACCTCCACAGTATGAATTTAGTCCTTCATGTGTAGGGTGCTGCTTCTCCTTCTTTTAGGAGGATAATACTAAGGAAATCCTCTGCTTTTAAGGATGCTGATGTTTAAAAACGAACTCAGAAGCTCTACAGCTTTGGGTTACTTGCAAGGAAGGCAACTCCCAAAGTTAGTATTCCCTAAGAAATCTCTTTTCTGTGACTAGAAAGCTAGATTTTGTGATCATGCTGCCGAGGGAATTTAAAACCCCCTTTCTAATATACAGGGGATTCGGGTTTAGGAATAGTGCCTTTGAAATTCTTTCTAAGATGACGACCTTTTCTAAGAAAACCAACCTTGATTGAGTTACTTAAAGAGCTTAATCAGAGCCAAGAAACCCCAACTTGTTTACGTCTTTACTTTTTCAGTGTATCCATGAATCATTAATTTTATCAATGCCAGAAATATTTCCAAATGTTCGGATCTCATTTCATCCACTTTTACTTCTTGGATGCCTTTTGTCCATGTTCTGAAATAAATCCTCCGTGATGAACCTACACAATGCCTTTATTTAAGACTTTTCATATTGAATATGAACAGCCCTCCTTCTTTTTAATGCCCAAGCTAGGATAAGAAGATGGTTTAGGGTTTGTTGTGACCTATAAAAATTCTCTCTTATGCCATAAGGGTTACCCATGATGATGGTAACTTGCATGTAGCCAAGAAATAGAACTTTTAAGACATGATATTATATTATAGAGTGTTGTATAATATAAATAAAATAAATAATTATGAACTCATGTTCCCATGAAATCTTGATATTAAAAGAAATATAAACAATACAAATGGATATAAATCCTATTAATTTCTTGGCTTACAAAGTGAATACAATATTTTGTTTGAAAACATTCTGCCATTTTATTACAAAAGTTGAAGGAAAAGATTTTCAAGGTTGTCTACTCATTAAAATTGCCGGGAGGTTGGTTATCAGGATGCAAGTCATGTTTTAATGACATTTTGGAGCAGCTTCATTTGTAGAAAAAAATCAAAAATAGTTTCAATTTGCTGTGCATGCTCATCTTTTATATTACTCAAGGTACAAATGATGCAGGGTGGATTTTTAGTCAACTTTTTGACAGTAAAGTAATGTAACATTCACCTAAATTCATTTCCAAGATCCATGACACAGGTTTTCATGGCACTTAAAAATGTATTCTTGCTTATATCCGAGAAGGAAGAATTACAAAGAGATTAATATTAAATAAAGTGCACCAATTAGATCCCAGTCAAGTTTTTAGAAATAAATTTTAATTCATTTTAAGAAATAAATTTATCCTTTCCTTTAGAATTTTTTTCCTTTCTAATTTCTTTTACCAAAATCAAAATGTTGATTTTTCTCCTTGTTACAATAGTAATAACATTTCTAGTAATACTTTAAAGTTTTCTGAGAAACAGCATGAGGTAGCAAAGAGAATACTAGGGTCAAAGCCAATGATGACCAAGTTCAAGGCTTACCTCTGACATGTACTGGTTTGAGACCTTGGTTGTCAGATAAGAAAAAAAAGAATATGTCCAGGATATTCTGTGGTGTAGATATGATTAGATAAGCCAGAGGAAGTATATACCAATTAGGGAGGAAAAGAAAGGAATTTAGAACTCTGAGTTAACTTGACATATCTTAGGGCCATACTTCTGTAAAGCATATCACCATAGCAAACACACACACACACACACACACACACACACATACACACGATTTGCTAATTGATGAAAAAAATGGCAGTAAATACTTTCTTTAAGTAAACGTAAATATTTTCTTTTGTTCCTTGTTTTTTGGTGGTTTTTCAGTTGTATCCAACTCCAGTTGAGATTTTCTTGGCAAAGATACTGGAGTGGTTCATCATTTCTTTCTCCAGATCATTTTCAATTTGTCATTTCCAGTTGAGAAAACTGAGGCAAACAGTATTGAGTGACTTGCCTAGAGTCACACAGCTAACACGTGTCTGAAATCACATTTATACTCAGGACTTCCTGACTTCAGGCCTGTGCTCTATCTACTGTGCCACTTAGCTGTCCTCTTTTTTTCCTTGAAGTATAATAAACTACACAGTAAGCAAAAGATGAATCCCTATAATAATAACATTCTCTTGAACAACTTTTTAGTGAAGAAAACATTGTGTATTCTAATGGAATTTGGGTGTGTTGAGGGGGGTATTTTGTGGGGTTATTCCTTAAGAAAGAAAGATATTTTACGAAGGCCAGGGTCCTTTATCCAATTCTGAAGCTGTAATAAGCAAAACGTACAAATACTGAAGCATAGTTTGTTATCTTTCTCATGAGCAAGCTTCTATCTGAATTATTTTTATCTCAACTCCTTCTTAGAGGATTTATATTAACCTCTGGTTCATTCCTACTTTACTGTTTCTGAGTTTATAACAGTATATTGGATGAAAAATCCAATCTTCTAAAATCCATTCTGTTTCAATAGTATCTGTCCCCACTAGCACTAAAATTATATATACATACGCAATCTAAAAGAAGCTAAGTACAGCATATTGGATGGACACTTCACAACCATCACTTCCATTTCTCAGACTTATTATACCTCCTAAACACATCATGGAGATAGCAAAATCTGTTTTAATGATAAATGAGAGAATCTCTTAGAACTCTATAGTTCTAAGGACTTTGGTTATTATTACTTAAAGACTTTGAGGTTTATAGTTATGAATAACTCTTCTGAATACATTCCTTCAGAGAACTGGTTTTTTATCAGATTTTCCATTGTTATCAAACAATATTAGGTATGCCCACATATATGTAATGTGCGGCTAGATAGTGCTACTGCTAGAGTGCCAGGTCTAGAGTCAGGAAGACTCATCTTTGTGAGTTCAAATCTGGCTTCAGATACTTATTAGAAAAGTCACTTAACCCTGTTTGTCTCAGTTTCCTTATCTGTTAAATGAGCTGGAGAAGGAAATAGCAAAATACTCCAGTATCTTTGCCAAGAAAATCTCAAAAGGGATCACAAAGGGTCAGACATGACTGAACAGAAATATATATGTGTGGCAATATACTATATATATTATAGACTGAAATATTTATACTATGTACTGAAATATTTAAGAGGTAGGGATCTATGCTCTCTCAAAAGCTTTATGACATTTAAATCATATGTAAGAACATATTTGAAGAAATATGTATTACCAAAGCCACCACCTTAATTCAATCTCTTATTATTTTATTACTACATGACTGCAATAATCTCAGTTTTCCTTTCCACACTAATTCATTCTGCATATCACCACCAGATTAATTTTTACTAAATTAGTTTTTACTAAAATGTTAATTATGCAGATTATACTTAAAAATGTGTTGTTCATTTTTCAAAGAGCCAGTTGATAAACTTTTATCAGCAATCCCTGGGTATAAGGACAATATTAAAATTGATCTCAAAAACTAGAATTCGTAATATTACTACAGAAGCTGTTATGTGCTCAGGCTTAAAATAAGTTAGGTAGCACATTCAAATTTCGTTTGTTTCTCTTTAACTTGATGTTCCCTATCTCTCAGAATCTGGATTCATGTGATATTCTGAGAGTATGTCTGAATTACATGTATAGATTAGGTAAAAATAAAATTTTATGGCAGAATTATCTAATTCTCATGTTCCTCTGTTTAATTTCACCTGACAAGATTTGGTGTGTGTCCTTGAAAAAGGCAGAAGATTCCATTTCTTTATCAGGCTGAGAAAAGGAACAGTTGGAGAAGGAGGGAACCTAATAGAAAAGATATTAATGATGATAAATGGAAAAATCTAGTCCATGTTTTTCAGGCTAGTGGAAATTTTGGCAATAGAAGAAACTTTTTTTTTAATCTAAAGGAAAACCTAAGAGAGCTCCTGTGTGTTCCATTTTTTACTCGGGAGGCACAGTTGGTCTCCTTAGCAACTAAGGGATTATCATTCATTCTTTAATAAATAAATAAAGAGATTTTCTGAACTGCCACTTCATGTTTCTCTTCATATAATTAAGAGTTTTCTGAAAGAAAATATTAGTATTCCTTTCAATTCTTAAATAGCCTAAGAATGCTGTGTGTTTGAATGATTTATTTATACTCATTAGAAACGTTTTTATTTCGGTCTTGGTGATTTTGCATTTAGTCTCTATCAAAGCCCAAATACAACCGTTTTTGGAGCTTCAATTTTGTTGACAGAAAGTTGCACAAGGCTTGAAATAAGGTTGATAGTTTCTTGTACTTTGTGTGTGCATGTGTGCATATGTTTCTCTAGGCAGTGAGGGGACAAAGGCTTCTCCTACAAGAAGGTGGTAATTAGCAGTTCATAGACAACATTATAGAATCTAACCCTTTTTCCCTCCTCAGTTATTTAGACACTATTATATGAATTTTTAACCTCAAAGAACACATTTCTTTCAAGTAATCATCCATCTCAGACAGTCAACTCTAAGAGCTGTGTCCCTGTTGCAGAACTGCCTGCCATCCTCCATGGTGACACTGGGCTGTGGACTAGGTAGCAAACAGACAGGCTGAGGCTTCTCAGTATGCATCACCATACAAGTACCAGATGACTCATGAGAGCTGCGGTTCAAGACCAAGAGAGAGAATGAAGGCCATAGAGGGCTTACTTTCAGAAGTCCAGATCATGGTAGCCCAAAGTCCAAAAAAGAGTTGGCTGTAGAGAAAGGCCGTGTCTTTATGAAATAGTCACCATCAGTGAGTCAAGAAACAAGCATTCATTAAGTACCTACTGTATTGCCAAGAATTGTGTAAGTTCTACAAATACCAACAATGGAGGGAAACCCACTGTCCCTTCTGTCAAGGAGTCTACAGTCTAATTTGTAAATAACCAGGTACAACCAATACTTATACATAATAAATTGGAAATCGTTAATAAAGGGAAGACACACAGATAAATTAGGATTGGGAAAGTCTTCCTGTAGAAGCTGTTATTTTAGCTGGAACTTGAAGGAAGTCAGAGAAGCCAGGAGACAGAGGGAAGAAGGGAGAAAATTCTCAGACAAAGGGAACAGCCCGTGAAAATGCCTGGAACTGAGAAGTAGAGTATAATGTAGCTCAAACAGCAGGAACACCAGTATCGTTGGTTCACAAAGTATGTGAGGAGAAGGAAAATATCAAAACACTAGAGAAATAAGAGAGTACCAGGTTCAGAAGGATTTTTGAATAGTAAATAAAGGGTTTTCTATTTAATTCTGGTGGTAATAGGAAACCACTCAAGTTTATTGAATAGGGAGATACTACATGGTCAGACCTGCGTCATCATCATCATCACATTTATATAATACTTTAAGGTTTGCACAGTGCTTTGCAAGCATTTAATCCTCACAACAACCCTGTGAGATAGATGACATCACTATTCTCATTTTACAGATGAAGAAATTGAGGCAAGTAGTAGTTGTTCTTTGCCCAGGTTTCTATAGCAAGTAAGTATCTGAGGCCAGAGTTGAGCTCATTCATGTCTTCTAAACTCCAGATCTCTCTAAACTCTTCTAAACTCTATCCAATTTGCAACTGAGCTGTCTCTAAGAAGAGCATTTTGACATCTGAGTAGAACATTGGCCAGTCTGAGGAGAGAGACTTGAGACAGAGAGATCCACCTTAAGCTTATTGTAATAATTCAGGCATGAAATGATAAGGATCCGGACAGTGTCAGAGGAGGGAAAGGGGTATGTATGAGAGATGTCATGATATCAACAAGACTTGGCACCACACTGAAGGTGGTGGATGAGTGTAAGGAGTTGAAGATAGTACCTAGGGTGACTAGGAAGGTGGTGGTACTCTCTATGGTAATGGAGAATTTGGACGAACAAAAGCTAGGGTGCCAGGGCCAATAATGATTTCAGTTTTGGCATGAGTTTAAGATGTCCATGGGCCAACCATTAAACCATGTTTAATAGGCAGTTGGAGATATGATATTGGTAATCAGGAAAGAGATTAGGTCTAGATAAGTAAATCTTGGAAACATCAACATAGAGATCTACATCTAAAATACAATAGCAGTGACTTGACCCAACAGGCAGAGGGTCACAATTGTAAGTACACAGGAAAGGGAGTCAAGGAGCATAGGTGCCTTATTTAATTCATTGGGAATGTCAAATTGATTTATAATAATATGAATAGATTGAGCACTGCCTATCCCATCTAGCTGATGCCCAGATGCCATAAGTGGTGCTGACTTACCTCTCCATTCTTCTGGATGAGAGAGAACTCCGTTGGGTCCATTGGTGGATAACACTTAGCAGCATCCATTGGAATGTAAACAGGCATCTACTCATCAATTTCATTAGTCATTATTTTATTTTACTACATCTGCTTGAAGGCAATAAAAGTGAGCTGACTTCTTAATTTCCTTTAATTCAGACTTTTTGCTAATTCAGACTGTCCTTCCCTCCAATTAGTCTAATTTAGTGAGATTTTTTATTGCAATTCTCAATGTCATTTAATGCATATTCAATTAGTATATTCTCACCTACATATTTAAGATCTAAAGTGATACTAGGTTCAGAGATAGAACAGATTACAAGGAGCCCTTTGACCAATGGATCTTGCTAGCATTAATTGGGGCAGAAAAAGGAAGTATTTCTTGGTTAGCATTTTATTTCTTTTGTTGTAAGAGTGATTGATGTCTATAATTATAAAATATGCAGGCTTAAATAAAATGAAGAAAAATAAGGATTTAGTAATTATCTACTACATTGTAATTGCTATGAATCCAGGGAACATATTTGATTTCTTCCTTGCCTCCCATCTCCAGTTCCTTTGACAAGGCCTCGTCTAACATAAATATCAGGCGCCTAGTCAAGGAAGAGCATGTTCATTCGTTCTTTTAATAAACACTATTGTTATCTGATATGTTTCTCTTTTGGAGAGATACCAAGTTTAAATAAGATATCATCACCAACTTCCTACAGCTTGCAGAAAACTAGCTAGAGTCAAGGGTCCCAGAAAGAGAATAGATCACAATAGAGACCCTGTTTTGGGCTGGTTGATGAATGGTTTGATAAGGTCTTCACAAAGAGTATAAGGATATATATCTGTGAGGAAGTGTGCAGGTCCAAATAGGAGAGAAAATACAACGTCCAAGAAAGAACAGTGCAGAAAGACATATTAGACAAGTCAGAGGTAGAAAGTTCTGATGGTAATTTAAGAGAGATGAGTGTTCTTTGATATCATTGGATGGGTGTGGTAAATCTGCCTTCTTGTTCTTCAGGGGTCAACTCCCTACCAGTCTTCTGGTTGGTCAAAGTTCAACAGGTTTTGAATAGCTAATGAATCAGTGAATTTGGATAGTTTTAAAGTGACCCTTCTCCTATAAGGCATATCATTATATCAGCCCATTCATATCTATAATCAAATCCATTTAGTAAGGTAAAAATTCTGTCTGCATGAGAGTAGTCATTTAGACAGATTTGGTCTGATTCATCTTTCCATTGAGGATATGTCTCAGTTGTTTGATTGATTCTAGGAAAATCCATAATATAAAGTAGATGCTGTGCTTAAAGGCTTCCTATTCATTCAGTCAGAATTTGAACAATGTCTATTGCTAGACATTAACAAATGTTCATTTTGAAAGCATTTAACAAATGTTAAAGACAATTAAGAAATAGTACTTAATGCCATCTCAAATACTGGAATTTTGATAGAATATAAAATTGAATGGTACATTTTGTAACAATTTGTGTGTACTAAATATTTTTAAATGTGAAGATCAATTTACATTTGCATTCTTGAAAACCAGTAATAATAAAAATAATAATAGCTGACACTCATTTAATCCTCACAATAACCCTAGGAGATGGGTACCATTATTATCTTCATTTTACAATCTAAGAAACTGAAGCAAGGTTAAGTGACTTGCCCACAGTCACACAGCTCCAATTGTAAAAAGAAGGAGAATATTTAAAAATACCATTAGACTTATTTTCTGTCCCCCACTCCACCCCCAGACACAAGTCTTACTATTACACTATTTCACATATAAACATTTTCTGTACAACATTAGATCTACTTTCAATATACATGGTATAATGCTTCATATTTATATTTACATAGGGTTCCAGCAATGAATGTGAAGACAGCTAGGTGGTGAGGTGGAGAGAGGGTTGGATCTGGAGTTCAGATGTCCTGAGTTGACATTTGGTCTTAGACACTTATAGCCCATGACCCTGAACAAGTCACTTAGACTTTTTGTGCCTCAGTTTCTTCATCTGTATGATGGGAATAATTGCAGCACCTACCTCCTGGGATTATCATGAGGAGCACATGGGATGGTATTTGTAAAGTGCTTTGCAGATCTTAAAATGCCATGTAAAAGCTAGTTTTTATTGAAAATGCGGTCAGGTAACTTCATGTTTGTTAACTTCAGACCTTCCTTTCTTTCATTTTTATTCAATGCCTGGTTTTCTGCCCACTCTCTCCTATCCCCTGAATGCCCTCCAACTGAAAAGTCATCATTTCAATACCTTATGTAACTAAGCAGAACCTTACTCACATACCTCCCTTTCTACCCCATTCTTCTACATCATTACACCTCACTCCTTACTACCTCTGACTTGTAAATAAAGAGCACAGCAAGTTTATGTATTCTTTTGTGACATTTTGTATATTTGCTACTGAATGAGGTTATGAAATCTTGGTTCAAAAACTTAATGTTTAAAATTATAGTCACAAGCATTTTCAGGTTTATAGTTACAACTGCTACTACTAATAAAAATAAAAAGTGATATCTACATAGTGCTTTAAGGTTTAGCAAGCAACTTGCATATATAATTTCAGAAAGTTACTTGCCTAGTATCACACAGCTAGTATCTGTATGAGGCAGGATTCAAATACTGATCTTACCAACTCTAAGTCCTGTGGTCTCTCTCTCCAATATACTACCGATCCATATTAGATGAGGTTCTACTGTATTTTCTCCATGCATATAATCCTAAGTTTCTTTAAGAACACTTTAATATTTTTTCTAGTAAGCAAAATAAACCTAAAACAATCATTAGTTTCACAGTAAAGAACATTGGTGAAAAAAGGAATGAACCTAGGGTCTAAAGAAATAATAAGGAAGCAGATGAAATGAAGATAACAGTTGGTCAGGGAAGCAAGATTTTAAAGAACATAAATGAAAAGGTTGTTGCAAAGTATTTATTGAGTTCCATCAATCTGCTAAATTTGCCCCGGAGGAAAGAGTAAAAAAAAATAATGAATAGACTATAAACTCCTTGACATCAGGAATTATTACACAGATGTGTTCATATTTCTGTTGGCAAGCACGTAGTTTCTGCTTCGTAATGGTTTAGTTGAATTGAACTAGGAGAATGAACGTTAATTGACGTGCTACAATAGGTAAGTTATAAATACCTTTACTCAGAATATAATCTTGGATTTAAAGGGGACCACAAGTGTTATGTAACTGAATCTGTAGATACTAGTAGCTATTCCTCAAAGATGCGTATTGTGTAACCTGTAAATTCCTTCAAACTCTGAGAGGCAATCTCCCTCAACCATATTCCCCACAAAGTAATAATTCAGAATTTACTGAAAGACTTCTACCTCCTAATTTACTTCCTCTGCATTGTTAGGTAAGTGTAATTATTTGAAAGTTTCTGCTTACTTCATCCCCAAAACTGCCTTTCTAAAAATTGTATTCCTTCCCTCTTGTTCTATAGAGTATATGGTGGAGATGGATATAAGGTAAAATTTGGCAGCTTGTATGTGACCAGATTGGACCTTAAATGCCAAACAGAATTCAAGATTTACTTGACAAAAAGTAGCCAACTGATATTTTTGAGCAGAGGAGTGATGCTACTGTATTAACAAGACTAGTCTAGTAGAGGTGAATAAATTTTGGAGGGTTAGGATTAGCAAGGAGACCAATCAGATGACTGTTCTTATAGTGATAATATAATCTTAAAAAATAGTGGTAACAAAGAAGGAACTGGAGCTGAGAGATACTGAAAAGGCAGAATCAACAAGACAGCAACTGATTGGCTCTGGATGGGGAAGAATAAAAGATTTAAAATGAGAGACAGAGTGATCAGTGGTGCCACAAAAATAAATAATGAGCCCACATGCTTGATAATCATAATACCTAGATCTCCGATTTATTGTAAGGGTAAAATGTGACAATGATTGTAAAGCAATTTACCTGCTTTAAGGAGCTGTATAAATATTAACTATTTTTAAAAAAGGAAAAGATAAGCTCAGTATTATACATATTGAATTTTAGTTGCAAGAGTAATGTTCTGGCACAGCTGAATGGTAAATAGATAGTAATTTTACTGTTGTCCTATATCTTTCCTTCCTTTTGTGGCCAAACTCCTTGAGAACCTCACTTACAGTAGGTGTATCCACTACTTTTCCATTTACTCTCCTCTTACTTCTCCACAATCTGCCTTCTGACTTTAGTAATTCAACCAAAATGACTCTCTCCCAAATTATTCATGGTATCTTATTTGCCAAATCAGAGAGGTAGAAGAAGAATCAAGAGAGATTGGTTTCTGAAAATCAACAAGGAAGAGAAAATGATCTACAGTGTCAAAGGCTACAGAGGTCAAGGAGAATGAGGACTGGGAAAAGGTCATTGAAGAAAAGGTCATTTAATTTGGCAACTAAGAAATCGGTAGTAACTTTGGAGAGGGCAATTTTGGTGCAGTGATAACGTCAGATGCTAGATTGTAAGGGGTTGATTATTCGGTATATATCCATATTGTTCCACCTGACAGAATGTAAAATTGGTAAACAATAAAGCCATTTCATGTGAGTTGGGTGAAGGAGGAGATAGTGGCAGAAGACATCTGAGAGATAGGGTAAGAGGAAGACAGTAGAAGAGGGAGCTTACAGCAAATGGCATCAATTTTTTCCCATAAAATATGAGGTAAGGTTCTCAGCAAAAAGAGTGGAGAAATAGAGGGAAATATTGGAGGTTTAACTAGGGATGAAAAGAGAGGGAAGGTGAGTTTATAAGGCAGGTAGGGTAGTATTGCCTAGTAGTAGTGAGGGCCCAGATGAAGTTGTGTAACATAAATTTGTAGTTAACCCAGTCAGAAGGGTTGCATGATCTTCTCCATCCTTATTCAGCACCACATTTGTGGGAGAGAAAGCAGAGAGTGATGGGAGTGATTCAAGGCTGAATCTTGACTTGGCATAATTGGTGATAGGATAAGTAGGCTAGAGATTCAAGAGAGAAAGATGGTGTTGAGTTGAACCAGTCTACCAAGGAGTCAAGATGGGTAGAAGAAGAGACAGTGACTTAAGCAGGAGAGATGGCGTTTAAATTTAAATTTCTCATTTAAAGCCCTTCACATTTAACCCTCATATGCTTTTCCTGTCATATAACACATATTCTTTCACATACGCAGTGGTCCAGCCAATATGGCCTTTTTAACTATTTCTCAGTACAGTAGCTAGGTGGTACATTGGATACAGTGCTGTTCCTGGAGCCAAGAAGTCTTAGGTTCAAATCTAGCCTCAGATATTTGTCACCTTGTGAGGTTGGGCAAGTCACTTAACCTCTGCTACAGTTTCCTCAATTGTAAAATAGAGAAAATAGTAATACCTACTTCCCAGGACTGTTGTGAAAATCAAGTGAGATAATATTTGTAAGTGTTTAGCACAGTTCCTGGCACATAGTAAGTCCTTAATAAATGCTCTTTCCTTTTTTTTTTTCCTTTCCTTTATGATCACATATTGTTCTCATCTCCCCTCTCCAAGCCTTTACACTGGTTCCTCCCATTTCTCTTACGGCTCAGATCAAGCCTTTCCAGTTCCCTCGGTTACTAGTCCCTTCTCCTTGCAAAAAATTACCTTGTTTATTTAGTATATATCCATATTGTTCCACTTGACAGAATGTAAACTCCTTAGCTATGTAAAATTTCATTTTTGTCATCATATCTCCAGAGCCTTGATTAGTGCCTGGGATCCCATAGGTGTTTAACACATAATTATTGCTAGGTAGTTAGCAATGTCAAAAGCTACAGTCAAGGCTACGGACTTGAGAGAAAAGCCATTTGATTTGTCGTTTAAGTCATAAATGTCCTTTGAAAGAGAAGTTACAGTCACTAGCAAGCTAACTTGAGTAGAAGCCAGACTGCAAGGGATTGAGGAGAGAGGACGTAGGAAAGAAATAGAGTGTCTGGTATAAACATTTTCAGAAAGCTTAGTTATGAAAGGATGGAAAAAATAGAGTGATACTTGAATGAGATTGGCCACAAAGGCCTTCCACTTCCTTTTTAGAACTGAGCACACCTAAGTATATTTGTAAGAAACAGGGGGTCTATGAACGGGACAGATTCTGTGAGGAACTTGATGATGTCAGTTCTGCATGTATTCATTTGGAGATGCCAGAAGGTCATCGAAAAATTCATTATGAGTTGGCCATTAATATTGTCTAATTTTTGACTTCATGTATCAAGCGCTTAGGTTTTATTATATTTTCTCATTTAAAACATAATAATAACTGAGTGCTTGGTACATGTTGATTGTGGAACTTCTTACCGGGATAAACAACAATGCCATCCAGCTTTAGAAATGCATATGGAAATTCTTGGCAATTAAAAAAAGAGAGAGAAAGAGAAAACAAAGGCCAGCATAGACTATACTTTGTCAATATAGAGAGAGAACCAGACAGAGAAGAAACCCCCACCCCAGATCAGGCAAGGGCAGCATATCACCAAACAAATTATGCTGTCCTTGTGCACAGGCATTACATTACACAAACTGTTCTTCTAAGTGAGAGAATTTGTCCCTTAGAAATTGCTCATTGGTACATTTGGACGCTATGTATCATGTTAAAGATCCATAAATGTCACCATGGCGGGTTAGATATGATGCATTGTAATATTTTCCCCAAATCTGCATAGAGTTCTGCTCAACAGATTGCCATGATGCATTGCTTCAGAAGCCCTACTACAGTGCTTCAGGGACACTCTGAGTTGCCTCATGGGAATCTCCCTAAAGCATCGCCCCGTGGACAGAAACACCAAGAGACTAGGATATCATTTTTTTAGACATGACCAAAAAAAACCCTTAAGTGAAACTTTTTATATTTATGGTATAGAGTTTTTCTGCCAATATGTTGTGATTTATTGCACCTCTTTATTATGAAAAGTAAAAGTGACATATCCCTGTTCCAATAAGAAAATGGGTGGGCTTTTGATTTTAGTATCATCTCACTACTCCATAAGTTCCTCATTTTCCACAAGGACATTTTTATTATTGTTGCACATCATCATTAATAAACAACCCAGGAGCTTACCCCCTTTCAATGTAATCATGCCTATAAGCTCTCAACATTTACATTTTCCAACTTATCCTGGATTGTTTCCTGTAGGCACTCCGAGGAGAAATCGTCCCTCTTGAGGAAAATGTAAACCATGTCAATGGCCTTGCCCGGCAGCTCACAACATCTGGAATTCAGCTTTCCCCATATAACCTCAACAGTCTGGAAGACCTGAATACGAGGTGGAAGCTTCTGCTGGTAAGCTTTCTGTGTTCATCTTTATCATTCTGCCCTGGAAAACAGGAAAACAGTCATTTCATTTTATCTTTGTGGAAATATTTTGCACACGTGGACACTTAGAACCACTTGGCAAACTTCTCCAAACCTAAGCTTTGAAGGTTTAAGGTCATCTCCAGTCTAATAATAGCACTCTTTTTAGTGACTATATCATCATCTTTCAAACCAGGACTTAATATTTTGCAAAATAAAATAGTATACAAGTCACTATAATAAGTTAACTGAATTGGTGACGTCAAGGTACACTTATCGATTTGTCTCAAGATTGATAAAGCACTTTTCTTAAAAAGAGTGTAAAAAATCTCATTTGTACCATTGTTAATAATGATTCTGGGTGCTCAACCCATTGGGCATCAAGTATCTCAATACCCACAAATGGACGCTCTTCACGATTTTAAAGTAATAAATGGAGTGAGTTTTTCCTCCATAAGTGTAATCATATCCTCATCTGGATGGATTATTGGCAGGGAGACAGGACTAGAAAGAAGGACATATGGCCTTCAGTCCTCTTGAGCATACAACTACTACCCCATATGTCCATTCCAACAACTTCCCAAGTGTCTATAATGAAAAACCTACATCTGCTGTCAGTCATAATAAAATGTATTTGCACAAGGCTTTTCAAAGTAGTTATTTCACCCCTTTTCTATAAGATAGTACAAATATTCTCATTCCCAATTTTCAGGTGAGGAAACTGAGAGTCAGAAAGCAAAAGAGATTGTCCACACTTACATAGCTAACAAGTGCCAGAGCTAAGACTTAAATCTTCTGACTCCATATCCATTGTCCTTATCATTAAGCCCTTGTGACAATAACTAATGCTTCCAGTTTCAGATGAGTGATTGTCTTCATTATCCTGCTTTAAATGCATAATGGGAGAGGATACCAAGAACGAGGCTTGTACTTTCATAATTTCATAGTGCAGTGTTGTGTGCTCTTGAGGGTAGGAAAGAAATCCAGGAAGGATGTGTGCTTCCAAGGCTTTTAATGAAAAAATGATGAACCAGATCTCTTTTTCTCCCAGGAGCCCTTTGTGGGTATAGTTCAAAATTCTACCAAAAAAAAAAATAGTATATCTTTAATAAATAAAAAATTATAAAGCTGATATACCCTGTAAGATCCTGAACAGTTTAAGCCTCGTAGGTGATAGAAGGTTATGAAGCATCTGCACAATTGATTATTTTAGGTTCTGTTGACAAAAGTATGACAGAGCTAAATGGTTAGTTACATGCCTTTCTGTGTCTATGTTATCCATACTCTGCTTAACTGTTGTATACTATTAAATTCTTATCAGTACAATCCTTAATATATTTTCCATTTCAAACATAAATAAGAAAAGTAATAACTGTCCAAAGAAAATCAATGGCCGCATTTGTTTCATTCAAGCACATTTGAACTATATCTTAGAATTTGTTCAGACAGCTAAAAAGCAATATTCATTTTTAAAATGAGGTACACAATTTGTGATAGGAACCTATAAATTCACAAATGATGCTGAAAGATTATGACTTGTACAAAGTCAACACTGAAACATTTTTCTAGGCACATTATTTATTTAGATATTATGTTTTAGAAAATATTAGCAATTTAATAAGAATCCATTTTTTAAAATGACTAAGAACTTGGTTGAAAGTACAAGGAAGTAAAATAATCTGGGTGCCAGCAAAAGGCAAACATATAGTGAAATATGGTTCAATTTTTTTTTGAAGTTGCTTCTAGGTTGTCCCTCTATTTTATATCATTGACACACTCCTAAGTCTAGTCTCCACATTTCTTCCCAAGAACATATGCCCCAATATGTTACTAGAATGTTTTCATATAGTAACCAAAATATTTTGGCAAAAAATAAGCCAGAGCTGTGGGCATGGGTAGCCATGTCTTAATAAGCAAAGCAGTGTACATCCAAATTAAATATTTCATCAAAATGATTGGTGGAAGCCATCTGTTTCCATTTTTGTCTTTCTATCCTCAGCACCTAGAACACATTGTAAATTTGTGAAAAATGCTTATTGCGTTGAATCTGTTATGAAGGTATGGTTTTTATCCTCACTGAAATCAGTACTCATTAAGATAGCCAAACTTGTGGTTAGACATGAGTTGCCTCCATCTGGACACTCAACAGTACTTACTGGGAAAATTTGATCCAGTTTGATCATAAGAATGATAAACACCAAGCCCTGAGGTCTAGCTACCATTAAGGTACAAGTATTATATTTTAGACCTTTGGGGGAAGAATACAGATAGTTTTGAAATATTTTCACCTACAAACTACTTATAAAAAGAAGTTGCTGATCATGGGAGCATCAGCTCCCACAGCTTTTCCTCATCACCCTTCTCATAGGGGCGAGCAAAAAGAGGGGCAACTACCTCTATGTCTCGATGGGATCAATCAAGAGAGGCCCAGCTTGTGCTTCCCCTAAATCCCCTCAAGCCTCAATGGAGGCTGGTTGAGGCAGGTACATGCATTATTCTATGCATTCAGCCCTAAGAGTTCTCCTATGGATTCCCCACATAGAGGAATATAGAGCAACAGACAAAGAAGGCATTTTGCCAACATTAAGCTGACAGGTTAACTTTAGCAATATCATCATTCTGTGCAAGTGTAGTAAATATCAATTATGTCACCCCATGTTTCATGGCACATCCTCAGTAGGACTGTCTACCACTATGATTCTAAGAATTACTATCTAGAATCCTTGGGGCTATTCTGGGAGTTATTATCTATCACCTGGAACTAGGTATTGCCGTGTCCATAGATCCTGAGAAACTGAACTCAAAAAGGATAACAAAATCCTCCTTACTTACAAGTGGTTTGCCATTTTCTTCTCCAATGGATTGAGGCAAACTTTCCCAGGGTCACACAGCTAGTAAGTATCTGAAGCCAGATTTGAAATCAGGTCTTCCTGACTCCAAATCCAGCACTCTATCCACTGAGCCACCTGGCTACTGCCAACTTATCCACACCTTTCTTAAAATGTGTCCCCCAGAGCTGAATAATAACCATGTATTGTCTGACCAGGACAGAGGTCAGCTGAACTGTCAATTCCCTCATGTGTACTATACATCTCTTAATGCAGCCTAGAAATGCCTTAGCTCTCTTGGTTCCCATATCTCATTGTTGATTCATGTTGAACTTGCTGTCTACTAAAACTCAAAGATCTTTTTCAGAAGAATCTAGGTTTCAGTTTACATATTGTTTTGTCCGTTATACTGTGACCTCCTTTAGAAGCAGGGACCGTTTTGGCTTTTCTTTGTATTCCTAGCACTTAGGGTGGTTCCCTGGCACATATTAGGTACTTAATAAATGCTTATTGACTTCAGTGACATATGCTTTCTTCTGGAAACCAGGGAAGTGGCAACATAGAGTACTGAACTCTTAACAACCGTACTCAGATTTGGTAGATTTAGATTCAAATCAAATAGATCTAGCAAACCTTGTAGTTATTGATGAGAAGGATTTTTAAAGGATTCAGGAAATGTGGATTTTTTATAGTTCAAGCTAAACTTCCTTGTCCA
This sequence comes from Bettongia penicillata ogilbyi, assembly GCA_023548195.1. NCBI lineage: Eukaryota > Metazoa > Chordata > Mammalia > Diprotodontia > Potoroidae > Bettongia > Bettongia penicillata. Next base: position 19,096 of record JAJHZJ010000230.1, read on the forward strand.
TTCAGTTAAAATGATAATATGGTAGCCTGCATAAACACTAAAGTAAAACTATATAACTCACATTTTCTTAGAAATTAATTACTTACAAGTCAATTTTCTTCCTCCCTACTGTATTACTCCTCCAGGATAAGTATAGTAAACATGAATTTAGCTATTTCTTTGGAAAACAGAAATCTATTTCAAACATTCAAATTTAATTGTACATACTATTCTGTTTGACTATAAATGTGTAGGAGAGAAAGGGGAAGGAAAGGGAAAAGATTCATTATCCAATTATCAGTGACAAAATATTTAAAATATACACACCTCTTTATGGATTTGTGTAGATGTGTTATTATTTTTGGAATTATATTCATTATAGTTTATAAATTCAGGCTTTATAAACATTTTTGTAATGTAGAATGTACTTGACTTGTTTTTCGTATTCTAGGCCCTTCTTTAATGACTCAGACGTTAATTTTGAAAATTTCCCTTTATAGGTGATCCCTGTTCAATGCACCCATTAAAATCACACCTGTAGAATTGAATATAAAATTACCAAGCATTATATTCATCACAATTCTTAGAACTAAGCAATGGTGCTAAAGTCAACCAAAGGTGAATTTCATGAATTAGTTTTTAAAGCAGAATAAATATTAATATTGGGTAAGCTAGAAATGGATACCAAATATAAAAGTGAAAAATTTATTTATGATGGACTTCATAAATATTTCAAAGATATGTATGTATATATGATCACATACATTATATATAAATACATGTTAAGGTTTGTGGTTGTTCTCTCTCGACAGACACGAGCTATGTAAGGGAATATGAGGGAACAGTTTCTCTGCATGTGCTGCATCTGTGTACAGCAGGAGTTACATGTGTTCCTTCATGTAAAGAGTACATGCTTCATAATCTGTAGAAACTTTTGGATGGAAAAAAAATCACTTTAAAAAGCTCAGTAAAATGAAGGTATTACCCGTTGTGAAGTTTCTTATAATAGATTAAGGGACAAAGTGTCATGAATTATGGATTAGACTTTACAAAACATAGCTTTTCTGCTTATGACTTTGTCATTGCCTTTCTTACCTCTAAGGCACTATTATTTTTATAATTCTCCTAACATTCCAGATCAAATTGAAATTATCCTCTCTGGCCACAATCACCTGGCTTTCCCTCTTGCTCACACCCTCATCTGTACCCAACCAATTCTTTGTCCTCACCAGGATCTTTGTTCCTGAAACCTTTCATATTTTCTCAGGTCATTTCTCCTGTTCCGGTTATACTTGGCATCTCGGTCTGCCACATTCATGTCAGATATTTCCATGAAACATTTGCCTTTACTCTCTAAGGTGAGGATCATGAGATTAGATTTAATGCTAGAAGAAACCTTAGAGTTGTCGTTATCTCTTCTTCTTACTTCACCACATCCAAATAATTGTCAAGTTCAATCAATCATACCTCCACAATAGCCCATAATGATTCCCTTTTTCCATTACCACTACCATGTCAGGAGTGGCTATGTCTACTCCTCCCCGCTGTCAGGACCTTATAGCTACTTATTGAAATTATCTTCTTTCCTCTTGCCTCTCCTTTCTCTAATTTATACATACACAGTTACCATCATTTTTATTTCTTATACATATCCCTTCCACCATCTGTTACCTCTTTATTTTTCCAATCTTATTTTATATGATTCCCCTTTGTTTCCTCTAGATTGAGGCAAATTCGACTGTATAGTATACTGGAAGGAGCCCTGGATTTAAAGTTGAGACCTGAGTTGAAATTCTGGTTCTGTTATATACTTGTGACTTTGAGCAAGTTACTTAATCTCTCTGGTTTTAGACTTCATCTGTCCAGTAAGTGATTAGATTACATGTTTTCTAAAATATCTTCCAACTCTGAAACTTTGAGTATTTGCGTGTCTATTTTTATAGTCAAGGTCCAAGGACTGCTATGTAGTTCAATGAATGAATGAAAAAACATTTAAGTGTTTATCATATGCCAGACCCTGTCTTAAGTGCTAAGTATACAAATATCTCTTCACTCAAGGAGTTGATATTCTGATGGGAGAAGGTCACACATAAAGGAAAGCCACCAGGGTGGGGAATAGGGTGTAGTCAACCAAATGACCCCAGTGGTTGGGAAATTAATTGTAAATGATACGGTTTGGATATAGCTAGGGAGTATCATTGATTATATTAGCCAATGCCTTACTCCAGTTACACATCTAGCTCTGGTTTCTTAGATCAATTTTGTATATGGCATCATAAACTAGTGGACAGAATATTGGGCTGACAGTCAAGAGAACTAGATTTGAGTCCAGAGGTTCTATTGCTTGCTTGCAGTGTGACTTTAATCTATGAGTCTCAGTTTTCTTACCCCTAAAATTACAATACTAGTCATCATAGTTCTGCTAATGTGGCAGAGCTCTTAAAAAGTATTTTGTAAACTTAGAGTGCTATGTTAAAGAGAGCTGTTACTATGGAGTGAACTAAGGAGTAACCCAAAATTTTTTATAAAAATCTGTCTTTCATCATCCGTCTATAGTACTTCCTTCCCTTTCCATAAAGTCTGATATTGCCATTATTAGAGAGGCACAATATACATTTTCAGAAGTCTTTTGTAACAGTCATTTATATTACCAAGAGAAAAAAGTTGAGGCATATTAGAAAGCACTGTCAACTTGAAAAGAATATCCTTGCCAACAAAAGATTCAGGAACTGTGAAGTTCAGTAAGGAGAGAAGAATGTCACAGACAGGATATAGCCTTGGTGTCTTAGAGGCAACATGAAACAACAGCCAAGGACCAGCCAGTGAGGAAGATGAGCCCAAAGAGGAAATACTGTGGGTGGTCTAATGCTTAGTGGAGCATAAGACCCAAATTCAAATTCGGCTTCAAACACTCTCCAACTGCATGAGCCTAAGCAACTTAACTTCTATCTATCTCAGTTTCCTCAGCTGTAAAATATGGCATAATAATAGCACATACCTCAGTTATGATCCTTCTACAATGTCTGGAACATATATGGGTGTATATACACATATACACACACATATATACACACAGGTACATATATACATATATATGTAAATATATACATTCACATATACATACATGTATGCATACATAAATATATACATATATAGTGTGGCTGTAAGTCATAGAATATTAGTCTTTAAATATTTCAAAAAGAGAATATCAGTGGTCAATCATAGATAACTCATGGGTTTAACTGGCATCCTCATGAAAATTAAAGGTCACAATAGAGTTGTAGTGAGAATCAAGTGAGATAATATTTGAAAAGCAGTTAGCATAGTACCTGGCACATAGTAGGCACCTGATAAATGCTTATGCCCTTTTCTTTCTCTTCCCTTCCCTACTTACAGGGATATTGAGCAGGACAGCCTTAATAATGTCTGTGGTTCTGGTCTGCCTTTGGATGTGAGCCAGTCAACTCTCAGTTGTTCCACATTAAGCTTCTGTCTCCCAATGGTAGAAACAAAAAAAAAGTTATACTAGTATAACACTTATTTCAAAGCTAAACCTTACAAGTTCACAAATATTTTAGCAATATTTATGTAGTCATCTAGAGAGTAAGTCTATTTCAGTTCTCATTTGCAAATGAATTTGGGTCATATTTATCCATTTAAAGTTTTAAATGGCTTCATTAAAAAAAAAAAAAAAAAAAAAAAAACACTCACCCCAAGCAGTTTGTGATCATTTGTGCGTGCTAGGTTTTCGTTTTTGCATTAGAAAAAGTTACTTGAACATTATTATTTAGTTCATTGACTAAAAACAGAACTTGATCATTGAAACAGGTGAATTTGTTGTCAGAGCTTGATAGAATTTGAATTTTTTTTAAAGATATTGCTTTCGGAAATTTGCATTATGCAGAACACTATAGGAAACATGCCCTAAAACTGGCTGAGGAAGATTGAGAAAGGCCAGTGATTAATTTCACTTCCTTCACTTTTTTTGCTTTTGATGACAAGGACTACTGGTTCCTTCTCAGGGTGATCTTTGGCATTGTTTTGGCACAGACCTTAAAAAATAACTCTGTTGCAATATAAAATATAAGCTAAAAGTTCAAGAAAAAAATGATGAACCTTAGGCTGCTTATCTATATTAAATCTAATGGAATTCATTTATGACAGAATTTCTCATTATTATTTATATGGGATTGACTTCAATAGACATGATATAAATATGCCCTACTCTAGTATAGGTCACAGCCGATTTTGTCTGAGTTTTGCTCATGTTTTTCCGTAAAGGACCTACCCACTTCAATAAAGGTTTTCCTCAGGTTAGATTTTAATTTTCGTTCAGTGTTTTAAGTATGTATAATTTCATCAATGTGGTTTGCCCTCCACTAATTCAGATCATAATTCCTCTAGGATTTCATAGACAGTGTCTAAATATGATGTGACCAAAAAATTCATTACCTTATGGCCAACCTGATAATGGGATTGTACTCATTACTCAAACAGATTGGTGATGCCATCAATGTAGATATTCTCTTCAACAAGAAAGGCTCCAAACCATCCATACCTGTCCACTTTTTGAACCATTTTCCATGTTCTCTCAAAAATTTGCTATAGGGAGTCCACCCCACCTCCAGTGACCTTTCTTTCTTTCTTGTGAGAATGCCAACTAAATACATTGAGCTGTCTATGGTTTATCACTGATGCTCATCTTTTTAAATCTTTGAAAACCAATGTTCTGTTACTTACATCCATACCACATATATCAAGCTCTAGACATTACAGAACCTCCTGGAAGAGATTTATGGGTACTCAAAAAAGGTTGTTCTAACCATTCACTCAGGGGAAAACCAAGTACATGAATAATGCCTATTGTCCGGAGACTCTAGACAACTGCATGCACTTAGATGGACAACTTATAGAATTCATCTATCAGTAATAATAACCATAGCAAACATTCAATAACACTTTAAGATTTACAAAATGCTTCATCTGTTACTTCATTTGTTCTGCATAACAACTCTGTGAGATAGGTGCTATTATCTTTGGTTTACAGATGAGGCGACTGAGGCTATGGAAAATAGTGAATTGCCCAGAATCACAAAACTAGTAAATGCCTGAGGTGAGATTTGAACTCAGGTCTTTCTGACTCAAAGTCCAATGTTTTATTCACTATGTCAGTCTACTTCATATATCTGTCAGTCAATCAATCATTTAGTCAATAAACATTTATCAGTTGTGTACTATGTGCCAGTAACTGTGCTAACTGCCAGGGGAAAAAAAGACAGTGCCTGCCCTAAAGCAGTGTGGAATACAATAGTGGAATACAATCCACAAAAGGAAGCTGAAAAGAAGGGTAGAGCAGAAGTTAACCAGCATGGCGGCATGGCAGTGGTCAGTTCCAGTAGTGCAAGCTAGTGAGAATTGAAGAGTTAGCTGATCCGCAAGCCCTCTTTAAGTAGAAGCTTTGGAGGAGTTCTTTACTCTACCCTCCAGCTCTCCAATCAGAGAGGCAGAGGATAATGAGTACTGAAACTGATAGAATCTTGCAGGATGATGAGTTTCATGATGAGTTTTCCTGGGGGCATGGTAGAGTCCAGTCCAAGGAGTGCATGCTACTGGGAAATGAATGAACTCAAAATGAACAATGAGTTGGGGTCAGAACTGAACAGGAGGAGGAGAGAGGTCTGGTTTTGCCTTTAGGAAATGTAGCCAAGTGTTTTTAATGATCCCAAACTTCTCCTTGAAATAAGCTTCATTTTTCAGTTCTAATATTCTATCTGTGATTGGATTATAGCACAGTTAAAATCATGTGCCCAAGAAAATGACAGCTAAATACAGAAAAGGGACTCGTATAACTGAATAAGCCTCTAACATGGGTAGAGCCTGTTTTTTAAAGAAAGAAAAAAGACTGCTGTGCCACCAAATGGAGTGAAGTCCTTGCCAGGAGTTTTTTAAATATTTTTTGTGTTATTTTTTTAATACATGAAGATTAGTTCAATGGAAAAAGTTATAGTAAAGGAAGAGATCTGTATGTTTTAGAAAAAGTTAGGTCAAATAAAGATTTGTTTAGGTTGGGAACAGAATGACCCATACAGGAAAGAGCAAAAATAAATTTGAGAAAATGGCAAAAACAACTATTTAGATAACCTTATCATTGTTTGCGAAAGAATATGTCCTTCTATCTTCAAAATTTTAAAGGAGAGTACAAATCCAAATACCCAGAACCATTTCAATCTTAGCTAGTAGGGTTATTTTTAACTAATTTCAGTGACTCTTCTGCATTTCACTTTCCAGAGCAATAAATACACTGTTAAGCCTAAGTACATGTATTTGCACAGTTCACTTCTCATTGTTTTTATAGCTAATTTTATAGTATTTCAAAAGGACAATGCTAAGGTTGTCTGGTAAATGCATAGGAAAGGAGTGTGCCCCAGGGTGCTATAGTTGGAAACTGTCCTCACCCTAAAGTGCGTTTTCCAGATCAACCTCAGAAAGAAACTAAAACATGACATGGAACAGATGAGTCCATAGTGAAATAAATGTAAGAAAAGAGTGGTCATGAACGGAAAAGTGCGGATGAGCATGGCATTTGCCGTCAGAGGACATGGTTCAAAATGTCATCTCTATTACTATTATTGTAAAATGAGTAATTAGGGCTAGACGATCTAAATTCTAGCTGTAAATCTTCTGACTCAGCCTACAGGTGTAAAGGATACAACTATGAGGAATAAAGGATGAATTAAATAAAATTGGGCTTCTAGCTATCAAACAGTTTTAGTTGTCAGCACACCTCTCACTGATTAATAATTACCCCATCCCTACTTGTTTTACTTATTGGGGTCAGGGGAAGAGATACCTAAGCACAGATCAAGCTTCCTGGACCTAGTCTAGGTATCAGAAAAACAAGGAGTCCATCCTCCCCTTGGGATACAGGGTTCACACTTCCAGCCCTTCCTCCCTAGGTAGCCTAAGAAGAATTTGGGGAGTTAGATGGGAGTTTCAGATCTTTATTTTCCAGGATTTATAAATTAAGGCTTATAAATATGTATATGTGTATTATAAAAATATACATGTATTATGAATACATGAATATGCAAATATATTAAAAACATACATCTGTTTTGTGAACACACATGTTCCAGAGGTTCAGCATGTCAAGAGATTTCTGTGAGGTGCTTAGTCAGCCAACAAGTATTTATTAAGTGTTTATTGTGCCAAGCACTGCGCATGAGTGCTGAAAGTATAAATAGAAACAGAAATAAGGTCAGTCTTTGTCCTCAAGGAGCTTCCATTCTTAAAAGAGAAGATAAAAGGAAACTGAAAGGTACAGAGAGTGACAAGACTTGATACCAAGTCAGCCTCTGTGAGGCAAGGTTGGAAGGGCATCTTGTTTGATGATAAGGCAGTGTGGGGTTCAGGTCCTGATGTCCTAATTAGGCAACCTTAAGGTAGCAGGAAGGGATCCTGATAGGTAGTATCAAGGTCTTACGTCCACCATGCCAGATGTCCCAGAGTCGGCAGACTGAATCAGTTCTATTTCAATCTATTGAGTATTTCTTACCTACTCTGTGCAAAGTAATGTGCTAGCTCTTAAGCCTCACTCAGAAGCCTCTTTCTTAGTTGCTTCCAAGTGTTTTCCATACTTACAGTCTACTTTATTATATGCATAGTGTGTGTATTTTTTAATACTTAAGAATTGTTCTGCTGAGTCCAGAGCTTCTTTCTGTATCAGAAAGGAGAAGTCATTGACTGGTTAGCTTTCAATCAGAAACATCTTAATTTCCAACCTCCTGGGTTTTCCTTATTTCTTTTCAAGAAATTGTTATTTGGTATTTAGATGTTTAAATCACTTGAAACTTTCCTTGTCTTCCCCTTAATTTTGAAACACTTTAACTGCTGTGTCTCTTTCATCTCCCTTGCTTCCACATTCTTTTGGCTTTGGCCCCCATACTGCCTTTATCCTTCCTTTGCCGCAGTGTTTTCTCTCTTTCTCGTGCATTTATTGTCCCTGGTTGGCTCTTTCATTGCTTTCCCAACTGTTCTTTTGGCATGTGAAATACCCCTGAAGCAGCTGTTCTCATTTCCCATGCTACGTCATGCAAAGCATTCAAAGGGTTGCTGTTTTCACATTTTTCTCTGGTAAGACAGCCCTTTTCCTCCTTCCCATCCCAGTCCACTAGAAATAGCCCTAATTTAAACCATCTGAAAAACGGAGTGTTAAAGCAAGTTGTATATGGAGGATTGGGTGTATGCTTGCCAAATTCAGAATTGCTATTTTGGATGTTATAAAGTAGAATCAAGAGATACTTTGCTTTCTTCTAAGTTTTTATTTTGAAGACTCCTTAATTAGAGGACTTAGGAATATGGGTGAAAATGTGTCATAAACATGGGATTGCATATAAATCACACAGTTTTTGCAGAGATTTAACATTATCCTTTCACAGAGTGGAAAATTTCAGCACATTATGCTGCTGATGCAAAACCTTTGTTCAATGTGACATTCTATTTCACTTAGATTGCAGAAGCAAAACAATTAAGAATCTCAAAAAGAAATAGTACCTCTCCTCAAAATTATTATTTTTCAGGTGTCATTTGGGATCAAAGAGGTCACAACCCTGCAGATGAAATAATAGAGGTCAGAGCACTAAATGTGCCCAAAGGCAACCAATTGTATACCCTCTTCTGTGGCTGGAAGAGGATCAGGCCATTGAAGAGATGCACCTTGCATACAGAACTCTGTGTGTAGAATAGTCACTTAATGAATGTTGAACTTAATCATTTCCATCTTATTCTTGGGAGCAAAATGTCTCTGTGGGATTTCCTAGTGTGTGAGATACTAGAATGAATGTTGTGCTTGGAAAGTGGAAATTTCACAGAATTAAATTTGTGTGTCCATGGGAGGTTGCAATTAATTTAGAAAATTCAAGGGAACTGTTGAATTACAGCATTTTTTTTTTTTTTTTTGCAAGGAAAGATTATAACAAAGGACCAGTTTCTCTGATCTGGAAAAAGAAATGGAATAAAAATCTAAACCATCAAATTAGTGAAAAAGACAAAAAAAAAAAGAATAGTTTTTCAATTCCTTTGTAATATTTATTTTTAACAATCCAAAGCACTGGTCATCACAAAAGAAACAAAGTTATAAAACTCTACTGTTTAAATATAATGACTGCTGATCATTTCAGTTTAGGGACTTTGCATTCAATGTATTTGGAGAGAAGAGGAAATTAAACAAATCTTTATTAAAATACAGAAAAAACCAGTATTATTGCCTCTGAAAAAATACCTACTGTATTACTGCAGTATTTCCGAGGGGAGATTCATTAGACAGATAATCAGTCAGTCAATCAATCAGCATTTATTAAATGCTGTGCAGGATAGAGGAGATATGACAAAAATGAAATAGCCCCTGTCTTCAGGTTGTTCACGTTCTATTTCAAGAGACTGTATACATATGTATATGTATGAATATATATATATATATATACAAAATAAGTTCATATATGGATATAAAACATGTAAATACAAGACTTTCTGGCTTTGTATTTCTGTGTTTTTTTAGGGGGAGGGGAGAGATGTAGAGGAATATTAACAACCTCATGGGTGGATCAGAAAAGGCTTTCATGACCATGGTAGTGATGGGGTTCTTAGTTGCATGGACTTGGGCCCCAATTCTAAAATCACATGTCTCCGTAGCCTCAAAATACTATGTCAAGCAGTTTCTCTCTAGCCCTAGGACACGGCTTGCCCTAGCAACAACCATTATCTCCCTTCCTATAGAACTCATTAGGCTTAACCCGCTGTGTAGTGGGGTCATAACGAGGTTTACTACTCACTGACCAATCCTATGTATCCTAGACTTGGACATACTTATACTCCCTTGTATTTTTCTTGTCTAACAAGACATTGATGAGAACAACCTGGTTTTTCTGAGCCAGCCCTGACTGCTGGTTGAGTTAGTGACATTTCAGGCCTAAACCACACCCCCAGGTAAACTTGCCTTGGGCTATTTTCTCCATGAATTTTGGGTAAAATGCCTGCATAGTAGATTCCAAAACATGTTCCTTTAAGAACTGACCACTCCTTAACCACTCCCTAATCCCACACCAAAACACCTAGTTAGCATATTGGGCACATGTTTCACTATGAAATATCCTATATAAGCTTTCCCTGTACCCCTAAAAGGTTGCAGGTTCCCCAAGAACTCTTGCCTGCTGAAAAGTGTAACAAATCTTTACCCCGACCTCAACAGTGCTTGAGTCCATGAATTCTTCTCCAGATGACCTGCCCCTAATACCCTGATCTTTGTGGGGGTCTCACACCCCACTTCCAGCTTTCATCAGTGCCACCAGAACCGAAGTGAGGCTGGTGACCTGCATAGCTCTCCCTCACTCAAAACAAAGTCAAATGCAAGTCATATCATCATGTGTCTGATGACGTGGTCTTCTTTGGACATGAGGGACAAACACAAGCACTGGTGTCTAGTCTTGAAGACAACTAGGAATCCTGAGAGACAAAGGAGAGGAGGAAATTCTTTATAGTCGTGAGGGAGGGGCTGAGGTGGGAACCGGAGTGTGGGGCAAAAGTAATAGTAAAGGACTCTTTGGCTAGCCTTTAGAATCAATCAATCAATAACCATCTATTGTGTCTGCTATTGGTCAAGTACTGCGCTAAACCCTGGGGACACAAGATGAGACCAAAGACAGACCTGCCCTCAAGGATTTCATAGTCTAATGAAGAATACAACACGTATATACAAGCTATATACAAGATGAACAAAAGATGAACAGAGGGAAGACCCTAGACTAGAATCAAGAGGGTTTGTGAACAGCTTCCTGCAGAAGATGGAATTTTGGTTGGACTTGAAACAATCCAGGGAGGCCAGCAGGTAGAAATGAGGATGGAGAACATTCTAGGCGAGGAGAACTGAAGAAAATGGAGAGATTTGAACAGCAAGGGGACAAGTGTCACTAGATAAAAGAGTATGTATTGAGAACTAAGGTTGAAGAATACTGGCTAAATTATAATGGGCTTTGAATGAAAAAGGATTTTATATTTAATCCTGGAGGTGATAGAAAGGCACTGGAGCTTTGTGAGCAGGGGCTAACATGGTTAGATCTGTACTTTAGGAAAATGATGTGTTTGTCCTTTGTTCTCAAAAAGCACCAATGACATCTGGATGGTGATGTCTTGACTTGTTAGTGGAGTGGATTTAAGTACGGCAGAGTTCTGAAGAGTTGGAGTGGTTTAGGAGGCAGCAGCTTTTCTAAATGACTTTGGTGGCTGAATGAAGGATGGATTGGACTGGGGAGAGAGGTAAGACAGGCAGACCCATCAGCAGGCTACTGCAATAGCGTGGGAAGGAGGTGATGAGTAGCTGTGCCAGAGTGAGGGTAGTGTCAAGGGAAAGAAGGGAGCCAACTGCATTGCAATGAACTTCACTGCTGTCTTGTTTTAAGAAATTGCCACAACCATCCCATCCTTCATCCACCACTACCCTGAGCAGTCAGCAGCCATCAACATCCAGGCAAGAGCCTCCACCAGCAAAAACTTTACTCCTTGCTGAAGGCTCTGATGATAGGTAGCATTTTCTTTTAGCAATAAAGTATTTTTTAAATTAAGGCATGTACATTGCTTTATTAAATATAATACTGTTGCTAATAGACTATAGTATATTGTGCAAACATAACTTTTATATGCACTGGGAAACCAAAGATTTGTGACTTTATTGTGATATTTGTTTTATTGTGGTGGTCTGGAACCGAACCCTCAATATATCTGAGGTATGCCTGTAATGTGAAGTCAGATTAGGGCCAGTCTACAAAAGACTTTCTGTGCCAAACAAAGGACGTTTCATATGTGAACCCAGAAGTAACTGGGATCAATGTGAGTTTATTGAGTAACGACCTGGTTAGAAATGCACCTTAAGAAAAGCACTTTGGCAGTTGCGTGGAGAATGGATTGGATTACAGAGATACTAGAGGTAATGAGGCCAATTAGTAGCCTACAGCAGTAGTCCAGATGAGAGATAATAGGGGCATGAATTAGGGTGTTGACACTGCACATGGAGAAAAAGAGACAGATGCAAAAGATGCAGAGATAGAAATGACAAGATTTGTCAGGTAGATGGGTATGTAGGGCGAGGAGTCAAGAATGACTTTCAAGTTGTGAAATGGTGATTTGAAGACTGATGAGCAAGAGAAATCTTTAAAGAAATCTTGAAGAGGGATAGTTTTGGATGGAAAGATAATGAGTTCTACTTTGCACATGTTGAGTTGGAGATGTGAAGAAATTAAGTCTGTGATTTCATAAGTCAGTAAGCGTTCGTTAGACGACAAAAATTTGTTAAGCACCTACTATGTGCCAGGCACTGTGGTAAGCCCTGAATCATAAGGTAATCTAGGAGTTGTATATGTTTTAAATATAACAAAAAGATAAATGTCTTATTTTTTTTTTAATTTTTGACCCTTATCACATGGATATGATGGTTCATCCATCTCCCATCTCCTTTATCACAATTAATGATCCTTGTGTTTCAAACAGTACTTGAGGTAAGATTAATTTCCAAAAATACTCTTTTGGGGGCTTAGGGACAATGGCAGTAATAAAGACAGTAGAGCATATGTAAGTTTGCCAATAATGTCTTCCTTATGACCAACCATTAGCAGGGCATGTCAAGATAGTGAGCGATTGGACCTAAAGAATGAAATAAAAAGAGTAGAAAATAACATCCTAAGGCTTTGTAGATAGTAAAACTAGTATTGGTTATATTAGACAGGTGAGGGAGATGAAGCAAATGGGCTCTAGAGGGGTTAAATGACTTGTCCATGATTACACAGGTAGTAGATAGTAGAGCTGCGCCTTGAACTCTACCTCCTCTGCTTTCAAATCCAATGTTCCTTCCAGGAGACTCTTACAGAGATACAGTTGCGTGTCTGTTGCACCTACAAATGAGCTGGGGCATCGTAGTGGGGTTGGATGGCCATAACCACTGCTTTCTAGATTCTAATTCTTTTACTTTAGACTATGCACATATGAAATATGTTTTTGAATATCTTGTTTCTCCCTTGTTGAAACTTAGAGATTTGTGAGTATAAGAAAGAAGTCTGTACTTGTCTCAATGGAATTTTATGTGGACTGAAGAGGGAGATGAACAAGTAATAAGAATGGAAATGGAAAAAAATGAAGACATACAGATTAATAAGAACATTTTTACCAACAGCTGCCCATGTTGGCAGGAAAAAGATTTGAGAAAATCTAATGAATTTTAAATTTCTCCCCCCACCCCCACCCCTTACAATCTTGGCATTCTTTTCTTATGAATTATGGCTTATATTTCTCTATTCCACCACTTTTAAAGAGGCCCGTTTGCTCCTGAATTTTTTCCCCTGTTCCAAATAGTTGCCAAATGGTTTCTTAAGACACAGAGAGAGTAGACATGAGTGACTGATTCTATGAGATAAATATAAATATAAAAATAAATATATAAATATTTATATATAAATGTAAATATAAAATATAAATATAATATAAATGTAAATATAAAATGATATAGAAATGCTATGGTGGAAAAACACAGAATTCTAGTTGCACCTTCCCATTAGAGGCTTACAGTACTGGAAATTGTAGAACACAGAGTTTTCTACAGGGCTATGGCCATTAACTGTGCTATAATACCTTGAAAATTCCAGTTTGTGTTTTTCTTAAGTCACATGTCAATCATGAGCCATGACATAATGGGAAAAAGCAATGTTGCATCTATGTGGCTGTCAAGTCCATTACGTCCTTTTATCTTGGGTGACATTGAAGAAGAGCCACGGTTTCCAGAAACAAGATATATCTTCACCAGGCTCCTACTTATAAATAATTTTGTAGACCAAATTATAGTCTTACATTGAGCTACATAGTTATGTGTGCACACACAAAGTAAAGAGATTAATTGAGAAAATGGCCTGTCTTCTTCAAGGATTTTTCTGCTAGACATATTCTGTCAGGGACAGTTGGCAGTATAGTGGATAGAGCTACAGGCCTGAAGTCAGGAATGTCTGACTTCAAATTCAGCTGTGTGACCCTGGGCAAGTCACTTAACATCTGTTTGCCTCAGTTTTCTCATCTGTAAAGTGCAAATAACAATAGTACCTAGCTCCCACTGTTGCTGTGTGGATCAAATGAAATAAGGACTTTAACATGTTTAGCACAGTGCCTGGTACATAGTACAAATTACATGTGTTAACTATTATTATAAAATTCAATTGGATGAGGAAATAGAAAGGAAGCCTAGATGAGGGTTTTATTTGTTCTTTCATTCGGCAAACATTTATTAAGTTCCTAGTGTATATAGAGCACTAGGCTATGTCCTGAAGGAGACACAAAAGTTAAGCAAGAGGTGGTCCTGTGTCTTTTGTGGAGTTTACAGGACAGTAAGGAACAATGCTATATACAAATAACTGTGATTTTTAAAATACACAGTGAATACAATAAAAGTACAATGCCTGAGATATACTAAATGCTTACTAAGTGTTTGTTGACTACCTACCCTCTTGCTTGTTCCTGACCTCTGAGACTTACCTGGGTGCTGGTCCACATTTTGGATGCTGACATAGGTTTCTGCCTCATTTGTTTCTGATCAATGCTTCTCCAAACCTAATAGGGGTTCCTCTTATGGTGACTTCCAGCAGCTGCAAACTGCTCATACATTCCAAGTTTCTTTACCTATAGTATACAGAACAGTGGTTTTTAAAGGGTACAACAAGGTCAAGAGCACACATTCTACTAGGAAAGCCAGTATGCAAACAATTATACATGGATAGGATATATACAGGATAGATGAAGGCTAATCTTCAGGAGAATGCCCTAGCAGTGCTGGGGAATGGTAAAGGCCTGAAGAAAATGAGATTTGAATTGAGTCTTAAAGGAAACCCAGGAAGCCAGTAGACATCGGTGAAGAGAAAATTCCAAGGTGGCAACGAGGGTACAGGGGCAGGAGGATGACGAGTATTGAGGCACAGAGTTGGGAGACAGAGGAAGTTATGCGAGATGGCAAGATTTAAAAAAGAACAGGGTAATTTTAAACATAAAAAGTAACAAGGTTTAAAACTATAGGCAGTTGGATCAGCTAGTCAAGATATCAGCAATTATAACAAAGGAATATGAAGGCTTTTTATATAATTCCTGTCAAGGCAGGATCTGGTGTCAGGGCAAGGGCAAGACTGGACTTGCAAGTGCAAATGAACAGTGCAGTGGCTACAATGACAGAACTATGATTTTTTTTTTTTCCAACATAAATTCATTCAAGTAACATTCCTTAAGTATCTACTGAATGTGCTAAGTGCTAGGCAAGGGACAAGGTTCAACTTGCTAGTAGCTTCTGCTACTGGCTGGTCCAAGTGTGAGAAAAGGAAATTCACAGATAGATTTTGACGTGCAATTTCAGAGTTTGAAATATTAATAATAGGTACCAAGGTGATAAAAGATGAGGGATACTAGCTTTGTGACTGTCACAGTAGCATAAATCTGCCATCCTCACGAACAATTTGTCTTCTAAGTAAAACAGTCAGAGGACCGATGGTCTTAGAAGTAGAAGACCTGTGTCTACATCCACATTCAGATACTTACAAGGTGGGTGATGTGAATAAATTAACTGATCTCTTTGAGCCCCAATTTCCCTACATGCAAAAGGAGAATTATTGTACATATATTAGTTGCATCCCAGGATTATGGTGAGGAAAATGCCTTGTAAATTTTTTAAAAAGCTATATAAATTGAGTCTATTATGATGACAAAATATTTAGAAAAATATACTTTGTTGTGGTTGATTTGTTGCAATCATGTCTGACTCTTTGTGACCTCCATTTGGAGTTTTCTTGGCAAAGATACTGAAGGGGTTTGCCATTTTTCCAGCTTATTTTACAGATGAGAAAACTGAGGTAAACAGGGTTAAGTGACTTGCCCAGGGTCATACAGCTAACAAGTGTCTGAGGCCAGATTTGAACTCAGGAAGATGAGCCTTCCTGACTACAGATCAAGGATCCTATCCACCCTGCCACCTGGCTGCCCAAAATATATTTTAATATTATACAATGTACATATACTCACCTGTTATTATTCAACCATGTCTGACTCTTTGTGACCCCATGGAACATATAGCTCACCAGACCTTTCCATCCTTCACTATCTCTCAGAGTCTGTCCAAGTTCATGACCATTGTTTCCATAATACAGTCTATCCATCTCATCCTCTGCCATCCCCTTCTGCTTTTGCCTTCAATTTTTCCCAATATCAGGGTCTTTTCCAATGCATCCCATCTTCTCATGTGGCCAAAGTATTTAATCAGCTTCAGTATTTGACCTTCCAGTGAATAGACTGAATTAATTTAAGTATTGATGTATTTGATCTCCCTTGTGTCTAAGGGACTCTCATAAGGCTTCTCCAGCACCACATTTTGAAAGTGTCAATTCTGCAGTACACAGCTTTTACACCTCTATATGCAATTGTATGATGTCCCTTCGAGTAATGAAATTTGGACAAGTTAAAGCTTGTGTTATAGCAAATGAGTGCTGAAGTTTGATGTTAATATTTAGTAAATACATATATATATATAGTTTTACATATTTAAACTTCTTTTGCCTAGTTTATTCCATATAATATGTTTAAACAAATAATTGACAGCTAAACAAACATGGAGATTCTCAGCTGAGCTTGAAATAGCTGGAAATTCAGCAAATATATTTGAGATCCACTCCCTTACTTCCCAGTTCCTTACATCATTCCTTCCTCTTTTTTCTGTTCTTTTTCCACTGTTGACTCATAGAAGAATAGGTCCATTTTGCTTATTCTCAAGAACTAGCTTTAGCTAGGGAAACCAATGTCCTTCAAAAATGGAACTAAAGTGAGGAAGTAGGATGCAATTAGTTTACTTTATTTTAAACATATTATATTTTTCAAGGACAAATCTAATTCCATCATGAAATCAGTCAACAATCACTTGTTAAACACTTACTGTGTGCCAGGTACTTACTAAGTGCTGAGGATACAAGTGCAAATAAAAATCTTTTAGGACTTTTCCAAATATTTAGGGGTCCATCTAAAGATCAAAACCAAGTACTTTATGAATGTTTAAAGAGAGAGTTCACCTTTGGGGAGGAGGGGCAGGAATGGGAAGGGGAGACAGACTGGGGAAAGATAAAGAAATACTTTCTCTTTAAACTGGACCTTGAAGGAAGAGAAAAAATTCATCAGATGGAAATGAAGAAGGAATACGTTCCGGGCATGGCAGTGCATCAACTGTGTGAATGCAGAAGTGGGGCAGTACAGAGTGAGATCAGGAAATAGTTGTCTAATTTGAAGAGAAAGTAGGAGATAGAGATTTTAATGTCAAATAGCACTTTTCCATAAGGACAGTACAGGTTCTAATAGTTTTAAAAGCACCAGACTGCCTGATGTAATTTGGAGATTATGAGCTGTGCTGAAAAATTGTGCTTTTGGCCAAGAATATGGACTTTGTTGGTTTTAGCTACTGAATTGACCTATTATGTCTCAGTGTGAGGACCACAGCTGTAACTCAACTATCTCATTGCCTCCCCACTCTCCCCCCGCCCAAATCTCCACTGTTATTCAGAGGAACACTTCAGATTGTTGGGTTTTTTCCTTTCAAGGACAAATGCAAAGTGTTGTTTCACAGCATTGAATTGCATGTGAGTACCTGAAAAAGGCAGGGGGAAGAAGGAACAAGGGGGAGCAGTACAGAGGTGTGAAAATATGACCAATCTTAATGCATTTAAACATACGGTGAGTTTTATGAAAGCGTTTTCCCACTGCTCCCCTTAATT
This sequence comes from Bettongia penicillata ogilbyi, assembly GCA_023548195.1. Classification (NCBI taxonomy): domain Eukaryota; kingdom Metazoa; phylum Chordata; class Mammalia; order Diprotodontia; family Potoroidae; genus Bettongia; species Bettongia penicillata. Next base: position 36,897 of record JAJHZJ010000230.1, read on the forward strand.
ATGAAGACTGTTTTCTTATCTCTGGGTTGATTGCCTGAAATGGTAAGCAAATCTAGAGAAATCTGCCAGCAGAGGGTGTCTATACCACTTCTAGACAAGTTCCACTGCCTTGTGCCTCCAGGCTTCATTCTGTAAGTGTTTTTTACATTCACACAGCAGTGTTACTGTTTACAGATACTTTACTGTCTTTCCCAGATTGAAGCAGGCACTGGTTTGCCAGCAACTTTTTTTTTTGGTTGTTTTTTAAGGACCATACAACTAACAGATGTTTGTTGTTGGCTCCATATCTACATTCTTTGAAAGCTAGAGAATCAAATTGCTGACACCAAGACAACACTAATTCGCATATCCAGGGAGCCTCATTTGCTGTCCCTGAGATCCTGATTTCTGGTGTTCACGGGTTTAAAAAGCATTTCAATGACACAATGTAAGAACGGGCTGGAGAGCTGCAGCACTGTGCTCCCACTAAACATAATCACATTTTATAAACATCTGCGTCATTACTGGTGTGATTCATCTATAAGCCGTATACAGCTGTGTTTCCAGTTTCAATTAACAGTCCCTTAATTGCATATCCATCTCATGTTACTAATTTAGTTAATTTATTCATAATTAAGAGTATTCTGTTTTCTACCAAGGTTTGTCGAGCTCAGAACATTATAAAGAGAAATATTTTAAGGCAGCATCTCTGAGGGATTTTGATTCTTATAATTACATCACAGTGAAATGTCATTTATGTGCCCAGAGGAAGATGAATTACTTATTTTTTTTTTATTTGAGTAAAATAAGAAGCTTCTGGAAGCTTCAGTGTGATATGCTTTGAAACTAAACTTCAGTACTATTATTTCTATCTTTCTGGGATGTTTTACCATCATCCTCAAAAAAAAAAAGTTGTTTATAATTTGATTTGGGTTGTTATATTAGGTATCTCAGTAAATCCAATCCAAAGCATTGATAAAGAAACTGCTTCTGTCCTGTGCGGTAAAAGTGTCTCTCAAAATCTAAGTTACAAGATGTTTCTTGGACATGTTAAGAAATAGGAATTTTGAATCTGAGAAAAAAAGTAAGTTTCATAGAAAATGAAGCCAGATGGTTGCTTGATAACACACATTTAATTCAATTAAGCTTGACCTAATCTTGAAAAATGGATATAGACTTATGGCTGAACATGAGTGGTAAAGTAACTTTATAAATATCAATAGCAAATAAATGTGTGAATCTGTATTTGGAGGGAGACAGAGACAGAGAGAGACAGAGACAGAGAGACAGACAGAGAGAGACACAGAGAGAGAAGGAGAGACAGAGAGACAGAGAGAAAGAGAGAGACAGAGAGACAAAGAGAGAGACAGAGACAGAGAGAGAGAGAATCTTTCCCTTGTTTATTACCGAGAAAATGCAATTTATAACCTTGACCTGTGTTTGAATTGTGTTTTTGTTTGTTTTTTAAAAGGTCTCTACAGCTGCCAATGACATGCAAATAGATACATAACAGTGATAAGAAATGTATCTTTTCTTACATAATTACATATAAAATACATAAAATAAGTTATTTCTCAAATGCAACCTAAAAGATAAACTTTTTTAGGGATTATCCTTAGAAAAGACATGACTAGCTAACAATACTATGTAATGTCATCTATGGGCCAGAAAACATATTAACCTAAAAATGTTATAAAATGCTTATTTTATCACTTTTTTTGAGACAGAGAGAAAGACAGAGAGAGGGAGGGAGAGAGAGAGAGAGACGGAGAGAGGGAGAGAGAGACAGACAGACACAGAGACAGAGAGACTCAGAGAGAGACAGAGACAGAGACAGAGAGATTGGCATATTCAGTTCTAAATTAAATCCAAGAGCTAACAATGTTGGTTTTCTAGGGCTCAGTTCTGAACTTTCAGCCACGTTTCTTAATCCCTACCCTCTGGTCTATTTAACTGTTGTTGCAAAAGTTTTTAATGTCAGGAACAAGGTGACATTACTGAAATCTTAAACAGAGGCAGTTGTGATTCCGCACCATAGGCAATGTTGTAGGAGTGAAAAGAGAACTTGGTCTAGAGTCAGAAGATGAGATTCTTCCATCTCAGTGACCTTGGGCAAGTCTCCTCAACTTCTTCAGCCTTCCATAAAATGAGGGTGGACAGACAAACTGGATGATTTCTTAAGATCCCTTCCTTTTAAATCTTGCAGAACTAAAATAGGTAATTTACAGGGAAAAATTGAAGACAACATTTGTTGGTTTTCTGGTTCACATCTATATACCTTATCCTTTTCTCTTTTAATTCTTCCTTTTATTTCCCTTAAACTCTATTTCCTTCCCCCACTTATATTATCTTCTAATCTATAATGCAAAATCTTTTTTTCTAGAATGACAAAACTTTTTTTTACAAAATCAGAAGCAAAAAGTAATGTTATCAGTTTTTAGGGAGAGTGAATTTATGACATAGCCTTTCAATGACTATCAAATATCTTGTCAAATAGAGAAATATATATACATATATATATACACATATAGCTGAATAATGAAAAAACCTTTAAATTTCTCTGAAGCTTATATTTTGCTTTGCCTTTAGTATGTCCTAAACTTCAGTTCAATATAATTCCAGATAGCTTACTGGAATGTTAAAGCTTACTATCTTCAGGTTCCAGGATTTCTTCCCAAAATTTCCATTTTTGTCAAAGATTTCCTGGTTGATCTCCCTACCTGAATCTGATTCTCCCTCAAATTTTCTTATATTTCTTTGTTTGTTCCATCGTTTTCTTCCCCATGACTCATTTTACCTTATGTCAGGCATATTTTCCTACATAGGAATAGGTAGAGGCAACTGTTGTTGGATGCACTAAGATTTGGTCTGAATCCTGTCTCATGTGCTATGCAAGTCATTTAGTGTCTCCGTGACTCAGCTTCCTCATCTGTAAAATGGAACTAACGATATATGCAACAGCTACTACGGTGTTGTTGTAAAGTTCAAATGATTTAATGTATGAAAAACACTCTGCAAACTTTTAAGTCACTCCCTATATAAATGCTAGGCATTATTACTATTGGGACAGCTAAATGGCCCAGTGGATAGAATGCCTAACCTGGAGTCAAGAAGACTGACATCTGAGTTCAAATCTGACCTCAGACACTTACTAGCTGTGCGGCCCTGGGCACATCACTAAACCCTGTTTGCTTCAGTTTCCTCATCTGTAAAATGAGCTGGACGAGCAAATGGCCACATCTTTGCCAAGAAAACCCCAACTGGTGTCACAAAGAGTCAGACATGACTAAAATGACTGAACAAATTATTACCATTATCCTGTACTCCCCCCCCTGCCAATAGATCAAAAGCTTTTGGGATACAGGACTAGTTCTATTTTCTTCCATGACAATCCTCTACATCTGCAAGACATTGTTATTCATTGCCCAATTGTTGAGTTTTGATGACAACCTTATAGTATAATAATAGATATTAGGGAAGAGAAGTTTTGAGATGTAAGGTAAGAAAGCAACCATGAGCGTTAGGCAAACCTGGGTTCAAGTCCCATCCCTGACACACATAATGGCTTTGTGACTCTGTGCAATTTATTTAAATTTTCGGGGTTCTAGGCAACACTAAGACTTTAAATTGCAGAAAACATGCTAACATAGAGGGAGTTTCCTTATCTGAGACTTCCTCATGACAGTTCTATCATAGGTGCAGTCTCTGTTATGAAAGTATATGGTCAATCCAAACTCTTTTTTAAACAAATGAGGAAAACAAGAACCCCAAAGATATCAAGGGACTTGGACAAGATCGCAACTTGGTAGAAGTCAGGCCAGAATGAGAATTTAGCTCTTGCAGATCTTGTTCTAATGCTTTCTTCCCTGCATTAACTCAGCTCCTACATGACAACCCAGTATCTGACATATTCAGAAGTCCTCACTATGCTTCTTCAAAACCTTGCACTTTCTTTGGGCATTTGGAAATGATGATTTATAATCAGAATTTACTTTCATCCTTCATTTTTAGCATTCATTACATAGGGTTTTTTTTTTAAATTTTGTTTTTAAATTCAACAAGAGCATCTAACATGTTAAGTTCTAAGATTTGTTTATCTTCATAATCTACTGGAATCTACTTATAATGATTGATGGAGAATCCAATTTGATTCATGAATTTATTAAACACATACCATATAACAAACACTATGTAAAATAGAAGTGTAAATTTTGGAAGTAGATTGCATTTTTTATTACAATGTGGACGTTCTACGTGTAAATTAATTGGGAAATAGAAATCATATTAAAATGCATATAACTGTGCAGTATTGTTCCCTTAGGAAAAAAAAAAGATACCCTTCCTTTTCCTCTCTATTTTAAGGGAATATGATTATTTAAAATAAATTACTTGAAAGAGTCAGCCAACTTTAAACGAAGCACCTTTCAACCAGAGGGTGTAGCCAGAAAATTACTTCCAGCCCTATTTTTCTCATCTCCTTATTTAATTTAAAAACTTGGCTTACTTTCTATTTTATGGTTTTCAGAAGGCTTTTTTCACATACACCCCACCCCCATAAAAGAAATACCTTTAAAAAAAAGGAAATATAACAAAAAAGATGGCTGTGCATTTCTTTTTTTACTTTGAAGGGGGAAAAAGAGCCGTTTCAAATGGGATCAAATAGGAGCTGAATTCCCTGATCTCTGCCATTAATGAAATTTTACCACTGTGCGGTAGGAATAGTAATATTTACCACCTACTCACCTTCTTTACGAGATTAGCAGGCTTAGGATTAATGATTTAATATCACACAATGCACCATGTTCAGAAATATTAAGAATAGCTGAAGAATTCAGAGATTGTTAAGGTTCCTTGCAATATCGGAGAGTCAGGTTCTGCTGTTTTTGTGTTTTACTTAAATAGAATTAATGGGGGTCGAGAGGGGGAAAAGTGGAAACCCTGGCTGATTTCTACAACTAGAACATCATTTAGTGCAATGCTAAATAGTAGAAACATTATGTATTGGGGGCAGTTGGGAGCAGGAATGGGGGAAGGGTGCTCTCCTAAAACTTTAATGCCATCTATTATCAAGCATGAAAGGTAGGTGTGTGTGTGTGTGTGTGTGTGTGTGTGTGTGTGTGTATGTGTGTGAGACCTACAACCTGGATTTTATGTGCAATGAACACAGGTATCCAGAGCCAAATTTAAAGGAAAGACAAGAAGATTGTGTGCCCCAGGCCTTTGTTAACACATGACCTGGAAAAACCTTGCTCTTTTGGAACATAATACCTGCTTCAGTTGTAATAAAAAGTTTGATTGGGGAGTAAAGGGGTATGCCTAGTGAGGTTTTGTTTTGTTTTTTTTTCTTTTTTCCCTATTCTTTTCTAAAGCTGAACTCCTGCAGGGATGATCCAATCACTGAACTCTCTTTGAAGTCCGTGGGAGCCTTGCATTTGGCTTAGCTTTCTACTCACGGAGAAAGATATAAACCTTACTTGATAATCATGTTTTGTCTTTTGGCCAGAGATGTATTCTCTTGAGCAAAAGCAGAGTAGGGCTTTTGGAAGAGCATTAGAGCAGAGGTCAAGAACCTTGTATTCAAGCTTCAGCATCACCAGCAAGTGGCTTGAAAACAATTTGTTTTATCTCCAGTAAACATGTATGAAACTCCCACTGGGTGCCTGATTCTTTCTTAAGTGCTTTGAAGAAGTTAACAACCCCAAAAAAGACAATAGATTTCCTGCCCCCATTAAAGGCATCTAGGCAGTCTAGGGGATAGTGTTTGACTGGGGTTCTGGAAGAACACAAGTTAAATACTGATTCAGACACCTACCAGCCATATAACTCTAGACAAGTCATCATCCTTAGTCTGCCTCAATTTTCTCCTGTGTCAAAATGGAGAAAATAATATCACCTACCTCCCAGAGAGATTGGGAGAATAAAAATGAGATACTTGTAAAGCACTTTGCAAACCTGAAGTTGTTCTATGAATGTTCATGATTATTAAGTTTGCATTCTAAGACAAACATGAATACAGACTAAAAGGAAGCCAATCTGTCAACAGCATATCTGTTAAACCCTGTGGGAAATACCTCACACTAGGAAAGAGGATAATAACAGTATACAGGAATGACAAGAAAGAGTCTTAGAACTCAGGGACTTAGTGGTAGTGCACAACAATAGTACAGCACCTCAAAGTAGAGGGCAAGGGAGACGAGAAGGAAAATCATAGACCTCCTTATCTTGTGAGTTTTGCTGAGTTCTTGACCCATGACACTACTGTCCCTAGTTCCTGTCCTATGTCACAGCCCCCATGAGGTGAAGGCATTTTTAAAGGAGTCAGTCTTTAGGACTTCACTTTTTCCTCCAAGATAAAATGCAAATTCCATTTTTTAATCAACAGACATTTATTAAGCACCTATTATGTCCAAGGCATCATGCTAAGCACTAGAAATTCAAATATAAATAAAAACAGACAGTCCATGCTGTCAAGGAGTTTATAATATAATGGGAAAAGGCAACTCACACAAGAAAACTGAAAAAAGGAACTAGGGGAATGGAGAATGTAACGAAGAAAGACACTTAAACTGCCTGTCTCAGTTTCCTAAAATTGGAATAATAATTGCACCTACCTCCCAGAGTTTTGAGGCTAAAATGAGATAATATGGATAACGTCCTTTGTAAACCTACAGGTACTATATAAATGGTAGCCGTTACTCGGATATTCCAATTACTGTGACAGTACAAAAAATTCTAGGTCACTTGTTCCCATCCCCTGCACATGTTTTAAATGTAGAAGAAGGTCCACATGGTAGGAACAGAATTGTCTCAACTTCTTGAGGAGTTCTGGTGTTCTGATGTCTTCTCAACAAAGATTTCCACTCTTTATTCAAATACACATGAGAAGAACATTGGTGTATAGATAACATGTAGGAAAAGGAGTTATAATTCAGTTAAAAATTTAAGACATGCTTATATGAAAAGTTGTGTGTGTGTGTGTTTGTCCTTCGTTGCCAAAGAACACCATGCCATCAGAGAAATGACATGACTTGCACTTGACTTTGTTTAGAGTGAGGGAGGGCTGCGCAGGTCACCAGCCTCACTTCTCCAGAGCCATCTCAATCCAGGGACCAGATATTCATCAGGATGACTGGAGATGACCCAGGATGAGGCAGTTAGGGTTAAGTAACTTGCCTAAGGTCACACAGCTAATGAGTGTCAAGTGTCTGAATTCAGGTCCTCCTGACTCCTGCACTGGTGCTCTATCCGCTGCAACACCTAGCTGCCCCCTTATATAAAAATAATTCTAAAATAATTGGTTTCCAGTGTAGCTTCTACTACTAACTAGCTGTGCAACCTAGTGCATGAAACTCAATCTATTTACCTCATTTTCCTCTTTTATAAAATGAACTGTTAGACCTAACCATATTTCTGAAGTCTCTCCCCTGTCTAACACTTTGTTATGCTCTCTTCCATGATTCTGTTTAGGAAGTACTTCATACATGAAATGAATCTTTTCACCCAACATGGTAGTGCATACCCCCCCAATCCCTGTTCTAGAGATGCTGAGGCTGTTGGATAGCTTGAGCTCCAAGTTCTAAACTATAGTAGGGCTAAATCTGATCAGGAATCCCCATTAAATTTAGCATCACTATAGTGAGTTCCTGGGAGTGGGAAATCATCAGCCTGCCTAAGGAGAGACAAAGTGAGCCAGGTCAGAAGCAGAGCATGTCAAAGCTTCGGTACAGTCGGAATGGGGCCAAGGAGCAGTCACTGCATTTTCCGTGTGAATGAAATAGTAAAGAACTAGTCTAAAAAAAGACTGGGTTTTTAGCATGCTAATATGGAACAGTCATAAGAAAATCCTTTCTTGTAAGAATAAGACATAACATATTTTATGTGACCTAATTCTGGCTGTTTCTTTGTTCTGCATCTCTTTTGTATTTGTCTTCGTAAATGTATGATGTATGAGTTTTTACTTCTCACAGATAAGTAGAAAGATATCTGGTAACCTAGTTCAACTTTGCATTTCACTGATGAATAAATCTATGATTACTAAGTGACTTGCCTGAGGTTCCACAGTAGTAAATGACAGAGCTAGTATTTAAAATCTGGTCTTCTTATTCCGATCCAAAGCCATTTCTCTGTATGATGCTATCTTATATTATTCAAACTTACTTTATAGTTATCTTCTAGTAATTTTTGTAATTTTACAATAAAATTTGTAGCATATCTTCTCTATTATAATTCATTGTGTGTAAGAGCAATGTCTAAGTCTTAATTATCCTTGAGTCACATTATAGTTTCTTGAGAATCATTACATATGGATCACTGCAGAAGCTTCTCATTATGTATCAAGGAAGAGTGGTGTGCAAAGACATTAAGAATTTCTTGATAAAGAGAAGGAATAATTATTTTCACCAAACCTTGTAATAGTGATACTCAGAAAATATTCAAATGGATCTGCAATCTCATCAATACAGATAACATCATCTTGTTGTTGTCATTGTTGGGTCCGTCCTTCGTTGCCGAAGAAGACCACGCCATCAGAGAAATGATGACATGACTTGCAGTTGACTTTGTTTTGAGTGAGGGAGGGCTGTGCAGGTCACCAGCCTCACTTCTCCTCCAGAGCCATCTGGATCCAGTGAGCAGATATTCATGAGGATGACTGGAGATGACCCAGGATGCACTGGGAGACCTTGGCCCCTTTAGGCCAAGGCCTATGCAGGTAGTCACATAGGGTGAGGTAATGCCCATTCAATGAATAGGCCTGTTTGAGAAGTAGTCAGGGGATGACCCCTTTAATGAGGGGCCATCTAATAATTACATCATCTAACGATTAATTTCACAACCCATCTATGCCTGCCTATCTTAAGTGCCTCTTGTCCATGCACTCACATAAGTTCTTGGGTCCATCCAACCTGCTGAAGGCCTTCTTTGTTTTGTCAGTACATGAGGTTCCCAACAGAGCAATGGGCTGGTCATGTTTCACCCTTTGCTTTGGCAGTTAATCCATCTTGTTCATTAATATGTTTTTTTGATAACATCTTTACACAGCTTCTCCTTAATGATAACTTCCCTGTAACATATTGTAGTCTTTAAAGGTGTATAGTATCTCACCATTGCTCTTGTAATGAGGCTCAAATTAAATTGTTTAGGGATTAAAATGTTCCATAACTCATAACCATGTAACAATGGAAGAAGAAGGTCCTTTCTTTCAAGGAGAATCTTGAGGTCATTAAAAGAACTTCCCAGTATCTCAAATAAAATCCAACCAGTACTCCTCCTGTTCAATTCTTCTACCAATTTGTTATCCATTTTCTGTATGTGACATATATGTGTGTGTATACTTTATAGAGATGTGTGTATATAGTGTGTATACATGTAGAGAGAGACATATATAGATAGATAGAGAGACAGATAGATAGAGATGATGGATGGATGGATGGATGGATGGATAGATAAAAAGACAGCATAATGTAGTATATCGAGAGCTGACTTTAAAACCAGAAAGTTCTGACTTTAATTTCTTCCTGTGTCACATTGTCTATGTGGCCTTTAGTCTCTCAGGGCTTCAGGCAATTCTATAAGACTGTAAGTTGCAGAGAAGGTACCAACTGGCATTGGCGGAGGAAATTCCTCATCAGGAGCTCCCTATACCAAAGCATCTACAGGTCTGGTTGTACACTAGATCTCCTTCATGACACTGAGATCTGTTCCATTGCCTCATCATGAGATGTCAAGGTCTACTGTGCTTGGGTACAATTCCATTAAAAGACTATCTCTGCTTTCCAAAGATCACCCTCACTAAATATAAAGAGGCTTATCCCCACTAATGGCCACTTGGTGATAAATTCTTTGGCCTTGGTGACTCATGGGGAAAAAATGCAAAATGGTATTCCATCCTAGGAAGCTCCTTTTTGTTTCTGTAGATAACTACAGTCACAGAAAAGGGAGCAGAGGTGCTAAGAATCAAACAGTTTTTATATTATCTATTAATATTAACTGAGCTAGTGATCTTCCAAATCTGAGCTTCTTGTTCAGGTCCCAGGATTGGACATCCTCCTGGAAGAAATGCATTACATCAGATTCTGACATTCTCACTATAAACCAAATGAGAAGATGGAAGCTAAATAGAAAGGCAGCTCCCAGGCTCTCCTTGGAAAGGCAAATAAAGGAGTTGATAGTTATTGTAATTTCAAAGACAATAACAAATGATTTCATGGGACATTTGGTCATCTTATTTTTCAGCACTAATGATCAGTTCTTGCAAAAAGACCACCATGAACATAATTTCAGCTTAAGTGCTAGCATTCATGGCAGAGAACTAAGTATAAAAAGTCTAGGAAGAGCTTGATAAGGCTCTCCAAATCAAAATATATACCTTGATATTTGGTAATGCAATTTTACAAGTATATCTGCTGCCGTCTCAATTTGTATCATAATTTCATTAAGACTAAAGCCTATGTCTCTTTTTTCTGTCTCCCCATCATCTCCCCATCATCCCCTCCACAATCAGTACTTATTTTTCCACAGTAAACACTCAATAAATTCTGACTGAATGAATAAAAAAGTATTTATTATGTGCTTAGTATGTGCAAAAGAGATATTGATGGAACAGGTTTTTGAAATCTCTCTAAGAGAGCTATGACAGAAATAAAAATATGTCATAAATACAGATTGAAAAATTAGATTTTTTAGGTGATCAAGTAACTTGAGAGTAATTTTTTTTACTAGATCAAGTGTTCTTCTGAACCTTTTTTGTGTCAATGGAACCCTTAGGCTGGGAAAACCTACGGACCCTTTCTCAGAATATTATTTTAAGTGAATAAGATAAATACATAGAATTGCAAATGAAGTCCATTATTTTTAAATGGTTATCATTTTTTAAAAAGTTAATAACTTGTATAGATTATCATGAGCCATTATTTTTATGGCTAATGACCTGCATTTCAATTATATGACTACATGAATAAGCCTCTCTGTACACAAGAAACAAGCATTTTGATTTATGGTTCAATTTGGAAAAAAAAAAACTAAAGACTTAGAGCATGGTTTTGTGAAGACATATGTATGTATGAGGAGATTCACCGACTATAGGGCTTCCTAATAAGAAAAAATTATGAGATCTCCCTCTACATTTATCATTAGTTACTCTAAGTGCTAAGATGTGTGTTTGTCCTTCGTTGCCAAAGAAGACCACGCCATCAGAGAAATGATGGCATGACTTGCAGTTGACTTTGTTTTGAGTGAGGGAGGGCTGTACAGGTCACCAGCCCTTCTGGATCTAATGCCCAGATTTCATCAAGATGACTGGAGATGACACAGGATGAGGCAGTTAGGGTTAAGTAACTTGCCCAAGGTCACACAGCTAGTGAATGTCAAGCGTCTGAGGTGAGATTTAAACTCAGATCCTCCTGAATCCTGCACTGGTGCTCTATCCACTGCACTACCTAGCTGCCTCAAGTGCAAAGATACAGTTTTTAAAAATGCTTAAAAATTATAGCGTTTTTTCTAGTTGTTCGTTCTCAGGCATTAACTGTAGAAGGCAACTTATTACTCATCACCTACACTTACTTGGCACTTACCCCATAATACTGCTTGGTACAAAATAAAAATTCTTGGAATGCAGGCAAACTGAAATACCTCTGAGGATGACCATGAAAGTTCCTGGCTCCAAAAGTTGCTGGTTTTTCTGTACCTGCGCTGGATTACTGATACATTTTCTCTTAAAGAACTCGATAGATTGGCAGAATGTTAGGTGGTCAATATATTTGCTCAGCTTCTATTATGACCAGGGGGACTTTATATAGAGGCTACGACCCTATGTGGTGTAATTTAAGAGGCACAGAGGAGACTCCACTGCCCAAAATATTCCCCTTACTTTCCTGCCACTTGCCTGAAATTCTCCATTTTATCTTAATTCTAACCTTTATACTTTCAGACTTTGATGTATCTGTTGTTTCATTGACATGGAAGCTCCCTTCACTGATGCAAAGGGAAAAAAATAACTGCAATCACTCCATGCTTTTGGATCTTTCATAATTCTTATCCCTGTGGATCATAGACTGGTGCAATGTGTGCTAGTCTTGAAAGCAGATGGAACTTTAGGTCAAATCATACCTCGAATTATTTATGTGTTCTTTTTACCTTAACCTCCCCAAACCTCAGTATTCCTATCTGAATAATGGGGGGGAGGGGAGGTCTGTGGACAGGGAATGGAAGACAGTTATATCTTTATTTTCACTAACTTCTCAATGAAATTTAGCATTTCCTTCGATTATGCATTTTTATAAAAAATCCAGCACCCTGATGAGAGGATCATAAGCTTCACCAGAAAGCCAAAGGGGTCTTTGGCACCCACAAAAATTAAAATTCCCTGACTTAGAATGTTTCCAGGGAAGCTGAGAGAACATGAGTCATGCAGTTAATAAATGTTAGAGGGTGAAACTTGAAATTCTGTTTCACTAGTTTTGAAGCCACCTTTGTATCTACTAAATCATATCACCTCTCTCATCTAAAAAATGGAAATTTTAATACCTTTAGTGCCTCCCTCATAGGACAACTGAAAGGTTCAAATGAAAAAATGAATATAAACTGCTCGCTATTGTGGTTAGTCTGTGCTTTTTCCACAAAGGATCTAGCCTTTAGTGTGTTGGCACTAGTCATCTACTCATGAGTGTAACAGGATAACCCTTGGGCTCTATCATGTGCTTCCCTCTTTCCAGTTATTTTTGTATTCAGTAAATTTTGATACTTCTTGATAATTCTTACCCTTTATATTTCATATTTCTTTTTCGCTACCCCTCAATTCAACTTGTGATTGACAACATGCTACAGATTCCATGCATGTTTATCCATCTTTATATTATCCTTTGTCATATTAATTCTTTGGGAAGTATTGTATTTCCTGATTTGTTGCCATCTAGCATCATCTGATGGATATTGGTATTAAAGAGATATCCTTTTGGCACAGAGTGCAATTTGAGATTGTTGAAAGCATTTAGCATTTTCCCAAATGTGGCACAACCAAATATTCTCTTCCTTTATTATTCTAAACCCCATTTTTTCCCTTCTGCAAAGCCTGTCCAAAAAGTATATTGAAGGAATGATTTGAAGGGCTCATCTGTCTGTTGTAGTCCAGACAATTTTAAATTTTAAATCCCCTCAGTTTTTCCAAGCGGGATGATCTAAATTATCTTTTTTTTTTTTTTTTTAGTATTTTTAATTTCTCTGAGGAGGACTTGTAATATTCTGAGTAACTTTACAGTTGCAACAATGTCATCTATTAAAGAAAATATTTAGGGAACACCCATCAAAATAAGATCTTTCTTTTGTTTGGATATTGGCAAACATTTTCCATGAGGTATGTTATCTTTCTCATTTCTAACTTCATCCATCTTAAAATTCAAATACCACTGGGAGGATTAATACCTTAATCAATTATTAACTACTACATTATTATCAGATTACTTTCCAACCCTGAGAGTTGGGTTCTAGACCCTCTACAAATGGGAGATAGGGTGTGTTCTGAGATAGAGCAGCAGTTCCAGAAACTAGAATAATAAGTGGAGAGTCAGGAAGACACAAAGAATGGATTTTGGCTACTTCAGAGTTCCTTACTCTTACCATCCTGTGTTTATAGAGACAACATTCTTTGTTAATATTTAAGTAATATGTGATCACATTTGCTCGTCTATTGAAAAGAATTCAAACAAAGTACAGCACATTGTCAGAAGTGGTTGCTTTGCCCTCCATTTTTCTTGACTGTCTTTCATTGTTATAAGGAGAGTTCAGTATATAGGAAAGAAAGTATGTATCAAGAAATATGGTATAAAAAAGCAATTAAACATTTTTACTTAATTATTTTCAGTTAGCAGAAATTAATACTCTCAAGCCCTCCCCACTGAAAAAGTAAAACAGAATCCTTGTGACATATACCCATGGTAAAGTAAAATAAATTCCTACTTTGGCCATGTCTGAAAAATAAACATATCACTGTACAATGTCAAAAGGATATTTCATTATATATCTTCTGGAATCATGGTTAATAACTGTGGTAATCATTTCTCAAGTATTGATTTTTAAAGTAGAATTAAGAAAAATGCTTGAAAAAGAACAGTTCCATCAGTCAATCCCTTCCTATAATCCTCTTGGCCTTCAAATCATGTCTATTGAACTGGAAGGGACCTCAAATGGCATGTAGTCCAATTTACAAATGAGGTAAAGAAAGTTCAGGGAAGTAAAATAACTTGCCCAAAGAAGCCCCTGTAGTAAATATTGGGACTACAACTATCCCATTTACTTGGAGTATTTAACTTCCTATTTCTTGACACAAAATATTTTCAGGAAAGGGAGCCTATATGGAGATAAATGGAGAGCCATGTTAATTTCCAATGACTCCTAGATCCGGACACACTCAGATACCTTCAGATCCTTATAGACAGAAACAGGTTGAGAGAAAAAGAAGAAAGTAGTAAGAGGCATGGAATGTTGTTCAGTCTTTTCTTTTTCAAGTGTGCAAAAGCTTTCAATGCTAAGTTAAACAGGTTTGGTTATTAGGATTCAGTGTTCTCTCACAGGAGAATAACTTACACCAGAATCCAGTTAGCACTGCTAACCTTGGAAATATTCCATCTGAGAGTTTGGCCACAGTATCAGTAGGTCTGAATTCTGAATTAGCACTCCTACAGAGTGTTCCTCTGGTTACCATTAGGGAATTTTTATTGTTAAGAAAATGGCACCATACTGCTATTATAAAACAGTACACCTTGTACCTAAATTTAATTACCCTGAGTCTTACAAATTTCTCATCATTTGCTCATTGAAAACCTTTGAATGCCATATATTTCTTTGGTACTGAATGTAGCTTTGATGATAGGAAGGCTCCAGTTTCTTTGTAGAGATGACTGTTTGAGTCCATGTGTGCAAAAGTGTGTTTGTGAGTATGTGCGTCCTGTCAATTTTCAACAAGGATTGTACAAATCCCATTAAAATATCAGCCTCTTAAGTAGTTACAGAAATCCCAGTTTCTTATATTTTCATTTACAATATTTGGATGCATTTAGGAGAACTTCCAGCATTTTAATTATATCTGTATCAGATGAGCGGAATAAATGTAAAAGAGGTTTTGAAGAGATTTAATTTTAGATAGCAATGTAATTAACAGCATTTGGAAAAACTAGTGGAACTTTAATTAAATGTCTCTACATTAATTTAGTCATTTAATTGAAAATGTATTGGGATAGTCTTCACGATTTATCACCCTTACTCTTTGAGGGGAAAGTATTTTAAATAACAAAGCATCACAGAAACTCCAATTTTATGATTTAGTTAGATGTTCACCACTTGGCACTTTGCTTAATATTTTTTCTACAATACCAAGGGGTGGGGGATTTTTACATTAATTTGGGTTGTCACTTTTATTGAAAGGGGTATAAATCTGGGGGAGGGGAGAGACATTTCAAAACACAGAGAAAAATGTATTCTTTTCAGATTGTTAAGTGAACAGTCATCACTTAGTCATCATTTTTCTTTTTATTAAAACGATGATATTTCTGGTTTTGCCAAGATATTGTTATTTCTTACTTTCTAATAGGGTCACTCTAGGAGATGAGCACTTCAGCAGAGAATTTCACAGTCTTCATAATATTCTTATAAGGCAAAAAAAAAAGAGAGATAGTGGGGCTAAATAATGGTATGATTAGATAGATACCTGGTTACTTAGCCACCCAAAGACATTGATTAATGATCATTGTCAACCAGTTAGGAGGATTCCGTTCATATTCCAAGGGAGCTGTCTTGATGAGTATTTTTATGAATGGCTTGAATGAAGACGTAGAAGGTATGCTTATTACATTTGCAGATGACAAAAAGCTGAGATAATCAATTTGCTTAATGAAAACCAGAAGATCTCAAGAATCTCAAAGAAGAAGAAAATCACATAGAGAAATTTAAAAGGTCTAAATTAATTAATTTAATAGATCTAAATGTGAAGTCTTAGATTCTAGTTTGGGGATTTTTTAAGTGTATAGCAAGAGAAATATGACTTAGTGGCAGTTTATGTAACCAACTGGAGGGAAAGAGGGTATTTGGCAGCAAATTCATTAGGAACCATCAGTGTAGTATGACCATACTCATAACAAAAAAGTGTCAAAGCCAAGGGAAAACCATAGCTTCATTATGCTCTACTGTCCAAACTATACTTAGAGTATCTCCATTTCCTGTCACCTTATTTTAAAGGCATTTGTGGGGTGAAAAATAAAAGTGCATTTAGGGGGAGATAGAGAAGGTCTGGAAAATGTCAGGAACCATTTGTGTTTATGCTAGAAAAAGAAAAAAAATTATAGATAATTGGGGGGGGACATGTTGGCTACCTTCAAATAGTTGAAGTTATCACATAAAGTCTAGTTTTTTCTCTTTAACTTTAAAGGGTAGAAGTGAGACCAGTAGTTGGAAGCAGCATGGAAAAAAAAAACATTCAGCTCCATACAACAATTAGAGCTGTTCATAAATAGAATAGGTGCCAATCTAGTCACATTCCATACGAGCATCTCTTTGATGGAAATGTCACACATTAGGGATGTCTTACAGATGCTTGCCCTGGATGGGAAGTTGGAATGCATGTCCTGTGAGATCTTTGATGATTTTAATATTATTTGATTAATATACATGTAATATGGACATAGGTATATGTACTTTTTAAAGGATTAATAGTTAACTTAAAGGTATATCAGATAATAAAACAACTTTTTTCCTCATAGCTATGATAAACTACTCCATGGAAATGAGAATTCTTTCTTTGCTCTATTTATAAATTATGTAGGATCTTACTTTCATGACACTGCAGAATTATTGGAAGCTTCATATTTTTATGGGAACTATTATGATAGGCACTCAAAAAATAATCCAGACAAAACTAAAATGAAAGTAAAGAATCCTTTGCTTATCCCTACTACATTTGAATCATGATTGATCAAGAGGAACAGATGATAATAAAGAGGTTGAGATACCAGGGTGCTTAGTCTACAATTCGGGGCAAACCTGAGAAAGTGTAAAATGATGACAGCCCAAGTGAAAATTTTACTGAGATCTATGAAATGGAAGCTTTACATCTGGCTAGATTTCCTTCCCCTCAGGGCTCTTTTAAACACAAAGATCCCAGTTACATAATGAATTTAAATATTGCACAGCTCCACATCAAGACAGAGTTACAAAAACAATAGTAATAGCTTTAGTAACGATGATGACAAATAATAAATAATATAAATAAATAAATACAAATAAATAAATAAATAATACAAATAAATAAAAATAATAAAGCAAAGGTCAGCTAATCATAAACATGATAAAGGGGGAAGGGGAAAAATAACGTCAGTCAGTGTGTTATTTAGTGGACACTTTTTGTACCCTAACAATATGATGGTAGCTATGAAGGCCTAGAAAGAACCTCAGAATGTTGAGTAATAATAACACTGATTGTGTTAGCACCCTGGCATCTGTGATATAGCTATTCCTATGATTCTAAGAAATAGATGAGACAGCATAGGGTTGTAGGCTGGATGATCAGCTTGTCATGGAGGACAACCAAGTAAGTGGCCCTTCTCCATTTTCTGACATGACAAGAGTTATTTTTTAGCAAATTGGAAATACTCATAACTATTCTTCCGGAAATGTTTCAGTACAGACAACACTGACCACCAAAACAGGCAAAACATGAGTGTGTATGAAATGCAATGAAGATATAAATGTTTTCAACATGCATTAGTGTTGCATTGTCACAAAAATGGAAGCAGATTTCACTAAGTATAGGCAAAAACTATGGAAATACTACTTTCTGTCAACTGTATTATCAACTCTCAGTTACACCACAACACATTTCAGACTAATGCAAAGCAATTGTAAGAAACAACTTCCTTCCTAAACTCATATTAAATGATATAAGAATTAGAGAGCTGGAGTTAGAATTCAGATTAAGGAACATCCTCAGTTAGAGGGCTGGAAATGAATGATAGCCCACTAAAGGGAACTGAAAAGAGAGGAAAGAAAAAGCCAGGGGAAAGAAGTATCATGAAAACCCAAAGAGTAGACAACATCCAGGAGGAGGAATTAGGCAACGGAGACAAAAGCCACAAAGAGGTCAAGGAGGATGGAGATTAAGCAGTTAAGAGAACACTGCCATCCTGTGAAAGGGGAGATTCCATTGACTAGTAAGGTAAATGATAGACAGAATTCAAGGGATTGATAAGTAGAGAGGAAAAAGAATTCCGTTACGAAAGGGAGGAGAGAAGTCAAATGACTGAGGAAATGGTAATGGACAAATAAAGTTTTGGTTTGGGTTTATTTTGCTTAATTTTTTTTACGTATATAAATACTGTATACATGTTTGTAGGCATCAAGAGTAAAACTGATAGAGAAGGAGAGATTGAACATTGGTGGGGAATGGTCTGTCTGTGTTTGTCCTTCATTTCTGAAGAACACCATGACGTCAGAGAATGGGGAGGATTGTTAAAGGGGCAATCTCCTAAAGGAGAGCTGACTGAAGGGAACCGATCATGAAGAAAGACGTTGACTTTGCTAAGGAAAAGTGCCGCCATTTATCAGAGACTGGATTAAAAGAGAAAAGATGATGTCAGAGGGTTTTGATGTATGGAAGAGAGGAGAAAAGAAGGAGTGTGAAAAGGCCTCTATTTTCTTTGGAAAGTAGGAAATAAGGTCTTCTACTGAAAAGAAAGTGGAAAGGATAATATAAGAAGCTTGAATAGAAAAGAATGTTTGGAAGAGCAATTGGTGAAGTATAAGACTCGACTAGGGAAGAAGAAAATAATTTACTTTGCAGTAGTGATCGCTCAGTTGAAATTGCATGGCAGATCTGTAGTGGATCCATTGAGCACAGTCATGAGGCTTTCTTAGTGGTGTTCTGCAGCATATATTAAGAACAAAGAAGAAAGCCAACAGGCATGGCCCAGGCTTGAGTTTGACAAGGCATGGACAGTAGTAGAACAAGTGGGGAGGCATCAGAGAATAGAAGACAAGAGAAGACACTTGAGCTCTTTGACTACAAAGTCTAGATGTCAAAGAGTAGGAAGTGAAGCCAGAGCTGGGAGGATGGCCTGAGAGAGAAGAAAGAGGTAAAATGACTGGACTTTCCAGGGATGACAAAAAATACATTTAGAAGGAGTGAGTTAAAGGGAGATTTGAGTGGATATAAGACTGTGGTGCTCAGATAAAGGAATTTCACATTTTTTTCTTGTTACTGAGAGAGAACTTATAGGTGATGGTTAGAGAAGGGACATGACCATCACTATGTGTGTCAGAGGGAGATGCAGATCCAGAGAATGAAGGCAGTAAATGAACTGGGAAACCAAGGTGTTTGAAGGGACGTCAAGATGCACATTGATGTCATATTCTTATATACATGGGCAAGAGTTGAAGTAGAGAGAAAGACTGTGAGTAGTTGCTGAATTCCTTAAGAGTAGGGTCACCTAGGAGTCTGAAGATAACTGCAGCCAGAGTCAGAATAGGGTAACGTATAAGGCGGAAGTGCAAGAGGAGAGGTTGAGGGGATGGTCATGGTCCATTGAGAAAAGATACATCCGCTATTGGAGAGGGTGGCCAGGGATACAGTTTTCTAGTGAGAATTAGTTTCTGTAAGTTAAAGATGGGAGGAGTGTGAGAGGAAAACATCTAAGGTAAAATGAGTTGTGTTAATAATGGTTCCATAAGACACAATACAAGTGGGGACTCAGAACAATGAGAGGGATTGGGGGGAGGGAAGGTAGGGAGATTAAAACTAGTTTAGATGAGAGAAGGGGGTTTTCATTTAGCCAGTCGGGGAAGGATTCTTTTTAATAATAAGGAGGGGAAGAGATGGAACCTGGGAAGCCACAGGATAAAAATATAGAAATATGTGTATGAGGCTCTCATCTACAAAGGTGCTTGATAACAGAAAGCTAAATGAGTTCTCTCACAAGTGTCAAGGATGAAGGAAGATCAAGTCAGCCAAATGGTTTTGTAAGTACCTGGTGATCCTATCTTCAGGGGACTTCCTCACATTCCTAGTGAGCATCCCAAGGTGGTAGGGGATGATACATACTGAGAAGATCCCTAAAACAAGGAGTCAAAGCTTTGACCTAGTGTTAGGTTCTAATGACAAGAGTCTAAGGCACTGCTACTAGATGAAGTCTAAATGGTATCAGGTAGAGGGTCTGAGACTCTGGTTCTAGCTGAGTAGTAAAAGAGCCATACCATTGTTTCTGCGAATCAGTGTCCAGTACTAGTAGAGACTAAGGGAGTTTGGCACTTGGGGGTGATGCTGAGGGCCAGGGAGGCCTGCCAACACAGTCCTGAGCAAGGGTAGGACTAGGCCAGGTACTTAGACTGGATAGGAGACATATTTTCCTCTTGTCATTCAAAACAGATCTTCTGAGCAGTGGGGCACTCCCTGGCTTATTTTCTCAATTGTCAAATGGGCATTATGTACTCTCAATATTTCACAGGGTCATAAAGAAGAGGTAAACTGTGATGTTCTATAGAAAAGTGAGGCGCTATCTTTAGTTATTATCATAGGAGAGCAGGACTTGCTCTGACTCTCATAAGAGTTGTCCTAAGTGGTAATCGCTGCTACTTTGTGTTACTGTTAGGGCCTGAGGGTATGTTGTTTGGGAGACTCACTGCACCCCTACAGAGGTAGCCCTGATCCCACAGAGCCATGAACTTCCTGGCACTCTATCCCACCCTGCCCTAGACTCCTAGTGGAACATCTAACTGTAGGCAAAAGCAATCAATCAAGGCTCAAGGGAGGTTGGCTATCCCCAATGCCTGGAATGTTCTCCCCCGAACCTCCATCCCTGACTTCTCTAGCCTCCTTCAAGATTTAGCTCAAACGGTCCCTTCTGACATAGTTTGTCATTAATATGGTGAACCCCAGGGAAATGGAGACCACCAGGTTACCTGAAAAGGGGTAAAGTGCCCAGGTCAGAAAAGGAGCAGGTCGAAGATCCATGTACAGCAGAATGGATTGGACTGAGTCATGATTTGCTCCTGCACTTCCAACCTGATAGATAGAGAGACCTGGGAAAGAAAAGGAAAGGAAAGAGAGAGAAAAGAAAGAGAAAGAAAGGAAGAAAAAGAAGGGGAAATAAAAGAAAGAATTTACAAAACAACAGCGATGATGATGATGAATATAAGCTGTTTGAGTATTTCTTTGGAAGCCCAGCACTTGATGCAGCATCTTGCATACATAGTGGTAAGTGCCATGTGGTGGCACATTAAGAAATACTTATAGACTGACCTATATTTAGAGATAAGAGAAATCCAAGGTATGCTAGATTGGAGAGTTCAGAGTAGTATTAAGGTGTATTATATATGCTAAATAAAAGGTTGTTGCTGTAGAACGCCAAAGATGTATTTTGGAGGAAAAGGAGAAGGGAGAATGAGAAAGAAAGAGTTAAATGTGCATAGGGTCTTTAAAATACCTGCTACTTTTTTTATGTTAAAGGACGGCTCTATAGGAGCGAGGCAGGAAGGGTGAAATATGACTAGAAATGACTTTGATGTAAAAACAAAAGGCATCCATTTTATTTTTTACTATTTCACTTGGTTATAGCATCATACTTGTGAGGTCATGGTCATCTTCATATAAATCACTTAAGTAGCTCTGGTTCAAGATCACAGACTACATAGGCAGCTATTTTACAGATCTTTACAATTTGTTGCAAAGAACTGGATGAGTCAGTGTGGGTGGATGATTGTTAACTCTGCCATAACCATTTACCAGATGACGAGGGAGCACCGTTGATAGAGCATAAGACTCAGAATCTAGAAGACTTGAATTCAACCATTCCTCAGGTACTCCCTAGCTGTGTGAACTTTCAACCTCTTTGTGCCTCAATTGCCTTATCAGTAAAATGAAGGTAATCTTCATACCTAATCAGAATTATTGTGAGAATCAAATGAGCTAACCTGTGTAAAACACTTGCAAAATCTTAACGTGCTATATAAATGCTATATAAAAGCGATTAAGAGGGCTTGTTCTCATGTCAATGTTCTTCATACTTGAAGGATGGATCCCAAATTACATTACTATTATTAACAAACACCCATGATTATTTAGTATTTGTTCTCTCTCCTTGGTTTCATCCAAGTTTATTGTATTACCTTTATCCAGAGAGCATATTCTTAAATATTTTCAATTTGATTTGATAGGCAGTGAATCAAGATGGATAAGAGGGGAACACAGATCTATATAAAAAATTCATTTCAAAATTCAATTAAATTATAACATCAAAAGCTTGAGCTACACTTTGAGTGGTCTTAAAAAGTAAAGTCTCACAAGATGCCCTATCACCATTAGTAAGGCTGCAACCACATTAAAGTATTTTCTTTCTACTATATATTTAAAAGACTGCTTCTAGTTTCTTTCTAGGATCATAGGATACAAAATATATGTATATAATTTGTATATTTAAATTGTTATTATAATTAATAACAATAATATACTAAATATTGCAATGGGAAATCTACCTTTACTCAGTGAATGGAATATTATGTGAAGGAACCTCTAAAGTGATGTTTGCCTTGAGTTACGCCCTCACAAACATAGATTCCTAAATACAATTGTATTGTCCCTGATAATATCTCTGACATTTAATTAGTTTCCTATTTGGTAATAATATATTTAAATATTTATTGCCTATGGTTATGATGAGTTTATTATCCCTTGCAAAAAAGTAACATTAAATTTGTCATTGATTTTTAGTGAATGATAGGAGAATTATTCATTTTAGTCCTAGCGATTCCTCAGGGATGAAGTCTGCATATGTACTTTCTTCTCCTCCTGTGTTTTAGCTTTAATGTTATTTAAAACATGACATTTGTTATCGGCATTTTCTGTTTTAAATAACATTTGATAAGTAGTACAGAATGACTGTCAAATCTTTCAGAAGTCACCATGGATGCTTTTAGCATACAGTTTACCTCTCAGCTTTTCAAAAAACGGTTCCAGAGGACACTCATATCTGCAGAAGAAAATCTTTTTACAGCCATTACTATGGTTAATTTGCCATTCCACATTTCAGTTAAGCAAGTGGTTTTGTACAGTTTATTTTTTTCAAAATATTAGAATTTTTTTAAAATCTGAATTTCTATACTTTTTTTTCTTAGTTTCTTTCTTTCTTGTCAAGCATAGACAGATGATGAATCATAATGTGCACAGAATGGCATGTCTATTATTTGAAACATTCTTAAAATCTTTTTTAATTGTCCAGTATATTCACTACTTTTGATTTTCCTCAGAAGCAGCATAGAATTCTGTGTCAGAGGCAGTGGAGCTCCAAGAAATATGTCGAAAGGCAAACCATGTGCTAACATCTGAAACCATTTCTTATGAATTCATCTGTCATTGCCCTGTGGCCCTGATGTCAAAGATATTTGTACAACTTATTTGACTTGCCATGTGATGTGGTTTGATCCATTAGGTGTTTCTTAAATATAGCTAAAATGTAAATTTAAAAAAAAAATACATCTGGTTTCTACAGTTGTTGTTTCCCAGAACTCTTTTGTCTCCAGGCGTCTGAAGCTGTGTGGTACTCTTCCAGTAATCCTGGCAATGCTGAGAATCTCTAGCAGCATACATTTTCCTCTAATTGACATTATGTCACAGCCCTACATTTTCCTTACTATGGAAAAGTGAATTCCATTGGTATTTTGCCAAGGATACTGCTCTGTTTCATAATCATTTTTTCTTTGCGTGCAGCTCAGAAAAAATATCTTTTTTAAAAAAATGTATGCATCAATTGCATAAATGGCAATTTGAAAGCATTTTCACACAGCTGGATATTTTTCATTGACTCCTTTCATCTCAAAATCATTCATTAGAGTTCCTACTCTCATTTCTTTCTGAATCTATCTTTCATTTTTCCTACTGGATACTCATTGCCTTTTGCAACACCCACATATTCTGCCCACCCCCACCCCCATACACATGTAGAACACAGAGATAGAAATATACAAAGAGTTCAAGGACTCCTTGAACTTCACTTTTCTTTTGTAATCAGATTACAAATTTCAGCCAATGGAATCTGTTCTCCTTGTCCATTCAAATGTATTTTATAAGCTTATCAGAGTTTAGTAGTAATGGGTTTCTCATCAGTAAAATAGGATGGATTGTATCTGGAGAATTTTCACTGTTTTTAAAACTTTAAAATGTTCCTTGACATGAATATCTCATGAATAAAGAAATTTCAGTCTACATGATAGATACTTGTAGAGAGCAGGGGAGGTGGAGTGGGCTTGGTGTGTGTACGAGTATATATTTGTATGCAGTAGGCACTCACATAAATGAAAGGCAGAAAACAGCACTTTGCCTGGTCAGAGTTGCAAATGAAAGTGGCAGCTGAAAAATACAGAAAATCCAACTTGTTTAAAAGATTTAGTTTCTTTCTTTCTGAATTCATACATATCATGCACTCTGTGTGATAGTCAAAAATAAGAATTCTACATGTGAACTCTTTGATTTTATAATTCCTCTTGCTGATGTATTCGAGTATGCAACTTGTAGTACTTGTTGTGACAGATGTTTGCTATATGACTACCTGAGTGTGACCCCAGCTTTTAAAAATAAAAGGGGAAAAGGCATGGCTATGGTATGCAAAGAAAAATTCCAATACACCTGCTCTGTCCTGTCAAAGTAATATATCTAAATCAGGCTACTTTTTGATGTACATTATCATGGGGAGAACTAGCTCCCTACAAACATTTTAGAGTAAAAAATTCATTTTTTAACATTCTATAAACAAAACTATTTTAAAGTTATATGAATAAATATAGTTTTAATATTTTCCTAAGATTTACAAGAATCACCCTAACTGATGTTAACAAATGAACATAGATAATAATTCTAAAAAGAAATTATAGAAATATAGAACTACAAAGAAATGGAGAAGAATATCTACTCCCCAGTGTTGTGTAGTGTACAAAATAGGCTTTTATTTGATTTTTCAAAAACCCTCCATTCACTTTACTATTGAAAGTGAATTTAATTTCTAAAATACCAAGGATATTAATCATTCTTTCTTCCTATTCAGTAGCAAAAGCTACTAAGAGAATGCTTCTGTTGCATAAATGGCAAGTAGACATTCCATTTTTTTCTTGTATATGGTATTTATTTCCTCTAAGATTTCATAAAATTGACTTTTGTTCAATGATGCCAAAGTGAAATTTTTTTTTCAAATAGTTCATTTATATTGTTTTGGATAGATAACTTGAGTGTTGTGAATAATCTAGGTGCTTTCTCTACTTAGATATCATAAAAACTTTTCATGCAATATAGGAATATTATAAGATGAGATGTAGCAATGTTTATTAAATACTTATCCATATCCTCTTTTGTGCTCAGTACTGTACAGAACATTTCAAACATCATGGTACTTTCCCTCTTGAAGCTTATAATCAGATAGCCAATATTATAAAAAAAATATTGCTATCCCATTTCTAGATAATTGAGTTCTTCCCTGGTGTATTGTCTAGTGATGTTTCATCAAAACAAAAATTTACTTTTTTCTCACAACTCTAAAATCAACTTTTCTCTTTACTATTTGTATCCTTTTCCTGGATATTTATCACTTTATTATTAAAGGTTTCTATGGTTTTGAGCATTTCTTTTACATACATTTTCCTGCCTTACATTTGCATCAGAATTATAATATCATATGCCTGGATAATTTGTCCATTTCTGCAATCTTTCCTGCTGCTTCTTGTCTCCACACATCATTTTTATTCATGCTCTAGTTTTTCCTGTTCTTTGCATGTAACTGGCATGTAGCACTTCATTTGTTCATTCCTTTATGTGATCTACCATATTATCATTTTTGCTGCTCTTATCATGTCATTTGAGTCTTATGCAACTGTCTGTGACCCCATTTGGAGTTTTCTTGGCAGAGATACTGAAGTGGTTTGCCATTTTCTTCTCTAGCTCATTTTACAGATGAGGAAATTGAGGCAAACAGGGTTAAGTGACTTGTCCAGGATCACATGGCTGGTCAGTGACTGAAACAAGATTTGAACTCAGGTCCTCCTGACTGTAGAGCCAGTGCTCTATCCACAGAGCCACCTGGCTGTATTATCATACAGATAGAGACTGTTACATTGATCTGAGCAGTAAAGACTCATTCAAAAACTTTCAAGATAAATATTAGTTTACATTGGAAATACATTACTATTTGTCGAAATCTGTGTCTATATGTATACGTACACTTATATTCATGTGATTACATATACATGTATACGTGTACACATACTCATATACGTATATATATATTTATAGAAAAAGAAAGCCAAGAGAGAATATATATGACCACCACTGGATGAAAATGTAGGTATATGTATGTGTGTGTTTGTATGTGTGTATATATATGTATATATGCATATTTGTGTGTATGGATGCATGTGTATAGATGTATGTATAGATATATGGATATACACACATCCATACAGCTGTAAAATAATCCTATTCTATGAAATAGGGGTTGTAGAACTGACTGGCTTCTTGGAACCTGTTTAGAGGAGTAGGTACTCCTCCTCAACAAAAAGGGGTGACTTGGGACTATAACTGTCTTTAAGTCAGAAGATGGACTTCAGCCCCCCCTTGGAGTTCTTAAAAGGACATACAAAGTCTACAAAGGATAGATTGAGAGGAAAGAGTGTGAATTGTAAGAGCATCAGCAGCAGGGGGCTTATCAAGCTGATCTGGAAAGAATCAGTAGCATGGAAGAAATAAACAGCAGAGAAACCAAAAAGGAGCTACAGAAAGGAGTGCTGAACTGTAGCAGAAAAAGGAGAGATTGAGGCGGGCTCTTGGGCCCTGCAAGCATATTGAAAGTGAGGGTTTAAACTGAAACTTGAGATTGTATTCACCTCCTTGAAGACTGAAGGATGTTCCCCCTAAAAAAAAAGCTCTGCTTTCTCCCCAGCTTCCCCTCCCCATACCCATGTAGTAACAGACATCACCCTATGCTCTGCTTGTTTGTTTTACCTAAATATTTAAATTGTTCTGGTTTTTCTTCACATTTAAAAAGGCCAGAGATTAACTAGAGATAAAGGAACTTTAAATTTGGACAAAGAGCCAATCCTTTGTCTCAACGTTAGTAATTTTCCTAACTGGGGGCCAGAATTTGTACAATTATACTAATAACTTTTCATCTGATATAAATACCATATACAACAGCTGAGAGGAAAGCCACATGGTCTTGAGGGTCAATCTATCACGCCAATCTGAAAATGAAAAATCTCCTGTAATGGGGCATGCCTATTAAGTGTAGCCTCCATTATGAGCAAGGAAAGAAAACAGGGTGCAAACAGGTGAGACAAGTAGTACAGCATGGAAGCAGGAGCAGAAAATAATGAGTGCCTTCCACAATGACAATAACATGTGTGTGAGTTTGTGTGTGTGTGTGGGGGGGGGGGGGTATGTGTGTACAAATGTATAAAATTCTAACCCTAAACTGAAGGGAATCTTTTTACTTATAACTTGGGTATCAACACCATATTATGTGTTTTTCTTTTACGCTTTCAATTTTAAATATTATTCTCTGGCAAAAAAAAAAATCAGAACCAAAGTGATAAGAATTTTTGCCTAGCTGCAGTTAGGAGACAGTACATAGAACTCTTTTCTGGATTCAGGGAGATCTGAGTTCAAATTTCAGCCTCAGTCACTTACCAGCTGTATGACCCTGGCAAGTTACCTAATTTCTGTCTGCCTCAGTTTCCTCAACTACAAAATGGAAGTTATAATAGTACCTACCCCAATGAGATATTTGTAAAGCCCTTAGCACAATGCCTGGAATTTGGTAGACACCTAATATTTTTTTTTCCTTTTCTCCTTCCTTCTTTCCTTTACAACATCATCCATTATCATTGCCCCATTCACCCCAAGTGGCATTCCTTCCCTTTAATCTCTTCTTTCCCTCAGCTTTGAAAAGATCTATCCTTTATTATGTTCTTAGCATTTTCACCAGCCTTGACTCTTTCTCTGCTTTAGCATTCCTGGCACTTTGAGGACCCTGCATCACTTTGTATTCATCCTTTATGACCTGCACTTCCTTTCATCTTCCATAGATGCCTTTGTAACAGATTGTGGAAATGGAGCCTGACTACATGGGTTATTAGAATATGTAGTTTGAAAGAAAAAGAATTGTCTTCTTTTTGCCCTAGAAAAGACTCTGAGGACTGTCAGGGAGTCTAGTATTGGGGCATAGGGCAGAAATTTTAAACTGAGGCTAAGGCATAAGAAGGAACAGCTGTCCACGGACATGGTCACAGAAGGAAAGGTTGAAGTGGTATGTACAATGTGGAGAAAGGAGTTAAAATATGTAAACCCTGGGACAGCTAGTTCATTCATTCCCCAAGCAGGTGCAGCAGCTGTAGCAATCCAGCCATTTTCCCCTAGCTGAGAATCTAAAGCACCTATAAAGCCATTTTCCCTTTTCCACTCTTTCCTTCCTAAGTGAATAGATGTATAATACATTCTTCTGTTATTTAAAGTTCTTTCTTTAATGTTTTAAGTAGCACTTTTAAAAGCTGATTTACTATAAGTAAAATCTTACCTCCTTTTGATTGATGTAGGTACTTAATTGCAAACAGAAGCAGCAGGAGGGAGAAGTAGCGTTTGACTTTTAGTATATAGATATTAAAAGGACCAAACTTTAAGGTCTAGTCTGAAAGGGCCAGGTTTTCTTTCTCCTGCCTGAATATGGAGTCAAATCAAGAGAATATTAGCATTTTATTTTATTAATTTGGATAAACTTGCCAAAAGAAGAATTAAACTGGATCTAGAGATTTTTCCTGCCCCTACGGACAGAGAACCAGGCTGTGATTTTGCTGTCTGGGACAAGACTGAGATATCTGACCTGGCGCTTTATTCAAGGCAACTTTGGCCTCCCCTTCTCTCCTACCCCCAGGCTGTGTGGGAAGAACTATATATTATTTATATATTTAAAATATCATCAAACTTTGGCAGAAGATAAAAGTGCAAACAGCCCGGTTGTCCAAGTAAGTTAACAGGAAATAGTGAAATTTACAAGAGATGCTATCAGTTTAATACGTCTTCTTGGGAAAGTTTTGCACATCAGGAACAAACTTTACCTATTTATGGATTACCTGCCTGCCTCAAGGTTTGCGTGCCTGTTCCCTGAATACTGATGTTCACCTGAAAACTCTCAATAGGTCCAAAACTACTTCCATATTTTCTTCATTGGTGAAAGCCTTTTAGATTTTCAAATATGTAGCCTTTCAATCTCCTTTAAACAGGAGCTCTGACCCTTTGAGTCACTCCAAGAGATCTTGCAATCTTTCTCTAGTTTTCTTTGGTAATATGCACTTAGTTGTGATTATTTAACCAAATATTGAGTAGAAGCTATACACAATACTCATTCTCCTGGAATTTTCTTATGCATGACTGCATTTCAAGAATGGAAAAGAAAGAAAAAATCGTGAACATGTCTATGTTTCATTGAATTACTTGGAAAGTCCCAGACCCCTCCTTTTATCCCATACAACTCTCATGAAAGTAGATGGAATTTTATGAATTGTCGTTAATCTGGATTTAACAGGCACTGCCAGATACCTTCTCCCCCGCCCCCCCCCCTTCTAGTCTGCATAACTCTTAAGTCTTGCTTTAAAGACAAAAGCACAATATCGGAGGATGCCTGTATTCAGGAAACAGTTCTGTGATAACAGCAGCCTGCATCAATAGCTGTTATGCCACATTAATCCAAACCACTGGCAAAAGGGCCTTTGGAACATGTGCTAAGGGAAAGATCCTCTCCTTTTAGCCTAATAGACTGTCAGAGCTAGAAGAAACCTTAATAATGTCATGTGATCCAATCCCTTCATTTGAGAGATGAGGGAAATGAGACTTGAAGATGTTAAATAATCTACATAGTTTCCTTATCCTTATACAACTATAGTAACATAGTAATAACAGTTTAATTGAACACACTCTTGCTAATGTCCACATTCTTAATCTATTAAAGTTCTCATATGCAAAACTAAAAAAAATTGTAATTCTTTTATAATTAAAAAAAATTGAGTACCACATTCATTTCTCAACATATCCCCTTATTAAGCCGTTATTTTTGGATAAAAAAGGAAAACCAGCATGCAAAATAACTGCACAACCATGTTCCCTCACCTCTCTACTGAAAGGAGAGGAATATTTTTCATCATCTGTCATCTAGGAAAAAGATTAGACATTCGAATTAATCAGAGTTTAGTTGCCTTTTAGTGTTATTTTCATTTCTGTTCATTTTAGATGTTGTTCTCTTGGTACTGCCTTCTTTACATCTATTCATACAAGTCTATGTTTCTCTAAATTCCTCAAATTCATCACTTTGTGATGAAGCATAATAATATTCCACTTTGTTCATATACTTCCATTCATTTGCTAATTCCCATTTTATCTGTTTTGCTACCCCAAAAGTGACGTTATGAATATTATGTTACACATGGGACCATATATACCATATAAGGACCATTGAAACCCTCTGGCTCTTTATATCCCATTCTGGATCACCAGGGTAAATTACTTCAAGAAAACTTTGGGGGTGTTTAGTCATTTTTCAGTTGTGCCTGACTCTGTGACACCATTTGGAGTTTTCTTGGCAAAGATATCAGAGTGCTTTGTCATTTCCTTCTCCTGATCATTTTATGGATGAGGAAACTGAGGCAAACAGGGTTAAGTGATTTTCCCAGGGTCACATGGCTGGTAAGTGTCTAAGTCTATATTTGGACTCATGAAGATGATCCCAAACTGCATCCGCTATGTCACGTAGCTGTTCTAAAAAAAACTTTTGTTTGACTCATATTTTGATTCATGTGGTCCCCCCAGAAAGAAATATAAATCAGAAATAAGCCTTCTGTCTATTTATTCTATTACAAACCAAATGTTAAAACACAAAAGACCCACAACCATGCACTGAAAAAGACTTAAAATATGCTAAAGAAATAATCTAGAATTCTTATTATATTCATTATATGCAGAGGTATGCTGACACTTGAAATATTAAAACAGAGCATTTAATGGGACTCTTCCAGAGAAAATTCACTTTCAGAGAAAATTCCTCAAAATCCATGTTTCTGGTCAGTCAGGACGTGGCTTAGGCTCATCTTCTCTCAGAAAAGTATAGTTGCAAAAAAAAAAAAAAAAAAAAACCAAACCCTCCTCCTACTGCTAGTTTCCTTTGACCAAGGAACCCAGGAACTCCAGAATTTAACCTCAGAAGATTGCCTCCATAGCTGAAATGACTATCTCAGGATCATTGTCAGAGAAAGAAACAAAAGCTAACAAGAACAGACAACTAGGAGCCCAAAGTCCAGGTTCAGGTTTACCTAAGCAGGATGTGCACCCACATCCATTTGCTGAGCAGCCATCATAGCTTCCATGAGGAAAAGAAATCCTCCTCAACTCAAAGTCCGAGAGAGAAAGCTTCACAGAATCCCCACATATTTGTTATATGGGAGGAAAGTAATAGAGAGTGGAGTCACCCCTTTCTAAATTTTATGAAGTAGACCCTGGTTCAGGGAACCAGCATTCTGTCATTGCTGTGGTCACTGAGGCCAACAATTTGCGACATCATCCCAAAGCTCTAAGTCTCTCAGCGCTGAGCACATGCATCACCAAAAGTGGCTAAGGGGAGTTCTGATCAGTTCCATGCATGGTCTAATGGGTGTGCTCTGGCTATACCAGATCCCAACAAATGGGGAAGAGGGAGGCAAGGGGAAGAGAGCTGACTATCCCCATTGCAAAAACGTGAAATGTCTCACCCTTCATTTCACTGTCATTTTTTAAATCTTTTAAATTTCTTGTTATTCTGAACTTGACAAACGTAGCAATCATAACAAAGAATGATAGAAATAGAGGATTGTACATGAAACTATGAAGTTCCATTACATATAGCCTGGGATTTTCTTAAGTATATAATTAGATCAGTATGTTATTTCCAAAGCTATTCCACTTGTCTATATTTCCCTCTGAACCCCATTCTATTCTTTTCTGTGCATTATTTTTGATATTTCAATGCCTTTCCGATTTTCCCCACCTCAATTTTTTAAAAATCCTTTCTTGTTACAAATAATCATAGTCAAGCAAAACAAATCCACAAATTAGCAATTTCCAAAAATGTTGATTTCATTCTACACTTCTACTTCATCACTTCTGGTATGATTGCTCCAATATTTTATTCCCCAAGGCTTCTCAAATTGAATATATAAATTATGAGAATATATTAATTTTATGGGAGAAACTAACGATTTAATTTTAGCTCATTTTGAAGAAGTGATGATTTTGCTTTCCCATGCTAAATCTTGATTATTTTATAATAAGGGTGTACAAACATGATATGACATTATGCCTTTGCTCACAGTCTATTTGGCTCACAGGTTTCTTCTTTAAACATGTTCCACCTGTCTTTTCAACCTAATATTAATTAGTATCTCACTGAGGCTTGTTGGTTTTTTTTTCCTCCTTCTTCTATTCTCTTTTTTTTTTTTTTTTTTTTTTTTCTTTTTTTTTTTTTTTTTTATTTATTTATTTATTTAGCTTTTTACATTCATTTTCACAAATTTTTGGGTTCCAAATTTTCTCCCCTTTTCTCCCCTCCCCCCACCCCAATACCCCAAGCAATCTAATTTTCCCTATCTCCAATCTGTCCTCTCTTCTGTCATCCCTCCCTTCCCTTGTCTCCATCTTCTCTTTTCTCCTGTAGGTCCAGATGACTTTCTATTCCTCATTAACTGTATGTCTTCTTTCCTAGTTGCAACAACAATACTAAACAATTGTTCCTAAAACTTTGAGTTCCAAATTCTCCCCATCCCTCCCTCCCCACCCATTCCCTTTGGTACGGCAGACAATTCATTATAGGCCATATCTGTGTAGCTTTGCAAATGACCTTCCTGATAGTCGTGTTGTGTAAGACTAACTGAATTGCCATCCCTCCTAACCTGCCCCTCATTGTTTCTCTTCTGTCCTTTGATCCTGTCCCTCCCCAAGTGTTGACTTTCAATTATTCCCTCCTCCCTTTGCCCTCCCTTCCATCATCCCCCCCCCAATATCTCCTTCTCCCCCGCTTTCTTATACTGTAAGATAGGTTTTCATACCAAAATGAGTGTGCATTTCACTCCTTCGTTTAGTCAAATGTGATGAGGGTAAACTTTTGTTTGTTTGTTTGTTTGTTTGTTTGTTTTTTTCCCTCAGCTCTCCTCTTTTTCCCTCCACTAAAAACTTCTCCTACTTGCCTCTTATATGACATATAGTTACCCCCTTCCATTTCCCCCTCTTTCCTCTCACTACATTTCTCTCTCACCATTTACCTTAATTTCTT
The DNA here is from genome assembly GCA_023548195.1 of Bettongia penicillata ogilbyi. Classification (NCBI taxonomy): domain Eukaryota; kingdom Metazoa; phylum Chordata; class Mammalia; order Diprotodontia; family Potoroidae; genus Bettongia; species Bettongia penicillata. The sequence continues at coordinate 70,232 of JAJHZJ010000230.1, forward strand.
TTAAGGTATGGTCCCATCCTATTCAGTTCAATCTGTGCTCTCTGTCTCTGCATGTGAATGCATGTGTGTATGTGTGTGCATGCGTGTACATGTGTATGTGTGGTCCCACCAACCACCCAGATACTGAAAAGTTTTAAGAGTTAGAAATATTGTCCTTCCCTGTATGAATGCAAACAGTTCATTTCTGGTAAGTCCCTTAATACTTCTCCTTGCTGTTTACTTTTGCATGCTTCCTCTCATTCTTGTGTTTGAAAGTCAAATTTTCTTTTCAGCTCTGGTTTTTTCATCAAGAATGATTGAAAGTCCTCTGTTTCATTGAAAGACCATATTTTCCCTTGAAGTATTATACTCAGTTTAGCTGGGTAGGTGATTCTTGGTTTCAGTCCTAGTTCCTTTGCCTTCTGGAATATCCTATTCCACGCCCTTCGATCCCTTAATGTAGAAGCTGCTAGATCTTGGGTTATCCTGATTGTAGTTCCACAGTACTGGAATTGTTTGTTTCTGGCTGCTTGCAAGATTTTTTCCTTGAGCTGGGAGTTCTGGAATTTGGCCACAATGTTCCTAGGAGTTTCTCTTTTTGGATCTCTTTCAGGTGGTGATCGATGGATTCTTTCAATACTTATTTTGCCCTCTGGTCCTAGAATGTCAGGGCAGTTTTCCTTGATAATTTCATGCAAGATGATGTCTAGGCTCTTTTTTTGATCATGGCTTTCAGGTAGTCCCATAATTTTTAAGTTGTCTCTCCTTGATCTATTTTCCAGGTCAGTTGTTTTTCCCATGAGATATTTCACATTCTCTTCCATTTTATCGTTCTTTTGGTTTTGTTTGGTGATTTCTTGGTTTCTCATAAAGTCATTAGACTCCATCTGTTCCATTCTAATTTTGAGAGAACTATTAAATTCAGTGAGCTTTTGAACCTCTTTTTCCATTTGGCTCATTCTGCTTTTGAAAGCATTCTTCTCCTCATTGGCTTTTTGAACCTCTTTTGCCAATTGAGTGAGCCTATTTTTCAAGGTGTTAATTTCCTCAGCATTTTTTTGGGACTCCTTTACCAAGATATTGACCTTTTTTTCATACTCTACTTGCATCTTTGTCATTTCTCTTCCCAGTTTTTCCTCCACCTGTCTAACTTGCTTTTCAAAATCCTTTTTAAGCTCTTCCAAGGCCTGAGCCCACCCAACACCCCCCTGGGGTGTCTGGGGTGCTGAGGCCCCGCCCTCCACATCTTTCCCTGATGGGAAAAATACGTTGTCGTCCTCCCCATCAGATCCGAAGGTCGGGATCATTTGCATTTGTTGGAAAAAACTCTCTAAAGTCTTATTTTTCTTCCCCTTTCTAGGCATTTTCCCAGCCAGTTACTTGACTTCTGAGATTCCTTTCCACCTCCGCCTGGATCCGCCCAGCTAGTCCTTGGCCTCTGAGATTCAAATGCGCTTTCCCGCGGCAAGCTTTAGATCTGGCGCAGGGTGGGGGCAGGGCCGCCTCCTAAGTTGGGCCCTTAGGGGCTTTCTGAAGAGACTTTCAGGAACGGAGCGTGTGGGGGCGGGGTGGGGGGCCCCGCCTGCTGTGCTCAGCTCCCTTGGGGTTTTATTCAGAGGCGTTCAGCAGTAGGGCAGTGCGGGGGCAGGGCCGTCTCCCCTGCTCGGCTTCCTCAGGTTGGAAAGACCTTCAGTATTGAAGATCCTACCTGCTGCTGGGGGATTCCTGAGTCCCGGGCCGTTGCCGCCTCAGCCGCCCGCCCACGCCTCTGCCTCCGCCGCTTCCTGCCCCCGTCTCTGCCGCCGCCGCTTCCTCCCGAGGGGGCCCGCTCCCCTCCCCTAGCGCAGGCTTCTTACTGACCTTTAGCTTCTGTGGGCAGAGGGACTTTCCCGGCTGCCGGAGATTCTCCCGGAGCTTTCCTCTCTGAAGTCTGCTCAGGTCAGCTTCTCTGGGTCGCGGCCAGGGGTGGGGGTGGGGTCCGCTTTCTAGTGTGCGATGGACCCCGGGGACGGCTCTCCAGGGTTCAGTGGAACGGAAATCTCTTCCCCTATGTTTGTGCACCCCCTGCAGAGATTCAGAATTTATGGGGATCTCCGTTTACCTCAATTCCATGGGTTGTGGGCTCGGAGCTCGTGAATGTGCGTGCTTCTACTCCGCCATCTTGGCTCCGCCTCCTTCTATTCTCTTTAATGTTCTTACTCTTGGTTTGACATTCATTCTTTGCCTGGCTTTAAAGAATGTTTCCATGGAAGTTATTGTGAGTTCTCAGAGGAAACAAAGTTCTGATGTTTGAAGTAACAAAAACATGATGAAATTATAGAGCATAGATTTCAGTGGCCTAACACCGGATTAGTGCTTTATTACTTAGTCATTTTAAAGTTTAGACTTAATTACAAACTGGTTAGTGTGTTAAACTGAGGATCCCTATATTTTAAAAATATGTATTGCAGCTCCAGGATATTTATTCTAGACCCATACATGACGGATTATTGAATTCGAAAGAGTATCAAAAAAAGTTTGGGTGACATGAGTTAGGTGACCACTGGTGAATCCAAGATACTTACTCTAGACACATAAATGACAGATTATTGAATCCTTAAGGGTATCAAAAAAAGGTTTGGGTGACATAGATTAGGTGGCCATTAGTGAGTCCCCATCCTATTCACCAACATAGAACCCCAAGATTTCAAGAAGTTCTGTTAATGCCGTAGAATTAGATCTCCTTGAGCCCTCTGCTTTTACCCAGTAGATTCACAGCCATTTGAGAGTTGGACTATATCTTCTTTTGTTTATTCAGCCAGTGTTTATTAACCACCTACAGTGTGCAGAATGCCATGCTAAAGGAGATGCAAAATTGAAATGAGAGCCTAAATTTTATAACTCTCCTGGAACCCATTAGAATACTTTGCAATAAATACTTGTTAAACATGTGGTCCTCTCATGGTTTTCCCCATGGCCAATCTCTCCCATTTAAAGGAGTGACTTTGTTATGACACCAAATTCACTGTCACATTCCCACAAATCAGATGAAAGTCAGACAGTACAACAAGCATTTATTAAGCATTTACTATGTTCCAGGTACTGATACTTCATTATTAAGATGACTTTTTAAATGGAATTGGGTTTCAATTCTTTCAAACTGGTCTTCAGGTTAAAGCAATGGGCCAGGAGAATCACTGAAAGCAACTTCCTTTAATTTGTGCATTATAAGAAATTGCCCTGGAACATCAATGAGATACACCAGCTCAACCATAAAAATCTCCACTTTTAGTTTGTTATATGATATTCTTTTCCTCTAGCCTCCATTTCAGGTAGGTAGATAAGTGGAATGATAATCCATAACATTTATTAAGTACCTATTATGCACCAGGCACTGGGGATACAAAGATAAAGACTGTTTTTACTCTCAAATGGGGGAGATGACATACAAAAAGTTATGTACAAACAAGCTACATGTAGGATAAATTAGAAATGATCAACAGAAGTCATCCCACCTGTAGAAGGTGGGATTTTAGCTGGGACACAAAGGAAGCCACAGAAGCCAGAAGGTAGAGATGATGAGGGGAAGCATTCTAAGTACAGAGAGACAGCCAATGAAAATGCCTGAAGTCTAAAGATAGAGCATCTTGTTCAAGGAACCACAGCAAGTAGGCCAGTGTCACTGGAAAATAGGGGCTTGACAACAAGATGTAAAGTGTAAGAATACTGAAAATTGGGTAGGGGAGTTATGAAGGGCTTTGAATGCCAGAATATATATTTTTTAATTTGATTCTGCAAAAGGTAGGAAGCCACTGGAATTTATTGAGTAGAGGGATAACATGATCAGACATTCACTTTAGGAAGATCACTCTGACAGCAAAGTGGGGGATAAATTGGAGTAAGGATCTGGAATGGGGAACCTGTGAACCTCTAGGTCCTCAAGTGTGTCCCTAGAGAAAAAAATCTCCTTAATAAAAGGATTTGTTCAGTAAAACTTTGACTCAGTTAAAAGACCACACCCAAAGAAAGGCCTCAAGACCACAAATTCCCTAATCCTGGAGACTTTAGGCAGGGAGACTAGCCAGCAAATTATTGTAATCATCCAGGAATAAGGTGATGAAGACCGGCACCAGGGTAGTGGGAAGTCAGGAGAAAAGGGGGTGTGTGTATATAAGAGATGTTATGAAAGTAGAAATGACAAGTCTTGGTGATAGAGTGTATAGAGAGGGTGAGAAAGAGAGTGAAAAGTTGAAGATGATACCAAATTTGTGAGCCTTGGGAGACCAGGAGAATGGCAGTACCTATGACACAAATAGAGAGGAGGGTTTGGGGGAAAAGATAATGAGCTTGGTTTTGGACATGTTGACTTTTATCTATAGGACATCTAATTCCAGATCTCCATTTGGCAGTTGGAGATGTGAGAATGAAGGCCAGCAGAGAGATTGGAACTGGATACTGTGATCATAAAATGATAGTTTTAGAATTGGAAAGAACCCGAGAAATCATCTAGTCCAGCCATCTCATTTTATAGAGGAAAATGAGGTTCCAGAAAGAGAAAGTTTATGTGTTTGAACACTGGCAAAGGCAGGATTTGGACACAGGTCACAATCAGAGCTTTGAGAAGATAGGTTTTTGAAGAGGGAGTATATGGTGGATAACTGAATCTGGTGACAACTGAATGAGCTGCTTAAATGTATTTCTAGGACTGATTTACTTGAATCTGTAGTTTCCCTCTCTATTAGGAAGCACACTCTAATAAAATCTTTAAGATTCCTTGTTGCATTCTTAAGCATGGCTGCATAAATGATTTAAAATCAGAATATACCTACTATATACTTCTACATTACACACTCCATTGGTGACAGTGCAAGTGACAGGTGGGGCATCTGCTTGACACAGCCTGTCATACAGTCATAGAATAGGTGAGATGAAATTATCTTCATAGTTCTTGGAGAAATTATCAGGATGAGCAAATTTATTTAGTAGCTACCAGAATGCAGGTCTCTTGGAAGTATCAAAGTTTTGAAGAAGGTTAGTGAATATAGTACAGAGATTTTAGATTTTTTTGTGTTTTTTTTTTCCCTTGAATATTTTGCATCTCCTGTGCAGCAAAGATCTGGCTGATGTCCTCATCCTCTGGGATACCCTTTCATTATCAACTACAAAACAATCTTAAGTCCTTGAGACAGTCAGCCAAGAACTGCAGTGTACTTGTGACTATGCCCAAAGTTCACACAGAGTGATTGCGTGCTACTTTGTCTCCTTAAAGCAACATGGTGGATTAACATTAAGCCCAATGCTGGACCGCAGTTTCATCTATAAAAGTAAAGAAATTGAAATAGACGATCTCAAGGTGTTTTTCAGTTGTAGGAATAAACCCATGATTCTAAAATCTGAATAATACAAGGGGGGAAAAGGCAAGAAAAGACCAAAGAATTTTGATAGGAAGCCCAAAATGACTTGGATCTTTGAATTTGGCTTCAGTTACTCCATGTTAGCTGGGGGCTTGAGCAACTGACCAAGAAAATGTGCCTTAATCTTTCCCTGACTCTTGCATCATAAGGAATTGCCCAGTACCATCAATGAGACACCTTTATAATTACCCCACCATTGATATCTCTCTCTATAATATGTTGGTGTGGTGAGTAGTCCAAGTTTGTTTCCTCTCATCCCACTCCCAGTCCCAATTCCTAGGAGAAGAGGACATCAAATCATTGGTTTAGAACTGGAAAAGATATGTCTGGTCCAGTTTTCTATCTATCAAAGCACTATAATTCTAACCATCATTACTCTAGAGAAAGCTTACAAAAGGAATGTAATCAAAAGTCCAGATCATAATGTATAAACAGTCAAGTTCATCTGGTTTCTAACTTTCAACATAGCTGGGGAATCAAGGGAATTTTTGAATCTGCTATAAATGACTATCACTTATTGAGTATTATCTCCAAATCCTACCTAATGTTAATGGAAAGATTGGATGTTTCTATTTAAGAAGTGAAGTTCTAGAAACTAGCCAGTATGTCAGTAGTGAGGCAATGTAGACTACATAATCTTGCTGTCCTAGCTACATACTAAGAAAGGAGAACAGCAGAATTCTGCTATTTCTTGTTTTATGAGGAGACGTAGCAAATATAAGTGGGTTTGACTGAAGAAATTCACTTGGAACACAGCAAAGTGATGCCTTAAATATGTGTTGAATCAGAGTTTCCAAAATGCAACTAGCTAAAGACATCTGGGGGAAATCTATGTCTACAGAACCAGCTAGTAAGCAGAATTCAGAAACTGATTGGTTTTTAAGCAAGCTAATTAAGTAAGCCAATAACCTAAGAAATTCCTAATCTAAAACTCGATGGTCTTTTCAGACACACCCAAATGCAGATTTTAGTGATTTTCAGTACAACTATCTTTTTAAATGAAAGACAAAAAGTATATTTTCATAAATAAAACCAAATATTCCTCCACAAAGTCTTTCTCCAGTGCCTCATCAAGTGGGGAAAAAAAATACACAATTCTGGGTTCCTAAAGACTATGGTAATGGAGAACAAACTTTGCACTCCCTGTCAAACTAAAAAGGTTTTGAAGTATGATCTCTATCATCTGAGGACTGACCAACTGAGGTTAGAGATCTTTTTCATCAGGTTGTCTCTAGGGTGACTAATCCTTCAGCCTTAACAAATCACAAAGAGAGTCCAGTAGGTTGTTATGGTGTTCATCTTTCATTTTCGAAGACCACGCCATCAGAGAAATGATGACATGACTTGCACTTGACTTTGTTTTGAGGGAGAGAGGGCTGTGCAGGTCACCAGCCTTGCTTTCTCTTCCTGAGCCATCGGGATCCAGTGACCAGATATATTCATCAGGATTGTAATGTCAGCACAAGAAGGACCCGAATTGAAAAAAAATCACAAAACCCCCAAATTCTGAATTAGGCACTTAAAATGTGTTTGACAATTGAATTGGCATATACATATTTAATTCCCTTATAGAGAATTAAGTCAAAAAGCATTCTCAATATTTTATAAAACAATGGTACACATATATAAAGTGCCCAATAGCTTACAAGGAACTCTCCCTACTCTGTAAAACAGATTGTACAAATACAGATGACAGAAGCTGAGACTTGTAGAGATTAAGTAGAAAGTGTTCATCCCTTTAACCTGACCAAGAGGAAAGTAAAGTTGCTTGGAAATGGAAACAATTTTACTCTTCAAGCCACTCCAAACTACTTGCTCAAGGTTTAGGCTTTTTCCCTCTAAGGAAATAGTTTGATTTGGGGGAGTTAGGGTGGGATTGGATCTTTTCTCTTCCTTTGGTAGAAGTTTGGAATAGTCGAGCAATAGGATTCATTTAGCTCCAGAACACCCAACCAGAACAAGATCTCACAATTATTTTCTTTACCTGCTTTTTTTCTTTTTCTCGGTAGACCAAGCCTACTCTATCCTCTCTCAATCCCCACTCTACAAAGAAACACATGCAAATCAGAGATTGTTATCATTGACTATACTTTATCTCAAGCTGCCATTCAGTACTAATTAAACAGAAATGTAAACAAACTTTAAAGAATAAAAAAGCTTTGGATTTAACGTAAGCTCTCATTGTATTGAGAGATAAGGGGAAATGGAGCACCAGGCACAGTATCAACTATCATTCTCTGGAGAGGAGAAATGAACTGTGCTGGTCTTCCCCATTGAAAGTCCCTTCTCTTTCTGCTAAGGGCTGCACCATTGGCAGAGGAAGATAAAGGTGATAGTGATAGCCACTTGATAAAAGTTGCTTTGGAACCTCTACATGCTCTAGTCCAGCTCTCTAGTGTCCTCTCATCTCCCTGGAACGACTTTCATCTCTCTTATCCCCTCAGGGCACACAACATGAGGAAATCTTTCCTCCAGGATAAGGGCTAGTCAGTACTGTTTCTTTTAAATCATAGCTGGGTGGCACAATGGATAGAGTGCCAGGTCTGGAGTCAGGAAGACTTATCTTCCAGAGTTTAAATCTGGCCTCAGATACTTCTAAGCTGTATAATGTGTCTCTTAATCCTGTTCGCCTCAGTTCCTCATCTGTAAAATGAGCTAAAGAAGAAAATGATAAACCGCTCTATCTTTTGCAAGAAAACCCCAAATGGGATGAGAAAGAGGCAGATGCAACTGAAAATGACTGAACGACAAGAAGTTATAATCCCTGTCTGGCTGCAAATCATAAAGACTTGAGTTCCTATGTGAACTCAGACACTTACAAACCCTGGGCAAGTCACTTAACTTCTGGTTGCCTCAGTTTCCTCCACTGTAATTTGGAGAAGGTAACTTACCTCACAGGGTTATTATGACAATCAAGGGAGATATTTATAAATCACTTAGCATAGTGCCAAATATAGAGTAGGCTCTATATAAATAGTTATTCCTTTCTCCCCTTAATCACTTTATATTAAAACAAACCAAAGATTTCTGACCCTACCTACCTCCAAACTTTGGCTTTCACCATTTGTTTCTCCTTGGCAGAAAGTGTCAAAAGGTGCTCTGCCACACTGAAGAAAAGGAAATGTAACATACTTTCTTCATTTAGGAGGATTTTGGAGAAGATGTAATATAGTAAATGTGGTCACTACTTTATGTGTGTGTATAAATTTTATGTATATAAAGATATATTTATTGGATATGTCTATATGTATATTTAATAGTTATTGTTTTTCTTTATTACAAGGGAGAGTTCAATTCAGAATGGAGGAGGGGAGTTTATAACATGACTGTTATAAAAATAATGATATCCATAGAACATATTTTGAAAAATAAATAGAATGGGTAGAGACCTTTTACCTTGTACCTTTTGTAGGAGGTGGATTTATGGCTCCATGTACTACAATTGCTGGGCACACAACTAGAAACTAGTATAGCTGAGACTTGAATTTGGGTCTTCTGAGTCCAGATTTCCTACTTTTCCCACTAAAACCTATTGCCTACAATCTGGAACACAAAGTAGAAAGGGAGTGAGGGACTTTCTAAAATGGCTAGAGAACTATTTTGCTCTCACTGACTCAAGCCTTCTTATTTAATTTGAAGGGTATTTTTCATATCATACTCTTTTTGTAGCAATACAGGCACAAGCTGATTACAACTCTGGCACAACAACACAACCTCTGTTTCAATGAGTGGGCTTCCTACGAAATCAGCTCTGCTAAGCCAGTGCTAGATGTATGACTGAAGGAGAAGTAGGTCCTGTGCTGAAATCAGTCTTCAGACAGATTTGTTCGTGTTGTTGACAGCTCTTGCATTTTGCAAAGCTCAATTATCTTCAAATACAAATGGACTTTTAAATTTAGGGAACAAACAAATCAAAAAACCCCAATGGTTTATAAGCTTCCTTCTCCAGTAGCACCTCATCTCCCACCCTGACTGTCCTCAAAGTAATTTAAAAGTTTTCCATTTTAAAAAGAGTTTCTCAAGAATCCTTTCAAGTTATTTCTGCTCCTGTGCACAAGCCTTTTTTTTTAATATGGCAACTTCAGAGAGCCATTACAAATATGTTCCCTGTCGCCCCCACGTTTCACAGCTCATCCTCCTGTCCTCTTTGGTCAAGGGTCTGTCAGCTGCTAAATTAAAAGAGCCCATTGCAGCTGGTTGGTGTTTTTTCAGCAACAGAGAAAAGTCCAGTGAAGCCTCTGTTCCCATTGGTGAGAGTGGAAACTGTCCTTATTCGTGTGTCCATTATTACATAGTGTTTCAGATTATGGAGTAAAATGTGCAATTTGCCACAGTTTTAATTCCAGAGACAGAAACAATGGGTGTAACACAGGCTGACTCACGAACATCACTGCTTTAGTATTGATTCAACCCAGGCCCATGGACCTTGGGCTTACATGAAGTGAAACTTTTACCAGTTTTCAAAACCCCAGCTTCTTTGAAAAAAGTCAAACCTAATGGTCACTTGAGAGTGATTATCAAAAGCAATAGTTAACGAAGGCACTTTGTGGTTGTCATTGTTCAGTGTTTAACTCTTCATGACCCTATTTGGAGTTTTCTTTGCAAAGATATTGGAATGGTTTGCCATTTCCTCCTCCAGCTCACTTTACATCTGAGAAAACTGAGGCAAGCAGGGTTTAGTGACTCAGGGTCACAGAGCTAATAAGTGTTTAAGGTTGGATTTGAACTCAAGATGTGTCTTCTTGATTTCAAGTCCAGTGCTCTATCCATTGTGCTACCAGGCTGCCCTGAAGGAAATTTACCTTTATGATTAAAAAAAAAAAAAAGACCAACATGCTTCTAAAGAGTTTGGAGCTGCTTTTATAGCCAGCTTCAGAGGCTAACTTGGTCATTTCACTTGTCTACCACTCATCCCCTTTTCTGTCAAGTGGAATCATAGATTTAGAGCTGGAAATGATCTTACAAGCCATTTAATTGTCCAATCCTCTCACTTTACAGAGGAGGAAACTGAGACTGAGACTGATATGCCTAGGGTCACACAGCCAATATGTACTGCTGGTTAAAACTCATTTCTTCCCAATTCTAAGCTTAGCTTTCTTCTTCACCACCTAGCTGCCTATCTCCTTGACAGAGCTGAAAGAATTTAATGAGATAATCTGTGTAAAGCAGATGTCAGCTATGTAGCATGAAGTCATCCAAGGCAATTCCCCTATCCCCACATGATGCCACAAGTCAAAAACAACGCATATAGAATTAATGTCGAGGATCAGGAGATAAAGTGAATTTAGCATATGTGGTATCACATTTTTTTAATGTTGTAAAATCTTGGAATTAGAAAGGTTTTGAAGGAATCCATCTAACTTCTCACCAGAAGCAGGAATCCTCTCTTAAGATTATGATTCAGTTACTGTTTCAACTCTTCCAGTATCAGGGAAAGTACTATCATATGAGGGGGCCCATCCCATTTATGGACAGCGTTACTCAGTTACAAGTTTTTCCCCAAATTAGATGAAACTCTGCTTCTGTAACTCCTATCCATTCTTCTAATTCCTCCCTTTGGAATAGTGCAAAGTTAAGTTTAATTCTCTTTCAATGACAGATCTTCAAAGATTTGTAGACAGCAAACATGTCCAGCTTGAATCTTTCTCTAGTCTAAATATCCTGAATTTCTCTTTCTCATACGACACAGTTTCCGAGCCCTGACTATCCTGTGTATCATCTTCTTTAGGTTCCCTGATTTGTTCATGTCTCTCTTAAAATGTGAAGCCCAGAGTTCCTTGAGTCTCTGATCTCATCAAGATAGGCATTCTCTCCAGTAGTTCAGATTGCAGCCCACTCTGTCTCTTGTCCTAAAAATCTTTCCTAGATTGTCACATAGTTCCTCCAGAGAAGAGTCTTTGGAGAAGACCTTCCTGTGGGTTTTTTGGGGCTATCCTTGTTTTCAATACTCGCTCTCACTGACACATTCCTTCCGTGATAAGTGTTTCTTGCCTGAAGGACATTGTTGGATATATGCTACACCTATTTCATTACCCATTCATTTTTCCAGTGAACGAGTCATATGCAAGTTCGATTCTTTGGAGATTGTGATGATTTACATCCATAAAACATAACTGGGAGAACATTATGTAAAATGTATTAGACAAAATAAATGTTCATATTTATCTGTTGTGTTGTTTGGTTGTTCTGGACCTGTGATTTCACTGGTATGAAGAATGCTCTATATGAAAACTCCTTCCCATAAGGTGGATCAGAAACTTCTCTGTAATTTACAATCATAGAAAATTTCCTGAGACACTTAGGTTCATTGAGTGGCCAACAGTGATACAGCAATCATGTCATGATAATAGAACTGGAACCTTCATCGCTAGTATTCCCAGACCAGCTCTCTGTCCACTGAGACATGTGCTACTCACTCATGGATGAAATATGCAAAAAAACAACAAATTGAGAATGAAGAAGAGTTAAAAATAAGTAATAATGAGTATTTAAGAGGTAAAGTCCACATGATATGATAGAGAGCTGACATGGAAATCAGGAAAACCTGCTTCTGACACATAATGGATATACAACCTTGGGCACAAGTCAAAGAACCTCTCAATGTTTTAAGCAACTCTTTAAAATTATACCTTGAAGAGAAGGTACCAACGTGAGGCAGTTTCTTCACCAGAGAGGTCCTTATACCTATAAATCTGCAGGTCTAGTTCAGAGGTTAATGGGATGATCTCTGATTTTATATTTAATTTTTTTATTATAAATTTAATGAACATCCAAAAACCAACATTTCCACAAACAAAATTGAAAAAGAGGACTTTCTCTGTAATCATGTAACCATTACTTACAACTTTCTTTTTTTAGTATACAATAAATTCACTATTTAGAACTTACCATTCAAAGCTACCCTACTTGTCTATGTTTGAAATGCTTCATTGACTCTCTTCTCCTTTTCTTCTCTTTATTTTTGGCAGCATTATTGCTAACTACCCTTCCCAACAAAAAAAAAAAATACAATCCTTATAATATGTAAGCATAGTCAAACAAAATAAATCCACATATTTGCGAGGTCCGAAAATATATGTCTTACTCTTCTATAGCACCCACAATCTATTCCACTGATTCTGATTATTTTACCATTTACTTTACCTTATTACTTATCTTTTACCTGTTTTCCTGTCTTATCTCCCCAGATGATTGAAATTCGGTTAAAGACAGAAACTTTCAATATAAAATTTTGATTCATTAAACATTTGATAATTACATACTATAATATATCTCCTCATTCTTCCAAAAGCCATATATATCATGCTTACTTGGTATATGTTACATATATAACATATATGTATATATGTGTATATAAGTATATGTAACATGTGTGTGTTGTATCCTGGGGAAATGAACATATTTAAAACATGGTTCCTTCTTTCACAAAATTTATCATCTATTTCAGGAGTTCTTTACCTGAGGTCCTCAGAACCATAATCAGCCTATAAATAGATTTCAGGGGATTTGTCCTATGAATATGGGCAGGAAATTATATCTTTTCTTCCTGAAATAATTTATTTTGTGCATGTTCCTATGAATTTCATTATATTCAGTTAAAAACATAATGAGAAGGATTCTAAAGGACTTCATCAAACTGTCAAGGGGGTCCATAAAATGTATAAGGTTAAGAACAACTGTTCTAGTAGGAGGATGGGGTAAGAAAGGTAGGAAATGTATCTTCATAATCATAGCCCTTCATAAGAGTAACGAAGAGTCTGTTGGGAAATGCAGTTTTTCTAGATAGAAGGAATGCCTTGACAGATCATAGGAAGCAGAAGCCCCTAGAATACCCCAGAAGGGGACACGAGTCAGGCCAACAATGAGACAAAGGGAAACGATTATAGTCATGACCAGTTAGACCTTGTCTAGAAGAGGAGTGTTCTGTCTGGACAGAATTTGCTGGCACAAAAGCACCTGGTGAATTTATCCTATCGTATCCTATTCTTTCCCCTCTCCTGTCTTGCGCTTGCCTGGTGAGCTGGCTCACCCAAGGGCATCTCCTACCCTCTTTAAATTTTGTCAGAGGACCTGATGTCATGGTCCTCTTCTAGAAAGAAGAACAGACAGTTCCAAAATCACACTATAGCAAAGAAGTGTGCTAAAGTCAGTACTGATTGGAGAGAGCCCATTTTTAAATTTTCACCCCTTAGAAATCATCGAACTACAAATTAAGGCTTGATGTATTGTATGGTTGATTCTCTAGGCTTAGATAATGATAGAGAAAAGGTCAACAACCAACAACCTGTTGGAAACCTGCTTCTCCTTCAGCCATCCCCCACCCCACCACATATATACCTGCAACGCAAAAGGGCTCCACAAGTATATAGAAATTTCAGTGCATTTCTAGAGAAGAGAAATAATTGAGACTTGTGGTTAATTAATATTTCTTTTACTATGTTGTCTTCCTCCATTAGATTGTAAACCCCTTATGGGCAGAAACTGTATTTTTCCCATTTGTATCCCTAGTTCTTAACATAGTGCCTGACAAATAGTAGGTGTTTAATAAATGTTTATTGACTGACTTATTTAAAGATAATCTTAATGTTTACACAGCCAGACGATTCCCCCAAAATACTTAAACAAATGGAAAATATTGCCATTCTAACATGATAACAGCCAGCATCTCAAATATAACTTGAAGATATTTTTTTACTGTTAAAACTAAGTCTGTATTGATTTTATGCTTAATAAAACCAAAAGCATTCTCCACATCCCATTGTCTCATGGAATGTGGGGATGGAGAGTGAATGATTTGTCAAGTAGGAAGGTGTTGGATGAAAGAATTCAGGCCTGGGAGATAGTTGGACTTCTGCAGGGGCATTGAAAGAGATGGTGAAAGCAACCAGAGGGACTGCAGCTTGTCAAATGTGAGGCATGGTCTTGGCAAAATCAGGTTCATAGGTCCATAGATTCTGGCCGTTGGGTAGGAAGGGGAGAAAAGCAGAAGCAAGTGTTGTTCAGTCATTGCAGTCGTGTCATGACCCCTTTTGTCGTTTTCTTGGCAAAGACACTGAAATGGTTTGACATTTCCTTCTCCAGTTCATTTTTATAGAAGAGGAAACTGAGGCAAACAGTTTTAAGTGACTTGCCCAATGTCACATAGCTAGTGTCAAAGACCAGATTTGAACCAAAGAAGATGAGTTTTCTCTCCACTCTATACTCTTTATCCACTGAGCCACCTAGCTGACCCATGTTCGTACATGTAGCCTATTAATGCCAAGTGTTTGAAAATTAAGGGCTATCTTACATAAAAGTTTACATAAGAATGCAAGGTCAATTTGTGCTACTAAATGAGTGGTGCAACCTGAAAATCCTACAGGTATTCAAGTATAGAAAACTTACCCCAAAATGATTTCTTTAAATATGTTGATTACTTAATTGACAGAAACTTGTAAGCAATTATCATATATGGGAGATAGCCCACATTCATTAAAAAAGGAATCAGACTAACATTTTAAGAAGGAAAGAAACCAGTTCCTCTAGAAATAGAATGCCTTCCTTGGTTATATCATATAATTTATTTAATGTTAAGTTGTACTCAGTTAAGTGAAATGAAATTCCTGTACCTATTTGTTAAAAATTTGAAAAGGTTAAGAAGCCATAGTCAACAATAAACTGGATACAAATATGTTATTTTCATATAGGGAGTAGTTAGTAATAAAAAAGGGAGATCCATCATAGAACAGTGAGCCAAGAGGAAGAAAGGAATAGAAAGTTTTCCCTATGTCTCCCTCCCCTTTAGTCATTTTATGGTTCCCAGGTCAAACTCATACTTATCCAATGAACCCCAAAATGAAAAGAGTTCTGCACCAGCTGTACTGATGATAGTGATTGAGGGAGTAAATGATAAGATTCCGTTCTTCTAAAATGCTTTTAGAATTGGATTCTGGTAATTTTCATTTTGCCATTGACCAATTACAGAAGAAAGTCCTATAGGGTAAAGTGGGGACATGGTGCTGGAAAGTGAGGGTAGAAGATGCATTCTAGCAGATCAAGAGACACCTCTAATTTATATATGTAAAAGAAGATAAAGGCAGTTACACTCAAGAGGAAGGAAAATGTTAAATAAAGTAATAAGAGGAAGGCAGGTGGTTTGGAATAAGAGGAAAGAAATGAGGGAGAGATACAGTGAATATCAAAAGAAATGAAAGAGGACACAGAAGAATATTTTGTAGAGATTGCCGTGAAGATAAAATGCCCAGTCCCTTCAGGAGGCAGCAGGATAAGTGAATACTCCCAGGAGGGACTGAGGAAACACTGAACTGAATTTCACAGTATTATTTGCTAAGAAAATGTCTGAGCCACCAAAATCATTAGGGCATTTTGAGATCCTTTCATCGGTCAACCCTACCCTCTCCCTTTGCTCTTTATCTCTGTCATTTCTAAAGAACGAACAAAGACACCCTCATTAAACAATATGTGGTCCTCCTCTGTGGTCCTCCTGTTTTCCTTCGAACAGTAGGTGCCATGTTGGTCAGTGTTTCTGGGCTTTATCAACACCACACCCACTCCCTTCCGTAGCAGACATTGTTCTCCATTTCCTGTAGCATCAACTCAGACCCAGCCTGTTATCAGTGACTGTGAGAAATCCAGGAGCTGTGCCAGTTCTCTAAGTAATGTGATTAGCATCTGAAGAATCACATGACAAGGTGCAAAATGCTTCTTTTATGACTTAAAATTACATTCAAAAAAACCTTTTTGTCACTGGCATCCTGAGGAAGAACTTCCTCAAAATCACTTCCAGGAGGCTTCCTGCTTTAACAACCCAGTTTGCAGCCCTCCCTACCTCCCCACCGTCTGTCTGCCAGTAGCTGGAGACTGTGAAGGAATCTGAAAGCATAAATCTGTGTGCAAATGCTAGATAATAACAACTCCTTGCTCAGCTGGGCAGCATTTTTGTTGTATGGTTATTTTTGCCTGGAGTCCATCAATCTATGGGAAAATGATTTGAGTTCCTCTATAATTGGTTCAGACCCAAACCCACCATAAGGGTTACCTCATTCACAAACGTATACCAGTTCTGACTTCAGAACAATAGACAGAAATGACCAATACATCCTGATACCTTCCTTTTATGGACATGTAAGACAGAAGGTTTTTAGACTGTGTTACTGAACTACCTGATGTAGTCCCAACAAATAAGGCTGCTTACCCCTATTAGCAAAAGACAGATATGTCCCAGGAACTCTTTCATAATTGAGGGCCTATGCCCAAGACTCATAAAGCATAATCTTGAAAAAAAAAAGCAGAGGCAACATCTGTCAGCAACTGTAGTATTGGAATGTTCAAATCCCAGGCAATTATCAGGCCTGACAAAATTTAGCAAATAACTTCACATAACATAGAAGCTGCTTTGATGGTCTGTCTCCTCAAAATACTCTCACAATTTTTCTTTTCTCACAAGTTTTCTGTTTCCAGTATTAGTACCACTAATGAAGAAACAAAGGAGAGACAATGCATAAAACTTTGCTTAGGTTCCTATCTACAACGCCCATGATTTCACATAGCAAGAAAACACTCAATCCTTAACAACACTGCAAAGGCTGGTTGTCTCATCCCAGAGCATTATGAAAAGGACACCAGGAACTCCTATTCAAGTGTCCCAATATTAATGTTATGTTCAAAACCATTAATTTCTGTAAGCCTCAGTTCCATCATCTATAAAACAGGAAATCAATATTTGCAGTACTAAGTAAACATACTTGGGAGGAAAATGATTCAAAAAGTAAAATAATTCACAAAAATGTGAATTTCACTAATTAATGAAGACATTAGGAAATCTGAAAGGGGCAATAACTACTGCTTTTTTCGTTGTATATTTTGTTTTCTTTGACTCCAGCATTCAGTGTTAATGCTTAGGGCCAAAAGAGAAAACATATAGAGAAGGGAGGAGACACAGTAAGCCTTAGACATCCCATGAACTGGAAAATTAATCCACAGACTTAAAAAAAAAAGGAATTGGTTGTACTCTCAAAAGGGAAGCTATTATCTTGATGATTTGAAACAAAATATTACTAAAGATAGCAATATCTAGAAGTCAAACTAGTTTCAAATGAATTCGATTAGCTTAAAACTTAAAGACAAATGAGGAAAGAAATGTTCATTGCATTGGCTTTGAAAGTTTATTTCCTACAGTTTCCAATAAGAAAGTCAGCTCCTTCTTTCCTAAGAATGCATCATCAAATGGAACTCCTACTGGGCATGTGTCATGTTAGTGACAGCTCTGACCAAGAGAAACAGAAGCTCTATTCAGTGAAACAGATACTGAAACAGTGACAGGTATTTCTAAACACTGCTTTGAAAATGCCTCTTATTCTTACTTGGTCAATATTTACTCATCTAAGATTGTAATTTTTTTTGAAGTTTTGCAGTGAAGTGCCAATCTTTTGACACTGTACACAAACAACTCCAAAATGCTACATAATAGAAAAGCAGTCAGCTTGGAAGACAGGACCTTCAACAGCAGGTTCTCTTGAAGATTTCTGGTTATTTCCAGGATTAAATTAGACCATAGGTGCTTATAGTCCTGTAAAGCAACAAGAGGGAAATAGGAAAAAGAATATGTGTGTACCTGCATATATATGGATGTGTATATACTTATATATACATATATATGTATATATGTATAAAATTTTATATACATTACACACACACACACACACTCACAGAGTTATCCTTTCCATATGTTGGGGGTTAGGGGTCGGTGCCACCTTGATCTAGAAAATCCATATGAAATTTTTTGGCACTCCCTTCATGCAGAAGAATAAATCTGAACTTTTATTTTATGGGGTATTTATAGTACCTTATTGTAAAATTTGAGTATATTTGTGATATTAAAAGATAAAATATGTTGCTATCATACAATACTATATATATAATGTATTTCTGAGTTTCTAAATTTTTTTCTATATCATCTGCTGGCCTTCACATGTCATCTGTGGCTTCCACAGAACTCCCTAAAAATTCCCATTTAATTTCTCATGCCAGCCCATAATATATCAAAACCATGATGGGGAAAGTCACAATATGGAATGGACAATTCTCTGTGTGTATGCATATATATGCATATGGGTATATACACATATACATACACACATGTACACATATACACATATATGTATTTAAGTGTATATGTATATTTCCTATATGGAAATGTATATGTATACATATATATGTATATTCGAAAAAGAAATTGAATCTAAGAAATGTTAATGCGTTAAAAAGGAAACTATCACCTAGTCTCTTTCTGTTATAACCTGACTATACTGGATTAGCAAATAATTCCAAAGATGTAAGGCTACCATGAATATATATTTTAAGCCAATCATCACATAGGGTGCCTATACTTTATATATTAGATTCAATTTCTAGGCTTCACTTAAACAATTGTGTGCTCTTAGGCAGTTTAAAATTCCTCTGTATATTCATCTTCGTACTGTCATAATAGATATAGGTATGTTTGTTTTTCCTTGACTTAAGAAGTAGCTTTAGATTAAAAGAGGTAGAGTATTGTGAATCCATGGACATCTAATATACACAGTGCTTTGTATTTCTTATGAAAGCTAGAAACAATTCATCTGTCTCTAAGCTTTCATAATAAATAACAACCTCATAATTAAATTTGTTTTTAATATTTTATCTACATGAAAGGAACAATGAGTTGTTGCACTCCGAACCAGGTATAAAGATTGGGAGCCCTAGCTATACATTAGGACTGGGCAGAAGAAAGACTGTAAATGGATTTAGGTCTAGGACCTAACTGTTAGTGTGGTCCCTACATCAACAAAGACACCCAATCCTGAAGAAACAAGCTGTGATGAAAGCATTTTAAGACCAGATTCTGCCTCAGAAAACCTATCAGAATTATGGGACTCTGTTTGGTACCACATTATCTGGGAAATGGGAACGAGAAACAATCTGACCTAAGGCACTTCATGTTATTATATCATGCTTGGTTGAAGAGAGGTGAAAAAAAGAAAAAAAAATTATTGAATTGAAAAATCTTAATACTAATTAGAAAATGTAAAGAAATGCTTCTACAAGTAACCTAGGAGAATGAAGAGAGGGAAAACATTTTGGTTTTGGAGGGTTTTTTTACTCATCTTAAATGACATGCATTTCAAACACAAATTGGTTTCTGGTTTTGGAACTCAAGCTAGATCGGGGTCAGAAGGGATATTTCTTCCTGTTCTCTGATTAAGATGGATTCAGATCATGGCTGACTATCTGCTGAATAAGTGTGATATTTTATAAAATAAGCTAACAAAAAAATTTTACAGTCAAAGATCAAATTGGAGATCAAGGATGTACCTGAGCTCAAAATGACCTTGTACATATAAGTGCTGGTTCCGGGTAATCACGCCTGTTAATTCACCAGCTCCACTGACCCCCTCTGCAAAGCAATAATAACAATGAAAGCTATCATCATCACTCTCGTCATCATCATCGTTATTGTCATTATTTTCCAGTATGGTAGGGCAGCTTTGGAATGACCGAACTTGCCAGATCTAAAGTCCCTTGGTAGGGTTTAAAGACAAACTCATATTAACCTGGGTATAATATGCAGAAAATGAGTCACAGGCAGTGGAGAAGTAGTTGATAAGTATATGATAATGTAAACATTCTTTTATGTAATTGTACATAAAACTTGATACAATCTCTTCAAAGTAAGGATCAGTTCAATGCCTCAAAGCAGGTCGGATAAATTTTCACCTTTAGTAGGTGGGTGCTTTGATGACAATGAGGGAAATGAGGACATGTGGAAGTACAGACCATAGTGGAAAAGAGAAAAGACTAAACAAACTTGTGCCCCAATACCCCACACTCCACACTCTGAGTTTATGTAGACTATGACTGCTCTTATGGGCTTCGCAAAAACCACATCTCTTGGGCTTATTTTGCCCCTATGTAGTTTTTTCTGGGAACCTTAGAACATAGTTCTTGTCTATAATCTCAAATTTGAATTAAAAGGGCACATCTCTCATTAAGAGGCTCATTACAAGACCTACCAAAGTAAGTCAAATCATGGTGAGATATAATCCTCTTTGGGATTTGAATGGGTAAACAAGTGCTAAGTTCTAGGAGCTAGTCTAAACTCTGTTAATGAGGTATTCATGGATATCTCTATACCCTCCGTGGAAAGATGTAATCAAAGTAGCAAATGATATCCTCATCTTTTTAATCAACGGGATCAGGATCCTTTGACAATGCTGAAAATAAATATAAAGGAGGAGCTTCTGCAGCTACTTAGAAAGTATTGTCCCTACCAGTTCCAACCTCCCAATTTGAAAATTTTTATTACAAGAATTCAGAGGCAAAGGATATGACAGTATCTTGTAGATGTATTCAAATTACCTATATTGGAATGAGCATCAGAAGTTCTTATGTCAATAAAAGTATCTGCTCAAAAAATGGTCCCTTAGTTTTAGTAATCTGTTGCCTTTTTTTGCATGTAACAATTTATTTTAATTTGAAATGAGTAATAATACCAAAAAAGAAAAAAAAAGTTAACTATACAGGCCTCATTCTCTTCCACTTCCTTCTCTCCCTATAAGAATAGGTGAGATTTCAGAATTGTCTTAATTTGCATCTGCCATAGTAGTGATTTGGTGCAATCTCTTATGTGTGTAAAATTCTTCTATATTTTGATCATTTATCCATTGGAAAATAACTCTAGGTTTTATATGTTTATGTTACTTCCCTTCATATATGAATATCAGTCCTGTATCAAAGGTATTTCATACAGGGATTATTTCACAATAGTTTTCCTTCTTATCTTAGATGCATTGACTATACTCATCAATGTGTCTTTGCATTTGACAAAACCTATTTACGTATATAATTAAATATATTAAATTTCCAGAAATGGCTTTCTTGGAGTTCATATTAATATTTTATTTATTGATGATAACTGGGTGAAATGAACTTTTTTTTTGCAAGTGGGTGAGATGTGGCCATATTTGTAGGTAAATATAGCTCACATTTATATACTGCTTTAAGACTTACAGAGAGCTTTATATATCTTATATCATTTGATCCTTCCCCAAACCCTATGAGGCAGGTGTTATTATAATCCCTATTTTACAGATGAGAAAACAAGCTGAAGGAGGTTAAGCAGCTTGCCCAGAATTACACAACTGGGAAGTATCTGAGTCCAGGATTAGAACTCAGACCTTCCTGACTTTACATTGAGAACTCTACAGACAGTGTCACCTAGATACTGGTAGGTAACAGCGAAGGAGTCAGCCGACAAGAAGAGATTAAAGTACATTGAGAATGGGAATGATTGTAAGTGCAATCTGGAAAGAATATGAAATTAAGTGTATAAGCAGAGGTCAGTCTTGTCCAAAAGGATCAGAGCTTGGAGTAAGGGAATAGATAATGAGGGATGCTGACAAGAGAGAAGGGTTTTTAAGATGTTGAACAGAAGAGGGAGCTTATAATGAATGGGCTCTATTTCTTCAAAATAGTATGAAAGGTCTGCTGAGAGGGAGGAATCATGTGGAGTGATGTAAATAGTCACTGTGGGGAATAGGATAAAAGCCAGAGTAAAGAACAGCGAAAGAATTGTGGCCATTTAACTGACCAGCTAAAATTAGAGGCTTTGCACTCTTTATTGCAATCTCAGATTCTTAAAGTATTGTCATAGTAATTAAGATTCATTAGTTTGGATTTCTTTTTTCACAGAAAGGACAGCCTGAATTAGAAATATGATTGGCAGAACGCTTTTTAAAAATTTTTAGTTTCACTACTTTTAAAATGCACAGTAGCTTAAAGGAGGAAGTGTTGCTTTATAGAAGTCCCTATGAGACTTAGTTGACGGAAGGATGATGTTTTGTAATTGACTTATCAGTTACTTTCAGAAAGTTTTTCTTCTAAAGCCCTTGAGGATACTAATAAAAAGGTTATCTCAAATGACTTATATGTGCTAGGCACATTATTAGTATAGTTGGTTTAAAAAAAAAAACAAACCTCTATCTGATTTTTTTTTTACTCAATTATCCAAAATTCTAAGTTAGTGAAGTCAAATCAGTGAGGGTTTACTTTATATGTGTGTTCCTCTCTGTCCATGAAAATATATGTCCCTACATGAATTTGGTTTTTAAAAGAAAGCAAACTTTCTTGTACTTTAAATTTTGAGCCATTCCAATAGATTCCAGTCCTTTGGGGAATTTGCTCCAGAACCACTGCCAAGAAAATAAAAAGACTGGTTAATGCCTAGAGGGATAAAAAGATCATCTAGTGACAACAAAAATGTTCTACCCACGATGTGAACAGTGCGTTCATCCCTAGATCGAGGACTAGATTTCAAAGCTGTGTGCATGACGTTTAATGTTACTTTGGAAACAGTGAACGGAAATAATTTTAAAGTGTCAATGACAACGTATTATCCCTAAAAGCATTGGTTCAAACTAACAAAAAAGTTAAGAGAATGTTATCTGAAACTTTATGTACAGCCATCTATTTCCAAACAGCCATCAATTCAATTAAACATTAAGTGTATACCACTTCTTCTTTATCTGTATGACCTTGAACAAATACCCATTTCAGTATCTGTATGATGCAGAAGAGCCTCTCGGTGGGCTTGGACTAGATGATCTTCCTGAGTCCCTTACAGCTCTAAATCTATGACTCCATAATCTGGTGAACTGTGTTAGTCCCTGGAGGTAAAGCAACATAGAAAATTAAAAGCAGCTCCTGGCTTCCAGAAGTTGAGATTCTTTAAATTAAAAAAAAAAATCAATTCAATTTCAATAAGGAAAAGATAAGGAAGAAATCATTTAAATCACTCAAAATCTTTATATTTTGAATATAAACCTGTGTAAAATTGTTAAAAGAAAGGTTTCTAGTTAATTGCAATTTACAATTTTTTATAAAAATATCTAAATGTTCAATCTAGAATATTCCTGAGAAATTAGCACAGAGAACTTAGAGGATGTGTCTAACAGAGTTACTCCATCATCTTTCTTTTCCTTTGGCTTTTGGGGCTGGATAGGCCATCATAGTAACCTAGTCTCATATTTATTTCTGTCCTACTTCCTTTCACATTACTACGACACAGAGAGATCTTTCCCTTTTCCAATGTCTATAGCACAAAATTTATCACTTAATTTTTTCCTGACATTAGACTGTTCCCCTTCTTTGGAATGTAAACTCCTTGAAGGCAGTCAGATGCAAACTCTTCTGATGGCAAAGACTTTCTCATTTTTGTCTTTGTATCTCTGGCATCTAACTCAGTCTAGGAGATTCATAAATCTTGAATTGAATTTAGAGTAGGACTATGCCTTTTTTTTAACCTTTCACATTGTCTGGCACAGATCTGGTCTTATAAGAAATATTCATTACACACCTACTTAGTTGTCTAATGCATCCTCCTTTATATCTTGTTAATAAGATATTTGCAGTGCCAATAGTACGTCACTTGATGCCAGAAAGAAGTAGGCAGTACTTAGGATTTGAGCTGGATATCATAGAACCTCCAGATACCTGCTTGTGATCTGAGGGACTCTGGAAAAAAGAAATCTCTTCCACCTCATTCCACACACTGCCTTATAGCCCACCATTCATTCATTCATTTGTTTTATCAAGGCATTACACCTCTAATTATCTTATCCTTCAAAACCAGTTTTTCCTACTGAATTCCCTATTCTGGTGACAGCACCATTGTTTTCCCAGCAAAGTAGAGTGAAAACTTTGGAACTGTCTTACACTCCTTTGTCTCCTTCATCCCTCATTTCTCTCTATGAGTGATATTCTTTTTTCCCTTAATAGTTCTATAACTTAAGCATCACCCCATAAGGCAAAAGTGATACAAATCATGCAGTTTTCCATATGTAGTAACTGCTTCTTTTTCTATTAGTTGAAATCTCTATCTCCCTTAAATATATATATATAGTCTTTTTATTATACTGTGTTATAAACATAGTTATTATACTATGTTATATTTTATTATACTGTTATAAAAATGCTTGTTTTATTCCACAAATTAAAAATGAAATAAATCAAACTAAAAAATTATATGATTTCTCTCTCTCTCCTCTCTTTCTTTGCCTCCCTCCCTCTCCTTTTCCCCTCATCTTCCTCCTCCTCTCCCTTCTCCCTCTTCCTCTCTCTCTTTCTCTACCTCTCCCCCTCTCTCTTCTCCTCTAGGCAGGGTAGACCTTCCCTTGTTCTTTCCACAACAAGAACATGAAGTTCAGGGCTATGTGCTAGGATTATAAAATAAGATCCCAGAAAGCAGTGATTGATTATTCACGGTAGACATATTAAGTCAAAAAGCTTATTTTTCCCTCTCTTTGCTAAGATGCAAAGCCTGAGGCTATATGCATTTTTATTACACTTTACAGTCTTGGTTTCACTTGAGGATTAAATAGAGAGTCAAGGTACAGTGCACGTATCCTGATGGATTTTTTAGGATTTCTTGCTTTAGTGAAAGGAAGAATCTCATAAAGTCGTTCAGATTATCTCTTAGCCAAGTGCACCTAGTGCCATGATGACCTAGAAATTCTGTCTTGCACTTCTCCTAAGAAATGTACTCTATTTTTTTATTTGTTTCTAATCTACCTTAGCCTCCACCCCCTGAAGTTTCCTGTACTGTATTGATATGTATACAATTAATATATAAGCATAGTTTCTGTTCAGATTTGAAGAAAGTATATTTTAGTTGCCAGCCAACCTTCGGTCAGAGAGAAGGAGTCAAGGTGGTTAAGTGTCAAGACTAGGGGGACAGGGTGAATCAGGTTAAGGAAAACAGAAAGAGAAAGAAAAAAAAGAGAAAGATGCAGCATGGGAGAGAGGTTTGTCAGACTTTTAACATCAAGACAGACCAACCCATGACCCAGAAATAATGCATGTCAACTTCCCCTTTCCTTCCTCTGTCCTTCATGGAGGAGCACAACGTGTGCTTTCTAAAATGCTGCCTTATCTTCTGATATGCAAGGAACAGAGAGTGACTGAATTCTGTAGAAATTGGAAGTACAGTAGATGAGATCTTCCTGTTTATTGATTTGTAAAGAACAGACTGCTGTGTTAGTGAGAAAAAAAGAAAGAAGCTTTTCAGTTGAAGGAAGGAGTAGTGCTGGATAACATTAAAAGGGGGCTTGTGGAAGCCAGTGTTCTTTGATATGCAGTCAAATTGGATATGATAAGAGCCAAGGTCAGGAGGCAGTGGAAATGCTGTGAACGTGGCATGGGATTAAGGAAGCACTGTGTTTCTTGTTTAATTTCAGTTGTATATGCATGCTTAAGCAAATTCTCCTCCCCTCCCTCCCTTCATTAAAATGATGATGAGGTGCCAGAAAATGAACAAGTACATTATTGCACTTAGCATCAAGGTTTTTTGACTGGGATAAGGATTTTTTAAACCTCTAGCGATGTATTCCTTCCCATTTATCTTCAGAATTTTCAACCAACTTTGGTCACTTTTGAAAGTGTCTTTTAGGCATTTAGTTCTGTGTCTACTGTATGACATTTGTTTTTCAGATCATGATACCAGTTCTATTTTATTCCATTGATAATTATTTCAAATTGCCACTTCTGGTCCCTGATAATTTCCCAGTGTTCTAATACTAGGCAGAATAATTGTGTAATTAGCATCTGAACATTCTGCTTTATGTGCCCTAAAATGCCCCTTCTAGGGAATGCTCCAGTGACCTCAAAAGATTTTACTGTTAGTGATATATTTTAAATGTAGAACAAATATAAATGTTAAGTTGAGAAGTAAATGTTTTAATGTAATGGGGTGAGAGTCACTTCCCTTCTTTTTGGCTGCAAATGATAGAATACATTATGAGATTATTTAAAAGTATACCTATGTTAAGATAAAATCTGAATTGTTACATCCTTCATGTAAATCATTTCAGTTTTTGCTTAGGTCTCCATATGAAAATAGCTCCTACAATATACTTCCCACAAGGTCTTTATTTCTTCTTCATAAAAGGTTGATATCTTCCTTACCCTTTTTATTTTTCATTTGCAAAATATCTTTAGAGTTAATTCTATCCCTTCAGACTTGAAGAAGGAAGCCATAAAGAAGGCTGAATGCTATTTTTCTAACTGAAATGAATGATACCTTCTTACACTTTTGTATGTACCTATGAACTCAATTTGACTTCACCATAGAACAGTTAGTTATATCATCATGTCAAAAAAACCCCAACTTTTTAGAATGAGTTTTAGAAATGGAGAAAGCAAAGTTAATGGCATGAAAGTGGATATATATAACAGGCTGTTCTTTCTATTGCATGCTTTCTAGCTAACTAAAGAGTTCTGAGTAAGAGCAATTACTCAGTCTGGAAACTATAGTTGGTGGTCCATGACCTAAGATTCTAGTTAACAAAATGACCCTATTCCAGGGGTCCTACAACTTCAGGGAAACATAATCAGTGGATAGGAGCAACATCTATAGGTACAACAGGCAGGTCTTAGGCATGGCCCCAGGAAGAAGAGAAGAGGGTGGGGTGGAGAGAGAATAAAATGGGAAATTAGAATGTTGGTCAGGAAGGAAAAATGAAAGGGAGAAAAAAAGGATCGGAGAGAGATGGATAGGACTAGTTTTGGGAGGGGGAAATAGCAGAGAATCACCAGTGACAGATACCTATTAGCAACATGCCCATAAATCAAAATGATAAATATCTATAAACATTTGTTTGCAAGGTACTCTCCCAATAGTCAGATCAGGAGTGTGATCTTAAAATACCTAACTGTAATGGAGTCAAGAAAATGAAATTTCCCAATTTAATATATTGTTTTCCTCCTATATAAGTTAATTCCAGGACATAAGACAGTTCACCACTCATTGCTTTTCAGAAGCCCTGGAATTTTCTTATGGAAAGTAGCTTTAAATTACATAAATACCCATGTAAAAACAAATGTTAAACTAGTGTTACCTTAAAAGAAAACAGGTTAAAGGGATTTTTAACTGAACGTATAATCAGTCCCTGGAGAGTTTTCCATATAATTTCTGCAGATATATTTATATGTGTTTCAAGTAAGGATTTGGAACCTGAAATAAATTTTAAGAGCTTTTTTTTTTCAAACTGTATAAACTGCAAAATTACAAAGCAAAAAGTGATGAATGGACTGAAGAGAGAGGCATCATTTTCATGGTTTATTGGATAGCCTGGAAGCACAAAGGGAGACTTTGTTATGAGCTCATTAATGTGGGTGTTAGTCTGGTCCCTGAGTGACCATGTGCATTTATCAAAGGTCAAAAGAATTGAGAAAACAGAAAAACTTCACTGTGGCTACCCAGCTACATTTTACACAAGAATAGATGTAAAAATGATTTTTGTATTTAGAGCCTGTAAGGATGGTGAATGCTGTAGAAAAGCATGTAATTGAATAGTTTAGTTTATTTAATTTTTTCTTTTTTTTTCTTTATATTCAGAAAGGAGTCTTTTGCTCACCTGAATCTATTCTTAATATTTTTAAAGCAGAAAAAGTAATTATTTGAAGAATGTAAAGAAAGAGAAAACCTATTAGAATTTGAAAGAAGATCATGTCATTAGTATCTACACTTAGAATAACTTGAAACCCTTCCTAGGATCCACATGGCCCAACTTTTCTTTTGACTTATCTGTTATTAGTTGTTTCAGAAAATGAGGCATAAATTTAATTTGTCCTTCCAGGAAATAGGGATAGAAAAACACTGAAGGAGACAAAAAAAAGAGAGAAATCCTATTTTTGAAAATCACACCAAACTTCACTTGCCACATTTCGATGCAAAAACGAGGCGGGGAGAGAGTGGATGGGAAGTTTTCTAAGTTAGTATTCTCTTATTTAAAATGAGTTGTCGTTATTTTAGTTTGCTAGCTTTACTTATTTTTATTTTCACTTTAATTAAAGGCAAGAGGTAATGTTTTTTAAAGCCTATGCTTTCTTCTCACGGTATTAGAAGACCAAACATAAGTAAGAATTGAAGTGCTGATGCAAATAACAACCTACTAATCATAAATGAAAAAATCAGGTAATAACAGTTTACATAGCACTTAAATTTTATAGTTCAGCAGTTAGGACAGGAACAGATGAGAATAAAGTTTTTAGACTGACTTATTGTTTTTTATAAAGTATTACACGTAAATTCCAAAGAAGGTAGATCTTCATGTCCATCACGCTGTCACCATCGTAGAAGTTCTCCACTAAAGTGGTTCAGGGATCTGTCTATGGTCCTATGCCATTCCACATTTTTATCAATGACTTGGAAGAAAATACAGGTAGATACATGAGATTTGCAAGTGACATAAAAATGGGAGGGATGGTTAATGCTCTGGATGAAAGAATCAAGATCCGAAAAGATCTTGACAGGCTAGAATGATGGGTTGAATATAATAAGATGAAATTGGATGAAGAAACATGCTGTAACCTACATTTGGATTCAAAAAATTAATTGCATAAGTGCATGATAGGCATGTGTCTGGACAATAGTTCATGTGAAAAAAGATCTGGGGGATGGATTATACACATGTTCATTATACACATGTTCAACATGAATCAACCATGTGACAAGGCAGCCAAAAAAAAGCATGTAATCCTTGACTGAATTGATAAAGGCATACTGTTCAAAACAAGGAAGATGATTGTACTGCTATATTCCACAGTTGTCAGACCACATCTGAATATTCTGTTCAGTTCTTGGTACCATATTTTTAAAGGGACATTGACACACTGAAATGCATACAAAGGGGGTGACCTGAATGGTGAGAGGGCTAAGGATCACATTACATAAAGATCAGTTGAAGGGGCAAGGAATATGTAGTTCAGAGAAGGGGAGATTTAGAAGGAATATGTTATCAAGAGTTAGGAAGGCGTCCATGTGAAGGAGGAAATTTTTGTTTTTTTAATTTGGCCTCAGAGCACAGGAGTAATAAAATGGAGCTTGCAAAAAGGCAAATACCAGTTCAAAATAAAGGAAAAACTTCTTCATAATGAAAGCCATCCAGAGTTGAAACAAGCTGTCATGGGAGATAATGACTTCTCTATCGTTAGATCAAGGTTGGACATCCCCTTGTCAAGGGTGTCATAAAACTAATTCTTCTTCAACTACAGGTTGCTAGATAACCTCCAGTATTCTGACTCTTTGATCTCCTAAAGAATTATAGTAAACTGTCATGAGTACTCAGAGATGCCTATGGCAGTTCTGTTTGTAACTAGGACATAAAGAATTCCAGTTTCTTGATATGTATTTTAAAATGTAGAATTTACAGATTAGATAGTGTTCATGGAAAAAATGCTCATTGTAAAAGCAAAACAATGATATGTGGTTCTTTATACCTTTTCAACATCATAAGCCTTCCACTCAAAGCAAACTGGTTTTCCTCAAGTATCTGACCACTCCTGGCTCATCGTCCTCCTTGATTCTCTTACCCATGAAGATTTGGGCCCTTTTAGTGGCATTTACTGAACTCTGGCCCAGGATTTCAGGCAGGTCCCAGCGCTTCTCATCTTCTTGCTAGCTGGCCTGCCACCACATGCTGACTCTCGCTCCATTCAGCCAATCAACTAGACTCCATTAAGAACCTACTTTGTGTCAGGAAGTATACTAAGCACTGGGAATACAAAGAAAGGCAAAGAACAATCCCTGCTCTCAAGGAGTTCACAGTCTAATAGGGAAGGCAATATGCGCACAACTATAGTTATATCCCTTCTACATCTCTGGGGTCAGGGGCATAGCACTCCTGCAATCCGGAAAATCTGCATAAAATTTTCAACCTCTCTTCTAACAAGAGAAGTTCAATTTTTTCTTTTGTTTTGTAGGATGTTTACAATACCTTATTGTAAAATGTGGGTTAAGTATTTGGTCACAGGCTCTGTTTCATCTGCTGGCCTTTGCATGTCCTCTGTGGCTTCTGCGAAATTCCCCCAAAATTGCCATTTAATTTCTTAGTCCTACCCACAATATATCGAGACCATGGTGGGATAAAGTCATGATGTAGAAGGAATAACTGTATATACAAACAAAATATAGATTATTTAACTGTATATACAAACAAAATATAGATTATTTTCAATAAATTGAAAATAATCAACAGAGGAGAGATACTAAGATTAAAGAAGACTCAGAAAGGTTTTTTTGCAGGAGTTGGGACTTTAGCTGAGACATCAGAGAAGGCAAGAGATGGAGATAAGCATGGGGAGAGTTCTAGCCATGCATGGGGAACAGTCACTGAAAATGCTTGGAGTTGGAAGAGGGCGTCCTATGAGAGGAACAGTCAGTCAATAAATATTTATTTAGTACCTACTGTGCACCAGGCACTGTGCTAAGTGCTGAGAATACAAAAAGAGATAAGAGGCAGCCTCCCCCCTCAAAAGGCTCACAGTCTAATAGGGGAGATGACAAGCAAACAATTATGTTCTAGCAAGCACTATGCAAGATAAATAGGAAATAAATAAGAAAAGGAAGGTGCTAGAATTAGGAACAAGGAGAACATTATCACAGACCACAGAATACATAAGGGTGTGAGAAAACCAGAAAGGCAGGAAGGGCCAGGTTGTACAGTCTTAAAAGCCTTGATACTCTAGGTGATAGGGAGTCACTGAAATTTGTTGGATGGGAGACCTGTGCTTAAGGAAGTACAGTTTAACAGCTAAGTGGAAGATGGACTAGAATGGGGAGAGACTTGCATAAGGGAGACCAACCAGCTGGCTATTGCAGTAATTCAATAATCCAAGTTTGAGGGGATGAGGGCTTGTAGTAGTGTCAGAGGAATGAAGGGGACCTCATGGGAGTTCTCTATCTCTATTAAAATGTTAAATTCCTTGAGGGAAGAAAGCAGTCTATTTTTTTTTTATTTGTATGCTTAGTACTTGGCAGAATCCTTGGAGGTAGTAAATGCTTAGTAAATGATCTCTTCTTCATTCCTCTATAGTGAGGAAGTCTCAAGGCTCAGTCCTTGGCCCCTCGTTTTTCTTTCTCTTAGTGCTCTGCTTTTTCTTTTTTAAATTAAAAATAAATTTTATTGTTCACATTTTGTAGTATTTTATTTTCTCCAGTTAAATATAAAAACAATTTTTAACATTTGTTTTTTAAACTTTGAGTTCCAGATTCTCTCATTTCCTCTCTCCTAAACCCTCACAACACACACCCACATACACACTGAGAAGGCAAGCAATTTGATATAGGTTATACCTGGGTAGCTATGCAAAACATTTCCATAATAGACATGTTGTTAAAGAAAACATAGACAAAAACAACATCAACCACAAACTCAAAAAAATAAAATAAAGTGAAAAAGTCTGCTTGGATCTGCATTCAGACACCATCAGTTCTTTGCCTAGTGAGCAGTACTTTTCATCATAAGTCCTTCAGAGTTGTCTTGGATCATTGCCTTTTTGAGAATAGCTAAGCTGATGATTTTACAATACAAAAGCACAAAGTACTTTTCACTTTGCCTCAGCCCATGCAAATCTTTTCAGGATTTTCTGAGAGCATCCTGCTCCTCATTTCTTAGAGTGCAATAGTATTCCATCGTACTCACATACCACAGCTTGTTCAGTCATTCCCCAAATGATGGGCATTTCCTCTGTTTCCAATTCTTTGCCCTCAGAAAAGAGATGTTGCAAATATTTTTGTACATATATGTCATTTTCCTTTTTTTTTAAGTCACTTTTGGGATACAGGCCTAGTAGTGGTATTGCCAAGTCAAAGAGTAAACATGATTTTATAATCCTTTGGGTATAGTTCCAAATTACCCTTCAGAATCAGTAGAATCAGTTCACAACTCCATCAGCAATGCATTAATGTATCATTTTTCCACCCTCCCCTCCAACATTTGTCATTTACCTTTTCTCTCCTTTTAGCCAATCTAATTTGCATTTCTCAGTGCTGGGCTTTTTATTCGTTACTTCAATCATGATACTGCTTCTGTGTTGACAAATCTGTGCCTTGAGCTCCAAATTCTCACCCAAGAGCCAGTTCTGTAGCTTTAGCTTCCTATAAGACACCTGCATGTAGGTGGCCTGCTATCATTCCTCAGAAATAGACAATGAACTCTTCATTTTCACTCTTTCTTTGCCCTTTCTCAACTTCCCTCTTTCTATCAGTGGAGCCACTGTCCTCCTAGACTATCAGTTACTCATTTCAGGTCAGTTTGATTCAGTAGGTTTACAAAGCACTGTTCCTCACACAAAATGCTCCATTTACGGACTGAGCACTTTCACTGAGTGGCTGCCATGCCTGGAATGCTTCTGTCTCTGCCTCCTGACTTCCTGGACTCTCTTTAAGTTCCTGCTAAAATCCTCCTTCTGCCTTTTCTGATCTCCTTAAGGCTAAGGCATTCTTTCTGTAAATTATCTCCTGCCTACATCTTGTTTGTACCTAGTTGTCCACATGTTGTCTCCCCCACTAGACAACGAGCTACTTGAGAAGAGGGTTTGTTTTGTTGGGGTTTTTTAGCTTTTCTTTGTAACTTCACTGCTTAACACAGTGCCTGACTGATAGTAGTCTCTTATTAAGTAATAGGTTGATTTATTAATAGATTAATAAATTAAATAAATATTGATAAATTAATAAATAGCCTTTAAAAAAGGTTTGCTGCCTGTCTACAAAGCATTTGGGTTAGACACTGGGCATGCTAAGGAATAATAAGATATGGTCCCGGCTTTCTAGGAGATTACAATGAGAGCGGGGGCAGGAAAGGGAGCAAGGATGAAGGGAATATGCATTTATATATCCTCTACTATGTGCCAGCCACTGTGCTAAATGCTTTATACATCTCATTTGATCCTTATGACAACCCTTTAACCCTGTAGATGCTGGTATTATTCACAGTTTTCAGTTAAGGAAAGTAGAGGTTAAGTGACCCAAGATCACACAACTAGTAAGTGTTTGAGGCTGGATTTGAATTCAGGTCTTCCTGATGCCAGTCCAGTGCTCTGTCCACTGTATCCATTTCCCCATCCCTTTCTCATGGACTATAAGCTTCTTAAGGACCAGAAGCCTCATCTTACATTTCTCAAGACGCTTAGTACATTAATAGGTGTAGGAATAAACCAAAGATCTGCGATTTGTCATCACTGGACAATTTCTGATGTAGGGACTCTTGCCTCTGTTTATGACTTTACAGATACATTCCAGGAACATTCAGAGGCTCATAGAGTTTAACTGTCTTGAAACTCACAGAGCTAATAAGTACCAGGAATATGATTCAAGTCCTAGCCTTTCTGACTTCATATCTAGCACTCTAATATTAGGACATACTATTTTTATAATCTAATAAGTATTCACTTGTTTAATGAATGAATAAACAAAAGGTTGCCATTTGTCTCAGCAAAATAGTGATGGATTTACAATTCTGTTTTTGTCGCTGGGACCATAATCCTCAAGGAGAATAAAAAAAATAGCCAACAAAGTCCTAATCTGTGAAACCTATTGCTTTAACTCCTAATATTTCTCTGGATTATATAGATACCTACTGAATAAAGTATTCTTTTTATAGCTAGCAATAGCCCATGTGGATCCTTTATGCTTTAGGTTGTTTTTTTTTTTAAATCTATTAATTTATTTAATCATTTGTGCATTTGTTTGATTTCTAGTCTATCTTTTCCCTAAAGATAATTTTGTCACTAGAAATACCTTGTGTTTAATACCTTAGCTATTCTAAGACATTGTTTTCTTAATATTCCATTTTCTAATATAGTGCATATTTTATTTAAATCCCACCCTCAAGCATTTTCCAAAGCAATTTGGGTTGAAATATAAATTTGATTTCTTCTCATTTGAAGTACTTAACAAAATTGGGTATAGAATGGGGAAATTAAAAATTGATAGTGACTGCGAGTTCCATTGATGTCTACCACTACACACTGTGCTACTCAGGGATAGGATATTTATACCTTGATCCCCTTAGCTAGTTCTGGAGTCAAAAGGACCTTAACTCCAATCTGGCCTCAAATACTTACTATGTGACCCTGAGCTAGTCACTTACCTACTTCAGTTTCTTCAACTGTAAAATGGAGAAGATAATAGCACCTACCTCCCAACATCAATTAAGATTTTTATAAAGCCTATAGCACAGTGCCTGATAGATAATAGGTGTTTAATAAATGCTGATTTGTTTTTGTCCTTTCCTCCTTCTTTTCTTTTTTCCTCAACCATGCACCCGTAAGTCAATAAAATGTCATGAGGTAGAGAATGCTATGCTAGTTCCAAAGAAGTTTTATTTCTGATTGGGATGATTAGAAAACATTTCTTGGAGAAGGTAGCTTTTGGGTTGGAACTTAAAGGACAGATGGGCTTAAGGGTGGGAAGTATATTCCAGTTGTAGGAAATATGTGATCAAAGACCTGGAAGCCCAGAACATGTTCAGGAGGTGACCAATAGTCTACTTTCTCTGGAGAGTAGAGCGTATGGTAAAGGGTAGTAAGATAAAGGCTGTTAAAGTAGTTGGCACCTAACTGTAGAAGACCTTTCATTCAAAGGTAAGGGATTGGGGGTTAGGATTTGATTTGGTCGGTAATAGGGATCTACTGAAGGGTTTTGAGCATAATAGTGAAGTGGTCAGATTTGCTGATAAGGATTAATTTTTACTTCTATTTTAATTTAATTCATTGATTGCTGTGTATTCTTTTCTATTCTAACACAATATTTTCTTGCCTCATTCTTCATCATCTCTAATCCATACATCAGACTATAAAATATATAAGGGCTTCTCTTAAAGTTTCAAAGACATATAAATAGTTTTAGATTGTATTAATTCTCTAAATGATTGAAAAAGGGGGAATTCAATTGGCTATTTGTTTTATCTATCAAAATCATACAAGCAATTTGATTTTTTTTTCAGGGTTGGCAAATTTTCATTGAGTTTAATGGAGTTATCCTTTATCTTGGCATCATGTAATGTTAATGCTGTAGCATACAGCTTCCTATTAGTATGGATGCCTCATGATCTACCATGTGTACATTATAGTGGAAAAAGTATTGAATCTAAGTTGGAAGACCTGGGTTCAAGGTTCACCTCTGATAATTAATCATAGGGAAGTTATCCAATGCCTTGGGCCTCATTTCTTTATTTGTAAAAATGATAGAGTTAGACTAAATGAACAAATCTACATCTGCGATCTTCTAATCCTTCAGATGCTTGCCCTACCCTGCTCTCAGAGGCTAGGTCAGTTTCATATCATGGTATGAGTTCAGAGGGAGATTATATGAGAAAGGAAGACAGTAAAAGAGGAAAAGCTATCTCTGTAGCTCCTCTGGCAATTTGATCGGAGTTGATTTTCTTTAGGGTCTCTGAGAGTTTTCTTCCTCAAGGAGATCAAAACCTGTGTACCAGATCTGAATGAACCGTGCATCTTAGGAGTCCTCAACACCCTCTAGAGCAGTCCTGTAGTACTAGCTATAGATTTTTGAAGCTTAAAGGGCTAAAGATGTTAGATTTGCTAAGAAACAGATGAAAGAGCCTGCCAGTTTTCCTCGAAACTTCCTTCAGTTTTGGTTTTTCAGGATGGAATTTAATGGACTTGAGGAACACTACTAAATGTATTTTATATGCCTACTTACTGGAGAAAGATATAAGGTCATTGATATGCTACAATAGCCTAGGTTAGCTCTCCCAGCTATCTCCCTATCCACCTCCCCCCAACCATTGCAATTTGAAATGAGAAAATGTAAGAATCTTCCATTACAATTTAGACTCCATTGATAATACTATGCACTAACAATAACAAACTTTAGGAAATAATTAAAGAAAATTAGTTCATTGAGCTTAAAGGACAAAAGGCATTATACTTCTCAAGTTTTTTGTTTTGTTTTGTTTTGTTTTTTGCATGGCATTGTGGTAATAAATTGAAAAACAAAATCACTCAGCTCAGTTTCATGAAAGATGTTACATTTGTAGTTTTTTTTCTAACAATGTTAATTGGAATTTTAGTTAATCTATGGAAAACCAAAGAAGTTAGGGTATAAACTACCCATTTAAACATTGGTGAGAAAGGAAAATCTTTCTGTTTTGGCCTTAGTTTGATAAAAATGAGTCTCCAAGGCCATGTGCAGTAAGTGGATATTAAAACTCTGGGGTTATAAATAGTTGCTGCAGTATTCTCAGCCTTCCAGACCCAAAAGATTTTACAAAAAGGGCAAAGTTATTTTAATTACTCCTCATTATATATGAGAGAATAGTCACTTTTCTCCTCTTCCTCCCAGGTGGCCATTGATGAGCGCATCAGGCAGTTGCATGAAGCCCACAGGGACTTTGGCCCCACATCCCAGCACTTCCTTTCCAGTAAGTCATTTTTAGCTTTCATTACTTAACCTGTTCATTGCATCTTAGTAGCTAAGAATTAAGAGTCGGCTTTGAGTCCTCTGTGCCAACCACGGTAGACCAACAAATCATATTGAAATGTAACTTGGTGGAGAAGCTCAGCACATTAGAAGAGAAGGACCCATTAGGTCATTGGTTCATTCTGCTGCGAATGCGTAATTGCCTCCTTTAATATCATCTCAAGTGTATTGTCTACTCTTATTTTTTTAAGTTGTTATTCCCGCTTCAAGTGATTCACTTCACAAGATTTAATATGAAGAATTTAGTTTGGTGTGTGCTTAGACAAAAAAGATGTGTATACACATATACACACATACATATACATACACATGCCTATATGTGTAAACATATATTACATATGTGTTTGTGTTTACATACATGTGTATATTATGTACACACAAATCTACAAGTCTCTATGTACAAGTAGCTCTAGTGTTCCCTGCCTTACATTTTTTACCAGAACCTACAATGTTGTCCTTTTCTAACTTCATTCTTTTCCCATTATCATTCTCATTTATAATTTTTTCAGAATTTTTTTCATCTTCCATTGCCCTCCCATCATAAATTAAAAAGAAATCATTCCATGCAAAGGAAATCATCTTAAAAGATATTTGGCAAGCCCAAGATTTCCATTTCTGTTTGGATTTTGGCTTTTAGTGCATAAAGCTTCTGTGAGGTGGGGACTGTCTTTTTTATAGTTTTATAGTTATAGTCATATTAGAGAGGCAGTGAAACATAAGAGAGTGTTAGACTGGGAGTCAGGAAGGCTGGAATTTAAGTTCTACCTCTCACCTTTATTAGCTTGTGACCAAGGGTCAATCATTTAACCTCTCTTAGCCTGAGGGAACTCTTAAAGATTTATCTACTCTGATATAGACTGATTGCCATCTGTATCCTTGGAGGGAATTCTCAGAGGTCTTTGATGCTCTGACTGAGGTTATAGGTTAAATACAAGATTGTTTAAGATCCTTTATTTGACCATGAACAGTCCTCCCAATAAAGTATCATGATGGTGTCCAACTATGAATAGTCACCTGTACATGAAAAGGTCAAGAAAAGCAAAAGAAAACAATGAATTCTCTGAGTGATTTGTGGAATTTGGATCAAATTACAGGTAAATCCCATAATGACTACCTCCAAGAGACTACACCTATTATTTACACTACGGACATTTATCTAGAATTGCGTCAAGCATTACTTGAAGTAGACCATTGCCCAGAACTTGAAAATTTCTTTGGAAATTTTCATTGTAAAGATTTTCATTGTATTTGTTGCAGTGGAATTTATATTCCTTGATCAAAAGTTCCAGGATGCCTGGAGCTCCCAGACTCACCCTATGTTAGATATGGCAAAACTTCAGAAAGTTCTTATAATAGAGATATATCCTAGTCTATGTCAAGGACACTTCTACCCCTGACCATGGTGCTATCATAGGTCTGAATCAGTGTTCAAGATCAGCCCTATACCAGAAGCTGGCCCCTAGACAATGAGGAAATATTAAGTGTAGCCACGGCCAACTGGACTCCCCAAAGGAAGAGAAATATAACACCATAAATGACTCTCCCAACCTACTTTTCAAGGGTCAGCACACTAGGAAAAAACACACAAAAATGATGCCTACATCAAGGAAAGTTCTCTGGAATACAGCAGTGTGTACCGCAACCTCCTTAAATTCCAAAGAATCATATGGGTCATCATGCTTCCTGAATACAGCCTAATCTGCTCACATCTTGGAGATCATAGATTCACTGAAGTTTCTATGTAGGCATTTTTAGCCTTTCAATATCAATTACTGTTAGTGTGACTGATGCAACTCAAGGAAATAAAATTATATTCACTGTGATATATTTTGGGAGAATTGCCAAACTGTTCTTTTTAAAAATCTTCATTTTTTCTTTAGTTTTTTTAGTACTTTAGATCCCTGTTCTTGATTTTCATTTATCTGGAATAATCTGAAACTTTCTTTTCTCAGGGCTCTCATATCATTTCCTCCTTCTATCTTCTCCCTCAAAGGCCAACCTTTCTGCACAAACCTATGATCCTATTCCCTCTTGACTTCTCCATTGAATTTTAAAACACCGCAGTCTCCCCCATCCTTAAAAAATTCTCTAGACCTTAATAACTCCTAAACTTCTACATTTATACTCCCTTTTCAGCCAAACTCCTTGGGAAGGATGGGGCAGGAGGGAAGGAGAGAGAAGGAGCAGGGAACAGGGCCTGTCTACATTTACTGCCTCTACTTTCTCTCCTTTGAGTCCTCAACTCTATGCAATCTCTCTCTCTCTGTCTCTCTCTCTGTCTCTCTGTCTCTGTCTCTCTGTCTCTCTGTCTCTGTCTCTGTCTCTCTCTCTCTCTCTCTCTCTCTCTCTCTCTCTCTCTCTCTCTCTTTCTCTCTCTCTCTTTCCCTTTCTCTCTCTATCAAAGTACCATAGGGGTTATTTCTCATGCACAATATTACATTTCCTATTTCTATGCATTTGCCCTGATTGTCCTTAATGCCTTAGAATTCATTCCCTCCTCATCTTTGCCTCTTATAATCCCTTGTTTCCTTCAAAACTGTGATTAGACTATATCTTTTTTTTAGTTTTGCTTTTATATTTTTTCTGGGCTTAAATACTAAAAAAAAAAAAAAAAAAAAAAAAAGATTATTTCCATACACACAGAACACAAAAGAGTACTCTCTATGAAACTGTGAATCTCTGTTTCATACCTCTTGCTATTTAGAAGTATATAATTAATTCTACACATTACTTTCAAGACTGCCTTGTGAAATTCTTCAACATGAAACTTGCTGATCCCCCAGCTTCTAGTAGTTTCCCCGCAAAAAAGAAAATCTTATATATATTGTATATATTTGTTTGTATACATGTTGCTTCCTCTGATAAAATGTAAGTTCCTCAAAAATAGGGAAATTTTTTCTGCCTTTGTAGTTCTAGCACCTAGCACAGTGCATGGCGTGTAATAAAGGATTAATAAATACTTGCTGATTGACGGATTAGCTGATTTCCAGATAGTTATATAGGCACAAAACACATGATAATCCTACTTCCCTATCCTCTAGATACCCCCCACCTTCAGCCAATATATCTTACCTCTAACAGCTTCCCTATTCTCCACAAAAATGGCTCCTCAAAGTCCTTATTCTTCCTGTACAGAATTAGACACTGCAAAACATTATTATCTATGTGTCCTTTTTGTGGGATTGTTGTATATGAAGAGAGAGGAAACCTATACCTATCATCCAGACCGTGACAGGAAATTGGATACAAAGTCACCACTGCACCTATATATTTTTCTGCCTACGTACTGAATCAGCATTGTATATGGACAATAAAATGGCAAGTGTACTTTCTTGTATTCGGAAGATTGATTAAAATTTCAAAGACCTTACAGTTTTCCTTAGGGAAAATGCCATCCTTTTTAACAGTAATATTCTTCCAGGGCTGATACATGACTACAAATCATAGATTACACTATCTCTGAAGAATCAAAATTATGGGTGACCTATAATATATACATATATATGTTGAAAGATACTACCATTGATGAGTCATATGCAAGAAATGTCATAAAAAACAGAATCCAGGAAATGTTTGGTGATGATGATGAAAATAACATATTTCTTTAACATTTGCAAAGCACCTTACAAATATCATCTCATTTGATCCCCACGACAACTTTGAAAGATAAATTCTATTATTTTACTTATTTTACAGATGGAGAAATTGAGACAGGTAGAAGTTGCAACTTGACAGAAGTTAAGTGACTTGCTCAAGGTCACATAGGTAGATTTGAACTCAGGTCTTCCTGACTCCAGGTCTAGTGCACTATCCATTACAGCATCCTGTATGACCAAGAAAAAAAGATGTCAGCCTTGTAGCAAGACCAAGGTCTTAACGGGACAGCCTGGAAGCTCCATTGGTATCCACAAAGTATGGAAAGGTCTAGAAGAGAACCTCCAGAATATTAGATAGAACTTCTATGAAACATTTAACTGAGAATATAGCTGAGAAGTACACAAGTCAAGAAGGAGCATTGTGGGTTGCTACTTACACATTTGGAGGGAATAGTTCCATCCATGAAATACATCAGTGAAAATATTCAAGTAATATGTGTTTTATCCTCCTACTAAGGATGGCAAAACATGTCTTATTTTGCCTCTCCCCCTCAAATCTAGTATGGTGTTTTGTATGTGCTTAATAAATGAGGGCGAGGGGATTAGCCTTTGCTGATTTCCAGCTGGATACTTCTTCAATCTCAACATGCTCAAAAGAGAGTTTGTTATATCCCCCCTTAATCACCTCCTTATTTTGATGTTAGTATTTCTGGCAACGGCATTGCCATTCTCCCTGTTATCCACGCACAAAAACCTTGGTTTATTCATTCTTCCTCTTTCCACTCCTCCCGTAGACAACTATTTACAAATGTCTATAGAGTCTACCTAATTAACCACTACCTACTGGATTACCATAACAGCCACTTAATTTGTTCTCTCATCCTCTAGTTTCCCTCTGCTCCAACATATTCTCAAGATCTTCAGATTTCCTCCATGAATGATGAGTTGTTCATCATTCTTCCTGCTCAAAATCCTTCCATCACACCTTAGCTACCAAATAAAGTACAAAAATTCTCATCCTGCAAGGCGTTCCACATTCTGTAGCCTCCCCCACACAATTCCAATCAGTGTGTTCTAAATTACTGCCAGACTCCATCCCTTTCTGTCACTTATATACATCTAGTGCTTCTCTATCTCTGGTTTTTTATTCAGTTTTGTTTTATTTTCAGTTCTGAATTTCCTTCCTCCCACTTCCCTTCCCCTACCCACTGAGAAACAAGAAAAAAAAACCCATTACACATATGTAGAATCAAGCAAAACAAATCCCTGCCATGTCACGAAAACAGACAAACAAAAAGCTTCAGTTTGATTCTGTGTCCATTATCTCTCTGTCTGGAGGTGGACGCCATCATGAGTCTTCTGGAATTATGATTTCTTCTGAGTCCTTTCCATTGTACTCTATATTTAGTATTTCTCCTCTGCCTCCTCTGTAATCTTTGCACATCTTGAATCTTACCCATCCTCAAAACAGCTCAAATTGAAAACTTTCCTGATCTGCTCAATGAGACATCTTCTTTTTTGGATTTTCCCAACACCCAACTCTTTGCATGTAATTGGTATTCTGTAAATGGTTATTGAATGAATAAATCTGAGCAAAAGTAAACATCTTTCCAAAACAGAGAACAGGCTTTTTTCTCCTAATAACTCATGAAATATTTAATAATTTCTAGCATGCTCTAAAGCAGAATTTCTCAGAAGGAGAAATTTGCTATGCTTTATGGATCCTCAGATTCCAACATTCCTGATGAAAGAGTGGGAATACAGATCAAATAGAATGAGAAATAAGATTATTCATTTACATTCAATTCCATAAATATTTTTTAATCACCTACTAAGTACAAAGCATCCTTCTAGGCCCTGGTAATAGACAAAAAGGAAATATCCTCTGCCTTCTATTAGTTTCTATTCCATCAGGAAGGTGCAACATGTACATATAAAAGTAAAAATAAGATAAGCTGCAAGAAGGCGAATGACCAACTTGGGAGGAGGGCACTCAAAGAAGGCTTTGTTTGGGAGGTGACACCTAAGTTGAGACTTTCAGGAAGCTAGGATTCTGATGAGCAGAAGTAAGGAGGAAGTGCTTTATAGGCATGGGAGAACAGCCTGTGATCAAAATTGGATAAGAAATGTTGCGTTTGGCAGTATCTTGAGGAAGGGGAAGACCTGAGTATATTTGTTGGCAGCAGGCAGGATTACAAAAGCACAGATCTAAAAGCAGTCAGCAAATAAGGAGGTTTTGAATATGAAAGGGGTGCAGGGAAGGAAATAAAACACTCTCAAAAGATGAAGAGATAACTAAGGGTGCAAGTAAAGGGTGCCACCTGGTCACGAACAGTGACTGCACAATGACAAACACAAGAACTAAGGAGGAGGGAATGGGGGGAAGTGGTCGATGACATACTATAGTAGGAAATAATAGGGAGCTTTATAGCAGAGAACCTTCGTTTAATTCACTAAAATAAGAAATGAGTTCTTTTGGTGAGAGAGAGGGGTTAGGGAAGTTTTAGGTACCTGAAGAAAGATGAGACTAACCACCGAAGGAATTGTTATAGAGAGTGAAGGAGCACTTGCAACTCAGGTGACATTCAGTAACACAGACATGTGGTGGAACCAGTCAGAAAGGGTGAATGACTTTCTCCAGCAGGTGTAAGTGGCATACTAATAGAAACAAAGAAAGAGGACTGTGGGTAAAACAGGATTTGGTTTGGCAAGTTTGAGTGACCTTATGACGCTGAGTCAAACAATGCCTAAGCATAGGGTGAAGGCTGTGAAGGGAGGAAAATGGAACTAGATTGTAATTAATAGCCTAGGAGAATAGACAGTATGGAGAGACTACACATAACTAGACTGTAAATCAGTTACCGTCTTTGCTGGAAAACAGCGATGTCCTGGGCCAGTGTAGACTGGCCCCAAATGCAAGATTCAGATCTGGAGACATTGAGTCGA
Organism: Bettongia penicillata ogilbyi; assembly: GCA_023548195.1. Lineage (NCBI taxonomy): Eukaryota > Metazoa > Chordata > Mammalia > Diprotodontia > Potoroidae > Bettongia > Bettongia penicillata. The sequence goes on from JAJHZJ010000230.1 coordinate 113,464, forward strand.
TGAGGTAAATAGCGATTTTAAGCCCCTTTTCATTAAATATAAACAAATACTGAGTGAAGCCATGTAAACATTCAGCAAGCCTTCACAGGTGCAGCTCTCCAAGCCCTTACCCAAGGGAGAATATTCAAGCTAATAACAGCACCCTGTCGAACAATCAACAGATTTAGATCCAAAGAGTTACCCCTTCTTCTTGACACTGGTTTCTAAGATTCCTCCCAAAGTGGGCCTTAGTGCATTCAGCCTACTCCTGTTCCAAAGCCCCATGACTAGGGTACACATGTGATTTAAATCATTAATATCATACAACATAAACAAGCCCCTCAGGGCCCAAATCCTAAGCAGAACAAATAATGCCTAAGGCAGCTCACTCTCAGTCCTTTCCCTACCACATTAGGACCAAAACTGTATATTATACTCAGGAATAAATGTCCCAGATCGCCATTCTAAGCCAATAGTTCTACCCAAGGAAAACATTATATAAAACATACTCTAATCAGAGAAAAAAGCAATTATAACCAAAATTACAACCACCTTCCCAAACTCAGAACATCCATGCCATGATGTCACCAGATCAAAAATGATGGCCGCTGGTGGAGCCAGAGGGCAATTGCAAATGCCCTATGGAGGCACCATGGAGCAACTGAAAGCTGGCCACCAGAATCAGAAGTACTCAAAGGATGTGTGCTCCATGTAACATATAACATGCAAAACATATATTTGGATGAACTAAAGAGCTTATAAGCAGCTTGCTTGTAATCTGCCCCTGGGTCTAAGAGAACATCTTCCCTCCGCTTATGCTGCCTTTCATTTCCTGCTCCAGAGTCCTCTGGCTACCATCTCTCCTTCTTGGAGACACCCACCTCTAGGTGAGTAAAACCAAAATGTTTAGCCAACACCATGATAATCCTCCAAGTTTTTTCCAAGGATGTCATTGACCATCCACCCTGTCTTTTTTACCTTTGGGCTAGGCAGAAGGATTAGGCAAACCTTTCTGTTGCTCAGGGACTCATAATAGTATGAGTTGGGCTTGACAGAAGCCCACCAGTGAATCAAGTTTCTTGGAAACCACCCCCTTCATTGTTTCTTATAGTCCAGTAGTACTGCATCATATTTATAGACCATAACTTGTTCAACCATTCCCCCATTGATAGACATCCTTTCAATTTCCAGTGCTTTGCCACTACAAAAATAAACAAACAGAACTGCTATATTTTTGTATGTATAAGTCCTTTTCCTCTTTCTTTAGTAGGTGTGGTACAGACATAGGTACGGTATTTCTGGGTCAAAAGGTATACACAGTTTAAAACTGTGCCTTTTGAGCATAGTTCCAAATTGTTCTCAAAAATGATTAGATTACTTCACAGCTCCAGCAACAATCAGTACATTAGTATATCTGTTTTCCTACGGCATTTGTCATGTGCCTTTTCTGTCATCTTAGCCACCTTAATGTATGGTGGTAATTAGGCGTTGTTTTAATTTGTATTTATTTTTTTCATATGGCTATAGACAGCTTTGATTTGTTTTTCCTTTGAAAACAGCCTGTTCATATCCTTTGCCCATTTACTGTCTGGGGAATGGTTCTTATCTTTTTGTATTTTAGAAGTGAGATCTTTGTCAAATAAGCTTGCTGCAATTTTTCTTTTAACCAGTTTCTTCCTTTTCTTTTCATTTTATTGCATTGGTTTTGTTTGTACAAAAACTTAAGTTTCATATGATCAAAGTTATCCATTTTACCTCCCATAAACCTTTGGATCTCTTGTTTGGTCATAAAATCTTCCCTTGTCCAAAGATATGACAGGCAATTTCTTCATTGTGTCATTAACTTGCTTATTTTGAACTTATCTTGGTATTCAGTATGAAATGTTCTATATCTGGTTTTTGTCAGACTGCTTTCCAGTTTTCCCAACAGTTTTTCTGAAATAGCAAGTTCTATCCCCAATATTAGTCTTTGGACTAATAAAACACTAGGTAACTATGATCATTTGCTTCTATATATTCATTTAATCTATTCCACTGATCAGCCCCTTCCCCAGTACCAAATAATTTTTATGATTCCATGTTTATAGCACAGTTTAATATTTGATACAGGTAGGCCCCTTTCCTTGTGCTTTTTTTCAATGATTCTCTTAAAACTCTTAAACTTTTTTTCCTCCAGATGAAATTTGTTTTGGTTTGGTTTTTAGCTCTATAAGGCAATTCTGTAGTATTTTAGTGTGACACTGAATAAGTAAATTATTTTAGGTAATGTCGTCATTTTATTGCATTGACTTAACCTCCACATAAGCAATCAATATTTCTCCAATTGTTTAGATTATCTCTATTTGCATGTAAAGTGTTTGGCAATTGTGTTCATATAATCCCTGGGTTTGTCTGGTAGGGTAGACTACCAAGTATTTTATAATGTCTGGACTTATTTTAAATGAAATTTCTCTTTTCATATCTTCCTGCTCAATTTTGTTGGTAATATACAGAAATGTTCATGATTTTTGTGGGTTTATTTTATATTCTGCAATTTTGCTAAAGTAATTGTCTCAATTAGTTTTTAGTTGACTCTCTAGGGTTCTTTAGGTAAACCACCATACCATCTGCAAATAGTGATACTTTTATTTCTTTACTGCCTATTGCTTATTTCTGAAATTTCTTTCTTTTGTCTTATTGCTACAACTAGCATTTCTAGGATAATAAATAGTAGCGATAATAGACATCTTTGCTTCACTACTAATCTTATTGGAAAAGCTTCTAGCTTTTCCTTATTATAAATAATACTTGTGCTTGGTTTTAGATAGATAATACTTATTATCCTAAGGAAATTTCAACTTAGTCACGTGCTTTCTAGTATTTTTAACAGGTATAGACATTGTATTTTTTGTCGATTTTTCTGTATCTACTGAAAAAATCATATCATTTGTTTTTATTCATATGGTCAGTTTTATGATAGTTTTCCTAATATTGAACCAGCCTTGCATTACTAGGATAAACCTAGTCTAGTCAGATCTTTTTCTATATTGCTATAATCTCCTTGCTAGTATTTTATTAAATTAAATTTAAAATTTTTGCAGCAATATTCATTAGGTAAAATGGTCTTTATTTTGCTTTTTCTATTTTGACTCTCCTTAGGTTAAGTATCAATACCTTATTTCTGTCACGGAAGAAATGTTGTAGGACTCCTTTTTTTAACAAATTTTTAACAAATTTAACAATTTTAACAAATTTTTTAACAAAATTTAACAAATTTTTCAGTTTATGTAGTACTGGAAATAATTGTTCTTTAAATGTTATGTAGAATTTGCTTGTAAATCCATCTATCTAATCCCAAGGTTTTTATTTTCCATTGTTTTATTCTTACAGAGATCATTCATATCTTGTTCAGTTTATTTTCCTAAGTTAGAATTATTGAAGTATTCTATTTCCTGCTCTGTTAATCTTGGAAATTTATATTTTTTTAAATATTCACACATTTCACTTAGATCATCAGTTTTATTGGCATTTAGTTGGTCAAAATAACTCCTAATAATTGCTTCTGTTTCTGTTATTATATATGAATGCACCTTATTCATTTTTGATACTGGTAATTTTGTTTTCTTTTTTAATCAAATTAGCCAATGGTTTGCCATTGTACTGGGGAGCTTTTAATCCCCTAAAACCAGCTTCTAGTTTATTTACTTTCTTCACTTTCAGTTTTGTTAATCTCCTTTTATTTTTCAGGATTCCTATTTCATTATTGAATTGCATTTTATTAATTTATTCTTTTTCTAGTTTTATTTTAGTTGCATGACCAATTTTTTTGATCTATTCTTTCTTTAACTGATACAAGCATTTAGAGATACAAATTTCCCCCAAGTACTTCTTTGCCTAAGCCGCAAATTTTTTAAAATTGTATCATTGTTGTCATCATTTTTAATGAAATTATTGATTGTTTCTGTGATTTGTTCTTTGACCCACGCATTCTTTAGAATTAGTTTATTTTGTTTCCAATTAATTTTTAATCTATTCTTCAAAGACCCTTTATTGAATGTAATTTTTCCCACATTATGGTCAAAAAAAGATTCATTTAGTGCATTTACTATGACTCTTTTCTGAATTTGCGCAGTTTTATGCTCCAATCCATGGCCATTTTTTGGAAAGTACTATGCAAAAATAAGAAATAGTATATTCCTTTCTATTCACATTCATATTCTCCATTCATTATTCTATCATATCTAACTTTTCTAATATTCTAGTCATCTCCTTTACTTCTTCCTGTTTTTTTAAGAGATAGATTTATGTAGATATGAGAGGTAAATTGAATTTCTCCACTAATATACCTTTATTTTCTATTTCCTCCTCTAACCTATATAACTTTTTCTTTCAGAATTTGAATGCTATGCCATTTGGTGCATATATGTTCAATATTTGTATTAATTCATTGTCTTTGGTACCTTTTAGCAAAATAGCATTTCCCTAGTTGTCTTTTTTAATTAGATCTAGTTTTGCTTTTCATTTATCTGAGATCCTGACTGCCACCCTTATCTGTTCATTAACTTCAGTTAATGCATAATAGATTTTTCTGTAGTCCCTTATTTTAACTCTATGTGGATCTTTTTGTTTCTAGTGTGTTTCTTATAAACATTTGATTCTAGATTTTGGGATTCTTGTCTCTAATCCATTATGTTATCTTCTCTTTTGCGAGTGAGTTCATCCCATCCATATTCACAATTATAATGGCTAACTGTGTCTTTCCTTCCATCTTATTCCCTTACACTTATCCATTTTTTTACCCTGTCCCCTCCTCAAGAGCCTATTTTGTTTTTGACCATTGAATCTTTTAATCTACCCTCCCTCTTCTTTTCCCCTCTTTCTTGTAACCCCTTTGCCTCCTTGTTGGGTAAGATGAATTTCTGGACCCAATTCTGTGTATATGTGTAATTTTCCCTCCTTGAACTAGTTTAGATGACAGAGAGGTTCAAGTGTTTCCCATTCCCTCCCCACTGTCTCCTACCTAGTAGAAATTCTTCCTTTTGTGACCTCTTTATGTGAGCTAATTTCCCATTCTTTCTCTCCCTCCCCCCTCCTTCCAGGTCATTCCTCTTCCGCTCCCCCCATCCATTCTTCTTTTGAGATCATACCAACATAATGAAATCACACTCAAGCCCTCTGTCTAATTAGATTTCCTCTACAACGTCCTGGTGATGATACAGTTCTGAGGGGTTACATGTATGCTCTCCTCATATAAGATCATAAATAGTATATTTTTATTAAAAGGGGGCATCACTTGAGTAACTTAAAGAGGCCTATTCATTGGATGGGTATATCTTACTCAAAGTGAGAATCTCATAACACCTTAGCCTAAAATGGCCAGGGGTCTCCCATTGTATCCTGGGCCATCTCCAGTGGTCCTGATGAATACCTATCCCCTGGACCCAGATGGCTCAGGAGAAGAAAGTGAGATTGGTGACCTTGCACAGCCCTCACTCACTCAAATCAGAGTCAACTGCAAGTCACGTCATCATCTTGATGTCATAGTCCTCTTCAAGAATGAAGGACAAACAAAACCGTATAACATTGTTATAAGTTATCTTTTTATGCTTCTTGTGAGTCTGGTGTTTGAATGTCAGATTTTCTGTTGAGTTAGGTCTTTTCATAAGGAATACTTAAAGTTCTGTATTTCATTAAATATTCATTTTCTCCCCATCATTTTCTCCCCGTTAGTCCCCAGTTTTGCTGGAGAGATCATTCTTGGCTCTATTTGCCTTCCAGACCTTTTGCTTTCCAGGTTATCATGTTCCAAGACCTCTGTTTCTTTTAAGTGGTAGCTTGTAAATGTTATATGGTCCTTACTGCGATTTCATGATAATTTAATTCTTTCTTTTTACTTACTTGAAATAGTTTATTCTTGACCAGGTAGTTCTGGATTTTGACTATCATATTCCTGAGAATTTTCATTTTGGAGGAATCTCTTTTAGGAAGTGATTGGTGAACTCTTTCAATTTCTTCTTTGCCCTCTGCTTTTAAGCTACCAGGGCAGTTTTCTTTTATAATTTCTTAAAATATGACATCTAGGCTCTTTTGTTACTACTCTTGGTTTTCTGGTAGTCTAATGATTCTTAAACAATCTCTCTTCAATCTGTTATCCAGGTCATTTGTTTGTCCTATAAATTATTTCACGTGTTTTTTATCTTTTTACTTTTATTTTTATTTCTTGATGTATTGTGATGTAATTTGCTTCCACTTGTCAAATCTAAGGGGTTACTTTCTTCAGTAATGATTTGTGCCTCTTTTATAAAGCTGTTAATTCTCTTTATATAACTTTCTTGCATAGCTCTCATTTTTTCCCTTTCTTCTCCCCTCTAATGGTCTTACTTGGTTTTTGTAATTTTTTTTTTTTGCTCTTTCTTGTTGGGCTTGCATTCAATCTGTATTTTTCTTTTTGCTTGTAGATATTTTCAAGTCATTCTTTTCTTCTGTGTTTGTGTCTTGAGCTTCCATCTCCCCATATTAACTCTTTATAAAGATCAGGATTTTTTTTTTGTTTGTTTATTTTATTTTCTCTTTTTCCTACCTACTTCTTGACTTTGAACTTTATATTAGTATTGGGTTCTGCTCATTTCTGTGGGCAACGTCAAGCTGGCCTCTCTTCTTCTTCACAGTTTTAGTTCAAGAGTCCCCTGGGATCTATTTCTCCCCCAATACTTCCTCCTCTGGTTCTCAGTTTTAGATTCCTTACTGTCTCTGGGCACTAAAATGCTCATTACTGCTGCTACCACTGCTGTCCTTACTATACTATCCACAAACTTCTCCATATTCTAAGCTGCTCTGGCCTGAAAAAAATGACTGGCTGTAACTTTTTCTTGGAATTCCCATCAGAATTTAGTCTATTATATTTTCTAGGTGGTTATGGAGGAGATGTGTTGGGTCAACTGGGCAAAAATGCTAACTCTTACTTGGTCATCTTGCTTCTACCTCCCTAAACCCACAATAGTCTGAGCTGTTCAAAAGGCAAGTACTAGGGTGGGTTCAGAGTGTCTAAATTCTCACAGGGAGACATCTAGATAGCAAGAGATAACAGTTATCAAGGAGAAGAAGCTCATTAGGATATCACCTTTATGGAAATCAACAAGGAGAGTTCTGGCATCAGTGGGCGCGACTTTGGAACATTCCTAGGTTCTTTCTAACCTAATAAAGTCCATGTTTACTAGCATGGTAGAAATCTTCACAGTGCCCCAGGCATATGGTTCTGCTTGGTGTTAATCATGAGGAATGATTTTGACAACTATAGGGGCTTCCAGTGAGTAAACTGGGCTAATGAAACAATAGCCTAAAATAAAATTGCACCCTACCAACTCAACAAACCCATCTCCACTATACATCTTGACTGACATATGATAGTGACACATGCTTTCAGTCATCCTCTCAAAACAACAATTTTTCCTCCATGTTGCTATTCTTCCTATATCCCATAGACCCCAGTGTTGTGAGGGCCACCTTCTACCAAATAAACTGTCACCTGAGCATAGACTCTGCGATCTTCTTTTAATTCATTAGTAAGATGAGCTTGGGGAGCTTGGTCCTCCTTCAGATTATCTGTAGTCTTCATGAAGGCCCCCAAAATTAGTTGAGGTAGAGGAGGCATCAGGATTAAGGACCCCGTTGTTTCTTCCTTCCTATTCTCCTGGCATTTCCTAACCAAGTATTATGAGATTAGACATCAATCTGCCTCTTATCAACCCCTTGTTTTAATAATAATATCTATAAGCTCCCACCAAGACAAGACCTCTTGTCCCTTTGGCCTCTTAGTGTAAGCTGCCTGAGAGAGCAGAACCACCTGAGTCTGCCTAATATCAGAGTAGCCCAGCCTACATTCAGTCTTCAAAAGCACATCCAACCAATTTTTCATTTTAATAAATGGGGGGATATTCATAGTAATCAACTGCTTCCAAACAGAAAATAACTCTGTCCAAGAGATCACCCTATTGCCTCTGAAACAGGAAACTTGTGAGAGAAAAGGGATTGCCCAGTTGATCAATATTATATAACTAATCAAGAATAATTTTCAAGATAAGTGTCTTCTGAAGCCTGCTTCCAGACAGGAATTAGAGTGGACGAATAATTTATCCTAAGAGAGTCAGTCTGTTACAGCACTGATTCCCTCCCAAATTCATCAGAAGAGAGATAAAAGTCTCCTATCTGAATTTCATAGGAAATCAAAACATGTTTCCAAGGGGAGTCCTTGGGTAATTGCCTCAATTTATGGAAATCAAAGGATTTATAGGACTTGGCACTAAAAATGGACTTTAGGGGCCATCCATTCTAAATTCCTTCATTTTCCAAATGAAGCAAGAGTAGCCCAGTGATGTGGCCAGAGGCTTGGTGTGTGAGCTACTGCCTCATGGGAAACCTGAAGTCTGGACACTGAATGATTATATGAGGCAGGTACATCATTGCTTATCTCAGATAGTTTGGTGAAATGGAATAGGTTGTGCCTCTATACATGATCACTGAATTCATTCCTTCATCATTTAATACTAAAAGAAAGCTGAGATCTTGTTTTCTCAGAAGTTTTAGTGACTAAAGGAAGCACAGGTATTTCCTCCATTTGTGGCAGTGTTTTTCTAGACAGTGGGGCTCCCAAATCTTGTCTCTGAGAAGTACCAGTGCCAGACACCCATTCTCCCACATCCAATGGATACAGCAAGAAGACAGAGCTGCTACAGCAGTAGCCACGATACCAGCTAAAGGCCTCTTCTCCCTCAATGTTCAGAGGCAATAGACAGCTAATAGGAAAAGGAAAATATGATGGGGCAGGAATATAAGGTCAGAATACAAGAGAAGTAAACATTTAAAAAGCTAATGGGTTAATCTCCTGTAATAAGGTCCCTGATCTCTTCTGGGGAACCTCCCCCAGTCCAATCCACATTGCCTTACTCATACTGCCCCAGCACCACACAGCCTCCATGTTCTTTAGTAGTCTTTCTGCAGCCTCTCACCAGAATTTGCTGTTTCCCTATTGTTCTCCTTCCCCTTTCAGTCACATCACCCAGGGCAAAAGCTCTGCTTAGATCACCTTAGCTTCAAAAGCATCCCATTTCTGTTCTTTATAGAACAAAAGCTATTTTCATTGAGTATGTTGGTTATTATACTATATAGGCTGGATTAGGAAGGGCTGAGATCCCTTCCAACTCTCCCATTTTTATGAGCTATTTGCTTTGAATGTCTCCTCAGAGCCCATCCTAAACCAGTGCTTCCAACACGCTGCTCTCTGCTATTGATATATCTCTCTTACAGAGATAAATAGATACATTTCAAAGAAATCTAGTCCAGTCTTTTCATAAGATACTTCAGAAGTGACCAACCCAGTGCTTTGCATATAGTAGGCATAATTATTTGAATGAATTAATTAATTAATATAAATAACTGGGTAGACCATGATCCTGTATTTGATGGCAGAAGAGGTAAATTTCTTCCTTATACAGCAGAAATTGGAATACACCTTGAAGCTTGGGCTATAACATGGTGTCTTGCACAGAGTTGACGCTCATTTAATTAATTTACTCTTATTTTTGGTGCTTAGCTACAAATACTTATGATGTTCTTGACGATAGGGTGCTTTTAAAATTGTGACAGCAGTGAATCTGGAGGCATCTCTTCTAGTACTGCACTTTTACCAGCTGCCTAGGTACCATGTAAAGAAGAATTTTCATTTTACTATTCATTCTAAATTTTAAAACCATTAGTTTAATTGAGTGACCTTCTTGTTCTCATATTATGAGACACAGTAAAAGAACAGACTGATCAGGTTTCACTTAACAGACTTCATAATCTTAACTGCCTTAATCAAACCCCCACTTAATTCTTTTTCTTTCCAGTCAAAGGAAGCTCAACATTTAATTTCTCTTTGACTCATGTGGCCAAACAGGTCGTTTTAGCCTTCAAAAGTGCCAAATCTTTACCTCTTACATACACTGAGTAAAGGAAAAGTAGAATAAAAATGTTCAATTTGAATAATTATCACTGACATTTTGCTTAACAGCATACGCCTGCCCTTATTACCATTGTCATCAAGGGATGAATTTGAAACATGTGCTGGCAATAATGTACATTGTAAGATCTACCTAATGAAAAAATCATGGTGGAATCTGAGTTATACTATGTCAAATCGTTTTAGACTCTAATTATTTGGTGATTTTAGAAATATGCTCTTGTCACAGCAAGAATAACGTAGGCAGTAAGGGTTTTGGGGCAGAGGATATCTAGTATATGAGAAGTGAGCATCACACAGCTGGCCACTTAGTGGCACCCTTCTGCCCTCATCGCCATTATCATTAAGGGATCTATTTGCCTAATGTACTCTAAACCAGTTCCCTCTTCTTCTCCAGCCAATCGATCAGCAGCTATTTTGTAAACACCTACTTTCCCATATTCTTATGTAATTAGAAGATCATGGATTTGGTTATGGATAGGACCTTAGAGGACATCTACTCCAACTCATGCAGATGAAAATATTAGAGTCCAGAGAGACTTATCTAGGTCAAAAAGGTGGTAAACTGCATAGCTTAAGGGTATGTACAGTGCTGAGGGAGGACTAGCACCTCTGGTGTGAGGACTTGCCCAGTCCTTTTCAGGACTGTTCATCGACTTTTGGTGTCCAACTATCACCCAACTCTCACCTGTGGCTCCAAGAAGCTGTAGCCCATGCAGCAGCCACAACCTGGTAAAACCATCTCTGAAGATGGGCTAAGCCAGGCTGAGGATAATTGACAGACCTCAGACCCTGAAGTGAGTTAAAGGGACTTCTACCCCACACATGTGAAGACTTCCCCAGGTGGAAGGGGTAGATATCCAACAGCCACAAAGGTGGCTAAAGCAGGCTCTGTGAAGCACTTAAAGCTTGATGGGACCTCTAAAATGCCAAGGTCATCCACTGCATCCCAGACCATTGCCAGTCATCTTGACCTTTATCTTCCCATTGGACTTCAATGACTCTGGAAGAGAGAGGGCGACTGATGACTGTGCAACTGACGTGCAGCTAAAACCTTCTATGTGCAGTCTTCTCCATTAGAATGTGAACAGCTTGAGAGCAGGGACTGTTCTGCTTTTCTCTTTGTGATTCCAGAGCTTTGTACATAGTAAGCATTTAATAAATGCTCCATTCAGTCATGGATCTCACCTTTGAAGGAATGAGGAGAGCTATGAAAATGTCTCAGTTTCTGTTCCTTCCCAACAAGCAGCAAAATTCAATTTGTAGGGTGGGCAATCTGGAACTCATCATCTGGATAATAATTGAACCCTTAAAGGAGGTACTTTCTGTGGTCTCCCTTCTTTATAGTTTTGGTATATAATCCACATCCTTCCATGCCCACCCCCAGGCTGGTGCTGGTCCTAATGAGATTAGGGGAGCAGAGCTTTGAACGCTGGTCTTATGCAGTTCATATCACTTTGACAAATCTGTACCCCACAACCACTCCCCACCAAGGAAAAAAAAACATCCAGGTTGATTAGCACCACCTAGATATCTTCTCCTGGATTATATGTCATTTAAAGGGAATTCTAGCTCTAAAGGATGCCCAACAGAAAATGAAGGTTTTCGTGAGTTTGGCCCAGTTTGATTCATCGTCATTTGTCCAAGAAAATAAAGCTTTGTACAATAAAAATGGTGGTTCTGCATCCCTATGGGCAAAATCATTATTTTCCTTTTGGATGTTTTCCATTTTCACAGCAGAACCAGTTTGGAATTGCGAAAGATTTTTTAGTGAGTACTTTAAGGTGAAAACAAAAGGCATTTTGTTTTACAGAGACTGCATTTTTTAAAATTTGTGTTTCAGGATTTTTTTTCTATAATTCTAGATATCAGACCAAATAGAATCATCTTAATTTCTGTTATCTGATATGGGAATAATTCTTTTGTGTCTACTCAAACCATTCTCAGCCATTTCACTGGCTTTCTTCTTTAATAATGAGCATGGTAAAAATTATTCAGTGTGCGGTGGTCACTGTTGCTGAAACTTGTTCTAACAATATTGAGTAACTGGATTCTGAAGTAGCTTCTTGTGTCTCTTGTCCCCTTCTCCATACAAAGAACACCATGCCCCGTTAGGTGTGTGATGAGTTAAAATGCAGCAAGGATCTCTGGGAAACTTCTAGTATTGTATGTCTGTGAGTTAAAGAAGTGGACTGAGCAAGAGATGAAAGTCAGCTGACATCACAGAGGGAATTGGCTGTAATAAAAGATTGTATAGTGAATACCTGATCAGACTGTAAACACAGAGGGTCAGAAAGTGAAGTGATTGAATAGAACTGTGAAAGTCCTTTTCCTAAGTATGTTCCAGGAGATAAGAATCCTGCCCCTCTGTCCCTCTTTTTCTCCCTCTCCTCCCTTCTCTCTATTTTTCTTCCTGCTCTCTCTCCCTTCTCTCCCCACCCTCTCCTCTCTTTCTCTTGTCTGGGGGAGACAGCATGCAAACAACTGTGTAAAATAAGACATATAGAAGATGAGTTGGAGATAATCAACAGAAGGAAAGCACTTGGCATTAAGAGGGGAATATGAGACTCAAGATGTCCTACCCTTTTCTAACCTGTATATGAGTCTCTGGTCAAGCATGTTGCTCAAGTAAAGGTTTTTAAAGCATATAGAACTGTCTCCTCATTTTCTTATTATTTAAAAAAATATTCTTTTTGAAAATTCTGAACTTAAATATAAAAAGAGAATTTCCATAAACACTTAGAACACAAAAAGAGAATTCTATATGAAAATGTGAGTCTTCATTTTATATCACTTGCATTTGAAAAAGCACACAATAAATTTCATGTTTCTTTTTAAATCGTCTTGCTTGTCTGCACTTCCTTCTGAACTTTATTTTCTTTTCTTGCGTACATTTTTAAATATGTCACAATGGCCCTCTTTTCTGTTATAACTATTGCTCATTTCCATCTCCAAATTTCCCTCCCTCAAAAAAATCTGACCTAAAAGGGGAAAAAAGCCACTTGTAACAAGCACATTCACGCAAAATGAATCCACGTAGTGTCTATGTCAAGAAACGTCTATCTTTGAACCTTGTGTCCGTCGCCTCTCTAGCAGGAGGTGAGTAACATATTTTATCATATCGTGAAGGCATGGTTGATTGTCATAGCAATGGTCAAAGTTATTATGTCCTTCAAAGTTAATTTTCTTGACAGTATTGCTATCCTTATATAAATTGTTCTCTTAATTCTGTTTGCTTCATTCTGCATCAGTTCATACTACCAGAATGCTCTGAAGGAATCCCTCTTGTCATTTTTTAATGGTACAACATTATTCCATTAGGCCTACCTTCCACATTTCATACAGCTCCTCCCAGATTCTCTAAGGGGCAAGCTGAGACACCATCTTAGAGTCTAGTTACTAGACTTTGTTTATTTTCCACTTTCAGTCTCTCAAGATCAGAAATTAAGGTTTACTTGTGACTATCCTCTTTCCATTACCATCACCCCTCTTAAACTCTCATCTCTGCTGCTTTTTCCTGAAGAGTTTGATGTAGTTTTATACCAAACTGTTCATGTATGTGTGTGTATTCAGCTTTCCTTTGTCCCTTCCAGAAAAAAATGAAGTTTAATGATTTTAAGAAATTATAAATAAAAAAATAAATATATAAATTATAACTCAGTTTGTCAGATCTAATAGAACCAGATATCAAAGTAAAGATGGAAAGAATCTACAATGATGTCCTAGAAGAAATCCCCAAAAGAAAAGGGGGTGTGTGTGTGTTTGTGTGCATGTGTATGTGTGTGTGTCATGACAGAGAGAGAGAGAGAGAGAGAGAGAGAGAGAGAGAACAGAAATCTGAGGACGCCAGTGCACTGGTTTTGTTCTGAGGATTGGAAGAAGGCAAAATGAAGAAAATAGGAATATGAAAGTAGAACTTGCTATTTTTCAACTGGAGTCCATGCTAAAAAGAATATAAAAACATGGAGGATGGTGTGGGGTGAGATCTCTGGAACTGTAGCTCCTTGATACTTGAACTGCTTTTTTTTTGGGGGGGGGGATTGAGGGGATACTTACAATGTTTTGTTTTGATTTTTAAATATATAATAGCCTTGAATTTTGGCTATGACATTCCTGGGACTTTTATTTTTGGGAGTCTCTTTAGAAAATGATTAGTACATTTTTTTCTATCTTCACTTTTTGTTTTTAATATCTAGTTCCACCAGATCTAGGAAGTTTTGATTTATAATTTCCTGAAATATAATGCCCAGTCTTTTATTTTAATTATGATTTTCAGGTAATCCAACAATTCTTGAATTACCGTTCTTTGATCTATTTTCCAGGTCAACTTTTTATGATATCAGATCATATTTTCTTTTATTTTTTCAGTCTTTTAATTTTGTTTTACTATTTCATAGTGTGTCATAGATTTTCTGTTTGAGCTATTCTAGTTTTCAGGAAATCTACTTCTTTGGTAAGCTTTACCACTTTCTCTTCTAAATTATTTAATTTCCTTCCAGTTCTTTCCTCCAGAGCTTTTCTATTTTGATTCATTTCCTCTAATTAATCATGTAGTCCTTGTGAACATTTTTTCTGTTGAGTTTCTTCACATATTTGTTAGGATTAACTCTCTTTTTTTCTTAGAAAGCTCTAGACTTGCAATATATATTTTTTTGTGTAGAACAAGTTTTTCTTAGATTTATTTATGTCTCCAGCTTTAGTTCATGAATTGGTGGTTTCTACCACAGTCATGCTTTTCCCTCTGCTACACTTTTGGGTAAGGTAGTCTTCCTGCATGCTATCTCTTCATGTCGTCTGGATTCTTGAACTGTCTTGCATTGGCCCTCACTTCTTGAGGTTAGACTACTACCACCATCTTTGAAGTTCTGAGCACTGGATTTTCAGGGCCTTCTCTAGGATCGCAGAGCATTAGGGTCCTCAAAACCCTTGGGCCTGAGCTGTCTCAGTCTGAGGGTTATAGCATAGGACCAGCTCACTGTTACTGTCTCTGGCATTTCCAAAGTCCCCACTTTGGGACTTTCTCAAGGGGAAAAAAAGGAGGCAAGGATAGACAGCAGAATGGTCAGAGGCAGTTGACAGAGGGGTTACCTCCCTGGACTCTGAAAGCAGAGTTGAAATTTATGGTTCCCAGTGATCTTAGGCTTATCTACCAATCAGTTTGCAGTTGATGGACCTTGGATATTATTCAGTAAGAATCACAAGTAGGATTGAGGGAGCAGAATCAGACTGCCTTCCACATCTTTATCCTGCTATAATGTGGAATGAATAAGCCACTTCTCAAATATATATATATATAAAATATATGTATGTATACATGTATATGTATGTATGTATGTGTATATACACATACATAAATATGAGTATGTATTCATACATAAATATGGATATATGTATATATTATTCTAGTTAGTTTGTAAGGGGAAGGAACCAAACATTATTAAGTATCTACTATGTACCAAGTACTGTGCCAGTCACTTCATATATATTTATGTCAGCTGATCATCACAACAATCCTGTGAAGCAGATGTTATTTTCACCTTCATTTTGCACCTGAAGACACTGAGACAGAAAGAAATTAAGTGACTTTTCCAGAATCACACAGTTAGCAAGTGTCTGAGGCTGGATTTGAACTCAAATCTTCATGACTCCCAGCACCCCATTTCCCTGAGATAGTTCATAAAATATGTTTTAAATACTTGTGATGCAAGAATAGATTTTGGAGAATATTAGTAGGGAGGAAGGACAAAGGAATAAGCATTTATTAAGCATCTATTATGTGTCAGGTATGATGTTAAGTGTTTTACAAATTAACTCCTTTCATCCTCAAAGCAAACCAAGAGGTCAATGTTATTATTTCCCCACTATGCAGCTGAGGAAAATGAGGCACACAGATATTAAATGACTAGCTCAGAGTCACATAAGTAGCAAATGCCTGAGGCCATATTTGAACTCAGGTCTTCCTGACTTTAGGCTCCATTACCTAGCATGCAACATAACATAATGATCCAAAAATGGTTAAACAATAAATAGATTTATAGTAGGATAGACAGTTTGGGGGTAATTTGGCTCAGAAATCTGCTTGAGGAAACAGCAAAAAAGGGAAGACAAGAGGTAGAGGAGAGCTGAAGATAAAAACTACAGGAACTTATTTTGAACAACATAGCTTGTGGAAATTGTCGCTGAGGGGAGAAAGATTTGGATTGTGATAACTAGCTGTAATGTTAATGGGATTTAAGATCTTCCCTGTCCATTAATAGGCTTCACATGCAACTCATTAAGGGAAGCTTGCTTAGGGGAAGTTTGCTTGTAGGAAGGCTTTCACACCTTTTGCTAATTTCTAATTAGGCACTGAGTCACAAGGGTTTTGGTGCCTTCTAGTTCTGAGAAGTGTATATATACTCCGAGTTGGTATTTTGCTTTGGGGATTCACTTATGAGAAGGACTGTTTGATTCCCTGGTCAAGGATCTGAGTGGCATTATGTTCAGATCTCCCCACCCCCTCCAACTGCTCAGATGTAAAGGCTCTCTTGATCCAGGGATGTGTGTAAAGTGTAAAGTAATATTGCTTTGATTCAGGCAGTAGAGCCCTGTCTGTTGGACTTTATTTCTTTTCTATTTTCTCTGTTTGTATTATCTCTGAAGTTCGAGGGGCTGACTTTCCCCCTAGCGAATGTAATTTTAAAAAGATTGTTGAGCCCTTAAACAATTATCTTTCCTAGTAAACAGATCTAAGAACCTATGCTAGCAGCCACCCTGGGTATGCCAATGTGGTTGCCTTTACACTAGCAAAAGCAAACCAATCAGCTGAGGGCATCAGAAGGCTACAAGAGACACACTTTTGTTATATACCTAGCAGATTTACTTGGCACTGAATCAGAAAGGACCTTCCTTCCTTTGTGAACTTGATAGATCCTCATTGTCCTGGGGTTTAAGTAGATAGAACTGAGAAACCAAGTATTATTAATAATAAGAAGAGGCACAGAGTTAGGGTAGGCATGACCTCCACATTGTGAGTACAAGAGTAACAATTTAATCTAGTTCAATTCATTGGCCATTTGATATTCCTTTTATAGACACATATATGAATGTACTAGCTTAATGGGCTGTCTTGTCAAGTGTTTAAACAGTACACATTCTTCATGTCCTTGATTTTTTCCGGTATGGATTGAGAGGGTGACCTTTTGAGTGGCAATGGTTCTCATTAAGGAAGTTTTTCAATATTCTGGGGCATGATGCTGTCAACTCAATGTCCTTCACATACAGGCGTATTTGGAAGATGTCACCATCCACTGATAATGCCTCTTATATTCGGGCTATTGAGGAAAGATACTAAAGAAGTTAAATAGAGTGAGACACGTAGGTAGCAACTTAATATTTGTAAAATGTATGTTTCATATATGTTATATATGTTAACCGCAATGCTATCAGATATTATTTCCTCCATTTGTACAACTCTGGAAACTGAAGTACAGGGTAGTTAAGAGATTTGCTCAAGTTGTAAAATAGCTGGACATAGACAAAGCATGGGAGGTAGATTATGGCATTTAAACTTGATTCCCACTCTTATTAAAAACTATTGATGTCTATGTTTTATATCACAATAATTTCTAGAACTGTCCCTCCTCCCTTTCTGTCATATCTTTCTCCACAATCGAATTCATCCCTCTCTCATAATAAAGAAAAATAGTCAAGCAAAAATACTAGTACTGAGAGCACATTTAACAATGAATACAATATTCTGCCTTAATCGTCCCCTGCCTTTCTGCCAAGAAAAAGGAGATATGTTTCATTATCTGTTTTCCTAGACTATTATTGGTTTTTCAGTTAATCAGAGTTTAGCCTCTTTCTATTGAGTTTTCCATTTGTTTTGTTTTAGTTACTGTGCAAATTGTTCTTCTAGTGCTGTTTATTTCACCGTACATAAGTTCATGTAACTCTTTTCATGTAAAAGCACTGAATTTGGAGTCAGAGGACCTGGCTTTGCAACTTACTGTCTTTAAGAGATTGAGCAGTTACTTAACTTTCTGGGCCTCAGTTTTCTGATCTCAAGCGGGTAAGATGCTTTCTGAGGTCTCTTTCCAATCTGAATCTATGATCCTTCCATCTCGTGCAGACTTTCCAACTTAAAAGGGGCCACACCTGTTACTCTCTGAGCTCCCACCCATCCTCATGTAAGATACCAAGTGCAATTTCATTTGAAATTTCCCCATTTCCTGATACAGTGTACATGGTGAGTGTCCATCAGATATTAACTGAATAACATTATTTCAAAAGTCCCCTCAAGAGACACTTTAAATACTTTCTCAATCCAGACTAAATTCTCAGTAGCCCAACTTGGCATAAGATGCCCTAAAGAATGTGATGATATTTCACATTTGTGCTAAGAAAGTTTGACAGTGAAATTAAAACTAAATTACATTCTACTCTGAAATATGCAAAAATACTATACATATCCATCAAATAAGAGCTTCATTTACATAGATATATTCTTATATTTGTCTTCCTGTTGCTTGGAAGCTTTAGTTCTTTAAATCAAAATAAAATTTTTGAGTTTTGATGACTGAGTCAATTGAATATTCTCCTTAATTAAGTAGTCCTATCTAATATTGATTAGGAGACTTTATGAAATTGTTAACCAAACAAAAGCTAGTATTCTCATCCAGTTATTTTGCAAATAGTTTCATGTTAATTAGATGCTAAAATATGACTTGGAAATCTACTGCCATATACCATAGTATTCTGTTCACCATATGGTTTGGTTGAGGGCTAGGTGTTTCTGTGTCTGACAGAATATGTATTTGCAGGGTGTTAGTGGTGAGAAATTCTAGCTAGCCATAAAGATCTCCACAGCTACTGCAGATGCTGAAGATCTCATTTATAAGTCATGTAGCCTTCTCCTCTGGAAGGTTTCCCAACTTTCTATGCTTTTGAAATCTTTATGAATAATCTGCCCATCTTCAAAAGTTAGTAAGTGGTCTTAAAGATTTTATCAACCTTTTTTTGATATATGAAATGGCTGTAAAAGTGCTGCCCTTATTTCAATTTAATAGTTTTGAAAAGTGTTCAAATGTAACTTGGCCTTTCAGTTAAATTACAGAAGCCCTATACTTGCAGTAGTCACTCTATGCATCACACTAAGAGGAAATAGAAACCTCACAGACAGCAATTTCAATGAAATACACATTTTCGTTTTCTTATTTCTTTCTTAGTGCCTATCAGTATATTTCAACCCCAGGTCTTATTAAACAACATAAAATTTTAATTACTGTAGTTTGCTCCTCACTTTAACTTCCTAAGTCATGAAATAAACATAAGAAGAGATTCACATAAAATGAAAGAAAAAAAGATGATAAAGGCACTAGATTACTTTTCAAAAATACATAAATAAAGCCAAGAGAAACTGGTTCCAAGAGCAAAACAATATATTTGCTCTTTAGACAATTTCTCTGCCTATATTTCTTTTCTTTTGCCACCAGATGTTTCATGTAGAACCATTATCTCAATTTCTTTACCTATTTCTTACTTAATTCCTTGACTAAAGCTCCTACTGCTTCTGAGCAAACTGTGCTCTCAAAAGTTATTAATAGCCTTATATCAAAATCCAGTGACTTTTTCTACATCCTCAATCTCTTTGATCTTTCTGTTACCTGTTATAGCATTGATCCACCCCCCCCTCCCAAATTTCCTCCTCTATCGGTTTCTATGATTTCTGATTCTTTTCCAATCTCTCAACTGGTTCTTGGTTTCTTTTAATGGCTCTTCTTTCTACAATTCATGAATTGTCAACATTCCCTAAGGCTCAATTCTTAGCCCTTTGTTTGTCTCACTTTCTCCTTTCTCCTTTAGAGACCTCATTCTATACTTTCTCATGAATTTAACTATTTTGTCTACACTCATAATCTTGTACTTTTATCTGAGTTCCAATTCCGTATCTCTCATTTGCTAGCTTCAAAATATTTCCATTTGGCAACTCACCATTACCTCAAACTTAGCATTTCCATCCCAAAATTTGTTCTCCCACCCTCTAGCTCTCCAATTCTGGAACCATGATCAAATCATCTGTGCTATTGCTCTTGAAAGTGGTGTAACAATCTAATATCCTGTGTCCCATTCATTATTCCTTTAACTTTCTAAAAAGAAAAATGAAGTGTTCTTTCCTGGCCACAACTTTTCTATGGGTTTTGTCTTGCCCTATTAAAGCATAAGATCCTCCTGTATTCCACAATACATTAGAAATAGACATGCAGCCTCAATACTAAAGATCCTGGAAAAAAAAAAGAAGACACAGATCATGTACCTCTCAAAGATATGGGTAGAAAATGAATTCTTAAACAAACAAGAGATTGAGGTGATTACAAAAGACAAAATAGATAAATTTGATTTCTTGAAACTGAAAAGCTTCTGCACAGAAAAAATTAATGCACTAAATAAGAAAGAAAATGGTTGGGGGGAATCTTTATATCAAATCTCTCTTAAAGATTTAGTTTCCAAGATACATAAAAATTTTAAAATATATAATAAGATTATTATCCATTCCTCAGTAGATAACTGGTCAAAAGATATGAACAAAATGGTTCTCAAAACAGGAATTGCAAAATATTACCTAACACATGAAAGAATGTCTAAATGACTAATTAAAAAAAGTGCAAATCAAAACACTCTTGAAATTACAATTTACACCCTGCAAACTGGCAAAAATCACCAAAACATGCAATAGTCAACGTTGGAGGAACACACAAATATATTGTTGGTGGAGCTATGAGTGCAACCATTTTTTAAAGCAATTTGGAATTATGCAAATAAAATTACTAAAAAGTTCATAGCTTTTGAACTAAAGACTCCCATACTGGGTTTATACTTTGAAGAAATATATGCCAAAATATTTATAGTGGCACATTCTGTGATAGCTAAGAATTAGAAACAAAATAGGTACCAGTTGAAGAACAGCTAAACAAATTGTAGTGTGTGATTTTAATGGAATATTATTTTGTTGTAAGAAATTAGGCATGATAAATACAGAGAAGCATGGAAAGTGTATATGAACTGATGCAAAGTGAAGTAGCAAAGTCAAGAAAACAAGATACATTGTAAATGGAAAGAACAATGATACCCCCCCCAAAAAAAAAAATAAAAGTAACAAAATTGCAAAGATCAATTAGAACTTGAATGAAAAGATTTGACAGAGCATCCCTAGCCTACCCCTTTATGGAGCAGGGAGGTCCACAGGTATTACACATTGCACATTTTCAGACTTTTTCAATGTATTGATCACTTATGGTGATTTTTTTCTCTCTAAAAAATACTATTTGTCATATCATGGGTCTCTGGGAGGGGTAAGAGAAGGAATTCATGGGGAAACTATGATAATGCAAGAAACAGAAGACATCAGTAAAAGCTTATTTAAAAAAAAAAATGTAAGCTCCTTGTAGGCAAAGATCCCCTTTACTTTATCTATTTGTAACTCCAGTGCTTTACAGCACAACTCAGATGGGTGGAAAAGGTGCTGTGCTCTGTGAGCAAAGCAGAATTGAAACAGCACAAAGGACATGTAGGATTCACAAATTTGGAGTAACCACCCCATTCATACAGATGGTCTGTACCCAATCTGTGCTAGAGCATTCTGAACTCGTATTGGTCTGATCAGCCACAGACTGAAACTTCACTTTATCCTGGTGATGTCATTTTGGTCCTCTTTGAGAACAAAGGACACCAACCAACTAACTTAATAAATGCTTTTTTATTCATTCCATGTGAGGTAGGAATTCCTCCTCCCCCACCCTCACCCTCCACCCCTCTTGAAAGAAGGTATGCTCTGCTACACTGTGGTCTGGAAATACAAGTGACAAATAGAATGAGGAGAAAGTAAAAACAACTCACTTTTATACACCGTGGGGGCAGGGGGTAGCTCTCACAACTAGAGTCCATTCATCCAATAATCAGGCAGAATCCAATCACTGAAGTCATGAAAGTTGGCTTATTCCCAAGGGTCCCCTTATGGTAACATTCATCCCCAGCCTCAATTTCTTCTATTCTTTGGCATTCAGGACCATGTCACTCTTCTTCCTCTGTTACCTGTCCTTGCCCTTTATCTTTTGTATGCCTTTTTATATTGAAATTGGTCCTTGATTTCATCTACATAGGTCTCTTTAGACAGTTATCTGTTTTCCTTCCTACTTGGAATTGGTTTGTTTATATCTTCAGAACTGCATTCTTTAGCTTCTTATCCCTCTGGGGCCACTTTTCCTTTACTAGCCAATCCTTTGCTGTGAACCTTTTGAAATACATTCTTTTGAAATTTAGGCTGCTTTTCAGACTGCCCAACTTTCCTGATTTCTATCACTAATTCTAAGATGGAACCATTACTTTTTCTAAGATACTCATTGTTTCCATTTCAGCCGCCCATTCTTTCTTGTTTAGAAGTAGGTTCAGAATAACACTCTAATACTCCACCTCACTTTTAGTGCCACAGTCCAGTTCCTGGATTTCCTCATATAAGTATATCTTCTTGATACATGTTATTCCACATCAAAATGTATGAGATGCTGGTAATTGTGCTTTTCAGATTCTTCTTCCTCATTTTTATTAAGCCCTATGGTGTTCAATGTTGATCACAGAGTAAGTGCACAGTGATGTTAGGGATATAATTAGAGTTTCTGTTTTGTTTGTTTTATTAATCAAATAAATGTTTTAATCTTAGGAAATTTAAAATAACATCTCAGATCAGTCCAGAGAAGTTTGTTTTAAAGTGATATAGTCAATTTCCATAATGTTAACTCTGGAACAAATTTTAATCAGTTTGTTTAGATAATTTTTTGAATTTCCTATTCCTACTCCAACAAAATATCATAAGAGATTCTATATACTAGTGGAATTTGCATTCCTGTGCAAGACATTTTGAAGAAAAGATTATCCCCAATAACTATTCCCTTGCCGTCCTTCATCATCCCTTGTATGTTCCTGGTACATTCTTACAGTATATTTGACCTAATTCTTCCTCCTAGGCTAGAGCCCTCCTCCCCTAACTGTACCCACTCTTTGAGTGTTGAATTCTGACACATCCCTTTTGTACAACTAAAATTTCACTTTCTCTAAGGACCTTTTCCTCCCCCCCCCCCCCCATTCCCAGGTGGTCATGTGTTATAAGTCTTTGTGCATAAGCCATATTGTCTTACTAGACAATTCACTTCATGAGGGCAGGAGCCATGTTTTACCTAAACTTTACCTCCCTCTGGGCATTGTAAATCAGTGGTTCTCCAGGATATGCCACAGGACAGTGAGTTTCCGACCAGGTGTGCCATAAATTATATGAAACGCTTGAAATTACATGTATGAGATTCCTGAGAATTATCTGAATCTTGAACTCAGGTTTTACAACTACATGGGAAATTATCCTAACTCTCCTGTACTTCATTCTTCATGGCAAAGAATAAAGCTGTGTTATGAACAAAACAGTTTAAAAAACCTCTTCTACAAATGCTTAGCATGTGTTTATTGAATACAATAGAATGGAATGGAAATGAAATGTATTTCTCCTTAGTTCAATTTCCCAGTACTCTAAGTGAGCTCCATATTTATTTCTTTAACTTATCTCTGCCCTACCTTTTGATTTACCCTGTCAGGTAATCAACCCCCCAGATCCAGCAGGATTAATGAACGTGTTTGGGGATGAATTCCTGAGAGTGCTATTCTGGCCCAGTTTAAATAACATTAGCATTCTTCTTAATTTTCTGGTTTGGTCCCCATGTAGATTAAAATATGGCTTAACTCCAGGGTGCAGAGCTTTGGCACATTCTGTTCATTATGCATTAAAAATGCTTTAAAAAAGAATTTCCCTAAAATAGTAGAGACAATGTTTGGGATTTTAGAAATCTCTTTGGGCATAATATTGAATACCAAGACCTCTAGGGCAGGAAAGCTTTGAAAGCAGAGCAGTGACCATTCAAGTTCTTAATAACATAGGGCAGTTGTCATGAATGGGAAAAATTTTAAATTTGATTTGGAATAAGTAAATTTGTGTGTCGTTTGCCATTTAAATTCAGTAGACAATACCCCCATGGTAGCTGGTGCAGTATGATAAAGGATGATTTTTACTCTAGAGAATGAATCACAAAGATGCACTTGAATTACACTTAGAAGTGAGGAAAACATCTGTATAAGAAAATGCCAGAAGACAGCATGGTGTCATATAAAAACTGATTTCCTATAAACTTGCTTTTGATAGACAACTAAAAATGGACACACCGTGCATTAAAGATATGAGAGTCTATTACATAAACTTGCTTTGTAAAGGATAGCACACTTTCACTGGTGCCCTGAGATAAGAAACAGCTGTTCTTGACATTGGGACTTCTTCCAGAAATGAGCTAATGATTCTCAGGACACACTTGTGAGAGGTTCCACATATTTGACCAACTTAAATGTATTTGAGACCAGAATCGTCCAGGAGACCAATATATTTACCATCAAGAACTCTGCAACAATCTCTTGAGAAGGAATGCCACATCTGCTCACACAGAACCATCATTCAGTTGTGCTCTATTTCTAAAGCACTTCTTTCAGTGAAAGGAAACTATTTGTCTTGGGGGAGGGGAGAGTGGTATTTTTAATGTATTAAGGACATTTTTGATAAAAAAAAAAATTCTGGATTTTAAATTATGACCACAGCACAGTTGCTTAAATTAACTTGAGAACTGTGAAACAAAGGAAAAGACATCTCTCAGGGAAAAATAAAGTTTCTTTTCTATTTGTTTGTTACGCGTTAAAAACATATGGTTCTTTTGGATATGAAAACCAGCAAATATACAAACAAAAGTGTTTGTATTTTTTTAATTGAATTCGAAAATTGAACTTTTAGAAAAGAATTTTTAAAAGCATAAACATAGTTTAAACATAGCATTTGAAAAACTTAACCTAGGTCTTTCATCAGTTTTTTTTTTTTTATATAGCTCTTTAATATTTTCAAAGTAATGTATATGAATGACAAATCCTTTAGAGCCCATCCAGCACAACTCCTTCAGTTTACAAAAGAGTAAAATGAATGTAGAGAGTTAGGTAATTTGCCAAGATCAACACCTATAGTACTTATTGTTAGGGGCTAAATATGTATGTATATATATTCTGAGGAATAATAGTTGGCATATATATACACATATCCCTTCAGGGTTTGGGAAGCGCTCTGTGTGTGTGTGTGTATATATATATATATATATATATATATATATATATATATATATATACAGAGAGATACATTATACTTTAAGTTTTATACATTGCTATGTGTATATACATATACATGTTCATGAACATATATGCATATATGTATGTATACATATACATATATATATATATTTCCTCATCTATAAAATTAAAAAGTTGTATTGGACAACTTATAAGATCTCTTCCAGCTCTAAATCTATGATCCTATTATAGTTCTCCTCACTTTACAGATGAAGGAAACCAAGGCTCAGACAGTCATGGTTCTTTGCCCCTGGTCACGGAGGAGAGGTAGATTGAAAGTCAGGTCTTCTTTCCACTATACTTAATGTTGTTTCCCACTCTACCAAGGACAGTTCCAAATACAAAGCTTGAGTCCGCCCTTTCAGTTTACTTTGATTCAACATCTCTCTCTCTCTCATTCTCTCTCTCTCTCTCTCTCTCTCTCTCTCTCTCTCTCTCTCTCTCTCTCTCTCTCTCTCTCTCTCTCTCTCTCATTTTATTTGCTTGAACTAGCTTTGTATAGGTCAAGCAGAAACCCACTGAGCTTCATTTACAGCCTGCAATTATGATGCTTAAATAGACATCTCTGAGAGGGATTCAGAAGTAGTGAAAGAAAGATTTTACCTATTATTACTATACTAGAGGAGTCTGTGGTAAAGGAAAAATGACATTCATGGTAATAAACATTGTGATAGGGAAGTGTGGACAGTTTTCTATAGATCTTTAAGAAGAAATTCTCTTTTTCATTTCAATATCTGTTATTCCATTCAGCTCTGTGATGTTCTGATTCCAATAGAGTAGATGCTGATACACCAATAGCTAGTCATGAAATCAAACTAAATGGGTTTTTAATCTCTCTCATACAAGTAAGTGGCACAGTGGATAAAGTGCTGGACCTGGTATTAGGAAGTTGTTATTTTTCAGTCATTTTAGCTACATCTGACACTTCATGATCCTGTTTGGTGTTTTCTTAGCAGGGATATGCAATGAAAGTGGTTTACCATTTCCTTCTCCAGCTCATTTTACAGATGAGCAAACTGAGGCTAATAGGGTTGAATGACTTGCCCAGGATCACCTACCTCATAAGTGTCTGAGGTCAGATTTGACTTAGGAAGAGGAGTCTTCCTGACTCCAGGACCATGCCACCTAGCTTCCCCAGTGTCAGAAAAGTCCAAGTTCAAATCTGGGTTATCGTAGGTGCTATAGAAGTGCTGTTTATTGTCTCTGTCATTGTTATTAAGCAAAGCAAGAGAAGTCTTTTCTTTTTGATCTATCAAAGAATCAGAGAAGCAAGGGCGACATTTTTACCCCGGTGATACCAACTCCTCTCATTAACCTAGCCTATTTATCTGTGTTTCAAGAGTGGGATATAAAAGAAGACAAAAGAAACTAGCGAGAACAGTTTTTCAAAACAATGTCACTTCTTTCTTCTATTAACTAGTTTGAGTGCCTACCAAGATGGAAAAAACAAATATTAGTTAAATATAGATTGATTTCCCATATATTTAATGATATATAGCCAGTATATAAAGCAGAACATCTTGTTAAAAGATTATGTTATTAGATCACCACATTGCCTTTTATAAAATAAAGATTTTGAAAATGTATTGTTCAGATTGTGTAGCAGTGAAGGAGGATAACTTATGTGAAGCTGTTTGCTCATATAATATATCAAGGATATATTTTCACCACCATTGTCTTACATCTTCATGTACTGTAGACTGATTTATGTCATGAGATTTATTTATATCATACCTCTTCACACAGTAGATCTCTTGTAAGTAATAGTTAACAGCAACTGTATTTCTAATTATTTGTGGGTAAAAATATGGGAAGATGTTTGTGTAGATACGATAGCTAGGTACAGCATTATTGCTACTTCTCTTTGTATTCCAAGGGACATTGTATCAATTTTTGAAACTATATTCAGCATGATGTCATTCTTCAGAAAATGCTATCATTCCTCCAAACTAGATTATTTTCACATCAAGGAAAAATAAAAGATCTTACAGTATACATACATGTTCCTTAGAGATATTCAAATCTTTGAAATTTCCATAAGCTCTAAGTATTAAAATAAGGTTTTAAGATTAGTGCCTACACTAGAACATAATAGAGGCCTTGGATAATGAATCCCCATTATGCATAATTAAATTTTACCTGTAGTAATTTTCATAGAAAATGTTTATGACAGAAAAGTTTCATTAATGCTGAAAGAGTCTAGGTTGGGAAAACTGTTACTCTGCACTGCTATTGTCTTGCTGTTTGAAAACCCTCTTTGAAATGATGATGTTGGGCCCCAGAATTTGGAAAGCCAATAAAATATATACACAGTTAATAATGTGGGAAATAAAAATGAAATTGGACTCTACTTAAGCCAGGAGAAAAATAAGCAAATCGAGGTGCTGCCGTTTAGCTTCATTCAACAAACAAAACTGTATTTTTGTTGCTGAGATAGTAGGAATAGTCAAACTGAAAATAAAAAAAACTGAGATGCACTTATAGAAGTATTGTAGGCATTGAAGAAGGCAGTTATCTGCTTGTTTGAGTTCTTATCTCTCCTATTTGGGCTGTAGAAAGTGCCTTCCTTCATTTTCTTTCCTTCTTTCCTCTATCTCTCCCTTCCTTCCATTTTCTCCCTACTTTCCTCCCTCCATTTCTTCCTTTCTTCTTCCCTTCCTCGATTTTTCTTTCCTTCCTTCCTTCTTTTTTCCCCTCTCTCTCTGTCTCTCTCTCTGTCTCTGTCTCTGTCTGTATATCTATCTCTCTCTTCTCTGTCTCTATCTCTCTCTGTCTCTATATCTATCTCTCTCTGTCTCTATCTTTCTCTGTCTCTCTGTCTCTCTCCATCTCTCTCCATTTCTCTCTGTCTCTCTGTCTGTCTGTCTGTCTGTCTCTCTCTCTCTCTCTCTCTCTCTCTCTCTCTCTCTCTCTGTTTCTCTCTCCATTTATTTTTATGGCTGAATGAGTTCAATTTCACTTAGAATAGGACAGAAATTTTAGAACAGTAGGTTAATCCTTCCTGCCTTCATGGACAACTGAGCAAATAGACCAGTATCAGTGTAAAATTGTAATTCCCAAGATTAATGTTGTCTTTCCTGTTTGCCTTGGACTTGACCTCCGTGTCTTTTTTTCTTTTTCTTTTTCTTCTTCAGCTTCTGTCCAGGGTCCGTGGGAGAGAGCATCTCACCAAACAAAGTGCCATACTACATCAAGTAAGTCTGAAGACTGAAGTAAAAGAGAAATACTTATTGTGGCTAATCTCTGTATTCAAATATGCATTTGTTCCCATAAGCCAGACGTTGCTTGGTCTGCAACGTTCTATTTTCTAGCCTTCCTGAGGAAGCAACAAGGTAGTAAACTCCATACATAAAATTACCACAGTAAATTTGCTGATGCATTATGGAGAAGCCTTTAAGTGTATGTGTAGTGGGAGGTGGGAGGGAGAGAGAAGATGGGAAAGGAAGCGTGTATGTTGCTTTGTGATAAAGCCAAAGGAGTCTTTTATTCCAACAAAACAACGCTGCTTAGCTTCAGACTACTTGGTTAGTACTGGAAATTAATATATGAAAGGATAATGCTAATTCTTTAAGGTTATTCCCCTTCAGACTGAAAACGAGGATATCCAGACTTGAATTCAAATCCTGTCTATGCTACTTATGGTCTGTATGACCTTGGAGAAATCATTTGACTTTTCTGGACCTTATTTTCTTAACCTCTATAACAGAAGGCAGATAAGGGCCCTTCCAGCACTAAATCTATGACTCTGTGATCCTCCAGCTCATAGGAATGCCTCTCCGCATAAAAAAAAAAAAAAAAAAAAAAAACAATCGCCAGCAGCCGATATTGTATTCCAGTGGAAAAATCCAAATTCATGGGCTACAGACAAAGTCTGACACTGACTAGTTAAGCATTGTGCACAAGCACTATTGTTACCCAGAAACATTTGTCCCCATCAAGAGAAGTATTGAGAGACACCATTCAGAAGTAGAACATCTAGAATACAAATCGAGGAGCATAAAATAGAAGTGTAAAGATTTTATTTCAATGGTTCTATTGCTAGCTGCTCACAACAATTTATAGCAAGGATTCTTAACCTGAAGTCCAAGGGCTCTGTGAATGGATTTCAGGGTATTTGTGAAATTGGACAAGGAAAAAAAATGCATCTTTATTTCAATGTAATTGACTTCCCTTGTTGTCCTGCATATTTTATTTTAATTTCGTTTATTCATTTCTGAGAAGGGGTTCTTAGCCTTCACTGGACTGCCAAAGAGGTCTTCAACATAGAAAAGGTTAGGAAGTCTAATCTATAGCAAAGGTATTCCCGTTAGATGTGATTCTATTTCTCCACCAACAGTGAAAGTTAATAGAGATCATGGAGAGAAGAGTCTTTAAAAGCACTTGAAATTTTCACACAAGGATGACTAAAAATGTTTTAGATTTTCCTATTCGTTAGGATTGATAGCTTATCCAGGTTGGTTTGGGGTTTTGGGGGGAGGGGGAGTTTTGCTGTCCATCAATTTCTTCTTAACTTAGTTTTGAATTCTTAACAATAACCTCAGGTCTTTATTTTTGAAGTTTCATCTCATCCCCAAAACTGGGTTGTCTCAAGAAAAGCTCCCATCCTCCTACACTTAAGTACATAGGTTTCGTTTGATCTACCCATTGTCTAAATTAGAATTTACTAGGTGAAATGTAATAGAATGATCATTGCTCTTATAGGCAGAAGGTCTTGGTTTGAATGTCAGCTCTGACTATATTACCTTGGGTAACTCATTTAACCCCACGGATCTCAGTTTCTTTATCTCTACAGCAGGCACAATAACTCTTATGCTACCGACTTTGCCAAGTTGTTGTGAGAGAAATGCTTTGTATATCTACAAATGCCATAAAAACATGAGTTATGTCTTCTTTGTATATTTCTCTTCTAATTTAGGCAATTCTTTGGGGGAAAAAACCCATTTGCAAAACAAATACTAAACCAGGAAACTGGTTTGCTTCCAGAATTTCCTTTTATTTTCCTTTTGGGCTTTAGTGTCCACATGCATGATAATTCCTATAGGATAGTTTAAAATTTCATGTTCAGTGGAATAACTAAAGATTTCCCAAGTGCTTTCTAAGTTTTATGGAGATTTGGTCATTGAATGGATCTGAATTTAAAGGCAGGGAAATTGAGATTATGAAAATTACGTCTTTGATACAATCTAATCTCTTTTGTTTCTGAGCCAAAATAAGGACTTCATTGTTCTCCTTCTGGGGTAATTTGTTCTAGATCTATTTAAAGACACAAGTATCTGAAATCTCTATGACTGTGTTTTCACATTGCCCTATATTTGAGGCCAGTGAAAGAGATTTCTGATGTCCCTCAATATCTTTTTAGTTTTTCCCTGGCTCAGGTCTGTGTGTCATTTCTCTCCCCACACTCAGGTAGGAGGTAAGTAAAAAGAATCTAGAGAAAAATTGCAACTTGTGAAAGGAGCAAATAATTCACATTTTAACAAAAAAATTGTCACTCTTACTTAATCAAGCTTCAGTTGTAATGGAGAGAAAACATTCTATGTGATTGACCTTCATTCAACAAATTAACTTCTTCAAATTAAAGACTTCTATTTCTCTCATATTTGCCTGATAGATTAGAGGATCATGGACTTAGAACTGGAAGAGACATTAAAAGCCATCAAATCCAACCCCCTAGTATTATAGATAAGGAAACGGAGGCCAGAGAGGTTGTGATTGGCCCACTGTCCCAGTATGTGAGGGTGGAAATTGAACCCAAGGCTTTCTGACTCCAAGTTCAGGATCCTATCCACTAGACCACACTGCCTCCCTTTTTTTCCACCAAATCTCTATCTTTGTGGTTATCCCTTTAGTCTATTTCAAATTCTCCATACACATTCTCTTTGTGCAGCTTAAAGTTGGCCCTATATTGTAAGCAATTCCATAGTGAAAAAGTTAAATATGGACTTTAAAAAAAAGAAAAGAAAAAGAGATAGATACATAGGAAGCTTTTTCTTTCTTTTTAATTTTATTTTATTTGGGAGAGTGTGAGGTCCTTGGAGTTAGAAATTGTCTTTTTCACTTGTGCCACATAAAAATGTAAGAATTGTAAATGGTAAGAGCTGCACCAGATGGCATGACCACAAGTGCCACATCTGAGCCCCACCTCTGACACTTACTGTGACCTTGAGAAAAAGCTTACCTTGAACCCCAGTCTTCTCAGCTGTAAAATGGGGACAATAATATTTGCACTATTGTTGCAGGCCAGATCTTATTCAAGCCAGTCAGGTGGTTCAGGCTTAGCACTGAAACAAAATGTGTCACCTATAGATCATTACAAAAATTAACAAAAAAAGAAATTTAATTAACTATAACATGGAAAAGATAATCAGAAACACGGGTCCTGGTAGACACAGCCCTCATCTCATAGGGTAATATGTTTGGTTAGCATAACGTGTTGGGGCAGATGCATATGGTGACTTGTACTACCGTAAGACATACTCAAAATCTGAGGGTGCTGCCCTCTTATAGGCTGGCTTTTGTATACCTTTAGGGATACCTTTTCTGTATGCTCTTAGGCCAAGAAGCCTCATTACTTGACTTGAGGCTTAGCCCCCTGAACAAGTCACAAGTCAAGGGCAGTATCCCTGACTTTTAGGGAAAAATGCAAACCCAAAAATCCAGCTAAGCCTACATGGCAGAGATCTTGGGACATTGCTTCCACCACACCTACCAACCTCTCGGGACTACTTCGGGAAAATTTTTTGTCAACTCTAAAGTGCTATGTAAAGGTCAGTTGTCATTCTTGTTCATAACCTTATAATTTTTGTATATACACAATTGTATAGATGTGTGATCAATTAGACCAGGGGTAACTACATAGGCAAGCCATATAGCCCAAGGTAGCCCTCTGTCTGTTTTTGTACAGGCCTGGAGCTAAGGATGGTTTTTATATTTTTAAATATAATAGAACTTTATTTTAAAATGTCAAAAGTAGTCTTTGTTCATCAGGCCCACTGACAGTTTGCTGACCCTTGGATAATATGTAATTCAATTTAATGGAATTCATGCATCTCATTAAGAATTAGATTCCTTCTCCATAAAAAAAAAAGACCTACTATTTCACTCCTTATTTTTCTTCTTGTCTTTTATTTATCCTAACTTCCACATAAGAATTACCACAAAGGCCCAATTGCGCAACCAGGTGTATCTTCTTTGACCATTTTCTTAATGCTGTCATAATCTGCCTTCTTATTATAGAGATTAGAGGATCATCTGGATCTTAAGTGCCTCTTCTCCTAACACTATGCTACTTCCTGGACATATATATGTTCAATTTTGTTCTCATCCTTGAATTTTTAAGTCATTACTAGCATCTTTCTCTCTAGACAGTAAATCAGGCATTGTTTTGTCTACAACCTGAGCACCAGCTTCACGTGTAATGCTAAAAACCTTGATTTTGATACTTTAAACCTCATGTTTGTCTTGTTTATTAGTCTATAACATAGATCATTGCTGCATTTTTCATATTTCTTC
Organism: Bettongia penicillata ogilbyi; assembly: GCA_023548195.1. NCBI lineage: Eukaryota > Metazoa > Chordata > Mammalia > Diprotodontia > Potoroidae > Bettongia > Bettongia penicillata. Next base: position 146,168 of record JAJHZJ010000230.1, read on the forward strand.
TCCCCTGGGGCTTTCTTATTCCTGCCAGCATCACTTTCATGTTATTTCATTGTAGTTTTCATTGCCCCTGAAAATATAATCGCCAACAATGTTCAACCTGTTCTAAGTACTTATTTTCCATTTGCTGCCATTTTGAAGTTTCTTAGCCTACTGATAATCTCATGAAAATTTCAATATAATGGCCTTTAACCAGATGCTGCATTCTGTTAGGATTTCTTTCACCATTTTATTGTGGCATTCTCCCATGTCTCTCTGGTTTTTTTAATGAGTTGGGAAATTATTTGTCTGTATGCTGGACTGTCATAAGAAGTAGAAATTCCAACTGTCTGTGAAGGATGTCCCTAAACACCTGTTTTTGGAAGAGAAGAACTGCCCTATTGGATCAGATTAACATTCTGTATCAGACACCAAGAAACATGCTGAGAGAGATCACAGCTCTTTTGCTCCATTGTATTAGTCTCAAAAGTTTAGAAATGTACTGTGATGATATTGAACTCAGTAATCTGTCTAGAATTTATCATCCTGAATTTATCTAGTCTCTTCTCAAACTAGTTTCCATCTCTCACTTAACACTATATTGTGGGGCAATAAATTCCAAAGATTTTACTCTTTCCTAGGCAAGGAAGAGCTTTCTCTGCCTAATGTTTCCATTTTTTCGATGGATTTGTGTGAGTACATATATGAGCAAACATTTGATGCATAAACTGGTCACACATCTGTCACATAGTGTTGATAACGAGCCTCCAACATGATGTGTACAAAACACTTTGTGAACCTTAAAGCGCTATACTTCAATTATCATTTTTTGTGTGATCTGGTCTTGAGACTAAAATCAAGTGTTAATCTGAGACAAAAGTTTCCAAGTCCACATGCGTAGTCTTCTACCTTTGACCTTCTTATAAAATGTTTCTCTCGTCTCCCTCCTCCCCTAACCCAAGTTTCTTTCAGAAAAGAGGTTCAAAGAAATATTCAAACCAACTTCAGTGAGGTGACAGCGGAGGATATGTTTGAAATTTAGTTCTGTTTCACATTTTACCCAACATTGTATAGTTAATCATCGTGAGTCATAAAATAATATGAACTTTTTCATATTCCTTAGCCTTTCAAGTAATTTAAAGCAGAATATTTTAGAAATCATTTTCATTAATATACTAGCAAACATATATATGTATGTATATACATGTATATATAAGTATGTATATATGTGAAAACAAACATAAAGACACCTCCTTTATAAAACTATATCATCCAAGCTCCAAGTGTGTTCCCAAGTATTAAAATCTGGAGATTTCATTAGCAAGTCCAAATTCATTCCATTCATACTTTTCATGATTTTATACGATAGACTTCATTCATATCTCCTAAAGTTCTAATCTATTTTAATTTCTTCTCATATGAAAGCAATTCTTTCCCCTTGGTTATTTTAGTTACTCTTCCTGGACTTCCTCCAATTCTGTTGTGTGTTTCTTGCTATGTGGTCCTAAAACTGGTTATCAAGTTGGATAACATAGTTAATGGTCTCCGGTGTCCTCATGACATAAGTAGATATTATCTCCCATTGAAGGAAGAGTTCACAAATAGATTCAAGACTTGGACCCTGCACCACATTTATCAGTTATATCTGAAGGCTGGTTGGAGGCCATTATACTATAAAGGATTTGAAGGATAGGAAGGGGCCAGTTGAAAGATTTTTTTTTTTAATTTATGTTTCCATGAGATGACTTGTGAAAAGGATTTAAGTAGGTAGGCAAAGATACTCTCCTCCATTCCCCTGTAGAGACACCGCGGTCATATCATATTTATGGAACACCAACCAATGAATGTTAATGCTTTTTTGGCTTTCTCAGTGTCAATGAATTACTTCATGATTTCTTTTAAGGCATCTTTTCTGTGTTTCATTTGACCACTCTGAGTCCATTTAGATGTTTATCCTTGTACTTCACAGCCAAAAAAAGGTAACTTGAAAAGTATTTTTTTTCTTCCTTTGCTTTTCTCATGCCCAGTGAAATTTGCCTCTCAGAGTAGCACATGACTCCATGCTTCTGTTCATACCATGCTGTCTGTAGGAGAAAGCAACATTGGAGTTGGAGTCAGAAGATGGGAGTTTATGTCCTGATTCTACCCATTACAAGCTAGGAGTTCACACATGCCAGGATTACTGCAAGGAAAAAATGAGATAAATGTGTGTAAAACGCTAGGACAGCTAGGTGGTGCAATGGATAGAGTGCCAGACTAGGAGTCAGGAACACTTATCTTCCCAAGTTCAAATCTGACCTCAGCTACTTATTAGCTGCATGACCCTGGGCAAGTCACTTACCCCTGTTTGCCTCAGTTTCTTCATCTGGAGAAATGGGGTCATGAAGAGTCAAATACAAATGAAATGACTAAACAGTGAAATCCTGAAAGAGTCTACAATCATCTGCTGTTATCATTATTATTCAGGTATGGGTTAGAATGAGGAGTAGTATTGAGTTTCCAAATCAGTAAGATCTAGGTTCAAATTCAGCAAGATCTGATGCAGAATGGTTTAGATTTTAAATTGAATAGCAAGCTCAAAACTATATTGGTGGACTTTCTTTACTAGACATTCACTAAACTAAAGAAACTAATTGATTCTGTCCCCAAAAATATTGGTTTGGAATATATATATATATATATATATATATATATATATATATATATATATATATATATATATATATATATATAACCTTAAGATTTGCACAGTACTCGCCATGTATTCTCTTATTTGATATTCACAAAAACCCTTTGAGATAGGTGCAATTATTACCCCCTTTTTTCTGAGGCCAAGTGGCTTGCCCTGGGTCATACAACTAGTAAGTATCTGTGGAAGGATTCAAACTCAGATCTTCCTTTACCCTAGCAGCTCTCTACTGTACCACTCATATGTTTCAATCTCTAACAATTCTGAGAGTGTGATTCTGATCTATAAAATGAAGAAAAAACTGGAATTATGTCCCTCACATCATTGTGAATTTCAGATGATGTAATAGTACCTGCCTCCCAAGGTTCCTGAAGGAATAAACCGAGACAATATTTGTAAAGCAGTTAAAACAGTGCCTGGCACATAATAAGTGCTTAATAGCTTAAGTGCTTAATACAGTACTTCCTTCCTAACACATATAAAAATGCATTTCATAGCTATACATACTATATGAATGTAAGCTATTATTTTTAGTTGCTTGTGCATTTTAGGTGTAGGGAATCCATCCTTAAAGATCTTCATATAAAGTCATTGAAAAATCAATAAACATTTATTAAGCTCCTATAGTGTGCCAGGCACTGTGGTGAAGCCAGAGAGATAAAAATACAAATTAAAAACACAGTCCTTGTCCTCAAGGAGCTGACAGTATAATAGGAGAAGAAAATACACAAAAGGAAGTTTCAAAGGGAGTTGGGTGCATGATTCAGAGTTCCAGAGACATCTAAAAGTTATATAGATGGGGAGAAAAGCGGAGTCCCCTCTTTAAATCAAGGTCCTGGAGCCCATGGCCCCAACCTCCAGGCATAGAGTGCAATCAGAAAAGCAAAAGGTACTGATGAGATGTGAGTTCCAGGCAGTTTCAATCTTGCAACATACTGAGTTTTCCCAGTTATGAGTTTCCTGGGGAAGGAAGGCATGATGGATCCAGCTGTGAGGATCCATCTTTATCTCTTCAGTGTTACCTGTCCCTTCTAGTCACGTGTGCCCGTATCCTTGCTCTGATCTGGAGGAGAGAGTGACGTGGATGATGTTGTACAGCCCTGCCTTAAATCCAATTCACTCCTAAGTCAAGACATCACCCCCCTGGTGTCATTGATCATCTGAAAACAAAGGATGAACAGGAAGAAGCAGCTTGGGGCTGCAGTGCCCCAAAACCTGTCTAGTATGATACATGTAAATTTTCTGGCTTGACACACAGATCCGGGATTGAGATGTTGCTGATACTCGTTGCATGTCTTCTTGTCACACTTATCTTTTCTGGGCTTCATTTCAAGATCTACTGAATCGTATCTGCCAAGACTTATGACCACTCTTCCGTCCCATATTTCCCACTCCTTCATCCCATCCTTCCTTATTTCATCTTTATCATTCCTGTTTGCCTGCCTGGTTTTTAACCTACAACTTGCCCTGATTTCTGTTATTTATAGAAAATAATGATATGTATTTGAACTAACAGGTCATGATTTAGAAAGTGCTTCCTATTTGTCCTTTCTCATGTAAGAGGGTGGGAATGGAGGAAGGGAGAGGGTGCCCTATCTCCTGCTTCCCTTTCCCCAGGTATAATGTCACAGAGAGCCCAAAATCACAAAGTGTAAAGTAGACTTTAAGGAATTTTCCTACCACCCCACAACCATGGAGTCACAAAGGATAAGGCTTTTGCTACGAAGTGTGTTTACCCCTTGTGATCCCTTTACGAGGTGGAACTTCTCTAAATGAATCAGAAAGGAGACAACTTGTGGTTTTCAGAGAAAATCAGTGGTGCCCTTTGGGCCTTTCTATAAAAATAACAACTCAGTTTCAGAGTTTAGGATTCCAGGATAGGGAGAGCAACCCCCAAAGGAGAGAAGGAAAGGATTTTTTCCTCCTCCTCCTTCCATCAACCTCGGTATTGGAGCTCCTAAAAACAGCAGATAATGCATTCAGCCCAGAGCAAAGGTACACGCTCACCTGAGGCCTGACACTGATATTTGGAGATAGCTACGCTAGGGAGAAACCTTTAAGCAGTGTGACCTCAGTCCCAGCCCTGCATCAAGAAACTTGCTTCCCCTGTTGGACTCAAGGAAGGATCCAACCTGAGAGCCCAGCTAAATGGCTTCCCCCTCCACCAGAAAGCATCACCCAAGCAGAGAAAGCATTCTGGTAGTGGGAGTTGTGAATTATCATTTGCCATACATGCATCTAACACGCGTGCCTCACTGAACACTGTGTATGAACTTCAGATGTGGGAGGGAGGAGAGGGGGAATGTTTTAGACCAACTGTTTTTATGCCTTCTTAGTAAATATCTTTGGTAATAGTTAATTAAGGTTGCTCTGCTGGCTAATTATTACTGGGAAGCATCAGCGTTAAGCAGACAGCCTTAGAGGGTTACCCTTAGAATGGGATTGGCAGTTGCTTCTCGGAGGACCCGAATTGTTCATGTGAAAGTGCCAGTGTGAATGCAGGTTGGTGCTGTAAGCCAGAGGGAGTGCTTCATCTGCTTCCAGTTTATGTCTAAAGCCACAGCAAAGTCCAGAGAGGGCTAACACAGGGGTAGAAGGAAAGGGTGGAGAATAGATAGTGGGTTTCTTTTCCCCAAAGCAAATTATCTTTCTGAAAGCACCGCATTTCTTCCTCAGTGCTGTTTTCCTGATCCCTTGTGGACTCCTCTGGCTTATTTGCTGCTTGTTAATTTAAAGGAGAGTTTCCTCTTGATTCACTACATCAGGGCTTGACAATTTTCTAGCTTTGAACTCTGAACTTGCTTTGATGGGTTGATTCTCCCTCTTGATGTTACATCCACATCATGCAGGCTTTAATCCATGCAGGCACATCCACCATTCCCTTTCATTCCTCCATTCCCACTGCCCTTGACTCTCTCACAGTTTGATGGATTAGCACAGCCGGCTAATGACCTGTTAATCTTCTAAATTCCTTGCACAATACACTAGCTTTTCAGGACCTTTTTCCATACTCCAGATTCACTGCTGTTGTTAACTCGTTTCAGTTGGGTCCAACTTTTCATGACCCCATTTGGGGTTTCCTTGGCAGAGATACTGGATTGGTTTATCATTTTCTTCTCTAGCTCATTTTTATAGATGAGGAGACTGAGGCAAACAGGGGTAAGTGACTTGCCCAGGGTCACACAGCTAGTAAGTATCTGAGACCAGATTTGAACAAGTCAGGAGTCTTCCTGACTTGATATCCAAGAGCTCTATCTATTGTGTTATGTAGCTGCCCCCAGATTCAGTATCACTAACATATTCCCATGTCCAGTGAGTTCCCTTGTCTCTTCTCTGTCTTGCCCTCTATCCATGTACTGAAAACGAAGGTATATTGTCTTTAGAGTTAAGAGTTCCTGGGTTCAAAACCCACCTCTGATACTTAATACCTGTGTGACCTGGGGCAAACCACTTAACCTCCCTGAACCTCAGTTTCCTTAACTGGAATATGAAAGGGTCAGACTAGTTGACCTCTAAGGTTCAGCTCTGTGATCCTTGCCTCAGCTCTTTTCCTTTACCCATATCTCTCTCACTGCCTGTGTGATGACCATCACTGTCTGCCTAATGCTCAGTATGGACGTTAATTGACACTGGTTAGATGAAAACAGTAGTAGACCTCATTGCTGGAAAGATGATAAAATAACAGCTTAGCTCTGAAAATTTTGATTTTCCTTCCTGCTGTCATTATTACCATCCCTGTCAGTCTTTAAAATTATAATCTTGCTTTCTTGACATGAATTTCTGCCTACATTTCCGGTTGTGCATCACTGCACACAGCTGAAGCCAAGGTACCCGACTAAAGTGAATTTTATTTCTCTGTCAGTGATGATCCTTTTAGTTTCCTGTGTAATTGGATGGGTAGAGATTGGTATGTGACTTATCACAGTGAAATCTTATTGTAAGCCAGTAATTCTATGGCATTTTAGTAAAGCTTTTCTGGTGAGTATGTGCTTCTAAGAACTCCTGAGGCAGCAGATTGTAGTGAAAAGATAGCTGGAGTCAGAGCCAGGAGGTCTAAACTCTGGGTCCAGTTCTCCCACTAATCAGCTCTGTGCTCTGCTAGCCTTACTTTCCTCATCTAGAAAATGGTTGTGTTGGAATAGATATCTCTAATTTCCTTTCAGCCCTAAAGTTCTGGGATTCTAAAATGGAGGGCTTTAGGGGAGAGGTTTGGGAAAATAATTTTGTAGAGAAGCAGAAATTAACCTTCACATATCTTCTATTTGCATCCCTTCATTGCTTCATCAATCTTATCAGAAAAAGGGCATATAAAAAAGCCTCCGATAGGAAAGGGATAATAATTCTAAGCATTGCACTCAATTCTGTGGATTACCACTGGTAATGGATGCTTAGTGATCAGAATGGCTTTGACGGGGAGCAAGGAATCTGATTTATGCCTTCAGACTTTAATGCATTAGTTTGAAGATAATGGTGAAATTCTCGTTGATGAAATAGATACTGGAGAGCTTATCCTCCAACTTTTCCCAAAGCTTTCATAGACAAAGGCAAAGATAAACTTGAGACCAGTTTTCTCTCTTGATCTTTTTTTTTTCCATCTGACCAGATAACCAAAAACATCGTATTTATAGTCATTAACTATTTCCTATGTGTTAGAGCCAGTCTGAGTAGATTCCGTAACAATAAGAATAAATCCTTCTATTTGTATAGTAGTTTACAAAGCAATTTCTTGCACGTTATTTCATTTAAGCTTTATAACCATCCTGAGAAATAGACAAGGCAAGTAGCTTCATTCAATTTAGATAATCTTAATTAAGTGACCTGCCCAAAGTAACATCGTCATACTATATGCCAGGCACTGTGCTAAATGCTTTACAATGATTATCTCATTACATCACCACAGCAATCCTAGAAGGTAGGTGTTATGATCATTCCAATTTTACAGATGAGAAAACTAAGGCAAACAGAGACCAGTCCAGAGTCATCCAGCTAATAAGTGTCTGAGCCATATTTGAACCCCAGAGCTGTAGGAACAAGAAAAGGAAGGCTCAAATGCAGGTCTTTTGAGTTAGTGTGATTGCATATTGTTTCTATGTAGCACACATATGGTGCTATGATTTGGAAAATTACTCAAGTTAAGAATGATTGGGATGCCATAGTGGAAACTTTATTGGAATAATTTCTTTTCGTTCTTTAATTTTCCACATAATTTCTAGTGTTTTGGAATTCCCAAACATTCCTGCAATAGCCCTTTGCCTTTCTCTTTGCTTCTAATCTTTTCCCTGGGGAAACTGGTTCCTGTCCTCTTCATCTAGGTCATAGGTCATCAGGAGCCCAGACCACATTTTTTAAAAATAACTTAACAACACATAAAAACCCTTTACTGACTCTTCTCACTGATAACTTGCTTAATGTTAGCCTTTGAAACTCTGATCTAGTTACTTAAACTGTGCTTTTCTCAGAGGAAAAAAATGTTAAGTCCTACTTAGTCTACCTACCATATTGCATTCCCCAAATCCCCTCAAAGAAACCTTAACAACAGCATCAACACCAAAAAAAAAAAAAAGAAAGAAAGAAAGAAAAAAAAAAAAGAAAATTTAAAGCCTTAAGTGCTTTTCTGACAAGTGGAATAGAAATCTATATCTTCTAAGAAAAAAAAAATCCACTCTATAATTCAGCCCAGTTACATTACTGATTTTTTAGAACTTTCAACATAATATAGAAAAAAAATCTCTGCATTCAGCAGTCTGCAAAGCTACTGGTATTAAGACAAATGATTCCTGAGAATATACCTCATATAGAGTTTAGCACATTGTCAGGACTCGGTGAATGATCTCATTTGCAGTGATTCATTAATTCCAGCATGGAGAAAAAAAGGAAGGCGTGTATACCCAGGAGCTGGTCTTCCTCCTGAAATATTCAGTCCAGTTTTCTGGTTTTTGTTCTGAACTCACCCACAATATTCTTGTTCCCAATAACCACTGTGTGGCATATAGTAAAAATTACAATTTTAAATTTCTTTCTTATTGTTTTGGGATCTTGTGATTTCGTTCATTTCTGTAAAAAGAGTAATGCTATACCAACAGTAGCATTATCTGGGATGACTTATTCATGTTGTAATTAAACATTTCTACAATATTCTTCCAGTGGATAGGGAAGAGTTTTCCTATATGGAGAAAGGGGAATCCTTTTCATAAGGTGGCTAAAGTAACCAAGATTAAATGCATGTATTTAATTATAGTAGGAAATTAAAAGTTCATTCATCACCTCACCTAAACTCTTCAGTCAATGTCAAATAATATGTTTCAAATTAATTCATTATTTTGCTTTATGTCTTTGGTAAACTCTAATGTTAGAATGATAGATTAGTGTTAATTTTCCATTATAGAAATCAATCTATAGGTTCTAGTTGGTAAGGAGAGTAATTAATGGTGATCTTCTGTCAATTTCTTACATAGAGTCTAGCCCTCTACTTTCCCCCATCTCCAAACACAATATTGCATATTTTCATTTTCTTCAGTATCCTCACAGTAAGAACTCTGGAAATTGCTGGAAGTTGTGCTACATGGCGTTGTATTTCCAGTGCTGCAATTTATTTTAAATTAACTAGAAGATATAAAAATAAGCCGTTAAATCCAAAGCTTCAGTTGTGCACAGGAATACCCTATGCTCCATATAAACATTCATCCTTCCTGCCCTCAGTTCCTTCCTTTTGCATCATCACTTGGTTGTTGAATGGTTCTTTACCTGTCCTTTTATATCTTATTCTGCAGTAATGTTGTTCGGTTTATAATGTAACCAATTCCAGGAAAGGGACTATGTTTATTAAACTTCTTTTGTATTATGGGCTACATGGCACCAAGTGTTTTGAGGCATTTATACTATTTGATAACAATGGCAATAAAGGAAAATTCATTTATATGTTTATTGCCAACTCATTTATTATGGGTGACAGCTTAATCAGAAGTGAACCCCATTCTCATTTTCCATCATGCCCCTCTATGAATTCTCTGCTTCAGTAAAACTAGTCAATATCTCATCTGCCCAGTATCCCATCATGTCTTTGCTCATTTTGGTCTCTCTACACTACTACTACTACTACTACTACTACTACTACTACTACTACCACTACTACTACTAATTTCATTACAGGTATGTCTAGTACTAATATTCCCTCAAATTTCAAGCCATTCTCCATGCCATTAAGTGGTGACTATGGAAAAATAAGGGACTGCCAATCAGGGTGATATATAACAGGGACTTCATGTGTCATTAAACCATCACAATAGTTGTAAAGGTTTGGCAGGAACCTTGAAACACTAGTGAATTGTGCTCTAGTGACTCCACTGATTGGGTCAGCAATCCAGACAGTATGATGTAACTGCTCCCAGGAGACAAAGAAATAGATGATGTGGCATACAGTTGCAAGCTGGCCCTACTTGAAATTATTGTGATAACCAGTTTAACGTGGAGGATAGAGCATCAGATGGTGCTCCTTTGTGTTCTGGTACCACAAGAAGGCAAGATACATTGGAATAAATCAGGTCTACCAATATGCTTCACCTACAAGAAATGATTCAGAGCATTTAGTGCTAGCCAGTAAAATAGGCAATTCATAAGTGTGCATGACAAGGCCTATAGATATTAATGCTTTCATTATGTGCTAGTACTATTTCATAATAAAACTTGAAACATCTCACCAGCTATAGGCAAGATTTTTTTTTAATCAATAGTACACTCAGTTCCAAATCACAGAAATATATTGCTAATCAGTAGAAGGCAGTCATCAACAACAATGACAAACAACCATATCTCAAAGACCAGATTAAACAAAATAAGATGTGAAAATCGGAATCTGATAAAATCCAAGATCCCAAGGTCATTGAAAACATCCATTTGAAAGCAAACTGCAGAAACTGTACTTAAAAATAAAACAAATGACAAAAAATAGCACCACAATCTCACACAATTTTGAAAAGGAGATGAGCATACTCAGATAGAAATTCTGAAAAGCTCCTTTTGAAGTGAATCCAAGTAGCAGATTAATTATGTCAAAACAGAGTACTTTTAAAAAGCTGTAATCCATATGAAAGAATACATTCTGCCTTCACTGAAAAGAAAGAGCAAAAATATTTTAACATTCACACATGGTAGTATATTGGATCAGCCATTGCCAAGGTAAGAAACATAGAAGGAGAGATAGAGCTATCATGGAATACCCCTAAGGGCAGGCATGAAGCAACTCGCAAGAGCTATTCAAGACTGAAAGAAAACAACTGAAAATTACATTGATATCTAGTTAGCATATGCAATAGAAAACTTGAACACCACATTGCCCAACTCAACCCAACAATGATGACAAAAATGCTGACGAGGGAATCCAATAAGAAAATCTAACTTTCCTTAATTACCAACTGAAATAGAAGATTACAATGATAGAAGTCAAGACATCACAAAGAAAACAATGATGATTCAAAATCAGTAAAACATTGAGTATACAGGGTTAAAAAGTAAAGAGAGGTGAGAGAGAATCCCTGAAGTAAGAGGAGACGGAAAATATCTTCTCATCTCTTTGGACAGGAATCCAATAAAGTGAAACTACAAAATGAATCAAACAAAAAATAAAAATCTTGTACAATATTAATAAAATGGATGCCGGAACAGTTAAGGGAAGGTGATGATGGAAACTAGAGCTTCTCTGCAAAAATGAAAATTACCAAGTCCAGACAAGACTATAATTATTGGCTCAAGCCCTTCAACTGTGATACATGAATTATTAGCAAGTTACTTTACCAAGTTCCTCCAAGATTAAAGCCTGTTCCTATGTTTCTGTCAGTAAGTATTTATTAAACACCTGATTTGTACCAGGTACTATGGTAAATGCTAGACATAAAAAGAAAGGCAAAAGATAATCTCTGTCCTCAAGGAGTTCGCAGTGTATGGGAGAGCCAACATGTAAACCAATATGTACAATAAACTATATTCAGGATAAACAAGAAATAATTAATAGAGAGAAGGCACTAGAATTAAGAAGGTCTGGGAAAGTCCTCCTGTAGAAGGTGGAATTTGAAGGAATCCAGGGAAGTCAGGAGGACAGGCATACCAGAAATGAGAGACAGCCAGAGGAAATGCCTGTAGCCGAGAGATGTAGTGGAGAGATCTTATAAAACTGAAATCTACAGGACTTTGCAACAAATTGGATATAAGGGGGTGAAATATAGTAAGAAGCTGAAGATGACACTTAGATTGTGAGCCTGGGGGGACTGGGAGGATGGTAGAGCCCTCAACATTAATAAGAGCTTTCTCAGCAGAAGTTTTCCCATATCTGTTACTGAAAGATAACACCGGTCACCTTCCAAATACAGGCCAATTATGTGTTTGTGTACTTTACAGAAAGCATTCACATCTTGCAAAAAAAAATCCATAAACACAAGAAATCATACTGGTTAAGGAGCAAAAAGGCCATGGAATATATAGAGCAAATTCCTGATTTGATAATCGTTGAGCAACCTACCCAAAATGGAATAACACTTACACTTGGTTGATTATCACAAAGCATGTGCCCTAGTTCTTCATTTGTGGTTTACTTATTTACTGCAAATATATAAAATGGACCCAAGTATGATAAAAAGACTAGAATATTTGATGATCACATAGAAAACTGTTCTCTTCTTAAAACATGCCACTAACATAAAAACTTCAAGAACAACTGGCATAAAAATGATGCATTTTCTAGGAAGACAATCTAATCTCATTAAGGTTCTGCCTATCCTTAAATCCATTATCATTGATCCTAAATAGAATGAAGTATGGCTTCTAACAAAAATGAAGACAAATCAAAACATCTTAATCATTTGATATACCCAGACAGCATTAAGCTATATGACCCTACCAAAAAACAATTTAAACATTATTCTTTCATCTCATGGACTCATTTTTTCAATGACATCAAAATGTCATCTAGAATTGGTGTGTAAAATTATTAATGTACATCAAGGAATAATAGATACAAAAACTCCAAATTTAAATTTAGAGGCCATGTTGAACCAACAGATGAAGGTATATCTATAGATATTCCTAGTCCCCAGGCAAGATGCATCAAACATAAAAATTATGAAGTGACTCCCTGAAATTTTGAAATCAAAACTAACTGGGAAGAGCATATTTAAAGCTACTAGCACTTATGTAACACCTTTATTAATGTAAACTTTTTGAATTATAAAATTAATTTTTGCAGCATATGTAGAATCAACAAAAAAACTGTACAGTATTAACACAAGACCCATTATTTCAAGGCAGCTTTAGAAATTACTGCATCCATTATCACTCCTTGCCAAAAAGGAGGAAAGGAAATCACTAATATTCTTAAAGAAATACTTTTAGAATAAGCAAATCTCATTTCACCAAGCACTAATAAAGCCTGATAAAAGGTATAAAGCATTGGATTGGTAGAATATAACTGAAAGTGATTTGCCTCTGGATAGAGCCTTATTCACTAAGATCCAAGGATGGAATCAAAGGGTCCTCTATGGGCAACATTGACATGAACTCAGCTAATAGTAAGTTGATAAACAAATGTGGAATAAATGGTGGAGTCATGTGGATTTGTTTGTGGTAACAGAGAGGTTTATGTAGGAATTCAGGAACAGGTTATTGCCACCAGAAATTAAAAGAGGGCTATTCTTAAGAAACCCAGACCAAATGACCAATATAGATTATGCAAGGAAATGGTAAAAGACTTTGTAACACAACTCTTACAAGCTTTAAAAATTTAGCACCTTTTCAATACCTAGTCTCTGGAATAAATCAACCCTTGACTAGAGTTACATAACAAAATCTCGTTATGACAGAGAAGTTCTCACACTACAAATGCAGATTGAAAAGTATGTTGGAGAACTTAACCAGTAAACCATATTGGAACTGGTTATCACAGACTGAACTCTTAAATTCAACCACTTGGATAAGATATTGACTGATTAAAAACTTAAAATCAATGTATATAATAGCTGTTACCATTACAAAATAAAATATTCAAGTTTCATGAACTAAAATGATTTCAAAATATAGAAGCTATCAAAATCATGGGAGCAGAATGCAGTAGAGATTCTTATCATTCCATCTGCTACTAGACTTGAATAAATAATGTGCCAGTGAATCAACAGAAGATGAAGTTATATCCTAGCACATTTATTCACCTACAGAATTTGTTTTGCTTGACTTTTTTTTTATATACTGTAAACACTGGAAAGGAGTACATCATCTGGATCGTGTGCAATCTCATTCATCTCCAACAAAATTGCCAATTACAGCCCATGTCCTGAAATATGTTGTTTCAGATGAAGATATAAAAGTCAAAAGGAAGTAGGCAGCTCAATTCTGAGATAGAAGTTTGATTTTGCTGTGCTGACTAGTGGGTAGAAAACCTAATAATCTTGCTTTGACTTGTGAACTAGAAAGAAATTAATATGGACAGATGAAGAATAAATGTTCAAACTCTGAAGCCATTTCTTAAGAGTTTGTCTGACTGTAACTGTACCTTAAGGTACATCTGGAGATTCTGTCATGGGACTTTTTTTTTAATTTAAAAAAAAAATCATATCATCCAATTGAATGTGTCCAATAAATAACTCGGGAGAATCCTGAACAAGCAATGGAGACTTGGATATTATAAGTTGACAGTTTTTTCCAGCATTTCTATAGTTCCTGTGGCTGAGGTCTGAGAACTGTGAAATTAATCCAATAAAACATCAGAAAACTCAACATCAGAAACGTAAAATATTCCAAAGGAAAAATTTAGAAAAAGGGGTGGGGGAGAGAAAGAGTCCCCAAACAGATCAATATTGCTTTGGTAAGAGTATGGATCTTGCCTTCGAAATATTTGGATCTAAATAACCCCAACCTCTATTCCACAAGCACAAAGGTTTATTAAGAGCTGAGCAAAGAAAATAATGTTTTTATGCCCTTCAAGCTGATTTGGTTAAGGAAACAAGGATTGGGATATAGTGGATATAGTAGGTGACTTGCTGGTATTTGGTTATGTGCAATTCAACCAAAGTTAAGTCTAGGAAGTCATTTTAGAAGGTTTTGACTGAACTAGCTTCTTCATAAATTCTAAAACACAAAAAAGAAAAAATAAGTTAAAATAATCATAAATATTAAATAATAGCAGTGGCAGCAGTAAGCAAATGATTGTTGTGATCTGTAGTGCGAATGATCCTGAGGAAATAGGAAATTTAGGAGCAAATACAAATACTGAGAAAATATAGGTGCAAAATAATCTCAATCAGCGTAGTGACTTTAGAGTAACAGTTTAAGCAGATAAACAGAAAGAGACAAATTCCATAACAGTTGCAGACATTTTTGCTTGCATGATTTTCATTACCCTAGGGATTCTTTCTCAGAGCAGAAGCAGAGGGTCCCAAATCCAAAAAGATTTGGTGCGAAAAGTGAGAAATGTATTTGTGTTTTAAAATTAGATCAAAAGAGATATTTAATCAAGTGGGTAAATACTAGGTGTAATTATATCCAATTATATATCCAGTCACTCTAATTTTATAGCAAATCTTAGCAAACATTTAGTCACTAAACTATTCAGTTCTTGATTACTGTACAGATTTTCCAATTTGCCAAATTTTAATTTCAGACAAGTTGACTAAATGCCCTGGTAGCTTCTCTTTTATATTTATTATATTCTGTTGATAACTAACCCTATTGGCTCTTCCTTTGCATTTGGCACAAAACCTAGAAAGAAAGACCTTTGAAATTCAAGTCCAACAATTAGAACCACACTTGGTCCCAAGGAACCAAGACACCACGACTTTACCTTTCCATCTACTCTGAATGTGGTTCAAACCAGGTCCAGTGCTGGGGAAAACTGGCCACCCCAAAGATAGGTCAGAATCCTTTCCTTCTCTGACTCATTGCACTTGCCCACCCCAGTCCTGCCCTACCCACCATGGGAAAGATTTAGTTAAAGCTTAGGTTTCACTCATGTATAAGGTCTCACCAAAAGAAAGTTAAGTATAAAGGTGCTGACTGTAAAATATGAATCAGGCATGGAATGGATATTTATTTCCTACAAACAAAAGAAATGCTAAACACAAAAAGCATTGACAGAAACTTAAATAAGTAGCAATAATAAATACTCCTATACTCTGTTAGAAGGTTGAGACTTAAACCTCAGACCATGGAGCAGTTTTAGTTTTTGCTGTTCAGTTTTTTATTGCAGGATAGCCATTTTATATTTTCACCTTGGCTCTGCACTCTCCCCATCAAAGCCTGTTTTTTGTCCAGCCTGGCCAGGGCTTGGGGTTTTTCTGGTTGGTCATCTCCATAAACACTATAACAGTTGCCAGGGACTTATTCTGAGTGCAGCCAGCATTGACTGAGATCTCAGTGTGTCTCAACTCATAGAGTTACTTCTGAGTCTATATACAGTCATCTAGGATCATCAGAGAAAGAAACATAAAGCAGAAAAGGCAGCCAAGAGCCTCAAGAAGAGCTTGCTTTAGCAGCAATGTGGGAATAATCTCCATTTCTGCCAGGGTGACAGAAAGGCTCCCCTACCAAGCACTCCTGGAAGATTAGACTCAAACAGTCTTGGCACAATCTTTGGCCAGAAAAACAAAGAAAAGGGACTACTAAGGGAAAGTCAGGGTCTCTTAAAAATTATTGGCTCTTCCTGCTAAGTCACCAATAAGTGGATTGCTCTATTCATCCCCAAAGTTTCCAAGCCCTTCAGTGCTGAATCGCACATGGTAGATGGGAGTGGGGGAAGGAAAACGACCTAGGACTTCATCAGCCCCAAAATTCCCAAGCACAGATTTAGTGCACAGGTCAGCTGGAAACAGGCAGGGTAGTTTTGTGCAAACCTTATTACACTCTTTCTATGTCAAATATTAGCTCTCTTTAGCCCAAAAAGCATTTCCTATTCCAAAAAAAGTCTGACAAAAGAGAACTTCAGTCAACTTAGGCTGGTGCTTTGCATGAATCCAAGAGTTGTTCACATCATAAAGTAGAAAATGTTGAGCAGGAGTCAAGAAAGAAAAATCTGATCTCCTTCAGTTCTGTGTGACCATAGGCATGTTATTTAACCGTTTCACAGCTCCATATCGCAATCTGCAAAATGAATGAATGAAAGGAGATAATCTCTAAGCCCCCTTCCAGCTCCAGTCTCTATGATGGTCTATCATTAATTTACAAAATGGACAACATGGTGTAGAGGGGATTTCTATTCAGATATAAACTGGAATAGAAGACAAACCTAGAGGCTCCACCCAGCTATGATGTCCTATGTAAATTCCTCCAAGTATAACTTTGTTATCCCTTTGCGATATATGAATATATGTGTATTTAATATGTTTATGTGTGTTTAATGTGTTTAGACCCTCATATCCAAATATAATAATGAAAATATTCAGAGTAGATAATATTTAGAATGTCAGAGCTGACAAAGTATTTTCCTTAATCTGAGGAAATGCACTGAGAGGTAAAGAAATTTGCCCACTATCAAACAGCCAGTATTGTGAGAGCCATGACTTGAACCCAGGTTTCCTGATTCTAAGTCAAGTCAACAAGAATTTATTAAATTCCTGTTGTGTGCCAGGCACTATGACAAGTGTTAGGGATGCAAAAAAAAAAAAAGCAAAATACAGTCTTTGCTGCCAAGGAGATCACAGTCTGGCATTCAAACTATGCACAAACAAAATAGGCACAAGGTAAATTAGACCACTAGCATTAAAGGGGGTTGGAAAAGGCTTCTGGCATGTGAAATTTTAATCAAGGCTTGAAGAAAGTCAAGGAAGTCAGGAGGCAGTGAAACAATTACAGGCATGGGATAGCCAATGAGAATTCATGGCATTAGAAGATAGTGTGACATATATGAGTAAGAGAAGACCAGGGTCATTGGATCCTTAAGTGGAGTGGAGTAGGTATAAGAAGATTGAAAAAGTAGAAGGGGGCCAGGCTATAAAAGAAACACAATTTCATATTTAATTGTGTTTTTAATTGACTTAATTTGTAATTTAATTTTAATTAATCCTATAGGTATAGTGGGTGTGAAAAACAGTGGGGACTTAAGGATGAAATGGAAGTTGTGAGCTTAAGTGCTGGAGAGGATGGTGATACTCTTCCTAGTAAAAAAGAAGTGAAAGAAGAAAAAAAATTTTTTTTTTTTAGAAAAGGGGGAGATAATGAGTTCTGTTTTGGGCATGTTCAGTGGCATCCATTTTGACATGTCCAAGAGGTAGCTGAATGTGCAAGGATGGAGGTCAGGAAAGGTTAGGGCTGGACAAACATATCTGAGAATCATCAGCTTAGAGGTAATAACTGAAACCATTTGGAATTGGTATTATCTCTAAACACAATAGTAAAGAAGGAAAAAAGAAGAGGCCCCTAGATAGAGCCTTGAGGAAAATCCACAGTTAGCAGGCACAACCTTCATGGAGATCCAGCAAAGGAAACTAAAAAGTCTCTTTCTACTATATGATATGTCCTTTTAAAAAGTAGAACTATAGTTGTAATTTATACCAGAGAATTTTCTCCTGTATTTAAAAAATGTGGTTGTATTACTTTGTTTCTTTTTTGCTACTTGTGAGGCCAAGCAAAGTAGGATCTTTGACTGTTTAGTATAATCAAGAAGTATAATGCCTCTTTTTCAATGTGATTAAAGATCTTCCCCACCCATTGATGGACCTGCCCATTGAGGGAAGCTTGATTAGGGGAGTTGTTTTGTAGGACAGACCCAAATACCTTTTGTTTTTCCTGTTGAGGCTCTGGGTCAGAGGGTCATGCCTTCTGGCTCTGAAAAGTATATAAATACTCTGAGGGTGAAGTTTTACTTTGGGGCTTAGTTTTTTGAAGAAGGTTTGTGTGCTACATGGGAGTCTTGGGAAGCCTTTAAGCTGCCCTCAGCTTTGAAAACCCAGATGTTGGTGCTTCCCTTTCTGGTAAAGATTTATGTATGTATATTAATGGTCAGGCAATTTGGAAGCACTGTCTGTTGATTTTTGATTTCTTTGAAATTTTGATTTTGATTTTCTCTGATATCTGTGCTTGATTAAAGTGATTTTTAACCCCTCAAAAGTTGCCTTTCCTTTTAGAGAAACAGATCAAAGAACCTGTGGTAGCAGACTCCCTTGTGTATTTTGGGGTGCTTACTGATTCATTACTGGACTTTGGCATAGTAATACAAAAACGGGTTGAAACTAATGAGTGTTTATGATCTGTATAATATGCCTGAGTAAAAGCATAAAAATTCAAAATAGTCTATTATTCATTAGAGAGAAAAATTTTACAAGAGTGTCAGATCATTTTTCTAGGCATAAATTTCATCTATAATTAACCAATTTAGAATGGTGGTTTTTTTATACTTGCTATTTTTAACATCCATTATAGTTATTTTTTTAAAAAAAGGACAAAATTGGTGATTTTCAAAATTTTGTTATAAAGGTTATACAACATTTTAATGTTTCTTATAAAGTCTTGTTTGGACTTTCCCCAGTAAATAACCATATCTTTTTAAATAATAATAATATTGAAGTAAAGGAGAAGGGATATTTTGAAATTTAGGTGACCAAGTGACACATTGGATAAAGTACTGGACCTGAAGTCAGGAAAACTAACTGATCCTGCCTGAGACATTTACTACCTGTGTGTGATCTTGGGCAAGTCACTTTACATCTGTGTACCTCTGAAGGAGATAATGTTTATGAAATGCTTTGGAAACATTAAAATATAATATAAAATCCAGGTATTGTTAAAATTGAGTTTGAATTTTTATTTTTTTAATTTTTAGTTCAAAATAGTCAATCTTGAGTGCAAAGTTATCATTATATATACAAACATAAAACAAATTCAATGAATGGATTTAATTTTCATAATTATTTTCCTGGCAAATGAATGACTATTAAGGGAAAGAAACTATGGGGAGTCAAGGAGGATATGTAGGTTAGAAGGCTGGGAGACTGGGAGGATAGTTGTAGGGAAGTTACAAAAAAAGGTCACCAAAACCTATCAAAAGCTGTCAAGCCAAAATCAGCAAGCATTTAAGTATACAAAGATAGAAAGAGTTTAAATACCAAGGAACCACAATCAGGATCATATAAGACTTGACAGCAACCAGTATACAAGAGAGAAAATCTTAAAATACACTGTTCCAAAAGCGAAAGATAAAGACTTATCTTGAAAGACTGACTATAACCCAACAGGGAGAAATTGACCTTCAGTGAAACAGAAGACTTTCAAAAGAACTAAATAGAAACTTTGAATTGCAAACACAGGAGTTAAAAGAAAACTAGAAAGATAAATGGATACAAACAATTAGAAATGACTAAAAATGATGAAGTGTTTATATTCTAATAGAGAGAAAGAGACAGGTGACCTTTCAGAACTCTATCTTTGGAAATCACAGAGGAAATTAAATAAAAGAAAACAGAGAGAATGGGGATAGTTTTATTCTATGTTGATAGTCTTGAGAGGAAAATAAAGGAGGTAATAGAGAATATGCTGGGGAATAAATGAGGAAAAAGGGAATGAACTTTGCTCTGTCTCTCACTCAGAATCATGAAGAATAAGAACTTACTAATGTGGAGAAAAGGCTGACGAGGGTAGACGTTACATGAACCTCACCAGGTGTACGCAAGCAGATTGCTAGGTATAGTAATTCTTTAGCTTATTATAGAAGTTGGAAGGGAAAGAGAAAGAAAACAGACAGGTTTAAGATTATAGAGACATGAAGGGAACAAGTACAAGCAAGAAAAAAAACCTTCAGTTTTAGGGGAATGATCAAAAAGGAGATAATAAAAGAAAGAAACTACAAATGAGAGCTAGTGATTGGGATATAGGTAAGGGGCAGAAATGAAGATGAGTAGAGTTGAGGTAAATCATATCAAAGAAAGGAAAATGTATAAGAGGATATGCTGGTGGGAAAGGTAATTAAAAATCATTACCATGAATATAAATGGGTTAGATTCAACCATAAAATGAAAAATAATAGCAGATTGGATTAGAAAATAACATTTTATAGATGATAATTTTTTTCAGTTTACCTTATACTGATATTTTGTTGAATATGTTTATGTTTTTCAAATTTTCAAATTGATTCACTTGGGTTTTCTAAATAAACTATCATATTATCCTCAAATTAAAAAGATCTGGTTTTGGACAAATGTAGTCACTCTGTTGGGCAGTTTTGCTAGACTTTTTCTTCTTCATAACAATAAGGGAGGAGTGTGAAGATAGGAGAATTAAAAGGAAATGATTTTAATATAAAAACATAAATTAAATCATCTTAAGATGCCCTTGATAGTAATTTGATAACAATTTCAGCAAAAAGGTAGATATGGAAAACATTGAATGGAGTTGAGGAGTGTGGATTATGAGGAAGCTAAGACACTGAATGTATATCATAGGCATCAGGGAAAGTACTATTGCTGCCTTTAATGCTCCTGGTAACTGTGGGATCAAAACTGCTGGGTAGGTAGTTCAATAGAAATATTGTCAGACTAAGAGTCAGGAAGACTCTTCAACCCCAAACACTTACTATCTGTGTGACCCTGTATGATTTACTTAACCACCATCAGCTTTAATTCCCTAAAATAATAGCACCTACTTCACAAGGTTGTTGTGAAAATCCAAAGAGATATTTGTATAGCACTTTGCAAATTTTAGTGCTAGATAAATGTATTATTTTTATTGTATTCTATTACCACTGGGTTGGAGAAGTTATAATTAGATAAAGCTTGGGCTCTCCAGTGGCCTTCTGGAACAATGAGTGGTGGAAGAGAGGATATATAGACACTGAGGTAAGAAGTTCCAATTTGAAGCCCAAAGGGCTGGCAAAAATACTCTAAAATCTTATCTACCAATTTCTGAAATGGATTCTGTGTGAATGTAAGCTTGGATACAGAGTATAATTTCTAATTTTCATTCCCTTTTGTTCTGCAAACACCTTTTTGTTCTTTTACCTTTAGGGGAAAAAAAATGAGGAGAGAAGATTACTATAAAGCCAGCCTTTAGGGGAAGAGAAAGGGATGGCAAAGGCTCTCCATTATTCTTTAAATCAGCCCAGCAAAATTAGTGCTGGCTCAAGACTTGAGGGAATGTAATCAAAGCCCAGGTAAAAGCAGGGAATGAACAAGCACAAATTTAATGAAAAATGGAAAAGGCTGTTCAGAGCTAATTCTTTGTTGATCAGTACTTAAAAAAAATGTATATGTATATACCTCATCTCAAACACTTCCACAGAATGAAGAGCCCGGAATTTTCTTTTTTCTCTGGGTTTTTATATTTTTATGTTCTTGTTGTTTTTATCATGTTTGTCCTTCATTTTTGAAGATGACCGTGACATCAGAGAAATGATGACTTGATTTTTTTTTGAGTGACAGGGGGCTGTGCAGGTCCCCAGCTCACTTTTCCCTCCTGAGCCATCTGGGTCCAGTGACCAGATAATCATCAGGATGACTGGAGATGATCAAGGATGCAATGTGAGACCCCCTGGCCCTTTAAGGCTAAGGCCTTTTCAGGTACTCACTTAGGGTGAGCTAATACCCATTCAGTGAATAGACCTCTGTAAGAAGTAAAGAAGGGAGATCCCCTTTAATTAGAAAAAAGAAAAAAATCAAGGTGGGAGAACCAAGATCCTCAGGGTTGCTGTTCCAAAGAGAAACAGTTACCATTGACATTCACTGTAAGCCAGGTGGGTCCAAAACACAGCCATTAAATGGAGCTGGGCAGGGACCTATTGTGAAAGAAAAAGAAAGAGAAAGAGAAACAGAGAGAGAGAGAGACAGAAGGAGGGAAGGAAGAAGGGAAAGAAGGAAGGAAGGGAGGGGGGAGGAAGGAAGGAAGAAAGGAAGGAAGGAAGGAAGGAAGGAAGGAAGGAAGGAAGGAAGGAAGGAAGGAAGGAAGGGAGGGAGGGAGGGAGGGAGGGAGGGAGGGAGGGAGGGAGGGAGGGAGGGAGGGAGGGAGAAAAGAAAAATCTAGACAGTAAATCCCAGGTTAACCTGACAACTTCCTTTGGAGAGGAGAAGTAAAGGGAGAGGGAGAACATGAGCTGAGTTACTGGGTCCCCATTCAGGCAGCTCAGTCTACTCACAGGTTGTTTGCCCTTTGTTATTTGTGTGTGTGTATGTGTGTGTGTATGTGTGTATTTTTATTATATATGTATATGTTTACACATGCATTTTATTATATATGTATATATGTAGCTGTATGTGTATATACATATGTGTATATATGTGTGTGTGTATACACACACACACACACACACTTTTACAGGGGACACCTAAGGAAAAATCTGATTTTTTAAAATGTTTTATTAGAAACAACCTTAAACATCAATATAATTATTTTTATTAGTAACTATTTACATTTATATTAATTCATTTCAGTGTATAAACTATCAAAACAATTTTTTAGTCCCATATAACAGCTTAAAACCACTAAAATACATACAGGACAGGTAAAAAGTCATAGTGACTTCTCCAACTCAATCCACAATAGATGAATGATTGAAGGATATGAACAGTTTAAGAAGAGTAAACGCAAATGTTAATGATTACTACAGAAAAGTTTACTAACAAAGAGATGCAAATTAAAGCAACTTTGAGGCACCCTATCAAAATAGGAATCAGTTCATGGTAATAGCTAACATTCCTAAGGCCAAACTTCCCCCACTTGCATGCATAATATCATAGAAAGAAACTTCTTGGAAAATAGAAGAAAATGTGAACCCTATTGACTGATTATAGTGTCACTGAGTTAGAGAAACCAATCTAATCAAACACCCTAATTTTACAGATAAGGAAACTGAGACTCAGAGAAGTTAAGCTACTTTTCCAGGGTCACAGAGTAGATTTGACCTCAAGTCTTGTGACTTGACTGCCGTTTCAGTGCTGTTTGCATTGTATAAGTCACAAATATGAATGTTTATCTGGCTTAGGGTTTTCCAACTCTATTTTGTTGACATTCAGTGTCCAATAGCGTGTGGCCTTTTATCCCCAAACAAAAAAAGAGGACAAAATCCTAAAGAGTTCTTCTGGCCTGGTAGGAGATACAGTTGTTCTAAACAGCATTATCTTCTGTACCTGAAGCTTTGCCACCATTTATTTTCATGGATGCTTAGCCCAGGGCTTCTTCAGCTACTCTGTTTTCTTTTAATTGAGTCCTGAGACTGCAGAGATCATTTTATAGATGAGCAACCTTAGGCTTAGAGAGATGAAGGGCCTAGCCAGATCGTCCCAAATGGTGAGTAGCTTGGATTCTCAACCAGGCCCCCGGGATACAGATAATAATATTCTTTGCACTACAGAGTCCCAGTTCCACTGCATGTTACTAAAGTCCTTCACTCCCTCTGCTAAAGGTCTCTCCTCTCCCTGCCCCACCCCATCCAGTCTCTTGTTCTGGAAATCCAATGAACAGTTTTTTATTTAGGCCCTTTTTCAGTCATGACCCACTCTTCATGACCCCTTTTAAGATTTTCCTGGCAAAGATAACTAGACTGGTTTGCCATTTCCTTCTCTAACTCATTTTAGAGATGAGAAAACTGAGGCAAACAGGGTTAAGTGACTTGCCCAGGGTTACATAGCTAGTAGGTGTCTAAAGCTGAATTTGAACTCAGGTCCTCCTGATTTCAGGGCTGGCACTCTATCCAATACCCAATTATTGCTTAGAGATCTGCTGTATTGTTTAATACTGGGAGATTACCCAGACTACCAGTAAAAAAAAAAAGAAAAAGAAAAGAAAAAAAAGACGAAAGCTTAGCTTGCCCTCAAGAAAGCTGATATCAGAGATAGCAAAACCCTTTATTGTGTGTTATTCTTATGGCCCAAGGCTAGGAGGAAGGCGGCTCTTTGGCACATTCAGAATTTCTCAGTCCTTTCATAACCTTTCATCTGGATTTTCTGTCTACCCTTCGCCTCTCCCCACCCCTCTCTCCATGCTTTGGGGCTCTCTTACAGGTTGCCACAGTGATGCACCAGACTTCTTCAATGTTATGTTTCAGGAATAATAACTGATAGATTCAAGGAGAAACATAAACAGACAGAAAAAGATGCCTCTTATAACTAACCTAGTGAAAACAGACCTATGTTTGTTTGGCTGCACGGTGACACAAATGAATTCACTGGCCAGGGGTTGACCGAAAATGGCATTTTAGAACACTGAAAATAAAATTCCTGTACGCTAATATTTAGCACAACGTGAAAAATATTCTCAGAAGTTCACAATCTATACATTTTACCTCATATATTTTATGAGTTAAAAAAAGTTAGCCTTTTGCTTTAGCATACTAAATAATATTTCATTGCTTTACAATTTCCAATCATTTTAAATGCCTGCTGTGGTCCATTGTGTAATTAATGAAACTTACAGTCAAGATCGGGTTACTAATTCAGCACTATTTTCCTGTTTTCTTTCTAAATATTTTCACATTTCCCTTTTGGTAAAAACGCTGCGTATTTATTTGGTAAAGGTGAAATTTATACTTCACTATCACTGTAATTCCTCTTTCACTAAATAATGTTTCATCCCTGATTTTGACTTTTGCCTTGCTTTTCCCAACCATTTCTTAGGTGCTCCACTCAAGAGATGTATGTTCTTTTTCACCTTCAAATGAAACGGATTGAGTTTTTAAAATCTCTTTCAAGTCCAACTACAACTGTTCTATTCAAAAGCTTTCTTCAAAAAAAAAAATAAAATAAGAACCCAATCCTCATCCATGGTCATTAATTTTGACAGTTTGGGCTCTGTAGCGATTCACAAACCTGTACTTTGGGCATCAGCATTCCTTAGTATTCTAATTAAAGTGGAACATTGTGCCCTCGCTAGTCATTAATGGGTTTTCATTTTGTAAATGCCATTTGCAGAAGTTAAAACAGGGAGTTCATGTGAAGTCCACAGGCAACAGCGTTGAAATTAGCATCACCATGGCAACAGTCTTCCATCATTAGCATTCAGGGCAACAGGAGGTGTTTTTGTTGTGTTTTGTTTTCTAAAAAAAGAAAAAAAATTCAAGGGCATAGCCTACCAAAACACGCGAGGTGGATATTTATATTTCTTAGCGTATGTGTAGTGCGTTATCTATGTATTGGGTTTTTTAGGGGACATGTGCTGCTCCCCAGATTTGTGTTTTTCCAAGTACACAAGCTCAATTTCAGCTGTACATGTCTAACCTGCTGAGCAGCGTTTGCCCACTGCTAACCCGCTGCTCGCCAATACTGTTTTCTATGATTGTTTCTGTCTCGGTATAAAGAAGTTTGCATGAAATAAAATACTCCATTTATTCTAAAACATTGTTATGTACACTTACGGATTTTGCATTTCATTCAGGGGGAGAGTTTTTATATGCTTAGTAATTATATAGCTTATTTCTCTATAGGTCCTCCATTAAGCTCATATTTTACTGGGCCACCAAAAGGGTCACGTAGTGAATATGGGTGAGGGATTATCCCCATTTACAAATAGAAAAAAATAACCCAAAGAGAGCTCATGATACTGCAGCCTCACAAAGTAAGGCTATGATAGATCTTGAAAAAGCTTCCAGGGTCTGCTGATTCTCAAGCTATTATCCTTTGCTGTCTTAATAAAAAATATGTTAACCTAAAATCTTTAAAAACTTCAAGAGCAACAAAACTGCATTTGTTTTCTCATCGTATAATAAAAATAACACCCTACTGATCTACCAGCTACGAGTAGCAGACAACTATGAAATTCACATACAATTTTACTTTTAAATCATTTTATTAAAATGTCAAAACCCAGCAGTGTTGCCCCTAGCTGGAATACAGACTGGTGTGCATTCCTTATTTTTAAAATGACTCATAGAGTCTTCCCCATTACACCTAAGAGCTAGAAACCACACATTCCATCCAGGTGTCTAAAGGCATGCCTCTACTAGCTAATACACATAAAATGTAATGGAGCAAATGATATAGCTTTCATTTAGGGATGGTATCCTATGTCAGTTTAGCACTATAATTTATGAATCTGTATTTTGATTGAGCCACTCTGTCATGGACCAGCAGTTTCCTAATTATGCAGCCTAATGTCAAATGTTTATTCAGACACAAATGATTTTCCTAAAGCAGGTCCAACTAACCATCTCTCTCTTTTCTCTCTCTCTCCCTTTGTGTCTCTCCTTCTGTCTGTATCTCTGTCTCTCTTTTTTCTTTCTGTCTGTGTCTATGTCTGTGTCTCTGCCTCTCTGTGTTTCTCTGTTTCTACCTGTGTGTGTCTGTCTCCCTCTGTGTGTGTATGTCTGTCTGTCTGTCTCTCTCCTTCTGGCTGTGTCTCTGTCTCTCTCTGTCTGTCTCTCTCTCTGTCTATGTTTGTGTCTCTGTGTTTCTCTGTCTCTACCTGTGTGTATATCTGTCTGTCTCTCTCTCTTTCTCTGTCTCTCCTGTCTGTATCTCTATCTCTGTCTCTCTGTCTCTCTCCCCTCCAGTGGTTCCCTATCACCTCCAGGATCAAATACAAAATGCTCTATTTGGCATTCAAAAACCTTTATAACCACCCACTCTTCTTCCCATCTTCATAGTTTACTCCCCCAAAAAAGTACTCTTCGATCTGGTGACATCAGCCTCCAGGTTGATCCAAGAACAAGACGCTCCATCTCCTGGCACCTCCCCATGCTTAGAATGCTCTCCCTCCTCTTCTCTGCCTACTGGCTTGTCTGGCTTCCTTCAAATCCCAACTAAAATCTCTTTATCTGGAAGAAGTCTAACCCCTCTTAATTCTAGTGTCGTCCTTCTTTGAATTATTTCCAACCTATTCTATATATAGCTTGTTCGTACACATTGGTTTGCTTGCTGTGTCCCCCATTAGATCATGAGCTCCTTGTGGGCAGGAACTATCTTTTGCTTTCTGTTGAATCTCCAGCATGTAGCACAGAGCCTGGCACATAGTAGGCATTTCATAAATGATTGTTGACCTACTGAGATGTATCATAGTGGTCCCCACAGCACCCCTGGTTAGCAGATGAGCAAATAATATTGTTGTGATGCCTATGGTTGCAGAAAAGGGATATATCCTTCCTTTCCCCTCGCCCCCTAATCTAAGTACTACGAACCTTAATTTCCTCCTGGGAACAGGGTACAGTAGGAAGACTGTAAGACTTGATATCAAGTAGACACGAAATCAAGTCCCTTATTGACACTTAATTCCATGGGCTCAAACAAGTCACTTCACGTCTGAGCCTCAGTTTTCTCATCTGTCAAATTAGAGTAATAGAGGTACTCTTGGGACCTACTTCACAGGGTTGTTGTAAGGTCCAAATGAGATGATACACATAAAGCACTTTGCA
This sequence comes from Bettongia penicillata ogilbyi, assembly GCA_023548195.1. Lineage (NCBI taxonomy): Eukaryota > Metazoa > Chordata > Mammalia > Diprotodontia > Potoroidae > Bettongia > Bettongia penicillata. Next base: position 174,130 of record JAJHZJ010000230.1, read on the forward strand.
AACCTTAAAGTCCTATATAAATATCAGCTGTGAATATTTTAATTCATGGTTCCCAGGACACCCACAAGCAATCGCTGGACCGAAATGATCAATGCCTGTTTTTGGATTATTAGCCTGGCTTTATGCTTGGGATTATCAAGTAGTGACCACTTTACGACGAGAGACCCTGCCTTTTGGTTGTCTAGCTCCCATGGTTCCTAGAAATGATAGTACTTTGCATACACTCTCTGTGATGGACACTAAATGTCTTGGTGGGAGTATACGCTCCACTTTTATAAAAGAAATCAATCAATGGGGAAGAAAAAGAAAGTAACATTATCAAAAGTCAATTAACTAATGATGTTTACAATATAGCCTACATGAGGATGGCAGCATGGTGGCCATGGCGGTCCAGGGTTCTGGACCTAGAGTCAAGACCTGGGTTTAAATCCCACTTCAAACATTTACTAGTTGCATGACCATGAACAAGTCACTTAGCCTTTGTCTACCTCAATTTCTTCATCTGTAAAATGGGATAATAATAGCACCTATCCCCCCAGGATTGTTGTGAGCATAAAATGACATAATATTTATACAGCTCTTTGTAAATCATAAAGTGCTATATATGTAAAAATTATTAAAAACAAACTTTTCCACTAGTATCCCTTCAACTTCATGAACAAATAAATAAATGAAACTTCAAATCAATCATAGGATCACAGAGTCAGAGCCAAAAGGGATCTCAAAAGTCACCTAATCCAGTCCCTTCATTTTACAGCTGAGAAAACTGGGAGCCAGAGACTAAGTGACTTATCGCGCAGAAGCAGAATTCGAAATCAAGTCCTAACTAAACACAGAGCTTGTTCCATGGTACCACATCTTTATTAAATAATTAGCATATTTCAGGTTCTATTGAATGTAAGTATTGGGGATACAAATTCTGAAGTGAGATAGACCCTGACTTCAAGCAAGGAGTTTAAATTCTAAGGGGGTACACATACATATAAATAGATGTAAATCAGTGGGTAAACAGGCATTTACTACATGTCTACTAGGTGCCACGAACTGTGCTAGTGATCAGGACACAAAAACAGAAGGCCCTTCTCTCAAGGATCTTACATTCTAGGGGAAAGTCACAGAGCAGGGAGAGGGGGTAGGAATATAGAGGCATTTAGAGGAAGTATATACAAAATAAATATATACAATATAGAGGAAGCACATACAAAATAAGTCCAATGTAGATTTTTTGTGAAAGGTACAGTGGACACTAAGAGGCAGAGATAAAGAAGGAGTGCACTCCAGGCAGAAGGGAGAGGCAATACAAAGGTATGGAGATGGTAGATGGAGTTTCATGCATGAATGTATAAGAAAACAATAGGTATGAGAAATAGTAAGAAGGCAAATTTGGGTGGATTGTAGAGTGTGTGAATGTGACAACTGTACAAAAAGGTTGGGAAGGTAGATTGGGGAAGTGCTTTCAATGCTAATATATTTATTGTAAGGGACATAGGAAGTCACTAGAGTTTATTGAGTCAAGAAAAGACTTTGGTAGCCATGTGGAGAATAGATTGGAATAGGGGAAAACTGGAATAAGGGAGACCATTTAGAAATCTGTGACAAAAGACCAGGTGAGAAATGATGAAGATATGAAAAAGAGTAGGGGCTATGTAAGTGGAGAAAAGATGAGAGGCAAGAGATGCTGTAAAAGCAGAAAGGACAAGATTTGGCAACTGATAGGGTAAATGGAGGTTGAAAAAGAGAATGAATGAGAAAACGGATGCACATTTATGGAAGCAAAATGGGATGATGACTTGGATATGGATAGAATGTGAAGGTGAGGCATGGGCTGATGCAGTGACCAGCCAATAGATCTGGTGGGTCAAAGAGGCTAATTGCATGATGCCCCTAGAGGACTGAAGAGAGATAGGAGGAATCACTCCTTTTTAAGGTCCCTTGAGGCTGTTCCTGCTCATTGGAAGGCCAACCAACGAAGGCTAGACTTGCAGATTGGTGGTACCAAGCTTCACCTCCTCACTAGGCTTCTGGAGGCCTAGAAAACCATAAGGCAAGTTAGGTTACCCTTACTAAGGCCCTGCGAGACAGCAACCAAATCACTTCCTCTTCATGCCTTCTACAAGGCAGGTTTTCCAATGCCTCTGTGACAGGTAGGAAGGGCAGTTGAGGGCTGTGCCAAAACCTCAAGGATCAGCCTTGAGCCTTCTAAAAATACGCCTTCATCACTGGATCTCAGTAACACTCTTGTTGAACTCATGCTTCAGAGATTATTAGACTCCCATCCATTGTCACTCTCCACATCCTTGTGATACTTCACTCCTGATGGCTGAAAAGCAAATATTTCACTCAGCCCCAACTGTCTGCTCCCTCATTGCTATTCACCTCAACCTACTCTGCCACTCCAGATCTGCTAGCCCCTGCCTGCTCCAAAATTAGCTAACTCTTTCATTTTATACCATTTTCTCTCTCACTCCTTCCCCCTTCTGGTATTCACTGAGACCGGGATCCTCCTCCTTTTCCCTACCCCCTACAGTGTATGTACATGCTTAACCACTCTTTCCTTTACTGGTATGGGAAGAGATGCCACTTATACTCACTATCTCACTGGTCATGGTGGAGAGGCAGAAAACTACTTGTTCACTGCCATGCTTAGTTTCTGCTTCCGCTGTCACCACTTAGCAAAGCTCTTCTCCTTTGAGGCTCATACAAGCCAAATTTATCACCCAATCCTGTTTCTAGTAGCCATTATCTACTGAATGACTCTCCATATATTCTCTCTCCTTTCTCAGTGAGTTCAGTGCCTGGATCGTAATCTTATCCATGCAACTCCTGCCTTCATTTTAGGGAATTTCCAACATCCATGTTGATGTCTCCTCCAGTACCCTAACTTCCCAATTCCTTAACAATCCACTCAACTCTCATGAACTATTCTTTTATCCCATTTCTCCTCAACTCAAGTATGGATGTACCCATGACCCTGTTATTTCACCAATGTGTTTCATTTTCATGTGCAAGAATTGAAAGTTTCTTTTATCTTCCCTCATTGATTCCCTATCCCAGTCACCACAACAGCTATTCAAGCCTTCTCTTCTCTTTTTAAGCCTCCCATACCACTATTTCTCTATGTTGCTTACTTCTTCTAAGCCTACTCTTTCCCTTCCCTTCCCTTCCCTTCCCTTCCCTTCCCTTCCCTTCCCTTCCCTTCCCTTCCCTTCCCTTCCCTTCCCTTCCCTTCCCTTCCCTTCCCTTCTCTTCCTTTCCCTTCCTTTCCCTTCCCTCCCCTTCTTTTCCTTTCCCTTCCTTTCCCAAACCCTTAAACCTACTGCACTCTGAAGCCCTTAGGTTGTACCACCCTAGACCTCTGCTCAATTGTACCACACTAGACCCCTGCTCAAGCTCCACTTAAGGCTATTTTGTTGACCCTCCTGACTTTGGAGTGATTATCAATAGTAACTGTTGCTATTTCCTGCCCAGCCTGATTTAGTTATTTTTCTCTGCCTCATTAAAGGTGCTGTGCCCTGAGTACTTCTTAAACAGACCTATTCACTGAATGGGTTTTATCTCACTCAAAGTTACCTGAATAGACCTTGCCCTAAAGGGACCAAGGTCTCCCATTGCATCCTGGGCCATCGCCAGTCATCCTAATGAATATCTGGTCACTGGATTCAGATGGCTCTGGAGGAGAAGTAAGGCTGGTGACCTTGCACAGCCCTCCCTCACTCAAAACAAAGTCAAATGCAAGTCATGTCATCATTTCTCTGATGGCATGGTGTTCTTTGGCAACGAAGGACAAGCACAGCAACAACAACTCTTTCTCCTCTGTAGGACCTCCAAATCCCTCCATCCCTCAGTATTTTTCCAGACTATCACCCCTGCTCTGGCTATATTTGCCTACCTTCCCAATCTCTACCTGTTGGCAAACTAGTTCAACTCTATATTGCCCTCTACTCTAATTCCTTGTTCCCTTCAGCCATCGAAGTCTCTTCTTGTTGCACCTCAACCATGGATTACTCCCACCATCCCTCTTCTTCATGCCTGTACATATGTTCCTGTACCCAATTAGAGTTTATCACCTTGTATTCTGAGTCTACTACAAATTTATTCTATCTCATAGAAGTAAGGCTGTCCTACTATCCTGTCTCATTGATTCCCTATCCCAGTCATCACAACAGCTGTTCAAGCCTTCTCTTCTCTTTTCAAGCCTCCCACACCACTATTTCCACTCTCTAAGCTGAAGAGTTTTCCTCATATTTCACTGAAAAAATTAAGGTCATTTGATAAGATCTTCCTCCTCATCTCATATCGCTCTGATGCCATTCCTCTTTCTCCTCTTCACTTCAGTCTTTGAGGAAGAGGTAACCCTTCTTCTTGCCAAAGCCAAGCATACCACATGAACCCTGATCTCAGGCACTGATGTCTTTTCCAGCAGATTGTCCCCTCAATTATCTCTACTTTAATTTTCATTTACTTCCTATCTACTAGTTTCTTCCCTGCTGCTTATGAACATATGCAAGTCTCCCCACACGAATGAAACCTTCATTGGATCTTACCATATCCACCATCTATCATCTCCTATCTTGCTTCCTCTCATCAGCTAAGTTCCTTGAAAGAGCCCTCTACTGTTACTGTCACCACTTCCTTCCTTCTTGATCTGTCTTAAACCCTTGGTAATCTGACTTCAACCTCAACTGAAGCTGGTCTCTCCAAGTTTAGCAATGATCTCTTCATTGCCTAGATTAAAGGGCCCTTTCTCAGTCTTCATCCAGCATTTGACGCACTGTAACCACCTTCTCGTCCTGCAGTGTCTCTCCTTTCTGGGCTCTTGGTTCTCCTATTTATCTAATGGCTTCTTCCCAGTCCCCTTTGCTGTGACATCTTACATGCCATACTAATCGTGGGAGCCGTCCAAGGTTCTGACCTTTGTCCTCTTCTCCTTTCTCTTTATACTTCATCTAACCCACACAAAGCCATCCAGAAAGAGCCATTCCTAAAGACAAGTGCTGAGCCAGCACCCATGGTCAGCAGGAAGTAGGCAAGGCCTTTCTGCATATGCCCTCTTAGCTGAGAAAATACAAAATAAATTCATGAAGAAAGCAACTGGGAAGGACTTATGAAAGATGTAGTACTTAAGCTATGAAGAAAACAAGGGATTCTAAAAGTCAGAGGTGAGAAAACATTGTAATTCAGGCATAATGTCATAAAAGACCCAAATCAGGCCATTTCGGCTGGAATGTAGCGGATATGAAGGGATTAATGTTTTATCAGCCTGGAAAGATAAGCCGGAATCAGAATGTGAAGGCTTTAAATGTCAAACAGGAGAGTTTGCATTTTTATTCTAAAGACAATACAGAGTTGGAGTTTTGAGAGCACAGGGCAGTAACATAGGCCTGTGCTTTACAAATATCACTTCAGTGTGTCGGGGGGACAGGGGACTGGTTGGAAAAGAGAGTGATGAGTGAAGAAAAGACTCTAAATTTTAGAGCCTTTAGCCAAGCAGAAAAGACAGTAGAGATCCCACCATCAATATCCCATTGGATTCTTTGCCTCATCCTCCTTTAACCTAGTTCTAGCTTACAGAATGGCTGCATGGCCAGAGGCCAAATATCTAAGTGATGACAATCTGATTTCAAGGCCTGCCTCTTTATATATACTAACCATGAGCTGGAGGAAGTTACTGAACCTGTTTTAGAGCCCCCAAGAAACTCTAACTTGCAGAACTGTTACTGATTTGCATTGTTGAAAGGAGTTTCCTCCTTGGAGCAATAAAATCCGAGGTCTAGATTAAAGAAAGGAAAACATTAGGCTACCTTTCTCACTCTCTTGGTCTCCTGAGGAAAAAATACTGAGCAGGACATCTGGCTTTAGTCAGAGGTTTCTTTTCCAGGCATCTCTCAGATACCCTGAAATCTCCTTTTGTTTTGTTTTTGGTTTTTTTGTTTTTTTTTTAATTGCTTTCTTTTTTTATGGGTGAGCAGTCAGGAGTGAGAGAAAATAAATGGTGAGTGAGAGAAAATAAACTGAAAAGCAAAATAACATTAAAAAAAGAAATCCCTTGAATCAATCTATCTTCCTAGACAGCCAAGCAACTTCTCCAAACAATGCTCTCCAGCTTCTATTATTGATTAACTCAATACCCTGTTCATTTACAGACTTCCCTTGACCTTTTTCCCCCTACTTACCTTTCCTTCAGTGTTGTCTGTCCTGTCTTTACTTCTCTCAGCAATATTGTTCCATTATCGTCTGTTAACTGTTCCAATATTATTGTGCCCTGTCAGTCAATTAGCACTTAGAAGTGTCCACATTTACATTTCAGACACTACCATAGCTCATATCTACAGAAAGAGGGGGTGCTGTACAATGATGCTATACAACATGTAACAAGGACTTATTATTTATATCAGGGATTCGTAACCTAGGATTAGTGAATGTGTTTTTAAAAAGATAGATAGATGGATAGATAGATAGATAGATAGATAGATAGATAGATAGATAGATAGATAGATAGAATTTCAATATAATTGGTTTCCTTTGGAATCCTATGTATTTATTATACAAATTTAAAAACAGTATTTTGAAAATGCAGCACCAAACTTCATCAGATTACCCAAAGGGCATAACCAAAATGTTAATTCTTTTAGAGGTATTCTACCACTGTAACATGTGATACAGAAGAAATATATGTAGATTTAGAATCAGAAGACCTAAACTCTAATCTCAGGTCCTCTACTTAAAACAAGAGACCCTGTATGAGTTCTTTAGCCTTTGTGTGCCTCAATTTTGACATTTATAAATAAGGCATTTAGATTAGGTGATTGCTGAGCTTTTTTCTGCTCCAAATCCTGCATTGAAAGTTGTGTTGTGATTGGGAATTCTTAATATGTTATAGATTTAGAAAGATTCATATTGGCCTCCAAGGTTTTTTCCCCCTATTTACAACTGTGTCATTACGTGGCAAGAATATGAGAAATGAAGACCTATTAAAAGGCACTGAGCCTAGTAATCTAATGTCAAAAAGGAAAGCTCAAGAAATTAGAGGAGATGTGAAGGCATTTATGACTTGGCACCTGGAGTATTATGTGACAAATTGCTGTGAATAATGTTTGCATTTATGAGACTTATTTGCTCACACTAGCCAGATAAAAAGCTCTGTACTTTAGCAGAAAGTAACTTTTTTTAAAAAATGTGGTCTTCTTCTTTGTCATTCTGATCAAGGTTTATAAAACTGCCTATGTTCTGTCTCGCTCCAATGCAGGAGGGAAAGCAACCAGCATTTCCTGTGGACTGCACATCTCCAGCACTATATCTAATCACTAATGAAATTATCCTTGCTGAAGTCATGGATAGAAAGTTAGAAAGATTGGGGTCAAGTCTTGCCTCTGACCCATAATTGCTGTATGACCCTAAGCAAGTCACTTAACTTCTCAGTCTTTTAGACAGCTTTTCAAAACTAAATTACAGAGAGAGTATCGATGAGCATTAAGAAACGGTGTTCCTCATCCACGAAATCCCTATAATAATCAAATCAGAGGTCCAATCTCTATCCCTTTTACTATAATTTAAAAAAGAACTTTTAAAAACCTCACCTGATCAATGAAACTTTCATTGGATAGTAGCATCTGAGAATCTTAGAGGTATCCATTTTATTTTAAAATTCTGTATTTGTGGATAGTTATTGGATTTATTGAGAGCAGTTTAAAGGACTATAGAATGATTGAGCAATTACCTAGTCAATTTCCTCTGATAATTTGAACCATCCTAGAGAAATGAAAATCTAGACTCTTCTTTAAAACCTTCCAGAGAAAGAGAGTCTATACCCTCCTGAGGCAAATTCATTTCTAATGTTTAACAACTTTTAGCTGTCTTCTAGTTTTCAGCATATTTCCTGTCATGGCCTTGGGGTGGTACTACATAGGTAGTTATCAAAATTTGTATATCCTATTACACACTTAAATTCCCCCTATGCTCAGTATCTATATAGGATATTGTTTCCTCTCTCTCTCTCATACAAGTTTAAATTTCTTCATGTTTGACATTTTTGCTTTTAATTTTAGGTTTAAATTATGAAAAGAGTTATTTATAATATGATCCAAAAATTTTTTTCTAGCAGTTGCATTTTCAGCAAATACAATTTTAGAGCCCTCTTATCCTGCGAATGATCTCAGATATTTTAAATTAGTTTTAATATTTAAATTTATTTCTCAAAATGGCACATTGTACCATTTTGTGTGTCGTTAGTGCCCACACCACCACCAACAACACACATGCCCCAGAGTGCAAATGTAAATACCCTTGTAGGTATACAAAAAGCAGTTGTAGCCTCAGCCACTTCTTAACTGTGTGACTCTGGGCAAGTCACTTAAGCCCAATTACCTTCTCCCTACCCCACCCCCAGAAAGCAGTTCTAAATTGATTTCTCACAAATATGATCTACCAATATTTGATACAAGTTCACGAAATCTCTACTAGCAAACGATACAAAAACAACCAATTATACTGAGTCCTTTAAACTGACCCTTTCCCAATAGAATTTAAACTCCTTGAAGCCAGAAACAGCTTTTGACTTTTTTCTTTCAATCTCCAGCACTAGCATGGTTCCTTACACACAGTAGATTTTGATTACTGACAATTAAATTGAATTTATCTAAATCAAAGGTTCTTAATCTTTTCTGAGTCATGGGCACCTTTGGTGGTCCAGTAATGCCAGTGGACCCCTGGTCAGACTAATGTTTTAAATGCATAAAACACATAGAATTCCAAAGGAAACCAGTCATATTGAAATACGTTTTCAAAATGTTTATAAAAACAAGTACACAGACCGCATATTAAGAACCCCATAGGCTATAAGTAAGCAAATAGATTTATTTTGTCACAGTAATAACCCTACGGTGTTATGTGAAAAAAAAAAATGGATCCAGATCCCTGCCAAATCAAAGGCTCCCTGTTTTTCTCTGTGGGAGATTTTCAGCCACCCTCACCAAAGGTGTGTCCTCTAAAGACTGATCCCTATAATTTTTCCTTCTTCTTCTATCTAATATCCTATGTCTATAGTTCAGCAACTACTTTCATAGAATTTTAGAGCTAGAAGAAGCCTAAGAGTTTCTAGTCCAAACATCCTTTATTTATCTTTTTTAAGAACAATTAAGACCTAGAGAAAGGTTAGGGATAGTTTACACAGTCACATAGAAAGTTAATGTAAGTGCTTGGGATAAATAGAACCCAAGTCTTCTCTGCCAGTCTGACACAACATTCAGTGTGAAAAGATGAACAGAGGAAAACAGCAGAAGTGATTCCCGTGTTATATAAGGAGATGTCCAGAGAAAATCGCAGACAGGTAGGTAGGTGATGGATAAGTATAGTTTCATTATTTAATCCATCACTACTCAATACACAGATTTTTATAACAATTTTCTCTCCAGAGAAATTAGCTTTTAACCCTAGTCTGCAAAAACATTTTGACTTTCTTCTAGTCATTATGCATAATTATTCAGTTTTGAGTCCAAATAGCCTATTTTGGAAGCTACATGATATAACAAAAGAGTTCTGTCCTCATATTCTGTTCGAAACTTTGTTAATAAGCTGCCATTACCTGATGATCTTCCTTCAAAAGTAGACTCCTGCTCTCATTTCTCTCTTAAATGCCCTCCATCGTCAGCTATTCAATGAAGGTGGATCCAATCATTCTGTCTCCTATAGTTTCTCTAACAGTTTTATTTTTTTTTCTTCCCGTTTTACTCCACTGCCCATAATCAACTTGGATGGATACTCCTGAGCTGCTCTTGAGAATTTCTAAACCGCACTTTTATTTGATGTCCAGAGAAAGGAATAAATATCAAAGAAACAGCCCCATCTAGAGAAGGAGGTATTTCTTTATACCCCATAATTACCTTCCAGATACCCAAATGTATAATACAATCCATAATATTTCATAATTTAATCCAGAAGATCCATTGGTTGTCTTGCATCATATCTTGCACAAATCTTGTACATTTAGATGTCAGGAACTACATGGATGGAGCACTGGGTCTTAAGTCAGGAAGATCGAAGTTCGAATAAAGTCTCAGACAGTAAGTAACAGAGATAATAATAGCACCTACCTCAGAGAGTTGTTGCGAGACTCAAATGAGATGTTTTTTAAATGCTTATCACAGTGCCTTACATATATAGTTGGTGCTTAATAAATATTTATTACCTTTCTACTAGGAATTAGATTTAAGAACAGAGAGCCAGGTCTGGAAGGGACTGGTGAAGTCATTTTTTTCAAACCCCTTCATTTTCTAGATAAGGAAACTGACTTCCAGAGAGGAGTTGTGACTGTCTAAGGTCACATAACTAGTAAATGACAGAGCTAGAATTCAGACCTAGGCCCTCTAATGCCAAATCCAAAGTTCTCACAAGTACATCATGTAGTTCTATTTTAATCCAGAGTTCAGAACAAAGACTAGAAGGTGGAAATTACAAAGCAAGCATATTGCAATTCAACATGAGGAAAAACTTCCTAACAGAATAATTCACAAAATAAAATGGTTCCCTCTCCATCGTGGGGCAGTTCATTCTGTGTCAACAGAAGTAGTTAAGTAGACTAATGATCACTCCTACAGGATATCATAGATCCTCATGATTTGGATAAGACTTAGCCTAGATGACTTTTGAGGCACCTTATATACTCTAAAAGGGCAGCTAGGTAACATAGTGGATAGAGCAGCATTTCTGGAGTCAGAAAGACTTATCTTCCTGGGTTCAAATCCAGTTTCAGACACTTAATAGCTGAGTGATCTTGGGCAAGTTCCTAAACTCTGTTTGCCTCAGTTTCCTCATCTCTAAAATGGGCTGGACAAGAAAATGATGGAAAACCAGTCCAGTGTCTTTGCCAAGAAAACCCCAAATGGAGTCACAAAGACTCAGACACAACTGAAAAACATCTCCAGCAACAAGAAAAAATATATACACTCTAAATTCTCTGATTCTTTATCAAATGTCTTTCTAAATCCCCATTAACCCTTCAATCCAACCAAGTCCTTCTACCAAAGTAATATTCTTAGAGGAATCGTTTGACTTCTGGGGGGCAGGGAGGAAGAGCGTGCTTCAGATCTTTCATATATTTAATCCACCAAACATGGATTAAATGCCTACAGTTTACAAGGTACTCTATAAAAAATGCTTCCCAACATTATACCTTGTAGGGGTATTCTCAGGGTATTATTAAATTCATTTAGTCCTTGGTTATTTGAGCTGAGAAAGAAAGTAGTAGGAGAGAGAATTCAACACAGCAGATAATTACCAAAGCATGTAGATTTATTTAGCTTTGGAATGCTTTTGGTAACATATTTTTATATGGGAATGCCCAATGCTCTTCGAACCAAGAAAACTTTCAATTAAATTTTGAAGAAAAAAACACATTGAGGTCACATTGTGTAGAAGTATCCTATTTTTCCTTAATGCCCCAGAACAAGCAGTTCCTTCCTAGTCCTCATGTCAATATCTTCAAACTATAGTGGTGTACCGGTCTCACCTGAGTGCAACTGAACTGACCTCACTCTAAAATGTCATGGCTGTCTAGCTCATACCTTGACTTACTTTTCTTTAGAGCAAGGCTATAATTAAGGTGGAAAGAAAGAAAGAAAGACAGAGAGGGTGGGGGGGGGGGAGAGAGAGAGAGACAGAGAAAAAGAGAGAGAGAGAGAAAGAGAGAGAGAGAGAGAGAGAGAGAGAGAGAGAGAGAGAGAGAGAGAGAGAGAGAGAGAGAGAGAGAGAAAGGAAAGAAGGAAGGCCATTCTAGTAGCTGAACTGTGAAAAAAGAACTCTTTTTTTCCTTTGACTTATATAGTCAGTAATGTTTTGATTAAAATTCAAGATCTGAACTGGTCTCATCAACAAATGAATTAAGTAAATATTTATAAAGGGGTTAAATAAATAGAGTAATGATAATGTCAGCAAAGTAAAATGTGAAGATCTCTTAATTAAAGGAGTAGCTTGTTATTCTTATATGGATTATCACTTTTCCTCAAAGGTGATTTATGTAAAATGTGAGTACTGCCTATAACTACTATTTTTCAGGGTTTACATCTATCTTTTTCTCATGTTAGGAACATTGGTTATCTTTTATTTGAACTCATATTCAATGAATTCAGTAACAATTCAATGGCATTATTAAATACCATTATGCTAGGTACTAGGAGCACAAAGATGAAAGATGAAAAAAGCCACAGTCCTTGCCCTGCAGGGGCAAAAGAAGTGTAAGCACAGAGCTCTAGGGAAATTGCACAAGGGAGTAATCACTTTCACCTGGTTGATCAGAAAAGACTACATAGAAGAAATGAAACCCAAGCTGAGTCCTGAAGTACCAGGATGATTTCAACAGGGAGAAATAAATTTTTTAAAAGTCTATAGCAGATGGTGGCAGGAGACTACAGGCTGAGAAATAGCTGGTGGTTTAACTTGGACATGCAAAATACATGAAAGAGGACATTGTTAAAAGAAGGTCCACAAGGTATATAGAGAGAAGGCCTTACAAGCCAGGCTAAAGTGTTTATATTTTGTTTTAAGCACCGTAAGTAGTTTACTTGTTTATTGTTTGACAGGGAAGGAGCTAGAGTGCCATGGTCAGACTTGACAATCAGAAAGATTTTTTTTTTTTACCAATTCTCAGTTATGTGAAAGATAGACTGGAAGACCAGTTAGAAGGCTATTGCTGTAGTTCAGGTGAGAGGTATTGAGGATCTCTTGAGGAATTAAGATGGTGATGTTGTGAATGAAGAGGAAGGATGAATGGGACTGATGTTATAAGAGAATAATTGACAAGACTTGGACATTAATAGGATGTAGGGGAAGAAAAATGAGGAAAAAGAGTCCATGATCACTTTAAGATTTCAAACCTGAGCAACTTGAAGAATAGTTAGGATAAATGGAAATTGTAATTTGGGAACAGGAACAGCTTTTGGAGAGAGATAACAAGTTCAGTTCAGGACATGTTTAGTTTGTAGTATCTGCATCCAGAAAGCATTTAGATGCAAAATTGGATTTCAGGAGAAAGAATCCAATCGAGACTGGATATATAGGTTTGAGAGTCATCTACATAGAGGTGACACATAGAGAGGTGATAATTGAACTCAGATGAACAGTGTAGTTTGAAAAAAGGAAGAGGGCTTAGAATAGAGCCTTGGGAAACATCTGTACTTAAATTAAGAGAGTAAGTGGATCAGTAAAAGAAACTGAGAAAAATTCATGAGACAGCAAGAAGGTTTAAGAGAGAGAAAAAAAGCGAAAAAAGGAAGGAAATAAGCATTTATTAAGTGCCTTGTATCAGACATTGAGCTAAGTGCTTTTATACATATTATCCCATTTGGTCATAGGTGCTATATCATCCTCATTTTACAAACAATGAAGCTAAGGCAGACAGAGGATAAGTGTTTTGCCAAGAGTTATGCAGCTAGTGAGTGTCTGAGGCTGGATTTGAACCCTCTTCGTGTTTCCAGGCCCAGATTCTATGCACTACATCACCTAGCTGCCTTCATGGAAACCAACACTATACAGGAATTGAGAAGTAAAAGATGATTACTGCTTGCAGAGAAGGATTATAGATAAGGAAAATAAGTATGAGTAAAATATAAGTCCCTCAAGGAGTTTGTAATCCAATAGAAAAGATAAGACATAGCAGAATGTAATGACCTTGGAAAAGTCAGCTAATCCCTCTGGGCCTCCATTGTCTCACCTACAAAATGAGGGGTTTGGACCAGATGAGTGTTTCTCAAACCTGTTGGTCTCGGGACCCCTTTGCATTCTTAAAAGCTGTTGATGACCTCCCAAAGAGCTTGTTTATATGGATTATATTGTATCTGTAATATTTATTTTATTAGTGATTAAAATGTTTTAGTTTTATTATGGAAATAGTTTTGACCTCATGGATCCTTTAAAAGGGTTTTGGGGATCCCCAGAGGTCCCAGGAGCACACTTTGAGAACCTTTGGACTATATAATTACTAAAGATTCTTCCAGCTTTCAACCTGGCATCCCATGACCTGAGTACAATAAGAAGTACCAACTGTTAACTGGCATTCAAAGAAGAAAGAGATTCCTTAATGGCTGAAGTGGTTAGGGAAAAAGAAAAACTTCATGTATAAGGTAGCATTTAAAGGATGAATGAGATTTGTTTTTTAATTTCCTTTTTTAATATGAATCTAATAATCATTAACAAATATGAAGTACCAATAGCATAGTTTTACATATATTATGAATCTGTGTCAAATGATGACTTTCTCTACTATAAGATGGAGGAGGAGGGAGGGAAACAGTTCAGAATTTAAAATGTAACCAAAAAAATTAATTACATTAATTTTTTTAAAAAATACAAACATCCCAATATACAAAGAGTAACAAGGTAGGACTTCAGGAAGCAAAAACTTTAGAATTTGAAGAAGGAGAAAAAGAATACACAAAAAAAGGTAGTAAGGTATAGGATACATTCCAGAAATGTTAAATAGTCCTTACAGTATAAGGTAAAAGAATGAGAATAGTGGAAGAAAGGTTAACTGAGGCAAGATTTTAGAGTGTCCTTAATATCAGAAGAGTTTGAATTAATTTATATGCTGGAATCTATTCTTCAATAAATGATCAAAAGAAGGAAACAATATTCCAAATGCAAATCATTTATGATTACATAAAGAAAGATCAAACTCTAGAATAATCAAAAGTAAAATTAGATGCTGCCTTAAACCCACCAAATTAGAAAAGATATCTAAATAAAAGCATTGTTGGAATGAATTATAGAAAAATAGGCACATTTATTATGCTGTAGATAAGGCATGGAACTGTGACTTTTTAAAGAAATTGAATTATATTAGAAGAAATCCTTTTCTTTTTCTTTGTCTCTCCGTGTAACTCTTGCATATAGTAGATATTTAACAGACATCTGTAGAATTGAAGTTTGGGATAGATTCAAGGTCTTGCACCTAGTAGCTACTAAAATTACTATTTTAAATATTTTTGAAATATTCAGTTTAACAAGTCAGTCATGGGTTGTAGAGAGGAAAAAAAGGAAATTAATTGAAATTACTTAAATAATGGAGAGGAGAAACGTTGAATTAAGGAAGTAGAAGTGGGAATGGAAAACAGAATGCACAGAAAAGAGATGGTGTAGGAATTAGGCACCAGCACATGCAACTAATTGAGCGTGGGAAACAAAGGAGTCAGAGAAGATTCTGAGGTTCAAGACTGGTAGAAAAGAGAGTAATTATAAAAATAGTTGCCTAAGGAAGAGAAGGGGGCCAGCCTTGGGAAATGGCTTTGCTTGGGTACATCAAGAAGAAGCGATAACAGTGAAAGAAATAAGGATGGAATGTTCCAAGAAAAAGGGGGAAAACTCAGAATTGGCATCATGTCATAGAAACCAATGGAAGGAAGAGTTTTGAGTATAAGGGACGTCTCTACAGTTTCAAATGTTGAAGGTTGAGCAAGGAAAGTAAGGACTCAGAAAAAGTCACTAACGATTTTATAAATCAAAATTTAAATAATGTTAATTTGTTAAAGATGCTCTAGCAATATTGAAACAATATCGAGACCTACAAATCTGAAATCATTCAGTAAGTAGCAATGATGGTAACATAGTGTAGCAGAAAATGTACTTTACTTAAAGGCCAAAGATGTGGTTTTAATGCTGAACTCTGCTACTGATAGGATTGTATGAGAGAGTGACAGCTTAGCCACTTCCATTTTAAAATTTTCTTTTTCCCATAGCTTGAAGCAAGGAAGCACATATCTTACTTAGGACTCATTCTATCTCTTATTCTACCAAAGTGTATATTCTTGTGCGTAAGCATATTGGGACAGCTAGATGGCATGGTGGATAGGGTGAAGTACATGGAGTCAGGAAGACATCTTCCTGAGGTCCAGTCAGGCCTCAAACATTTACTAACTGCATGATCCTATACATGTCACTTAACCCTGTTTGCCTCAATTTTCTCCAGTATCATTGCCAAGAAAACCCCAAAATAAGGTCACAAAGAGTCAGACACAATTGAAACAACTGAACTACAAAGAAGGTATGACCCTTAAATAACTTTTGTTCATGTTCTTATTCCAGATATCTTATGAACAGATGATTCAGTCTAAATGAGGCACTTTAACTTGGTATCTACTAATACTGAGTCTGTGAACTTTGATGGGGGAGGAAATTTTACATCTTCATTTTTACTACTTTCTAGCTGAAATTGACATTTCCTTCAATTATGAATCTAGGTCACAAATATTATCCTGGGAATATGTTCATGATACACACAAAAAGGTTAAGAACTCCTGACCTGGGCCTTAAAGATACTCTGACCCTTCTGGCGCATAATGGTTTCTCTTTCTATTTACTGATATGTGTAAGCTGTTCAGAAGGAAGGAACTTACAGAGATTTGGATTAGAACTGAATCTTGAAGGAAGACAGGGGGTAGCTATGAAAAGCCTATGAAAAGTCACAGGATCAGAAGGAGTGCTAGGTAAGGAGAGCAAGAAGGCCAGCGTCACTGAATCAGAGAGTCCATGGAGGAGAGGAAAACGTAAGAAGGCTGGAAGTGATGAAGGGCTTTAAAAAGGCTTTCCTATTTGATCCTGGAGGTGACAGGGAGCCACTGGAGCTTGGAGGACACAGTCAGATCTGGGTTTTAGGATAATCCCTTTGGCAGATGAGTAAAGGATGGATGGAAGGCCAGGAGCTCAACCAGTAGTCCAGGTGCCAAGGTGGCAGCTGTTTGAGTAGATTGAAGCAACAGACTTGGCAACAGATTGGATATGGAAGATGAGAGGGAGGAGTAAATTGTGCCACCTAGGTTGTATGTGCAGGGGACTGGGAGGATGGTGGTACCCATGACAGTAATAGTGAATTTCCAAAGAGGGGTGGGTTTGAGGGGAAGAGATAATAGTTCTATATGAGATCATATGCATGATCCTATACATGTCACTTAACCCTGTTTGCCTCAATTTTCTCCAGTATCATTGCCAAGAAAACCCCAAAATATGAGACATAATGTGTTTAAAATGTCTGTAGGACCTCCAGTTTGAGATGTCTAACAAGAAGGTGCCGATGTGAGACTACAGGTTAGGAAAGAAGTTAGATCTAGAAATATAGATCAGAGAATCATCTACATAGAGATCATTACTGAATCTATGAGAATTGATGAAATCACCAAACAAAACACTAGAGAGGGAAACAAGTAGAGACTCCAGGTCAGAGTTCTGGGGAGACTCATCTTTAACAGATATGAGACAGAGCTGTCTTTTATTAAGGCAGATACAAAATAGAAATTCAAAATATATGTAAAATAATTCCATTCATCTTATGAATTTTTTAAAATATGGTTTTCATAAAAATATGTATATTAACACATACTGGGCATATTATTATTACTTTAAGTGAATTTATACATGAATATTTTTTAAATTTATCTGTTTTAATTTCTAATATGGCAAATGTTAATAGAGATAACCAGTGATGTGCTCATAAATGTTTTTAATAACTGAATCTCTAGAAAAAGAAAGCACTCACAACACAGTTTTATGCTTCATCTGCATTATTTTCTCCATTACTTGCTTAAGTCATTCAACAAAATAATCAATTAAGACCTTATTTGTATAATTTTCTGATTTCTAAAAACTAAATCAGGCATAAGGATCCCTGATGATGCCTTTTGATTTTAGGAAACTATACATTTACACTATGTATGTTTTCTTGTATTTTTGCTTATTAAATTTTTTTTTTCCAATCGCATTCTAATCTTCTTCGGTTCACACTCAAGAGTGTTGCAGGCAGTGTTTGTATTTGACAACTCTAGTGTAGAATTGAACTGATTCACCAAGAGATCAAAATAGGGAGAGGAGGAGATTATAGCCAATGTCTCCCCTCTAGGCTCATTACTCCACACCTTGAGCTCACTGTCATGGGTCATGGTGTCCCAGAGAGACTGCTGCTCCCTGAGGTTCTAGGGGTAAACCTTGTGGGTGGCCACAAAACTAACACTGTCACTCCCAAGGCCCCACCAATATGTTTCCCATTAGGAATTACTTTTACTTATCTATATTTATATGCATATTAACACAACTAAATATAATTTATTGAAAAAGGAGAATAATAAAGATATATGTGCAACATTTTGTCAATGACTAGTATTGCCACCAAAATATTCTAACTGATTTCTCATTTGTCTGGAAGCTCAGTATTTCTTTATTTAGTCTCTCTCAAGATACTAAATAAAGTCTCTTCTCTTAAATTCCCTTCACAAGATAAAGATGAAAACAGCTCCCTCAGAAAGGATCTCTTCATCTCTTTCTTCTCTGTCTTCTGCAGCTTTTCTCTTGCAATGACAGGAGACCTCTCTCCATGTTCCTTTAAACTAGCACTTTTAATAATCTTTCTGCACAATTTATCTTCATAGATAAAAGAGAAAAAAAACATGCGCTCTCTGCCTGACTCCATAGGGAAAGACAGACATAGTATAAATTCTTCCTAGATCCTCACAGACTATAGATAAATACCTTCTCCTGGATTCTATAGGGAAAGATGCTTCACAAGAAGACATTTCTCATCTGTCTGTCCCACATGGCAGCACCAACATCTGTAGTGTTTAAGACATAGACATTTGAAGCAATGGTTATATGTTCAGTTACACAAATGCCAGGAGGGGAATATAATATAAGGAGAGTAGGTAGGTTTGGGTCTGGTTTAGAATTTGTGAAAGGGAATAATTTGTAACCAGCATGGAAAAATAAGTTGGAGTCATATGGCGAAGGGCTTTAAATACCCAACAGGGGAGTTTCTTATTTCATCTGGAAGGTAATCAGAAGTTAACAAAGCTCCTTGAGAATGGAATGATATGGTCAAATGAGCTTTACAAATATCCATTTAGCAATTGTGAAGAGGATGGATTATAGAAGGAAGAGGCTGGATACAGGAAAAGTAAATCAAAATCTATTGCATTAATATGGCTGAGAGGTGAGAAGAACCTAGACCAGTGTGGCCATACTGCAGGTAGACTTGGGTTCACTTCTGAAACATGCTGGTTTTGTGACTGTGGGCAAATCATTTAATTCCTCGGTGCCCCATATGACTCTATAAGTTACAGAAGAGTTGCTTATCTTCCTGATTAAAGGGAATTTACTTATTCAGAGTTCTACCAATGAACTCATAGGTCCAAATCAAGTGTGTATGCTTGTGTATGTATGTGTGTCTCCATGTGTGTATATCAATACTGAAATCAAGGAAAACTGCTAAAATAACACCCCATACCATAATAAATGTATAAAATGTAATATGTATTATATAATATGAATCAACTATTTAGGTACTAGTTTATCAAGACATACAAGAAATCAATAAAAAGATACCTTAAATAATTTTGAAACATAATAAAAATACTAATATTTCCCAAATTAACTTGTCAATTTAATGCCATACCAATGAAAATGTAAGCAGATTATTTCATAGAATTAATGTTATGACAAAATTAGTATAAAAATGGGAAATAATATTATGCAGTATGAAAAAGAAAATTGACAAAGTTTCTCTAGTAGATTTCAAAACAAGTTATAAAGGTAGTCAATAGGGTATAGTACTAGTGAGTAGTAGTGATATATATACATATATATATAGTGATATATAATAGTAGTGAATTGAATAAGCTATAGAATAGGATAAGCTTTTTAAAAACTCTAGTCACAGAGGCCAATATTTATAAATCTCCATAATTAATATTGGGGAATGGAATTCAATTCAATAAAAACTACTAGAAAAATAGAGATGGCTCTGGAGGAGAAGTGAGGCTGGTGACCTGCACAGCCCTCCCTCATTCAAAACAAAGTCAAGTGCAAGTCATGTCATCATTCCTCTGATGGCAGGGTCTTCTTTGGCAACAAAGGACGAATATAAACCAAAACTAGAAAAAGAATGCCAAAAATAAGTTTTACCTCCCATCATATTCCATAATCAGCTTTAAGTAAATCAGCAATATAAATGCTAGAAAATATTAGAAAAAGGTATTCCTACCCCACCCCACACAAAAACAGGAAATGGAATAATATTTTATTTTTGGCTCATGGGTGGAAAAGGCAAAATGTAAAAGGAGAGTCCATGTGACACAGCAGATAAAAAAAAAAAACTAACTAGCCATAAAAGTAGGAAAGCTGGGCTCGTGGCCCATCTTGGACACATTCTGGCTGTGTGACCCTGAGCAAGTCATCTAATTTCTGAGTGCTCTCTTTGTCACACCAAAAAAAAAAAGTTTCAGAGTATGTTCCAACCTGAATTTGTAGAGAGAAATTTCTTACCTGGGAGTTCTCTATATTAACAAAATACAGGCCCAGTCCATTTTCCTGTGGAGAGAAGGGGTATTTTTATTCATTAAACAAATACAAGAAATCACTAGAGAAAAAAAAATTGTGGGGTTTGATGATATAAAAACAAAAGGATTTTGCACAACATAAAGCAGTATCTCCAATTAGGGAAACACTGAGAAAAAAATTTGTAATTAATGTATTTATAAAGTCTGCTATTTATGATTTCTTAAAAAACCTACTAAATTTATATGTATATGTATGTGTATATATGTATTTATTCATTCATTCATTTATTTAGTAATCAACATACCAATGAACTAATGATCAAATGGCAGAAATAATTTAAAGTACAACTGTTAATACGTGAAAAATGCTCACATTCCCTCAAAATCAGAGAAATTTACTAATCAAGAAAATCTTAAAATACCACCTTTTACCCAAAAGCCTAGTAAAAATGACTCCCCTCCAAAAAAAACACAATAAAATTCAATAATGATGGAGGCATGGAGAAACAGGCACTCTACTGGTGTGTCTGTAGACTAAAGCAAACATTTTGACAAGCACTAAGTCTTTATGAAAGTCACAAATCTGATCATGATGTTAGACCCTGGAATTCTACACTAGTGCTTCTTTTGAAGTAATAGAGAGGAGAGTACTTAGTATTGGATAGGGATTCAAGAAATCCTCCAGTAAGGGTGGCAACTTTGAGCCTGAAAGGTTACAAGAGAGATACTTAGGGACAGCATTCCAGTCATGAAAGACAGACTGTTCAAAGGCCCAGAGACTAGAGATGGGAATTTATTTACAGGAAACAAAGTATTTCAATTTAGCAACAGTTTCGACTAAATAAAATCCAATTAGTCAAACAGAAGAGAATAAAAATTGTCTTGAGCAACAGCCAAGGTTCAACTGGGATTAACTAACTGAATTTTAAGTGAATCCCATCAGCACAATTATGTGTCTTTCTCCAGCAATATTAAATATTGTAAAAATAGAAAAAGGCAGGTAGTTGATCACAACCCAGGTTTGTGATTTGACAAAACATAAGCAGTGACAGAAAAATGGGGGTAGGAATTCAAGTGTAGAAGGCAGTGTCATACTAAGCCAATATTATGATGGGAGGACAAGGCAGGGCAGAGGGAGTGGAGGGGTGGAATGACAGAAGTTACGGGTGAGGACAAAGGAAGATTTTAGGAAAAGGGAGGCAGAAGAGAGAGGAAGAGAAAAGGAAAGCTGAGAGACTGTAATTTAGACTGCTGCATCCAGGAAATGATGGGTTGTAAGAGATGATCCTTTGATTCGACCTTGTTGTGCAGCTGAAATGGAATGGTGTAGATCATAGGATTTGAAAAAGGTAATGAACTGGGAAAACAAAGTGTTTGAGGTTGTGTTGCTTGCCAAAAGTCATATGGCAAATAAGTATCAGAATTCTCACTTGAAACCAAGTTCTCTGAGTGATAATTTCATTTTCGTTACAATAATGTTTCTTTCTACAGAAGGAACTGATAAGTAGAATAATTTTACATATATATATATATATATGTCTGTCTATCTCTACCTATCTCTATCTATGTGTCTGTCTATCTATCTATCTACACACCTATTTGTATTTAATGTTAGCCATCTCTAGGGTGAGTGGAATGAGGCAAGAAAAAATTTACAAGGCAATTTGGTATATTTGAAAAGAACAGCAAGTCTTGCATAGTAGATTTGCAGTTTCAAGCACAATCATCTTTTTTTGTTGTATTATGTTATGGAAATTCTTCTTTTATTCCACAAATTAAAAATAGAATTAAAAATCATTAATAAAACATTGCTTATAAGTAAATAAAAAATGAGATTTTGTTAAGAACCCTTCTTTTGAATTTCCATTTTTGCTGGTTTGGTTTGGTTTGGTTATATCTGTGATTACATTAATGCAGGGAACTCCAGATGAAGAAATTACCAGAGCAGACTTGTAACTTGTGCAGTTTATAGGCTATAAGAGCTTTCTGGATCACTGAGAGGTTAAATGACTGTCTGAGATGGAACTTGAACTCAGCTCTTCCTGCCTAGAGATGAGCTCACTGTCTCCTG
The DNA here is from genome assembly GCA_023548195.1 of Bettongia penicillata ogilbyi. Classification (NCBI taxonomy): domain Eukaryota; kingdom Metazoa; phylum Chordata; class Mammalia; order Diprotodontia; family Potoroidae; genus Bettongia; species Bettongia penicillata. Next base: position 196,504 of record JAJHZJ010000230.1, read on the forward strand.
TACTAGCTGCCTCCCATGGATTTCCTTTATACCAAGATAAATATTTAATTGTACTATTATTTATTTTACTACATTACATTAAATGAATGAACTAAATGAGCACTGATGTTTGCTTTATATCATTTTCTCCCAGTAACATCTCTTCCAAAGATTTTATCTACCAATAATTGACTTTTACTTCCAAAGTTAACATATGAATATAAACCTAACCTGCTAAAACCATATACTTACTTCAGATAAAATGAATTCAGTATACATAAAATCTGATTTCTAGTTTATCTTAGTATCTATGGGCAGAGAATTGACTATTATTCAGATTCTTTGCCCCTTAACATATTGACAGTCAGCTTTATATAACTCTATACAGCATCCAACCCATGGGGGTAACTTATCTTAATAGAATTGCACCTGGTTATCTGATGAATAATGGCAATATACCCACATTTCTCCTCTTAACTACGCTAAATTCATTTTCAGCTCCCACTCAGCAGCTGACTGGCTTTATCTTGTAAGAACTGAAGGCAGAGCCTTCTTCGCTGAATGTCTGGCTATACAACTCTTTGTCATTCTAGATGAGCTCAGACTTTTGGACCAGGAAATAGAATTGTTTTAAACTATCCTGCCCACCCTAAACAGATAATTCTGACTCCTCTAGACTCTTGTTTAACATGCTGTAGACTGAGGAAAAAAATAAGGAAAAGAATATTCATTTTCTTCTCTCTCCTTTGTCCAGGTACCCTCTTTCTGCCTTCCCCTCCCTCCCTTTCCTTTCCTTCATTTTTTTTCTCCTTCCTTATTCCCTTTCCTCTCACCCTTCCCCACCTTTTGTTTTTCCCTCTCTCCTTTTAGCCAGAATAGAAAATCATTGTTCATTGCTTTTGGTTTTGATATGTACTGCATACACTTTATTTTGAGAAAATTATAGTTCATAAAGATTTTCCAATAGGTATATTTCCTGTGATTTTCTGGCAGACTTTCATAAAATACTATGATATACTGATAGATGTAAAAAAAGATATGAATATTTATTTACTTAGGATGCTATATTGTACCTACATCTAAAAAGGTTTTGGATGGCTTAAATTTATTTTTTTTAAAAATCACAAAAATAGAAATCTTAAAAATCAAAGAAATAAAACACTGAAATTCAAAAAAAAAACACTGATAAGTAAAATCAGCTATTAAAAAACTTGTAAAATAGACAAATCATTTTATCTAAACCATAAAAAGAGAAGAAATGCATTGTCAACATAACAAGGTAACAAGAAACAATTAATGAAAAGGAAATAAAGGAAATTATTGGAAATTACTGGAAATTACTTTTCAATATGCCAGCAAAAAATAATTTAAATGAAATGTTTAGAAAAATGTAAGTTACCAGATTATTAGAACAAAATTTTTAAAACTTAAATAAATCTCAGGAAAAGAGATTAATCATATCATAAAGGATCTCCTAAAGGAGGAAAAATAGGCACAAATGGATTTGCAATTTAATTCTATCAGAAAATCAAAGAACAATTAACTTAAATTTTAAACAAATTGTTTGCAAAAATAGGAAATGATGCCATCCTACCAAATTCCTTCTGTAAGATAAATGTGGTCTTGATAATTAAACTAGGGAGAATGAAGGCAGAGAAATAAAATTATAGACCAATAGCTCTAGTGAGTATATGAAAACATTGAATGAAATATGTATTTAAAATTTACATAAAAGTTTATAATAGTAAGTAGCATTTATATAGTTCTTGAAGTCTTCCAAAGCATTTTACATGTGTTATCTCATTTTATTATACCACAACCATGTTGGATTTATTATAGGAATATACAGTTGGCATAATATTAGGAAAATTATAAGCACAACAGATTACATTATTACAAAAATCATATGATTATCTAATTAGATGCAGAAGAAGTCTTTGACAAAATGTAATATCCTTTCAGAAGAAGAAAACAGACAAACATAGCAATTGACCTTAACTTAATATAGAAAAATATATATTTAAAACCAAGAACTAGAATTATCTCTAATGTAGGATCACTAGAAGTCTTTCTAGTAAGATCAAGGGTAAAGCAAGGATATCTATTGTCATCACTATTATTTGATATCATTCTAGAAATATTACCTATAGCAATGAGATAAGAAGAAAAGAAATTGGGGGAATAAGCAGAGACAAGAAGAAAGGAAAAATATCTCTTTGAAGAAGATATGATGGTTTACTGAAAGAACCCATTCAACTGAAATTAACAAAATAATAACTTCATTAAAGGTGCAAAATATGCAGTAAACCCATAGTTATTGGCATTTCTATATGTTTCTAAAAAAGCAGCAACAAGAATTGAAAAAAGAAATTTAATTTAAAATGACTACCAGATATATAAAATCTGGCAGTCTACTTACCAGGATACACCCAGGTAGATATAACTTCAAAACACTTCACTGAAATAAGAAAGATTTAATAACTGAAGAGTTCATTGATTATGACTGGGCATTGCTAATACAATAAAATGATAATATTACCTGTAATAATTACAGATTCAGCCCTATACCATTATACTTATCAAAGTATTATTTTATAGAGCTAGTTAAACTATTTCAAAATTCATCTGAAAGAATGGTCAACTATTTCAAGGAAAATCATTTAAAAGAAGCAAGTAGGGGGTGAATAATGTGCAAGATCTCAAACTATAGGCAATAGTCATCAATGTGGAAATGTGTTTAATATGATTGTACATGGATAGTCTATATCAGATTACATGCCATCTTGGGGAGGAGAGAAGGGAAGGAGAAAGGAAAAAAAATTTGGAATTCAAAATATTATAAAAGTGAATGTTGAAAACTATCTTTGAATGTAATTGGAAAAAATAATATATTAGTAAGTGGGGAAAAAATAAGGCAATAGTCATCAAAATAACTATGTCAAGAAACTGTTTCTGGCTAAACAAGGGTAGAAAGGATCATAGGCTACATGATTTAAAAAAAATAAAAGTTTTTGAACAGACAAAATTAACAAAACTGGAAGGGAAAATAGTTAAATGGAAAAAAAAATCTTGCAACAAATTACTCTGAGAAAGATCTGCTATCTATGATATGTAGGAAAATGATACAAATTCATAAGAATAGAGGCTATTTTCCAGTAGATGAATGGTCAGAAGCTATAAGTAGGTAGTTCTCAAAGGAACAAATCCTACTATATCCAAAAATGAACCTATATAAAGAAAAATTCAAAATTAAAACAATTCTTATCTTCCATCACACATTCATTAGATTGGCAAAAATGACAAAAATGAGCAGGAGCTGTGGGAGGATGTACAATTAGTGGAGCTATGAATTAATGCAATCATTGTGTAAAGCAAATTGCAGGTATATTCAATGAATCACTAAACCATGCACACCTTTTCTAAGACCCAATGATACTACTGCTAGATATGCTCCTATATCAAATAAAATAGAAAAGGATCAGTACATAAATTAAAAAAAAATAAAACCTTGTACCATCACTTTTTATTGTAGTCCCCCACGAAAAAAAACTGGAAACAAAATGAGTGACTATTAGATGAGCAATTGCCTAACAAATTATGGTATATGAATGTGAGATAATATTATTGTGCTAAATGAAATTATAAAAGGGCCAAATTCCAAGTGGTCAGGGAAGACTTATGTGAAGTAATGTAATATCCTAGAATGAAGTGACCAAACTATTTAAATATATATTTACATATATATTTATTTATACATAAATATATACATACATACACACACACACACACACACACATATATAGGGGCAGCTACATGGTGCAGTGGATAAAGCACCAGTGCAGGAGTCAGGAGGACCTAAGTTCAAATCTCACCTGAGACACTTGACACTCACTAGCTGTGTGACCTTGGGCAAGTCACTTAACCCCAATTGCCTCATCCTGGGTCATCTCCAGTCATCCTGATGAATATCTGGTCACTGGATTCAGATGGTTCTGGAGGAGAAGTGAAGCTGGTGACCTGCACAGCCCTCCCGCACTCAAAACAAAGTCAAGTGCAAATCATATCATCATTTCTCTGATGGCATGGTCTTCTTCAGGAATGAAGGATGAACACACATATATACATATATGTTTTATGCATAAGCATACATACATATATTTATACTGAAAAGGAAAATAATTTCAAAAGACTTATGACTGATCAATATAATGATCTATCATGACTCTGGGAGACTAATGATAAAACATACCTCTCTCCTCTTTATGGAGAGGTGATAGAATCTGGCAGGTAAAGAATTAGCCAAACATTTTCAGACACAACTAATATGACACATATTTATTTTGCTTGACTATTTTTATTGCTTACGAGGAATGGTTTTTATTTTAAGGGGAAATTTGAAGGAAGAGTGAGGTAATAGTGATAAAAAGAAAAAGGTGCTAATGAAATATTCACAAATCCCGCGTAATTGAGCAAAAGGAAGTTTAAAAGGGAATATAGACAAGCAGGTCATTGTTAGTACAACCACGATAGATGTGTTTACACAGATACATACACACATATAAATGCTGTCAAAAGAGTCTATGCTATAAAAGCATAATGCTATAAAAGCATAAAATGCTATAAAAGAGTCACAGTTTCACAAACAATCCTCTTTCAGGTCTTCTTTGTATATGGAAATATTCATACTTATTGATTTTTTTCTAGTTCATCATTTTGAAATTAAAGAACATAAAGAAAAAACAAAGGACACCAATAATTAAAAAAAAAACCAACCAAACAACAACCTTATTTCACAAAGATTTTAATCAGACCTGAAAGTCAAGTGCAGCAGACTACAGGGAATTTTGTTGTTCAAAGCTTTGCTTTCCCTAAGGTACAAAGAGTTTCATAATGTACAAAGCTTTTTGACTTGCAGTATGGATACATAAGATGTAGGACTGACAAGAAGGTGAAAATTTTAAGTTCATGCTTCCAAAGGCTAATTTATATTAAATGCTTTGGTACAGCTGTTCTTGGCAGATTCCAGCTGTAAGTTGAACAGGACAGGTGGCAATCCCTGTTCAGTGCCTCATTATCACCAAGAGGCTTTGATCTGGCTAATGCATAATCAATCAGTTTCTGAATTTTAATATCTTCTCCATTTTCATTTCACTTGTTTTACTTAAATTTATTTTTCAAAATCCCTTCCTGATTTTGTTTTTTTAATAAGATTATTTTTGATCATTTATTTATTTGGACACAGCTAGTCTTCTGACATGCCAGCTGGTGCTCATGATGCCCTTGGAACATAAGCATTATTCTTCTTGCTATGCCCTTATAAGCTCCAAGTAGCTGAATCCAAATGTAAAGTTTTAGAAAGGATTTGAAAAAGTTAGTATTTAAAAATGCCCTCCAAACTTGCTGAGTCAATGTAGAATACTAGAAACATATGCTAAACTTGAAGACAGAGGACCTGGGTTCATATCCTAGGTCTGCCATTGCTATTTATGTGACCACACTACTGTAAAATGAAAGGGCTCAACTAGGTGATTTCTAAGATTCCTTCCAGTTCTAGAGCTATGACATTAGCTTATGACTCTTTCCCATTCTCTTCTGCATTAGTGAAATACTATGAACTATAAAATGGCTTCATTAAGAGATTCATTATGATAACCACATATACAGAAAAAATAAGCCTCCTTAAACAATTGGTAAACAGGCATTTATTAAGTAATAACTATATGCTGGGCACTGTGTCTATGTGTGTATAAATATATCTACTTATAACTATCTATATTTATGTCTATTTTAATAAGCATATAACTTCCTATAATACTTAAATGAAATGATGATCTCATCAATACACTCTTGCCACTGGGACATATTGCTACATTTCCAAGTCCTTATTCTGTGCAACTTCTCCTTTTTAGCAAAATGTATCTCAAGATCCTAGACCACTTATAATAAACATCCTAAAAAACTGCTTCTTCAGAATTAGCAGTCCTGGCCAACAGAAGTCATTCATTGCTGTTTCAGCAGGCTAAGTGCTATTAAAATCAGGGAGTTTTAAGTTAACAGACTGGGCTCGCCAGAAATATCAAACCAACATAAAAAAATATAGTTGTTCTAAGTTAGCTCATTCATAATAAAACTAAATCTCCCAGAGATGGTTTCCATCATATTAAGCTCTGGTCCTTTTGTCGGCGTCCTTTTCTGATAGGTATGTGGATAACATAATGGTCCTGTCTGTCTAAATATGGAAAGCTTAAAAAACAGATGGCTTGGAGACATTTTGTTTATTATATCATTGCTTTTAATAGCATAAGTATTTTTCTCCAATGACCCTTTTCATTTTTGGTGACATTACTAGCACATTTCTTTAATATATAATCCATAACATTAACATGAAAAATGCCTCTTAAATACTATTACTTTCTCCATCTGTGACCCAATACTGAATATTATCATCTAATGATCATTCTTATTGCAGATGGCCCCTGTTTAAATGCTTCAGAATTGCATTTTACGGACATTTAAAATGTGCCCAAAGTAGATTGACAGATTGAATGACTTAACATCTAAAACCTGCATCTATGCAATGTACAGTAAATGACTGGAAAAGGAAAACGTCATTTCTCAAGTGGCCGCATTTAACACCAGTTGGTATAGGGAAGAGGCCAGAGAATAAAATAAAAGAATAGCCAATGAAATGAGATAAACAGAAGAGAAGGAGGAAAGAAAGGATGGCAAAGTAGTAAAGAAGAGAGGGGGAGAAATAGAAGGGCAAGAACAGGGATAGAAGAGGAAGCTGGACCTAGAGAGGATTGTGGGAGGTGGGAGGCAGGGCAGAAGGGAAGGAGGAGAAGAAGGTTGCATGGAAAGATGAGAACTCCAGCAGCCACCAACCTGACTATTGTAAGGAGCTACTTCCTTCCCTTCCTTTCAACCCCTAGGAATAGGTCTTGGGACAGTGGTGACAAAGGAAGAGTGCAGCAGCTCCTCAGCTATTTCCTAGTTTAAGGGCTAAGTTAATGGGGCTTCTCCCAGGGAACATTCATCACTGCCTACCTTTTTATTCCTACTCCCCACATTTTGAGACCTCTTTTAGGTGCTAGATGTCATCCAGATATCTCTGGCATGACATAAAGTTAGTACAGAATAAGTACAAAATAAATACAGAGGCAGAATCTATGATATTTTTATACATCAACCAATTCATCTTTTCATATACAATCATTCATGCAGTTTTCTTTTTGTAGGTCAGAAGAGGGAAGATGAGTTTAGATTTAGAAATATGATTGTCTTGCCAATATCATTAGCCATATCAATATGGCCATGACTTTTGTTTACTTTTACCTTAGATTTCAATCATTTTGTATTGAATTTGACCCATATGTTTTAGGATTTTAAATGTGCTACCAGTATGAGAAAAAATGGTAATGGAGTTGAGAGGAAAGAGTCAAGTACTGTTATAAAACCCGAATGAACTGTGAATTTTGGTTCACCTTAGCTAATTCCTAAAAATATAAACTTCTAGGTCAAAGGATATGAATAGTTTTCAGACAAAGAATTCAAAGTTTTCTATAATTATATGAAAAAATGCTCTAAATCACTATTGAATGGAGAAATGCAAATTAAAAAAAAACTGAGGTATTACCTCATACCTATCAGAGTGGCTAATAAGACAAAAACAAAAATGTTGGATGCTGGAGGGGATATGGAAAAACTGGGACACTAATGTACCGTTGGTGGAATTGTGAACTGATCCAACCATTCTGAACAATTTGTAACTATGCCCAACTACACTATAAAACTATGCATACCCTTTGGTCCAGCAATGCTACTACTAGGTCTATATCCCAAAGACATCCAAAAAAAGGGAGGAGGGGACTCATTTGTACAAAAATATTCATAGTAGCTCTTTCTGTGGTGGCTAAGAATTGGAAATCCCAAGCAATGACCATCAATTGGGGAATGACTCAACAAGCTGTGGTATATGATTGTAATGGAATATTATTGTGCTGTAAGAAATGACGAGCAGAATGATTTCAGAAAAACCTGGAAAGACTGACACATCAACTGACACATAGTGAAATACACAGGACCAAGAGAACATTGCACACAGAAGCAGCAATATTGTTCAGTGGAGAACTGTGACTGACTTAGCTCTTCTTAGAAATACAACGATCCCAGACAATCCCAAAGGACTAATGATGAAGCCTACTATCCACCTACAGAGAAAGAACTGATATCGATTGAATACAGATTGAAGCATGCTATGTTCACTTTCTTTTTTTTTCTTTTATTTGAGGCTTCTTGTACAAAATGACTAATATGGAAATATTTTACATAATTGCAAATGTATAACCTATATTTGATTGCTTACCATCTCAAGGAATGGGGGTAAGAGAAGAAAGAAGGTAGGGAAGGCTAGAATTTGGAACTTAAAACTTTCAATAAAAAAGCCTAGTAGACCTTAAAAAATAAACAAACATTTATAATGATAGCTTGATAAGTGACAGTATTGCTTCAGAGAGCTAACGAGAAAATTCAAAAATTATTTTGCATTTTAAAAAATTTTTTTGCTATGTTTCCTTCATTACTGAGTGGAAAAGAATGTACCAGTGATGACAGAATACAAGAATTTATCCTGAAAGTTTATCAACAGCCTCGTGGGTTGAATTAATTAATCTTCAAAAACCCTCAGTAAAAACACAGCCAAGTCAAATACCTTCAGAGCTTTTTATTTGTGGGGCTTTTAATTATTTTGACACTTCCAGCCTTTACTGCATCCACTGTCTCTCATTGATCGGGCAGCTGTCTCTAATGGTACAGATTGAAACCCATCTATACTTGCTCAACTTCTTTTATTCTAATTTTTGCATTCCCATCAATCCTCAATTTTCTTAATCAACTTTTTTTTATATTTTGTAGGTAGCAGTGTAATACTCACAATCTATAACTTCACTTTCATTATCTACTAAACCACCTCCTTTTCCGAGTTACACATTTCCTAACCAATGTCCCTTTGATTATTTAGCGTATATATGTACTTATCTGCAATATGGTATAGGCCATACTCACCAGGCATTTCTCTATTGACCGCCATTTTACCCAATATTTTCCTTCTTGAGAAATTGTTTATCTTCATGATTTTCAACCATTTTCAAGCATCATTGGGAGAAAATTAGTTTGAAAAAAATGAGTTTTTTCCTGTCAGGCAGCACCTTGGGATTGTGAAAAGCACAGATCAATTTCATTAACATGACATAGTGCACTCCTTTATTCAGTTCTGATCTATCAGTCAGTGTCTAAGTAATTTACGAAGCGCCAGTTCCAGGCAAGATACTAAGGATACAAGTACAAAGAATCAAACACTCCCTACCCACAATAAGCTTACATCCTAAAGGGAGAGACAAGATACATAAAAATTTATACAAGATAAATATACAATTTTATATTTATTTATATTTATATATAAATTTATATTCATTATAAAGTAAGGGCGCCAAAATTTGGGGGAATTCAAAAAGCGTCATGCAGAAGATGGTGCCTAAATTACATTTTTAAGAAGATATGAACTTGAGAAGGTGTAGATAAGAAGAGAAAGTATTCCAGGCATAGAGAATGGCCACTAAAAAGGCATAAAGACAGAAGTCCAGAAAGGGGAACAATATTGATTGAGGCTGTAAAGATAGGTGGGGACCAGGCTATATGTGCTCTAAAAACTAAACAAGAAAGTGTATATACAGAGGTAATAGGAAACCACTGACATCAGTTGAGTAGGAGAGTCACTTTTCCCAATTTTCACATAAGGAAAATTTCTTTGACAGCAGTTTATAGGATGAACCAGAATGGAGAGAGACTTGAGGAAGGGAGATTACTTAGGCTGTGGCAATAATCTTGATAAGCGATGATGAGAACCTGAATGAAAATGGAGCTATCTCAGTGGAGAGAAAGGTTAATGTTGGAAGGTAGAAATGGAAAGGTTTTGTTTTTCTTTTCAGCTTATTGACTATGTGAGACAAAAGAGAGAGGAGGGTACAGGATAATGCCTAGATTTTGATCCTGAGGCAAATGTAGAATGATGCTGTCTCCTCAGAAATAGAGACGCGTGGAAGAGGAGAACGTTTAAAACAAAAAATAATAATCTTAGCTAATGGTGCATCTGCAGTGCTTGTCCAAGATGTATAAACGTATTGATAAATTAACTCAATAGGCTTCCTATCCATCAGCATGTCATAGGCTGGGCAAAAAGAATTTCTCTTTAACCTGTAGGGTTTTTTGTTTATGCATTGTTAGGCTTATCTCTTTTGAGTGACAGAACAGGCCCTGTAACATTCTGGAGCTTGATACAATCAGCCCAGTGGCATCAGAAAACCTGACAGTTTGGAAAACCTTGCCATCTATAGACAGTTCCTCTTCCATTTGGACTTTTTGAATGACATTGATGACGGTGGTGAATACCTTTGTCAAGTATGTGTCTCCCCAGTGTATGCCTTGCTTAAGCACTTAATACGTGTTGATTGATTGGATAATCAGAAGGTTGTTGAGCAGTTATATCTGTGGCCGCAATTAATCAACAGATCTTCTGGATTTTTGACATGTATGTGAGAAACTCCTTATGGCCTGAAGAACTGTAAGGCTACATTTTATCATTTTGTTCTACTGAGTCAAATTCTTTATTTTTTAATCAACACACAATAAACATAGCAGAGGATATCTGTAAATTTCAGTCAATTGTATATCCATGAAGATATTTTCTACTATAGAAAATCATTTGTGAAAGCCTTTCTGTTTCCTTCTTGTATATTCATTAAGGCTTTCCTCAGTACATGTATAGGTCATTTTCATGAAAAATTTATAAAGATAGAAAAGTAAGCACACAGGTCAATACTTTTTACTATTCTCTTGGTTGTCTTTTCTGGTAAAATATAATTTGTTACTTTTTTTTTCTACTTTTTAATACATTCTTCCCTGAATGTCATTATCCATTACTCAAAAAGCACCCACTTTGTGCCAGTGTAAGAGCATAGATTTAGATTTAGAGCTAGAGATGGGAGAGATCTCTTCTGTCATCAAACACGTCCCCTCCCCTCCCTTTTACTCCTCTTCCTTCTCCTCCCCTTTCTTCCTTTCCCTTCCCTTGTCCCTTCTTTTCCCTTCCTTTCATCCTTCTTCTCTACTACTTCTCAATAAATGCACACTAAAGTGTTAATAGTTGAAAAGGCTGACCATATTACACCTCCTACGGATATATGCATGTTATTGACATTCTTTAATCCCTAAAGAATAAATCTAATGGATTTTTTTAGGTCAAAGGAAGATGATGTCAAAGATACTTGAAGTTGGCTAAGTGGTTGGAAGATATAAAAAAAGTTCTCCAATTGCAAACTCTCAACCATATGAAAGAAGGCTGGGGATTAATCAAAACTTGTATGCCAAGACTGATTCAAACCAGTCTGGGAGTTCAGGTTCATGTCTGGAATGAAAGGAGACAATTTTAGATTATCCAGAACTTAATAAAAGGAGATTTATTTAACCGTGTCATGGAAAGGATATTCAATAAACGTATATCATTGATTCAGATGAGCATTTGCTCTCATTACATATTGGCAACAGGCCTGAGGGAAAAACTTCTGACTCCTTGTGCACTGACTTTTGTACTTAGGCTATTAGTAAGTTTCATTTAAATTTGTGATTTGAAAATCACTGAATAATTTTCTTCCATATGATTTCAATGCTTCAAAACTATACTAGCCTACATGTTGTAGATATTATTCCTATTACATTATGGTTGCAGAGTATGGTGCACTCAGGAGATAGAAGTGTTATGAAAATAAAGGGAAGAGAGCAGATGCTCTACAGGATCCTTGTATCGCCAAGGCAATATCCTCAGCACGGATGGCAACTGTGAATATGCCAGCATAGTTCTGAATCACGAAATGTAACAGACTCTCCATACAGAAGGCAGAAGAAAAGCGTTCAGACATGAGAAAGCTGAATCCCAATACCAGAAAACCGAATCCATCACAGCATAATGCACATTATTAGTGCAAGGGACACCTCAGTTCCCAACCCTTCCCATAAACAAACACAATCCTAGCTGTCTGCTTGCCTGCATCCTCTCTCTCCCTCCACTCTAACTGCTCTCACTCATTTTCTCCTAGTTCTGCCCCATCCTTCCTGTTCTACCCCTTCAGCAAGTTCTTCCTACAACATGTGACTAAGGATTTCAGCAGGTCACATGGGCCTATTAATGGATGGGAAAGATCTTCAATTTAAGCAAAAATACATTAATAATACAATCCTCCAGGAGTAGATTGTGAACGGTGTCAGAAAAGGGCACCAAGGTCTGACCCCAGGTTTAATATTATTTTCACTACACTTTGTTAGTAGCGGTTCTGGAGAGGGTCTCATCCTTCACTCCTTTACCAATGATCTCAAACTAATTATGTCAGACTTGCTCAATTTATTGTTCTAGACATTATGAGTAGAGCTTTAAATTAGATCTATTCTTAGAATGGATATAGAAATGATTTCATTATTCATATCGAGAAGTTCCTTTACGCAAGAAAATATATTTTCTTCTCAGGCAGGCATACTAAAGAACTATACTTTCCCTTCCACAACGTGATAACGTTATTAAGTCACATGGGAAAAAAAAAAAGACACTAAGCTACTTTGAGGATACTCAAAAAAAAAAAAAATTCTGTCCAGAGTTCTTTAAACAATTATTTGAGATGATATCCATTAAAGTCAGCAGTCGATCCTAAAGTGGACATGGGAGAAGTCTCCAAACTAGAAAGGTCAAAGGCTAATGAATTTATGGCATAAGCCCAGACCCGGGTTTAAATCTATTCAATACACCAGAAATGATGCAAAATTGATGTTTTTGGTTGGCGGTAGGTGATGGAGTGGGAGGAGAGAGATAAGTGTCAGAGCTATTTTTTTTTAAATAGCGTACAAATGATTTGGAGATCTAAGATGTGCAACGTGACCTAGTAAAAAGCAAACTAGATTGGTAATCTTAACTTGAATTCTAATCCCATTTCTACCACTAATGAGATGTGTGGTCTTATGTAAATCATTTTAACCCTTTAGGACTCTGTTTACTCTTTCCAAAAGGAGAGAGTTAAACTAAATGATCTCTGTGGTCCTATCAGTTCTAAAATTCTATTTCTACATTATAGAAGGATGGTGCATGTCTGTGCAACTAAAGTAGAGTGACTTCCTTCAACTCAGTATTTACATTAGTATAGTGGTATTTTTTTATCTAACATTCCCATTAGGGATGACAAAATATAATAAACATCAATTTTTTTTTTAGATCTTAAGAAGAATAGTTCAATACGAATCAGTATGATAGTATAAATAATCAATGATTTTATGTTTTTTATGAATAGAGAGAGAGAGAGAAACTAAATCACAAAACAAATTTAAGTAACATTTTCTAAATAACATTCTTAGACATTACCAAAAGAAGGTATTGGGCATAAATACAACAAAATTCCAGTAAGTTAAACATAGCTATTGTCAATTAAAATACACACACATTTATAAAGTAAATAGATTGAATGTCCTCTTCTCAAAGGTTCTTGGCATAATAATTATAAAAATAAAGAAATAAGCATAATTGGAATCAATAGAGATAGTAGTTTTTAAGTATTCCAGAATTGCCTTCTATTCTATCCAAAATCATCAGATTATTAGAGGAATGGCGATGAATTATTCGTTCAGTCAGCAAACATGGATGGAAAGAAGAGAGCAGCTGGTAGAATATGGGAAATGATTGTATCGGGGGGACATGAGTAACGGTAAAGGTAATTTTAATTTCAAGGTTTTAAGCTTTGGTGATGGAAAGTATAGACTGACACTAAAAGAAATAAGAAACTCAGGAAGAGAGAGAGGTTTCATAGTAAAGATGAGGTAAAATAATTAGTATTGGTGATATATGTTTTCTACATTCCTCCCTCCAATCACGTTCAACTTATTCTATTGTATTGTTTTTGATTTACAATCTTTCTCTTCTCAGTCTATGCTTTATTTCTCATCCATGATCACCTAAGAGCTGGATATTTTCCATAACTTCCTACAGCCCTAACTTTCCCAAGAGCACTTATGTCTCATAGATACTTTGATCTCCCTCTTTACCTTTCCTTCTCTCTCTTTCTTTCTCCCTCTCCCTCTCACCCTCTGTCCCTGTCTCTCTAGTTCTCACTCCCTCACTTTTTCTTCTCTCATTTTTATCCCTTCCCCTATCTCCTTCCCATTTTCTGTTCTCCCATCTCTTCTTCCCTCCTTCCCCTTTCTTCCCACCACCCACTTTCTATTATTCATTCTCTATTATTCAGCCTCTTCACCCACCTACCCTACTTCAAGACTTTGAAATTTCATCAGCTTGGATACCATTTTCACCAATGCTCATCATAGTCTCCTCCATATCTTAGTTGTCACTCTCCACTAGTTGTGGTGGCATAAGTCTTTCTGAACTTCGCTTAATTGGTAGTGGGAAGATAAAGACAGAGTTCTTTATAGGGCTGCTTTTATTCCCATCTTTGAATTTTTTTTCAACTTGGCAAGACCTTACACCTTGGTCTCTGCTGGCAGAGACAGTAGGACTTTGAAAAGTCATAGTACCCCTGTTATATAATGAGGTTTGCCAATATGACTTTAGCAAATGTTTATCCCACTTAGGTATCAAAAAACAAAAACTTCATGGGGAAGTTGTCCTCTAGGCTGATTGCTAAAGCAAAAGGGAGGCATGAAACTCTCAGACTATCCATTATGTCTTTTGACAACATTGCAAAAATGCAAATTTAAAGTGATTTTACTGAATTTGTTTCCTGCATTATAAATATAACAGTGTAATTGCACACATAGGGTTGCATTTTAAGAAGATATACCTGTATTCTAGGCTGCTGTTAGAATAAAGAGCTATAGTTATTGAAGAAGAAGAAAGCTGCATTTGCTAAAATAGTATAGCCGTAGGCATTATTCATCTAAAAGGGAGAAAGAATTGGATTTTTCTGTTCTCAAATGGTTGAATATTAACTTTTCTACAGTCAGTTTCAGTTTATGAAGCCTTCTTTATCAGTTCATTTACTGGCAATTTTTTGTTTGCTTTTGTCCAAATCTCAATAACTCAAGTCATAAATGTTTAAATTTTTTTAAAAAGATTATACTACCACTCTACATGCTGATGAAATTGGAATGTTCCAGATAAGGATAATTCAAGCATGAATTTATATAGAATGTTGCATTTTAATTGAAAAAGACCCAAAATGAAAGGAGACTCTGACAGTAAAAAATTACTCCTTCTAATAGCTACATTATTATTGAATATATGTTCTGTATTTTCATGAGGATAACAAGACTTGCCACTTGTTTCAAAAAAAAAGTGACAGGACAAAAACAATTTTAAGAGACATATTTACATTTTTTAATCATAGACTCATAAATAAAACTGTATT
The DNA here is from genome assembly GCA_023548195.1 of Bettongia penicillata ogilbyi. Classification (NCBI taxonomy): domain Eukaryota; kingdom Metazoa; phylum Chordata; class Mammalia; order Diprotodontia; family Potoroidae; genus Bettongia; species Bettongia penicillata. Next base: position 211,935 of record JAJHZJ010000230.1, read on the forward strand.
TTGAATTATTTCTCGAGAAGTAATTGACATAGTGTAAGAAATCACTCTAAGAACCACTACAGCTGTCTCATTTCTCTTTAGATGCTCAAAACAAAATATGTCCTTATCTATGAAAGAATTCCTTTTGACATATGCATTTACAAAATATGAAATATAGACTTCCTTCACTTCCTAAGGAAAAACCTATAGTTTAAAAAGAAAATTTAATGTTTTCCCCCATTACCTTAATAAAAACATATATTTTTAAAATACCCTATGTACCAAAGAATATCCATTCATCATCCTTAGACAATATTAGCATCACTTTTTTTAGGGAAAAGAAAAATCATAATTTTTAGGTATATCAAAAAGTCTTAAAGCCTTTTCAGACCTGATGAAAATGATAAAAACAATAACAAATCTATAGCGACCTGGATTATTAAATCAGCGAGATTTAACCTTTAAACATTCTATCCATTTTTCTTGACATGATAAATGGTTCGACTAAGTATGTCAAAGGGTTAATTTGTCTCTGAATGAAGAAATGACTCGGAATGTGTACCTTTTTTTTTTTTAAGTGTAGCATGTGGGTGTAAGGTAGGAAGAGGCCCAGAGAATGACTTCTCTAATTGGGGTTTTCACCTGCTGGGAGCCTAATTGAATAAAATGCTTTATTGGTGGCTGAAGGAGAGGGGAGATTGCGCAAAGTGTCAGAATCTGAGACCAATTTTAAAATTTCTATTACTTGGCACTATTGTATAGGGAAAAGAAAACTGAATGAGAGGTGGCAGCATCAGGGTACTGTTAAGGTGAACTATGATATTTATTGCTAATATATATTTTAGCTTTCTGTATCAGATCAGCAGTTTGGAAATGCTATCTCTTCCTTATCTATTTTGTAAAGCTGTAGACTTAAAGCTAAATGTTAGACCCAGCTCTACTGCGTGAAGCAGCAACTGGTCTATGGGTGTTAATGAAGTGTGGATTTATTTTAGTGAAGGTGATAAACTTCACATTTTTTAAAATAGGTGGCATTGTGAGGCAATGAGAAATATCATTAAAATAAACCTGCGTAAAACAGTGAATTTCATACAATTCAACTTTATTTATCTGGACTTTGTCCAGATTTCTGGTTGGTTTGAGTGTTTATTAGGTAAGGGAAATCCCCCCCCTCCAACTCTAACCCAAACCCACCTCCCACCTCCATCTCCCTTAGCCATTCTTCCTCTTCTCCAGCCCTGAATGGGTAAGGCACCTGGGAGTCGCTCTGTTTTAATCGGTCAACAATTTGTGTTGGTAGAGCTTGGTCATGGTTTCCTTCCTTAAAAACATGAGTTCTAAACAAACACATGGTCTCTAGGAACTTTTCCTCTTAATATATATATATATATATTAATATATTATATATATATTATATATAATTAATATGTATATATTTGATAACTATTTCAATATAATATATATTTGATATATATATTTATATTTGATAACTATTTCAAATATATATACATTTGATAACTATTTCAATATAATTTCCTTTGTAGTCCTGTGTATCTTATTCTATATGCTTAAAAACGTTATTCTGAGACTATATCAACAGACTTCACCAAACTCCCGAAGGCATCTATGACACCAAAAAAGGCTTAGAACCACTGCTATAAAGAATGGCCATATCTTCTCATGCAGACTGTATTGTTTCCTGACTTATCAGCCTCCAAAAGCTTCTATGGTATTACTTGATAGTTCGTCTAGCAAGGCTTATTCGTAGGATCAAGGAATCAGAAATATAGATTTGCAAGGGACCTTAGAGATGATCTAGTCCAGTGGCATGATTTTATAAATAAAAATTATGGCCCAGAAAGGTTAAAAGACTTGTCAAAAGTCATACTTGTAATATATTTACTGGAGAGTTGCAACTTGAATGTTGCTCATCTGACAGCAAATCGTTGGTTCCTTCCACTGCAATGTGTTGCTATCTCTGTGTGTATCTTACTTCATACCCTAAAAATTCAAAAGTATTAATCATCAACATAGTAATTATGTTATTATTATAATAATGTATCATAACTAACATTCACATAGCACTTGGACTGCAGAGCACTTTACATATTTATCTCCCTGGTCCTCACACCAACACTGTAAGATTAGGTGCTATCATTATGCCATTTTTATAGATATAGAAACTGGGGCTGAAAAAATCTGTGATATTTGATAGTTATCTCATTCCTTATACATGGCAACTATAGGGGAAGTGTGGTATCATGAAGAACTCTGTATGATGAATCAAGAGAAACATATTTGATTCATCAATTCAGACTGATGTTGTCTGTTCAGTCATTTCTCAGTCTTGTCCAAATGTATGCAATTTGAGGTTTTCTTGGCAAAGATACTGGAGTAGTTTGCCATTTTCTTTTCCAGCTCATTTTACAAATGAGGAAACTGACATTAGTTGTATGATTATAAACAAATTTCTTTCCTGAATCTCTTAGTTTGTGAAATGATAATAAATAATCTGACTTCATAGAATTGTTATTGGGATCTGATGATACGTGATCTGGATGACAAAATGATATCTGTAAAGTACTCAGCATGGTTCCTGGTCCATAGTAAGGACTATAGGAAGGTTTAATCCCTTTCGCTATAGAACCTTAAGCCTACTCTCCCATGACAGGTAGACAAGCTTTAATCTTGAGGACTTCTCTCTAATAGTCTCTACAGCTAATTGTCCTCACTCAGAAGTTTCACCCAGGAACTCCAGAATCTGACCCCTGTCACTCGGGAGACCCCCAGCCCTTTGCACATACTAGGCTTCCAAAGTCAGAAAAACAGAGCAGAATTTGTGATAGCACATAAGAAGAGAGGAGGGATGAGGGATTCATCTGAACTCCTTTAGCAAAGGACTAGCTAGAGTACCTCTCCACAAGCTCTTTCCCTTTCATCTACAGGGTTCAGTAGTTCACTTGATTTTCTGGCTCCACTTCATATCCTTACTTAGCCTCTGATGCAGTTTTAGGGATCATGTGACTTACTGTGGCTTCCTCACTTTTTCATCATTGCCTTCATTCAGTACACTATCTGTGTGGTCCCCTCCCTACTGTTACGCACTTAGCTCCAGAACATCTCAATATTCTCCAGTCAGCCTCTGGTAGGTCTATGCACCTCTCCCTTTTTCTCTTTACTACATGGTCTTCCAAACCAGAGGACCCTTCATTCTTCATGAATGGTGTCCCTTGGAAGCCCTGACTCAGAAAAAACATTTTATGCATATCTGCTTTTGGACTGTCTTGGCACCACAACCTCAGATTGGGGAGAGGCTGACTTGACACCTTTCAGAACTGCTTGGAGCCGTCCATCATGAATCCTTCTAGCATATGTCCGCTTAGTGTACAAAATGTTCTGTTTATCTTAAACGGCAACTGTATTTTTTGTCAGTTACTAAAAAATAAATATAGTTTTCTAGCATATTTAAATGTGAAGATTTTACTATAAATTACATTTAAGGCAGGAATACCTGTATTCAAAATAAAATATATTTGAGTAGATACAGAGAAAGGTATAATTACAAGTTAGGTAGATGTGGATGTAGATAGTGATATAGATTATATAAATATAAATGATTTTAATATAGAAATATATATATGAATACAGTGAAATCATTAGACTAGAAAATTCCTTCTTTGGTGGTGGGTAGTAAAGTCTAAATCACCCAATGTACTGTACCTATTCCCTCCCACATACACATATTGTTGCCTGTGTGAAATCAAGTTCAACTTCAATAAACATTTATTGAAGGAGGAAATTTATTGCCATGGAAAAGTATAGGAATTACACTTAGGAAACCCAGGTTTGAACCTGGCTCATGTACTTATCCAACTCTATGATTACAGACAAATCACCCAATATGAACCTTGATTACTCACCTGTAAAATGGGACTAATATTTGCACTACATAATTCACAGGATTGTGAAGGAAGTCCTAGAGAAATGAGAAATATTATTTCAATATGCAAACATATAAAGTTCTATAGAAATATTTTATTATCAATATAGGTACATATATATTATATATATATAAAACATGCTATTTATCATTAATATTATTTCCTGTTTCCTTAAAGATGAGATTGTTGCAGTTAGAAACAGTGGGAACCTTGGAAAGAAATGACCATTCCATCTTAGAATTCATAACAGAGAAGGAAAGGAAAACCAGGGGGCAGAGCCTGGTACGAAAATCTAAGTTTTGGAAAAGCAGATTTCAAAATGTACAGAGAACGATCACGTAGGATCATATAGCATAACATTCTAGAGGGAAAGTCTGCCCAAGAAAGGAGGATAGCTCAGCAAAGAAGACTCAAAGAGAAACTTTTTTTTAATAAAAAAAGAAAAGAAACAGTTTAAAATATGGATGGTTAGGAAGTTCTTTGATCAACTTGACACAAAATAATTTACAGAAGATAGAAGAATTACTCACTCAAGCATTTGTTAAACACTATGTGCTAAGTATAAAACCAGCTGCTAAGAATACAAAGGTACAAGCATATGATATATACTGTGACATCATAGCTATATGAAAGTTAATAGAATTATCCTTTAAGGGCAACATGATAGTAGCATGGTGGCACATGAGCTCTGAATCAATTGCAAGTGGGAATAAATACCAAGAATAAAATGGGACTTTTTCAAGCTATATTGGGGCAAAAAGCAAGGTTTGAAGAATGGATAGAACTATTGCTTGGGGGGAATGGGGCTATGGTAATAGATAATGGAGAGAAGACAGAAGAGTATGATTCTTACTCTGCTTCTGTTTACTCTGTCAAAAGATCTTTAGACTAGAAAGGACAGAATCAAAGTGGTTTATAGGGACTCAAAATAAACAAAATGGTAGTCAGAGATCACCTAACTGCCTTTGGTGGGTTCAAGGTACCAGGTCCAATAAAGGACGTCTCAAGGTACTGAAAAAACTGGCAAATATGATTGCTTAGCCCTTGCCAATGATTTTTGAATTATCTGGATGAATAATATATGCTGTAGAACTGGAAAAAGGTAAATATGAAATTTTCAAAAAATGGGTAGACAGTGAAATGTGTAAGCCAAAGGCCAATTGACCTGACTGATTTCTGACAAAATTCAAGAAAGCATTATTGAGGGATATATTATGAATATCTAGAAAGGGCGGCAGTGACCAAAAAGAGCCAAGATGACTTCTTTGAGACCTTAAGGACCTTTAAGAACATTTCATGCCAAACTCAACTAATTTCTCTTTTTTACAAGGTTAGCAATTGGTAACCCTGGTACATATGAAAAATTTTATTGTCAGCCAATAAACATTAAGTTTTGACTATGTGTCAGACTCTGTGCTAGGTATTGTAGACATAGCTTACTTAAATTTCAGAAAGGTATTTGATAGTCTCTTACATTATGTATGATAGGGAGGTGAAGCCTAGATGATAGTATAGTAATATAGTATAGTAATATAGATTGATAGTATAGTAATATAGATTCCAACTAGTTGAATGCAAAAATAGCAGTAATGGTTTCATGTTGACTTGGAGGGTTGTTTAAATGGAGTGATTCAGGGTCTGTCATTATCTTTGTTCTCTCCAACATTTTATAAAATAAATTTTTATAAATATCTTTGATTTCTGTATCATCTACATTTCCCTTATTTCGCTCTCATTTCAGAAAGTCATCTTATATGACAAAGATGTTTTTAAAGAAAGAGAACCAACAGAACCAGCAAAACCAAATACATTTTTAAAAATCTTAAAAATAAAATACATTAAAAAATATGCTACATCCTATACAAGGGACCACCACCTCTTAGCGGGAGGGAGGGGACAGGACAGGCCTTTTCATATTTCTTCTTTAGGGCCATGCTTATTTTTTGTGATTTTGTAACATCTACTTTTAATTATTTAGTAGTAATCTTTCCACTTAAATTGTTGTCACTGTGTATGCTTTTTTTCCTTGGCTGTACTTACTTCACTCTTTACTAATCCATGTAATTCCTTTCATGATTCTCTGAGTCCATCATATTTGTTTCTCATAACACATTACATTCATATATTATAGTTTGTTATTCATTCTCCAGTCAATGGACATACACTTTGTTTCCATTTCTTAGTTATCACAAAAGTGCTGCTATAAATACATACATATAAATATATATATATATATATACACACACACACGTACCCATACACATACATATATACATATACATATGTGTGCACACATACATACACACACATATTTTATTTTTATCAATAATCTCTTTGATGTATATGTCTATTAGTGGAATCTCTGGGTCAAGAGTATGGATATTTTAGTCGTTTTATTTGCATAATTCTAAATTACTTTCAAAATGGTTACACTGATTCTCATAATCCTTCCAGTATTGACTATTCTCCATCTTTTGTCATTTCTAACAATTTATTGGATGTGAAGTGAAACCTTTTCCTCATTTGCATTTCTCTTATTATTAGTGATTTAAAGAATCTCTTCACATAGTTTTTAATGCTTTGAAATTCTTTTAAGAACTGTTTTTCATCTCCTGTAATCACTTATCTCTTGGGAAATGACTTTTAGTCTCATATGCATATATGTATGTATATATATATATATATATATATATATAGTGGCAGGTAGTATAATATATATGTAGAAACATGTGTGTATGTATGTTATACACATACACATGCATATATGTTAATTGCCTATACTTTGGACACCAAACCCTTATCTGAGAAATTTAATACAAAGATTTTTTTTCCCTCATTCAATCTCTTCTCCTCCTAGATGCATTAGTTTTGTTTGTGGAGAAGCTTTTAAATTTCTTCAGCATTTTGATCAATGATAGGGAATGAAGGTATAGATGGAATTCATATCAAATTTTCAAATGAGTCAAAGCTAGGAGAGATTTATAATATATCTTCTAGCTTATTGAATGATTGATTTAGAATCTTAATACCAAAAGGCTAGAATGTTGGCCTGAATCTAATAACATTCCATTTAAAATACAGAAATTTAAAATATTACATTCTAGATTTTTTTAAAAAAAGTTTTTAATATAAGATAGAGGAAGAACAACTATATAATAGCTCATGTGAAAAGAATATGGAAGTTTTAATGAAGTGTAAACTCCATATGAGTAAATAGTAGGACGTAGCAAACAGAAAAACTTAATATGACTTAAGTTTGCATTTTTAAACCAGACTTGGATATTTACAGTATGGGAAGTCATGTTCTTTCTGCTCTTTGCCCTGGACAGACCACATCTGAAATATTTTGTCTAGGACCAAACATGACAATTTAGAAAGATGACCTTTGATGCAGTGGGAGAGCTTGTCCTTTTTAAGCTAAGGTCTTTCCTAGGTCTCTGTTTGATTAAGACAATGTCCATTCCGTGATTAAGGCTAGGTAAAAAATGAGACAAAGAATGTTCTTTTCTACCTAGTCAAAGAAAAAAAAAATCAGTCTGGGAGGAGAAGACTTTCAGGGTTGCTTGCCGAAAGCAGGGCCCAAACAGTGACCAGAAAAGGCTAAGAAAAGGTTAAAGGTTAGCCAAGAGAAATAAATCAAGGTTTGGGTGGAGGAGGTGGGAGTAGGCTTGTTAGACGGCTTAAGTATCTGAAGAGAAGTCAATTTTTCTATTTGACCCGAGAGGGCAAAGCTAAGAATTCTTAGTAGAAACTACAAAGAGGAGGATTTAGACTTGATGCGAAGCATAACTTTCTTAAAATTAGAGATATACAAATATGAAATGTATTGTCATCAAAGGGAGTGGTCCTTCCTTACTAAAGGTTTTCAAGTGAAGGTGAGATGGCCACTTATTTGGAGTGTATATAAAGGATTCCTGCTCAGAGATGTGCTTGACCCATTTTCGTGCTTGTATTTACTTTTATTCTCATTCTCAGCTAGGCCTTAGGGAATATAGAAAGATTTAATTTAATATGTAGTAGACCTTATATTCTAGTAGGAGTTTAAGAGTTCCAACAAAACCAGCAGTAAAAAAAACTATCATCCATCATCATCATTATCGTTATCATCAACATCATCAGGAATATCCCAAAAGTTTTTGTACAGTTTCACACTATTAACACTCAAAAATGCACTAAAGACTTTTGGGACACCTTGTATAATCATAGTGCTTTAAGGTTTTCAAAATGCATTAGAAATAGTATTTCATTTAATTTTCACAACCCTAAGAGATAGGTATAAAATCCTCATTTTACAGATGAGGAAACCAAGGCAGACTTGTTAATTGACATATATATATTTATATATATATATATATATATATATATATATATATATATATATATATAAAGTGTCTGAGATTGGATTTGAAATCAAGTCTTTCTTACTTCGGGTTCAGCACTCTTACAAACTAACTGCATGTATTATGTGATAATGCGTAAGAGTAATCCAAACCAAGAGATCCAAAGTATGAAAGGAAAAAGATCATTCATAATACAGGGAATCAGGAATGGTTTCATGGAGTCAATGGACCTTGAATTTGGATGGGTGGATAGGTTCAGATGCTGGATATTTGGTAACAGGATAGGTAAGGGCTATTTTGACTTTGGGAAAAGAGCATTCTGAATGAAGAGAACAAAGTGAGAAAATATACACAGTATGGGATATGTGTGAAAGACAGCAAGTAATCCAAATTGGTTGGAAATGAGCACAGCTGAGGAAGCTGGAAAAGCAGTGCAGTAGCAGATTATAAAGAGCCTTGAATGCAAAATTAAGTGATTTGAACTTATTGGGTAGCAAATGTGAGACATGAAAGGTTTAACTAGGGGGCTGACCTAGTCAAATCTATGCATAAGAAAAATCAATTCAGCCTCATTATAAAAAATACTTTGGGGAAGGAAAGAGATTAATTTTAAAAATGACAGGTAGAGGGCTATTGCAATAATGTTATGGTCAAAAATGATAACATTATGGTAGTAGTAATAGGAATAAAAATGAGAATGTATCAAAGAGATGTAGAGAAAGCAGAAGTTACCACATTTGACAACTGATTTGGTATTGTAGATGAGGAAGATGTTAAAGGTAACACCAAAAATTAGGAAGTTAGAAGAAGGAGGATGTTTTGGGAGACGTTAAGCTGTTTTAGACATGATGAGATGTACTATTCATAGTTTATGATGCAAGTCTGAAACAACTAAGAAAGGACAGAGATGGAGATGATGATGTAGGTATCACCTGCGTAATGATGATAATTGAGTAAGTGAGAATGAATGAGATCATCAGAATGAAATCAAGAACAGCCTTAAAGAGATAAAGAAGTCACAAGAGGGCAATCATCACCTATAAGATCCATGTGGAAGCAGAACATTGTGTTTCATTGATGTGTTTAATAATCATGGAAAATTATGGTCTGATGTCATTTACTTGTATCAGCGTTGGGTCTTTTTCAGCCATCTCCTTCCCCAAGTGAACTGGGGCTTCATAACTGCCTTTTCAGACTGAATATGGCTGGAGATCTTAAAATGCCACCCAATGATTTTCAAGCTTATGGTGGCCAAAGGGAACTCAAGTTATGCTTTAAATATATAGTGAGGACTCTCTAGGCTCACACTTCCAGAATGAATCCTCCTATATCACCCTCTCAGAGTTACAGGGGTAGCCTTAAGGGTTCATGTAATTATTTATTTGACTTATTTCCCACTGCCTATAGCCTCCCTAATTTTGACCATCAGTTTAGTTCCTTAGTTCCATTGAACAAAGATTAGTTTCTATTTGCTTTGAAGATGTAACAAAATAAACACAAACACCCGCCCCCCCCAAAAAAAACCTTTGGAGTACATGCTCTTATTTTACTTTTGTCTAAGGAGAGTGAGTTTATTCTTAGCAGAATTTGCACAATTTCTGTAAAGCACTGGTCCCACAAAGTTCACATCCAGATATGGCATGACTGTTCGATAAGTTTTGGATAAGTTGAATAAATTTCAGCTACCACTGGGCTTGGTCCCAAAGGTCACCCCAGAAAATCCATCCTCACTTCTTGTGGCATTGATGCTTGGCTGACTGTAAAACTCAGATTCTGGAGTGCCCACAGGCTTACTGTCTTGGCTTTTTAAAAACTCCTAAGACTGGAGTCTCTAACCCCTTAACTTAAAATGGAAAACGAACAAACACAAAAGCAAAAAGACTGAGTCCAAGTTCACAGGAATGTTGGACCCAGAAGGGAAAACTCCCAAGGCCTCTCCCCAGAATGTTCTATCACCATACACCACGAATTAAGAAGTCAAACCAAGAGAAAGCAGCCAAAGAGAAATAGCAGAGAAAACTTAGAAAGGAAACCCTTCTTCCCTCCTACCTCCCCCAGTTCCATCTTTATGACTGCAGCTCATCAAAGAGATTTCTCCTAACCAGGTAGTTAGCAAACTGGAATCAGTTACAGAACATCTAAATGCCATTGCACATCATCTAGACTAGAAGCTGACTGTCCAGCGTCTCCACCTGAGAAGATGCTATCACAGATCTTTAGTACATGAGTCAGGCCTTTCTTACAATGGGATCTGAATTTTGAGTGCAGAAAAATTTTCTATAATTTCTTCCTTGGTCCTGCTTTATATTAATCTTTTGTTCACCCCAAGCTATAATTAACCCTCTGTCTTTAATCTTGGGGGCACCTGTTGTTTAATCACCCCTGTCTCTGCCACTATATACTGCCTTTTATGACATCAGCGTTCTTCTGGTGATGCTAAATCTATAGGAGTCCAGGTATTTACCCGTCTTTGAAAAATTAAATTGTGTATTACTTAAGGAACAAGGAAGAGATACTGGGTGTAAGTAGGCAAAAGATAGTAGCAATTAGAAGTTGCACAGGAGTGATAGCATAAAGGGCATCACAGATACTTGACCACAAAATAAAGGGAGGGGTCTTCATGAAATAAAACATAGTGTTATTCAGTTGTTTCAGACTCCTCGTGACACCATTTGGTGTCAGATACTGGAGTGATTTGTTATTTCCTTCTCCAGCTCATTTTTTAAATGAAGAAGGTGAGTCAAAAAGAGTTAAGTGACTTGCCCAGGGTCACACAGTTGGCAAGTGTTTGAGACCAGACTTGAACTCATGAAGATGAGTCTTTGTGATTCCAAGCTCAGTGCTCTATCCAGTGTGCCACCTAGCTGCCCAAGTCCACATACTGCATTGGTATCTATATAATCTTAAGTGTTTCAGAGATAGATTCACTAGCATGTTGAGTTAACTCCTTTTGAAAGATTTAGAAGAGGACATGGACAAGTTACAGAGGCTGGGAAAATAGTCATTTATTGTGTGCTTAAATATTTGACAGTGCTGGGGATACAGTGAAGAATGTAGAAAATTGTGCTTTCAGAAGGCAACATGTGCATAAATAGATACACACAAGGTATGTGAAAAGCAGAAGGATGGTTGTCTTAGAGGTAAAGATTATGGCAAGGGAGAAAGACATCCTACAGAAGGTCGCACTTGAACTGAGTTGTGAAGGAAACTAAAGATTACCAGGCAGAGGTCAAGAAAGAAATCATTCAGCATAGAGGGGCGGTAAGTGCAAAGGTCCAAGGATGGGATATGCAACATCATGTGTGAGGCGCAGGTAGACCAGAATGGCTGGGCTACATAGTACACGTAAGAAGCCTGAAAAGGTAGGAAAGAGCTAGGTTGTGAAAGTCTTTAAATGCCAACCATAGGTCTTTGTCTTTGATCCTAGACATACTAGGTACCCACTGGAACTTATTCAGTAGGGAGATGACATGTTCTGACTTATGCCCTAGGAAAATTAGTGGACTTGAGTAAAAAGACTTGAGGCAAGGAGTACAATTAATAGGCTATTTCAATATAGTCTAAGCAAAAGCTGAGGACGGCCTGAGCTAGGGTGTTGCCCATGAGAGTGGAGGGCAGAGGAATGTGAGACATGTTGTAGAGAAAGAAATGTGAAGATTTGACAAATGATTAGATATGTGGAACGAGAAGAAGTGGAAGTTAAGGATGACTGTTGTTGTGAACCTGAGTGACTAGAAAAATGGTAGGTGCTCTTCACAGTGAGAGGGAAATTTGGAAGAGGACTGGATATGGGGGGAAAGCTAATGAGTTCTGTTTTATGTTTCTTGGGTATGTGATGCCTTGGAGCATCGAGTTTTTAATGTCCAATAGTTGAACATTTGGTGATTTAGGCATGGATTCCAGGAGAAAGGTGTATTAATTGGAAGTCCTTGGCAGAGAGATGGTAATTGAGCTGATAAGGTCACAAAATGAGAGTGTTTGGAGAAAGAAGAGAAGAGAGCCCAGGACAGACCTTTAGGATACACCAGCAGTTGGTGGGCATGACAAGATTAGTGAAAAAAAAGAAAAATTAAAAAGGAATGCTCAGACAAATAGAAGAAGAATCATGAGATGACCCTGTCATGAAAAACCAGGAAGGAGACAATATCCAGAAGGAAAGGGTGGTTAGCAATGGCAAACACTAAGAGATAGCTCAGAAGGGGCATGATTGAAGTTGTTAAACATTTGAGCCAATGAAGATGGTTGAAGAGAGAAGTAATTATATAGTAGGATAATTTAAATAGTTCTACAGTATAATGCATAAGATAGTACTATTATCTTGTTACAGGATCCTTTCCCAAATTAGGCCTGGAATACTTTTAGAATTGAAATATATGGAACTCACAACTGCTGGTCCAATAGATAAAGGGGGCAAGGTATGGAATACTCCTGAGATAAAAGAAATCTGGAAATACCATAGCATAATAGAATTAAATTATGAAAATGTTCCTAACAAGTGTTTCATATTATTAGTATTTGATAAACATTTAATAATACTTAGCATTTAATGGGACAAATCTAACACTGATTTTTATCACAGAAGTCCTATTAACATCACAGAGTATCCTTGTTGTTACTATCAAACATAGTCTGAGAAATGGAATGTAATGATACTTCCAATACTACTGGTATATAATATGCTTGTGTATATGGTAGATAAAGACAACAAGTTACAGGTATATATTTATATAGTAGAGGATGGCATATCAGTTTCTGGATATATATATGTATATAGCAGGTGAAGATGTATCAATCGTATTACTGTATGATTAAAATCATATTTTTCTTCATACCCAAAGCAAAGAATAATGATTCAGATTGAAAGGAAGAAAATACCTATGTTGATATACACATAATTTTATTACTGATACTCTGAGTACTCATTCAAAACAGCAACCAAAAAACATAAAATCCCAACTCTTCTAAATATATTCTCATATAAGGGAGAATAAGTTTTTATGTGCATATATCCACAGTTTGAAAAAATTCTCAAGACTTATTTTAAGGATATCCATCTGTCAAATTTCAAAAGCTTGAAGAAGGCTTCCTTGTTATTTTTCATTTTTTTTTTTTTGCCAGTCCAAGGTAAAATCTTTAATAGCCTTGCAGATGGAAATTTAGAAAATACAGTTAAACAATTTAAATCTCATGGAAATACTAGACTTCCTTAATCTTATCTTTGAAATAAGATAAAAATGACAGGATGTCACATCACATTATAGCTATAAACACCAAGTATCTCAACTTCAAATATGTGAAAATTCTTATTCTTTATTAACATGCTGAAATATATTTTCTTGATAGATAGATACCAGGCACTGACTAGCTGATGTAGAGTTGTGTGATATAGTAGAAAGAGCCTTGAAGTCAGACAAGAAATGTGTTAAAATTCTGCCTCTGTGACTGTATCATTTTAGTCATAATCATTCCTGCTGGGCCTCAGTTTCCTAAACTGTGAAATGAGGTGGTTGAACTAAGTGATTTCTAAAGGTCTTTTCAGCTCTACATGCTATGATGATAAGATTCTAAATGATTTCTACTTCCTGACTGCTTCACTGAGGATATGGTAGAAGGGAATGACTCCCCAGTAGCAAACTCAAAATCTATGCACTTTTGCATCCAGATGTAGTTAACCTCTCTCAAACACTCCGTCTGTTTTTCCTCTTTCTCTCTTTCCTCCCCTAAACATTTTCCTGGCCAGGAGGGTTGGCCTAGGGAAAGACACAGGGGAGCTAAAATGATATATATGATTGATACATACGTAATATGATACATATATGAATATATATACATGATATATATAGATATCTATATATAATATAGATATGGAAAGAGTGCTGGTTCTAGACTCAGAAGATTTAGGTTTTATCCTGATTTTGCTGCTTCATTATCATATTACTATCTGTACTGTCTTATTTCTCATCTGTAAAATTCTGTAAGTGCATAACATGACTAAAACGGCTTTCATTTTCCGAATAAAGCCCTATTCAGAGCCTTTATAGTAGTAGAAGGATCAACCTGGGCTCTTGAATGCTATAAAAAGGTGAAAGGGAAAGAAAACCAACAAAATAAGGGATTTAGGGGAAAAAGGAAAGCTACCAAAAATGAATGGAGAAATAGAAATGCCTCTTTTAAAAAAAAAAACATTAAAAAATTAAGCATTACATTAGTATATGAAGAGGAAATTATTTACAAAGATATTCTTTTCAAGAATCTCCCCAAGAAAGCATGGGGCTTTGTTTGTTGTTTGGTTTTTAATAAGAGCATCAGGTTGCAAGAGACGTTGTGATTCAGGAAATTAAAGTCTAGTCTCAGCTGAGAAGACCTGGGTTCAGGTCCTCCATGAATTAGTACACAGTGGTTGTATCACCATGAGAAAATGTCTAGGCAATTCTCTTAACTCTATGTTATAAACTGTAGAGAAGGTGTCCAGCTGAATTGATAAACTAATGAAATCATAAGATCTCTATCAGGCTGTACACTGTGTCTGATTCTGAGACCCTAGCCTCACTTATTTTTTTCTAATAAAGCTATTGTTTCAAAAATTAAAATACAAGAAATAACCCACCCAGTGTTTATTAAGTTAGATACAATGACTTAGAAGCATAAAGCTTCATTTAAACTAAGATGTTTCTAAATTACAATCAGACCCCAGCCCTCAAAAACTTCAGGGTATGTAGATTTCAGATTTCAATGAAATCCATATCCTGATCTCATTTTCACTTGAATCTTTAATTTGAAGAAGGGGAGAAAAGTGTTGAGTTTTTTCCTCTTTCTGGAAAAAGCAAACACCCAAACCCACACACTTAATTATGTGGAATGAGGTCATTTACACCTAGGTCATGTATTAAGGCAGTAGGCAACAAGTAGTCTAGACGTGTTTGGAAGGGGATGCTACAGAGTAACTGTGTTGCTACATAGTTTCTAGTTCTACCTTAAATCTCCCTCCTTTTTTTTTTTTTTTTTTTTCAGTTCCCACTGTTTTGTTTCTTTGAGTTCTTTAGTTATCAGGTTCAATAGGTGGGGGGAGGAGCACAGGCTGTTAGCTCCACCCTGTCTAGCCTGCAGCTTCCCTCCCCCTAATGCCCTTAGCCCAGTAACGTTAGTTTCACCGCAGTCCTCTTCTCTGCCTCGGTGGGGCTCGCTGAGTCTAGGCATCTGCTCTCCGTCCTCTCTTTCTTTCTCTTTCTCCCTTTCTCTCTCTCGGTTCCACCTTCCCCCCGCCCTCCCTTCCCGGTCGCTGGTCTCTCGCAGCGATGAGGGAACAACTCAAAGGGTAAGTGGAATGCAGACCTAAGACGTTTGCTCTCGCTACAGTCTCTGCACTTGTGGCTCTGCTCGGGCGCGGGGAGCCGCGGGGTGGCTGGAGGGGACTGAAAGTTGGGGAAGGCTTTGGTGGCTGGAGGTGGGGGGCGGCGGGGGCGTCGAGGAATCCCCTCCTTCCAGCTGTGCTCTGGCGGTCACCGCAGCAGGTGCTCACTTTGGCCGCGGGGAGCCGGAATTTAACGCTTTGGTGCGGCCCCGCTCTCCCGGGGGGCTTCGGGAGCCGTGCGGAGCGGGTGCGGGTGGGCTCGGGGTTCGAGCCGTGCTAGGCAGTGGCAGCGCGAGCGATCGGAAGGAAGCGTTTCGCCCTTTTTTTGCTTTGCCAGGGTGTATTAGGAACGATCCCTGTAATTAAATCCTTCATTTCCAGCCCTGCTGAGGGGGAAGCGGGGCCACTTTCCATTGTATTCCGAGTGCTAAAAGGTCAACTTTCTGCCTGATTTCTTCCGAGGGATCCCAAATGACATTCATGCTCGTGCATTTTCTCCTCCGTGGGTTAGTTTCGCCGTCATTGTCTCGTTGGGACACGTAACACTTGCAGATGTGAATGAAATAAAAACAGTTAAAACCCTGAAGCTAAGCCAGGAAGTCAAGGACGTGCCAGAGATTAGGATGAAGGGCTTTTTTTCCCTCCCTTTCTTTTTCCTTTGGGGTTGGGTGTGAGATTGCTCGCTTCCCTCCCCTTCCCTTTACTCCCACGTTCATCTTCCAAGCTGACGGAGGGCACTAAAGTAAAGTTTATAGTTAAGTTTGCAGCCGTGTTTATTGATGCGTGGAATGAAAAATATTCCATTGAAATTATCTTTGATTTCCTTAATGCTAACATGGTTACATTGTAATAAGCTGTGTGAAAGGAATGCTTTAAAGGTGTTTACTGGTCCATAAGGAGCCATGTTTACGTGTGAAGTGTGCTGTTAAAAGAGCGTTTGAAACAGTTGATACCGGAGGTAGGAATCCTCTATAATGGTTTTTAGAGCCTTCCCCCTTCGTCTAAAATCTACAATTACTTCCTCTCTCACCTGCCTGTCTTCCCTACCCCTTTCTCCGTATCCTTATCTCTTTCACCTGGACGTACTTTTGTTTCCAAATCCTTCTCCTAAGGCAAAGTTTTGGCTAACCGCTGGTTTCAAAGCCACAACTTCTTTCAAGAAGATAGGGAGCAAAAGAGAAAGTTCTATGACAGGGTCTTTGACCCTTTATCACCGTGGAATTGGTCGCAGACATCACTGTTTGATCTTGGATTCGACAAGACCCTCCAGTGAAATTGCTTTGGCCAAAGTAGAGAGAGTTGATAAGCTGTGAAAATCAAATAGATTCGTGGAGGAGAAACAGCTGGAAGGGTTAGAGCTTTAACCACGAAGCAGTCAGTTTCGTCCCTGACAGCAGATACAAAGTAAAAATGAATGCTGAAGATCCCGGAGAAGGAGAAATAGGCATCCACCCTGGGAGCAGGCGATGCTTAATTTGACATTCTATCACTATTTCCTCCATCAGCCTTTAGCAAAAACTTTTCAATCTATGTTTTTCCCCTTGCTTCTCAGGATTCCAATAATACTTAGCCAGAGCCAATAAAGGATGCAAAAGCCAAGTTTTCTTTCAAAAGCAAGTCTGATCCCCAGATTAAAGGGAAATCATTTTTTGTATGTGAATCCATGGGCTCTAGGTTTATATATGAAGACAAACTCTAATCCTCTGCAAACCCTCAGAGAATGCTACCTTTTTATATCACTGCATAGTGATTAGTTTTCTCCCTAGGAAGTACAAGGATATAAAAAAGGCAACTGTTCGAAATATTTTCAGCACAATATGAATGGTGGCAGGGAAATCTTATTTTAATTAGGCAACCACCATTTCCCTCAACAGTAACAAAATTTTGCTACTTTTAAAAAGTGTTTAATGTTAGTTTTAAGAAACTGAAAGAACAATTCCAGTAAACAGAATTATTCCGGCCTTGACAGAAGCTCTGAAGCTGTTATAATAACCTTGCACACTACTTGAAACTAAAGAAGGTGAGAGAGAATCTAAATTGTGTGGTAGGAAATTAGGTCAGCGCTGTGCTCTGTGGAGTAATACTTTAATTTCTAATTATTGGCAAGTAGGTGTCGCTGAAGTTTTTTGTCATATTAAATGATTTGCTATTCTCATACACATCTGGTTCCTCTTGCATGCTTAAATAAAGAGGAAAGGAGATTTTTTTATAATGTACAATAAATGTAACTTAAAAGGGATGATTTGAAGAAAACCCACAAAGGCATGTAGAACTTTGAGGCTTTGATCCCACAAGACTAAACTCATAACAATTGTAAAAGGTTTATGTGATATGAATAATTCTTTTTAGGATTATTTACAGAGTCCCACCCTAATATAACAATGTTGTTCTGTTTCTAGTCTGAACAAAGATAGCTTCCCAGTCACTTCAAAAATACTGTAGTTTTATAGCATATCCATAGATTTTGGTGTTTCTTGGTTATTGATTAGAGATATAGTCTATAGGAACATTAGTGAAAGTGGGAAGTGGAGAACTGAGGCAGGGTCAAAATCAAGCCTCTCTCCCCCTCCCCTTCCTCCATATAGCATATTTTTCTGCTATCTATTTAAAGTAGTACTGTGTTTCTGACTCAGATTATTCAAGCCACTTGCCTTGATTCTGCACTTCTGTATGTGCAGCCATGCTGGTGAATGTTAAGAAATCCTGGGCTTTGGAATCTGTGATGTCCAGAAAGGTGGAGTGTAGATAAGGGTGATGCAGATTTAGCCTGCAGTATCATTCATTGCACTTTCTGTCTAAGGCATTTGTCTTGTCTTATTTTAGGATTAAATTTTCTGCAGTGCCTTTTGGTTTCATTGCAGGTTAAAAAAGGGGGAGAGGGAGGGGACAGGTAAATAAGGTAGAGGCCACTCAAACTTTCACTACCAAATAAAATTATTATTTACTCGATCAGAAAAAAATGTTTCATTCTATGCTGGGCAAAGTTTTTTCACTTGTGAGCTAGTTAATTATATTCAGCCAGTTTTTGAATAAAGTCTTTTATTTCTCCTCTGGGCTGCTTCCATCTTCTTCCTCTTACCTTTACCTGAAACAATGAAAACCGACATTTATTTTTCTGGTATTTTTTTGTTGTTTTTACTTTACATTTCTGATTAAAGGTTAGGAGTAGGGGAAAAAGAGGATGGTCTTATTTGAGTTGGATTTGGTAATTCCTGAGGATTTCTTAATCCAATGTACTCTGTGTTCCGGTTACCAGAAGTAACTGAGAGTTGCTCATTGTAAAGGGTGATGTACTTGGGTTTTCATTCTGTCCTCAGAAAAGGAAATTTCAATTCAACCAAGTAACTGATAGATTTAAGAAAAATAAACTCCACTATTATATTTTTAAAACTTAAAATAACTTCTTTCAAGTGCTGAAGTATTTCTGCCAAAGGGAATCCAGAAAAGGTTAACATCTTGAAGGTCTATCACGGGCTAAGTAATAATCCTGGAAATTGTGGACTTCTCTTTTGAAATTTGTAGTCTGTTAATATTTGTTCCTATTTTTATTATATCTGTGTTGCTTTGGGGGGATTTGTTTTGTTGCCTTTTTTTTGCTTATTGCAGCTATTTCATTTGTATGTTTTTAGGGAACCCTATTCCAGTCCTCTTTGACTCTTCTCTGAGACCATCGTAAACTATTAGTGTTCTGAAGGATTTGTTTGCCAGCTTTATCAACTCTAGCAAACATTTCTCTGCAGATCTATTAAAGATGCTACAGTGTTCCCAAATGGACTTGAAATTGCGCTGAATTGCTGAATTGACATTTTACTTCACATGATGTTCATAATAAGTGCCTATCTATAAAGATACATAGGCGTACACTTTTCTTTACCTGCTTCACCATCCCCTGAGCTCACAATTATATGGCCTTTGGAAATGGCAGAGAGGCAGATGAAGTATAGTCTCAATGGAATCTAACCTTTCCTTGAGCTGCGCTTGTCTATGGAATTGTTGATAACTTTCTGAGCTAAAAATGTTCAGGAACAGGCACCACTTTTTCGATGGAGTGAAATAGCTGCAGCCTTCTTGTGCTCTGCATATAAAGTGCTAACAGAATCCACCCCTCTTCTTACAGATGGTCAACCTTTCCAGCATTCATAGCAACTGGGTTACAGGGCTTCCTAAAGCAGAGCGCTTCACTTCAGACCCCCTAGTTCTAGAGACTACCTTTTGTGGTCTTTGAGAAGTGATTTTTGGTGGTAGTAGCCGCTTATTTATACTTTGTAGCAGTAGTGCTTTATTTTATTTATCATAGAACATCTATCCCGATGCGGAAGGCAAAAAAACCCGAAAAAAAACATTCATTACTCCTTGCATTTCTTGAAATAAAATACTTCTGTAGAAACTGAGTTGCTTGGTGTAGGGTACCATTTCCAAATCAAGTTGGTACTCTTGACTTGTGGATGGCAACCAGAAGACCACAGTTTCCAGGAAAAGCATATCTTGGGGGCAGTTACAAAACTGTGGAATTTCAGAGCTGAATGGGACCTTTCAGAGCATCTTATTCAACTCCTTCATTTTATAGATAAACTGAAAGCTTGAGATTAAAATGTCTTGCCTGAGGTCTTTGAAGCTGCTCAGATTTGATCAGCTCTATATTTTTAGGAGAATTTATATTATGTTTAGAAGACCTTTAGAAAGATATGGCTTTATATTTAAATAACTACAAAAACTCATGTTTATTTTGTACATCTTGATTTTTCATTTACAACCCCAGGAGACAAGACAATGAATGTATTATTGGCTCCATTTTATAGCTGAGGAAAATAAAGCTCAGAGAGGTTGTGACTTGCCCATGAACCTACAGGTGGGAGGTAGCTGGACTCTTCCACTGGAAATACTAGTAAGTAGGGCATCTAAGACTCAAATCCAGGTCTTGTGACACCAAATTCAAAACCATTCTAACACACCCTACCGTCTCAATATCTTATACTTGTATCGATCTTTAAAACACTTTCCCATACGCTATCTCATTTGCTGAAAGGCCTATGTAGGCATAATTATGTATAATTAGCTTGTTACTTATGGCTCCTGTGGAAGAGATTGACTGTGGGATAGTCAGCTAAGCCTGCATTCAATATTATGTTAGCCAAAAGTCCACAAAGAAGAAACGTTCTTTTAGGTGAAGGTAATTTCAAAACTACGTAACCATCATTAGTTCTCTCTCTCTCTGAGTAGGCCTCATATACTCTGCTTGGACATGTCTCACATAAATGCCCAGATTTCAAACTCTCAAAAAAAAAAGAAAAAGACAGTGGGGGTGGGATCTGCACAGATTGTGTACACAATGATGTCTTTATGCTACATTTTAGTTTATCATTTTCTATCATGTGCTCCTAGGAAACTGGAAATATGATTCTTTGAAGTTTTATATAAGTGGTTTAATCTGAGAAAAAATATATGTAGATAGCTGTCCCAGATTTGAACATATAATAGAATTCTGGAACAATGGAGCTTTGTTCTTTCCAAAGGCAGAAAATGATAGCCCACAACCAAAGTTAGCTCGAGTTCCAAGAGTGGAAGAGAGCTGTTAATTCACCGTTCATTTTCAAGGATGCATGGGAAAAGTGTAGCAATGGAAAACTGCGTTACAAAGACAGGTTCAAAGGGAGAAAAAGGAGGAGGTTGGGTCTGTTGGTGAAACCTAGAATTTTACAAGGATTTTAGCTATATTGCTACTGAAGTCCAAATGAAATATAAAAATAACTCATTTGAAACCTGGATAGTTAGAGGAGAAAGAAGAGAAGAAGTAGGCTGCCAGGATACATAGTGAGAAAAAGATTTAAATATTTGACGCTTAACTATATTCCTGAAAGTTTTAAGCAGTAATTGATTGTCAGTTTTCCTTATAAGTCTAAAATTCAGGTTGGTATTCCAAGCAGTTGATGAATACTTCTGAAGATCACTCGTTGAGTACACAATAAAGAGTTTTGTTTGCAAGAGTAAGAACTTACATATTATTTTGTTGGGGGTGGAGGACAAAAAATTATAGCTACTTTGTGGGCAAACAGTGTCATTTTTAATTAACAGTGCTTTTTCTTTGGGATTAAAATATCTCTTCTGTTCTGGAGTGAACACCTTTCACTGAATTATACACATATTAAAAATGGAAATTCTTTGAAGGAAAAATAGCAGTTGGTTCCAAACCAAAAAATACTTTTTCTTCTTTTCTCCTATCAACTGCAGCGATGAATTCTAAAATATTTCCTTCATGTTTTTTGTGTTCTAGCCATGAGACCCAAACAACCTGCTGGGATCATCCCAAAATGACTGAGCTCTACCAGTCTCTAGGTAAGAAAACCTTTATAATTTCCAGGCATTGAAATAGTAAATTAAGTTTAAAGTTACCAGTTTTGACTTGACAACCCTTGTACTGACCATCTAGTAATTAAATCTGAATGAAGTAAGACATGTTACAATACATAGCTTCCAATTAAAACACATTCCAATGTATGTCTAATGCACTTCTTTGTTTTTCCCTTCAAAATTACATGAATAATTCATTTATTTTAAAAATTTGCCATTCAGCACCATTAAGTTCATGTGCCCTGTACATACTGTTTCAAAATCTATTTTACATCTCAGAAGGACTCAAACAGTTACATAATCCATTTTTTGAGAAAAAATTAAAATATCACCAGGTTGTTCTTAATGAATCCTGAGAACATAAAAATCAAATCCAAAGCTTTTGCTAAATCGACAACAGCTTTAAAAAAAAGTGTTACACACGTAAAACCACAAAACTAATTTGTATGCAGGAGAGCTGGATTCAAATCCTGCTGTACCAGATAGTAGCTAGCTATATGACCATGGAGAAATCAGCTGACCTGTCTAAACCTCAGTTTACTCGTTAAGGGTCAATAAATACTCATTACCTACCTCACCAGGATTATTTTGAGGGGATCTGCTATGGAAACCTTGAAAGTGCTACGTAAATGCGAACTGTTACTATTTTTATAGAAAAATTAAAATTTCACAACCCATGACACGTGTTGCAGATTTTAAGCCCTAGAAGCTCTGCAGAATACTTTTTTTCTCTGCAATGATAAATTGCTTGGAATTTTTATTAACGATATATATGTAGATAGATAGATAGATAGATAGATAGATAGATAGATAGATAGATAGATAGATAGATATAAAGAGATAAATATAAGGGACAGCTAGGTCAAAGTTGGCCTCAGACACTAACAAGCTGTGCGATCCTGGGTAAGTCACCTAACCCTGACTGCCTCAAAAATAAAATTTAAAAAAAAAATGAATGTCTTCTCCAGTTTTCTACCCATGATAGGATTGTATATTAAAATTATACTTATCTAAAATGATTGTTCCTTTCTTGGACTATGTCCATTTAGAACTACTTATTCATATATTTTGGAACCAAAAGATGCTATGTTTTAGCACCCAAGAAAGGTATCCCTAGTTCTGTTTCTGGATCCAAGAAGCTAAAAGCCTACTATATGAAATACTTGAAGACAATTTAAGTGTCACCCCCCCAAAATTTCATCCTCTCTAGGCTAAACATCATTTATTCTATCTCCTCCTTCTTCTTCTCCTCCTATCACTAATTCTGATGAAGACGATGATTATAGCTGCCATGTATAGATTACTTTAAGATCTGCAAAGCCCTTTGTATACATTATGCCATTTAATTCTCCTAATCCCTCTCTGGTATAGGTAATACAGTCCCTGTTTTACAGATGATTAAACGGAAGCTAAGAGGGGTTAAGTGACTTATTTGTGGTCTCATAGCTTGTACATTTGGGAGACAGGATCTGAACCAAGGTCACCTCTGCCTCCATAGTCTAATGCTCTTTGAGCTACACTTGTCAGTCCTTGTATAGTATAATTCTTTGTTAATTTAAGACTGTGTTTCACTTTCTTGCCCAGGCTAGAAGTACAGGGCTCCAGATGACCCCAATTCCACTCTGATTTGCAGGGGAGCTTTCACTTGCTTGATTTCCAAACTTACTCCTTAGGCTACCTGGTTCCCCTACCCCTACTCCCTCACTATAATAATACCAATTGGCTTAGCCCACTGTAACTCAACATTTCTGAGCTCAAGAGATCCACCATCCTCAGCCTCCCTGATAGCAAGAATTACAAGTGTGTGCTACCACCTGTGATGGCATCAAAATCAGGTCTTCTGATTTTACATTCAACGTTCATTCCTTTGTACCACATTAACCCTAATGTAGGCAACATCTGATGCTTAACTTTATCCTTCTGGACCAGGGGTCCACTTGTTTTTGAACATTGTGACAACTTTATTTTAGTATATTTGCTTTACTTTGTAATCCTATGGTATTTTATGCATTTTAAAAACATTCTGATGAGGAATCCATCATGAGAGTACTAAAAGGTTCCATCTTGTGGTAAAGGTTAAATGGCTCCTGTTCTAGACTCATAGAATGTTAAAGCTTAATGGGACCTTAGAGAACCAATAGGTTGATTTTCTCATTTTAGAGATAAGATAAATTTATGTTATCTTAGTTGACTGTTTATCTACTTGGTGATCTTAGTGATGAAAACCATACAAGAAAATGGAATCACTTTCCTTTTTATAGTTTCCACTGAAGTCCTACTCTAATAGTGTAAAATAATGATAACAGATAATAAAAACTAACATGATAGAATGATTTAAGGTTTTTAAAAACTTTGACAGGTATCTCCTTTGGTTCTCACAACAACCCTAGAGACAAGCACTATTACTATCTCCCTTTTACAGATGAGAAAACGGAGGCAGATGTGTGTATTATGTGACTTGCCCAGGGTCACACAACTAGTAAGTGACTAAGGCAGTATTTTAATTTAGCTCTTCCTGGATCCCAGTACAGGACTTTATCCACCGCTCAGCTACTCAGTGCCTCATTGAAGGTAACTTGGGGTTGTTGCAGATTTTCCCCTACATAGTTCTGGCAAATTTCACCAAGCTGGAAAGGTTTTGACTATGGGGCTATGGATGATTTGTATGTCTGTTTCTAGATGACCAGCATAGCTGTATCTGGAGACTCCCATCACCAGGTTGGCCACAGAATAATGATTTTTTTTTAAACCATAGTTATGCTCCAAAGCAATCTGTTGAGTTATAAAGGGGTTGAGATCTATTAGTGGAGAAAGTCTTCCCGCTGGAAAAATTATACATCCTGAAATATTTAAGTGAAAATATTATTTTAATGAAAAGTTCCAAATAATATTGGGAAAAGTTAACTGGTAGCAACTAAATATGAAACGACATTTAAAGGAAATAAATGCACTTTCTAAAGCATATGTATACTAATTTTTTAAAAAAATCAAAATCTCATTGACAAACAAATTTCCACATAATACAAAATGAGAACACTATTAAGTAAGTCATTGTCACAAAATATAACTCCTGAAACTCATGGAATTCCAAATGTTTCTGAGTTCATGGAAAGAATGAATTGCAAAAGTAGAGAATGAGCCACAACTGACATCACATGATAAAATTAGAAAGAGAGGTTGTGTGATGATGGTTGATGAAAAGAAAGCAGAACCACTTAACTCTGATTTTGTTTCTGTTTGTTTGCTTTTCTTTTTCCCTGCCAAAAAGGATAGTTGTTGGTCAGGCAGTGTGGTATAGTGTGTGAAGAGCTGGCCTTAGAGACAAACCACGCAGGTCACTCATCACCTCTGACACACTCTGAGTCATTCACTGGGCAAATCATACAAAAAGTACCCCCCAAAAATACTTGTAAGTCTGTAAGCTGTAGTGAGTTTCCTGTCTACATTGATGGAGTGAGTTTCCTCTTTGTGAGGAAATCACAGGTCCAGTGTGAAAACAAAACAAAACAAGAGAGAAGAATCTTTGGGTTGGCAGTCAAAATAAAAATGACTCATTGGTAGTTGAAATACAGGAGAGGTTGGGAGAAAGTCAAGGAGCCATATCCACCTATGTTGTCCTAATGAAATACATTCTAAGTTATTGAAAGAACTGGTTGACATAATTGCTACAGCACTGTCAGTGATTACTGTGACATAAGAGAAAGCAAAAGTGATGCCATAAAAGTAGAAAATAAATTGAAAAAAAGGAAGGAGATGGAGTTCATAAACTATAGACCAATGAGTTTGACATATTCTTGGCCAAAATCCTAGGAGTTATCATTAGGAATCGTTAGTAAACATCTGGAAAAGGAAACAGTGATAACAGAAAGGCTTAGTGACTTCATCAAGGAAAGGTCATGGCAGTCTGATCTCTTTAAAGGTTTTGATAGGGTCCCTAGATTGGGTAGATCAGGGGAATGTTATTGATAGCTTACCTGGAGCTAACATCTCTGTCACGCTCTTCTTGCAGGTAAAAGGGAGAGATGTGGATTTGAAACACGCTGAATGACTGTATCGAAAGAGTGGCCATTGATCTCATTTTGGAAGGTCTCTCTTGCAGGCCTTTATGGTTCTGTTTAATATTAATTATAGTGACTTGGACTAAGGCATAGACGCTGCGTCCTCAGGTTACTCAGAGCAAGAAGGGATAGAGAACATGTTGGATGACAGTGTTAGGATCCAAAAATATTTCAGTCGTTTAAATCGGTTATTTATTAATCTATTGATTATTTCTTATTTATTCTGCATAGAGCTTGTTTGTACATAATTGTTTGCAGGTCATGTCGCCCGTTAGACTGTGAATTCCTCAAGGGCAGGGACTATCTTTTGCCTTTCTTTATATCTCAGCACTTGGCACAGTGACTGGCACGCAGTTGGTGTTTAATATTTATTGACTAAGTGATTGAGCGAATTTAATAAGATGAAATTATATTAGTATAAAGATAGTCTTACACACAACCTCACAAGTACTGGTGGAATGGTTAGAATGCAGTTTACTTGAAAAAGACCCGGGATGCTAATGAATTTAAAGATCAGTAGGAGTCAACAACACGGTGTGGCGGCCAAACCATTTTGATTAGTTCTACCATCTTTGAATAGCCTGGCTTCAGTGGAGTCAAGAAGACGTGAGTCAGATCCTTCCCCTGTCATATGCTGCCTGTGTGACTGTGAGCAAATCACTTAACCTCTCCATGCCCCAAGCAAATCTGATACTGTAATGTGATGAAATTTCAGGTTGAGAGCGTCTACCTACCCCATTCTCTCAATCATCTTCTATCTTTCCTCCCTTGTATAGCCAGACTTGTAGAGAAAGCTGTCTACTTTTGTGACCCTCATTTCTTCTCACTTCTCAATTTTCTTTCCTTCTAACTCATTAAGGGGAAATAGGTGGCACAGTGGATAGAGCAATGGGTTTGAAATCAGGAAGATTTCTCCTGAATTCAAATCCAGCCTCAGACACTTACTAGCAGTGTAAGTCCTGGGCAGGTCACTCAAACCAGTTTGCCTTAGTTCGTCATCTGTAAAATGAGCTGGAGAAGGAAATGGCAAACCATTCCATTATTTTGGTCAAGAAGACCCCACAGGGGTCACAAAGAATCAGGCATGACCGAGAGCAAAACAGCAACCAAAAAAACCCAAACTATACTCTCCAAAGTTAACTAATGATCTCCTTATTTTTTATTCTGAATTTAACCTTCACCAAAAAGGAGACCATTTCCTTATAGAAAATAGGAAAAAAATACGTGATAACACAGATCAATTATGTACAGCTTGTTTTTTAAAGTATATAACAAATTCACCTTGTTATTTTTAAAGCTGTTGTGCTTCTCTAAGTTTTTTTTTTTTTAATTTGCTTTGTTTTACTTGTGTGCATCTTTAGGAATACTTCAGTGTCTCTCCTTTCTTTTATTTGGCAATCTTGTTTCCCATTTCCTTCTGCCCCACTGTTTTCTTAAAAATGGAAAAATATAATCCTAGTAACAAGGTATAGTCTAGAAAAAAATTCATACATTTTTCAAGTCCAGAATTTGTGTTTCATTCTGTACTTCAAGTTCATTTCCCTTCTCTCAGGAGGTGAGTAGCATGCTTCTTCATAGGCACTGATGAGAATCCGTAGGTCTTCTAACATTATTTTCTTTCCAATGTTGTGTTTGTGATGTGGCTCATTTTACTTTATACTACTTCATATGAGTCTTCTCAGGATTCTCTGAAATTATCCCTTTCCTCATTACTTAAGACACAATAATATTCCATTACATAATAATTTGTTTCACCATCCTTTGTTTGATAGTCAATCAGTGATTTCTTAATTTCTGAATCTGATAATCTTTTCTCAGGCCTCATCCTTCTTGACCTTTTTGCAACATTTGTCACTGTTGACCTCCATGTCTTTGATACTCTCTCCTGTTGTGGATATACTTCAAGTCTTTTATCATGGGCCCTCTTTCCTATTTGCACTCACTTGGTGACCTCATTAATCGCATGGGTTTAATTAATCGCATCTCCATGAATGATGACTTCTCTAGTGTCTCTTGAGAAGGCCTATATCAACAACTTCCCGCTTGACATTGTGAACTGGAGACTTTGTATAGGCACCTAAATTCAACATATTGAAAATAGAACTTATTTTTCCCCCCAACTTGCTTTACACCTTTACTATCCTATGTCCATCGGTACCACTATCCTTCCAATTAACCAGATTGGAAACCTCAGTGTTGCTCAGTACTTCTCATTCTCTCTTTCCTCTCTAAACAATCAGTTGCCAAGATTTTCCAGTTCTCCCTCTACAGTATCTTCCCCATCCATTTCTTCCTCTCTGCTCACATGGCTATCATCCTAATTTAGGCCCTTATAATCTCTCTCTTGGACTATTTCAGGAGACCCTAAAGGATTCTCCTCTGCCACAGTTTTTCGCCTTCTTGAGTTCACCCCCCACACAGCTGCCCATTATATTCCTAAAGCACAGGTCTGACATAATGCTGATCCCTTACTCAATGACCCCTGGTGGTTCCCTCATTACTTGGGGCCAATGACAGACTCCTCAGTTTAGCCTTTAAAGTTCATCACAACCCCTGCCCCCGCCTGCCTTTCCAATGTCACTGCTCTCCTTCATGCTTTCTACAATTCAGCCAGACAGGTCTTCTTTCTTTTCTTCTTATGTAACATGCCATCTCCTGTCTCTCTGCTTTTGCATTGGCTATTCCCTAATGCCTGGAATGCACTCTTTTCTTACCATTGCCTCTTTTTTCCCTCCTTTTAAAAATTTTATTTTAGACTCAAAAGCCAGAACACAAATATAAAATAGAGAAAAGAAGCAAAAACATAGCACAAAC
This sequence comes from Bettongia penicillata ogilbyi, assembly GCA_023548195.1. NCBI lineage: Eukaryota > Metazoa > Chordata > Mammalia > Diprotodontia > Potoroidae > Bettongia > Bettongia penicillata. The sequence goes on from JAJHZJ010000230.1 coordinate 240,766, forward strand.
TTAAATATTGGAACTTAAATACAGAGTAAGAAAAAAAAAAGGCAGCACATAGGAGAGGATTCAGAATATGCAACACTAAGTTTTCATTTCAAGAACCATTATCGCTTAAGAATCCTTACTTCCCTCAAGAGCCACCACCTCCACCCCCTCTCCCAGACTTTCCTGCTTCCATTATCTTGTATTTATTTTTAATCTTTTAGAAACAGGTATTTACTCCAGTGGTTTAATGGAAATTAATTGGTACAAAGTATTCTCCCCCAAATTTTTGGACATATTCTCCTAATAACACATAGGATCGGTGGGGAGAATGAACTTAAACATAGAGACTACATGGCCAAAGGGTCACTCATGACTCCTGATGACTTGAAGCCCTTTTTTCCCTTTGTGGATGCCTTATGATGTTCCTCTTAGGAGTACCTTTCTGCTAGGCTCCTTATATTTATTATGTGTGTATTTTCTGTGTACTTAATATATGTACTTTTCATCTTCCCTAGTAGAATCTAAGCACCATGAGGTCAGGGATTGTTTCATCCTTATCTTTGTATCCCACCACCTAGCACACAGTTGGGTGCAAAGGTGCTGAATAAACACTTAAGGATTAATGGCTCTTAGGCTATATCAATAACAAAATGATAATAAATAATAATAACAAGCATCTATGATTGTGAGTGCTTTAAAGTGAAATAAGTGCTTATCTGTGAGATAAGTTATATAGATATTTTTATCTTCATTTTACATCTGAGGCAAATGAGACTTAAAAAGGTTTAGTGACTTGCCTATGCTGACAGTGGCAGAAATAAGGTATTATCATAGGTTTTCCTGATCCCAAGTCCAGCTTTTTATCCACAATTACATGTCTATCCATACTTCCTCTCTCACTAGAGAGCTGAGATAGTCCCAGAGTGGTTCTGTCTTTAGTCAGACCACTTCCCTTTGTGTCAGCCCTGCATTTTGGGAAGGACATTAGTACGTTGTAGAACATTCACTAGAAGGCAACCAGATCTGTGGAAGGACCCAAGATTACATCGGATGAGGATTAGTTGAAGGAACTTGGAATGCTTAACCTGGACAAATGAAAATTTGAGGACACGATAGATTTATTCAAGAATCTATAGGATGGACATCATGAGGATTAGCTGTATTCTGCTTGGCTCTGGAAGGCAGAAGGAAGACCAAAGGATGACCAGATCACCTAACCTCTTTGGGGGCTCTGGGAATTACAGCCTGTGTCCCCTTGCACAAGTCTCTCCTCCTAACTGGGCATCAGTTTCCTTATCTCTAAAATGAAGGACCAGATGACCTCTTAAGTTTCCTTCCCCATCTAAGTCTGTGATCTTGAGCTCCTCAGGATTTTTTAGTTGGAATTTCTTAGCATAGAAGTAGCATTATGTCTGATTCATGAGCTGAATTCCAGATTGAAATACTTTTCATTTAGCATTTTTACTAGTGGAACGTAAAGAGTGCTGTTCTAATCAGTTATCTTGGTGGTTTTAAAAACTGAAACCTCTTCAAGGCTCCAACGTACACATTATTTTGATTCAGTAAGTGTTATTTTTACTGATAGCTGTGATCTCTGGAATTTATCATGAAATATGAATGTAATATTGATTATGCAAAGCACTACTATGTAATCCTGTCATTTTCTCACGAGTAGGTCTATGTATTCTAAAGTTTCTTATGATAGCTGTAAGTAAGCACTTTAAAAAACTATTATAATATGTGTAGTTTAAAAAGCACTTAAAATAATTCTTATCTGCCTTCTTTGGTATCATAAATAGCGTTTGCTCCTTTTGTTTCATAGCTTCATGGAAACAGGAATTTGAAATATTAACGAGCACCACGATGAGCACGAGGATATATGAATATCATGATATAGAGAAGACAAGGAAACAAGCATATATTAGCCCTTACTATGTGCCAGGCTCTGGGCTAAGAGCTAAGGAGAGAAATGCAAGCCAGTGATGGTTCTTACTTACATTCTAATGAAGGAAGAAAATACAGAGGGAGCTGAACAGGGGATAGGGCTGATGATAGAAGTGAATGTATTGGGGGTGGGAAAGGGAATAGTGGTGCTCAAGTTGGACTTGCCCAAGTCCAAATGAAAAACTTTTAACCTACCAGTTCTTCTAACCTGCTTGTTAGGATTTCCTCACTCTCTCTTAAGCCTTCTTGCTATATTTCTGTTTTCTGCCTGGAATTTTCTCCACTAGACTCTGTATCTCTCTCTTCTCCTGTGCACTAGTTATTCAAAGAGTCTAGTAGCATTTTGGTTCTGCCTGATAAGCTTCAAAGTCAGTCATTTGAAAGGGTCAGCACTTTTGTTTTAAGTCTTTCAATAGACCATTCAGGTTATGACACAGCTTTCTACTATTTAAAAAGTGACTTGTGAATTTTTTTTCAGAAATTCTTCAAAAGATTAAGCCCCCCCCAAAAAAAAACCCCACAAAGTCCATTAGCCTATAAATTGATGGCACTTTGCCTATAGCCTTTTGCCAGGAAAGTGCCTCTGAGTATTGAAATAAAGGCCCAGGAGAGAGCATGTTGTATCTCCATGTATGCAGTAATAGGATGTATAACTCTTTAGCATTTCTAGTAAGTGAGGATATACAGTTACCTCACCCCTCCCCAAGCTCTTCCTTTCCTCCAGACAAATCAAACAAGCAATTACAGCTGCAACACGCACACTTTAAATTCCCTCTTAGTTCAACTTCTTCCCTTAAAAGAATATGTGCAAAAACACTTCTATCCCTTGTTAATGTTTGTTCATTTTCTTCTTGTTAAAAAAAAGAGCCTCCTACATTCCATTATACATTCTTTCTTGATTATAGTTTGTGATTAGATTCTGTAATGTTCTGTGGTGACACTTTATGAATTCTCTTTTGCATTAAGGGCTTATTCCTAAAACACCTATTATCTTGAAGGTTATTTGAATTTATCTTGGGAAATAAACTAGTACTGTATAAGCTACCACAACTCATTATGAACTTTAAGAGTAGAAATTTATAGTAGCAGAGAAAAACATAAATAGTATTAAGCCTTTTTGGCTTGAAGAGTCTTCTGAAAACTTGACTTTAGTACCAGTGATTGTGGGTGCCTGGTACCTTGGCATTGGGCTCATCTCTTCCTGAAGTAATTGACTTCTGAAATAATGTGGTTCTTTAAGAACTTCTTGTTGCTAATGGAATTGCCATGATTATCTTCAATTGTCCATTGTTGGGTTATGAGGTTGCAAAAAAAAAAAAAGTCAAACCCTATATAATCAGCAGAGATATATGTGATATTTTTAGGAAGGTTGGGAGATGTTTAAAGAGAAATTAAGAGTTTCTGTTCAAGGTTGTATAGTCATTTTTGCAGATTTTGTCAATTTCAAGTGTCTCTGCTACCCTTTTGTTCTGCTTTCATATTTTTAAAGAATAAACCACAAAATATTTGTTTAAATTTTTTTTCTCTCCTATTTTGGAGGCCCAGTTTGTGGTAATTGGAAAACCTCCCAATGCCGATTAGCAGGTATTATGCAATTAATAGTTCTTGCCTGGGGCACTGATTTGCCCTAAGTCCCATAGCCAGTATATGTCAGAGGTAGGAATTGAACTCAGGTCTTTACATTTATTATATCATACCACACTCACTCCTATGTGTATTCCTGTCAATGTTCTGTGTTCTGATGTCCTTTGTTTTTGATATGTCATTTTCTAATATGCTATCTCCTCCTTGGAACACAAAGTTAAACGCAACTAGCCAGCAATATAACTATGCCTCCTAACATATGGAACATTCTCCACCCATAATTCCCCATCTCCCTATTGAAGAGAAAAAAGTATGTTTCAGTATTTAATTCTCTGGGAACAAAATTGGGCATTGTACTTCATCAGAATTTGATTGCCCTTAGAAATACTTTTATATGAACTGATATGATCTGTAATGGATTTTCCTTAGTTTGAAAAAGTACATTTAAATTTAATTTTCCAGTTTAAAAAAAAAGGATATTTTTAGTGAAATTTTAAAAAAGCTTTATGTTCTTTTTCAAACAAGTAAAGTTTTCTTACTCTCCTCTCCCCAAAGGTATGCAAACTAATTTCCGAAAGAGAATGTCTTTAAGATCTGTACAGACTTACAATTTAAAAGAGCTGCCAAATTACAGTTTGCCTGATTTAAATAAGGGGAACATTAAGGTGATACCTGCAGCTGTGAGCAAATGCTGGATATGTATAATTTTAAGTAGCTAGGTCTGCAAAAGGAGATTTTTCCAGATGGAGAAAGGGCATCTAAAAACTTGAGTCTACTCTTATCCAGACATTTACAATATTTTTCATTTTAGGCACACAAGTCTGATTGTGTCTGTATATTTCCGGGGAACAGCCACTTCTCTGGCAAGAGAATTAAAATAGAACTCTCATTTTAAAAAAAATAGTTTAACAAAAACTTCCTTAACATATATAATAGTGTAACTGTGACCTAAAAAACTGAAATAATGAATGGATATTTATCTTAGTTGTATGATTTGATGAAATGTAAATCTTTCGGTGTTTTATCACTCAAAAATTTTTGGAAACACAACAAAAGGAATCTTCCATGTGCCAGGGAAATGGTAACTGATGCAATTAGAATGATAACAAAACTGAGAGTAAGTAACTTGAATTTTTTTTAACTTTAGTTATTAAGTATTGATTTTGTTGGAAAGTAGGTACATTTCTATGTACTTTGGTGTGTTTCCAGACTGCCCCTTTCCAGAGCGTTTTTGATGGAGCGAAGGTATTCTTTGAGCATAAATATTAGTATAGGATCCAAACCTCATGTTACTGTGAGGGAAAGTCAATAAAGTAACCAGAACACCCCAAAATGTATTTATTTATGGAATTTTATGTTGTACAAAGAGCTTAAGTTAAATAAAATGTGGCTCAACCATGAATTTTCTATTTATTATCACTTCCCTGAACCCCTAAAACCAGATAAAACTAAATAGTATGGAAGTAAATATTGTGACTTTATCAGGCAACCTGGGAAAAGCAGCAGAAGAATGGGTGGAAAAAAAATTTAACTCTTCCTATGCCCAGATTCCAACTCAGAGCTGGGTTGGCAAAATAAACTTGAAACTTAAAAATAAGAAAGTAAATACCTTCTCAGAGTTATAACTGAAACTTGGTACAGTGAAACATATAACTAGGTTGTCAGTTAAAGAGCATATTTTGTTTAAAGTAAATATACTTGATAAAAGAGAAAACTTGATATGTATGAGGTTATTATATCTAGTGAATTACTGAGGCAGGAATTTAACCTGAACCCTTGACTATACCACTGGAACAGTCAGACCATCTATATGACATTTCTTTCTTGCCCTCCGGCCAGCCTATTTTTTTTTTTCCGTCAGCATAAATTTCCTTGATGGAATCCTTTAATCATATTCCTCATCAAATTTCCTTGTTTTATGTTGAAATCTGTTCATATCCACCATGCATGCGATTAATTATAATATAAAATAGAATCAAATAATATTTATTATTGTGCCAAGCATCAAACTGAGTAAGTGCACAAGAAATAAAATGAATAACATGTTAGAAAAACAGTGAGGAAAGGGAGCAACTTTGAGGGGTATAGAGTCAGAGAACACTTCATGAATGAGAGGGTATTTGAGTTGAGTCTTGAAGGAGGAATTGGTTCTGAACAGGCAAAAACAGTTGAAACAGAGAGAAATTAGACATAAAGAATGAGTGGGAAGGAATATGGAATTGGGAGAGAGAGCCCATTTATAGAAAAATAAGCACACTTATTTGGGTGAAGTGTAGTCTGGGGACAAGTGGGACAGGTATGGTTTCCAGTCTAAGTGATGGGCAAGATGGCATTGTTACTTAAAGAAATGCATTAATTGAAGGACGCGGTTGGTTTAGGAGAGAAGATATTAAGCTGGGGTTTCAATCTGTAGAATTTGTTGTGATGATGGTCAACCAAATGGAAATGTTCTGAAGGAGTTTGGAAGTGGGAGAACTAGGGAGGTTGGCATAGAGATAGAAATGATGGTTCAAACTGATACTTTGGATCTTGGAAATCTTTTTCTACTTAAGGACCACACTGTAAACCCAAAACTCATTGACTGGCCTACGGTAAGTCCTAGGTCAAGTCCCACTATATCCTTATTTGGGCCCTCTTAGCTAAGAGTGAATGTAAATAGCAGTTGTTTCTGTTTTGACCAGAAACCCTGCGGGTCTTCTCCTCCCCAAGTGATTTTTTTTTTTTGACTAGGTAAAGGGGCCATTCTCTGTTTCATTTCTTACCTTAATCACTTGAATGAGGCATTTCCTCAGTCAAACTGAGACTTGTTAAAAGACTTTAGCTTAAAAAAGGCCAAGGTCTCTAACTGCATCCAAGGCCACCTCCAGTTGTTCTGATGTATACCACTGGGCCCAGATGGCTCTGGAGGAGAAAGTGAGGCTGGTGACTGCTCAGTTCTGCCTCACTTAAATCCAATTCATTTGCATGTCATGGCATCACCCTCCTGAAGTTATGGTCCTCTTCAAGAGTGGCGGACCAACACGGCAGAGAAGTGCAGAGAACAAAAAAAAGCAGAGGGCTGAGAACTGAGAGAGGCATACTTTGGCACTTCCTCTAAGACTTTATTGCTCTCTCATTCTAACCTGATTGGAAGCTTATTCTGAGTAATCAACTTAAGATCTGCTTTACATTAATATAGTGTTACTATTAAAATTCTTTTAAATCAACGACTATTTAAATAATCCCTTTGGATTGAAAAACCAGGAAATGTTTTACAAATAAATGCTAAATGGTTCCCTTATCACCTGGAACTTTAAAGTGAGAGAAAGAAAAAGAGGTGTTTAATTTGGCACGTTGAAGGGAGGAGTTCTCAGCCTCCCATTTCAGTCTGTTGCCCTCCTGCTACCAAAAAAAAAAAAAGAACATTTTCTTCCAGTCCTTCTTATTTTGACAAAATGGCATCATTTACTCACTTCCTATGAATGCCAAACAACTGTGCGTTGGAGTGTTTCAGGAGTAGTTGAATGTTAAGCTAAGGAAAAAAGTCCCCAAATCTGATAACTAGGCTTGTTTGGAAAGAAAAATTAACCCCTGCTTCAGCCTTTGCGTAGCCCACAACAAAAAGGATTTGTTAAGCTTTTGCTGTGTTTGAGGCACGGTGTTAGGAGCTGCAATTAGAAAGAGGAAAAAACATAGCCTCTTCCCTCAAGGGGCTTACATTCTAATGGGGAGGCATTATGTTATAGGATCAAATGACATGATAATTGTAAAGTGCCTGGCCCCTAGAAAGCACTATGTAAATGTTAGCTATCCTCATCATTATTGTTAATCAACATGTATTTCTTGAGTACCTATTACATGTATCAGGAGCTATATGGACTGAAACCCATATATATATATATATATATATATATATATATATATATATATATATATATATATATGTCTTTATACTTAGCTTTTCAACTTATAAGTTTATTTACACCTAACATTCATTTAGGACTTATTAAATATGAAAATTGTGCATGTCAAGATTGACCCATGGAGAAGACAGATATGAGCCTTCCTAATTGCCCAAAAGTTGCTCATTACCCACAGAATCTTTCAGAAAAGATGCTAGTTTTGAATCCATGTGAAGGAAAAACAGTGCTTTATTGGCACCCTAGAAATCTCACATGTTTTTGATATGATAAATCAGAGTGATTTTTAATAATTACCACAGTTCCATAATGAGATTCTTGTATGTTCCACGTACACAATATTTGGTAAGAGAGGAGCTGCCTTGAGGCTTTGTTCCTCATTATACATAGGTAGCTCTGTCTGTTTCAGAGGTCACTATTATCGAATGAAAACTCTCAGTCATTCAGCAGGCTTATAGTAGCCCCTAAAGCTGCTAAATTATTGGTCTTTTTGGGAAAGGCTGTATTGGGCAGTTAGCTAACATCTTCAGCAGAGTCTCCTGTCCAGAAAATTGGTGCCTCACTCTGAGAGTAAGACATTTCTTCTTGTCAGACATTTCATCTTTTGAAGATGTCAAGCTGAACATGGTGTGGGTGGTTTGTGTGTAGTTTTTCTGCATGGCTCTGAAGTATACATTTCACATGGAAATGAGTGTATTACTTTCGTTATCCCCTCAGACTTTAAAAAACATGACTTGGACATTATTTTGCTCATATCAAACATTCATTTTTAAGGACTCAATCATACTTCTAACTCCCAGGGCACTGAAACCAAAACCTTCATTTTATTTTCCCCTATGAAATTGCAGGTATTGAGCCAGAAACAATTTAAGCAGATATTTTTATTTTATAAAATTTCTAATTGGCCTTATTAATTCAACATCATCTATTCATTCATTCATTCATTTATTCATTTGTTTAAATGAATGGAGATCTGCTTTCAGTAACTGTTTCTGGGTTCAGACCAGACCCAGACTGGCTTTGTGATGGATGTCAAGGCCCTTAACCTTTCAGTGCCCAAGGCCAATGGTCTCTCTAAAGTAGGGACAGTAGAATGATTCCAAGGAAGCTGGTGGTTCTAGCCCAGGGATCTAATTATAGAGTAGAAAGATGGAATTCATTCCAACCTTTTCCCTTTTGTCGTTTGTTGTTCCTGAGTCGTTTCATGACTCCATTTGGGGTTTTCTTGGCAAAACTATTGGTTTGCCATTTTCTTCTCCAGCTCATTTTACAGATGAGAAATTGAGGCAGATAGGGTTCAGTGACTTGCCCAGGCTCATAGAGCTACAAAGTGTGAGGTCAAATTTGAATTCGGTTCTCTTGACTCGAGGGCTGGCACTCTATCTAATGCGCCATTTAGTTTCTCCCCATTACCAAATCATAAACTGTCTCCAACACAAATACAACTTTGCTTTAATACTTTTCCAGTTTTCCCCCTCCCACTACTGGCCCAAAGGGTGGTTATAACCTAACTGGGAACAGGCACCCACAGCAATTGCACAGGCAAAATCTCTTCCCACCTCCACCTCCACAATTACCTCTTTCATGGCTGCTGAAGGTATTATCAAGTGATGAATAAACTCACCCACGTAAACTTTTTGTTTCTGTTGGGAAAGATTGAATAGCTCAAGATGAATGGGTTTCGATTACATTTTATATATATGTATATATGTATATATTATCTTATATGCAAACTTCTTCTGCACTTGCCTGGTCCCCTTGAGGATACCACCATACTTCTGGGCTCCCAGACCTTCAGCCTCCTCCTCATTTCCTTTTCCTTTTCACTCAACTGGCACTTCAAAGTTACTAGTGATCTCTTAATTGCCAGATCTGGTGACCCGTCTTGACTTCTCTGCAAATGTTGGACATTGCCTTTTCCTCCTAGATGATACTTCTCTCCTTTCCAGGTTGCCAAGATACTGCAGTCTCTTAGTTTCCCTCCTACTAGTTTTATGACTTCAGTCTTCTTTGCAGGACCATCATTCACATCATCCTTCTCTTCCTTTTTTCAATGGGTATATGCTTAGACTTTGTTCACTGATGTCTTTTTTTTTTTTTTTGATGCTCTCTCACTTGGTGACTTCATCAACTTCCATGGGTTTAGTTGTTTTTATGCGTGATGCCTAGATCTGTATATCTAGTTCTAATTCTACTTCTAAACTACAATCTCCCATTATCAAATGCCTATTGGACATTTTTTATTTGACTTCCTCTACGCATCTTATTCTCAACATTTTCCAAACACAACTCATTACCTTCTGTTCCAAATCCATGTCTCTTTTGAACTTCCCCATTTCTCTTGGGGGTAACACCATTCTTCCAAGGATCCAGGTTTATTATCTTGGTGTTATGTTTGAATACTCACTTCCTTATGGCACATCTAATCAGTTTCCAAATCTTATCTTTTCTGCCACTACGATATCTTTCATATCCAGCCCTTTCTGTCTAATCACATAGCCAGCACCCTAGCTCAGACCCAAATTATTTTTTGCCAGACTGTTGCAATATCTTTTTCATTGGTTTCCCTGCCTCAAATCTTAACCATACCCCAACCCATCCTACAGATCCATTGAAATTATTTTCCTTAAGCAAAAATCTAACCCTGTCACTCCCCAACTCAGTAAATTTCCGGTAGCTTTTTTTTTTTTTAATCTAGGATCAAATGTTATTCCATCTTCATGACTGAAGACTTATATTGCAGGGAAACTGAGAATTTGCATTGGTTGAGGGACATGTTTTTATACCAAGGAAATCACAGGTCTGGTTTTCCTCTCCTCCTCCCACACCACCCCCAGAAGAAATCACCAAAATAATCTAAATTCACATCTCTACTTTTCTAATCCTGAAAGTTACTGAATACTGATATCTTTCCCATCAACAGAGGAAAGCTAAGACTTCCATCATTATTCTTGTTATATTAACTTATCCCCATATTTAAGCAGTAGTTCAAGGAATCTGGTTTAGAACTTTCTAACAAGTTTATTATGTAGATATTTATCATAAAAGCAAATATTTTTTTTTGCATCTGCATGTATATAACATTGAGCTGAATGCTGTGAGCATTCGTAAGTAAGAAAACAACCAGATATATGCACATACATATATATATATATATATATATATATATATTCAAGTACATATGTGTTTAAGTAGTTGTATATAAGTATAGGTTTATATGCAAGAAAGTCATATATGTAAGATGAGTCATTTGTATATTTCAAAGTTGAACACAGCTGTTCCTTGAATCAGAATACATGAAATGAAAACATACTACCTATACAGACAAGCAGCTAAGTGACATAGTCAGTGGAGTGTTGGACATGAATATGGAAAGACCCAAATTCAGACCCTGCCTCAGACATTTAATAGCTGTGGAACCCTAGGCAAATTACTTAATTGACCTCCCAGCCTCAGTTTTCTCTTTGATAAAATAGGGAGTTGTGAGAATCAAATGAGATAAACCATATAAAACACTATGTAAACTTTAAAGCATTGTCCAAATACTATCTTCATCATCATAATTATTAACAGCTTAGTTTATACCGCTTCCCTTGAGCCACTCACATCCAAGGTGGTTTTTATTCCCTTTTGTCCTAGATTACACTATCCTGGATAACTTGGTTCTCACTAGGAAAGCTGACCTAAGACCTCTTTGCTTCCTCTTAAGTAATATGATACTTTTTCTTTTTTTAGTGTACAACTCAATTATATCTCAGTCTTTCATAGACTTTCTCTTTAACCCTAATATCTTCCCTCCTTTTCCAATTCTTGATAATTACCTGAGAAAAGTTTTTCTCTAGTTCTTAGTTCCATAAAAAAGCAACCTGAATTATGAATAGCAGTAGTGCTGGTATATCAAGGTGCAGTAGTACACCTATATTAAAGGAAAGGGAAAACCATTAATTTTTCAACTAAAATTGGATATAATAAAGAACTATTATCAACAAACTCTAAATCCCTTGAAAGTGCTCAGAAATCCCCTTCAAGAACTCTGTTATATTATGAAAGTAGGTCTTCCTTGAGATTCTCAGTTTTCAGAGAAAATAATGGGTTTTATGTCAGTAGTTTTAGTGATCATGGGTAATAGGAGACGAACTCTAAGAAAGAGGAGAGGGAGAGATAACAACTTGTCACATTTAGGACAGGTGAATGGAGAACAAGTGAATTTGTAGTGAATATAGTTCTGAGACTTCCTCTTGGTAACTTACAAAAATGTACATAAATAGTAAAGGCAAATGATAGATTGAGAAAAAGCTGAAGGATACTAGATCCTAAGCAATGGAAGGAAGAAGGAAATAAGTCCACTGTTAATGACAGAAGGTGTTCATGTTTAGATGAAAACTCCAGTTTAGATGAAAAAACCAGTTAAGTAGGAAAAGAGAAAACATGGTGGTGTAGTCTTGGAAAACTGATGGATTAATTAAAGAACAAGATAAAAATTCCCAAGCCAGTCTGGCGGCAGCTACGGTTAGAAGTAGAGAATGGGAAGATGGCAGGTCAAAGATTAAATTAAAGCCTTGAGGTCTTGTTATTGGTGTTAGAAGGTAAGTTGCTTGTGATAAGGTAAAAAATGAGGCAAAAGTTAAGTAGGATGGAAGACTTTGTTCAGGGATGTTTGAAAACTCTGCCCTCTATTCTGTCTAAACCGTCTTACTTGGTCTCCTTAGCTCGTATGGTTTTAATTTTCCTCTTTATGACAGTGACCATCAGAGTTCTAGATTGACTTGGTCTCTGTTTTGAGCTCTAGTTACATATTACTAAATGCCTTTTGGACATGTTGAACTGGTTGTTTCATAGGCATCTGTGTCCAAAACAGAATTATTTATCTTTTCACCACAACCTGTCATATATCTGAACTTCCTGAAATCTTCCTAGGGAGGAACCATCCTTCCACTCAACCAGGTTTATAACCATTATAAGCATGGCTTGTTGCTTGTTCATTCATTTCAGTCATAGCTGACTCCTCCTGACCCTGTTTGGGGTTTTCTTGGCAAAGATACTAGAGCGGTCTGACATTTTCTTCTCCAGCTCATTTTATAGATGAGGAAACTGAGGCAAACAGGGTTTAGTGACTTGCCCAGGTTCCCATAGCCAATAAGTGTCTGAGGTCAGATTTGAACTCAGAAAGTTGAGTCTTCCATACTTCATGCCTGGTACTCTATCCAATGTGCCACCTAGCTGCCTCAAGTATTCTGTATACACATTTAAATCTAAACAGTCTCCTTAGGTAGACTGTATAAGGTCTTAGATGGCAGCTTTCATTTCTCCTAGGGTGCTGTTCCATGTTTGTCATTTTCTCTGCCATGTCTGGGATATATGTGGTACTTGCTTAGTAAATTTGCCTGCTTATTGTTTGACATAGGAAAAGAAATAGTTTAGATAATATTGCAAGATTAGAGAACAGGAAAAAATAAAGACATATAATAAGTAGTATGATTAGTTTTGTAAATGAAGTCCAGTCAACATGAAGAACTCAAAGATTTTTTTTTAAGGGAATAAGTCTGGAGTTATAATATCTCCTCCCAGAAACCTGGGTGGAAGGAAGTTTCCCAACAGGATAGAGGAAAATTTTTCCAGTTACCGATGATAACTTCAACTGAGAAGGTACTTAAAATCCACAGCTACCTTAAAAACTTCATTTGACTTTGAGAAAACTCTATTTCAGCAAGCCTTCTTTCCAGAACTCCCAATACATGGTATAATTTATTCATTTTAAATTTTACCTGTTTTCCCATATAATAGAGTTAACAGGAAGAGGTAGAATGAATGCACAGGAAAAAAAAAATTATTAAAAGCTTACTAGATGCCAAGCATTGTGCTAAGTACTGGAAGTACAAATAGAAAAAAACCCCCAAACAGTCCAGTTCCTGTGTTCAGGAAGTTCACACTTGAAGTGGAGAATACAGTGGGAGAGTTCAGCTTCAGGGTACAAAGAAAAACTCCGTCTCCTAAGTGTGCAGCTATACAGCAGAGTGGATTCTGTTGCCAGTTTTGGGGGAAAGCAGGAGCCTACTGAGTGTCATTCTAGTTGGGGCCCTTCAGATTTTCCCCCCTGTAGTGTTGTTAGGAGGAGGGGAGGTGGCATTAGGGTTAGGATGGTTAGAATGTGCTAAAGTTTTCCGGAGAAAAGGGAAGACAGAAGCAAACAACCTAGTGCAGTCTTTTGACTGAGTCCATGTTTGACAGAACAAATCCTTTTATTAAGGGGATTTGTTCTGTAAAGTTTCGATTCAGTCACAGGCTGCACTTAAGGACCTAGAGTGTCACATGTGGCCTCAAGGCCTCAGGTTCCCCACCTTTGGCCTGGATCATGTTGAATGTTCCTTGATGTCAGGTACATTTTTTGTTGGATATCCCCAATGGCCTAGCATGACTTTTTTTTTTTTTCACATAGTAGGCAGTTAATACTGGCTGGATTGGATAGTCCACAAAATGTATAATGAACCCTAAAATTCTCTTAATCATTTTTGTTTCCTGATTCAATTTAGAGTTTTTATGAATTTTATTAAATTATAGGCACATAGATACAGAGCTGGAGGAAACCTCAGCACCATTCAGAGTTTTAACCTGTCATTTTATAGATAAGAAACCTCTACATTGTTTCTAGTTCTTTGCTACAGCAAAGTACTTCTTACAATTTTTATCAGACTCCTTTATCAGTTCCCATCTGATTCCCCTTCGTCTTCCAGCTCCTTCCATACCAAGGCAATATCTTATGTTTCTGCTATTTGGCATTTAGAAGATCTCCAGATAAGTTGCTAGTGGAAAATAATAGAGCATTTTACCTCTAGAAACAGGCCTTGACTAATTCCAAACTCATTTCCTTTGGCCCTTTGTATTTCGTGATTGTGAATGCAATATTCCTATTTATTTTGGGATACATTTGAAGAACTTTGTGTCTTTTTCATTTGAAGATAAGACTATTGTGGTGATGAGATTTTAATGTGTTTAGTTGATGAAAAACTCAATATATTTGAAAAGAACTAGTAAGTGTAATGTCTTTATGCCCTTTCTATAAAAATATCTCCTAGTATTTTTTTTCTTTTTTAATTTCTATGCTAAGATTTTCAAGTTGAACCCTTAAGTCTGGGTTTTGGTAAAGGAACACTTGATTAATTATCCTCCAAGCTATATTAAGTGTCTGTTTAAATTACATTCTCTGTCAAATCACAATGAGGCCTGTGGTTCTATCAGTATTTTGTGTTACTCCAGAGAGGTTATATGTTAGAAGACTTCAAAGGGTGACAAGTAGGCAGTTACTAATAGATATATTTTTTATGTTGCCACCTTTCTATAAAAGGTGATCAACTATTTGTTTAGGCTACACACAACAGTATGTTAAGATAAAGTCCAAACTTTGGAGAGTCAGTGTTGCATAGAGTCCTAGACTTGCAGTCATATAGGTTTAGGTTCAGATCCCACTTCAGGCACTTCCTGGCCTCATGACTTAAGTCATTTAATTCTTTTAAGCCTCTGTTTTCTCACCTGTAAAATGGGCATATTAATAGCACCTACTATACAGGGCTACTGAAAGAGCTTTGCAAATCATAAAGTGTTACCCGTATTTATATGTACACACATATGCGTATATATGAATGATTATGAATCCTGCTTGCACAAGATATATTCATCTGTGTACAGTGAATTCTTTCAACATTAGAAGAAGCCATGGAAACTCTTCATTATTTGCTGCTTGATTGCCTAGCATTTCACAGTTAGTTAATCCACCTTTACCTTCTCTCTGTCCTCTTTCAACTTTGTAAGTTACAAAAAAAAATGAAGCAGTTTCTTCAAAAATTCTCAATAAGCTATTGGAAAACTAGAATAGAAAGTGTTTTAAATTCTAGACCTGGCCTTGGTTCATAAACTTCCTTTTTTTGTAATACTATCAAAAGGCCGAGACCAGCTGCTAAAGTTGAAATGAAGTCGTTTAAATTTAAATTTTTATGGCTGTAATATTTCTATTTTTTTTTCCTTCATGGCTGAAAAGGTTGGGGTATTTTCACAGCATCTTAAAATTCTGAGTTCTGAAACGATTTTTGGTGGATTTCTATTTTCTTATTTCCCATTCTCTTCTACCCATGTGGTTGATAAAAAAAAAAAAAAATTAAACTGAGATATTTACTGAAGTCACGAGAACTTCTTGGACCAAAAGAAGAGACTCAGAAGTTCGTTAATTGCTTCATGCCTCAAAATTAAATCTGTATGGACCATGACTTCAGTAGATGATTAATTAAATTTGAATGAATTAGTGGTTTGGTATTTAGGAGGCCAGGGACAATGGAGTTTTGTCACTGTTCCAGTTACTCAGCTTTCCTTCCTGAGGCTCAATCTAGCACTGAATAAAATAAAACATAATGAAGAGGGACTGAAGGTTCAGTATTTTCATTCCTAATCATTACTTTCTAAAAGCTGCTATGGAAACGTTGTATAACTCCCTCCCTGTTTTTCCCCCTTGGATGGTCTCACTTCTCTCGAGTTCCGGTTGTAAGAGCCAGTTAGCTCACTACAACTTGGACAGGATTCTTGGAAAGCTTGCTCACTGGGAAGGCACAGATAGGCTGACATCTCAGGGAACTCATTTCATTTCTTCTGCTTCATTCAGGACGCTAGCTAGCTACCTGATGAGCTTTGGCTAAGTCTGGTACAATGTCACATTTGTTTGGGGCTCCGCTGTATATTTAGGTTACTATGTATATCCTACACAGTTTTGCAAGCTGACTTATGCATTCCAGCTGTAAACCAGAGGGAGGGCGCTGCAGATCCCTAGCAACAGCTTGAGATTGAAAAACAGATACATTTACTGTGTTTCTCTCTCTCTCTCTCTCTCTCTCTCTCTCTCTCTCTCTCTCTCTCTCTCTCTCTCTCTCTCTCTCTCTCCCTCTCCCTCTCCCTCTCTCTCTCCCTCCCTCCCTCCCTCTCTCTCTCTGTCCCTTTCTCTCTCCCTCTATCTCCCTTATCCCTTTCTGTCCTCCCCCATTCCCTCTTCCTCCTTACGTCTCTTATGTCAAACTTCAGTTAGAGCAGAAAGAAGCCTACAGTGGAGTGCAGTTCGCTGATGCTTACTGGACAAACGTGTCTGTTTTATATCCCTTTTTAATAAAAAATTAGACCTTTTCCCTTGCTTCCTCGTTTCTGGCATAGTGGGCAAAGGACGCTAAGAGAAATGGTTGGACTAGCAATCACTGAGCCGACAGCAAAGGCCTGACTAAGTGTTGCAAAGGAATTTAGAGTAGATTGAAAGCATGTCAGATCTGATTAACTGTGGAAACAAATTAGTTCAAAGTTTGAGGGAATGGAGAGAGTAAACTGTGAATTATTGTGGGGAGGAGAGATAGATGGAGGCGGTGGGAAAGGGGCTACAGGACAGAATCTCACAAGTGGAAGAGACCGCTGAGATTAGTAGTCTGTAGGTATCTTGAGGACAGAAACAATCTTTTTTTAATTCCCTTTCCCATTACAACTAGCACAGTACCTGGCACCCAATAATATTAAACACTTAATGGTTGGTTGATTTAATCCAACACCTTCTATTCAGATTCTTTTCTTGCCTTGCTTTTTGCTTTCCTCACACTCATCTTCCTCCAGCATATGTATGTGTATGTAAATATATATATGTATGTACACACGCATAAACATACATATATATGCATGCTATGTGCCATATATTATGCATGTTGTGTTATGTATATTATATGTGTGTTATATATCATTGTTATTATTATATGCATATATATTTTTCTATAGCTTACTATGTTCACCTTGGATCATACAATGGCGCATTCCAAGCTGGAGATCCACCGCCCCCACCCCCCACCTCTCCTTAGGAAGAGACGTTGGTATATTTGTAGTCAACAGGGAAGCATCCAGTACACAGGAAGGTATTGAAGGTTAGGGAGAGAGTGGGGATGATAGACAAGGCAGTCTGCTGGGAAAGATGGGATGGGATGGGATCACTTATGCAGGTGGGGGTTTGCTTCCTTTCCTGGAGTTAGCTGGATCAGAGCAGTGGAAGCAGTAAGAGGTTCAGGAGCGATTTGGACTCGCTGAATGGAACCTGTGACACTTGGTGAAAGAACAAAAATAAACTAAGGTGTTATCAAATATGGTTTGTCAGGAATAGAGAGATGTTATGTAACTTAACAGGGATGTGAATTTAGGAGTCAGTTTCCAGAGGAAGAGAAGAGAACTGTGTCCTAGTAGTTTATTTTCTTTGTCCAAGACCCTAGTTCAAGTTCTGGGCTGTGCACCTATTGTTGAAAGCTACCAGCAGCACTGTGTCCTTTAGCACAGAGCCTGCTACATACCAGGCACTTAATAAATATTGATGGACTGATTTAGCATAGAGCCAAAACCACTCTAAGAAACTCCCAATTAATTTCACAAGAACTGTTAAACCAGTCTGGAGATGAGAACCATAACTCTGTCAATACTAACTTTGGCAGCTAAATGGGTGGAGTATATTGAATGAGGACTTTGGAATTAGGAATTCCACCTCTAAGTTCATGAACTTGAAATTCCTATATCTGACCCATGATGTATTTGCTGTCTACCTCTTCCTTCCAGTATGAAACTCTGCTCTTTATCCACACCAATTCCTTGACCCCTCAATGCTCTCCCAGGCCATCACCCCTGCACTTCTTTTCCCCATCTTGATCCCTCGGTAAATGAGTTCAGCTCTATACTGTCTTCTCCTTGGTTCCATTCTCCTTTATCTTATTCCTGATTGTATGTGGGTAAGCATCAGCCTTGAATTACCTTCACTGCCTTTACTATTACACATGATACTGAAGGAAAGTGGAGAAAACCACACAATCCTTCTGACTAGGTCTACTCTGAATTTAGGTTACACAACCTCAACTGAGCCCTCTCTACCGCTAGGGATAGGAAATCTTTCTATACTTTCCTAATTTATTCTCTATCCCACTCAGCTCAGTGGATCTTTGAAACTTTTTCATCGCTTCCCGAGTCTTTAACGGATTCTCCTTCCCCTACTGAACTCAAAGTCCTTTATAGCAGAGCCTGCCTTTCAGTCTTCTAATACCGTATACCGCTTCTTCCTATCTAGATCTGTCTAGATGTATTCGTTCTATCTATCTAGATGTATTCACTATCTAGTGACTCTGGCCTCCTTGCTGTCTTACAAACAAGATACTCCATGTTCCAAATCTAAGCATTTTCTGATTGCCTCCCCTAACTGGAATCCTCTTCCCCCTCATCTCTGCCTCCGTGGCCCCTGACTAAGTGTTCTCTTCTGTACCCTCCTGGCTTAATCAATAGAAACGGTGACTGTTTCCCTCCCAGTCTGAGGTCTTTCTTGTCTTTGCCTCATTAAAGGAGTCATGCCCTAGCTACTTCTTAAACAGGCCTATTCAATGAATGGGCCTTACCTCACCCTAAGCCTAAACGGGCCAAGGTCTCCTTTGAGTGCGTCCTGGGTCATCTCCAGTCATCCTGAGGAATATCTGGTCACTGGATCCAGATGGCTCTGGAGGAGAAGTGAGGCTGGT
Organism: Bettongia penicillata ogilbyi; assembly: GCA_023548195.1. Classification (NCBI taxonomy): domain Eukaryota; kingdom Metazoa; phylum Chordata; class Mammalia; order Diprotodontia; family Potoroidae; genus Bettongia; species Bettongia penicillata. Next base: position 259,724 of record JAJHZJ010000230.1, read on the forward strand.
GACCTGCACAGCCCTCCCTCACTCAAAAAAGACAAAGTCAAGGGCAAGTCATGTCATCATTTACCTGATGGCATGGTCTTCTTTGGCCAAAAAGGATGAACACAGCAACAAGCCTCCTGTCTTCTGTAGCTTCCTTTAAGCTACACTTTCTGCTGGAAGCCTTTCTCAATCCCTCTTCTTTCCAAGGTTTTCCCTCTGTTTATTATTTTCTCTTCCTCCTGTCCACTTGTTTGCATGCTGTCTCCCCCCACGTACTAGATTGTGAGTTCCTGTAGGACAGGACTGTCCTTTGCCTTTGTGTCCTCCTCACTTAGCACAGTGCCTGACATATAGTCGGTACTTAGTAAATGCTTCTTGACTGACTGACCCAAGTTCAAATCCTTTCTCAGATACTTGCTAGCTGTTTAAATTTGGGCAAGTCACTTAACCTCTCTCAGCCAGTTTCCTTATCTCTAAAATGGGGATAATGATAGCCTCAGGTTCTCAGCTTTAAAATAGAGATACTCCTACCTTATAGGTTTATTATAAGGCTTAAATGGGATACTTATATTCTCTGTCTAAATGAATGTGATTATTATATATTACATACATAGTACATGTATATGTACTAAGTATTAATGCAGTTTTAAGCTTTAATAGCTTGTATATGTACATAGATACAGCATTTAAAGTGCTTTATAAATGTTTGGGATGAGGAGGAGAAGGAGAAGCAGTAGCAGAAAAATTTAGAGTAAACCAAGAACAGCATTCTGGGTCACAGTTCTTTCCCACATACCGACACCCTAGGTGAGCTCCAGGTGCAAAAATTCATAGTTACAGCTCTGGTAAGGAAGAAAGATAAGGAATTAATGGTGTCCAAAAAAGAGACCATACAACAGGTAAACATTAACAGAGGGGTCAGATAAGAGGCTGTAAAATATCTCTTTGTATACCTCATCTTCCCTGAAAAGAGAGAAAAAAGAATATTCAGAAATGCTCAATTATATCAAGTCTACTTAGGGGGAAAAATTATCTGCTTAGCATCTGGTTAGGTATATGCTAGAACAAGTTATACTATTAATATAATTCACTTGGGGCATAGTTAGAGACTTTGAAGATCCCATTCATGCCTCCAAATTAATGAATGCCTTTTGCCAGTAGATATTTTTTATTCCACAGATGCCCTAGAACTGAAGCTTTCATCTTATTGATTATAGTAATAATTCATTCATTCAAGACTTAAGTGCCTACAATATCATAGAGAAGGAGGGAGAGAGAGTGGGGAAGAAAAGGGGCAAAGAAGGGGGGCAGAGAGGAGACTTTGCTACACTAAATATAACTACATGGAACAGTGAAGACAAGGTAACATTTTTAAATTATGGTTTGGACTATGCATTCCTTAGGAATTTATGGTCAAAAATGTTCTAGAATTGACTTATGGAAGACAGTGCAAAAAGGGCTTTGTGAACACTTGAAATTGCATTATTCTAAGATGAATAATACATTTTTTTCGCTTTCTAGTGTAAATTTAGGCACTGTTCTCCTTCCATGTAAAATATTTAATTACTCTCTTGAGAGAAGGGAAAAAGTAGGGAAAAAGCATTTATACAGCACCTACTGTGTGCCAGGTGCTGTATTAAGTGTTTTACAAATATCTCATTTTATCCTCCCAGAAGCCCTGGGAGGTAGGTGGCATTTTTATTCACATTTTGCAGTTAAGGAAACTGAGGCAAACCAAGGTTAAGTGACTTACCCAGAATCATATAGCTACTAATTTTCTATAGCCATATTTGAACAGAGAGCTTCCTGACCATAGTCCGTTGTACCATCTAGTTGCCTGTTGAACGTAAGCAATTGGAGTAAATTTTAAGACCTCCTCTGTTCTCCATTGATGTTTGAATTAGTTTCATCATAGGTGCAATAGTGTTTGAGAAGGGCATTTATTCACATTTATTAATTCATCCATTCAGCAATCCTGTTTAGAATTTACTTGTTAATAACTGATTTGAAAAGAGATACCTTGCCAATAAGGAGTTTACAACAAGGTAACTAGGCAAATGATAAACGTACATAAAACCAGACAAAAACTAGGTGTGTAATTTCCATAGCACCATATACGGAGTGCTGATGGAAAACAGTGAAGGATTTTTTTTTTAGTAAGGTTGTTATTGAAGACTTTTAAAGGTGATTGTTACATTTCTGATAATCATTCAATGAGTATTTATGAAGTGCCTACCAAGAGCCAGGCACTGAAGTACAAAGCATGAATGAACATACAAAGAATGAAACCTCCCTTACTTAGAAGGAACATTCGATTGGGGGGAAGGACAAAAAGTACATATATAAATATACATGGCATAAATATAAAGATAATTACTACAGATTTATACAAATTTGCTGTACTGGCTCAAACAAGACACTGAATTATTGGCCAACTGTATGCTGTTAAAATATCGCCAATCTTGATTAGTTACTGAATCTTCCTAATTATCCCAAAAGAAGGATTTGATTTTTCTCCTTCAGTTTAAGGACAATTTTATTTATGTCTTCATATCCTTAGTACTTAGCACAATGCCCTGCACATAGTAGAAACTTAGTAAATGTTTTTTGAATTCCGTGCTACTTGATTCTGTACTTCTACAAGCTGGGAAAATTTTTCTCCCTTTCCTGAACCATTTTAAGTATATATGTGTATAATGCATTATGCATTATATGTATATATGGATGCATATGTGCATTATGTGTATATACACGTGTATGTATGCACACACAAACATATGTATCTTTGTATGTATGTGTGCGTATACACACAGATACACCCTAAACAGGACGTACTACTGTCTCTTTTCTTAGAAATTAGTCTTTTCTGAATTTTGAAAGCAAAGCTGCATTTGGAAGGTTGGCTACTTTCATAACTAGAAGAATTTCTTTCCTCAAAGCAGTTTCCTGCAGCAGAGACAAGATACACTTTCTTATTCTTGAACCTATTTTTTGTTAACAAAACTATTGTTTCTTTGTCAATGAACTTTTCTGATGAAATAATAATTAGTCTTTTGTCTTTTCTCTTTAGCTGACCTGAATAATGTCAGGTTCTCAGCTTATAGAACTGCCATGAAACTCCGAAGACTGCAGAAGGCCCTCTGCTGTAAGTATTAACCCAGTGCTTAAAGATCTTGGCATTTTTTCCCTTGATGAGAAATAAAATGTGTACTGCCACTTCTGAAGAAAGGGGGAATAGCTGTCACCCGTGTTATAACTTGGTATTGAATTTTTTGAGCATTCCCTTGGCCTAGTGCTGGCTTAGAATATTAATTTTAATCTCATGCTTTATTGTCATTTTTCAGTTATTGGATATAGATGGTTTTGTATTAATTATATGTACTTTTCAGGCCCATGGGCTGAGTTGAAATTAATTTAATGAAACTTAAATGCCATGTCCTTTATATCGTCTATGAAAAGTATTAGAATGTGTTTATTTTTAGAATTAGAATTCTGTGAATGTCCTTTATGCAAGTGGAGATGCATAAATGTTCCATTTCTTAGAATGTTCAGCCCAAGTGAATGTTATGGTGACAGCCCAAGTGAATGTTATGCTGAAGGTGAGGGGACAGAATTCCTGATTTGAGTAAAATGACCTATAGACATAGAGGCTTTAAATGCTGTGTATGCTTGGTTGGGCATACCAGGTAGATTAGAGAGTAAATCTTGGGACACAATTTCCCTTTACTTTGAGGTCCAAATGGCTTTCTTTGTAGCTTTATGAGCTCTACTTCTTTGAAACTATTGTTATCCCCTAGCTAGGAATTCTTTTAATGTTTCTCTTTGAGAAACCAGCTATGGAAGTCTTTGCCTGTAGGGTTTGGGACCTAGCTTCTTTATCTCCTCCTAACCCCACCACATTCTACACCCTTTATGGAAGGTGGTAATTATGATCTGGTTACTGTAGTAAGTGGTGGATTATTCCTTTGGAGACCATTAGAGTTTTGGAAGAAATTATTATCAATCCCAAGGAACAACAGTTGGAGCCCTAAGTCTGAGGAAGGTCATCCTCATTCTTCTCCACTTCAATTACACTTTGGGTATTGAGATCAGTCAAGTAGCTCCTGTCTAAATGCATTCATAAATCATTGCATTCACATACAGTTATGCTCTCATTTCCATCATGTTAGCCTTAAAGTAAAATTTCAGATAGACTGTAGGGAGAAAAAAAGTTGACCTTATGACATAAGGATTCTCCCTTCAATTTCCCTGATCAAGGTGAAAACTGAAACAACTCCTTTCCAGGTACAAATGATATATATTTTTAGGCACACTTGTTCTAAATATAAACGCTTCAGTTTGAAATACAAAATAAGGGTACCATGACCTTTTCTTTTTTTCAGGTTTTTTTCCTAGCTCAAAATAGTCTTAAAGAATTGCTTATTGTATGATAGAGGTTACCAATTTAACTTGAGGAAAATTCTCCCCAATTCCACTTAAACATTTTTTTTGGGATTCATTCTAAACCTAAATGCAAAACAAGGGGGAAAGAAAGAACATTTCTACGTACACAACAGAAGAAGAGAAGTGCTGAGGATACAAAGGCAATAATTAAGACTCAGGCATTTGTAGAAACTTGTTCAACATGCATAGGTACAGACAGCACCATCAAAACATATGGATCTGTTTTAATGGTGTCATAATACCCTTAGATTGGGCTTTCAGGTTATTATGGATAGAAAATCAATTTGGTAACTAATTACATCGATACGAAATCCCAGTAAAATATACGAGACCTAGGTTCAGTTTGTTGTAACCTAAGTCCAATTTTATCCTCACTCAAATTTATATTAAAAAAAGATAATCTAGTCATTTTGGTTGCTTTCTCATTTTTTCTCATGTTAGTCATAACATAGGTGGCTTCTAAAATTAGGAATATACCTCCTTTTTATTAAGTGGCAGAAATAAAAATGCACTTAACAAATCAAATATATTTGGTTTATAACTGTATGTTGTGGATTAAAGGGAGATCAAACTGTAGGAATAAATATGCTACCGTTCATAAATGTGAAGAAAAAAATACTTTGAGATCAACAAGAAATAGGGAACAATTTGTTAATGTTCAGCAACTAAATTACAGAGTACAGAGACTTTTTTGCTGCCTGCTTGTTATCTAGATAAAGGCACAGCTGTGCCACTAGCCACCCACCACTGCAAGCTAGGTGAAAAAATTACTCTCTTGTTTTTTCAATGTACCTTACCTTTTTTGATATTCACATCAAAGCATATTGACTTGCTTACTTTGGGTAGATTTGCTTTTAAAACACCTCTCAGCTCCAGTGCAGACTGCATCTGAATAGTCTGATGTTAATAACAATCTACTTTGCCCACAGTTTCCTTCTGCAGGCTCGGCAAGAAGAGACACAGCAGTTTCTCTACCAATTATCCCCTCTTTCTCTGCCTGTGCTAATTAGATTAAAGGATTATTTATATATCAACATGGAGCATCCAGGTTTACTCTTGGAATGAGCTTACAATAGGACTTTTTCTCCCCAGCATTAATCAAATTTTACCATTAATTAGTTCTTTCTTTTCCCCTGTATCATATGAGTTTCATGAAATGAAAATGTTGGAATTTTCATTTCTATAAAGTCAGTAGCTATACCTCACACTCTAGTTCCACAGACTACTCTACACATGCCTGTAATGGAAAGATAACAGACTTGAATAAATAAGAGACCCAAATAAGAGTCTCTGCCTCAGATTACCTTGGATAAGTCATTTCCTTTCTCTGGGTATCTGTTTTCTCCTCTGTAAAATGAGAGATTGCACTTGATGATCTCTAAGATCTCTCTGAAAATTCTCAGATTGTGTTATATAGATGATAAAACATCCATAAAAGTTGTTCATTTGTATCCAGGAGATGAAGAAATGTAAATGAGAATGTAAACAGGTAGAATAATAATCAGAGTCTTTTTATGAGGACCAGGAAGCGTAATATGCAGGCAACCAGTGCTCAAACTCTTTACAAGACAATTGGGAGTCAGGTACATGAATCCCATCTTTCTTATATACCGTTATATACTGTTTCTTATATACTGTTTCCCTTTACTGATCACAGTCCAATCTAGAAACATGTGGATGCTTTTTTTCAAGTCCCATTTTCCCCTCTTTCCAGCTACATGTGACTAAAACCATTCAACCCTAGAATTAAAACAAAATCTCCCTTGACTTTTTCAGGGTTAATAAATAGCATCCTTGGCTGTTATATATTTTGTGTATATTTTGAGAACGGGAATATGTCAGAACATAGAAAGGTTTTTATATAATCCGTAATTTTGCTTCTCAATAGGTTCACAAAACATAAAAATGAAAGTTAATTGTATGAGGTGACAGGGTGGTTTCCTCAATAATGTTTGCTTATTAAGGCTTCCAGAATTACTCTATTTCACTTAAAATAAAAGCAGAAAAAAAGCAAAGCCTTGGAATAAACATTCCAAGGTGTTTGTTTGGGGAGAAATAAATTTTTAAAATAACTCTTTTACAAAGAAATTGTTCATCATTCCTTTCCCCTTTCAAATAACTAGTATGGACTACCAGTCTTTCGGAATCTGCTGTGAAATGGGAGTTCTGTTTTATGTGTTTGTTTTGGGAGATGTGTTTTATAATCTTCTGTGATAGATTGCCCTCTTGTTTAATCACATCTGGTTTAAACAGAGCACACTGTACAATATTTCTCTCATGACTACTCCGTGTTCTGCTTTTGTTATCACAGAACAATCGCTTTGCTCACCACTCGAGCTGTTTATACCCCAGATATTCCTTCGATATCGCTACCCATCCACCTGTACAGAGAAAGGAAGTGTAGGTCCATATAAAATGAAATTAAAGTATTTTTGTTTCTCTTTGTCATCTCACTGAAGTTAATTTAACCTATAATGAATAATGAGTTCAGAGATGGAAAAATCTGCTTTGATTTGCTTTAAAGGAGAGTCTGCAATTTTTTAAATAACTGCTATTCCCCCGCCCCACAAAGATGATTCTGAAAGAAACCATACTTAGTTTCTGATTTACTGTAAGGTGTAAAAGAGGAGATGTTGGGGGGGTATAACTAATGTTGGGGAAAAAAATAATCCCTCTCCTTCCCATGATGACAGTTTTAGGAATCCTCTTCTCTATTACTGGAAAAGTCTTTTCTTATCATTCCTTCAGAAAATCTAAATCTAAAAGTCAAATACTATACAATCTCATTGATCAGAAAATAAGATAACCTCACTGATCTGGCACACAAGAAAGAAAATTAAAATGTGTCTTTTAAAACAGTAATAGTCTTCTTTTATTTTCGTATACTTTTCATCCGAAAATTTTCTCATTCTTTTCATTTGGTTGTTTATTCCCAAAGGGTGTCTGCCCTCGGGGATCTTACATTCTGCTGGGGGATATTTGTAAAGTAGATCATTTGAGGAGAGGTAGCAACTAGTGGAATCAGGAGTGGCACCTGACCTAAACTTTGTAGGAAGGTAAGATTTTAATTGGCAAAAAGGAAGAGAAAGTCCGTTACAAGTATGGGGAAATGGCTTGTAGGAAGGCACACAGGTGGGAAATAGAATATCACAGGCATCCTACAAGTGTGAGAAGTCTACGGTGAATTAAATTAAGCCCAGAAAGGTAGACTGGAGCCAAACTGTGTATGGCTTTAAATTCCAGTTTGAGGAGTTTGGATTTTATCCTAGAGTCAATAGGTAGCTGCTGAAGATTGAGCAGTGATGGTGTTAGAACATGGTCTGACTTCAAGATCGTTTTGGCAATTGTGTGGAAGATAAGTTGGCAAGGAAAAAAGACTGGAAACCGAGAAGGCGGTAAGGAAAATATTGCAATAGCCTAGGAAAAAGATTATGGGGATATGAATAAGGGTAGTGTCCATGTGAGTGGAGAGTGGAGAAAGATGTAAGAGATCAATCAATAAACATTTATTAAGCACCTACTATGTGCTAGCTAAGCCCTAGGGATACCAAAAGAGGCAGAAGACAGGAGGTGTTGTTCAGGTAGCAAACAAATGAGAGAGTGTCTGTGAGGAGGAGGAGGTCAATAGAATGAGAAGATTCTGAGAAATAATGAGACTGAGAAGAGGCCCTTGAGCTCAACAGTGGGAACTTTGGAGAGAGCAGTTTCAGTTGAGTGGTAGAGTTAAGCGCCAGATTGTCTTATAAGTCATTGAGATATGAGTGAGAGGTGTAGAGGTGGAGGCCCTCTCTGGATATTTTCATTGTTTGGTTATTCTAGGAATTTGGTTCTAATTATAAGATGATAGCTTAGGGGGACAGCAGGATGAAATGAAGGTATTTTTGGTTTTTTAAGGATGAGAGACACCTGAGCATGTTTGTTGGGTGCAGGGAAGTAAAGGATAAGGAAGGATTGAAGGTGAACACGGAATGAGGAAAGAAAAAAAAACATGAAAATGGAAGAGGATGGAGGGGGGAAAAGCATAAGTAGAGGAATTGGCTTTGATAAGAAAGACCATGAAGCTGATGCAAACAAGAGCATGGGGGATGATGTAGAGTTCCGAAGTATAGCAGGAGAGAAAGGCTTATGGCACATAGTCTGACTTTTCTCTGTGTAGGAGGAAGCAAGGTCCTCTTTGGAGAGAGTGGTATAGTGGGGGCAGCTAGGTGGTACGATGGATAGAGCACCAGTGCAGGAGTCAGGAGGACCTGAGTTCAAATCTCACCTCAGACACTTCACACTCACTAGCCATGTGACCTTGGGCAAGTCACTTATCCCCAATTGCCTCATCCTGGGCCATCTTGTTATCCTGATGAATATCCAGTCACTGGATTCAGATGACTCTGGAGGGGAACATGAGGCTGGTGACCTGCACAGCCCTTTCTCCCTCAAAACAAAGTCAAGTGCAAATCATGTCATCATTTCTCTGATGGCATGGTCTTCTTTGTAATGAAGGACAGACACACACACACACACACAAAAATAGAAGCAAGGAAAGCAAAGATCTGGAAAAGCTATTGCTCAAAGTGTGATAGTCAAAGAAGAATAAGACTTTGCCATTTATTCAAGGAACAAAGGTAGAAGACCATGGGCGGTTTAACCAATTAACTAGATGTTTAAAACTGTGAAGGGAGGAAAGAATGGCAGTGATGGGCAAAATGGTGAGCCATCTTCAGTCATGAAGCACACCTAAAATGATGTGATGGAGAAAGATGCTTGGAAATACTGGATACCATTTTAGGGAAACTAGTGCATTTTTGGAGGAGAAATAAAGGGGGAGAAAAATCAGCTCCCAATTCCACAGTCAGATGAAGCATTATATAATGGAAGGAATACTGGGAAGACATGTATTCTGAATCTAGCTATGTGTAACCTTAGGAGAAATCACTTCACTTCTTGTCACCTCAGTTTTCTTGCCTATACAACTAAAGGATTTGAAGACCCCATCCATCTCTGAAATTCTATAACTGTGACTAGAATTTTTACCATGTTTTTAAGTGAATATAGACATGAAAATTGACTTTTGGTCATAATTATAGTACTTTAAGGTTTGTAAGGCAATTCATACATGTTTTCTCATTTAATCATAATCTACTTTCATATTTTCCTTTCTCCTTTTGTTTTTTGAAAGAAGAAAATCACTTTCTATCATTTTTTCTTTAATTTCATTTCAGAGTTTTAGTCCAACGTGGTTAAACGCACATAAGATATTTAATAGTAGGAAAACCCATTACAGAATGGGAGAACCCGTGCTTATATGGAGATGAGCTTGTAATTAAGCTGCCACCCAGACACTTAAAGAGTTCTCTTAATTACCATTGATTCACCATCTGTAAGGAACTGAGCATTCACCTAAGATACAGTTAACAGTATTTTACACACACACACACACACACACACACACACACACACACACACACACACACGTGTGCTGCTGCTGCTGCATTTCCAATTTGGCTAATAAATTGATATTAAAGGAAAACATCTTTCATGACCCTTTGAAATAGAGCTGATAAATAGGTTGCAGATTTGCTGATGCTGGACAAGGCACATATTTTAGCTTAGTTAAATTTTCTGGTCTGTCAGCATATTATTAGTTTCCATCCCAAGTTAAGAGTAAGAACTTGACTAAGTTTAAAAAGAAAAAATTAATTATATGAGTGTTGAGCCTGGAGTCAGGAAGACCTGAGTTCAAATCTACTAGCTGTGTGACCTGGGCAAGTCATTTAACTTCTGATTGCCTCAGTTTCCTCACCTGTAAAATGAGGATGATAACAGCACCAATCTCCCAGAGTTCTTGTGATTATCAAATGACATCATAACTGTAAATCACTCAGCATAGTGCCTGGCATGTAGGAAGCTCTAGATAAATGTTAGCTACTATTACTATTTAAAAATAAAATTTAAGGTGAAATTGTGATCATATTATCTTCCTGGTTATAGCTAGTTTAGTTAGTCTCTGATATAATTAATTTAGTAATTTAGCCCATTTTCGTCAGTGGCATTGGTGAGACTATAATATTATAGAGCAGGTTTTTTTTTCTTGCAAGAGAAAAAGTCAGATTTTTAGCAAGTTTAGTAATGCTCCAAGAAGTAAAAACACGTAATAGTTATAAATGCATAGGTGGAAGTAAAATATTCTCTATATACAGATTCATCCAGTTGATAAACCTTAATAACTCTACAAGATGGTATTGTCAATATCTATTTTAAAACCTCTATACAAACTGGTATTTTCTTAATTAATTGGAAGTTGCTCAATTTATTTAGAGGCATCTCACCTTTTAAGTCTTAATGACTTTCATTTTTGAAGGCTAGAGTCTCCGCCTTCTCCCCCTTCCCTTATTCCCTACCTTATCTGAGCCTACTCTCAACTTGATGTCTTTTGAAAGACTTGAGCAATTTATGACACAGAATATCTAGCAAAGTTAAAAGATTTGAGGGATAGACGTGCCTGCCCTGGGGAGAATAGAAAAGCTTTTTAAAGTGAGTATTTTTTACTTTTAATTACTAAAGAACAGTTTTAGGCTTGTAGGATTTTTTTAAAAGGAAAAAAAGTAGCTGTTAAGGAAGAAAAAACCTATTCTTAAATAATTTGATTTTTGCTTTCTCTTTTTTTTCCTTATGTATATATCTGTTATTTATTTATTTGACTGCTTTCATTTTCCCCAGTGGATCTCCTGAGTCTGTCTGCTGCATGTGATGCCTTGGACCAGCACAACCTCAAACAAAACGACCAGCCCATGGACATCCTACAGATCATTAACTGTTTGACCACTATTTATGATCGACTGGAGCAAGAGCACAATACCCTGGTCAATGTTCCTCTCTGCGTGGACATGTGCCTCAACTGGCTGCTGAATGTTTATGATACGTATGTGCGGCTAGCTTTCGTTTCACTCTCTTGTAAAGCTTACATGCCCTACTGATGCTAGGAATAATTAAGTCTTTCTTCCTTCACACAGAACATATAGCTAAGGCTACAAAGTAGTTAGAATGTACATTACATAAAGTGTAAAGCTTACAACTCAACTGTAGCTGAGCCATTGGTTACAAATGGGTAATCTGTTTTTCAAACAATGAGAGGTAGAAAATAGATTGTTCTAAGGCTGCAAAACTCATAGTAGGGAAAGTCATTTTTTCAGAATGTTTTCCACTGCAGAATTTATTACTATAAAGATGCCTTTTAAGCTCTAAACCAATTGAGAAGGAGCACTCCCATGGTAATTCATCTTGTTTTTAGACTTTTCTTTATTCACATTTAGGAATAGTTTTGCAGTTTTAACCATCCATTCTCTCCTGCTAGAAAAGATTACCATATCTGTCAGTGGGTTGTAGCCATTTGGGTTATTATATGTATATTACGTGTGTGTGTGTATGTGTGTGTGTATACACACACATATAGAGAGAGAGAAAGTATATATATGAAAATAAGTCAATAAAATATATGAAAATGACAAATAAAAAAATCAAGTTATTGTCATCATCAACATTTCCCCAAACAACGTATTTAATTTCTTAAAATCTCATTAAGGTTTGGCACCATCATTAATCACATTCTCTTAGAGCTTGTGAAGTAATTTTTGGTTTTGGTCTGGATGGAACATAGCTAATTAAGTTATCAGTTCTAGAAAGAATTGGTTTAAGTTCTAATTGAATTATTTTTATACATCGGAATTTGTTACAGACTTATTTTAAGTAGCAATGAAATCTTACTCCCATTGGTTAAGAAAGATTTTTGCAAAATAAGCAAGGACTTATTTATGGTAATTCTTATAACTTTGGCTTTCCTATGTCTTCAACCTTATTCCATGCTATAATAAATATGAAATTATTATTTTGGCCTTTAAAAAATAATGTTAAGGTGTTGATTTAAAAAAATTTCAGAAACATCTGAGTATTAAATTCTTAACTATCATGGACAAAGTACACGAGAGTTTTTCTTTCAGCCATCCTGGTATAAAGTATTAGTGGGTTTGGCCATTGTTTTTCTCCTCATTTTTAAACATAGATTTTTAGAAAATAATTCCTGGTTCCATTTTCAAATAATTCATATCAACTCATGTAAAATTTTTGTATGTAACTTCCATCCATCTTTGCTGAAAGCCATGTCTTGCCAAGTCTAAGACCTTGAAGATTAAGTTATGTAAACCTCCTTTATTTTTCTTGTTTCTAAAGACAGAATAACTCCCCAGGGTTGCTGGCTTGGTGCTATCTGTACTCAGATCCTATGTGCTTATTAGGCTGTTTGACTTAGAGTAATATATGTCTGATGTTTTTCCCCAATAGATGAGTAGGCCAGTCTCAAATGAGAAATAACTGACCAGACAGATGTTAAGAGATTTAAGAGAGACAGATAGGAGAAATTTTTCTAAAAGGCTTTTTCTACTAACATCTGTTTGTTAGGCCACTGACTGTAATGGAATAAGAACATTAATAAGAAGTAAGTGAAGTTTTCAATAAATACAGCAAAAATGATTTTCTCTCCCCTGCCCCCACCTTTTGCCAGTACAAAAAGTAATCTTATTTACAAATGAATAAAATTCATCTTTACATATTGCCTTTGATTACAAAACTATATTTCTATATTCTAAACAAAATTTTACATTTACCAAAAGTGTGCTTAGCTATGCAAAAGTTAGCCTTTGTTTAGCAGCTATAAAAAATAAAACATTGGATACTAATGTTTTTCCTAGGAAGCTGTGTTTTTACACAAAGTTTCTATTATACTTCTGATGACTGAAATGAGTATTTTTTTTTAATCTTAAGTGGAAAATCTAATTAAAATGAGGTAGCTTTAAAGAACAAAACAATTGCCTTGATTAACTTATACCTTTTCAAACGAACCAAAAAAGAAAACACACAAAGGAAGCTCAGGTCCCAGAGGCCACTCTCCCAATTATTGCTTTGGAACTTAGGTTTCCTGTGTAACCTGCTGTTGGAACTCCGCAGATAAATAAAAAGAGTTGTTGGATTTTTTCTTTACACCTCCTGTTGAAACTTACATAGTTACTTTTACAGTTCAAGTAAGTCCTCTCGATTAATCATATCCAAATGAGTACTTAACATTGAGAAGCCTGATTTGGTCCTTTTATTTTGTTTTCATTCAGCCGGCAGTAGATAAGGAGCACCGAAATATTTGATTAAGAATGCTAATTATATGTTGGATAGAGTCCTGAGAGGAAGATGTGTACAGCTTTTTGAAATTTCTTTTTGAAAGAGAAATTGAAGGGCTGGAATTAAACTATTAGAATAGCAGGAATAACTGTTTTTTGTCTGTTTGTTTTCTTATATTAGGGGTCGCACGGGAAGAATCCGTGTCCTATCTTTTAAAACTGGTGTTATTTCCCTGTGTAAAGCACATTTGGAAGACAAGTACAGATGTAAGTCATGCATATTAATTTGTATGTATATTCCTACCTTTTATTAATTTTGACTAATTATACTTCTCATTAGCTGATGACAGAAGGATCCACACATACCCTTATTGAGTGCTTTTTTTCTAGACATGTTTTCAAAGCCTCACGTGGTGTACTCTGTACCATTTCTCTGCAGAAATAAAAGGTATTTTTCTAAATAGGGAGAAAATCGCTCAAGAAGGATTAGCTGCTCCTTGTATATGAGCATTGTTGTACAACAAATTGAATGTTTCTGAATAAAGCATACATTTTTGCGGGCTAAAGACTCTGATTTCCTGACCTAGTGGAAGTCAGAAAAATAGATTTGAGGGTTGAATCTGTGTAACTCCACAGTCTTTGGGATTCATTGTTAACATGGATTCTACAATGCCTGACATTTGTGTTCAAGACACATTGCTTATTTTGTCACTCAGTACAATGTTTTTTGAGAGGCAGCAGGGTATAATGTATGAAAAATGTATTGGGAATCAGACCCAGGTTTTAAATTTTGACTTTGCAGCTTACTACCTGTGTGTCCTTGGACCTTAGTTGTAAAAATGAGCAACTACGACTAGATGATCTCAAACTCTAAATGTATTTTCTATGATGATGTTAATTCAAGTTGTTTTCCTAAGTTTTAACTTCACAAAATTACTAAAATTTCGTTACTAAAGAAAGGATGACTGTATTTTTTAGTTTTTACGATGTTTTGTCAGTACTTTTTTATATCATTACTTCCTAATGATTCCCTTCTGCCACCATTAAAGCCATCTCATATTACAAATAAGTATAATCAAACAAAATATATTGATTCATTGATCTTGTCTAAAAACAAATGCCTTATTTCACATCTGTAGTCCCCTACCTTTTTCTTAAAAGGTAAGAAGCATGTTTGCCCTAGTGGCCTCTCTGGATCATGACTGAGTACTGCATTAATTTAGAGTTCTGAATTTTTTCAGTATTTTTCCTTTATTGTAGCCATCATGTAAACTGTTCTTCTGGCTCTGCTTACTTAATTCTGCATTCATTCATACAGGTCTTTGCAAATTTCTCTGTTATTCATATTTATCATTTCTTATGGAACAGTCATATTCCATTACAGTCATATACCACAATTTGTTCAATCAGTGGGCCCCCATTTTTCATCCCATTCTTTGCTACCACCAAACAAAGTTTTGTATAAATGAGGCATTTTCTTCTGTCTTTGACCTGCTTGGGGTTTATGTCAAATATAGGGGTATTACTATTCACAGTTCTCCCAGTATTGAATTAATGTATCTGTCTTCCCTCAGACCCTCCAACCTTCTCCAGTTTCTTTTGTCACCTCTGACAATCTGATGGATGTGAGGTGAAACCTCCGAGTTTTAAGATGAACAGTTCCCTTGTTGATTGGGGGGCATTAAGAAAGCATGACTTTACATATCTTTAAAATGTCAGTCCCACATTCTGTTGGTTTTGACTGACAATCGAATTGTTCCTAAAAAGAAAATACAAGGGCAGTGAGGATTTAAATGACAGGTTCCTTTTCTTCCTCCCAAGAGTTTATGAACGCAGAAATAATCACTTAGCTTATGTGAAGCCCATTTTAAATGAAAAAAAAAATACCCATTTTACTTGTTTGTGGATGGGATTGGTGTGTATGTGTAGATGTGCATGCCTGTACACAGGGAAAAAATAAAGGGCAATGAGTCAGGTGGAGCTTCTAGAGATAGGAGAGAAAATAGAGAATGAGTTGACCCACACCCAGCGTATGTTGAAACAAGCTACAAATCCAGATATTGACGATATCTGAGATTTCATCATTGTGTGCTTAGACAGTAAATTTCTGGAGATTAAAAAAAAAAAAAAACAAGAGAGAGGGGGAGAAAAAAAATCGCCAAGTGGTTGACCTCTTTCTGTATCTCCCTGCACCTAACTAGCCAGGTCCTTGGATACTAATGAGAATAATTGGCATTAAGGTAGCATTTTGAAGTTTCAAGATTTATTACAGATTGAACCTCACAATCACACTATACAAGTACTGATATACTCATATTACAAATGAGGAAACTGAGGCTGGAAGAAGAGACATCACTGATCTATGGCCAGACAGCTAGTATGTCAGCAGCAGGATTTGAACTCTGGCCTTTCTGATTCCAAGTTCAGTACTCTTAATCACTGAACTGTCTCTCAGCTAGAAAATACTAAAAAATGTCTGTCACTTTACCTGTTGTTGAGGTCTTTTAAGCTTGTCACTGTTTGGTAAACTGTGAGAGAGAAGCAACCCTTTAAAACCAAAAGTCAAACCTTGGTCATGGAGAAGACATGAGAAATTCACCCCTTTTCACTGAGAAATAGAGGGCGGTGGTTATGGAATTTGCATATACTTTCAGATATTGTCAATGTGTTGATTAGTTTTCCTAACTTAAAAAACAAAGCAACCACTCAGCCATCAAGGAAGACTCTGAGGAGGGGGGTAAGGAATATATTCAGAAATGGTATAAAGCAGTTTTAATTAAAAAATAACAGTCACTTTTAGATTATGATGAGCCATCATCTTATGGTGATAGGACTTTTTATTGAAGGACCCCTGATCCTGAGATATTCTAACCCTAAATGTTGTCTAGGTGCACTTTTGAGTTGTCTTTTGGCCCATATATATCCTACCCTGAAACTAAGTAGACAAAATACTCAAACTGAAAAAGGTTTTTTTTCAGACATTTTTGATAAATTCCTTTCAGGATTCTTTCCTATATTCAGATGACACGTTCTCTTTTAGATTATGAATTTCTTTTGGATCAGGCCATCCATGTCTGTCCACATAAAAGGCTTGGGGCCTGTGATAATAAATTAATGGTATCAGGAATTGTATTTCTAATACAACTAAAAGAGCATGTAACCATAATAATTTTAAATGGGCTATATGAAAACATATTTATGACATTGGTATAAACATGTTTTTTTACTTGGGTAACATAAATAGGTACTACACTGGGTCATGGCCAAAATTTTGTTACTACTATGTTCTAAATATCCTTAGAGAATATCTTAATACAACCAGTTCCCTGAAAATGAACTTGTGCTGATAATAATAAGAGCTGATTATTTCTTTTGAAACTTTTTTTCGGTAACTTTTTTTTATTTTAGGATATATCAAATGCATTTCATTTCTGAAAATAATACCATTATACCAGGTTTTTATTCTGTTTAATGAATAACTGTTGGCTAATCCTTGGATTCAACAGATTTACCAATTTTGATATTTCTTAAAATAATTTTCTGATTCCAAACATGGAAAATGTTTTGAACTATTTTTTAGGAATTAAAAAGAAGTCCCTAGTTAATATGAAAACTTTATTTCCAATAATGGTTAGGCATACAAAATATTGTGATCTGAGCTTGGAATTCTCACCATTTATCAGTGCTGTGATATAGATTTTACCTTAAAATTATCCTTTACTACATCACACAGTTTATTGTACACCATTTTGATTAATACAGTTTATGCCCAGATTAAATGGGCCCAATGGATACACAGTAGAGATAATCTCATACAACATGACTCTTTGTCACTAACAAGCTGCTTTTTTATAAAAAAAAAAAAAACAATGCTTTCAGAACAGTTCTGTGTGCAGCCATTTTACTATTTGCGTTTTCTCCCTTCCTTGCAGATCTCTTTAAGCAGGTGGCAAGTTCGATGGGATTTTGCGACCAACGCAGGTTGGGTCTCCTTCTGCACGATTCCATCCAAATCCCAAGGCAGCTGGGCGAAGTGGCCTCCTTTGGAGGCAGCAACATCGAGCCCAGTGTCAGGAGCTGCTTCCAATTTGTAAGTTGCTTACGTTGTATTTATCAGCGTGTTGTCCTGGAGTCATTTTTAGGGTTGAGTATAAGGGAAAAGATTCACACATAAGCTCAGATGATCATTCCCTTAACAAGATGAGGCAACAGGATATAAGAGTTGTAATTAATAATTAACATTTCTCTGTGCTTACTATGTGTCAAGCACTTTGATAAATACTTTACCATTTTATTCTCATTTAATCCTGACAACCACCCTGGGAAATGTAAGTACTGTTATTATTTCCATTTTACAAATGAGAAAACTGAGGCAAACAGAGGTTAAGTAAGAATCTCACAGCTAAGTAAGTATTTCAGGCTAGATTTGAACTCAGGTCTTCCTGACTCTACACCTGCCACTCTGTCCATAGTGCCACCTAATTGCCCCAAGAAGAAGAATAAACAGTCAGGGAATAGCCACTCAATCCATAAGCATTTATTGTTTGCTCAGGCATTTAGAAGAGTCAAGAAGACTCATCTTCCTGAGTTTAGATCTGGCCTCAGAAACTAGCTGTGTGACGCTGGGCAAGTCACTTAACCTTGTTTGCCCCAAGTCTCTCATGTGTAAAATAAGCTGGGGAAAGAAAATGGAAAATCATTCTAGTGTTTTGGCCAAGAAAACCCCAGATGGTCACAAAGAGTTGGACACAAATGTAATGACTGAACCACAGCAGGGACCAGGCAATGTGTTGAGTGTTAGGGACATAAGGAAAGGCTAAAGCTGATGTCTGACCTAAAGGAGCTTACATTCTAAAGCAGGAGATAAAATATAAATAACTAGATACGCGCAAAATTCCGTGTAGAGTAGGCAGAAGGTATGGCAGTTAGTTAGAAGCAAGCCAGGGCCCCCGTAAAGAAGTGTAGAATTGGAGCGTAGAGTTTTGAAGGAAGCCATGCAAAGGGTGGAAATGAGGGATTTGAACACTCCAGGCATGGAGGAGGCACCCGGCCAAGTGGAGAGCAGGAGTATCCTGTGGGCCAGGGGAGATTTATTGTAGGAGACTTGAGGGGGGAAGTAAAGCATAAGAAACCCGGAAAGGCAGGAAGGAGCCAGTCGGCAAAGAGTTTAAATGCCAGACAGATGAGTTTATATTTGATCTTGGAAACAATAGGGAGCCAATGGAGCTTAATGAGCAGGTTGTGGACGTGTGCCATAGAAAAGTTACCTCAGCAGCCAAGTGGAGGATGGAACTGATGAGTGGGGAGAGGAATTAGTAATGAATTTTTACAGAAATTTCATCAAAGTTTTTGAATGACCTTTATCAATAAAGTGCTTATGCACACAGCTTCTTAGTTAATAATTATACTTCCTGCTGAGTGACTAAAATAAAGGGCCTTCAAATGTTTAGCCGCAGGAGACAGTGCAAAGTCAGGTATGAAACATTTTTTTTCTCTTCTGTATTTGATCATTTTTTTGAGGTCAGAATGAAGCTAGTTATTGAAGTTAGGCTCTTGGGGGTTCTTTTAATGAAATTTAAATGTATTTCTAGCAGATGAATCATAAAAATATGCATAGAATATTCCTATAGTCAATATCAGTAGGTAGTAAAAATAAACCTTATAGTGGAATATCAACTTTATTATAAGGTATGTAATTAAAGTGAATCAATTTGTTAGGTAGCTTGTGTCTATGTATTTTTTCATGCCTCTTAACTATTCAGTCAGAGGCAGCTTAGGTGGTACAATGGATTGAACTTGAGCTTGGAGTCAGTTAAGACCTGAGTTTAAGTTTGACTTTAGATGCTTACCAGCTCTTCGACACTAGGCAAGTGACTTAATGTCTGTCTGCCTCAGTTTCTTCAACTGTAAAATGGTGATAATCATAGTACCTACCTCCTAGAGTGTTTTTGAGGATTACCTGGGATAATATTTCTAAAGAGCTTAGCACAATGCTTAGCACATAGTAGGTGCTTAATAAATACTTTCCCTTCTTTTCTCCTCATCCATATTTTTATTTATTTAATTACATTTTATTTTTTCACTTAACAAATATGTATTGTTTGCTGTCTCCCACATCCCTCTACTTTACACAAAACAAAACCCTTATTATAAATATATATAGTCAAGCACATTAAATCTCCACATTGGCCATGCCCAAAAATGTGTCTCATTCTGTATATTCAGTCATTCACCTCTCTTTCAGCAGATAGGTAGCATTCTTCATTCTTGGTCCTTTGGAATCATAGCTCTTCATTCCATTTACCTGAGTTTTTAAGTCTTTGAAGTTATTTTTGCACTTTTGTTGTTATAGTATAAAGGGCTCTCATTCTGTTTACTTCACTTTGTATGACTTCACACCAGGCTTTCCAGCCCCTTCCTTTGTTGTTTCCGATGGTACAACAGTAGGCCTTTCCATGCATATACCAGAACTCATATACTGTACCAGTAATTATTTCCCAATGGATGGTCATGTTTTTAGTTTTTTACCACCGTGAGAACAGCTGTTCCCCTAGAATCTTTTCCTTTTTTCTTTGTTGTCTTTTAGACATAAGCCTACTAGTGGTATTACTGGGGTAGAGAGGTTACAGTTTAGTAACGTTGGAGGCATCATTCTTAATTTATTTTCCAGAATGGCTTGACCAATGGCTTCACCAACAGTGTATTGATGTTATCTGTTTTCTCATGGCCGCTTCATCATTTGCCATTTTCCCATTTTGTCGGCTTTGCCAATCTCATGAGTGTAAGGTGGAATCTCAAAATTCCTTAATTTGCATTTATCTAATTATTATTTATTTTGAGCATTTTTAAATATGGCTATTCATAGTGTAGATTTCTCCCTTTGAGACTGTCTATATTCAATAACTATTTATCAGCTGGAGAAGTGGCAATTTAAAAAAAATTAATTTTTATAGGTTAAAGTGACTTCTTAAGTAACAAAGGTTTTAGTTCCCTCATTAACTCTTAATATATTAAGGCTGAACTTTTGTCAAGTGTATTTAAGTTATTATGAGAGAATTCAAGTTTTATAATCCTCTAAGGAGTTATTTCTCCAGATAAGTAGTTCTGAATTAGAATAACTGTTGCTGTTTATCCAAGACAGTTTGCATTTCTAGAAGGGGAGTAGCAGTGTTTTGGTATGTTATCATTCCTTGCTTTGATTACACAAGAAGCAGAATTATGGTCCTATAAGCATTTTTTTTTAAGTCAAAGATATAAACAAGGAAAAAAGTCATGTAGTCTTTTCCCGAAACTGTTAGTAGTTCTAGTACAAAAAAGAAAACAAAAATGATTGTACATGAATATGTGAACTTACGCATACTTTTAAAAAAAATATTTCATATTTAACATGTTGGTTCCAACATTACTCAACTTTTCTGCATCCCTTTTTGAACTTCTCTCGGCTTTCTTCTGTTTCTTTTTAATGATTTGTTGACCTTTATTCTTTTCTTTATTTTTTTGTTACTACAGTCACCACCTCTCTTTTTTATCCTCCCCAAATTCAATTCTTCCCTCTTGAGGGGAAAGTAAAATCCCTCTGGTAACAAATGAGTGTGGTCATGAAAAGCAAATTCACACATTGATTCTATATGAAAATTTCGATCTCTTTGCTTATCAGTAGTCTTATCACCGCTGTGCCAAGATGTAGGATGCATGAGTTATATCAGGCTTCTGAAATCATAATTGGTTATTGCACTGATCATAATTTTAAAGTCTTTCGGTTGTTTTGTTTGTTTTTACAATTCTGGACTCCTTTGTGTTCGTTGTTCTCCTGATTCCCTATATCTCCTCCTATGGACATACTTTTATATCTGGAGATGGCATTTTATATCTTCAGTTTTAGCAAATACATTTCTTAAAAGGTATACCTACACCTTTCTGTAGACATCATTCGCATAAGATCTCATCCGTAGAATAGCCTTTGATAGACGAATGGCAACAGGTATATGTTATGACTGATAATTTATCTCTTTGAGTTTTAGCAATTTCCCAAGTAAGACTCTGGAGCATATCATAAGTAATTTAGAAGAACATGGAACATATTATGAATAAACAAGAGATAGAGAGGATTGTGAGGTGTAAAATGGGTAATTTTGATTACGTTAAATTAGAAAAGTTTTATACACATAAAACCAGCGTAGCCAAGAGTAGAAAGAAAGCAGAAAATTTGGAAAAACTGTTTAGAGATAGTTTCTCAGATAAAGGTCTCCTATCTCAAATATTTAGAGAAGTAGTGAAATTTATAAGAATATGAGTCATTTTCCAATTGATAAATGGTCAAATGACATGAACAGGCAGTTTTTGGAAGAAGAAAGCAAAACTATACATATTTATATAAAAAAGTGCTCTGAATCATTATTAATTGGAGATATGCAAATTAAAGCAACTTTGAGATACTATCTCACATCTGGAAAAAATAATAGAAGGAGAAAATGAGGGATGCTGGAGAGGATGTGGAAAAATTGAGACACTAATACACTGTTGGTGGAATTATGAACTGATAAACCATTTTGGAGAACAATCTAGATAAGCCCAAAAAGGTTATAAAACTGTTTATCCTTTGAGACAGCCATACTGCTATTACATCTGTTTTTCAAGGTGACTAGGAGAAAAGGAAAAGGACCTATATGTTCTAACATATTTATAACAGCTCTCTTTGTGGTGGCAAAGAGAAATTGAGGGGATGCCCATCAATTGGGGGATGACTGAATAATTGTGGTATATGATTGCAATGGAATACTACTGTTCTCTAAAAATTGATGAGCAGGTTGGTTTTAGAAAAACATAGTAAGACCTAAATGAAATAAGCAGAACATTGTATATATAGTAATAGGAATATTGTTTGAAAAGTAACTGTGAATGACTAAGCTATTCTGAGCAAGGTAAGTGTTCAAGTCAACTCCCTTTGAAGGAAGGTGCTATCTACCTCCAGAGAAAGAAGTGATATGTAGAAGTATGTATTGTATGGTTCTGTGTGTGTGTGTGAAATGTTGGCCTTCTCTAGTGTGGAGTTGGCAGGGAGAGAGGGAGACAGCACAAAACTCAAAATGTAAGTAATTAATTACTTTTGTTTTTTATTTAAATCTGTTCAATAGTTTTCAGATTTCTATACTCCTTTGCTCTATATTCAGTACTGTAGAAAAATCTCTCTCATTCTACCCTTCAAGTCCCCCTCCCCTCTCACTTTTACTCCTTTTACTCATTCATTTTCTATCTTGTTAGGCTCTGTTCATCTCTTGCATATGCTGTTATGACAGCATATATATAGTCTACAGTTTACAAATGGATAGTGTTACCTAAGTTTATAAGTCATTTTTCAGAAGTTTGATTGTTTCCTATTAGGAGCAGGGACTCCTTCCCTTTAATTGTGTTTATCAAAGCATTTGGATCAGAATTCCTGGAGGTTCTGAGATGCAGGCAAATGACCCTGAAGCCAAAGGGAAGTGAGAATTTTGAGGAAAATATCTAGTTTTAGGAGTTGGCCATTGTGATGGAGTCAGGTTTTTAGTTGGGGTAACAGTGTTCTGATTTTGTGATATCAGAATCAGTGAGCATCTAGGTCTTGAGCAAATGGCTCTCCTTGTTGGTAGGTGATGTAAAGAGGGGTCTGGGTCTTGAAAGCAGTGGAGATACCAGAATGGTAACAGAAGGAAGACAAGAGGACGGAATTACGGACAGAATATTCTTGAGAAACTGACACAGAGGGGATGGATCCAGAAATAATGATTTCTAGATAAAATTGGGAGTTTTGGATGAGCCAGGAGGGAAGCAATTCTTAGTTTGCGTTGGACCTTTAGAAGTAAATAATGGCTCCTTGTAAGTCATGCATTTAAATGTAGGAGGGAGACTGTTTTTTTTTTTTTTTCAAACCTTCTCACAGCACTCCTCCAGCTGCCTTTCTCGGTAACACCACTGTCAAAGGGGTCTTTACTGATTGCCATGACAGACTGGTCCCCTTAAGGATCTTCTAACACCTTCCCATTGCTTTCTCATCCGGAACTCAACTTTTCTCTTGCTGTTTCAAGGTCTTTCATAACCAGACCTGCTTGCATTTATGAACTCAGTCTGTCCACTTTCTGTGTCTTTCCTCTGTTTCTTGGTAGCACAGAAGTAGAATGCTGGACTTTTGAAGACAGACCAACATGCAAGTCTTGCCTCAGACACTTACCAGCTCTGTGAAACTGGACATGTCAATTAGCCTTTCTCAGTCTCAGTTTGCTTTTCTCCAACATAAGGATAGTAATAGCACCTGCATTATTACACAGTTCTTATAAAGATCAAAAGCAATAACTTATGTAACTGCTTTATAAACCTTAAAAAGCTATATTAATGTTCGTTTTTATTTCTCATTTATCACAATGTTTCCAAGTCTTCTTTTGAGACACATTTGGAATTTGAAATACCTTCTTTTGTACTAGCTAGATATTCTGTCCTTCTTATGTACTTTAGTAGAAGGGGCAGCTAGGTGGTGCAGTGGATAGAGCACCAGTGCAGGAGTCAGGAGGACCTGAGTTCAAATCTCACCTCAGACACTTGACACTCACTAGCTGTGTGACCATGGGCAAGTCACTTAACCCCAATTGCCTCATCCTGGGTCATCTCCATCATCCTGATAAATATCTGGTCCCTGGATTCAGATGGCTCTGGAGGAGAAGTGAGGCTGGTGATGTGCACAGCCCTCCCTCACTCAAAACAAGGTCAAGTGCAAGTCATGTCATCATTTCTCTGATGGCATGGTCTTCTTCGGCAGCAAAGGATGAACACATTTTAGTAGACCATGATGTCCCATGTTTCCCAAGAGACCTTTCCCTACTAAGTAAAATATGGATCAGGATTTCTTCTGTTTTCATTGTACTCAACATAATTCCCATAGGTCTCTTGCATTGTCTCACAGAACATATTTTCCATCCTACTGATCAATAATGCCATTGTGTTTAATTTGGGTAATAAACTTATCCAGCATGAGCATTATTGACCATGACTTTGTTTCCACACATCAGTGTCTATTTTAGGTGGAAAATCCATATAGGGCAGGGAGTGTCTGCTTTGCCACCTTTCTTCAGCATTCACCAGTGTCACATTCAGCTGAACCTTCATCAAGTTTTTTAACATCAGTGATAATAAGGAGCCAAATGCGTGAGCTTAAATATTCACATTTGATTCTTAGGGATGCCAAGCCTCCTAAGCTGGGCAATAGAATGGGAACTTTATAGATTTCCCACTTATGTTAACAATATGATTGGTTAAGAAAGTGTATATTAATAACTCATATTTATATTATACTTTCAAGCATACAAATGTTTGAGTTTACCCTAATTGATTTGTAAAAAAATTAAACCCACTGCACAAACAGTAGGAGTACTTATAAGCTGTGAGTTACAGCCTTGTAAGTCTATGAAATTAATTAATACTATTGGATGTTAAATATAAGCTTAGATTAGATTTGGCATAGAAATACATATGATTACTTATTTAACACTAAAGTGATATTTCCCATGCTTATAACATCTTATCAATATATTCAGTCTCTGGGCTTTTTAATAACCTGAATATTAATTACAAAGAATATACATTTTTTTTTTGTTTAAAAAATACAGTTGTAAAATTGGCCTCCTGTTTTACTGGGGAGAGGAACTACTGACAATTTTTTTTTTTAAGTTTTTCTTATCCCTTTCAAGCTTTGGCTGTGAAAACTGTTTTTATTAAGGGTTTTTATTATTGAGAAGCTTAACTTCAGCTGGTTATTTTTATATGTAGCTCATTTACCTCAAAAATTTTTCATTAAGCTCGAATGCCAGCAGGAGTTAAGGCCACACTCAGGAATCTATTTTATGCACTCTTCCTCCTAATGAGTGAATCTGTGCATGTTCTAAGCCTGTCCACAGCACTGCAGCCGCATGTTAGTGCCTAATTAGCTTACGGGCATATGTATCAGAAACACCTCACTTCGCCTATGTTGTAGGCACAGAGATTCAAATTTTGCCTGCCTAGGTTGGCAGTTGGGAAAGCAGTAGGGTACCTCTCAGAAGACAGTCATACTTATCCAAGCCCTCCTTTTTTTCTACTTAGACTTTATCTGTTATTTAATTTTGCATTTAAATTGCAAAGGCTTTAAAAGAGAAAATACCTTATGCATACCTACCAAACTAGATACCATAGAAAGTGACACCTAAAACAGTGGAAGAAAAACAAGAGGGACCAGGAGACTAAACTGAAGAAAAGATAAGGCAGTAAGACTGAAGAGGTCTGCTCACATGTCTGTACAAAGAATGGATAATAAGCCAGGTGAACTAGAGGTGCAGGAAAGCAGAGTAGTTACAGTATGTGCTGAAGGTAGAAATACCATTTTGTATTAAGAAATATGCTCTGAGAAAATTCATGAATTGGGGTTAAGGAACAATGGTAGAGAAAATTTGGGTAACGATAAATATATTGATAAAAAAACCAGTATTGTCCAAGGGTTATCCTACCAACCATCAGAAATAAAGGAAAGAGTTCAGGGACAGATCCATAAAGGATCACAAAAGCGTAAAGTTACTAGGAAGGGGAGTTGGCACATCCTTGGATTAACTCGATGATAATTGCATTCTTCTAAAGATTAGATGAGTCGCAAAGATAACTACTTTTTCTGGTGAAAAAGTACAAACAATTTGCTGAAATAGGAACTGTCAACCTTGTGGAGAAGTGACTCTTCCACATTAGAACTTAATAGAGAAGACAGTGAATATAACTTAATACACACCCTAGATAAGCAATAATTGAGTGCAAAAGGTTAAAAGAAAAGATAGGTTGGATCCCTTGGGCTAAAATTCTGCAGGAGAAGTAAGATCCAGAAGAATGAGAAGCTATCAGGAGTGAAATCCGAAGGTGTTAATAGAAATAATTCGAGTAAGAAAGCAAAGGGAGAGGTGTCCAAAGAGACCAAGGAACAGGAAGCTTACTGAACAGCTTAAAGTGGCTCAGTACAAACGCATCTATAAGAGGATGGTACCGTTGAGATCAAGCAAAAACAAGCAGAAGACAATAGACGAGAGTCTAGGCTAGACTTGGCCAATAGAAACAAAGTAGTGGGATATTATTACATCTATAATGTGTCAGCAATCCCAAGGGTACAGAGTGGGATGAGGTATACAATAATATAAAGTCTCCAGCATTCTATGAATTAAATCACATAGACCATATGTACTGGTGAAATAAATAAATCCCGAGTAAGTGATGTAGAAATCAAAGACTGTAGAAATTTAGAAGAGATATGGGTTAGCTATACTATGTATTTCTGCTGAGATGACTTTTCCTTAGGATGCTTTCCCTTCATTAATAATTTCATGCAAGGTATATCTTGTTTAGCGTTCAGCATTAGCATTCTTGTTCTTTATTCATAGTAAAGTCAGAATTGAGAGAGGTTTACAGTATTTGGATTTAATACAGTTTTCAGCAGCCCGGTAAACTTTGCAAAAATTTGCAATCCCAGTGGAGAGTTGGCATTAAAGGTGAACTTTAGAATCTACTTCCCCAGCTCTGGCTTTTGCAGTCAGGTACCTTGGCAACCACCTTGTCTTGTATGTGCAGAATGCATGAAAATGGGATGTTTATTCTAGCAAAAGATAACAGAGAAGGGGAGAAATCCCCTTTGCTCCTTGTTTGAAGTGTGAGACCTTGGGAATGTGAGAAGGCCAGTTCCTTTCTGTCAACATGTCCCTTGAGTTACTAAAGGCTGCATTTTCTTGTAGCAAGGACAAACGGTAATAAAATGCTGAAGTGTTTCCTCCAAGCATTTTCAGAAGCATTCCTTGTGCTGGAGAAAAAGCAGCTTTTTTTTGACTTGGGCTGATGGGCCTTTCATTAGATTCTATTTTATTTCTACTCCACCCCCCCACCCTCTGCTGCCTGGGGAAACCTGCTCTTCCATGCTTTCAGAATTAGAAAACCATCGATGCTGATTCAGTCTGGGTGGGGTAGTAAAAAGAATTGTTCATGAATCTGCACGTGTAATACCCTGGGGATATCTCTAATATTTGGAGGTATGTGTGTGTGTGTGTGTGTGTGTGTGTGTGTGTGTGTATGAGTATTTTTAGAGTTTTCTGTGAGTCAAATTTTACATGTGTCCTCCCCACCCCCAAGGCTTGTACGATATCATCCTATATGGAACCTAAAAGATTTTAGGTTATATTTTAAAAAATTATCTGAGTTAGAGTGATGTTTTAAAAACTAAATGAAGGAACTTTCAGACTAAGTTCTAATAACCAACTGAGTGAGAGAAATGGATTCTTTAATATGGTAGAAAATATATAGTTCGGCAGTAGTTCAGAATTTTAAAATAGCGCCTATTAAATGAGCCCACATCAAGGTGAATATTTTCAAGCATTTGAAATCTGTGGCTAAACAGTATTTTATATCAGATGATAATCTATACTTTAGAGAGTTCTGGTTCTTAGAATGGAGTGAGGTAAAGTGATGGGAAAGTTTCTGAGGATTCAGATTTTGTTTTATTTGTAAAAGCCAGTTTTAGATTACTAATGGTAATGAGTTAACCAATCCCTGGAATCTACAATTAATTAGAAATCTCATTTTAGTTGTCTATTTTAGCTCCCTTACATACAAAGACCAGACTAGCTTGTTTTTACATTAAGATAGTGGTCCTGAAAAGCAGTAAAATGACCAATGTAAGATGACAACAAGAGGGGAAAATGACTAGAAAGTTCTAAAAATCCTGGTAGTTTGGACTTAACCTGGAGAAATGGGGGCAGTATCTAGTCTACTTGAATGGCCCAGTGGTCTTCAGGATGTCCTTCTCCTCCTTTTTCCTTCCCTTCCTCCTTTTTCTGGGGCTATGATTCCATGTGAGATGAAGATATCTAGGATTAAAGGTTAGATTATAAAATGTTAGATTAAGCTGGAGGTCATCGTTAATTTCCCTCATTTTATTGATAAGGAAACTGAGGCCCTGAGAGGTGATGACCATGACACAGATAGATGTGGTTCCTTCATTCTTGAAGAGGACCAGTGAAATCAGGAAGGTGAGGTCTTGACTTGCAAGCACGTTGGATTTAGGTGAGGGAGGGCCCAGCAAAGTCACCACCCTCACCCTCTCCTGTGGATCCATCTGGTGCAGGGGCCAGATATAGATCAGGACAACTAGAGAGCGTTAGAAGGAAGAGCAGGACTTAGAAGTGGGGTTTTGTGACAAAACCCAGCAATCTTACCACTTTTCCAGGACTGTTAAACTGATGATATATAAGGAAGGTTGGGAGAAAAGGACAATGGAATACCTTCCCCCATTCATTGTCTCTTCCAGACAAGCTGGCCAACTTCCAGTTTCCTGTATAGGGCATTCCATCTTCTTTCTCTCATTCCTGCCCCTTTGCAGAGAGTACCCCTCCTTCCCAGACCTCTGCCTCTGAAGAATTCTTGGCTCCAGGGAGCACTGGAAGCAAGAGACCTTTCTTGAATCCCCCCCTTTATTAATGTTCCTCAACCCCATGAAAATTGCTTCGTATTTATTTTGCATATTTGGGATTTTTAAAAAAATTTTCTGTGTTATTCCCTTTGTGCTAATCCCCATACTCATTTGAATTCAAACCTGTTAAGGTCAAGGATTTTCTTTCTTTCTTTCTTTCTTTTTTTCTTTCTTTCTTTCTTTCTTTCTTTCTTTCTTTCTTTCTTTCTTTTCTTTCTTTCTTTCTTTCTTTCTTTCTTTCTCTTTCTTTCTTTCTTCCTTTCTCTCTCTTTCTTCCTTCCTTCCTTGCTTCCTTGCTTCCTTCCTTCCTTCCTTCCTTCCTTCCTCCCTCCCTTCCTCCCTCCGTCCCTTCCTCCCTCCCTCCCTCCCTTCCTTTCTCCCTCCCTTCCTCCCCTCCCTTCCCTTCCTTTCTTTTCCTTTTTCCATTTTCCTTTCCCCTTTCCTTCCCTTCCCTTCTTTTCCTTTTTCCATTTTCCTTTCCCCTTCCCTCCCCTCCCCTCCTCTCCCCTTCCCTCCCCTTCCCTCCCCTTCCCTCCCCTCCCCTCCCCTCCCCTCCCCTCCCTTTGCCTCCCCTCCCCTTCCCTCCCCTTCCCTCCCCTCCCTTCCCTTCCCCTCCCCTCCCCTTCCCTTCCCTTCCCTTTCCCACAGCACAGTGCTAACACCTAACAAGTTACTGAGTGACCAGGACAACTTCAGCTTGGGAATTGAAGAGTAAACTTAGGAAGGAGTTTTTTTATTAATCAATCAGCAAACACTTTATAATTGCCAATTTTGTGCCAGGCACTGTGCTAGGTGCTAGAAATAAAAATACAATAAATGATACAATCCCTACTCAAAAGAAATTTATATTCTGATAAGGAAACAAGGATACACACACACACACACAGAATGGGCAGCAAGGTGGCACAGTAGATCAAATCTAGCCTCAGATACATAACAGCTGTGTGACCCTGGACAAGTCACTTAACCCTGTTTACTTCACTTTTCTCATCTGTAAAATAAGCTGAAGAAGGGAATAGCAAACTACTTCAGCGATTGCTACCAAGAAAACCCTAATTGGGGTCATGAAGAGTTGGATACAACTGAAATAACTAAACAGCAAGAGAAGAATAAATATAAAAGAAATAAACGTAAAGTAAATGCATATAAATCATTTGAGGGATGGGGCACTAGCAGATCAGAAGACGAGAAAAGGCTTCCCGTAGGATGTGTGCTTGAGCAGCACCTTGAAGGAGAAGAGGGATTCTGTCAGGTAGAGGGAAGAAAGATATTTAAGATGTGAAGGCCAGCCAGGGCAAAGATTTGGAGACAGGGGAGTGAAGTGGAGCATGGAAGGTACAAGGGCTGAAATAAAGTTTGGGGCTACGCTGTGAAGTGCGGTAAAAGCTAAATGAAATGGTTTTTGATTGGATTTTAGAGGCAATGGGAAACCATTGGAATTTGAAAGGGCAGTGACACGTTCAGATCTATGCTTTGGGAAAAGTACTATTTGCAGCACTATGTAGAGTGAGTGAAGGAGGGTGGGGGTTGAAGCAGAGGAGGAAATTAGGAGGAAATCAGAGTAATCTTCATGGAAACTGATGAAAGGCCTAATCTTGTGTGGTAGCTGTAGGGATAGAGAGAAGGGATTGCATGTGAGAGATGGAAAGGGGGATACAGCAAGATTTGGCAATGATTTAATATGGAATGACAGAATAAGGGGTTGAGGATAGCAGTAGGGTTATGAATCAGGAAAATTAGAAGATTAGGGGTGCTGGTAACAGAAAGAGGGAAGTTTGGAAAGTGGGTGGGTTAGGGGAATGAGTTATGTTCTGGACATCTTGAGTTGGAGATGTCTCTAGCATATGCAGCTTGAAATGTCTCAAGCTTTTGGTGATACAGGATTGAAAGTCAAGGGAAAGACTGGGGCCAGGTATATAGAACCATGTTATCTCTGTAGAAATGATCATTAAACCTGGGGGAGCTGATGAAGTCACCAAGGTAGCAAAAGACAGAAAAAGAGAATACACTGAGTGGCTTGGAACCCTACTCCTATTGTAGGACAGATATGATCTAGGACCCCATATTGAAACTTTAAATATATATATATATATATATGTGTGTGTGTGTGTGTGTGTGTGTATACATATATATGTATATTTATATGTATATAAATACGTATATATGTGTGTGTCTGTGTGTATACATACATACATATATACATACACACATACATACCCATACATAGACATACACATATACATACATACATACACATATATATGCAGTTTTGTTACATAGGACAGGATAATTCTCTAATAGTACATGGCATAAGGTTTCAGCATTTACATGAATGAGCTTTACATAAATTTACATAAATTTACACAGAATTTACATAAATATCTACCATATAGTACATTGTTTTTATGATAAATGCCTTCAGAGTTTCAAATAACTAATATATATGGACGCTTTAAATTAGGCACTATCTCTGTAATAATCAGGCCATGAGTATGAGGTTATTGGGGGTATGAGATTATTCTAGCAAAATTAGATCTTAGTGAACTCTGGTTTTTAGTCATCGTATCTTCCCTTTCTAAATGTTTATCAATCTGCCCAATAATCCTTTTAAAAATATTGTTAGAGTGATATCAAATTGTCATGAATTTTCAGAATCTTTCCCCTTTTATTTATTCCTATCTTAGTACGTCATTAGACTCAAGTAAAATTCAGTAAGTCATGTGCCAGCAAGTTTTCTTCAACACAACTCAGTCAGAGTGATAATGGAAGTGATTTTTCTCCTGTGATAATCTCTGGGTATTACTTTTGTATAAACCTTTTTATGGGCTTTATTGTTTAAGCAGTGTCAGGGGTATCAACTTCACATTCAATATGTTTCACCTAGAGCAGCTTGTGTGTATAAATCTTTATTTGTATTTATTTTACATCTCCTTTCTACTTCCTGTTGTATTCATACATACACAATGAAAAGGGATCTTCTTCATCTGTCATCTGAATACTTACGTTCAGAACACTGAAGTGACTGTCATCTTTCCACAGCCTTGCTAGTCTGGCACACAGGAGGAAAAGAGAGCACAGATTTGAATGTGAATTTCAATCCAAACTCTTGGAGAAGTACAACATACCTTATTTTAGTAGAGAAATAAGTTGTTCTAGAATATCTGATCTTACTGCATGTTGTGGGTCTTTTCACCTAAAGAAACTGTTCTAGGTATCGTAGTTGTCTTATTAAAAATAAGATTTTAAAATTCAGCGTCAGTATTTTGTCTTAAAACGATTAGTTTGTGAAAATTATTATTGTCATTAACAGAATTGTTATTAGCTTATTTGGGGTTTTGTTATTCAGTTTTTTCCAATTTTTCATGACTCCTCCTTTTGGAGTTTTCTTAGCAAAGATACTGGAGGGATTTGCCATTTCCTTCTCCAGCCCATTTTACAGATGAGGAAACTGAGGCAAACAGGGTTAAGTGACTTACCCAGGGTCACACAGCTAGGAAATGTCTGAGGTTGGATTTGAGCTCAGGTCTTCCCTGACTCCATCCACTGTGCCACCTAGCTGCCCCTTTGGGGTTTTAAAGAGCTCTCATGCAACCCTGACTCATTTATGAGTTATCTTTGTCTGTTGGACTACGTTCCTCATCTCGGTTTCTCATGTTGCTTCCCTCTCATCAGTAGAAAAGCTCTTGTAACCCCACTTCCTTTTTGTCTTTGCTGACAGTGAATAAGAGGATGAGTCTCTTCAGTTGCTTAACATCTTTTTATAGCTACAACCTCCACCTCTTCGAACCTCATGTACAAAAAAAAAACCAAAAAAACTCCAAACCTTCAGATAGTCAAGCATTTACTTTTGCTTTTATTTACTTTATGATTATAAATTAGAAGTTCAGAATCAGAAATTTTTAAAAAACACTCTTTTTTAGGCATCCAGGTCATACAGTGGATAGAATGCTGAACCTATAGTCAGGAAAACTTGAATTCAAATACAGTATGAGCTGTGTAACCCTGATCAATTCACTTAGCTTGTGACTGCCTCAGTTTTTCCCATCTATTAAATGGGGATGATAATAGCAACCACCTCCTAGGGTTGTGTCAGAAGGATAAAAGGAGATAATATTCATGATGTGCTTTGCAAGCCATAAAAGTGCTATATAAATGTTAGCTATTATTAAGCTTATTAATGTTATTTTAACTATTCTTTGCCCAGTAGGATAGTTGATTAGTTTTAAAGAATTATTTTTCATGATCAGAAAATTATCTTCAAACTTAAAATTCTACTTGTCATTTAAATATGACTACCCTTCCTGTGACTGTATGAACATTTGCAGCACTTCTGGGAGGCACATAAGCAATTTTTTTAAGGATTTTCAATTTGTTGTTTATTATTTGGGAGCAGTATGTTAATTAGCTTATTACTAGTCAGGGATAGCAGAAATATTAGAGTCAGAATAGTTGACCTTGAAAATGCAAATGAATATTTCATAATCACCTTTTGTTATTATTTGGGTTGATTTTATCTTTAATTGGCAATGCAAATTTTTTTATTAAAATTTAGAATAGTGAACCTTGGCCTCCTATTTCCCTCATTATCTTCAGAATATTAAGTAAAATACTGCAATTCTGGGAGAGCTCTTGGGAGGGAAAAATGTGGGATTTCTTGTCTTTCTCTGACAGATTTTGACCTCACAAGCCTTATTTCAAACAAAAAACATTTCTGTCAGTGTTATGTATAGTTCCTTTTGGAATCTATGGGCTTATTCCTGTGGTAGCAGCACACATATGAGTAGCTTTGGAAATTGTATCTGAGCAGAGATATTTGAGAAGACATTGTGCTGGACAGAGAAATGTCAGGGAGCAAATGGCAAAAAGCTTTCTGTTAAGCTTTGTTTGAGATTTTCAGGCTTGGGGATCTTGTCAACTCTAGCTTCATTGGTCTACTGCCTTTCCCACCTCCTCAGTAGTATGAAATTTTTGCTTGTGGTTTGGATTTGTAGGTTTTTTTCCACCTAAACTCTTTTCTGGAGTGCTGAGACCAAGGCTTGTCTATATTAAGAGTGACTGGTTTTTTCAAGGGCAGGTTCTTTTCTCTCCTTTCTTCCCCTTCCCAAGGTTAAAGAGAAATTTAACTAGACTTAGCACGGTTTTCTACCCTCTACTGCACATCAGTGGAATAGCAGGAAATTTAGTTGTAATAGTTTTAAATTCTGGCTCTCTATAAAACAACTTAGAGAATGAAAAGATTTATGGAGTCAGCTCTTATTTCCCTAAGGCAGAGAAGTCCTCTGCATCTGTACTCTGCATCTCTTTTCTCCCTCTCCCTTCCATATGCCCTAGTGTTTTGTCCTTGTCTAGTCTTGAAGAGATCTGTTTACAGTTTCACCTACCTATAAAAATAAAATGAATGTACTGTCTTCAACAAGTCATTTAACCTCTTGGGATCTCAGTTTCTTTGCCTGCAATATGAAGATGGTAAATTACAGGATTTCCAAGGTCCCTTACAACTCTTACATTCTATGATTATGACAGAAGAGGGGAAGATATTTTAACTGTAATCATTTATAGAATGTCTAACATGAGAAAAATACTTTTTCTGATTTTTACTAGATAATAGACTATCCTGCAAAGTATGTCATGTGTGACCCCACTTGTAGAAATTAGAATACACAGTTATTTTAAAATGATCAAAGAATGGTTTGTTTTCAATGAATGAATTTGAATGAATCTTTGGTTTAATGCAACAAGTATTGATTAAGCACCTGTTTTGTTCAAGGCAATGGAGTTCTAAGAGGCCAGAAGCATTCTAGGCTTGGGGTTTGTCTTTTGCAGATGTTTGGTAGCACAATACAGAATACCAAGTTTGACTGTAGCATGGGGTGTATGAAGTAAGGTGAATTAAACCAGAACTTAACTACGGAGGACCTTGATAGGATGAGGAGTTTGTCTTTTATGCTAGTGGCAGTAGGAAACCACTGAAGGGAGGGTGATCAAATGTGTGCCTATTTTGGCAGCTCTGGAGGACTGATTGTTTGGAGACTAAGTGACCAGAGCACTGGGGAGCCCAGGCAGCAGATGGTATTGACTGTTAAAGTGGAAAGAGAGAAAACATATTCAAGAGGTCTCTGGAGGTACAATGATGGAGACCTGCTTGGATCCAAGAGGAAGGAAGACTCAGGAATGCCTCCTAAGGTTATAAACTTAGGTGACTTCAGCAGATAGAAAAAAGTTTGAAAGAGGAGTGAGTTTGGGAAGATACTGAATTCTATTTTAGACATATCAAAATGTCAGAAGTACATGGGAATATCTCACATTAATAACTACCTGTTGGACCATAATATACGTGTGAGTAAAGAGAACATTAGACAGTGAAATGTAAGTTTCTGTCATTTCCTATAGACTCGTATACATTTTTAAACATTCACATACATATTTAACATATATAACAAATGCTCATATGTAAATTTGGCTATCATTTTCATAAAGATAACTCAGTTCAGGGAAAGGGCTAAGAAAAAAAAGAGGGCTAAGAAGCAAATGTTAAAGAATATTCATGTTAAGGGGTTGGGAGAGATAGATCCTAAATAAATCAGCAAAGGAGGCTAAGAAGTGGTAGTCACCCTGGGGATGACATGGCCCGCTATTGGAGGTATCTCTCTGCTAAATGCAGAGCAGCTGATCAATTCTTTTTTAATGATTCATTATACAATTATTGAATTCCAACTCAAGTCGATTACACTTATTTTATTTACATTTCAATACAGGAAGTTCCTTTTTCTTTTTTTTAAAGTGGTCATAAGTAGAAAAAGAACCTGAGAAGGAGGTCAGGAAAACCAAGTCAGGAGAGAGTATTTAGGAGGAGGGAGTAGTAGTGTCCGAAATTGAATACTGATGGTGGCATTCTACTAATAGGAAAACAAAGAAAAGTGAAAACCCAACCTCTGCCTTCAAGGAACTCAGAATCTGATAGGGAGTTTAGCTAAGAGGAAGAAAGATTTCTCATTTTAGCTACCAGGGATGACTGAATCAAATGAGAGTTTTTAAAGATCAGAAAGACATGGCACATGTGTAGATAGCAGGTAATGAGCCAGTAGTTAGAGAAAGACTCAAGATAGAGTGGGGATGATGATGTGGTCAGTCTGTGGAGAAGACTTATGGGGATGAGATCAGAGGTTCACATAGAGGAGTTTATCTAGATCAGATGAAGGGCCCACGCTTCACAAGAGGCAAGAGTGAAGGAGGAGATAATGGGGAGATGCCTTGAGTAATTTGAGATGAGAAGAGAAGGGGGTGCTCTCCGCAAACAGCCCTAATTCAGTGAAATATGAAGTGAGATTCTCAGCTGAGGGTGAAAAGAGGACCCAGGGATGGGATCCTTGAAGGAGTAAGGGTCAAAAAGGTTTGGAATATCTATGAGGAGTGGGTTAATGAATCAACTTGGGTGGTAAATGGAGTGATGTGTTTGTTGCAGTGAAGGCACAGTGGAGATCATGTAATATAAATTTGTGATGTCAGTACAGTTTAATGATGTTTTTCCCAGGTCTGTTCAGCTGCAGGAGTGAAGGGGGAAAATGGTGAGAGTAATCCAGAGTTGGGGTTTGACGAAGCATGATCAATGATGGGATGAGGGGGCAAAAGTCTTGGTTTTTTTATTTTGTGTGAGGGGGCCATTTAAAAGTAATAGTAAGTGCCTTGTGTCTAAAATAACAAAACTCAAAAGCAAAACAGGAATGATTCCTCCTATGTGAATTTATAAGATTGAAAAAGAGTGCAGTTTTGTGATTTTTTGTGTGTGCCACTAATTAATTTGTTCATTATTAAAACTGGCAATGTTAGGATGAAAAGGATCATTAATATTCTTTACAACTTATCTTTGTTACTACTTTTATGTTGTATTTGAATGCAAATTTCTCTCATGTGAAATATTTCACTGGTGCTTTTCCTGGATTTAGAGGTTGTTAAAGAAGATGTAATTGCATCCCAGGGAACAACTTGAGAGCTGTCTGTCCTAGACTATCTGACCCTGACTAGTTTATATTCCTTGTAGTTTTAAATCTTCCTGTATGGCAACTGTAAAAAAAATTAGTTTTGATGAATTTAAATATTGCTAATCTTTCCAAGTGATGGGCTTTTACAAAAGAATTCTGTACAGTGGATGGATTTTCATTTGCCAATATCATTAGCTGTCAATAATGACTAAAACATGAAATGGATATTAGCATTTATTAAAGCTCACTAATACAACACTATATGAATTTATATGATTAGGAAGGGTAGAATTATTGGTCAAGCAGCTTATTTATTTTTGGTCTGTGTTTTTGAATTCAGTATATTTTTTGACAGAATTTGCCTTTTTTTCTATCAGTAAACTATATACAGTAGATCACTTAGGCATTGTTACAGAAGCAATATTCCTCCCTAAGTGGCCTGAGATAGACTAAATACAAGTTTCAGTATATTCATGTCTACTTGTTAATAAGTTTTGACATTTAGTTTATGGTAGTTCAAAGCATGATATCAAATCTAGGAATAGGTTATTATTTTTTATTACTTCTTTTCACTTTTGTCCTCAGCCAAACTATTTTCCTATTTTCTATTCTAACTTGTTTTAAATTGTTCAAGGTTTCCTTGCTAATTCACCTTGACCATATAACAAAGTGCTACTTTTAGATATCACCACTTGAATAAATCATTTTATACTTCTTTTTAAAGTATTAAAAGACTGCCCAACTGTTTTTCCTCAACTCCTACTCCATGAACTAAAACTATAAGAGCCTTGGAAGAAGCTAAATATTCTGCTACCAGTTTTCTAGCTATTTGTAGCTTGGGTCCTGTATTGATCCAGGGATAGTCTCTCACAAAATTATGTAAGATTCTTGACCTCAAAGATTATTTTTGTTTTGTCCTTGTATTTCTGACACCTAGAGTAGTGTATCACAATGCATAATATATGTATATATCATATTTTTAATAAATCTGGGCTAAATTAAACAGACTGGGAGAGTCCAAATTGTACTTCACCCTGGAAGATTCCATTGCTCTCATTTGCCAAATAATGTACATGAGATTATTTCTGTGATTTGCTTCATAAGTTCGAAATTCCATATGTTAGGATCACATTATTTTTAGAATCCTGTGTTCAGCAAAATACCTGGCACATGGTAGGCACTTAATAAATATTGATTAATTGATTTAAATACATTTGTCTCTTATCACCATACTGTTTATTATAACTGGTTCTTACTATTGCATGGTGAGGTTGTTTCCTCTGAACTAGAAGCGCCAGTGTATAGTGGTAGTCCTATCTTAGCTTCCTCCAGGTCTAGATATTCTCCCTGGCACAGAAAAGATACAATCGCAGTAGTAGTGCTAACTGGTGGTACTTTCCTTTTGTGAGTTGTGGCCTCTTTGATGTAGCAGTTGCCACAGAGCTCCCAAATAAGCAGACATTGTCATCAAGTTATCCATCATCCTCAGACTATTGTAGAAGGGAGGGAAATATAATAGTCAACAGAAAAAAGAACCTGAGGGTGGTCATGTGGGTAGAAGTGTTGCCAATTCCTACCATAAAAATGGATCTTGAATGTCTCAGGGATTTGAACAGGCCATGGCACAAGGGATATGATCATATCACACATTGCTTATGTCAGGGAATGCTTATTATTTTACTGGTGTATATCATTCTTTCCCCAGTGATATACAGTGAAATGATCATAATTTAGTTCAAAGTAGCTAACTTTGATTGTTTGTGTCTGTCTGTCTCATTTCCCTTAAACTTGCTTCAAAATGTTTGATTTTTGAAAATGCTATTGCTATCAAACAAAGAGAGAAATTGTTTGCTATTCTGCCAAACAATTTATAAAAAAAATGAAAGATAAAAGAGAGAGGCGGTCTTTAGTTCCATTACTTAGGGCCAGTGAATAGTTGTAAATAATTGAGATCTTTACCTCCTGATCTAATGTTGGACTGGACCTTGCGGAGTCTACCATCTTGCCTTCAGGCAGAATTACACCATCAAAAGTAGGTGAGAATCTGCTGATTCTCTTGAGAAGATTCCCCTGTCTCCCTCAGTAAATCATTCTAATGTTTAACAACCTTCAGTGTCAGAAAATTATTTATGGATAACAACCTAAATTCCTCATGCTGTTACTTAAACCTGTTTCTTCTTGTTCTGTCCTCAGTGGAAAAGTGTTAACAGCTGGTTACCATCCGCTCCATAAGAGACAGCCATATAACTGAAAAGTGTTATTAAGTTTCTCCTTCTGCCCTTCTTTTCCCTCTTGTATCTTTGGCCAAAAAACCCATTTCTCAAAGCTTTGTTCATAGGTATTCTTTCTAAATTTTTAATGGTCTTTGTTCCAGCTTCGTTTTCTCTAATTTGTGGAGAACCAAACTAGCAAAGGTTTGATCAGCCCTGAATATACTGTCTTATTTGCAGTAGCACTGATTTCTGGTCTGGGACTAGGATGCTACTGTAGGAAGCCCATGTCCATCAAATATCATCTCCTTATCTTTCTTTTCATCAGACAAAATCCAGTAAAACTGGTATTTGCCACCTGTAGGCTAAAGTGTAAAATAATGTTTTTATTATTTCATAAATGTATGTAGTCGTTATAAAGTAAAATACATGCGAGTTTTTACTCTTTTACAGATTATGTAATTATTACTGTTAAAATACAGATTCATTTAAAAGTCTTGCAGAATTCATAGTCGCTTTTTTTGTAAATAAATCAAATCCACCAAAAAGTACTGAAAAAATACAAGATAAAAGAGACATAGCATAACCTCATGAAAATATAGACTCAGAGCTACAAAGGAACCTTGGAGGCCACTGAGTTCAACACCCTCATCATACAGATAAGGAAAATGAGACACAGAGAGCAAATGATATGCCAAGGTCACACATTTATTAAGTGTTTGAGGCAGAATTTGAATGTAGGTCTTTTTTACTCCCAAGTCTAATGCTCTTTTGAGTGTACTGTGTGCTTTAGTTTGTGTGAAAATGAAGTAGATGGTTTAAATAAGTCTATATACTTAACATAAGTCTAGATCAGGAGTGGGGAACCTGCAGCCTCAAGGCCACCTGTCGCCCTCTAGGTCCTCAAGTGTGTCCCTTTGACCAAATCCAAACTTCACAGAACAGATCCCCTTAATAAAATCCCCTTAATTTGTTCCATAAAACTCGGAATCACTCAAAAGGCTGTACTCAAGGACCTAGAAGATAACATGTGGCTTCAAGGTTGCAGGTTTCCCAACCCTGCTCTAGAATATGAAGTGTACTAATGATGCTAATATAGTAATAGAACCAGGAGATGCTAGCTTCCCTGGAAATATTATTTTACTTAATTCTAGGTATCATATTTTGAGAAGGTTATTGACAAGTTAGATGTTGCCAGAGGGTACAGTTGGGATGGTCATGGGTCCAAAAGACATATCATATTTGTTTTTTTTTAAACTAAAAGTGAATTTATTTTATTTTGAAATCTATTTGCAAATACTTCTTAATTTAAAAATGCCTTGAATTATTAGATCCAAGCATAAATACTGTAAATTAAAAAAAATTGATATCCATTGGTTTTGAATTATATTTACTTTCAGTTTAAATCCTTCAGTCCCTTCCATGATCCAAAGAACCATCACTTTTAACAAAGAATAATGAAAAGCTCGATAAAACTTTCCAATACATCAGTGGAATCTGATAATATAATATGTTCATGTTGCACATTCATAGGGAGTACAGCCATTTCTGCAGAGGGGAGATGGAAAGTATAGGGATAAGCATCTATTAATTGCATACTATATGCCAGACACTTTATAAATATCATCACATTTGGTCTTCATAAAAAAAATCCTGGGACGTAGGTGCTGTTATTATCCCCATTTTACAGTTATGGAAACTGAGGCAGACAGGTTAAGGGACTTGTGCAGGGTTATACAACTGGTTAAGTGTCTCAGGTCATATTTGAGCTAAGGTCTTCCCGATTACAAACCCAGCATTCTATCCACTTTTGCCAACTAACTGCCTCCGGAAAGAAAATGAATCATCTCTCCTCTAGTTATGAGATACTTAGTATCATTTTTGTCCTTTATGTCAACATTGTTGCATTCGTTGTGTACATTATCTTCCTGCTTCTGCTTGCTTCACTGTAAATCAGTTCATATGAATTCTTCACACTCAGAAATGGTTTTGGAAGTTAGGGGTGGACATTTCAGTTAGGTATAAATGCAGAGGAGGTTGAATTGGCTGACAGGTCCATCTTAGTATTTGTCACTATAATGTGATGGACCACCCTCCCCCGGCCCCCCACTACCCCTGGGAAGGACCAAGAGACCATTTAGAATTTTCTGTCTCATACCAAAGTGACAAGACCTTTCAGAGCTGAGTCACCTGGAAACAACTTCCAACTTCATCTCCCCAATAAGCCCAAGCAACGATTTCTAAATTACCTGATGTCTCCAGAAGTTTCGAGGGAATTTCCAACTGCACACTCCATGGAATGGCCCCTATAGATCATTTCAACCTTGGCTACATAGGGAAGAACTTACTGACTATTCAGAGTTTTCAAAAATTGAATGTGTTTGTTCTAAATTTTCCCTGCCATTCTTTCCCCATCCTCCCAAATTCTGTAGTAATGGCCTACGTTGGAAATAGAGTAATTTGGACACTTTGTGATATGAGCATCTGGTTCAGCTTCATTACTAACACTGTATGGCTACTTACTAAAACAGCTAGCACACATTGAAAGACCTAGACTTATCTGTTCATTATTTTCCCCAAGAATTAAAAATATAACATGAAACACCCAGAAAAACATGAACATACCCTCTCATCCTTTTGGTTCTTCATGCCTCCTTTTCTTTTGGTCTTAGCCCTAGAAAAATTCAGTTTTTATGAAGGGTGTCAAATTTGTTTTTAAAAAATGAAGTTTCCAGTTAATTAGTGGATTCTGGCTATCTATAGTATTCTTAAGATTAAGCTTCTCTGCAAATAGGTGGGCAATGAAAAACTCTGTATGTAAACTTGCTGTTTACCTCTTGCCTCTCATTCCAAGGACTCCTTACTCAAGATTCCAACCCACAATCCCACCCAAGAGTTTATGACCCTAATTTCCTTTCAATACAAACAGCCCCCTTATTTAAGAGAGTGTTTATTCCATCCTGGGCTGCCATTTTGGGGTAGTAAATTCCTTGTCCCTGAAAGTATTCAAACAGAGAGGCTGTAAGGCATGATTGAATTCTCACATTATATAGGAAGTTGGATTAGTTTCTAAGGACTTAGATTTTTTTAAAAATTTATTGATTATGCACTAAAAGTAGGTAATATAATGCTTTGAATATAAGTGTTAAATACATGCTTATTAACTAGAACTTGGTATCATTTCAGCTGTGTCTAACTCTTTTATGTCATTTTCATTTCTTGGCAAAGGTACTGGAGTCAGTGGTTTGCCATTTCCTTCTCCAGCTTATTTTACAGAAGAGAACTGAGGCAAATAGGGTTAAGTGAACTGCCCAGGGTCACATAATTAAAAGTGTCTGAAGCCAGATCTGAAATCAGGAAGAACATTTCTGACACTAGGCATGGCACTCTATCCACTTCAGCACCTAGCTGCCCTGTTGATATTTTGGGTGAAAAAAAAATGGTTAAAAAAGTTTTTTTTAAACTCTTATTGTTTTGTATAAAGGAAAATTAAAATCAAATATCCTTTTTATACCATGTTGCTGCTTTATCAGCAATCATCAGTGAACCCCACAATACTACAAAGCTGTGCATAATTGCCTCTTAGATATCTCATTCTTGGGCTATTCAAATTTGGAGTAGTTCCTTAATCATTCAGCTACATGTGAATTTCTTTACTTTCCATGAAGGAAGAATGAATATTGCCAAAGTAATTGGCAGGTTTTCATCATAAGATTATATATTTAGAACTGGTGGTTTTCATTGTTCAGGGCTTCTCATTTCGTTGATTTTTTTTTAAATTTAATTGTTTAATGAACACCTAAATTTTCTGTCTCCCTTGTCAACTCCACACACTCGGAAACAAATCAGTTCAGTTCCAAAAAACTGTTTGAGTACTTAACTATGTGTAAATACACTGGGGGCTTATATGGCGTTTGGAGAAAAGATTGGGTTTCTGCCGTCATTGAGCTAGAAGTATAGATTGAGAACTTGAAAGGGCCATAGGCACCTTAGAGGTCATTTAGTTGTTTTTTCAGAGGGTCTGAGTCTTCTTGATACTATTGGGGGTTTTTTGGCAAAGAGCCTGTAGTGGCTTGCTATTTCCTTCTCCAGCTCATTTTTTAACAGATGAGGAAACTGAGGCAAACAAGGTTAAGTGACTTGCCCAAAGTCACATAGCTAATAAATGTCTGAGGTTGAATTTGAACTCAGGAAGATGAGTCTTTCTGACTTTAGGTCCAGCACACTATCCACTTCATCACCTAGCTGCCTAGAGTTCACAATACTCAAGCTGTTTATTTTATAGATGAGGAAAATGAACCTTATAGAGAAGTGACTTACAAAGGTCACAAAAGTAGGAAGCAGTAGTCTATGACACACAGAGATATCTGTAGTACAAATTAATTAACTTAAACATATTTAGTGCAAGGTGTAGAGTATAGAGGGTTGAACATAGTTTCAGAAAGGCCTAGATTCCAGCCTTGCTCCTAACACTTAACAGCTGTGTGACTTATATGGTAAGAGTTTGCATGCCAGGAACTCCTTATGCTGATGGAAAAATAGGTCCAGGTTCTTCCTACCCTTCAAAATAAGCCAATAGGCATTTCAGATACAAATAAAAAATGTCCCTGTCCTCAAGAGCCTTCTAACTCCTAAGGAGATTAAAACAGCTACACAAGAGTAAATACAAAGTATAAAGTCATTTCATCACATAAGTATAGAAGGAGAACAAAAATCAAATACCTTCGGAGAGGGAGGATATAAGAGAAAACTTCCTGGAGGAAAAGGCATTCATTGACTTGGACCACTGAATGGTAAAGAAGAGTAAGTGGAAGAATTTGTTGACCTAACAATGTATGGAAAAAGTACTATTCCACCATATGCTTTATGGGAAGTCATTATGGTGAAAAACAGCATTACATGTACATACTTCTGTAAAAGAAAAATTTAAAAACCCCACAATTTCCCTGTGACTGACTTCTTCCTTTACCTCCCCAAATTTCCTCTTTCTTTTCTTTTTCTCTTACAGGCTAACAATAAGCCAGAAATAGAAGCAGCTCTTTTCTTGGATTGGATGAGGCTGGAACCCCAGTCAATGGTGTGGCTACCTGTGCTGCACAGGGTGGCTGCTGCAGAAACTGCCAAACACCAGGCGAAGTGTAACATCTGCAAAGAGTGCCCCATTATTGGATTCAGGTATCAGACACATCCTGGAGCCTCTTTTTTCACTGTATTTGTTATGAGATCTTACGTCCTCCTAGCAGAAGCTGCTCGTTTTCTAGTTACCAGAGTGGACATGGGGGAAGTTCTGAGGAGGACATTTTATCTCTTAGTCACGGAGTTAATTTGATTCATCTGGATGGAGGTGTTTTCTTTATCCTTTATGGTCCTTGTTCACTCCTTATTTCAGAACCTCATTCAATAGGGAATCACATCCTTCAAACAAGCATATAAGTAGTTCCCCTTAAGAACTTTTGAACAAAATTATTACGTCCATTTACAAGAATGTAAGATAATCTAACAAATTCCAGCCTCTCCTCCCCCCAGTCTAATCTAAGAACCATTCCCCCATACATCACAAAGTCCGGAGATGGTTCTATACAGAGAAATCAGGCTGAGTGAAAGGGCATGCCTATCAGTCCGACTTACCCAGTTTCCTTTCAACCCGCTGTTCACACCAGGAATTGTTCCAGTAATCACAGAATTTTATCCTTGATACATAAAAATACCTGATTAGCCTCTCTGGA
The DNA here is from genome assembly GCA_023548195.1 of Bettongia penicillata ogilbyi. Classification (NCBI taxonomy): domain Eukaryota; kingdom Metazoa; phylum Chordata; class Mammalia; order Diprotodontia; family Potoroidae; genus Bettongia; species Bettongia penicillata. Next base: position 304,712 of record JAJHZJ010000230.1, read on the forward strand.
TAGTATCCTAATGAATTGCTATCCAGGAGAATGTAAAGAATGTAAATGAAGGAAAAATTCACCAAGAGACTTAAAAACCAAGCATGAGCCTTTTATTTCAAAGTGAAAAAAAAAAAAGAATGAATAATAAAATGTTAGCACTAGAAAGGGGCCTTGGACTCTAGAGCAATGCTTTTCTTTTACAGTTGAGAAAAACAAGGTCAGGAAAGGTTAAGTGATTTGCCCCAAGTTTACACAGCTAGGAAGGAACATCTCTTAGAAACCTGATGTGCTTTAAATATAGCAAAATTTGTGTCTTTAAACTCTTTAGCCATTTGACCTTTTTGTGGATCTTTTTATTTTTTAAAAGAATGTGCTATTTCATAATAATCCTCACTCCTTAATTCTGAATGTTGTTGATCTGTTTCAACATCTGGATCAGCAGCATGGTTTCCATAGCAATGAATAAGCTACTGTGTTGTAAAATAGCTATATATTGGTATGCCTGTTCAGAATCCACTTAACAGCTAAGTAAATACTCTCTTTCAATTATGGTTAGACTTGTTTTATCACTGTGTTCCTTAATAGCTACTTTGTGTGGTTTGGGGTGCTCTTTATTCACGGTGTTCTTTTAGCACCGCTATTTATGCTTCTGCGTATCGTGCTGTTTACCCAGAGGTTTTACAAAAGCGTTCGAAAGCCTAGATAGACAACAGTGAGGAGGCTGCGCTAGCACAAAGGCGCCCTCATTTTGTCCTGGTTTCTGGCAGGTATGAATGATGACTTCAGGTGGGGATGCAGCAGAAGACGGCATTGCCTTTCTTACCGTTGTTTGTCTGCTTCTCTAGCTAGTCAGAGAGAAATGTGGGGGGAGGATTTATAAAGTAACAATAAGGGAGATGCTTTTAAGTTGTGTGTGTGTGTGTGTGTGTATGTATATGCTTTAAAGAACATCAAGTAGTACATTCCACCACCACCCCCTTTCTCTGTTAGAATATATCATTTAGAAATCCTCTCTTTGCTTTTCCTCCAAAAGGAATACTGGAATGTGAAAGGGATGTGTTATTGTTCGGCAAAATGATATCTGGGGTTTTCTGTTCCTTTTGCAGAATGTAATGAATTTTCTTGATTTGACTAAAGTCTTCAGATCTGATAAAGCAACTTAAAATTAAAAGACAGAGAGGAAGGTGGGGAGAGAGAGAAAGAAGGGGAGAGGGGATGAGGGGGGAAGAGGGAGGGAGAGGGAGAAGGAAATATATTAGCTTTGAGGGTAGGGGAAAAAAACCTACCACTTCACACTTAAACATAACTAGCATAATTTTATAATATCCAATTTATAATTATAAGGGGGGGAGGGAGGAAGAGGGAGAAGGAAATATGTTAGCTTTGAGGGTAGGGGAAAAAAACCTACCACTTCACACTTAAACATAACTAGCATAATTTTATAATATCCAATCTAGCATAATTTTAGCCTTTTATTGGAGTTTGCTTTGCTATGTGTATGTACTAGACTAAGACATTTTTGAAGGGAAAGAATGATAAAAGCAGAAATTAGCAAAATGAGTATTTAGGAAAATGAATCATAAATTAGTCAATCAGAAAGCATGATTAAAACATGTCCTTTTTTAGTGGACAGGTTTTGTTTTATTTTAGCTTTTGCCATTGGCATTCCTTCATTTTTCTTTACTTTTTTGGAAAATAACTAGTGAGTTTTGGTTCTAAGAACAAAAGGTGTATGTCCTGAAATGTCATAAACTAGTAGTTAATAGTTTGCTAGCGCTTTCCCATTTCACCAAAAATATCCTTATGCTGCCACAGATTTGAAATAAGAACTGCATCCCTCCTCTTTGATATGTTTATAGAAAAGTATATCTATTAAATCATTGAGACTTTTGAACATGGTCAGGGCTATGGAAGTCACTCTAGATTCAAAGTCATCTAAGGCCTTATTTTGTCATTAAAACGCTTGTTTTAGAATGTACTCTGCCTCCATTTCTTGATCTTTAATAAAAGAGGTTTTACTCGATCCTTTGTATCTCTTGCAATTCTGATACTTCCTCTGTAACATTATTGTATTTGTTGTATCGCTATGAGAAATTAGTGTAGAACAAAGTTATATCAAGATTGGGGTCCCAACTAATTGTTAAGGTAAATTTTGGAGAAACTAATTTTTTTCTCTTTCTCCTCTACCAGGTACAGGAGCTTAAAGCACTTTAACTATGACATCTGCCAAAGCTGCTTCTTTTCTGGCCGAGTTGCAAAAGGCCATAAAATGCACTACCCCATGGTAGAATACTGCACGCCAGTAAGTGATGTTACTGTAGCTGGTCCAGTTCTGTGTAGTCAGTCTCATGAAAGAGTTGTAATGCTTTGGTGTGCAAATTGCTTGATTTTCCCAAACTTAGGAGCTAATAATTCTGGGTAGGGCAATAGACCAAAATTTACTAGGTATCAGAGTTTACTATGTGTGTGTGAGAGAAAGAAAGAGAGAAAGAGGGGAAGTGTGTGTGTGTGTGTGTGTGTGTGTGTGTGTGTGTGTGTGTGTGTGTGAGAGAGAGAGAGAGAGGAGAGAGCACATGCTTATGTGTAAGTGCTCTTCTATCTTCAGTATTAATTGCACTTATTCTCTCTGGCTTTAAATAGTGATTTAAATATCTTGGATAATATGCTAAACTTTAAAGTATTGATTTTCCTTGTTCTGTTATTATCTACTCAGAATTTACTAAACTCCAGAAAGAGATTTTTATTCTTAAGGAATTATATCAGTAATTATGTGAATCACTATAACTATAATTCCCTTTAAATGAAGAACCATACTTACTGTTTTGTGCTTGTATTTCATTCTTTAAAATAAATTAGAATAGTAAATTGGATCTTGCTTCACTTGTCATTAGAATAACCCAGAATTCTTTTGAGGACAATTGAACATATCCAATTTGAATGATCCATGTCTAGATACACGCAGAGTCTGTGGAATTGTTGGAATATTTCTTTAATTCATGGTTTGAATCCAACAGATGGTCTAGTCAGTTTGTGTAGCCTGGAGGGGAGACACTTTGGGGGACCGTAATAGCTGTCTTCAGATATTTGAAGGGTTGTCACATGGAAGATAGATTGTACTTTGTTCTACTTGGTCCCAAGAAGGCAGCTTTTGGTTAATTATGAAGAAAAAGTTCTGAGAATTTAGAGCCATCCAAAAATGAAAATGGACTGCCCTAGAAGGTAGTGAGTTTCCTATTACTAGAGACTTCAAGCAAAGATGATTATTTATTGCACAGGGATAATCCTAAGGGAATTTGAAATAGATGGCTTTCCATTAAACTCTAAGATTATATGAATCATTCTCACTTTACAGTTTTTGCCACTGGGCTCACCTTCATGAAAAGTGTTCACAAAAGATTATAATTAATAATAATGCTTTATCATTCTTCTGATGAAGGGGAAGAGCTCATTAACATTAAAAATTAATTGAGTACAATGTGACGTGTTGGTATAAGCTCTTGGACACCAAGGTCTTTCCACTATTCCTGGACCCAGGAGTCCTTTATGTTGGCAGTGTAAGGACACGTTAGATACTTCACAGGTAACTAAATCCTATTTCACCCTTATGCTGCTTTCAGACAACTTCAGGAGAAGATGTTCGAGACTTTGCCAAGGTACTGAAAAACAAATTTCGAACAAAAAGGTATTTTGCGAAGCATCCACGAATGGGGTATCTGCCTGTGCAAACTGTCTTAGAGGGGGACAACATGGAAACGTGAGTACTGGTGAAGGCAAACCTGAGCTTTATTTGAAACACCCTTGAGCTTACCTCTCTTTACCTCCTAAATGCTTTCCCATTTTTTTCATCCGATTTATTTTAGCTGGGAGACACAAGCTGACAACACAATTGCCATTTCCCTTGTTTCTTTAAACCTAGTTTTTTTCCATGAGCTAAACTTCAATGTGCAAGGAAAGAATAAATACTTCTGCTTCTGCTAATGGCCTTAGAAGATGTGGCAATTTGGGCATTGGAAATTTGAACATTTAATATAGATTTTGCAGAAACACGCGTGCGCGCGCACAAACACGCGTGCGCGCGCACACACACATGCAACCCCACCATATTTATTTTCTCCCTTTCTTATCTGATTGCTAAATTACCAATTTCTAATTGTGACTTTTTTTCCTTTCAAACAAACATAGTCACATCAAAATTTTGGAAAATAAACAGGAAGGATGTTTCTGCACAAAGACAATGTGACTTTCCCTCCCTTCAGTTTAACTTCTGTTTCTAATAGCACTTCAATGGCAATCACACAGCAGCTTGGTTGATCTTATTTTCACTCCTTTCCACCTTTATTTTTGTTTTTATTTTGGCTGCTTCTTTTCATGGTTGTTCATATTGGTCAGATGGATTTCATTTATTTTTACCTTTCTGTAATGATTTCTTTTGCTGCTCAGTTTCTCTGCCTTTCTCTTCACCTCCCCATTTTTTTTGTCTTGCAGTCCCGTTACTCTGATCAACTTCTGGCCAGTAGATTCTGCGTGAGTACTTTTGCTAAAGTCTGCTGCTGCTACATCCCCTTGCTTTATTTATTTAATTTTAGACACATATTCATCTCCTTTTTCATTGTGATTAATTTTTTTAAGTATGTGAGAGTCCCATCCACAGCAATACAGGTCAATCACCAGATCTTTTTAGTCACCAACAGAAAACCTGGCTGATGCACTAAGGGTCCTAATTAGGACTTAATAATGAGTTATTAGTTGTGTTTCTGAGAGATATGGTTATATATTTCTTCTTATCGAGAGCAGAAGAGCCTGCTAATTACAGCCACATCATTTAAATTTGAAAACTTCAGAAATTTGGAAAGGACAGCAGCTGTATTCCTTAGAAGCTCTGTAATTCAGACTTGGCAGGATTCATCTTGGTATTCAGTTGATTTGGGTTAACTATAGTTTAATGAGGTATAGAGATAATTTAGTTTTGAGTGCTAGTTTAGAAAATTAGGTACAAAATTTTAATATTTATGTTTGTGTCTGTGTACTGTTAGATTTCTCAGCTTTAACACATACTTTCTCCCCACCCCCAAGGTGAGAGAGGAACCTATGTCTTGAAGCTTATGTATACTGTCCTAGACAATTATCATTATGTGAAATTGTTTGAAGTAGTTGAGAACTGCAGTCTTCATTATAGCGCTCATATTTGTGTTCAACTCATTGAAGTTCAGCTAGTTAATTTAGCCCCTCAGGTAACGATTGAAACAGAAGAACTCAAACCAGAGTTTATTCTTTTATTAGAAAATGTTGCTTGGCTTCTGTATGTATTGTAAAATTGATAGCTGATACTTAAATGGTACCAAAGTGATATTGTGCTGGAAAAAGAGACTTTTTTTAATTGAAACAAGTTTGATTTCAGGTTGCCCCATTCTTTGCTTTAGATAGAAGTACAAAACAACTTCAAAAAAAGAATCATCCCTAGAAATGATTTTTAATCGAAGTCTTCATGACTTTTTGATGTAAATATATTTAAACTGAATTTTCTTTTGTTTTGATGATAATAAGCTACAAACCATCACCTGTGGGCTTTATATTGGATGGCTCTTCATCAGCCTAAAACAAATGGAAAGCTTACCCATATCTATGGAAATTTCTGCCATTTTATTTCAAGAGGTCCCTTAAGTGTGGTTGAACATCTCCCAAAGTTCTGTCCTTGGCCTTCTTTCTGACCCTTGGATCTTTCCTTCCCTGTGTCATCGATCACTTCTATGCAGATGAATGACACATCTTTGTTTCTACCCTCCTTCCAACCTCATTCCAAGGTATCTGTCCTGTATTTCCTAATACCTCCACCATTTCCCATTCACCCAGCTTCACAACCTTGGCGCTATCTTTGACTCTTCTTTCCATTGTCCCCCAAATCCCATCAGTTGCCACAGCCTGAGTATTCTCTCTTGGCATATTCTTTAAATCTATCCCCTCCTTTTCCTCCCAGTGTAGTTAGACTCTCATAACCTCTCATGCACACTATTGTAAAAGCTTCTTGATTGGCTTTCCCACCTATTTTATTACCACTTCAATCTATTCTTTCTACAGTCATTGAAGTAATTTGCTAGCAGAACATTCTATTGTGTCATGCCTCTCCTCCCCCTTAGCTAAATATGTAAGAAACAAGTGGAATATAAACTCCTGGTTACACCACAGTTTTGTTCCAAACTACCTTTCTATCCAAACTACCTATTATTCCCCCTCACATACTCTTTTTACAGGCATGTTGGACCACTTACTGCTGGATAAAGTTCTGCCTGGAATGAACTTGATCACCTCACACATTTCCTCTGCCCCGTTCTGGAGGCTAACGTCTCCTTTTCTCTAAAACCCAGCACAGATGCCCCTGTTCCATTTCCTTCCCATCTGAAAATGATCTCTCAGAACTTTGACCAAACTTCACCCTTACCCTTACCCATTGCTTTCCTTTTTTTAGAGTTATTTTCTGCATATCCTTCCTCCTCAACCTACAATCAGATTGTTAAGCACCTAGCTTACCCCCAGCATCTAGCACAGTACCTTCATATTTGTTAAATTTAATTGAATGGTTTCCTTCATAAACAATAACCTGTCAAGCTGGTCTCATTTCATTTACACAATGCAATTCTCCTGTAGGTCCTCAAATCAGATGTTATAGTGTTTCCCCTAGTACCTGCAGTTCATTAACTTTTAGATGTTAGAAGCTTTAAAAATGGAAAAGAATAACTCTGGTCTAAACTTCGTTAGGTTCTGAAAAACAGTATAGTCAGAACACTTTTGAAATAACAAAATAACTCAACCCACAGTTAAGACTATAGAACATTTTTGAAAAGCACCAGGGCAGTTTGAAAATGGGTATCTTAAGCATGGAAAGCTAGTATTCATTGAGGGGAAACAACCACAGAAGAAATAATGTTTATTTCAGTTAAAAAAAAATGAAAAACAAATATTTCTTTTTTTAAATCAGCCTACTACAAAGTAGACTGGTATATCTTTTAACTGTGAAAGAAATTAACTTCTTCAAAGTAAGGATTTGTCTGTCTTCGGGATATTAGGATTAACTATGACCTCTTTTAAGTAAATTATAATTCCTTCATAGACAAAGCTGTTCTCTAGCCTACAAGCTTATGAGATGTTAAGAATATGCAAAGGTCTTTAAAGTCTAAGAGGTTGTTATGGATCAGATTCTTTGCTGCTTGAATTCTAAATGGTTTTTGAAGGTCTTTAATTAGTAAATGGAATTTTACGTCGATTTAAAGTCTGTTAAGTTGAGATTTGGGAACCTTACAGAAACTCACGTCTAGACATTTCAGTTTTAAGACTCTAAAATCCAACGAAGTTTAGTGTTTAGAATGCTACCTGATGTGCGATAAAGAACTTTGGTTCTGGGGTCAAAAGACTGAAGTTTACATCCCACACCTGATAATATCTGTCGGCAAGTCACAGCTACACTAGACTGAAATTCCCTCGTAGATAAAATAAATCTGATTGGGCTTTAGCATTTTTTTTCCAGCCTTTTAGCTCTTTGTCTTAGATTCTGTGATGACACTGAACTTTATGATCATGGTATTTCTTCAGTCATGAAGACTGAGTGCAGAAGTTTGCATTCAAAGTTAGTTTAGAAACTAACTTCCTTTGACAGACCCTAACCTTTAACCCTATAACTGAAGCTCATTTTCCTATGAGCTTCAGTAAGTAATAAGTAATAAGAAATAAGTACATTTTCCTAAGTACTTATGTCAGTACTTCAAGGGTAAATGTTTTCAGCAGTATGGGTACTCCCTACACTCATGTAGATCTCAAATTCTTTTTCCTTTAATAGCTATTCCCCATGAGCAGTCATAGCTGAAAGCATTTATCCCACCCTAGCCTTTGTTCTGGTAACAAACCCCTCTGCTTGAGACTGGTACATAGAGTATTTGTAACATTCTGGTTGAATTAATTCTTACATTATGGCTAAGCTAAAGGTAACCAACTTTCCTTTGCCCACTGTTAGGACACCTATATTGTTGATAAAAATGCCTTGGAATGTAAATGGGTGAAAATTTATTCATTGCAAGTAATGGTGCAGTATACTAGGAAAGTGGCTTTCTGCAGCAAGGTCCTTAGGTCTTCGTAGAAAATAGCACAAAGTAGAGGAGAGACTTAGATTTCTCTTTAGGGGGGAAAAGGGCCTCCATTGTACTTTTTCAGAGAGAGGTGATTTTCTTTTATTTTTCTGGTGTGGCATGTGTCTGGGTTAAACAATTTTAGACTTTTAACAGAATTTTGAATTTGCTTTTTCTCTCCTTACACAATACTCTTCTCCTTTGTTCATTTTCTCTTTAGTCTAACTGTTTCTTTAGACTCCTGGTTTACAACCTCTTGACTTTTTGCTGTTTATGGTGTAACTGCACAAAACCCTGGTGCTCTGGATTACAGGCTATGTAAATCTGTAAGGGAAAAAAATGTTAAACCATTATCTGCTGTGGAAAAGACATACTAGAGCTTGGTTGTTTATATATTCTTGAATCGAATATGAATTTCCTTTGGTGAGAACCCTGTAGAAAAGTTTTCAAGGGTTTTTTATGTCCATCATTTACCAAAATGAATAACTAAGGTAGTGAAAGAGGCAAATAATTAAGACATTTACCTTCTAAAGCGACTCTTAGCTTATAGGCCATGTGTAAGATTGAAAAATAAACATTGATGACACATTCCAGAAGAAGATGATTCATGCTTTACCCTAGGGACTGAAGCACTAAATTTGCCATCATAGTATAGATGTTAAAAAATACTTTTGGACAAGGTTTATTTGGGATTCTTCTAGTTAAGCTGTCCTAAAAAAATATAGCTTTGAGAAATCAACTGGCTTATTCATTGAACAAGCATTTTTAAAGTGTCTCCTACCTGGTAAGCACCTGATAATAATAAAGCAAAAATCCACCATTGCCCTTGAGGAACTTGTATCATGCTGGGGAGTAAAACACTTATACAGGCAAATAAATAGGAAATAATTTGAGGAGAGAGTGAGAGCATGTGCACCAGGGTGTGGCATTCTCTGGTACCATAGCTTACATGGAGGTGGTCATCTTTTCAGGAGCCTTTAAGTTTTTTCATAGTTAAACCTAATCATTCAAAACTTGGTTATGATGAAGGTTGACTTAGAAGCCTTTAGTTTCACTACGAATATTTTTATCTTGATCAAGAGGAAATTGTTCTAAGCTGTTTGAGATACAGATAGATAGATATGCACACACACACATACACAAATATATATATATATATAAAGTTTAAGACAAGAACTCATTTGAGTGTATTCAACTTTCATTCAGTTCATCAAACTTTTTTTGAGTACCTGCTAGTGAAGATGTTACATCCATCTCTGAGAAAGAACTAAAGCTGAAGACGAGGTTCATAACTTTATAGTCTTTAACTTTACAGAGAGGTAAGGCATGAGACCTAACCATATCAGGGAGAGGGCCTAGACCTGTAATTTCACTGCAATGAGGAATACCTGGTTGGGGAAACTTCATATTCCTGTCATACCTTCTCTGAAACTTACAGTCTTAGAAACTTAACCTAGAGCAGTGGTGTCACACTCACGTAGAATCAGATCTTTGCAGGCCACATGTTGACTTAGAAAATCACATATTAACATCATCTATGTCTTACTACAGATTTTCATTTATTAAACATTTCCCAATTAAATTTTAATCTAATTCAAGCCATACTTGGGAATTTTCCTAGCCATATGTGGCCACGAGTTTGATATGTTTAGCCTAGACAACTGACTTGCTTAGGCTATTGGAGATAGTATGTGTTAGAAGTGGAATTTTCTTCCTCTCTAACCAACTAAAAGATGATATTCATAAACAAGTTACAGATAAAATTCACTAAGTGTTCAAAAGAGGGAGACATCACTTCCATGGTGAGGCGGGAAGTTAGGACAGGCCTTTTCAAGTACGTGACATGAGTTGGTTTACAAAATAGCATTTCTACAGGTAGAATTGGGAAGTATGTCCCAGATGTAGCTGATATGAGCCATGGCATGAATATTTTTTTTTCTTCTGAGATTATAGATGGATCCTAGAGAAATTATGGTGTGATTCTGTTCATAGGCACATATTGTCTTTCTTGGGTTTATTTTGAGCACATATGGTATGGGTTCTTTTTCCTAAGGCTTTTTCTATGAAATGAAACTTAGACATTAACTAACTTAGGACACTTTTAATTATAAGATATGTTGCTGTGGACTTTTTCAATCTAGTAATATTGTCTGCCATGTGTAGGGATTAACTTTTAAAGAATGTTCCTTTTACTCATTAAAAAAAAAGTTATGAGCATTTTCAAAAATACTGCTTCATCTTCAAGGCCCTCTGTGTGAGTCAGACTTAGAAAGCTGAAAATACATTAACCTTGTCAAAAATCTACCCCGTGGTGCAAAGTAGTATTGTAGATCTAAGAACTCGGTGTGCATTTCATTCTCACTTTCTTATACACCCACACACTGACATGCATGGATACACACAAACAGAGCAAAATTCCTTTGAATGTTAGATGACTGACTGTCCCTGATTTTTGCAGACTATAGAGACGGTTATGTTTCCTTTCTGCTCTAAAAATTCTGTGATTCTAAGACATCTGAGCTCAATGTCATAGTAATATATAAGATCACCAAATGCCATAGGTTGGCATTCCTGAAGTCAAAATTTCTTGATAATAAATGATACTATCTTAAAGCATATGATATGGGAAAGAAGAAAATGTGTGACCTACTTGTACTCACTGCTTGTTTTTAATCTTTTTGAATCATATACAGTGCTAAAATTTTGAAACCATGAGATATGAAAAGTTGGTAGGCAAGGAATGTCATTTATCCTAACATTTGCCATAGTAGACCTTTATTAGAATAGTTTTCATATTCCTTTGTAACTTCTGAGAAAAACAAACCAACAGGCATAAGGTATAAGAAAGAATTCTTTGGAATGCACCTAATAAATACTTGGATTTTAGAAACATGGACATTTTGCATAAAGGAAAAGTAGGTCATGTAAAGCACCAATTTGAATGAGTAAATTCAAGGCCGTGTATATAAGAACTGTGTGTTTTTTGAGCTTGACGGATGGTGTCTGTGACTAATCACATTTTCTGCCTTATAGGCCTGCCTCGTCCCCTCAGCTCTCACATGACGATACTCACTCACGCATTGAACATTATGCTAGCAGGTATGAGACCAGTTGAATGCCAGGAAAAATATTTTATTTAAATAACTAATCCAAGAAAACTAGGTTAAATACTTTATGTAAATAATTTTTGTTTCCAAGACTTTTCTGCTAATCAGATTACCTGCATGTCCCACCACTGCATGTTTGCAGACGCTAAATCCATGGGTAAAGAGCAAAGCTGCGCAACCGTGGCCCTATAAATTTTGTAGCCTTAATCTATTTTTGCTTATACCAACTATTCTTTCAAACAGAATGTTTAAAGCCTTAAGGCAATCATGTCACTAGAAAGTCAGCAGTCTCCTAAGAATGTGAAGCATTAATAAATGCTTCATCTGACCCTGTATCGCATGGGTGATTGAAACATTGGCTTTCCATATGAGAGTTAATTTTTCAATAAGATGCTGAGGAAGAGAAGACTGGCAGTGGTGGTCTACTTAACCCTTGTAACCCTTGACCATTGCTGGCTGACATTCTTAGGCTTAAGCTAATTTTGATATCTATAACACGACATATTTAATTGGTTAAAAAAATAATAAAATTATAATTGACTAGTTTTTCTCTGAGAAGTGCACTGGTCTGGGGTATTGACCTTTCCTCCATACATATCCCTCTTGTAGAGAAGCCATTATTTATCATTTTTATTATTTTTTGAGTTGGAGGGACTCAATAAAACGTGAAAATCCTTAGCCAAGGAATGACATTTCCCAGGAAGATAAACATAGACTGTTGACACTTAGAGTCTTTCATGTTGGAGTCACCCTTAATGTTTTCTTTACTAAGAATCTAATTGGCCAGAATGTTTTACCATCAGCATGAGGTCAGCAAGAAACAAAATCTGATTGTGTCTTTAGACTAAGAAGTGTTTCCCAGAGGACTTTCTTCTGCATGGAATATGTTGGGAACCTCTCCTTTTTCTCTCTACTCAGTGTCTGAAAAAGGATAAACAAAATGTGAATCTATCTAGAATTCACCATTTGAGTTGGTGGTTTCCCACTAGTTGGCTTCTGCTGTGTGTTCTCCTAAATGATCACTTAGTGTTAAAATCATTTGAAATAACTCATCCTATCCTTTGATGGGGAGGATTCATGTCTCATCGTAAAATGATTTATCTTGTAAGTTTTCAGGAATATTAGAACAGGTCTTGAATAGTTTCTAGTAAGTCATAGAAGTTTTAATGAGCTTTTACGTTTTTCATCAGGCTAGCAGAAATGGAAAACAGCAATGGATCTTATCTAAATGATAGCATTTCTCCTAATGAGAGCATGTAAGTATTCTGTCTCTTTTTATGAAATGTTCCTGACAATGAAATTGCTTATGAGAGAGAGAGAGATCACAGTATAGAAATCAATCACAAAAGCACATTCTCACTTTCTGGGATTTGCACATGGACTTTTCTTTTTTCTTTCCCTTTTTAATCCTACCCAGCTTTCATGGGATTGGCCCATGTAATTACTGGTACCCTTAATCAACAGGGGCAAATGAATGCACATTTTAGTAAGATTAAACAGTGTTCTTTTAACAATAATCCATCTATTAGGGGATGTGGACAAGGGAAAAGAGCTGTCCTCTCTATAAAATAACATTATTTCAGTAGGTCTTCTTGGAATTTTATCATTATCTAGCCTTTTTTCTTTTTTGAAACAAATTGAATATTTACTTTGAAAGGTTCAAAAGGATTCATTTATACACATTCGCATATACATTATCAGGATCAGCACTTGAAGACAGTGAGGTTAAGATTTTTTTTCCCTGTAAAAGATGAGACACTACTGCTAAGTAACAAGGAGGGGATGTAGAGTGGTAAAAAGATTGCTTTGGTGAAGAAGCAGAGCATTGACTGTAATAGAGGGATAATTATAGAATTGGGGAATGGCACAAAAGAGGTTATAGTAGTGACTTAAAAGTTTGGCCTACTGGATAAAAAAGAAAAAGAAAACGGGTCTGAGAGGTCATTGTGTAAAAATAGATTTTGACTGATATAGGGAAGAGGTAGTGCAGAAAATGGTGACAAGTCAAAATTAACTGACATCTCCAGTTGGGTCAGGTTAGTGAAATATATAGTACTGGGAGATGCTGTGGAAAAATTCAGGCAAAGATAGGTTGTGTGCCCATCATATTTTCTTTGCCACAACAATAAAGCATCCAATTCAAGATGACATATAGACAGAGTAATAGGTAGGAAAAGTTTAAGGGTTGACAAGTACTTTTGACTCATTCACACTAACTAGTTAAGACCATGAAAATAGTTCACATCATTTGGTGTATAGGGGAGAATACCAGAGAAACCAAAGATAAAGCCAACTCCTGAGCTTTCTCCACCTACAATAGATATAATTCTCAGTTATCCATATGTGGATTATCCACTTAAAATTTTTTATCTGGTCTCTCTCTCTACCACTGCTTCAACAAAGTTTATTCTTGGATGCTTCCTCTCACCATGCAGCTCAGGGAATATGAACCAGTCTTAATATTATCCTAATCAAAAGCTAATTAAGAAGGTAAATCAACTGCCAGAGAATCATTTAATGTATTGCAGAGCTAAATTAAAATGACTTTAGCATTAAGTGCTGTTTGGGTCATCCATGATGCTATGGGAATACACATACCATTCAAACAAATTCAGACTATGACTACGTGCTTAGTATAGATGATTGAGAATTAACTGTGTTTAAATTTTTTGTTGGAAATTATTCGTTTAGGTGCCTTTGGAACTGGTTGAGTTATTCAAGTCAAAGAGTGCTGGGTTAATGAATCAATATCAGCCTAAAGGAAGGGTTTTAGTGGTATGTTATAGTCATGGAGATGCTGTTTAAAATTTTTATCATTGACTTGAATGAATCTGTGACATACTTATTTAATTGGCAGGTGACCCAAGCTAGGGAGAAAGGTAACATATTGACTGCTAAAAATTAAATCCAAAGTATCAGGCTGAAACAATGGGCTGAATTTAATAAAACGAAATTTACTGGTACTAAAATCCTGCACTTGGGTTCAGAAGAACACATAGAAGGTGGGGGAGATGTCATTCAAACAAGTCGGTGGCTAGACAGCAGTTCATATTGAATCAATAACGTGAACAAAGGTAATCCTGGGGTACTAAGTCTCCAGGGTGGGGAGGATGATTCCACTCTCCTGTGTCTAGGTTGGAACACAGTATGATTATTATAAAAAGTTCTGTGTGCTAAATTTTGGGAACAGTATTGACAACCTCTGTAACTCATTCAAGAGAAGAATACCAGGAAACCAAGGAAAATTAAATGAAGCCCTATAAGGGTTTGTTGAAGGATTTAGAGAGGTTAGGTTACAAGAGGTAGAACTTAGGGGAGAGGGGTGGGCATGTTACTTAATAGCTGTTTTCAAAGATCATGATATAGAAGAGGATTATACTTGTTCGGCTTGCCTTGCCAATGGAAAGCATAAAAAACACTGTCTAGGGAAAGTCTTCCTAACAATAAAGCAGCCAGTTTCATGTCATGAAGATCTTTGAAGTTCCTAAGATGCTTTGATATTTCCAGCTATTAGAGGTAAAAGAAATATTCTGAATTGCTAAAATTTTAACGTTCACTTTAACATTAAGTAAATGTAGGTCTTTGACAGAAGTCAGTAAATAAGACTCTTGAAACTGAGTTAAACTGTGTATCTTATACATATTTATTTAGGATCACTATTGAATTCCAAAATGTGTTAGAGAGAATAATGTTAACTAAGTCACCTATAAGTTATTTCAGCAAAACTCTTTGTTGTTTGATATTTTTTTTTAAAGTAACAGGTATCTTAACTTAGATACCTGGCTGGATTGTTGATCTCATCCATTCAGGCCTTCCCTTCATGGGACGTAGAGAGGTGGGTTTGGAAAGTAATGTAATGAGATGTAGATCTTGACCCATCTACATCTTCTCATCCTATGAGCTTCTTGTCTATGTCTTCTGTAAATCTTCTACATGGGACCATTGTCCCATATTGTGGGGTTTCCTCCAGGTTATAGTTTCAAAGGTGGAGACCAGTGTCATGTGGGGTGTCTACTCAAACAAATGGGAGGTGTCAAATTCTAGCCTTGCTTCTATGGTCATTTTTTGGTTTGTCTTTAGCACAGCCACATGTATCTTACAACTTTTTCCTCCCTTACCTCCACTATGCAGACTCCCAACTTGCCCCCTTTTGAGCTAGATGTCAGCTACTCAAAGCAATTATAACTCAACCACCCAGGGCTTCCACAACAGTAGCTACACAGGTATTACTGGAAAACTTACGCACTCTTAATACTCATAATACTCACTCCTTATACCCCTTGTTATCAACTTGTCAATATAGCAGGCACCCCTTGGAGGGCAGGGACTTGTGAACAGAGCATTTCTTTCCTATTTTTTTTCCATTTTGGAGAGAGTAAGTCACATGGGAGAAGCATGAATGAATGGGTGATAAAATTATCTCAGATCTCATTACATTACCTTTCCCTCCTCCCCAAACCCTCCACTCTGCCAGCCTTCTTTGTTGCTGTCAAAAATTCCACCTTATTTGTGAGAGGATGTTGTTGACCAGATGTAGTTGACATGTGTCTCTCATGTCATAGCTTTAATAAGTTTACAAGTCTTCACATCTCCTGTCTCTGTTTCCTTTTCTGTTCAGGTAGCCAACACCCTAGTGTAGGCCCTTACCACCTCTCTCTCTCATCTGGACAATTATAATAATTTTTTCATTGATCTCCCTGCCTCAAGTCTCTCCCCATTCCAATGTAAACACAGATCCCAAACTGATATTCCTAAGGAGTAAGTCTTATCATGTCACTCACCACCTCCATGTCCAATAAATTCCATTGGCTCCCTGTTGACTGTAGGATTAAATATTATTTTATCTTTATTTCATTTTTTTAAAGTTAATATTTTGTACAAGTTTTATAACATAGTTATTTGTGTAGTAGCTCATATATATATGATTTATGACTAAATAAGGGTATGTTCTCATAATTTTTTTTTAAACTGAAAACTGTGCATGGTCAAGGAAGCTTGGAGACCATTACTCTAGATCTCTTGACATTGTGTGGATGTTAATCCCCTTCCTCTTTGTGTCATTTCTGATGCCTCATTGGTAATGTCATATAGCCTTTTCATACCCACTATGCATCTATCCATTGTCCTTTGGGTGACCCACAGCTTTAATTCACTGGATAATTAAATGCTTTGTAGCCATACAGCAGCATTAGAAGAATATTGGTTTTAAATAAAAGGGACTTTGTTAGAGAGAGGAACACAGGGTCACTGAAATTACCATGTACTTTCCCAAATGCATTTGGGAAATTGTGCAGCAAATATAATTTTTTAAAAAAATTCTTAGACTTTGTCTAAACATGTAAACCATTTGATTGAATTTGAGGAAGGGAAGTAGTTGAATTCACTAGTAACACCAGGTAACCCCTTTTTACCAAACTTTTTAACTTTTCAACTGGCTCTCTTGGATTCGCATTATAAGTATTAACTCATTTGATAAATTCTAGACTTCTCTCCTTCACATGTTATTGTAACCTAATCATTTTAATTTTTTTCTTCCTTTTTTGTGGAAATGGTTAACTCTATTTAGAATATCATTTGAATCTTTCTTCAAATGAGAAAAAATAAAAATTGATAAGGAAAAGTGTTTAAGGCACTAAGTTGTAAGGAAAATATTTAAGCAGCCCCCTTATGAGCCTGAAACAGCAGGTCTGATCCTCCCAGTGAGAAGGACTGAAGTGTTTGCTTGCTTACAGGTGGAGATAAGGCTGACTGGCTCTTGAGGATTAGGTATCCATTTATTAAATCATGTCTACCTATGTGCTAAATAGTATCTAGTTTACAGAAAAAAAAAAAATTGGCTGCCTCCCAAAATATAAAACCTATAAAGACCTACTTGTAAGGTCAAAACTTGTTAACTATTTTGAAATCTCTGTTGAATCTTTATAATTCATTAAACTTTTATTTTTCCATTAATTTACTTTCACATCCAATCAGAAATTGAATTTTAAAAAGTATTGATAAATTTACATTAGGGTACCTTCTTGCTTATATCGTTTAAAAAGGAAAAAAAGTGCTTTCATAAGCAGTGGTTCATTAGCTCAGGAAAAGGCTGACTTTCAGCCTTCACTTAGAAAATAGACACTGGAGAGACCACATGTCATAGTGGATTTAAGAAAACTTATGTTCAAATGGCCAATGTGCGAATTCATTTTGCTCAACTATACATATTTTCCCCTAAGGGTTTTCTTAAATGTTTGCTATTTTTTTAAAAGTTAATTTACAAAATAGATCTAGGTTCCAATCCTACTTCTGACACATTCTGAGTGTGTAGCCAGTAGGATAAGTTGCTTAACTTCTCCATGCCCCAGATACTTCTCTTATACTCTGAGTTGCAGAGCATAGGTAGAGAGAGGTTTTTTGCTGGAAGATCCCTACATTGATTGAATTATAGGTCAGATCCAAAAACAAACCAAAAGTCAGGATACATAAATTTAATCTGGTCTTTGTTGACATGTTCTGAAGCAGAAACACTGCCATACATGGAGGCGGCGAGGAAGTTACCATCACTTTTGGTTAGTACTCATAAAAAATCACAGCAACAGCAGACATCTGTCAGTTCTAAGGCTGTGAAAACAGCCAAAGGCTAATCATCTTAACTAAAAACTTGCATGGTATTGTCACCAAATGGATTGTCAGTGACCCCAGGCAATTTGAAATATCCTTGAAAGCAGAAGCTAAGATTCAGTTAATTCTCTAAAAATAATAGGATAAGATCAACCCTTACCCTCCCCCTCTTCTTCACAAGTGTTAGTGATTTGCTATTGGGGCAAAAAAGGGGAAAAAAAAACCTTTTCAATTGTATTTTCCAGAGATGATGAACATTTGTTAATCCAGCATTACTGCCAAAGTTTGAACCAGGAGTCCCCCCTGAGCCAGCCTCGTAGTCCTGCCCAGATCTTGATTTCCTTAGAGAGTGAGGAAAGAGGGGAGCTAGAGAGAATTCTAGCAGATCTTGAGGAAGAAAACAGGTGAGTTTTCTCTCTAGTCTTACCTTTAACATTAATACATATACACACAGTCAGAAATCAAGCTGGGGAATCCATATGTCAAATTGTTTTATTTTTAATTGTTTTTACCTTGTTTATACCTCGATTTATAGTTTCCCTTGTATTTTGTATTTTGAGAAAGGAAGTATATAGCATGGTATACTTAGCTACACAATCATGTTTTAGCTTTCAGAGTGACTCAATGCTGCATGAGTTATGAGGTTTTATATACTTTGACTTCATAGCACTGAAGGATAATGTAAAAATGTAGGTAGCATACTGTTAAAGTTAAGCAGTTTTAAGAATTTTTGTACCAGTTTTTTCTAAATTCTAATACATTTGGGACAGTAAGTTCATTGTGTTGTGTTTTGGAGCCACTTATTTCATTTTATTTTTCATTGTCAAATACATAAAACATACATAGTTGATTGGTTGGGGTGTTGGGGAGAGAGTTTTTTCAGCCCTTCATCACTTAGCTGTCTCCAGCAAAATAGGGGAAATTGTCGGAGTTATAAGAATTAAAATAAAAATTAATGTGGAAGAGTAAAATGTTTGGTATAAAATTAAGACTAGGAAGTATACTAGAATAATGAAATTAATACAGCATTACTATATTTAGAAAATGTCACTAGTAAACAAACTTGTTTATATAAACCCAGTTTCCACCCTCATTCACCTTCCTTCAAAACCAGTCTTCCTAGATCTTTTCTAAAAATTATTACTTCTTGGATTCTTTATATACTTCATTTTCTCTGTCTTTTTTTCATTTTGAAATAAGTTGGTATCTTTTGTTTCGTCATCGAATTTATTTCCAAGTAGATTCATCCCCTTCCCCTGCCCAAAGCATCGTTGCCTCTCACAAAGATTTTTCCTATTTTTAGAGTAGGCAGTTCAACAAAATGAGTCATCTCATTGACTGTCTGACAGTATATGTAATATTCCACTTCCATAGTTCCCTACTTTTGCTGTGAAGATACCAGGAAATACAGTCAAAGATTACTCCCAACACAGCTGAAAAAGAGCTCTACTAGAGATGTTGTTAAAATGAAAAGGCAAGATATTTTTATTCCCATTTATGAAAAATGAGGTTTTTGTTTTTTGAATTGTAAACCCAACTACATTTCTGTTAGTCTGTCAGACCTTTGTTTTGGCTGAAACATCATCCTTAGTCCATGTTCATGCTAAATATTTTGCTTTCGAGCAGGGGAACTTAATTTTTTGTGTGTACGTTATGGACCCATTCCCTGAATGAAATTTTTAAGTAAGGTAAAATTCAAAGGAATACTAAGGAAGTTAAATACTGTTAATAGGTGTTGTTTTTTTCAAGTTACAGATCCAAGGTTAAGAACCCTTGTTAGAGGCCAGTCTTATTTTTAAAATCAGTTATGAAAAAGGGACAGTATTACAGGTAGCATTGACTTAACCATGGAATGCTTTAAAACAACTCTGATTTTGATGCGTACGGGTCGTCTTTTCATCAACACAGACTGCTGTCCTTCGACATCTTAATAGGTAGTCCTTAGGCTGTTTGGTGGGACAACAAAAAATTGTGACTTAATGAGCAGCCTTCTGGTGGAATGCTTATATGAACTTAGCTTGCTTGGTCTTTAGGTGATGGACACACAGTTTACTGTTGGTCCAATACTTGCCTTTTTTACTTAGGTTTATCTCCATGCAATAATAAGGCTTCAAAATAGGATGTTAGTGACAGTAGCCAAGGAATAGAAATATTTCCATAGGTTGTACTATAGATTTTTATTTGAAAGTAACTCTCCTTTTACTAAACCAGGGCAAAAAGGGTATCTCTCACATTTGGAACATGCAGCATTTAAAGAAATAGACTCTGTGGTAGAAGAAATAAAGTTTGACAGTAGTTTAATTTAAGGGGGAAATGCCATATGGAAATGAACCTAGATAGGGATAAATGTTATTATTAAGCATCTGAGATCTGCGACTCAACAGTGTTCCGTATCGGACCATAAGTTAGATTTTTTAAGAAGTGTGGTTTGGTTCAGTGAAAAGAGCCCTAGAAGGCATGGATCCAAATTCTTTATCTCCAACTCATTTGTCTGTTTGGCTTTGGGCAAATTGGCCTGTCAGGGCCTTAGTTTCTTTATCTATAAAAATGTCGCAGTTGGGCTAAATGACCTTTTAAGGGTTTTTCCTATTCTAAATCTTTTCTTATTGATGATCTTAAATTTTTCTTTAATTCATTACTATTCATTTTTTAACCCAGTCTTTATTTGTGCCTTGCAACTCAAGAGTAATATTTGGGAATAAGGAGACCAAAGAGAATAGTCTCTGCAAGAATTATTTACCCACTTGCCCAGGTATCTTCAGTAAGAATTCATATTTGCATAGCACTTTATAAAGCACTTTCTTCGAAATGTCACTGTAAGCTAGGTAGTGAAACAATTATTATATGCCCATTTTCCACATGAGGAAACTGAGCTTTAGAGAAGTTAAATGATTTGTGTAATATATCACTTGAATAAATGGTGAAGTCGAGACTTAAATCCTTGTCCTCTGACTTCCTATTTAATGATTTTTCTACCATGCCATGGTAACTAGTGGTTAACAGATCAGTAGAACAGAAAAAAATCTTAGGGGATGACTGCCTATGTTTCTCTCAAGTGATACAGACTTTTACTTGATTAAAACAAATTTGTACATCTTTTGCACTGTAGTTTTCTCCATAATGCCTAATTTTATAGAGGAAGTCACTTAAGTGGACTTGAGTCCTGTTCTCAGCTCTAGAGCTTGATAAGTATGTGACCTTGAGCATTTAAATGTCTTTCTGTTAACTTGTACCTAGGTTTGTCAGTACAAAGATAGAGCTCCAAGCTCAGTTTATGGAACTTAAGGGGTTTATTGACAGTTTATAGTACAATTTAGTGGACAAAGGATTTTGAGGATGCATATACCTAAGTCTTCCTGCCCATCCCCCTGGGTTCTGATATGGACTCCATGTGCCAGAGATGAAGCAGTATGTCCATCCCTAAGCTTGTAAACTGATAGACAAAAGGAGCTTAATCCTTTCACAAATGTACCAACCCAAGGTAAGCAGACTCAAATCACCCTTGAATATTACCAAACATAAGTAGACTAGAGAAAGGTAAACACATGAATTGGTAAAATTCCTTTGGGGGCAGGGATTAAAATGCATAGACTAAGACATTCTGTTTCTGCCAATGAACTGCACCCACCCTTGGGACAAAGGGCCCAGTCTAATCAGATTTTGACATTTACTTAATTTCTCTGAGTCTTATTTCACATCTGTTAAAAGAAGGTAATACTTATACTGTCTACCCAACAGGAGATGGTTATGGGGAAAGTACTAAGGACAGTAAATGTTCTGTGATTGACTTTCTCCTAGTCAAGCCAGTTTTGTCTCTCCTTTTTGGGTTCAAAGGGGACCCTTGCGAGGTCCGAGATGCCTTTTCTCTGATGCTTTCAGCTTGAACTTTACTGACCGTGTCCCCCCACTGTTAGTTAACGGTGCCAAATTAGCATTGTGGTTCCATTAAACCACATAACATATAGAGATTTACTTCAACAGATACTTTTTTTTCCTTCTAATTTCTCAGGGGCATGCTCTTCCCCTAATTCCACCTTGGCCTCTGGGCTCAGATTTAGTATAGTTTCTACATAGCATTGATCTCATCAAAATTCATAACTAAATGAAATATGATTGCCAGGTGAGTCCTTGTGTAAGTGACTATAGGCTGAATCCTGAAGATCACTCTTTGAGACAATACTGTTAGCCAAGCTGGTTTGTAGAATATGATCTTGGGGGCATCACAGGCTTGGTCTCCTCTCCATTCAAAACTTGTAAGATCAGAGTGTCTAATCCCTTTCCCTAGACAGAGAGAATAAACGCAGAGGCCAAAGACGGAAGCCCATTTCCTCAGCTTTGTTGAGGAGACCCCAAGGTACGTTGTGTCTCATCAGAAAGTGTTTCACATAAAAAATCCAACCAGCCAAATAGAATCATCTGGTGGGGGCAAAATTAGTTAAGGAAAATAAGACCCTTTTGAAGACACTGCCAGTTCAGGTTCTGCAACCAATCAACAATGTATCTCCTAACTATGTGGTTGCAGAGGGTTAACATACATGCCATTGTCTCCAAGACATGTCCCATTATATACATCATGACTCTTCCAGAAGCCAGCTTCAGCAGAATCATTCTGTCCCCATTATATTAGTAAGCCTCCAAGTGATACACACATTATTTCTTCTATAGCTTTACTTTATAAGTTTATAGAGTACTGAGCATTGCTATTGCATGCAAACAGAGCAAAAACAGTATACTCCCTGAGCTCCCAAGGCAAGTGACTGTTTTTTGCCAGGGGCTATTAAATAGTTAGTTGATATCTTCTATAGGAGGTAAGCTGTGGTATAAAAGGAAAGTAAATTCAATTTAATTAATGTTATGAGTAGTTAGAAACTGTTGCAATTTGTCTCACACTTGTGGCTATAATGAAGTTTTCGGGTTATCTTATAGATTTTGGTTATTCATTCTGACCCAATCCTCCATTCCCCAAGATTGAGACTGCACAGAGCAGTTAAATGCTGGGAAAATTGCTAAACCCTGTCAGTTCATTGTCCTTTTTGCTCTTTTTTAGAGAATAACAGGTCTTTTTTCTCTATGGGGAAATATGTCTCCTTTGTTCAAATGGGTACATATATGCATATACATGCATTCATATACATATATGCACACATATACACACAGTTTTGTACATACACCCACACATTTTATAGTGACTTCTTTGACTTTTATTAATACTTTAAAGAAAAAGCTGGGTGACACTAAAGGAATGAGTCTTTACCACAACCTCTATCTGAAACAAATAAGCATTCTGATTTTACTTCTGGGTCAGCAAGTTGCTTTACCCTTTTTTCTTGCCAAATCTTGATTCACATGGATGCTAGGAAGTTTAAAGTTAAAATGTATTTATCTATGTTCAGTTCAACAACAGGATCATTTATGGATTTGTGTTGCTTATTTAATAATGCTTTTTTTAATAGGTTGCTCTTTGCTGATTGAGCATTATAGTCTGTTTCTTGTATTCCTGAATTAAATTTTCTGGAAATTGTTAGAATGTTGCTTCATCTGGTAAATAATCCTGAGGTTAAGTCAGTCAACTAGAAGCTGCCAGTTCCCATAGCTTTGGGGCACCAGTGATGTACGCACAGCAAGTACATTAGGCTTTTGTGTGAGGCCAGAGTTCATGAGAATTCCAAATATATTTCCCATTGGTAGTGATGTTGCTCAATGGCTCATTCTACTCAATATTGGCTGTCTTCCTCCATCACACCCCCCAACCCACATATCCCTTTTTCTTTCCTTGGCCACTTGAGAAAACTTAGAATTTACTATCCATTTTCAACTCCTTTATAATACTTGTTTAAAATTGTAAATTAGCCCAGAGGAGAATTCATTTTACTATTTGGCTTTCAGACTTTGTCCACTTCAAACCTTGAACTGTTAAATAATTAACTAGCCCATGCTTTTAAAAGCAGCCTCTTTTGTGAAAATTGAAACCCTTGAGTTCTTAACATTAGACCCCAGTTACTTAGTTTCTGAAAATAATCATGAGGTTTCTGATACTCAGTATTTGAAAGAAAAAGAGCCTGGGGAAGGGAAACTCTGGAAGTACACATACCACAAACACACTCCTTCCCGAATTGAATGACCTTATATGAAATTCTTTGTGAGGAAACTAAAAAGAAAATTTCTTTGGGTCAAAGTCTGAAGTCTTAAAAAAGAAAACAGATAGGAGGGAGAAATAGTTTGTCATCCTGGTATCATGAGATTTTGGCCCTCAGTTCTGGTCATCTAGCCTTAACACTGTCTAGTCAAATGAGATAATGCATGTAAAGCATTTTGCAAAAATTAAAATGCTGTGCACAAGTCAGCTCTCATCCTTGTCATCAGTCCCTATGATGGAGATCATGAAGGAAATATTTTGTAGTTGGATTGTCCTGGACATGAAGGACCTGGCTTGAGTTCTGGCTCTGACTCTACCAAATTACCTTTTCCTTTCAGATCATTGGTTTCCTCATTTGTAAAATAGGAGATAATACCACCTGGTCTGTCAGATTGCTTTTTATTTGTGAGGAAATCATAATGATAGCTAGGTACTTTAAAATTTGCCATTTACTTTAGATATGTTCATTCATTTGAGCCTCATAATAGCCCTGTGAATTAATTATTATGGGTAATATTATGCTTATTTTTCAGATGGGGAAACTGAGGCTCAGAGAGGACATGTGACTTGATCAGGGTCACATATTCTGTAATCATTAGAGATGGATTTGAACCTAGGTCTTTCCAACTACCTAAGCCAACAGTCTATTCTCTATGAGGGATCTTGGTAACACAGTGAAAAGTCAAGTCAGCCAGTATTTCTCAAGCACCTTTTATGTGCTCTGTGCTAAGCTTTGGGGATATAAGAAAGGCAAAAAACAGTCCTTGCTTTCACGGAGCTTATGGTTTAATAGGGAAGACAACAGGCAAGCAACTATGTGTAAGAAGATAATAATAAAATAATAAATGGAGGCAGGATACCAACAATAAAGAGGACCAGAAAAAGCCTCTAGCAGGAGGCATGACTTGAAAGAAGCAAGGGAAAAAAGAGGCAAAAATGAGGAAGGAAGAGGGCACGGAGGAAAGCCAGTGAGGAGGTCCGGAGTTGGGTGATGGATTGCCTTGTGTTTGTGAGAAGCTTGCTGACGGAGTGCGTGGCCGTGTTAGAAGTACATGTTGTATTAGAAAACTGGAAAGGTCAGAAGGAGCAAAATTATGAAGTCTTTAAAAGCCATACTGAAGATTTCTCTTTGATCCTGGAGGCAACAGAGCCTCTGAAGTTTATTGAATGGGAGGGTGACATGGTCAGGATTGAGTTTTAGAAATATCAGTTTGACAAGTGACTGGAGAGCCTTGCTGGAGGGAGAGGAATGCATGCTATTGCCATCAGCCAGGCATGAGTCAAAGAAGGTCTGCAGCCGCATGGACTCATCTACTCATTGATTGGATATGGGGGAGGGAGAAGGGTGAAAAGAGAGTGGGGAGTGGAGGATGATACTGAGATTGCAAGTCTGGGTAAAGCACTGACCTCACAGCTGTGCTCAAATGAGATTACGTATAAAGTCCTTTGCAACCTAAAAGAGTATATGAAGGCTAGTTATTATTACTGTGTTGGACCGAAGCACTTTCCTCTTAGTAAACTGTAAATGTCTGAATACTTGAAGGATCCATGTTTTTATCAATGTGAAAGGTGTAGTCCCTCCGCAGATACAGATCACCATCCCACCATAACTTAGTGGATAGCATTATTGGATGTTGTGTCCTGTGCGACCATGTACCATCTGTGCTGCAAAGCTCTGAAGTGTGAATGCCAGGCTAGATAACTAAGGAACAGAGGAAGCAGGACAGAACATGTGTATATGTGCACACATGTGCTCAAGCACACACATGCATATGGGCTCTCAAATGCACAGGTGGGAAAGAGGAGGGGACGGGTAGCTGTGTAGCACTCCACCACCAGGCCTGAGGGAAAGAGTACAGCATTCAACTGATTTGACCACCCAGAAGTCACCTGGGGCAAAGGCCTGGGCTGAAGAACTGTGAATTGCTTATTGTGGAAAGAGGCTGAGATACTTTGAGATCAAGCCCACAAGGAAACAGCCATCAGAAGAGACAAGGTCAGAAGGTGAATAGGGGAAAATTGGGGGGAAAGTTTTTAAAAGATTGAAATGATCAAAGATCTCAGGAAGAAAGAAACACAAAGACCTTGAGCCCAAGCAGATAAATCACCAGGGAAAACATTAACAGAAACAAAAAGGACCTCTAGCAAGAGATCCAGTGCTTGAAGGAGAAGAGGACCCAGTGGAATGTGAACCACAACATGTTTCTGAAGGGCTCAAGAGAGAAATGAGAATAGTAAAGGCAGAATTAGTGGCCTGCACAATGAAAATAAAGGGCAGAATTGAAAAGCTGGAATTTGTAACAAGTCTCAGTTCCCATTCTAGAAAATAGAAATACCATTAAAAGAAAACGTGCCACTCTATTTGCATACAACAATCAGGAGAAAAGCCTCCAAATATTAAGGAAATTCACAAACAAGACTGTTCTGCACCTGGGCAGCTACGTGGTATGGTGGAGAGAGCATCAGGCCTGACTCAGAAGACCTGAGTTCAAATCCAGTCCTACACACTTACTAGCTGTGTGACCCTGTGCGAAGTCAAACACGTTAGTTTCCTCTTCTGTAAAAAGAGCTGGAGAAGGAAATGGCAAACCACTCTGGTACCTTTGCCAAGAAGAGCCCAAATGAGGGTCATGCAGAATCAGGCATGCCTGAAACAATTCCACAACCGTTCTGCCCCCACCCGAAGACATAGGAGGGAATAAAACGTGTTCCAAAGCGCAGTGGAATTCAAGATATAACCCAGAATGAGATGCCTGCAAATCAGAGTTTAACCATATGTGAAATAAGGTGAATGTTCAACAAAAGAGGTATTTGAAAAATATTTAGAAAGAAAACCCGAACTGAAGAGATTATTTGCTTCTCAAACACCCGCTAACCATAAAAATGCAGGGGACTGATTAATGCAGTGGTCAAGGCCGGTAACAGTGACAGCTGAGAGATTATACAGAAACTTTTCTAAATGTATGCCAGGAGACAGGAGTGAAGGCTTGGTGGAGGTAATAGTGAAGAGGTAAGCATGGGGCAGTATAGACAGAGCCTGTCAACACCTTGACTATAGGTGTCAATTTTTTTTTTTGTGGGACTATGTTTCAACATGGGAGAGTAGCTGAGAAGGGGAGCAGGGGAAAGAGGAATGTGTGATGTGCCAGGGTCAAATCAGACTAGCAGTGAAGGGAAGAGCCCATGGGAAAGTGGGTGAGGACAAGGGGAGGTATGGGGAAGAAGAAGGCCTTACTTTAGTGTTGGGAGAGGGTTCCACTGATGAACGCTCCAGTGGGAGAAGAAAAATGGTCTGTGAAGGGAGATGAGGGGAAACTTGTGCTGAGTGTGGCCTGCAAGGTATGGTCCTTGAAAAGTTTATTTGCCCTACTTTGAGGGGAAGGGAGTTGGAAGCCCTGGAGGCAACAGGCACCTGGGCAAGTAAGAGAACATGGACCCAGGGAAGAGATTTTGAGGCAAATGGAGGGAAAAATAAAAGGTAACCAGAGCAAGTACTGTGACCACCCCTTTTGTGCTCAACATCTCCAAGCTGACATAGGCAGACGTTGTACTACTGGCCTACAAACACCAACCTTTCCTATCTAAGTAGACTCTGCCAGAACTTTCATCTATCTGGAATGGCTTTCACGTTCCAGAATCTCTTCCATGTCACTATTAGGCATAAAAGTGTACACAATGGGGGGCAAAATGTAAAACACTATCTACTTATAAGCTGTTGTTTTTTAAAAGGAAGGAGAAGTGAGTTTTCAAAGTCATCAAACAATGTTTAAATCAGAGTATCCTCATTTCTCAACGTTTGCAATTAGCAGAAAGGTCATTTGCGAGGAATTTTGTGGCTGTATTTGCTACCATTGGCCCCATAGACCAAGAGCAAAAGAGTCTCTTGGAATATATAGAACAGATTTGGCTGCAGAAACCAACTGACATGGCAGCCTTTTATGACAAGGAAAGAAAGCTTAAAATTCTATGTAGACGGATACTAAAGAAATGCATTTTGATCACTCAGGCATTATTGCTTATTGCCACAAAGTGAATATCTCAGAGTTAATGACCCACAGTTGTAATCTTACTGGGCATCTTAATTCCCAATTTTCTCACAGTTTCCTCACATTTGTGCAATGCTTGTTGCCATAATATAGTTAAGTTGTACCCAAAGCATATAACTTTGTGTCCTTGCTTTATGCCCTCATAATTTTTTTCCCCTGAAGTTTTGATTTTTAAGCAATCTTCATGTTTCCATTTGCCGGACTCTTAATGGGACAGAGTATCTTACTCCTTTGTATGTTCTTTGAGTTTCCTTAGATTGGTGTCCTCCTAAGACATAAAAGAAGTCACTTGGTTCCAGGGTTGTGATTTACCTTGCTCAAGGCATATCACAGCATCTCCCCTATGCTGACTTGGTTTGTTGGCCGGTGGGGTTCTTTGTTTTGTTTTTTCCCCGACATTGTTTAAAGCTTACCTCAGGTGTGGGATAGACAGAAGATTATTGCCTTCACTAGGGAAATATTTATGCTGTGAGAAATCAGATTTTGACTTTGATTTTTTTAAAAAATGACTGTTCAGCCTCACTTCATCATTGCCGTTCAGCCTGTACTGGGATCAGATGCAACAAAAGTATATATCCATTCATAACAAATTATAAACAAACAGCTCACGTTCATTTGATATGTCGGAAAGTGATGAATATGAAATCGCACTGAATTTACTGAGCTTGTTTAACAAGAGATGTTATTACTAATGATCTATAAGGGAATCTCCATAATACACAGAGACACTAATGTTTCAATAACGATTTTCACAAATAATATCATAGGTCTCCACTGATCACAGATGGTAAGAATTTCTGGCTTACTTGTCTGAGAAATAAACAGCAATTTTTTTTTTTCCTGGAAATTAGAGCCAAAGCAAGTACCCAAGTACCATTTTTGGAATTACTTCACTTAGTTTATTTTCCTCATAAGAAAAATCACAGCATGTCCTATTACAAACCTTGTAGGCTGAACAATGTGTCTTAAAAAAATTAGTCTTGGGGTTTCTTCATCTTTTTTAAAAAGACACTAGGGATGATAGCTGATATTTGCACAGTACATTATATACATTACCTCATTTGAGCTGTACAACAACACGAGAAGGGAGATGGTATGATTCTTATATTACAGATGAGGGAACTGAGGCATAGAGAGGTTATATGACTTTCCCATGGTCACATAATTTTTTTTCAGAGGCAGCATTTGAGCTTAAATTTTCCTTTCTTCAAACTCAAAACCTATCCAGTCTATCTGTTCCTTAGTGTCTCACCCCAACTGCTTCCCTCATGTTGTCATCAGGAAATGATGAACATTAATTCTGCAAGATATATTTTAAAAGTCTAAAAGAGAAATAATATGATAAGGATTTAATTAACATCTCTTTGCTGATAATTTTCATATCTATCCACCCTGCCCTAACCTCTGTGCTGACGTCCAGTTTTACATCTCCGACTATCAATCAGACATCTCAAACTGAATGCCCAGTAGGCATCTTAAACTCAACATATCCAAAGCAGAACTCATTTTCTTTCTCCCTACATACTCCCCCCCAACTCCAAACTTCCCTGCTGTGGTTGAAAGCATTGTTATCCTTCCTGTCTCCCAATCTTGGAAAATAAGTGTCATCCAGGATTCCTTAACTATCTCTCACCCTGCCATATCTAATTTTTTGCTAAGGCCTGTCAAATTCACCTTAATATAACATCTCTCAGATATATCCTCTTATACTTATATCACTGGTGCAGGCTCTTATCCTCTCATGCCTGAACTGTTGCCTTAGCTTGGTAATGGGTTGCCTGACTCAAGTTTTTCTCCATTCCAATACGTTCAGCCACCAAAGTGATTTTCCTAAAGCACAGTCAGGACCATGTTTTTTCTCTCTGTCTTTCTCTGTCTCTTTCATGCACACACATAATATTTAATAAACAAACTCCAGTATTCCCCATCACCTCCATGATCAATTACAAAATCCGCTATTTGGTATTCAAAGCCCTTCATAACCTAGCACCACCCTCACCACCTTTCCTTCAAATCTTCTTCCAAATTACTTGCTCCCATTTCTATTGGCTTTCTGTTGCTTAAAATATTTTTATCTCTTAATTCTGGGCATTTTTTCTCTGGTTATCTCCCATGCTTGGAATGTCCCTCTTCCTCTCTTCACTCCCTGGCTCCCCTCAAGTTCTAACTGAAATCCCTTCTTCTGCAGGAAGATTTATCTAATCCCTCTTAATTATAGGGCCTTCCATCGTGATTATATTCCAGTTATCTTATGTATAGCTTGCCTGTGCATATCCGTTTGCTTATTGTATCCCCCTTTAGATTGTGCCCTCCCTGAGAGCAAGCACTATCCCTTGCATCCCTTTGTGTCCCCAGAACTTAAAATAGTAGTTGGTGTATAGTAGTGTTTAATAAACGTTAATTGACTTTTACTATATATAAGAAATTCTGATTATTTCACCAAAAAAGAAAGAATTGGTTAGTTTTTCAAAACTGAAGAAAAACTAGAAAGAAATAAGTTGTGTTATAGGTAAATCTATAGATCTGACTAATCATTAGAATTTGTTCAGCTATTACACCATAGTCCAAAAACAACAAATTAATGATGCACCCTTTCCAAGGGTCCAACTGATATGATCTCAGTGCAAGGGTTCTTCTAGGGCCTCTGAATTGTTTTTATGTTGTAATAACTATTTCATTATAATTGACTTTCTTCATAGTCCTGTGTATTTTCTTTTATGCATTTAAAAATATCATTCTGAGGTGGGGTCCTCTGACTCCACCAGACTGCTAGAGAGGTCTATGTCACAATAAAAGATAAAGAACCCCTGGTACAGTTGAAGCAAGCTACAACAGAGTAAAAGATCATGGGGGAAACTGGGTTATCTTTACATGCTATATAGAAGAGAGGGAAATTCTATCCTTCCAGAAATAATCCTCAAAGTCAACACATTTTATAATAAATCAACTTTCAAATGCAATTTATAGCTTTAAAATCCAAGATCTATTGCAATTTCAATAAATGCTTTTGGGTTAGAGATGTCTTTATTTTCTGTTAGAATAAACTGAATATTTTCCTTTGATATGGGCCATCCTAAAGCCCCACCCTTAACTGTCTATATAATGGTTAACTCTCTATATAACAGATCTCCTGGTTGTAGTTTTATGGGTATCATAAAAGACCCCCTCCCCACCCTGGTACAATGAAATATTTCCCTACCTACTCAGTCTTGAAAGTTCCTTAACAAGAAACAAAGCGTTTTATTCTGTGTTTCAGTGTGAAGTCTAAAATACAAATACACCTGGAAGAAATAACATTGACTTAAATTCACATTAAGTCATAAATCACTGCTACCCTGTATGAAAAATAGGCTTTGATTAAGGAGAAGGGAAAATGGAAATGCTATATTTTCCCTATGTTAATGGGTAAATTATATTCAGCAAATACTTACTAAGCATCTACTCTGTACAAAGCGTTATGGGAGCTACCATAAATAAATAGCTGAATCTTCAAAGACTTGACAGTCTAGTAAGGGAGATAAGATTTGTATCCATATCAATATAATAAAAATCCTAACATAAGTGCTTAAAGGGGAGAGGGCTACAAAGAAAATACTATGAGACTTCTGAGAAGAAACATCATTTCTATAGGGGAGATCAGGAAAGACTTCAATAAATGGAGACAATGGGTCCTGAGCCTTGTCTCAGATAATGAGAATGATGCCATCAGTCAAAAATGACTTGGGGTAGAGAGAAAAGAAGACGGATTAGAAAGAAGTATGGTAGATACCTGGGAGAATGTATACAGAAGAGGGGAGCAGATGGTAGATGTGGCTAGAACATAGAATATGTGGGAAGCATGGGTTTTGGAGCAAGCTTGCAGAGGCCCTTGAGTGCCAGGATAAGGCATATATAGTTACATACTTTCTATGTGTATGTGTATATTGCATACAATAAATATTACTTCTTAAGTCAATAATGGAAAATATATTTCATGCTAATATTTCAGGGATAGTATAATACTATGTTATCAGTAGTAACAAGAGAATTCTAGTTTGAAAATTAGGTCAAGTACCTTCAGGTAAATTGGCAGCCATAAATCACCCAGTGCTCACCCAAATGTTTCAAGACTGTTGTAGCATCACTCTTTAGCAATAAAATTCTAGATGGTGCCCCTAGTCCTCCCTTCTTCAGCTTTCTTTTTAAGCCTGAAAGGAAAATGACAAAGTTGTTTTCTTACTTGTATCGGACAAGAGTAAAGTAAGAAGTCCTTGCTTTTTCCAGCAATTTTATAGTTCATTTCATTCCTTATATCCATTAATTACTTGGGGATTTTAAAAACGTGTTCTTTATCTGGATGACTACGTTCATATATTTGATAACACAAGAGTAATCAGATACATCTACATAATTGTAGAATGAAAGGAGTTTTTGTTAGCTGCGTAGAAAGCAATAAATTAATAATGAACAAGAAATTCTTTTTTCTGGGATGATTGCTTGCCGGAAGAAACTGTGGTGACAGAAGACATGAAAAGTGAATTTAAATTAGTGTCCTTTGGGTAACTATCATAGAAATAGAATTTATAAGATAATCAAGAATGTAAATAGATTTTCTATGGATTTCTATTCCAATTGCTAACATATATTTGCCTGATTTAAACTACAACAAAAAAGCCATGATTACATTGCAGCAGAGATGAGATGTAGGCATATAATGTGAAAGAAAGTGCTTCTATTCCAATAATAGTGTAGTAAATTAATAGCCAAATGAAACTGATTCTGTACTTCCATATCTTAGGAAGACATCATACCATAGCAGTTTCCCAAGCAGAATATATTCTCATATATCAATATTAACCATAGTTATTCATTAGAAGTCATCAAAAAATGAACTTAAGTATCTCTATGTGCAATGCATTTGTTCTAAATACTGGAAGAGATGCATAAGTATTGCCCTTAGGAAGTTTACATTCTAGCAGATCACTTAAGGATGGTGATGAAACGGTTCCAGATAAAATGTCAAGAAGATTAAGGCTTAAAATATAATTTTAAAGATAATACTTCTTAAAACATGTAAGTATCATGTGTCTTAAATGCATAATTAGTATCAAAAACTTGCCCCAAGCTCAAACTTTTTGATAATAATATAATCTCTATCCCCTTTCTTTAAAAATCTAATAGTTACACCAATAATAGATGTCAGCTATTGATAACTTTTGTATATATATATGTGTGTATATATATGTATATATATTTAACCTTCAGCCTTCCCATAAAAACAACATTGTTCTGCAAGACCTTTATGAAACAGGTCTAGAATGTTTCTTAAGAGAAAATGATAAATGTTTTAAAATGGTAATTTAATCCATGAAGAGTGCTTTCGTTGGGTTGCTCACCAGTGTATATATCTCTTGAGCCATTGCTGGTTTCTTAAAACTTTTGGTCCAGCTTCTAGTCCTATCCCAAAGGTTATAGAAAAGAAATGAAGCTCAAATTAGAATGAGCTGCAAAGTTCACACAAACCAATTTTGCTGTAGTTGTGGAGCGAGGTAGATATTTGATGTATATGGTTCATTTCATTCAGATCTACTAAGTTTAGGGTTTAAGTGACTTGGAAGGAAGGAATCTTAACTATGCATGGAAAATAATAGTTGTGTGTCTATATGTGTGCTTTTTTAACAATACATTTTGTTATGAGGAAATTTAGAGTTGTAGGGTTTAGGTTTTGGGGGGGCAAGAGGAGGGTGCTTGGGGGAGTTGTTTGTTTTGCTGCTTTCCTATCCGAATGTGACACTTATAAGGCTTTTGGTAGAACATAAAACATTGGACCACAGCCCATAGTTATTAGGCAAATGCTAGACTGAAATTTGTCTTCCACCCCAGTCCTTTAGCATTGATAATTTCATCTTCATGGAAACCATTTAATAAGCATCTATGTCCTTCTGTCATAATAGGTATTTTTCCAAATGGTTTCTTTATTACTGCCCACAAAATCTGTTCAAGATGCTAAAGGTTTGTGACTTATTTCTCTGCCAACAGGAATCTACAAGCAGAATACGATCGACTGAAGCAACAGCATGAACACAAAGGCCTGTCCCCACTGCCATCCCCTCCTGAGATGATGCCCATCTCTCCCCAGAGTCCCCGGGATGCTGAGCTTATTGCAGAAGCCAAGCTACTGCGCCAGCACAAAGGCCGCCTGGAAGCCAGGATGCAAATCCTGGAAGACCATAATAAACAGCTGGAGTCACAGCTGCATAGACTGAGACAGCTACTGGAACAAGTGAGACCCAAATCTTTATTCCCCTCTGCCAAGCAAAGCTAAAAATTCAATACATACACTTGTAAAAGCTAAGCCAAGCAAGGAATATTTTTTGAGCACCTCTTATATTCCTAGCACTGTGGAATATCCAAGAAGACGACATGGGCCATTTCCACAAGGAGTTTAGCATCATAGTTAAAGCACAAATTGTACACATGCATGAAATAATTTATGAATCAGGTGTTATGTAATAAAGTCTGGTAAAGAAAATGAGTCCAAAAGGGACTTGGGCAGATCAAGCTTGTTATTACCTGGATTTGTCAAGAAACATTTTGGGGAGGGAGTACAGGACTTGGGTCACTCCATTACAGTTGAGAAGGGTGAGAGATACAACATGAAGGTGGGAATGAGCATGGTACCAGAGCTGGAGTAGAGATTTATGTTGGGTAGTAGTGGTTATTAATATTTTTTTGACTCATCACACTGTATGCTCAGTGAGTTCACTCACAGGAGTCTGATTCTCCTATCAAGTTTATCTCCATCTGACACAAACTCTCATTGAGATCAAAGGTTTTGTGAGTGAGAAGATACAAGTATTATCTTGAAAACTTTTACAACATTTCTTAGACACTTCAGTATCATACTCTAGTTTGAAATGTGCCAAACATAAAGGCTTTTGTATCTGAAGTGACAGCTTCACCTCTGGATACTGTAATATTTATTCCT
The DNA here is from genome assembly GCA_023548195.1 of Bettongia penicillata ogilbyi. Taxonomy (NCBI): domain Eukaryota; kingdom Metazoa; phylum Chordata; class Mammalia; order Diprotodontia; family Potoroidae; genus Bettongia; species Bettongia penicillata. The sequence goes on from JAJHZJ010000230.1 coordinate 339,667, forward strand.
GAATTTTATTCCTTTGTGTGTGTTCTCATCTGTGTCTTTTTAGTCTTTTAAAAAAGAGAAATTAAAATAAATTCTTGGAGAACATTCATTGTACATGGAGCTGCACATAATCCCTAATCTTTAGGTACTTTAAACCCAAAATAGCCTTGTAGATAAAGCCCACTTATCTTATCAATTGACAAAATATGCAATACCACTGTTGACGTATTTTCCCTTTTACTGTGAGCACTTCCTTGGGTCTTTAAGGCTTCTGGAATAGCTCAGTTTACATAATGGGTTCCTTTTTAGCTTTATACTTAATCATTTGTGTGTATTCAGTGTATCATTTTCCTACATTTCGCTAATAGAAAAATCAATTTAACGGAAGAAAGGCCATGCAGTCTTTCACACCTGGGATAAATTAATTCTTGAGATTAATTTTCATAGTTACTTTTTAAAAAATATAGTTCCTTTTCAAGATCTAGTTTGCTCTCCCTGGCAAAGTAGAAAATCATGTGTATTGTGTGTCCATTGCTGTGAAATAAGTTTCTTTTCCTTCTAATGCTTCAGCCCCAGGCAGAGGCCAAGCTAAATGGCACCACAATATCCTCTCCTTCCACCTCTTTACAGAGGTCAGATAGCAGTCAACCAATGCTGCTCCGAGTGGTTGGTAGTCAAACTTCAGAAACCATGGGTAAGTCGCTAGCATTTGTCTTGGGGTGTGTATACGTGGGTTATAATATCTGTTGAAATCCGTCTTCATTAGAAATAGTAACATTTTGAGTTTTCTAATTTTTAATGATCTAACAAGGGATTTTTTTCCACAAAGCAATTTGACTTGGGAAGAACATAAAATCTTATAGACCAAAAGGACCTTGTCTAGTATAACACCCCCCAACCCCACCCCATTTAACGTAATGAAGAGTTAGAGACCCAGAATAATTACGCGACTTACAGTTTCTTAGCAATGTAGACAGTACAAGAACTTGACTCCCTTGGCTTGCATGCACATCTGTCCTCTTTTTCACACTACTCACTTCTTTAGGAAATGAGATTTCATTGGTTTAAAACAGATTTAGGCTATTTCTTGCCCACTGCTTTGTATCTAATCTATGTATGACCTCAGACAAGCTTTCATATCAGACACTAGTTTTTTTCATAAGTGGCAACATAAACTTAATGTGGACTTTTATTTTTTGACTAAAACTATACTTTTATTGACTAGGGCACTACCAGTAAGGAAACTCCATTCATTCATGCAGAAGAGTAGCATCCCTGAAACGTAGTCTTAGTTACCTGGGGAACTTTAGAGATTAAATGATTTGCCGTTACTCACCACCTAGCTTCCTCTTGTACATACTTAACTGTGTAACTTCTTAGAGTTCTGAGCAACTCTCTGAGCCTATCATGTTAGAGATATATAAGGATACATCCATGAAGAGGAATTTCCCACACTACAGGTCAGGACCCAAAGAGTATGAACCACAGGCTACAGTATATGCCAAAAATGTCAAACACTTATGAAAAGTCTGTACCTTCAAGATACTGATGGGATATATATCTGTCTTATCCTGCAAATAAAAATTTTAATATTTGAAATAAAGTTTTTTTACATAGCATATTTTATAAGTGGTATTTAGAGTGCTTAGTGCTCAGAAATATGAATTATTTAAACCTAATGGCAGTAGGGGAAAGAGTATACTGTTTGGAGCCTATAGATTAGAAGTCTAATGTAGCAGTGTCTTCTGAAATTTCCTCTTGGACAACCAACAGGTGAGTGGCAGAGTTTAAAATGAAGTCAAAAGCAAAGTGAAACTAAAATTTTATGGAGTCTCATAGGTAACCAAGTAATTTCATCATCATCATGACTGAAATTTGTAGAGCTCTTTAAGGTCTGCAAATCACTGAAATTACATTTTTCCAGGGAATAAATTAATTCTGCGTGAAGACTTATTTTGAGTTTCACAATACCATGAGCGAAGTCATGTAGGAATTATTATTTCCACTTATGCACAAGGAGGGAGTTAAATTAAAAAAAAAGAGGTTTAAGCAACCTGCCTAGAGTAACACAGTTTATAAGCCCTTAGAGATGAGCCTCAACCATGCTACTCTGCCACATTTGTAGCAATATACAAGTTTAATTTTACCACTCAATAAAAGTAGGGGAAAGTATTACTTTATATAACCAAAAGAAAAATGAGAGGCAAAGGCCAACATGAATGGCAAAGTTGGGGCCAAAGAGCTGGGTTTCTGACTCCAACTGTAATGGTCATGATAGCAGTAGCATCTGTTTTATGTAGCTTGGGTTGGTTTCCCCTGGAGAGAACAGGGAGTCTGTTCGTGATTACCTTGGTTTGGCTTCTTTGCTTTTCAGTTCAGTTACGTCAGATTCTTTATGACCCTTTTTGGGGTTTTCTTGGTAAAAGTACTAGAAAAATTTATCTCTTTCTCCAGCTCATTTTACAGATAAGGAAATTGAGGCAAACAGGACTAACTGACTTATTCAGGGTCACATAGCTAGTAAGTGTCTGAGCTCAGATCTGAACTTGGGTCTTCTTGACTGTAGGACAGATGTTCCACACCTACATCTAGCTGCCAGCTTCTTTGCTGCCTGAAAGATAAAAGGTCCAACCTAAGGAAAATAATGGGTGTTGAAGACATCTCTGCAGGAATGTCTTTCTGATCTGACATTGTTGATTCTTGTGGCAAAATCAAAGGTGAAAGAGGGTAGTTGTTGTATCTGATTTACTGTCTTTTTTAATCTTATGAATTATATGCTTATGTTATTTCTTATAGGTAAAAGATTTTTTATCCTGTTTTATGGTCTGTAGGTGTTTTGTTTTATCCGAACTCCAAATCTGAATCACTAGCCTCATCTGAGTTAGGTCTGTCATCACAAAATGATCTCTTTATCCTATGCTAGAGATAATGCCTCAACCTAACATTCAGATGATATGTATTTGTCAGTTTACTTGAAGGAAAAATTGAATGTTAGTTATTTTTCCAACTACATAAACCACCTATCCCAAATAACTTTGCCTCTTATACAAAAAAGGATACAAATAAGTAAACAAATGAAATTAATGTGTTACTTGCTCCAAGGAATGATTTTTTGCAATGCTGGGATTTGCTATTTTGTACCCTTAATGTCAGTCAGCATCCCTAAATATATTTTCCAAGTTTAAGAAAATGATACCCATACTAATCTAATGAAATATCTGCTAATCTTCAAGTATTACCTGGACTCCAGCAGTGCATGTACATGTGAGTATAGACCATATGCTCAAGAAGCTTTAAAACCATTTGAAGACCATATTCAGCAGTGCATCATGGCAGTTCAGTTATCAGTTTCAGCCTCTTTCCCTGCTACATGAGGAATGACCACCGGTAATCGGCAACATGAGGAGGCACTGTAATAGACTGAAGAATTCATATAGTGTATCTGTGTGAAATGCTTCCCCAAAAATTCTGTTGAAAAAATATATATAATTGAAGCTAAAGAGTATTTTTTGGAGAAGTTGGTTATGTGTACCAAGGAGTAAATCGGTTATGAACATAATATGTGATTTAAATCAGTAATCCAAAGGAACAGAGACTGTGTCACTCCATGACAGATTTAATCATTTTTTCATACATAGCTTTTTTTTTTTCCTAGAAAATAATTTACTTAGGCTCAGGAAAAACACAATAAGCAGCAATAGCACTGAACCTTTTGTTTTTCTTGTGGAGCTGTAGAACTCCACAAAACTACTTTTTTATCAAAATTATCTGTAGTCAGTGATTACTTTGGGAGAAGATGAATAAGGCAGCCATGGTACTCTCCCTTCAGCATGGCCTGAAGCCATTTCTTCTTTGAGGAGACTTACCTAAAAAGATTTTCCCTGTTGGCAATCTGTCCCATTTTCTTTTTTCTCTCACTTCAAACATTATTTATCATATTCTATCAAATTGCTAGTTAACATTCAAACTTGCACTTCGTAATTTAGAAACATTCATCTTTTAACTGTTTCATTGTGAAAGCCTTCATTAAAACAAATTGATGAGAGGGACATTTTTTTAGTAGAATCATCTGGAGATTTTAATAGAATTTCCACTGAATGGAGAAGGTGCCTTAGTATGATTGGAAAACTGACTATGGAACCAAATAGACCTGAGGTCAAGACCTACCCCAATGTACCCTGGTTGTGTGATTCTTGGAAGCTTTCTAGGAAAAATATGATCTGCATTGAAAAAGGAAGTTTCCTTATTCTAGAGAAGTCACAGTTCTAGTGTCTATTCCTATCCAGCTTAACTGGGCTTCAGATCTCATTTCCATCTTTCTGTTTAATAGATCTTCAAATACTGTAGTAGCAACCTGTTGTTTAAACCTGGCATTACATCACTGAAATAGGGAGAAAGTCTTAGAACAAAGGCAACACTAGGTGAGAAGACATTTGTTGGGGTGCTGAGTCAATTAGCAAGATCTTATTTTATATCTGTTGTACGACAGCTTGTATGAGGGTACATATGGTAATAATTAGGTGTACCCAACAGATCTGCAGCATTAAAGATTTCACTTGCTTTTATGGTAACCAAATACTTACCCGTTACCTTTGTGACATATCACTTCCTCTATTCTTTCTCCCTGATCCCCAAAATTTCTGGTCACGTGATGATAGATTTAGAGTTGGAAGAGACTTTAATGGCCTTCTTGTTGATGACCTTATCTAGTCATCTAGACAGCCTTAGAGGTTGAAGAACCACCTCATTTTGTGGTCCTCCAACTTGGATCCTGGGTATTGTCTTCTGGCCTGTTTATGAAACCTTTTGGACTTTGCTGCCTACTTTGCCGCTGAATTTTCTTTTCTATGTTATCTCCCCCAATTAGAGTTTGAGCCCCTTGAGAGTGGAGACTCTCTATTCATATCCCCAGCACTTAGCAAGCACTTAACAAATTCTTTTTCATATTTAGCTCAAAAGAGATTCATGATAGGTTTGGATTAGAGGGAGCAGGAAGTGGGTAAGGAGTATATATATAGAGAGAGTTAACCTATGAATTCTCAGGAGTGTTTAAGAAATTAAAAAAAAAACTAAAACTGATGATTGCACACTTCATTTTTAAAGAAATTGCAGTCTACTGAATATGCCTATATCGCCCATAATGACATTTTTATCTCCAGCTATTTTTTCAAAAGAATGCTGAAATTTTAGCCCCATAGAAATGGACTTTTAGAGAATTAGCCTTTGTGAAATAGACAGAATCTCATTTTTGAAACTCCCTGGTCCCAGACTTTGCAACAGTAAAATGTATCTTATGAATATGGTCATCCAGGTCATTCCTGTAAAGTCTAGTTCAGAAATAATATTGAAACAAAATCATAGACTATCTACCGTTTAAGAAGAGAAATTTACTTAGCCACAGCATAGAAAGGATGTTCAATAAAGAGACAGTGCTGATCCATCTGTGTGTAGCTTCCCAGGCCCCACATTAGCTGTAGGCCTATGCTAGGAGGGAAGGATGTGTCAAGCCTAAAGAAGTTATTGACTATGTGGTGTCTTTTGTCCTAAGGTCACCAGGAAACTGTCATTGATTCTCTGGACCTATTAAGTCTCAAGGATGGTTTAAATCATATTTAAGGAAAAATAATCACTTTTGACAGTGATTATAATGGAAATTTGCTTTTGAGAACTTAACCACATTCAGAGCTGGAACTTAAAGTTCACTGAGTCCATCCTTTTGATTTTACAGATGAAGGAACTGAGGAGCAGAGAGGTCAAGTGGTGACACAGATAATAAGTGGCAAAGTCAGACTTAGATCCAAGTTCCCTGACCACAAACTCAGTGATTTTTCTGATGCGCTAAAATACATAAATGGGACAGTATAGTACAAGAAGGACAGAATTTTAATTTGTACTTTATATTTCCTGGTAAGATTTTTGGAAGATATCCAATGATAGAAATATATCAAATCAAACTGTATTCACAAAACTGTATTATTTTTTTTAGTCAAAGGAAAAATAATAGCCATTTCTGTAATAGTGCTTTGAAGTTTGGAAAGCACTTTCCATTCATCATCTCATTTAAAGTTTACAATCCCCATGTAAGATATTACTCTATCAATTTAACACTGAGAGACTGACACTGAGAGACATTATTGCCCTTGGTCACACAGCTGATGTATCGGAGACAGTATTTGAACCGAAGTCTTACTGACTACAAATGTTGCTCTAGTACTTCATGTTGTTTGACAGGATGGAAAGGAGAAGGGAGATTTAAACACAATGGTTTTTAGCCCTTTGCCTTATAATCGGCCATTTTCATAGGGTGGTCATTGATGAAGCAAACGTTCCATGGCTACAAGACCCTTCTGTTGAGAAAGGAAGTTCTGAAACATCAACTTTACACTTCAAAATTCCCCATTTTTTTTTCTGTTTTATTCACTAGCTCTCTTCTGACCTTTGACTTAGAACCAGTAAGTCAAGGGAAGCTAGGTTGCATAATCTCTACCAAATCAGTGGAGCACAATTTCTAGTGCTTTCAGGTACCATAGGAAGAAAATAGTACATAAAATTATTAATAGTATGTTTAGTCAGGGCTATTTTAACTATTTTATCATTTTGAAATTTGTAAGATGCCCAAATTTGTGAAGTTACTTTTCCCTTACCTCCCAGCTCTTATTGTTGTGAAAATAAATGTCAATTTCCTACTAATCATAAACTACATAAAACTTTATGCCAAATAGGAGGAAAATTCTGAAATTGATTAGTTCTCTTATTTATTCATTCATCCACAAATAATTAGGGTTAAGACCCACTCCAAGGAGTTTATGCGAGACTTCCATGGCAAAATAGGACCTACAGAATTGTCAGAATTGAGTTGAAAAAGAAAATTGAAATGGGAGAGAATGAAAGTGTTATATTAAATACTCTTAATAAATGGTTTTAAAACATATTTGAATCTTGTAGGCTCCCCAGTGCATCTTAATTTTTCTTTCATGGTTCTTAGTGTGTTATTTCATTGACAAATGGGAGTTATTTTGATTTCTAGGTTGGGTTCTTTTGTGTGTGGTGTCTTTAGCAGAGCTAGGTTTAGAATATTGGACATTTTCATATATGATGTTACAGGCAGTAGCAAAAATACTTCTGTATTACATCATTGCCCTTTGGGACTTTTTTCTCCCCTTTAAAGGGAAGATTTTCTATTTATTGAGCATTTGAGAAGACTCAAAAAAGTCTGTAAAGGTGAAATTATTTGACTTCAGTGATATTATGGTTCATAATCCATTCGTGGTGATTGTTCAAGTGAACACATCACTTTGTTGAACTGCATCTGGATCTATCTTGCATACAAGCAAGGATTCCTGGAGCTTTAACTTGATGTAATTAAACTGTCAGAAACATTAATATTGATGCTGATGAATGTCTCCATTGGTTTTGATTTACTCTGCAAGGCACATTTTCACTAACAGGGACTTACTGCCATTAAAGGAAGCCACATGTTGCCCATTACAGCAAAAATTTGCATCAGTAATGGAACAGAGAAAACTGATAACCAGCAGAGCTTTCAGGCACTCCAATCACTTTCAAAGTATTTCATCTTTTATTTATTCCTTGCAAGATAAGTTTAATGTAGTTTAAGTCTAACACCTATTTTACATCCATTTCTCCACCCACCCCCCAATCACCATTAATGTTTGTCCTTTAAAAAAAATAACTCAGGCAACTTCTAAATAAGAAGTGTTGGTATAAAAGTGCAAATTTTAACCTCGATGTGGAGTGTGCATTCTTTAATCTCTCGGTGCTTTTTTGACCCTAGCAATTAATTTGAGGGCAAATTACAAGAGTGAAAAGCTAGATGTCTTAGTAGTTGTAATTTTTACATTAAATAGTTTTGCTTTTCCTAAACTTTTATTAAATGAAAGGCACTATGGTGGAGAGCTCTTTGCTGGGAAGTGATTGTATTAAGAAGAAAACAAATACAGTTTTTCCTAAGGAAAAAAAAGAAAATAATTTTGATATTTCATAGGTTTGCAGCTGAAATGTGTTACTTAGGTACTGACAAAAGGCATTGATATCCATAGTACTTTAAGATTTACAAAACATTTTCTTTGCAACACTCCCTCAGATGTAGGTAGTTTGAGAATTACTATTCTTATTTCCAGATGAGAAGTTAAGTGATTTGCCCAGGGTTATACACTTAATAAGAGTCAGTCTTGGAACTGGAAACAACATCTTTTGATGATATTTTTTATCTTTCTACTCTGTGCATATGAAACCCCTCATTCTAGTAATAATTCCTTGAATTATGAATTAAAATATTAATTAAAAATTAATTAAAAAATTAATCCTGAATTAAAATATCTTCATGGATTCTTCTTTTTCTGCCTGTTGTAGAAAGACCAAGGCCCAGCAATAAATATGGACATGATAATGATGATAATAAATATCTGAGAAGCCTGTACACCCAAAAACACATATACAATGTGCATCTTGCCTTATTTGACTTACATAGGAGGCTCAGAATGTCTGGAAAGGGTATCTGTTGCCTTTGGATGGCAGAAATAAGACCTTCATTTAAATGGCAGTTTAATTACATCACTTGGAGATTTCAGAAAGTTTTTTTTTTTTCCTGTCCAAAAGTAGTACTGTCTGAAAATAATGAGCTTTAAGGGACCTAGAGGTAGGTCAGTTTTCATTAAGCTTACATCTTGAATTTCATTCTCTTTTGAAAGTCTCTGACCTTTCCCATATTCTAATCCAATATACTTTATAGTACTGAGTGCTCTTTTTTATCCTGAAGACACAATCTAATCCATACACTGAACCAGAGATCTTCTAAACCTGCAGGATTTATACAACTCAAATGCGTCTTTGCATTTCAGTGTTTAGTTTTTCACTTCACTTAAACAGATAGGTCCTCCCGGACCCAATTCCCTTCACCGCCTCTTTGCAGCCTTGACAATGATAGCATTATCAAGCAATCAAACATAGTTGAAGGGCAGCCCTCCAGTATATTTAACACCTGGAGACCCTAGGGCCTGCTGAGTTGACGGTCCAGCAGTACAAAGTTTCAGCATACCTTTGACTCCTAATCTGGACTCAGAAAGGATTTAGGTTGTGCCTCTTTTTATTGTTAAATATCAAAAGAGAGAATGAAAGATGCCCACCTTATCTGTTCCCCTCTTTCCACAGTGAAGTAACACTAAAACGTCACAGATTCATGTTTTTAGAAAGGCCTAGAAGATTCCAGCTGTTATTAGGGAATGGTTAGAACAGGTATTTTTAAACCTCTGTAATTGTGAAAGCAGTTTTTCATCTCATTTCTTCTGTTTACTCCCTGTGCAATCAGGTAAGTTGCTTAGCCTTTCTGGACATCAATTTCTTTGCCCTCAAATTGGAAGAATTTTCCTATATCTCCAAGCTCCCTTTGGGCTCTAACTCTGTGATCCTACAATTACTAGCGTTTCTTTTTGTCACAAAGTGGATGTATTGAAATCTGATTTTAGTGGAATAGAACTTAGCAAACATGTTTTAATTCTCATTCACTTGACATGTTGAACAGGTTCACTAATTTTTCAGAAATATTAGGAAAGTAGATGCCTTAGATGTACCTAAAAACTTCAGTGATTATATATAGCTCTTTTCCAAGGATAATGCTAGAAATTACTCCTCAAAAATTTATTCTTGGCTTTAAGGAATTACTATGATGTTATAATTAGTGAGACTAGAGAATCTTTTTTCCATTATTAGTGAGCAAGTAAAATTTTATATATAATATCTTCTTAAAAAATACAACCCTGTCTAACTGCAGGCAGAATTTGTGTTTATGCATTTGAGGCATTTTCTCTCTTACATCCTAATTAATCTTGGCTATTTTTTTTAAGGTGAGGATGACCTACTCAGTCCTCCTCCTCAGGACACAAGCACAGGGTTAGAAGAGGTAATGGAACAGCTTAATAACTCCTTTCCAAGTACAAGAGGTAAGTGCCAGTACTTGGCAGAAATGAATGCAAATATATATTTCTGTGTCAAATTTGTATAGGGTTTGTCGTATTGTTGTAATCACCAAAATGCTGCTTTCGTATTCTAGTGTTAGGTAGAAGTGATTTTATTTTTAGATGTGGATTGGTAGTTCTTTATGGATTGTCTTCCTATATTTAACAGCATCTATCACTGCTCATCATAATTGATATAATGTGAGTAGAAAGAGAGGAACCCTATACCATACTAGGTCTTTGTCAAATCTAAATTTAACTAAATCTTCCTTTGTTGTTTGTACTTCATCTTTTTCACCCCCTTTTGGTTAAAAAAAAAGTATTCATAGCAAAGAGAAATGTGTTATTGAAAACTTAGACTTTGCTTTTCCGTGTAGCATTTAAAGAAGTTGCTCACTTGCAGCTTAGACTTGTTTTGGCAGGGTACACGTTTGGTTAGTAGCTGGTGCAAAGAAAAACACAGTTTGTAGAACATGACAATAGCTTCAGACAGACTTACAGGCTCAAGGGAGGGTTTTTATTATTACAGTATGTTTGGCTTAATGTCAAAAAAAACCAGTGGCCCTTATCTCTCCATGACAGTTTTAGAAAAAAAAAAAAAGAGAAAGAGGATCTAAATCACTACCTTTCATGCAAAGGAGGAAAGTCTAGATACACAGAAGCACAAAATAAAATAGAGGATAAAATATTGATCCATGGATGTTTGGTAGCTTGAATAGAGGGCAAGGGGAATGAGAAAATCTCTGCTTTCCCCATTCTATGGGGCAATGAGGGGACTGTTTTTAGCATTACATTTTTCCTATCTTTTTGCTCAGTGTAACTGAACAATGACCATTTCCCGGCTCTTTGATGTATGAGTGAACATTGAGCTGCACTCTGAATACCGTCATGTACTGATAGAATGTTGCTAAGGAACAGTTACTGTAAGCTAATTTTAAGTGTCTGTACCAGCTAGCTATTCACTACCGAGGGCCACTGAATGCGTTCACTTTAATTGGTAAAGCCCTCTTCTTTGTTTTGGGTTTTTTGGTTTGTCTGTTGTGAGGAACATCATTTCCTTTTTAGCTTGACTCCCTTAAGTATCCCTTCTCCTCAGAGACCACATCTGGACTACAATCCAGGTGAGTTTGCTGGTAACCAGTAAAAGCTATTTTTCATGAAGCATCCTCATCTAAGAGTTTTCTTCTCTGTCAAGTTCAAGAAATCCTAAATTTTACTTATTTTTTGCCAGACATTTAAGGCTTGTCATAAGTAGCCCTTTTAAAAAATACTTCATTGATATTTTTGTAGGTATTTTTAAAGCCACTTTCACTTCCCAGTGATTTTCCTCCCTCTTGACAAAGAAAAACAAATTAGATGCATTTTATTGTGAGTTTATTAGATGATACAGTATAGTGCACCAGGTTTGGAGTCAGGAAGACCTCAATTCCTATCCAGCTTCACATATTGAGTAGCTGTGTAACACTGGACAAGTCCCAACCTGTGTCTGCTGCAGGTTCCTCAACTGTGAGGTGGGGATAATGATAGCACCTATCTCCCAGGATTTAGTGTTAGAATCAAGATTTGAACTCAGATCAGACTCCCAGTCATTCATGAGATAAAAGTAGGTAGAGTGAACATATGGCATAGTTTAAAGAATACAAGATTGGGAGTCTGAAAGAAATAATTCAGCTTCCAAAAGTAGCCTCCATAAAATCAGGCTGTCTCTCATATGGTAAAAAGATCTGCCTCAGTAATGGTGAGACAAAGTGGCCTGGTGGTACTCCACTATTTTTTACTAAACTGAAATTCGTGCACCTTTATTTCACCTCTGACTTCATTTTTTTTAGCTATGCCTAGTGGGGTGTAACCCCCACAGGGTTTTTGAAACAGTCTCATATTTCAAAAGGATGTAGAAGAGTTCAGCAACTTGTAGCTAACTAGGCCCATTGCTTTAACACCTGTATAAACCTGTATTAGAATAACAGTGGTTCTTGAGAGTTTGCATGTTACAAAGATGTTAATTTTCCTGCCCTAAATGAAAGTCTGTGTTGTAATTTCCATAGTAGCAATTTCTGCTCAGTTCCTGATTGTGTCCTAGAAGGATTTTTTTTCTAACTTTGAATCTAAGAGGATGTTCTGTCCTCATTCCTATTACTATGTTAACACATAAGAAATTCACATTTGAAACAGTTGCTTCAGACAGCTGTTTCAATAACTCAAAACAGATGTCAGGGCAAGAGGTCTCACATTTAGTGATGGTGTACTACCAGTGTGGTTTACTTAACCCTACTTGATAATGGTCCAAATAGTGAAAGAAAGTTTTTGTGTCGGGCTTGTGAACAAATTGTCAAGTCTCCAGGGATTTAATTTGTGACCTGTTTTGTTCCTCCTAAATACAACAAAATCCACACGTTTTTATCCAGCTCAACTTGTTGGTCACATATAATGATAGAACAAATGTTAATATGGGCTGTATAGGTAAGGTATCTACAGTCTTTTAACCCTTGCCATAATTTTAATACATGAAGATTCTCACGTATTAAAAAAAGAAAAAGAAAAAGTTAAAAGGACCTTTGCCCAAGGACTTAACATTAGTGGCAGATGTTGGTTCCATACCTCTCTAGACTTTTCTTCTTCCATGAGTAGAGTTTTGGGAAAGTCTTTCAAAATAAGGATCTAAAGTTGGTTTCTCAGTGTCACTTTAATAAATAGCCTATCTACTGTATGATAAGGTTTACAAAGCACTTCCCTTGCAACAATTCTCTGTGGGTTATCAGTAAATTGTCTTTCATTCCAAAAAATTAACCTCATTTTTGTATGTGCCTATATTATCACTAATGTTCAATAATGAACAAATACAATTAGCTTTTCTAAAAATCATTGTGAACCAAAACACCTTTGAGGTTTGAATATACCTTTAATTTTAAAACTGTATGCATCTTCCCTGATTGATCTATTAATTAAAAATGTTCACAACTCAGTGGGGGCTTTTTATGTTTTAATTTACTTTAAATGCAACCCATTAGGAAATCCCTCTAGCTAATAATATTGAACGCTAGCTATATAAATATGCATATAGCACTGTAAGTGTCCATAATACTATCTAACGGTACTTTCAACATCCTAGCCAATAGTTAATATTGTTAACATCTTCATAATGGAGGTGACAGTAAATTCTATGGAAGGACAAATTCTCTAATAGAACTCCCATCTGTTTAGCAGTGTATTTAACAAAGATGTTTGATGTGTGTGTGTGTGTGTGTGTGTGTGTTAAGAAATATTTCCTAAGTAGGACTGATTAGTCTATAAACAGATTGACTCAGGTTTCAGAGACAAACCAACATATTTTAATTATCTAAGCTGAGTTTATATATGGCAATTCACAAACAAATCACCAGTCTTTTGCAGATGCTCTACTACCCTACAAAATATTCTATCTTTGACAAAAAAAAAATCTTATATTGCCAATTTTGTATTGCACTTATTCCATGGTAATAAAAATTGGCAAGGAAATGCATAAGTGTATTTCTAGTTCAACCCATTTATTTTACACATAAGCCAAATTCCTGAGAGGTCTGAGTGACTTCCTCAAGGTCATAGGTTAGTCAGGTCTTCAGCTTCCTAATCCAGGACTCTTTCCAGTATACTGCTCTACCTCTTTTTTACAGATACCATCCCTCCTAAACTATTAGCTTCTTGAGAAAAAGGATTGTGCCTTATCTAAACTTTGTCTCTCTCCTACCCATGGGAAAGGATTGTGCCTTATCTAAACTTTGTCTCTCTCCTACCCATGGGGAGGGCTTAATATATGTTGAGCTAGTGCCCAATGACATATTTATATTTATAGATGTAGATATAGATATTTGCATATACACAAACACACACACATATATATATATATACATACATACATACCTAAATACACATATATGCATATACATTATATTTCTTAAAATACGCATGCACCTTTTTTGGTCTTATCAATGTCTTTTGTCTCTACATCAAAAAACCTTTCCCATCCCACAAAATGAACTCTCAGCTGAGATGAAGAAACTATTCTTTATTACACTTGCCATCTTTCCCAATAATTTCAGTTTCTAAGCTTGTCTGTCATTTTTGAAACATAGTAACTTTTGCAAAATGGGATAGTCATGCCAGCACAGTGGATAGTGTGCTGGGACTTAGAGTCAGGAATATTGCAGACACATTCTAGCTGTGTGATCATGGCAAGTCACTTAAACTTGTTGGCCTTGGTTTCTCATCTATAGAATGAACTGGAGAAGGAAATAGTGAACCACTGCAGTGTCTTTGCCCAGAAAACTCCAAATGAGATCATAAAGAGTGGGACGTGACTGGAAAAAGATAAATTGACAAAACATGCCTTATCATTCTTCACAGACAGTGTGCATGGCTAGCATTTGTTTTATGTAAATTTCCTTGATAACCTCCATGGATCCAGGAGGTCATCAGCATGGATGCCCCCTCTACCAGTACTACACCTTCCCAGAATTCCTTTAGAGGAAATCCAGCCAGTGTGCTAGAGTCTTTGTACTATAGCAGTTTTAATGTCTTTTTAAAGTCATTGCATTTACACACACACAGAGACACAGACACACACAGACGCACGCACACACACACACACACACACACACACACACACACACACACACACACACCCCTACCCAAACAGAAAAAGAATGAATGGTCGGTATGATACATACAGCATACATGCAAATGTCTAGCTAAATATTAATGCAGAAAGGTTAAATGCATCCTGTTAAATTGTCTTGGATCAAAAGTGAATGAAGTCAGGTGTTATATTGTTTGTCCCCTACTTTTAGAGTTACTCAAGAAACTCTTAAATTCACTAAAGAATTTTCGGTATTATATAGTAGTACTTTAGTACTAAGGAATATTACACAAAGACCCTACCCTTTTGGACAAAGAAGTATGAAGTAATAAATTCTCATCAACAGTGTCAATTTCCCAAAGGAAAACTGACCTTTTCTTAGTTGAGTCTCAAAATTTGACCATGCCTTTTGTTCAGACTGAAAAAAGTCTTTCCTGAAAAATCTTAAGAGTCTCAGGATCTTCCTTAGTGATTGGTTTCACGTTATAAGACTTAATAGAGGCTTCATTAGTTTTAAGAAGCTTAGTTTATTTTATTTTATAGTTTTATTTATTTTTAGATTTTGACATTCATTTCCACAAAATTTTGAGTTTCAATTTTTCTCCCCATCTCTTCCCTCCCCCCACCCCATTGCATTCTGATTACCCCTTCCCTCAATGTACCCTCTCTTCTATCACACCATACCCTTCTCTTATCCCCATCAAAAAGCTCATTTTAAGACAACTTGATTACAAACATGAATTTCAGGTGCTTACTCTTTTTTTTAAGCTCAGAAATTCAAAGGAAAAATTTGGCTCCCCATTGGCTTCCTTTCTTTCACAGATTTATAGAGACATATTGACAGCAATGGGAGAAAAAAAACACTTTCTTTATAGAATATATTGTATACACATACATACACAGAGATGCATGGATTCTTTGAATTGTTCAATTTTTAAAAATAATAGGGGTATTTATGGCATTGAAAGTATTTGCTCAGCGTAGAGCAAGCATGTACCCAGGCCTGCTTAGTTTATGTCTAAATCAAGAAAGAAATCTATGGATAGATTTTAGGAGATGTAGGGAAACTCTTTTTGGTAAATTCTGATTAAAATTTAGTTGTCGCTTTGGTATTTAAAAAAAGTGCTATTCTCTTGAGAATTCATAAGCTTTACCAGACCAATGAAAAGGGATCTAAGACACCAAAAAGGTAAGAACTCCTAGGCTAAAGTATTATATCTAGATCCAAGCAGTGCATTTTCAAAAGAACATTGACAAACTGAAAGAGAGTCTTTAAAGGAGTAGAAAGAAGATAGCTAGGGACCTCAAGACCATAGCTTATAAGAGTAATCGATAAGAATGACTTGGAGTAAATAAGGCATTTTGGACTGTTATAAATATTCAAATTAATGATAAAGGACATATGAAGAAATGTTATCTGCATCCAGAGAAAGAACTAATAGAAGTATGTATAGAACTTATGTATATATATATATACACACACACATATATCTAAGTGTAGCCATCTCTAAGGCAAAAGAGGGGTGGTAGGGAAGAAAAAAAAATTACATGATAGCATATATTTAAAAGAAATAGCAAGTCATACATAATAAATTTGTACTTCCGTGTACAATCATCTTTTTATAATACTAAGTTGCGGAAATGCTTGTTTTATCCCATAAATTAAAATTTTTTTTAGAAAACGAATGAGTTGAAAGAATATTTTGTGGACATTTTTCCTTTCACTTCAATCTAAGATTGGAATGCACTAGCATATAAAATTTCCTCTTACGAGCAGTTTTCAGCCACTAACTGGATAAATCCTTATTGGTGAGGTTGTAAAAGAGAATCTAGTGCAAGTACAGGTTGGACTAGAGCCTTTATAATGCTGAGGTTCTCTGACGAAACTAAGTGTGCCTTTTTGGTTTGGTTTGGCTTTTAATTCAGTCTTTATACTCCAGGACCTTAAATTACATTCCAAACTAGAAGGGAGTGCTTTCTAGTAAATGTTTCTTCCCTAAATACATAGCCTTAAATAGAACAAAAAATAATATAAGCCAGGGCTTGGCACTTTCTAGTAAACATGCCAGAGGGAGGTGGATGAAAACTAGGCCAAGAAACCTAACAGAGTAATTCCTGGGTGTACGTTGGTTGCCGTGACCTCGAGGGTTGCCACTTCTAGCTTTCCCTGCTCCTACAACTCCAGTCAGATGGTAGGTGTATCATGGGAAATGTCACCCACTTTTCTTCCCTCCATTCTTGGCAGGGAGGACATTGACCCTGACAGTGCTAAACTTGGAGTCTTTATTAAATGGTTATGTTTGTATCTGGCCAAACTCAGAAAATTCTGAAAGTGGCTTGAGTCACCAGAGGAAAAACTATAAGATTCCACTAGTGGTTTTGGAGCTCTGAACCAAACTAGGAAAAATCTCCTCAAGACAGTCATTCTTAGGTTATTTCCAGATTGCAAACAGGAAGCACTGAGAGGAAAGGCAATAAAGTGCACATTACACACACATATCAAATGTAGTTAAAGGTATTGAATTTTCTGCCCAATACTACACTAGCGTAGTACTTTATGATTCATAATACTTTATGATTAGTTTCATTCTATTTTGTTTGTTTTAATAATTACACAAAGACACTGGACCGAGTAAAACTAGCAAGGCCAACGAGCCCTCTGGTGATTGGCTAATGTATGTTAATGTAGTGTGTGGAGCATTAAATCATGAAAAAAGAATTGAAGGCATGTGTTTCTTCTGACTCCATTGTGGGGTCTCTCATCCCCTTTCTTTCCTGATAGGCCTCTTTCTGTATCTGTCCTGTATTTTCATCTCTGTCCTTTATTTTCACCAAATGCATGAAATCCATTTGTGAGAACTGAGTTTACTTTCTGTGCCAGGAACCAGCTTGTGTTTGGTGACACAGGAACCTAACTCATGTTTAGGTTTATGACAAAGGAAGTTGGAAAATGTGTGTAATGTTTCCATGTGTTTATAATCCAGTCACTTAAGAAAAGGGAATACTGAATGGGTATTACATGGTAGCTCTTGGGATTAATGGCATGAGTTTTCATTTTCAATTGGTAGATTTAAACTGTGCCATTTTTTAAGATCACAATTAATACACTTATTTCTGTTAATGATTTGCTTTCCTTGTACCATTAATTGGGTTACCTTTCAATTCTTATTGTTTTTAAGGATGCATAAAAATTTATTTGAGTTTCTTTTAGCTTTGGGGATGGCAGGGGGAGGAATTTTCCTAGCCTCATCTTTTGTTTCCTAAGTGAAACACTTATTGATATAAAAACTGTATTGATACGTGATTTTGTTTCTCTTTTCTGATATCTCTGCCTCTTCCCCTCTCTGTTATTAAAGGAAGAAATGCCCCTGGAAAGCCAATGAGAGAGGTTAGTGAGATTCAGGCTCACTGCTATGGCTTCTTGTCTGTCCCATCCTGCTTTCTGTGTTTGCCATTTGTGCCCTAACTTTGCATGTGTGTTTGTGTGACCAAGTGCATTCCTCACTGTGCTGCTCTCCAAAAGACATTTGGTGCCTCTGAACTTTCAGTCCATGAGGAACCTTCCTGAAGTGTTCCACAGTAGCCATCCCCAGGAAGATGGCGGGAGAGAGAAGGAAACTGTAAATGACAACCCTTTGTGGTCACAGGTTGGAACTGTAATCTTTGCTGTTTCTGCTCTCACAAATTGAACATAAGCAGTCATCTCAAAACAGAATCTAGCCTCAACCTTTCTTTTTTTTAAACCAATAATGGAGTTCCATTCTGGGCACGGACCTCTAGCTTTCTGGGCCAGAGTCGTGCTGTTCCTTCTTACTGGTTAATGTACTGTTTCCCTTTCAGGGGCAGAAAGTGAACTCTGTAAAAATTGAAGATCCAAAGGTGTCATTTATTTTAGGTTAAGCACTGCTGAATCAATGCCACTACTACCAATGGGATGATTTCATAATTTGGAGCATAAATTAAGAGATGAAGAGGAAGGTATTTGATGTCAGACGTTAAGATTTGTGTCAAAATGGATTTGGGCATTTTATTTTTTAATCTGTATAAATGAGAATAAGGTTACTACGTGCAGCATTATCATTCTATGTGGTCTCAGGATTTCTGTTGTACCTGTTCTGAGTCTTGTCATACATTTTGTGAAAGATGAATTACAGTACTCAATAAAGAAACCATCGAAGGAGGTGTTTAGAGACTACCTGACTTCTGTTTAACATAATATTTTTTCTTTACCAAGGGTCTAGGACAAATGAGGCAAGCAGTGACATGCTGTAAGGGATGCTTCCTTCCCTCTCCTCAACTATACCTATAGGCTTAGAGGAGGAACAAACCTTTTGTATAAATTTATTTGAGGAAATACTAACTTCTTGGACATTCCAAAAATTATATATATACTTCTAATTAAACATAACCCACGCCACCCTCCAAAAAAAAATTTCATTTATTGTAACCAGTATTCTAATTGTGTCCAAATGAATGCTCACCTCTAGGGTATGTGGAGTGATTTTTATGGAGGAAATGAAAAGAAGGAATAAATTCTAACTTAGAAAGACTTAAGGAAGTCTGAATCGGTCAAGCTCCAAAATGCCAGTTCAAATTATGTGCCACATATAGCTACTGTTACTTCTTCAGACTGAGGACTCACAAACATAAAACTATTTATCTTCTGAGCTTTTTTCACCTTAAAGTCAAGAAAGTGTAATTAAGATAATAGCAAGGATTTAGTGGAAATAGATCTACCTCTCCCTGAATTCCCTTCCCAAGAGCCACTTCCCCACCCCAAGTAGTTCTGTCATAGTAGTATTATGCTGACGAGTTTAGGTGTATTTATTTACTTTTACAAAAAGAGAAAGCACAAGGCTCATAACCCAAGTAACACATCTCAAGTATAATGTGACCAGATAGGGTCCAGTTATTAGAACAGACTCCAACAAACCCTTATTATGTACAATTCCATTTGTAGGTGTTGGAAGTGGAGCCTAAGTAGAGTCTGCCCCCTGAATCTGGGCACTTCCTAGCCAATGGCACTGACATCCTCAAAGTGACCCATGACATTTATTTGTATGAAGATTGAAGGGTCCTCAAGTGTTTCTAACAGATTGTTTCCCCAGACCCTTTGTATGGCCATACTGATGCAGGTTACATGCATCATATGTTCTTTATGTCTGGATATAATAGAGTAACGGTAACATGTTATACTGGTGTTCAGTAACACCTGCATAAGTAGCGATAGTACATTAGACAATTCACCTTTATAAAGGCGATTTGAAGTGCTTTTCAGTGTAGTTTACACAGAGATATAACTTTCAGAAAGCCAAGAAACCAAGTTACTGTGACGGATTATAAATGGGAAATAGCTCATCTAGACAATCAGCCAGACTCTTACAAGATAAAATAAGTAGAGAAAGATATGCAGAATTCAGACATTGCTCTAGCAATCTGAATATCATTCATTTAGTGGGAAATTGTATTTCTGTGAAAAGTTGACATGTTGAATTGTGGTTTAGTGACTGGCTTTTTGCCAGGAAGTCTCAATTCCAGTCACATGAAAAACAGCCTCCTCTGACATTTATGGTGTATGAAGGGCTGAATATGTCACTATTATCACCAAATTGGAAAAGCACAGAGCTGACCTAATATAATAAAAGTTCAATATATGTTATATTTGTGTTTAACAATACCTACTTAAAAGTCGATTAAATTAACACCTTCTCTAGATATATTTTTGTGTCAGTTTATGCCTAAAGCTGATTGTAAAGGTCTGAATAATGACTTCTGTTTATTATACTAATAGCATGAGACTTTTATTTCACCTTTATAAAAATCCATCGGGTGAAATAAATGACATCATTAATGCTACAATCACATATATGGTATAATATTGAAGCAAGATCCAAATCTGTTTGTTATGTCACATTACAATAGACTTTTTGCTCTCAATGGATTTGACTGTATTTTCTGGGCAGTATTTTCTCAAAGATATGGATTTTTTTTCCTGGCATCACTGCAAATTCCCTTTATGCCTCCTAGTTTGTTAAGTTGAAAGACCAGGCCTATGTCAAAGTACATAGGAATATAGGATCATGGGAGCTGGAAGGAACCTAAAAGGCCATTTATTACAACTTCTTCATTTTTCAGATGAGGGAACTAGGTCCCAGAGAGGTTAAGGGCATTACTAAAAGCTGTCCATTGGGGAGGTCTGGAAAATGGCTGAATTTCCTTTGAAAGCATAAAAATGATCACAGAGTTCATCTATAAACATATACCAGGAACATTAGCACATCTTGTACTGGAGCACAGTAATGGGCATCCAGACTTTAGTGAATCCGTATTTACTCCTTTTAAGGATATAATGAGCAGTCATTTCAGATAGCATGCTATAATTACATATTACATCCATATTTATTCCATACTATTATTTGGAATGAAGATATTTCCTTATCAGTTATTTTAAATTTGACTTTATAGTGAATTAAGATCCTTGCAGGGATACAAGGCCACTGTTTGCCTGTATATAAATGTAATATGCCTTTACTATCTTTATTTTTGAGCTACTGCCTACATCATAAAACACACCTGCCCAAATTGAATACTTCCTACTTTCTGTATACTGAAAGACTAGTAGTGGAATTATCTCAAAACGGAGGCAATTTCCTTTCCCTCAAGATGTTGCCTGTTTCTGTAGTTTGCTCCTAATATATTAAAATACAGTAAAAATGATAAGAAATGACTTAAATTTCACATGCAGGAGTCAAGTCGTAAGAATCTTGTTTTGCATTCCCCTTTGTAGGAATAGTTTTCTAAATAACAGTTAAAGTGATAAGTAAGTAAATGTCTATAATCACTGCGTTCTCTGTTACCTGGGAATGGGGTGTCCACAAATAAGATTGTTTAAGGGTATATAACAGAGCTGGGAAACTATCAAAATGATGTTGGGGGTATCCTGGAGCCCAGTGGCACCAACTGACATTTGCTCTGATGTATAGAGAGCAGCAAATTGCCTTTTGGGTTTTCCTGTGATGTTTATAACTTAGAGCATAAGGCTATTGAAATGATCGCTAGGGGATTGCCAAGCCATTGGCAGTATTCATGAAATAGTGCACATGCCTTGCTGAAATGTTTCATTTGCAATCTCCACCACAAAACAAAATTGCTTTTTAAAATGTAATTATTCTGCATAGAAAATTCAAAGGGGTTTACTGACTTTGTAACCTTATGATAAATGGTTGAATGGTACTAAATTTTTAATAAGCCCCAACTTGAGTAGGTCCTATCAACAGTTCCTTGTTCCACAAATTCTCCCAAATCCTGTTTCCCTTTTTGGGATTTTTTTTTTAATATGTCTATAGATATCTATTGAAATAAATTCTAGAATAGTCTATATATCCTAGAATGGTTTGCACTTAAATTTTTTTAACTATTTAGCAAAATTATTGTGGGAATATATAAAATAGACATTCTGGGCTAGTTATTCAGTAAAGCATTCATAATTCAGAAGTCAGATGGATAATTTACTAAGATCAAAAAATTAAGGTTAACTATATTAAAAAAAATGAGATGCCTATTAAGAAGCAAGCTGTAACTTCTTCAGGTAACTTTTCCTAAAATTTGAAATTTTTCAAAGCCTGTAAATAAATATACATACACTTCCATCTCAGTGAATAATAACACTGTTCCCCAGAGTCCTTGCTGTGGGACAAATCATTGATACCATCCTATTATAATCAGGTCATTCCAGTAACTAACTCCTACTTGGATAATAGGGCCTGAAATAAATCTACATAATATCAAATTCCATGCCATAGTGTTTCATGTTATCACTAGTCTCTAGTGTAATTAGACGTTCAAAGTCATCTCCATCCTAAAGGTCTCCAATTTAAATATTTATACTATACACAAAAGATAATTTCAGGTGTTTATTTTGCTCTCGAGATAACCAAGGAAAGAAGTTCTTTCAGTTTCACCAACAAAAGCCACTGAAGTAGATTTCATGCTTAGGTAGTTAGCTAAAAATTTTAATTTTTCTAGTTACCAGTTGCAAAGATGAAATGCTTTATGGAAATACCTTACAAATTTGCTTTGGACTGAGGAGCTAATGCCCAAATCTAGAATCTAGATAAATTTCTCTTTTCACCAAGGCACTGGTTCTCAACTTTCCAGATAGTCATATCACTAAGTAACTACAGGAGGGTTTTGAAGGATTCCCTGGAAAAACTCAAATAGGGAGCTAAGCAAAGGTAGCCAAGATACATTCTGGATCACATAAGAGGAGGAAACCCTAGTTAGTGACCAGTGGACTCTTTTCCCCTCCCTGGAGTGCATTCATGGATTCAGAGCTGGAGCAAGTAAGTATGGAGGCAGCTGAGCAACTCACTATTATTCCCATCAGGTAATGCTTTGGATTTCCTTTCAAAGCATCATGATAGGAAAACTAACTTGCAGGAATCAGAAGAGCATAGTGTACTTGTGCAATTTTGGGAATGATTATGCTTTAAATTTGTCCCCATGGCAACCTATCACTTAAGTCTTGAAATGTAGTATTTGAAAATTTTCCATTTGAACTTTGTTCTGATAATGCCAATTTAATGTCACATTTATACTAACAGGTGTGTAATGTCTATAATGTGGCTTTGCTTCTTACTGGGAATTGGTAGAGTCCAAACTGTAAGCAGCTTCTGTGTTGTCTGCACACACACACAAAATCCATGGATAATCTCCGGATTGTTTGATGTCAGTATGTTGACTCTTACATCATTTGAAAACATTTCTTTCTTCTTACCTTTGTTTTTCAGGACACAATGTAGGAAACCTTTTCCACATGGCAGATGATTTGGGCAGAGCGATGGAAACCTTAGTTACAGTCATGACTGATGAAGAAAGGTTAGAATAGATGTTTTACAGCTCCTGATGTCCCGCATGGTTTTTATAATATTCATACAACAAAGAGGATTAGACCGTAAGAGTTTACAAGAAAAAAAAAATCTATATTTTTGTGAAGGGTAGTGGTACTATACTGTAGATTTCAGTAGTTTCCTAAGTCTGTTATTGTTTTGTTAACAATGGCAGGTATTACACGTCTATGCAATTGTACAAAAAAGTTGTAAGAAAACTACATGTAAAATCTTGATAGCTAAATAACTTGCCATTTCTTTATATGGAACGCATTTCGGGTTGTTTAAAAAAAATTTATAACAGTTATAAAGAAAGATTGTAAACTACAGTGTGCTTTATAAAAAAAAATGTTGTTTATAAAAATCCCTAAAAACAAGCAAACAAAAAAAAACCTTTGAGGCAGTGCATTGTTTTGCATCCTTTTAGCTCTCTGTCCATATAAGAGATTCATGTTTTGTGTTCTTTTTCCTTGCATATTAAAGAGAGTAGATCCTGTAATAGCACCAACATGACTCCTTTACCTTGCTCTTTTTTTTTAAATTGTTGTCTGGGTGGGACTAGCCAAGGGTTTTTCATATATGTGTGTGTATATTATATATTTCATATATAACAGATATACACTCATATGCTTTATAGGGGAAAAAAACTGAACTTCCAGTTCAATGGCGCTCCCACCACTTTGTAAGTAAAAGACAGCTGCTTCCAGCTGCCCTGGCTGACGTGCCTAGACTAAGGTGGGTTCTGGAGCTGGGAGGAACCTCCCACATTAAGTTACGGTCCAGGGCTCCAGGTGCTAATTCAAGCTTTTTCCCCACTGACAACTCAACACTAAAGGTTTGGTTTTTTTTTTCTTTGTATTTTTTTTTTTTTTGAAGAACACATGAGTACATAGGACTTATTCTACCAGATGAGTACACTGATTAATATAGTTCACCTTCTGGCCCCGGAGATGCCACAGTTCAATGATCCCTCCTCAACAGGAAGGCAAAACATCATGATGTAGTTCTTTCTATCGCAGTAAGTGGTAAGAAGATGGAGGTGGGTCTACAGGACAGGAATTCTTAGCCATTTTCTACCAGTGAGCAGACTATACAGCCTGAAGCTTAAGAATTGGATTATTCGCAAATATACATAAATACTTCCCTAATTACCACACCAAACTCTCCTAGAAGTCAAGCCATGGTGGTGCTTTCCACATGTTCCCATTGCAAATGAGATCTAAGAAGCTGCAATTCTTAGTGGAAAGTAATCCTGTGGAAATTCTGAGTTAGATGCAGTCAGTCCTTCCCAGTGGGCAGTTGAGAAAGCATGGCAATCAGGAAAATGTTCATAATTAATTGAGACACCCAAATCATCTGTCTTTTCCTCCCTTGCCAGTCTTGCAAATAATGCCGCACAAGTAAGAATGATTTGCAGCTGGGAAGACAGAAGACAGATTAAATTGTTTAAAATAAATAAATAATCCCAGAATACAAAGAGAACTGGTAGTAAAAGCTTTAGCATTTTTATGTCATTTTACTAGTCAATGATTTCATCATTCAGTAAATAGGAACTCAGTGTGTGACCCATTAATTTTGCAAATCTGTTACCTCTTATATGAAGTGTAATTAATCTTGGGAGAGTGGGTTTTGTTCATTATTTTTAATGATAATTAACATCCAACATGGCTTGTCATGCTATTTCTACCTCACTTTGGTTTTGTGGTGTTCCTGACAGTTACGTACAGATGATTTCACATCATCACCACTTGTCCATTGTGTGAACTGATCTCTTCATTATAAGTCTGTTTTTTTTCTTTTTACAGAAAACCCAAAGCTCAACTATCGAGTTAAATTACAATTCATTTTTGTCTTATTTTCCTTCTCACTGATGGCCTGAAAGCATATACCATATATTTGACTCAGGCCTCCCCTGTGTCCCTCCTCCACCCCCAGGAAAGTTAATTTAATTTTTTTTTTTTTATTAGGAAAGGGGTTTCATTGCTTTCTGATAAGTTTGAGTTTCTTTCTAAAATCAGAGACAAAGGGATTGCACGGTTTTGTTTTCATCTGTTTTTTTCTTTTAGACAATAGTTTTGGAGTGTCAAATATTTAAATAAAAGTTGAAAGCTTTATTACTGCTTTTTAAGCATAATTTGGACATTACTTCATGTTCCTTATAACCACAGAGTATTAAACTGTAAAACATAATCAATGTAACTGAAACACAGACATCATATGGCATGTGACATCATTGTTAGCCAGTACTGCTTTCTTACTTGGGTACCATGATATATTGTGTTTTAACACCAACACTGTAACATTTATTAATTATTTTTTTAAATCTAAGTTTTAATGCATTTTCACAACATATCAGATTTCACCAAATATATGCCTTACTATTGTATTATATACTGCTTTACTGTGTATCTCAATAAAGCACGCAATTATGTTATAAAAAAGCATTTTGTTTAAGCACAGTATTTTTTATGGAGTATTGGGTTTTGGGATATGCTCTGTAGAACTGTGATTGTCTCCCTGTCATTTTGTAGCTAATTATTTTCTCAGCAGACTCTTATATAGTTATTATATGTGGTTTGCAACTTGAGTAGGGAGGAGCATAGGAGAAGAGCTTGGAAGATTGATTTACTATCTCAAAATGGTTTTGGCATGAACTAAGAAAAACTAAACCTAACCTATAGTTCAACAACTGGTACCATCTCCAATGATCTAAGTGCAAAGACTATACAAATTTTGAAAAGTGTGTTCCAGCGAAACTCTAAATTATTTGCTCCATTAAACAAGCTCAAAATCCCCATTACTAACATTAAATTATCTGGCAACTTCTCTCTTGTTCATTTGCCATGGAACCCCCTCTACCTTAGCTAGAGGAAAAGAACACCATTCTTGAAGGAAGCAAGCAAAGCTGACAGTCAACCAATAGCCTGTCCAGATTACCAGAATATTATGGAAATAGGGAGGGGGGACATGGAATGAAATGGTTAATTTTTTTCTTTTTGAAAGTCAGAGTATTTATTTTTTTAAAAATAACATGCAAAGAAAATGTTATTTTATGCTGATGGTTTTCCCAGTGTGGAAATTTTCTCCATGAATGAACATCTCTGCCCATTCATCAAACAATCAAAAAATATTTATTAAATACCTATCATATAATCAGTCCTTTAGGATTGACTGGACCTGTGATGGAGGTGGCTAATTCTTGAACATGCCTGGATGAACTACAAGAGAGTTAGTGGTACAGATCATCAAATGTCAGCCCCTTCCTCTTCTCATTCCTATTGTGTCTCTGAGGAAGAGGAAGTTAAATTTCTGTGGCAAAAATTGAGTGTTTTGGTTGCAGCCTGACATTTATTCTCTGAACCTAGTGTTGGCCAACCCAAGAGTTAGGACATTAGAGTCATTCATTTTGAAAATCATAGATTCAGAGATGGAAGGGATCTCAGGGATCATCTAGTCAAACCTCTTGTTTTACAGAGGAGGAAGGTGAGACCCAGGGTTGTGTAAGGCAGAGACAGCATTTAAATTCAAATCCTCTGAGTGCAGAGCTAAGACTTTTCCCACTATGCCAAATCCTCAAACCTATTTGGTATTAGTACCTCTAAGAATTTCATGAAGGTTCATTTGGAGGATATATGCACCATTATGGAGAGAGAACAGAATTTTATGAAGGATTGAATCACTCTTATCCAAGCCCTTTGGAAAAGAAAAGGAAAAAAAACTGTATTAAAAGGATGAGAAGTATTGATAAGTTCAGGTGAAGGCCATACAAACTTTTTGGAAAGCTCTCACATAAAAGTTCTGGCAAGCACCAACTGAATAGTACAAGTCTACTTTTCATAAAAGTATAAGATTGGAAAATATTTAAAGGTCAGCTCAGTTCAAACCCTTAACTTGACAGTGGAAGGGGTGTTCAGTGGATTCGTGCAAGTGGTCATCCAGCTTCTGCCTAAGTAATTACACTAATGGAAAACTCGGTACCCGCATGAGGCAGCATTTTTCCATTTGCCAACAGTTCTGATTATTGGTTTTTTAATCATTATTGTATTAGGAAGAAAAAAATAAACCTACAAAATTCACCTGAACCTAAGCCTCCTATAGTTTGTTTCCCTAAGTGACAATTGCCAACATCCTTGTATATGAACAGGTGCTCATTAATGCATGTGTGTGTAGATATGCACATGTGTATATGTATAGACACATATACACACACTGCAACTCTTTTTTCTTATCTGGTCAACCTCCTCTATTAGGATGTTATTGAATGAAACAACCAGATAGGGAGAAGTCAGCAAAAACCTCAAATGAACCTAACCAGCTGATATCCACTAGAAGCCACTAGAAGCTTTTAGCCTTCCCTTTATTACTTCAAATTGACACCACATAAGTGCCTAGGAGAGTAGAATCTTTGGGCATATAAAATATGTGCATTGATAAAAAGTAGTATTAAAAGAAGTCCTTTCCAGGGTTCTGCCGCATGTTGTAGTCTCAGCTACCACCTTCTTTATCTATCTATACTCTTACTCCTGTTTACCAGTTCCTTTCACAATCCTCTAATTAGATTAAACAAGGAAGAGATTTCTTTTTTTAAAAAAAGATTTTCTTGATGTCCTCAAAAACCTGTCACTTTCAAACATCTTCAATCTTTTTCCATCCTGTCTCCAATAGAGAGGCCTCTCAAGGGAGTACAGCTAAGGAAAACTCATCGACCTAGGGACCACTATATGTCTGATTCTGCACCTATAATCAGTAATAACATATATTACCAAAAACAGAACAAAAAAGTTCCCTTACATCAGAGAGCTTACATTCTCCACTGATGAGAGAGCCATGTTTTGCCCTGAGTTTGCTAGAGTCAAGATTTGTCTTAAAATGTTGATTTCATGAAAGAAGCAACATGTTTGGTGAAAGGCTGGGTTACACTGTCTTAATGAATGACTATTTCCTCTGAAGTTCCTGTGAGTGCAAAGCCAACATTTGTAAGCAGTTCAGATCTGTGGGGAAATACCTGAACAATCTTCCGTGCGCACACACACACACACACACACACACACACACACACACATACAATCTCTCCAGGTTTGAAATAACCGGCATATGTAAATGCGCATGTTTTCCAGGTTTGAAATAGCCAGCTTGGCAGCTGAGTTCTTCAGATACCTAAGGCCTCCTCACTGCATCTAAGACAGCCATCTTTGGCTCTGAAAAAGTAATTGGACTTTCTCCTCCATGGTTTGGCAGAGGTAGGAGTGGAGGGAATAATTACAGTCAGTAATTAAAATAGATCAAGTGTGTACAGGTTGTTTGTACGCTGCTAAAGAGAGGTGTTTGGGGACAAGTTTCCACCACAGCATGTTTCTATAAAATCATGGCATCCTTTTTCAGAATGTGTGGTTGTTGGGGTGAGGTGAAAGACATTTATACCTTTTTCCAGAGAAGCTGCTGTCCGCTTCAGCTGTGAAGGAGTGATATGAACCAGACCCTCTCCCACGATAGCTAAATCACCAGAAAATTTAGTTAGGAAGAAAAAAAGATCTGAAACAAGTTATTTACTACTTCATTATTTCCTAGGCTTCATTGCACAGTGACCATATAATCTGGTTTGGCAGCATGGACAGAAGCAACTGTAGCCAGGCTTTAAACAATAAATTATACTATAAATTGTACTTGGTAAGGTAAAGATGTTCATCAAGTTCTAAATACTGTTAAGCAAGTAAGGAATGTGTGCTTTCCGCACATTTAAAAAATTTTTTAAATCCTAAAGCAAACCATTCCTATTTATTTACATCTCAAAAAAAAAAACGACAAATTTTGCTGGCAATGTCTTGGGCTTAGTGAGGAAATACTAGTGCTGGACCTCACATCTGGCACAGCTTAGAATCTTAAGGAGTTCCCTTAACCAACTAACTTTCCCAGGGTCACAAAGTCAGGTGCCAGATTTTGAGGCCAGCTTTCTATTTACATGCTCTTCTATCTTGACCCATTTTATTTCTGTTGGGAACTATCAAACTGGGAAATGTATAATGTGTACTTAAGTCATTGAAGGGCATCTTAATGGAAGGTTAGACCAGTCCAGTGATGTCAAATTCAAATAGAAATGGATCACTCTGAATGCATATTTAATATGAAAACCACAAATTAATGTTACATTGTATTTTTATTTGTGTTGCTAAGCATTAACCCATTACACTTTAATCTGGTTCCTTCCACACTGGTTGACCATAAGTTTGATACCTCAAATTAGATCTTTACCGTCCCATATGACTCTAAATTTGTGATCCTTTCCTTCTGCCATATGTTTCAACATAGTCTATTTATTACGATCCCCTTGGTAACCGAAATGTTAGCCTGCCTCATTGTCCAATGTTTTCTCATCTTCTTAGCCTATGTTTACCAGTAATCCATCATTTATATAGTGCTTTAAGACTTACAAATATCTAGTTTGATCCTTATAATGAGTAGAGTGAAGCAGAGAGGGGAAAAGCTAATTAGAAAAGAATCTATCTGAAGTAGGTGCTATTTTTTAATTGATCAGTATATGTGATTTCATTGGTATAAGGACTCCCAACAAGGAAACTACCCACTGCTCTACATAGTTGTCTCATAGGTTGGTGTTACTATCTACTAATAACAATTAGCCTTACCAATCCAGAAATGACCATAAAGACCCGTAGTGAATCTGGTCCCTTCATTTTCACAGATGAAGAAATTAAGGTTCAGAGTAGGTTTGTGACTTACTCCTGTAGTGTGGATTGGATGAGAGTACTTCCTTACCTCACAGAGTTAGACATATGCTCAGGCTACTTCTGGTCAAGCATATGCTTTAGAAGGGAGCCAGAGCACCTGATCAGTTCTTTGGATCAGTTACCAATCCTTGTTGACATAGCCCCTTCCCATCTGTCATGGGGACCAAGGGACTGGACCAACCAGGACTTTTGATCATGAATATCCCTGGGCTTGGGGCCAGAGTACATGGGAATATGCTCCCTAGAAATGACCCAAGAAAATACACAGATAACATGAGAAGTGCTTCAATACAAGGCTCTGATACAAGTAGTAAAGTAAGAAGAAATGTCAGTTGATGCCAAGTCCAGTTCTTTCTGTCCTATACCAATTCTATATGATCATCTTTCAAATAGAGTGATAAATAAATTTTAAAAAAGCCAAAGATGGAAATGTGCTGAAGACTCTAAGATGACAGTATTCCTCTCCTCTCTCCTCCCCTCCTCTAAACCTTAAACCTACTGCACTCTGATGTCCATAGATTGGACAACACTAGCCCCCTGCCCAAGCTCCACTTAAGGGCTGTTTTCTGGACCCTCCTGGCTTAAGAATGATTATCAATATTAACTGTTGCTGGTTTCCTCTCAGCTTGATTTAGTTATTTTCTTTGCCTCATTAAAGGGGTCACATCCCCTGACTATTTCTTAAACAGGGCTATTCACCGAATGAACAGGCATTACCTCACCCTAAGTGAGTGCCTGGCCTTGCCTAAGGGGCCAAGGTCTCCCATTGCATCCTGGGCCATCTCCAGTCATCCTGATGAATATGTGGTCCCTGGATTCAGATAGCTCTGGAGGAGAAGTGAGACTGGTGATCTATACAGCCCTTCCTGACTCAAAACAAAGTCAAGTGCAAGTCTTGTCATTATTTCTCTGATGGCATGGTCTTCTTTGGCAACAAGGGAAGAACACAACAGCAACAGCATTGGCAGCCCCAAGTTTATAAATGGATTATTACACAATTTAGTTTTACATATTTGTCATTTGGATGTCCTCATGCCAGGAATTGCCTTTCCTCCTCATCGTTTATAATCCTCTGCTTTCTTCAAAGCTAAGGTTAAGTGACAGCTCCTACAAAAGGCTTTTCTTGATCCCCACAGCCCAGTGCATACTGCCCAATTATATTTATTTCACCTGCATTTTGTACATATGCATAAACATTTTTATATGTGCGTAGACATGCACATATAGATGTGTGCATATGTGTGTATATACCTATTTATGTACATGTAGGCAGCTAGATAATGCAGTGGGTAGAGTGTTGGGGTGACCCTGGGCAAATGATTTAACTTCTGTTTCAGTTTCTCAATCTGTAAAATGACCCAATGATAGCACTTAGTTCCCAGAGTCATTATGAGAAAATGAGATATTTATAAAGTGCTTCACAAACTTAAAGTGGTATGTAAATTCTATCATTATTATTATATGTACAGACACATTTTGTCTCCTCCATTAGAAGGCAAACTCCTTGAGGGCAGAGCCTGACCCTTTTTATCCTGTATCCTCAGCTCTCATAGCAATAACTAGAACACATTAAGAGCTTAAAAGCTTATGGATTGTGTTCCCAGGTGAGAGACCAAAAACCTATTTAATCCATAATATCATTGAAATAGTAATGTAGGGGGGTCAAAATACTCACCTCATCATATTAATGAGTTTGTAATAAAGCTTTGGGAACTTTATGTCTTCTGTGGAGCAGTTAGCCCCTGATAAGATTAGGGGACAATTACTGGAGTATGCCTCCCTAAGAATGAAGATATCTAGGATCATTTACGTGGCACAGTAAATAGACCACCTTCCCTGGAATCAGGAGGACCCGAGTTCCAATCCGGTCTGAGACATTTGACATTTGAAAGCTTTGTGACCTTGGGCAAGTCACTTAACCCCAGTTTCCTTGCCTTCCCCCCTCAAAAAGAAAAAAAATAGACATCTCCTCATGTTTTATTCATCAGTTAATGAATTGGTTGACTCTGTTTTTGAAGGGTGAAGTCATTCCTTTCTTTTGGAACTATCAGAGAGGGGCAGAGGAACTCTCTCCTCCTCTTGGGAGAGTTCCAGAAAGAATTGAGCAAAGATACGATACCAGGCACTGAAGGCAGATCAGCACAGCCTCACCAAGGACCAACCTACCGCTCCCTCTCTCCAGTTTGAAAGATGGCAGCCTCTCATCCAAGAGAAGCAGCATTTAGGGTCAGTGGCTCAGTTAGAGTTAGGGTCAGTTAGAGTTCTTGGACCCAGCCACAGAGGGGCAGCAGCAAGGACACATTCCAGTAACACTTGCTTTCAGCCATATTATGGGAGCTCCTGAACAGTCCATCTCTTGGAGGAGTATCGAGAGTTCTTGAACCGTAGCTTCTTTAAGGATAAAGAAATAGAATAGTGCTACAAAATGTAGCATTCCCAGACCCAACCATTTAAGATAGAGGAGGGTGGGGGTTTGTTTATTCTTGGGCAGCACCAGCCTTGGAGTTGTCTAACAACCCAGATTTGAGAACTCTGAAACACTGCCTTCTGGAAAAATTGCATTTCTTAAATACCCTAATGGGGAGAAAAGAATTGTACCTATGGGTGCTTAGTAACAGTATAATAACTGACATTTTAAATGGTAATTTAGAGCAAGAAAAGGTTAAGTTATATTCACTCTTTTAGCAGAAATGTGTGTGATTTATCTTAAAAATATTGGCATCTTTTTTTTTAACTTCTGATGCTGCAGAGGTACTTATTTGGAATTCACTCATCTGAAACAACCTCAGCACCTGATGGTGCTGAATAAATGTAGCCTTCCTAGAGAATCACAGCATTTTAGCCCTGAAAGGGACCTTAGAGAGATCATTTAATCCAAGCACCTCATTTTATAGGTGATAAAACTGAGATTCAGAGAGTTGTAATAAGCTATAGGAGGTCACAGAGCAGAGCAAGGACTAAAAGATTCTTAACCTTTGTTGTGTGGTGAGAAGCTATGAAATCTGAAGAAGGAGGTTTGTTTTAAATGTGTAAAATAAAATACATAGGAACACAAAGGAAACCAATCATATTGAAATATAGTTAGCAATTTTTTATAAGTTCATTAGGTTATCCTAGTTAATCCTACGTTAAGAATCCCAGGACTAGGGCTTAATCAAGGTTTACTAAATTTAATTTTTTCATCAAATGAGGTACCTATCTCCTCTAGGACCCCAGTTTTAGGGCTGGAAAGGATTTTAGAGATCATCCAGTCCAACCTCCTCTTTGTACAGTAAGGGAAAGCAAGGTCCAGAATGTTTCAGTGACCTGCCTAAGCAGCAAATGTAATGCTCATCCTATAACTATAAATCTAGCCATTTACACCAATGACAATAATAACCATAGCATAGTAATAAGCCAGCATATATACAGTACGTTAAAATTTTGCGGAACATTTTTACATCTGTTATCTCATTTGGTTCTCACAACAGCCCTATGAGAAGGTCCCATGATTATCTCCACTTGTTTCTCAGTCCTGTCAGACTCTTCCTGATCACCTAGTCACGTGGCCCTCTCGCTGCCCTATTTCCACTTTACACATGAGGAAATTAAGGCACAAGGAATTGCCCAAGATCTCATGGATTCAAACTCAGGTCTTCCTGACTCCAACTCCAGCACAATGTAGCTGCATGATACTATACTACTTTTCTTTGAAAAATATCATTTCAATGACCTCTAACCACTATTTTATTACACTGTTCCCATGGGGGAAATGCATTCTAAGCTGTATGTTGCTATGGATGTTTTGTGGATGGAGGATGGAAGAAGGACAAATATTACTGAAAGATAGGTAGGTAGATGCAATGTTAAAAAGTCACTCATTGATCAGGTGATCGATAAGGTGATAACTCATGTCAATAATATTACAAGAGTACTGTAAGGTCCTAGGGCAGCTAGATAACACAGTGGATAGAATGCTGGACTTTGAGTCAGGAAGACTCATCTTTGTAGGTTCAAATTTGGCTTCAGACATTTAGCTGTATGACCTTATGTGAGTCATTTAACTCTATGTGCTTCAGATTCCTCATCTGTCAAATGAGCTGGATAAGAAAATGACCAACCACTCCAATATCCTTGCCACAATGGTGGCACCCAATGGTGTCACAAAGAGTTGGTCATGACTGAAGTGACTGAAGTGACTGAACAATAGCAACTCTGAAGTTTGCAGAGATAAATAGCCTATGGGGTGGAAAGAAAGCTGGCGAGCCTTGAAGTTAGGTCACAGAATGACTTATTGGGTAGAGCACTGGCCTTTCCATCAGAAAGAGTTCAAGTCCTGCTTCGGAGTCATGCTAGGAATGTGACCGCATAAAGACACTCAATGAGTACTGAAAGCACTGTCTTTCTCATTTTGTAGATCAGGTGTGATCTGTGTTAGCCCACAATTGCAAAATTAGTAAATAGAAGAATGAGATAAAGAATCCATATCTCTGGACTCTGAGTCCAACAATCTTTACATTCCATCAAGTAGAAAGCATCTGTGAAGACCAAGGTGTACGAATACCTTGAAAAAAAAAAGAGAAAATGATGTGACTCAGTGGGTAGAGCACAGGCCCTGAAGTCAGGAAGAACTGAGTTCAAATGGAGCCTTATACACTTGACACTTACCAGCTGTGTGACGTTGGGCAAGTCACTTAATCCTGACTGCCTTGCCAAAGGAAAAAAAAAAGACTCAGGTTTTAGTGGAGTCTAATAACTTGTGATCTCAGTAATGCAGACATCAAGTCAACAAGCATCATTAAGTCCTTTAAGACTATGAATACAAGTAGAAAGTTCTTGCTCTCAAGAAGCTTACATTCTAATCAAGTAGTATCGCAAAAAAGGAAATTGAAGAGGTAAGAGGGCGATAGAGAGGGAAAAAATAAAAGGACCCAGCACCAAGTTCAGGAGAACCAAGAGTGCAGCCTGGAGAAGCATGAAAATGGGGTTGATGCTTCCTTCTTAAAGTGGAGATTTGGGGAGGAACTAGCCAATGAGAAGGGGAGGACAAAGTAGCAAGAGTACTTCTTCCAAAGTGTGAATCCCAGGGATAGAGTGATCATAGACTGAAGAGGAAATGTTCTACCCAACCATGTACATCATATCCTATGTTCTCTCATCTTATGTGGCTCAGTTTTTTAACTAGATCAGCAGTTCTCCAATATTCTTCCCCTCATGGAGCAGTAATTTTTTTACCATGAGGAATCATGGTATATTAAATACATGAGTTGGTTACAAAAA
The DNA here is from genome assembly GCA_023548195.1 of Bettongia penicillata ogilbyi. NCBI lineage: Eukaryota > Metazoa > Chordata > Mammalia > Diprotodontia > Potoroidae > Bettongia > Bettongia penicillata. The sequence goes on from JAJHZJ010000230.1 coordinate 375,122, forward strand.
AAGAGTTCCAATGACCTGAGGATTCTAGATCTATTACCTGAGTCTGAGATTTCTCTATCTATATACCCCTTTCTCTCACCCTCTTCTATCTTCACTTCCCAAGGATTCTCAGAGTAGGAGGAAGCTTTGTAATTTAATAGATGGAGTTACTACTTTAACTTTCTCTACACCAAACTGAGAAATGTAGCCAGCAAACTTCAAGTGGGGAAAATGGTAGAGAGAGAATTTTATATCCTTAGAGGCAGATAATGGCCTGTAAGTCAGAGATTGAGGCCTGTGAAATGTCAATTGTCCAGCATGGGACATAGCTTTGAGGTTCAGCCTCCAAAAGGGAAGGAGTTGGAAAAGGAGCAACAGAGGAATACAAGGAACAAACAATAACAACAAATATCTGAAGCTACCAAAGATCTCAGAAAGAAGAAACTCAGTTAAAAACCCTGAGCTTAAGCAGATAAACCAATGAGTTCATGATAATATGGCCTCCAAATCAGATAAAATCATCCAGACATCTAAGAATAAATACTGGAAGACAAAGTAAGATAAATAAAAACCTGATGAGGCAAAGGCCTCCATAGATTCCCCAAAGAACTTGGAACCCCAGTAAAATATTTCTAAATGGTTTAAAAGAGATTATGAAAAATAATTTATTATTATAATAAAATTCTATTATTCTTCTTATATAATTCATGATACTAATTATGAAAAAGAATTATGAAAGCAGAATTCATGTCCTGCACAGCTGAAATAATTAGCAGAATAAAAAAATCTGAATCCTTGATGACAAGTTTTGCCAAAGAAAAGAGAGAATAACTGACTGGGAGTGTGAAGTGAAGGACAATCTGAAAGAAGAAAGGCAAAAAAGCAATAAGATTAAATGACAATATGAACTCCATACAAGCAAAACATATTGATTTGAAAAATAGGGTACAAAGACAATTTAAGGATTATAAGACTCCCACTCTAAGTGTCGAACAAATCCAGGTCGAAAAAATCTAAACACAATGGATGAAAATAACCCAAGAAAACTGCACAAAAACTAAATATACAACACAATATGTCAGCTGAAAGACCCTATAAAAGGCTTCCAGAAAAATAATAATAATCAATATTGTAATCTCTATGACACATGGAGGTTAAATTTAACAATTCCATTGACAAACAGCAAATTCTGTAAGCAAGGAGAAAAATCTTCCAAAAATTAAGAAAAGGAAATCTGAACAATGCAAGAAGGGAATGGAATGTTTATTAAAAGCAAAGGAACATGAGATACAACACAAGGAGATGTATCCTGCAAGTCTAAGCCTAACCATTAATGAAAAAAAGAAGAGCATTCCTAGAAAGAAAACCAGACTTGAACAAATTACTTGCTTTCCAAGCATTCCAGACAGATTCAAAGGAAGGTAAAGAAATTGTTGTTTGTCCTTTATTCTCAAAGAGGACCATGACATCAGGAAGCTGATGCCATGATTTGCAAGTGAATTGGATTTAAGTGAGGGAGGGTTGTGCAAAGTCACCAACCTCACTTTCTCCTCCTGAGCCATCTGAGTCCAGTGGCCAGATATAGATCAGGACAGCTAGAGATGACCCCCAGAAAACAAATATAGAAAACAAGGATAACGACATTAATAAAATGACAGCACGACCATTTCTTTCTAAGAGTACACAAAGAGACAGAGGTGAAAACAGAAATCAAATAGAAGTGATAGTAGAGAAATAGACAAACACCATGAGCTAAACATGACAATCCCAGAAAAGAAAGAACTGGCTGTTAAGCAACTAACAAAGAAGAAATTTTCTGGTCCTGAGATTCACAGGAGAATTCTATCAACTTTTAAAGAGCAATTAGTACTTATACTGTCCAAATTATTCTCAGAAAATAAGAAAGGAAGCACCCTCCCAGATTCCTTTAATGAGACAAATATAGTTTTCATAAATAAGCCTGAGAATGATAAAGCACAGGACAACTATAGACCAATATGTTTAATGACAAGTAATTCAAAAATTTTAAATACAATTCTGTCAGACTATACTCACTCATCTAAAAAATTATCATGACTAGGTTGGATTTATACCAAGGATGAAAGAATAATTCAACATTAGGAAAATAATATAATTAATCATATTAAAAACAAATATATTCAAAACCACATGATTATTCTAATAGATGCAAAAAAACCTTTGGCAAAGTACATTAATTTATGCTTTAAAACAAAACTCTACAAAGTATAGACATAGAGACTTTTTTAATATCATTAAAAAGTATCTACTTAAAAACAAAATAAAAATATGTATTGAGCCTACATTAGAACCTTTCCTAATAATTACTGGAATAAAACCAATAGTTACCCACAGTTAGTTGATAAAGTTCTGGAAATGTGAGCAATAGAAATATGATAAAAGAAAGTAAAGTTATCAAGATATGTAAAGAGGAGATAAAACTATCCCTGTTTACTGATGATATAATGGCTTACTTAGAAAATCCTGTGAAATTAATAAAGATACCAATTAAGATAAAAGCTTTATCAAAGTTGTATGCTTCAAAAAATATCCTTAAAAATCAACAGGATTTCTATACAATAATAACAAATTCCAAGACACAATAATAGGAAAATCTCATTCCAGTTATACACAATAAATACACAGAATATCTGGAAATCAGTCTACCAAAGCAAAATAATTGAATCTTTAAAATAATAAAGAACTCGGGAGAAAAAAATGTGAGAAGATATGGGGGGAAGGAATCCACAAGTATTGCACATTGCATGTGTTTTCAATTTTTTTAAAAAATCTGATCAATTATGCTGATTTTTTAAAATGTTCTTTTTTTGGAAATAAATGTTTTGGAGGAGGGAAATAAAGATGATTTGGTCATGTAGGAAGAAAGAGGAATATCAGATGGATAGCTTACATGCTGTGCTGGCCCTCAGACCTAGAGAAAAGGTTTCTAGTATCTTATGTACCACTGAATCTTATGTAAATAATGTTATTATCAGTGGATTTTGAATAAGTAAGTATTTATAAAAAATTGCTTTTGTTCAAGGTATGATACAAAGATACTAAAATGAAAAAAGTTGCTGTCCTCAAGGAATCTGCTTTTTAATGTAAGAGATAATATATATAAAAATGAATATACATGCCAACACAGTTCAGCAGCAAGAGACAGAATTCTCTGTCTTAAAATTCCATTTAAAATAACTATAGACAAGATAAAATAGTGGGGAGCCTACCTGCCAAGTTAAATCCAAGAGCTATGTAAACACAACTATATAATACTTTTCATACAAATAAAGTCAGATCTAAACAATTGGAAAGATATTCATTGCTCATGGGTAGGCCAAGTCAATATACTAAAAATTATAATTCTACCTAAATTAATCTACTTATTCAGTGCCATACCAATCAAACTACCAAAAAATTATTTTATAGAACTAGAAAAAATAATAACAAAGTTCTTCTGGAAGGACAAAAGGTCAAGAATAGTAAAGGAATCAATAGAAAAAAGTATTAAGAAAGTGGCCTAGCTGTATCAGATCTTAAACTGTATTATAAAATGATAATCATGAAAACCATCTGGTATTCTTTAAGAAATGGAGTGGTAGATTGTGGAATAAATTAGGTACACAATACATTGCAGGTAGATTGTGGAATAAATTAGGTACACAATACATTGCACTACATGACCATAGTAACTTAGTTTTTGGTAAACCCAAAGATCCAGGTATGTGGCACAAAAACTCAACCTTTGGCAAAAATGGCTGGGAAAACTGGAAAACAGGAAGGCAGAAACTGGGTGTAGACCAAGATCTCACACCAAAAATAAGGTAAAAATGGATGCATGTTTTAGACGTAAAGGATAATATCATAAGCAAATTAGGAGACCATGAAATAGTTTACCTGTCTAATTTAGAGAAGAGTTCATGACCAAATAAGGTATAGAAACCATTATGAAATGTAAAATGGATAATTTTGCTTATAAAAAATTTAAAAGGTTTTGCACAAACAAAACCAATGCAACCAAAATTAGAAGGAAAACAGGAAACTGGAGGAGGGGCATTACAGCAAGAATCTCTGATAACAATTTTTTCTCAAATATATGGAGAACTGAGTCAAATTTATAAGAATACAAGTCATTCCCCAATTGATAAATGGTCAAAGGATATATACAAACAATTTTCAGACAAAGAAATCAGACGAAAAATGCTCCAAATCACTATTGATCAGAGAAATGGAAATTAAAACAATTATGAGGTACCACCTATGGCTAACGTGACAGAAAAGGAAAATGATAAATATTGAAGGGACTGCGGGAAAACTGGGACACATACTCAGTGTTGTTGGAATTATTAATTGATTAAACCATTCTGGAGAACAATTTGGAACTATGCCCAAAAGACTATAAAACTGCATATCCTTTAATCCAGAAATACCGTTACTAGGTCTGTATCTCAAAGAGATAAAGAAAGTTGGGGGAGAGGAACTTATTTGTACAAAAATATTCATAGCAGCTCTTTTTGTGGTGTCAAAGAACTAGAAACTGAGAGATGCCTATCAGTTGAGAGATGGCTGAACAAGTTGTGGTATGTAATGGAATGTTATTGTGCTATAAGAAATGATGAGCAGGATGATTTCAGAACCTGGAAAAACTTACACGAACTGATGCAGAGGGAAGTAAGCAGACCCAGAACATTGTACAGAGTAGCAACAGTATTGTACCATGTGAATGACTTACCTATTCTCAGCAATACAATGATATTCCCAAAGGACTCATGATGAAAAATGCTATCCGCTTCCAGAAAAGGAACTGATGGATGGATTCTGAATACAGACTGAAGCCTTCTATTTTTCACTTTCTTTTTTTTTTTGCCTGAATTTTCTTCCATAAAATGACTAACATGGAAATGTCTTACATGATTGCGCATATATAACCCATATCAAATTGCTTACCATCTCAGGTAGACGTGCATGGGGAGGGAAGGAAGGATAGAATTTAAACTCAAAGCTTTAAAAAAAAGAATGTTAAAAATGTTTTTACATGTAACTGGGAGCAAATAAAATATTATTAAATAAATATATATGTAAAATATACATGAAGTGTAACAAAAATCTCTTTGGATTCATTATCCCAAAGCCAGGTTGGCTGTATTTCCCCAAAAATTTCGTTTTAGGGGTCTTTTTTTTTAATCATAGTTGATCCCTTTATAGGTCCAAAACATTTCCCCTGCATCTTTATTTGAAAAGGCATCCTAAATTTCTGCTAACAGATACCTGTCACTGCAAAAGTAGTCCTTATGCAATTTTGAACTCACCCAACTAAAGAGTAAGTGGTATCAGGTAAAGCAAATGTCAAATGTCAAATAAGCCCTCAAAATGGATGAGGCTCACAAAAAAAAGGAATTAAGCATTTAGGCTATTTCAGGACATCAGGCAAACCATACGTTATGGACCTGCACTGTAAAAGGATCTCATGATATAGGTCTCTTGAAAGCCAGAAAGGAAAATATAAACATTCTCAAGAAGGCAGTAGTGATTCCAGGTATCATTATTTATATAGGATTCAGTAATATGCCAGTAATTAAATGTTCAATGAATCAATAAATACGAGAGTCTGCAAAATTCATTTCAGTTTCAATTGACTTATAAGGGAAACACACCAAAAAAGAAATAGATAAAACTATACAATTACAACCTAAAACAAGATGTCAATGTTGGAAACAGACTACTCCATTGATAGAGAAACATAACTCGGACCAACTCGGGATTATTGAGTTTGCCAGCAGGGGAATTCTCATCTGAAGAGGCAAGTACTCCCTGAAAGAACAGTACATGAGGTTTATGTAGGTTTCAGGAAATGAAAAAAGAGTAGAGGACAGGGCTCAAGTTGATTGGTTGAGGTCCCTACTAATGGGGCTCAAGCCTGATCCTGTACAATAATTCTTACCAGTTGTAAGGTTAGGAGTTTCTGTATAGAAGGATAGGGGGAGATAGTGTTTCTCAGAGCAAGTTGCACAACAGGATACCATGATTATGTCCTCATTTGGATTAAAATTTTAAGCACTAATGGGAGAGTACAGACATATATATGTGTGTGGGGAAAATGGAGTGATACTCAAAATGAAGTAGCTCTGGATCCACAAAGGTGAAAAGTAAAACTGTTCATTTCTCTAGGTTCCTAAAACTAAACTATCCCAAAACAAAAGTACTGGGTAGAGAATCTTTCCAAGGGGTCCTCAAAAAAGCAGAAGACCTGATAATGAGGCCCTATGTGTGGCTAGTATCATTCTAGGTTCACTTTCTCAAAGCCAAATTGGCTACATTTTCCTCTTAGAATAACTCTCCATTGGGGTTAGGGGTATTTCTTCTCTAAAGCTATCAGTTTAAGATCCAATTGCAAATTTCTTCCACTGTTAGATGGTTTCCTTTAGATAATTAATTTTTTTAAAGGGATATAGGGATATCTAAGATACAGCAAGAACAGAAATACATTTCCCACCTCTCAAAACCTCAGAGGCACAGTCTCCCCTATACAAACTGATTCTCTGACCAGTGTGAATTCAGAGTCAGCACAGTTTCTCTGTAACATGGGTCCTACCAAGTTCACATCATAATGAATCATCACTGCTGGATGAGTCCCCAACTTAGTTACCATTGGCCTAAATTCTGTAGGGCACTCTTCACTCCTAGGGGCATTGATGCTGGATTGTCCACAAAATGCAATGTAGATTCAACTCCCAGACTACCAGACAACTTACTCTCTTGGCTTTTCAAAATTTCACAAGATTATAACCTTCAACTTTATCTAAAACAAAAGAACAAATTTCAAGGGGAAGAACTAAGTCCATGATCATGGGGGCATGCCTTCCCTTTTCAGATACCACCTTGCAGGAAGAAGTCAGCCCAAGAGAAGTCTTAACCAAGAGAAAAGAGGATGAGGCCAACAGATGTCTTTCTGGAGGCATTCTCATTTCCAGTATTCATTAAAGAGCCCATTATTCAACAATTGATTAAGAGGTCAGAATCAGCCACAGAATGTACATATACCCTTGAAAATCTCTCTAAGGTATTACCATTATGTGTCATCTTTGCTCTCCCAGAAGCAGGCTCTCTAGTCTCTTCCACATGAGGAGTTGAATCAGCAGCACTCTGCCCATGCTCACAGGGCCTAAGTTCATTGGCCAGTCTCTCTCATTACAGAGATAATTTGGAGAGAGGAGGCAGTAACAGCTGGAAGTATCAGGAAAGGTCTCATTTAGAAGGTGGCATGTGAGCTGGGCTTTGAAGAAAATGAGAGATTTTAGGAAGCATAGGTGAGAAAGCATGCCAGTCAAGAGAGATGCCTGTGCAAAAGTGTGGAAATGGGAAATGGAATGTCAAAGGAAAGGATCAGCAAGGAGATTAATTTGAAGAGTACAGAAGTTCTATGTAATAAACCTGGAAAGGTAGGCTGGATCTAGGTTGTGAAGGGCTTTACATACCAAACAAAAGACTGTGCACTTGATCCGAGAGGCAAAAAGGAATGCCTAGAAGATATTTGTGTCAGGACAAGGACATGTCTTGTGCAGGAGAGAAGGAAATGCAGACAGCATGCAATGTGTACCACATTCACAAGAGCCCAGATTCACTGAAGATAAGGTCTGTTTGTAGAGAGTGTGGCTGTAAAGCAAATGGGACCAATGTGTGTGGAACCTGCAGGTCTGTTATGTTTCTGTAAGTCAAGACAAAAAGAGGAGGAGAGGTGGAATTAGTGGAATGGCCAAAGCAAAGACAAGGCAGAGCAAGAAGTAAAGGAGAAGTCAGAAATGGGAAAGGATGGGGTGAGGGATCATTACAGGAAGAGGACAGAGAGACCAGACATAAATAGTAAAGAAGGAAAAGAGATGGAGGCAATCCATCCCCCCCACCCAGGAAGATCATGCCTTATGCTGCCTGTTGTCAAATCATGTCTCCCACCCATCCTACACTGCTCCAATTGAATTCTTAAATTCATGGGCAGGATTGTCCATTTACCCATATTAAATTCCACTCTACTAGACTGTGTCAGTGTAGTTGTTTGGTCATTCAATTGCATCCAACTCTTTGTGGCCCTCTTACTATAGGGTTTTCCTGGCAAAAATACTGGGTTAGTCTGCAATTTCCTTCTCCAGCTCACTTTACAGATTAGAAACTGAGGCAAACAGAGGTTAAGTGACTTTCCAAGGGTCACACAGCTAGTGAGCGTCTAAGGCTGGATTTGATAAACTCAAGTCTTCCCCACTCCAGGCCAGTGCTCTATCCATTGAGTCACATAGCTGCCTTATTAGAGTTAGCCCATTGTTTTAGCACATAAAATATTTCTTGATCCTGACTCTCATCCCAAGTGTTAGCATTTCAGCTTCTGAACCTCAAACTATAAGTTTGCCATCTGTGATTTTATGCATAGTATTAATAAAAATGTTAGCTACATAAGGCCAAGAGATTCCTGGGGCCCTCAGCTCAGACATCCCATTAGCTGAAATTGTCCTGGGAATGAATATTCTCTAGGTTCAGACATTTAAAAATCATGAACCAACACATATCTTCTCTATCTTGTCCACAAGAAGAGAATGATAGACTTTGTCAAATTATTTGCTGAGTTGTAGGTATACCATACAGATAGGGACTCTTCCTGTGATTTCATTGGTTAAAGGAACTCCCAGAACAGCAAAATCCCTCTATCATTGGACATGAAGGCTTTTTCTGCAACTTACAGTGTCAGAGTTACCTAGAGCTTGTCCAGATTCACACAGCCAGGATGTGTCAAAAGTGTGGCCCTGAATCTAGGTCTTCCTGGCTCCCAAGACAATTCTCTATTGACTATATTGCTGCTGTCTCTCTGTGAGGGAAACATACAGAAAAATAAAATAGTCTCTCCCTCAAGAAACTTACATTCTATTAGGGAGACAAAACATACAGCAAACACTAAGTAATCCTGTGATCTTGGACACCCCCCCAAAAATGGGAGAATCTGCCATAGACTGAATGATCTCTAAATTCCCTTCCAGTCCCAAGATTCCATAGGGGATGGCAGGGTATGAAGCAGTTTCAGGTGATTAATACCCAAATGCCTCAGATATTTTTACCTTTTTTCTAAATGTATTTCCATTTAAATAGATTGGAGAAAACTATTTTAATCAAGTCAGCTGACACCAGTGGACATCACTTACACGCTAGTTTAATCTGATCTTTAAAAAGCACAATGAAACTGCCATGAATTCAACAGCCAAGAATCAGAGTTGAAAGGGACCTTAAATTCATCTTGTCCAACCCTGCCACTTCGCAAATGATAACTAGGAAAAATATACAGAGGTGTTAATTTAGAAGACTAGCGAAAAAAGACTGTCTATCAATGGGCCCTGCTGTTCCTCCAGAAACTTCGTATCTGACTCCTCTATATCCAGAGAGACATACCTTGATTCAGGTTTTGTATTAGTACCACCTACTGTAAAAGACTCCATGGAAATATCCTTAACCATTTCCTTTCTCCTCTTTAACATTTTCCACATTAAGAATGAAAAAGATATGAGCAATTAGGTAGCACAGTGGATAGAGCACCAGTCATGGACTCAGGAGGGCTTGAGTTCAAATGTGACCTAAGACGCTTGTGTGTGTTCATTCTTCATTGCTGAAGAAGACCATGCCATCAGAGAAATGATGACATGACTTGCACTTGACTTTGTTTTGAATGAGGGAGGACTGTGCAGGTCACCAGCCTCACTTCTCCTCCACAGCCATCTGAATCCAGTGACCAGATATTCATCAGGATGACTGGAGATGACCCAGGATGAGGCAACTGGGGTTAAGTGACTTGCCCAAGGTCACACAGCTAGTGAGTATCAAGTGTCTGAGGTGAGATTTCAACTCAGATCCTCTCGACTCCTGCACTGGTGTGCTATCCACTGCACCTCCTAGCTGCCCCTCCTAAGACACTTATTAGCTGTGTGAAACTGAACAAGTCACTTCATCCCAATTGCCTCCAAAAAATAACATAAAAAATCACCAACCTCATCTCTGACAGGATTTGCCTGCTACCTCCACTCCAACCAAAAGAACCATTCTGTAGAAGAAAGTTGTTTGCTTTAGGGGGCCTGATTTTATTTCTTGGCATTTTAATAAAATCTGATTTAACTGACTTAGGTTAAATGACTGGGTCATACAGGCAGTAAATTGTAGAACTGGGATTTGAGCTCCTAACTACAGATCCATTCATTCTTTACATTTCACCGGGCTAGGTTCCCACCCATCTGTTCTCCTTTCCTCATATTTCCAGCATTTAACACAGTGCCTGGCACATAGCAAGGAGTTGCTAAAGGCTTCCTCTTTCCCAAGTATCACAAGACTAGTACTTTTGTATCACAAAGCAGCAGAAAGTAAAGGAATGGAATGATCTCAAATAAAAGTTTCAAAGATCTATGGTCAAATGATTCAGAGAGTGGGGTAAAGTAGTAGAGAGAGCAATGCTCAGAGATGCTGAAGTAGAAAGAGTTACCTGGAATGGATATCAAGGAATGATAAGGCACTAGGGTAACACCCAGAGTACATGCGGAAGATGAGCTGGTTCAGTGAGCAGTCAGGGATGCTGGCAAAACCAGGCAGAAAACTGAGGACAAGATGAAAGCAGATGTTAGGGATGCAGACCAGGTGTGCACAAACTTAAACAAAAATGAGAAAGGAAAACTGGTTGCCATGCAACAGCCCTTGTTTCTGCACAGTTTCCTTTAAAAACAGAAAACAAAGAAACAGAGAAAAAGCAGTGAGTAGATATCCTCTAGCATAACTCATTTGCTTTTCAAATGGGCTGATTTTTTCAGAGATAGGGGAACCAGACAAATATTTTTTGTACCATTGGTACCAAGAAGAACCATCTAGTTGTGAGTGAGAGACTAAAAACTCTCCTCATTTCCCCAAATTGGAAATATGGCCCCAACTTAATCCCACCATTAGAGAGAGTAGGTACTCCATGTCTTCCTGGAGCTACTTTTCCCCCAGTGCACAGCGCAGAGGAATTAGTAGTAGTGAACACTTGCTTTTCATTAGAACCTTGTTGCTCAGTCGTGTCTGACTCTGTGACTCCATTTGGGGTTTTCTTGGCAAAGATACAGGAGTGGTTTGACATTTCCTTCTCCATCTCATTTTTCAGATGAGGAAACTAAGGCAAACAGGGTTAAATGACTTGCCTAGAGTAACACAGCTAGTAAGTGTTTGGGCCTAGATTTGAACTCAGGTCATCCAGACCCAATGCTTTATCCACTGTACCATCTTGCTGCCCGCATTAGAGTTAGGAATGTGGGTAATAATTTGAAGATGTTTTCTGTTTTGGTTCACTTATACAATAGGATAAATGTTTTCCCGATTTCCTGGCTAAGTTCTTCTCCTAAATTCTTTCTATAGCATTCCCATGGACTTCCAGATAAAGACATCCTATCCTACAGTGCTGTAGGTTCTAGGAAACGTCACACTCAATATCAACTATCTACTGGAATGTTAAGGGGGCTGGAATCCAATTATAAACAACCTGATGGGAATTGAGACATCTGGGCATCTTGCACTTAAAAACAATAGTGATAATATTGTCTTAAATATTTTTATTCAAATATAACCCCTACACAAAATTTTATGTAACAGACATAACTTAAATAATGATTTAAAAATTATATCCTTGGCAGTTCTTTGTGGTATTGTCCTAATTCTATAAGCATTTCGCCATATGACCACTACACATTTCAATACTTCAAGAATGCATCTCAATGGAACTCAACATTTATTAAGCTCTTGCAAAACATGATGGTAGGCAGGAAGAGGGACAGTGAAAAACACGGAAGTGAAACTCCTCTTCAAGAAGCTTGACTTCTACCACAAAGAGGTTACTTTAGGTAGTGAGCACTTGCTCCTCTGAGGTAGCTAGGGGACGTAGTGGATAAAGCAATCAATTGAGAATCAGGAAGATTTGAATTCAAATCCTGCCTCAGACACTACTGTAGTCATCACTTAACGTCTGTTTATCTCAGTTTCACCTGTAGAATAGGGATAATTACAGACTATATCTCCCAAGGGTGTTGTGAAAATAAAATGAGAATGTGAAAGGAATCGTGAGGTTCATATTAATTGATATATGTGTAATGAATTTTAGATTTCCAAATTGCCTCTTCTGGCTTGTGAGTCAGAGGCTCCTGATACAGCTTGAAATGATCGATCAAACCCTTGACAATGCTCTCACAATCACCGCATTCTTGTGCTTGTGTACCGTAAGTGAAGCAAATCAAAGACTGTAGAACCTGTTCCTATCAGAGCTCTGGTCCTGTGACACAACGAGTACTGATCCCCAGGGACTCAAAACAATACTGTTCCCACAGTGGATTTATGGGCTTGTCATGGGAAACCACTGAGGCCTTGGGAAAGGAGTGTTTGTAATCCTTCTCCCATTTCTTCTCCACTTTTGATTTATGTATATAATCTCTGCCTTCACTACAGCAAGGGGGAATTCTGATTAGGAGAATTCCCAATTTGCAAATCTGTTCCTCATAGCAGAGCTAATTAAACTACTTCTTGATTACTGGTACTCCTGTCTTTGTGTGGCCCTGAGAATTCCCAGGTTGGAGATTGGCTCAGTAAAGTCCTATAACAAGGTCATATTTGTAAAGCACTTTGAAAACTTTAACATCTTATATAAAATGTTGGCTATTATTATATGTGCAGAATAGTTTTAGGTTATAGGAGTCAATGATAAGGCAACAAGCTTTTTTTAAGCACTATGTGCCAGGGCAGCTAAGTGGCAAGCACTGGACTTGGAATCAGCAAGGCTTATCTTCATGAATTCAAAGCCAGCCTCAGATGCTTACTAGCTGTGTGACCCTAGGCAAGTCACTTAACTCTGTTTGCCTCAGCAACTCATCTATAAAAGGAGCTGTAGAACGAAATGGCAAACTGCCCCAGTGTCTTTGCCAAGAAGAGTCCAAACAAGGGGTCATGAGTTCAGATATGACTGAAAGCACTGGATAACAAATGTGCCAGGCACCATGCTTAGGGCTGAGGATACACAAAGAAAGGCAAAAAAGCAACTCCTGGCCTCAAGGAGCTGACATTCCAACATGCAAATAACAATGGACTTAAAAGACCTAGATACGTGAATGGAAGGCAATCTTAGAGGGAAGACACTGGGGTGGGGTGTAAACTGGGGAAGGTCTCCTGGATAAGGTATAATTTGAGTCTTGAAAGAAGTCAGGAAAGTCAAGATGGAGGTGGGGAAGAAGAAAATTTCAGGTATGGTTTACTCATCTTTGAATAATATTTTATTTATTTATTATTTATTTATCTTATTCATTCATTTATTTTTTAAATTTATTTTTCCTCAATTACATGTAGAAACAATGAACATTAATTTAAAAAAAATAAATTTGAATTAAATTTTATTAAATTAAATTTGAACTAAATTTTATTAAATTAAAATTGAATTAAATTTTATTAAATTAAATTTAAATTTTATTAAATTAAATTTGAATTAAATTTTATTAAATTAAATTTAAATTTTATTAAATTAAATTTGAATTAAATTTTATTAAATTAAATTTAAATTTTATTAAATTAAATTTGAATTAAATTTTATTAAATTAAATTTAAATTTTATTAAATTAAATTTGAATTAAATTTTATTAAAATTAATTAAGATTAAAAATTTTAATTAAATTTCATTAAACTAAATTAGATTTAATTTTAAAATTTAAATTAAAAAAAATCTGAGTTCTAAATTCTTTCCCTCCCTTCCCTTTCCCCTCCCTTTGACAGTAAGCAATTTGATAAAGGTGAAACACGTCAGACATGGTTTTCAGAGGCTGCTATAGCCAAGAAAAAACATCATCACCAAAAGCAAAACAGAAAAGAATCGCTGGGATGTAACCAGTATTCCAGAGAAGCCTCTCTCAATTCAGACTGGTTCCAGATGACTCAGCATGGAGCCAATGACCAATCAAAAATCTCTCTAGTTTGGAAAGACCTTCCAGATCTTATACTTTAAATGATGCTGTGGCACTGCAGTAGAGTTAAGTAGTAGCAGAAATTATACTAGTTACATAGTTCCTACTCTGTGCAAGGCAGTATGCTAAGCATACATCTCATTAGTTCCTCACAACAACCTTGGGAAGTAAGTGCTATTATTCTCGCTATTTTACATTTGAGGAAAGTGAAGCCAACAGATGTGACTTGCCCAAGGTCACACAGCAAGTGTCTAAAGCCAGATTGGACCTCAGCTATTCCTAAATCCAGGCCCAGTACTCTGTTCACTGTACTGGTGGCTAGTCAAAGTAAACTTTAAATCAATTGACAATAATATCACAACGGCACATTGTCCAAGGTCCCTGCTGGATGAGCCTCATTCCAATGAGTCCCTGATAGGTTTGATATTTTGAACAAAATAAGATATTCATGGGTCATTCAACAGTAGGGAAAAAGAGATTCGCTTAGGCATAGAAGGAGGACATTCAGTAAGAAGAGGCCTCGAAGAAACTCTGAGTTAACTCATGAGGTGAGGTTCTTTTGCCCAGGGTGCCCATAGTGCCCTATCAGATGGGCAGAGCTCCTTCTGGCTGCCTTGTACCACAGCAACCATTGCACACCAACAGTCTGAACCTCCAGGTTCCTCAAACCAAACAACAGTAGAGGATGATTTACCTTTTAGGGAAAAATGATCCTTAATGTGCATGGGAAGGAAGTTTAAGGTATTTCTCCATGCAGAGCACACCCTTTAGTGGTAACAAGTGCTTTTCACCACTTAAATGACTTCAGGGGTACTGCCAGTCATCCGTGACCTCTAGTATTCAAGAGGGCTGATATATGCAGTAATAAAGGAAGAAGTGAAAAGCTAAAATAAAAATATAGTAAAAACAAAGCAAACTGTAAATTTCCTGCAGAAAAAAATACAGCCTGGAGAATCCCACGAAGGTCCAAGTTCTAGGTCTAAAAAACCTATGTGTGGTGGGCGGTGCCAAATCTTTGCAGTTCAAAGTGGGTGTCTCAATGTAAAAAAGGTGAGTAAGGCCAGGAACTTTAGAGTCCAAACACAGATGAGGATACTTCCTCCGTAGTCAGTGATCCTCAATCAGAGGATCCTTGTTTCTGCCTGATGCCCACCCCTGGTCGTTGCTGCTGAAGCCTGAGTTTCTGCCTGCTGCCCCTGGCCTCTAGCCTCTGAGACCTACGTCTATGACTTGCTTCTAGCCACGGCAGCTGAGGCCTGCTGGTCTCTTGGGAGGTGCAGATTTTAGCATCGTCCTTTCTATGGTCTCCCCTCCAATGGTTTGCACAAAATAATAACAAAATCCATTTGACAAAATTCTGGTTGGTTTCTCAAATTGCAAAGGAAAAACCAAACAAAATCTCAGCTCCTTCAGCACAGTTGTCAGACAATCCTAAAATGCCTTGGTTTGCATTCTTTCGCTATTGGGGTCCCTCATGCTACCCCTGGGTGGGGTACCATGGCTACCTACACAATTATTAGGACTGAGGATTGTTAGTACACTTGTATTGTCATTTCCTAAAAAACTATTCAAAATTAAACAGTTTACACAGATGCAACTCCCAAAAAGCTGGTAAGTCTCCCTACATCCCACCGATGACAGATTCGTGACCATTACCAATACAAAGGCAAGGGTTTCACAAATCTTTTTTTTAATGAGGTAAAAATCTCTTTCTAGATCTCACCAAATTCATTCCTTTTGGGCTGCTTTGAAGGTAAACTAAGATCTGAAGAGGTCACCTAGCAGAACTTGGAGTAGGCTTAAAGAAACTAGAATGTTCAACAAAAACACCTTCAAGGTGAAATCTTTAAGGACACAGAACATACTCGCATTGGCCACAAGCAGTTTACGCTCTGATCTCCCAAGAGCGAAGGGTGCCTCAATGAAAGCAGCCACTCACTTTCACGAAAAATACCTTCGAAAGCATGAAGGCTAATGAGGGCTCACCTTCCTGGGGTGCTGCCTATTCCCCTCCCCCACTCCCTACTCCATCAAGGAGCTCACAGTGCTTTAGTCCCTCTCACAGAACTAATCATTCTAGGTTGAGCCTGACTCAAGCCAGTCCGCATGTGGTCTTGGTTCCGTAGTGGAACGAAATGAGACACTCGAAGGTCATTCAACATTTAAGAAAAAGAAATTTATTTAGCCACAGCAGGAGAAGGATATTCGACAAAATAGGCATTGAGGACACCTGGATCTGATTCAGCTGAGTGAAGCTGCCTTGCTTGAGTTGTCCATTATTTTCTACCAGCCAAGCATCAAAGAGAGTCCCTGGAGCTCCTCAGTTTCCTTGTACTCAAGTGACCAACAAGTGATGTCAACAGCCGGAACCTTTATTCCTGGCACGCAAAGCTGAGTGGTCTCAGAATCTTTTATTCAAGATTCTTGTTCTTTTTTTTTAAAGAAAAATTGCATGAGGACAAGGGTTGGGATATATTTCTTACCAGTCCATACCCTGGGTTCAAATGGACTGCAGGACTGGGCTTAATTTCAAGAACCTTCTCCCCTCAAAAAAGTTATTGTTACTTTGGCTTATTTTGCCCCTACCCAGAGTTTTCCCTGGGAAGTCTCCAAATACAGTATAACTTGTGCTGAGGTCTACACAGATGTGGGTAATAGGGTCTTAGCACCAAATGCAACACTTATGCTTGTTGTGATTGCTTTGTGTCTAGTTTTTTATTGGAACTCTCAAAGGGGAAGAGACAGTGGAAACAAGGCTACTTCTCATACGAATGGAATCCATCAACACCACCTTCTATTATCACTTTCTACCTGAATTCTACATGACTTCCTAGTACCAATTTTCAGTGTCCCTAAGTAGTTTGTGGTTGTGGCTTGTTATGTGTGTGTATGTATGTGTGTATATGTGTGTACATGTGTGTATATATGTGTATGTATGTATATGTGTATTAGAATGTGTGTGTATGTATATGTATATATGTAAATATAAATATGTGTATAGTGTTTATATATAAATATATGTATATATACATATATACACACATGCACGTATACATACATTATGTGTGTGTATTGTCAGACATGCTAGATGCCAGAACCAAGAGAGGAATAAACTTTTGTTCCCTGAGCACATCCATCTTGTTCCCACAGCTGAAGTAGAGATTCTAGCTGCCTGGAGTCTTATCAATAACATCTGGTGAGCTCATCTAGCATTTCTTTGTAGGATCATAGATTTGAAGAAGGAAAGGAACTTAGAGGCCATAAAGACCATCCCACTCACTTTATAAATGAGGAAACTGAGGGTTAAGTGCCCTGCCCGGATCACACAAACTAATGAACCAGATCTGAAACTCTGGTCTTCCTGACTCTAAACAGAGTGATCTACTCAGTGCACTACCCAGCTATTACTTTAGTTGATGCTCTCTGAAAAAAAATACCCACCTGGGGCCTCTGTTGTGATTACCAACAGAGAGCCTATCATCACTGTGGCAACTCCAAAGGCTTCAGTGATAGTTATTAAGGGTCCCTTCGACTAGGTCACTGATTTTCTGGCTGTCACAGACTGAGACTGGGGAGTGCTCTTAGTATAGAGAACCAATTTCAAGGAGTTCCACTGAAATCTCAGTGACAGACAGGAACAATCTCCCTCCATGGCATTCATGCCAGCATCACTGATTACACCTTGTCCAGATCAGAGGACAGCTTAGTTGCCTTCCATGGCATTTCTAATGAGGTATTCCAAAGAGGAAGGGACTACCAGTCTGCAACCTGTAGATTAATGAAAAAAAGATCCTATAATCTCCTTTGCCTTATTGCAATGTCTTGTGGCCACATTCCCTTGCAGACAAGATTGTCAAGAAAATGACCTTTAAAAGAAAAAGCCACAACTGTTCCCATGAGACGTGTGATGTAGCAGATCAAATACTTTTATGAGACAGTCTGAGACTTCGCCTCTGCCACTGAGCTGCTCCATCATGACAGTCTGTTTCAATTATTTAAACATGACTGGTTGTACAAAAGAGAGAGGCTCTGTTCCCTTTGTACTCACTCCTTCCATTGGCAGAACAGAGAAAACTCCTGCATCTATATTTTTCCTAGCTAGAAAAAAAGTGTAAATGTAAACTTTTTTCTTTGAAAAGCAAATATATAGATATTTCTGAGGAGCAAACATCCATTTCACTCCACAGGAAATGCAGAATGTACAAAGGACTCACAGGAGCCCATCAAAAGACACAGCAAACATACAAAGCACTCACATATGACTGAAATAAGACCTTAATTTTTAAATATCCAGGATGGTTAGGCTCACACCCTTTCACCTGTGGGACATAAAACTTCAAGCAGTTAAAGTGCCCACTGAAGGTCTCTTAAGTGCAAGCCCTCACTCCAAAGAATTATATTAGCCATTGTGTTCAATTTTATCTGACCTACTGATCATTAAAATATTAAAATAATCCAGAATTTGGTACCTTTAGATTGAATTAATTAATAAGGATTTGTTCAGTATTTACTATATATTAAGCGCTTATTTCAAGGGATAGCAAAAAAAAAGTGAAGGCTGTCTCTGCCCTCAAGGAGCTTATATTCTAATGGAAGATAATTCATATTAGGGAGTGATGGCCAAGGAAGGCTATTTTCATTTGGAAAAGTCACTGGGATGGTGAGTGGAGTCTAAAGAGACTCCATTCTGTAAGAATGGCAATATTTGTTTGATTATGGTTCCAGAATTGAAAGTCTGTGCCCAGTGGGTCAAAGGGTACACAACATCTGGTGAAAAGATGCTGGGGAAATAAAATGAAGCATGGCTGGGGTCTCTGGTTCAGATGGTAAGGCAATGAGCAGGAAGATAACAAGGATATTAGAATCTCCAGATCCATTTCTCTATCACAGCATAGCTCTTTATGGACCCCTGTTATCTGTGGGTCATCCAGAATATAGTGACTGCTTAGACCAACCTTGTTGCCTGGGGATAAACTACCCGCATGTGAAGTTTCCTGAACCAAGCTAAAGCAGGGCAAGGATGGCACAGAAGTAAAAGAATCAAAAAAAGATTTTGGTCCCTTGTTGTGGAATTATGTCCACTAAATTGCATTATGTACTATCAATAAATTCTGGAAATAGATAAAATGTGTATCTTAAAGCTTAACTCTCTTAAATACTCAAACACTGCAAAAACAACATGGATGAAAACATGCATATGGGGCAGATTATAACAAGCTCCTAGATGAAGTTTTTTTGTTTAGTACTGACTGGTACTGATACTAAAGACAGAAAATTAGCTCATTGTGCCCAACACTAAGTGGGAAGAGACTGGCCTAGACCCCATTCAATCAAGAAACATTGTACTAGATGCAAATACAGAAAAAAATACAATAAATGAAACCATCCCTACTCATAAGAAGCTTACATTCAATGATCCTAAACTGCTTCATGACAAAAAAGAATTTTAAAATACTCATATGAAAACATTTTCTAAGTGGAAACTATAAGACAGAGGAGAAGGGCTGTGCCTCAGATTTCATTGGCAAAGAGCAGTGATGTCAAATAGAAATAGAAATGGGGACCACTATACATATTGATTTAAAAAACCACATATTAACTTTACCTATGTATTATATAGGTATATAATATATGCATAAGGTATAATATGTGATATGTTATTTTATAATGTAGGTATAAGGCATAATAATAGATGTAAGACTTCTAGAGCCTGATAATAGCTGTCTCAAATACCCACATAATATATTATATTTATATTAACCTATTACCTATGCTCTATTATGTTTTTATCTATTTTGTTGAATTTTCCAATTGCATTTTAATCTGGTTGTGTATTTGACACAGGTTGGGTGGTTTGTCCTTCATTCTCAAAGAGGACCATGACTTCAGGAAATCTGGTATAAGGAACTCTATGCAGAGGAAATTCCCTCTACCAATGCAGGTTGCCACCTTCTATGCAATTAGACAGTTGGCTAGAAATTCAGATCCTGATGCCTGGATCACAGAGCCAACATGTGGCACAGGCCCTACTTGAACAATTTATTTTGGCTTTGAGACCAGTTTTCTATCCATTATTCTCTGATGTCCCAAAAAAGGAAATTATATTTAGTAAAAATATTAGGAAATTGACTTAAGGTCATAATTCTGGTAAAAATCAAGGAAGTCTATATGATTAATTCAAAATCCTTTGCAGACATGAGCTTATACAGTACTGAAAAAAAAAACCTTTCCCAAACTCAAACCCATACCCCTGCTGACTATGTGTTAACTGCACTATTGTTGAGGTTAAGACTCTGAAACTATAAACCTTGAGATAAGTCTGGTGATATGGAGTCAGGAATAACTTCAGACTTCTGGAGCCTGATAGAGCCAAGTTTCAAATACCTATCATGGCTCTTTGAAGGAGTCCAGAATGAGAAGGCATTTAAAAGGCATAATCCAAAGACTCCATGAAAAGGAAAATACTGATTTTTGATGCAGCAGTGCGCACCCCAAGAGGTTGCCCAGCACTTGTACATATTTTTTTCTTTATCATTCCTTCTCTTTCTTCTTCCCCAGAAACTCCAGGTTATCCTAAGAACTAAAATTAGGCATACTTTGCTTGCCTGATGTCAGCAGTCGATCTGTCTTCACAGCATTTACGTGACAGAAATTCATGTTCTGCTTTTTAAGCACAATGATAGTGAACTGGTGGGCAAACATACCTGATTAATGATGTGTGCATACATATACTTTAGGCTTTGTATAATTTCATTATTTTATCCTTTAATTTTACTCCTGTGTGAAGCACTTTTCTTCTGTCTTTGGGGCATCATTGAAGTAGAATTGGCAGAATGTCAGGAAACAGAGTTTAGAGAGTGGGAGAACCTTGTACTACATCAAACTCACTTTGGTCCAGCACAGGAATTCTATGGGGAAATCAAGAGATAAGATTATGGACTGACAGAATTTAGAACTAAAAAGGACCTCAAAAGTCCATTAGTTTACATCCCTCATTTTACAGATAAAGAAACAAAGAAATTCAAGAAATGTAATAACAATTTGTCCTTGGATCCATCTTCTGTACTGATTTACACATGGAGGCTGATAATGTTTTCATTACCTGACTTTTTTAAGAGTAATGAGTTTTTGATGCCTTTTTTCTCTGATACGGCTCTCACTTCCCAATGACTGTCCTCCAACAATATGCTCTCTTACACCAAAAAGTATAATTACAAAAAACCAAAACAACACATTGGCCATGTTGCTTGGGTTTCCTTCTTACCCATTTTATTATTCTGTCCTGATTAAATTTTTTGCTATTTTGTTTATAATCCTGTATGGTCTCTTAATGGAAGAGACACTGGATACATAGATCCAAGCTGGATTTTAGGGTTTATCAATCTGTAATAGGCTGGTAGCTTGAGCTAGAAGAAAATTAGGGTTATCCAAAATAATCTGACACTAAACCCAAGAAATACATAATTCAGAGATGAGTGCAATATGTTGCAGAAGTTATGATTGATTATCTGAATGCCAAATACATTCATTTTCCAAATTGACCTATTTTTAAAAGAACAGCATGGTATTATTTTTGAGCATATCCTTGATGTTTAAGTTCACTCTCACAAATATCACAGAAACATCTTACATTAAACAAATAAAATGAAGGATCATGCAATACAACATTTACCCTTTGAAAGATCAGACTGAGTTGTAAAATCCCTTACTTGATATCAACATTGCTAAACAATTCCTTTTAGAACTTTTGTGTGAGAGAAGTCACCCAGTGATTGATGTCTGGACTTTTTCCTTATATTTTGTCTTTGATTTCTTTAGCCTCTGATTAAGGAAGGATAGATACCAGAACCACTGCCTGCTTCAGGTTTTGACTATAATTATTTATAGCATAAAGATAGACTATACCTATTTATCAGCATCATCTCTTTTACATCTATCCCAGCAGAAACCATGGTATTACCTGTATCGGATGCAACAGCTTTCAACTGCCAAGATCATGCTGACATACTGCAGATTAATAGTAGCTAGTATGTTTCAGTTATGGTATCTTCTCCACAGGGGATTTAGCCTCATTCAAGCTAGGCATCAAAGCACAATTCAGGATTTTTAGAGCAAGTAGACCAGAGGGAATTTGCTGCAAGTGGTAGGGTATGCCTGCTGCAGCCATGCCTTGTAAGCCTGAGATAAGCTAAGCTAAGTCAGGCCTGACTCCATGTTGAATTTAAGGTTCGTTACTCTCTGTGGTGAAGTAGGTAGGGAGATGGTGAAAATTATGATTGACTCCAGCCGACCCCACGAAAAGCTATCCAAAGAAGAAGTAAATACCTTCAGCTGTGTTGGACATTGGCTATAAAAGGGGAGGGGGGTAACATCACACACACGCACACACACATGCACGCACAAGCATGACACGCACACAATACTCTCCTTCTCTCTCTCTCTCTCTATCTCTCTCTCTCTCTGTCTCTCTCTGTCTCTGTCTCTGTCTCTCTCTGTCTCTGTCTCTCTGTCTCTGTCTCTCTCTGTCTCTGTCTCTGTCTCTCTCTGTCTCTGTCTCTCTCTCTCTGTCTCTCTCTCTCTGTCTCTCTCTGTCTCTCTCTGTCTCTCTCTCTCTCTCTCTCTCTCTCTCTCTCTCTCTCTCTCTCTCTCTCTCTCTCTCTTTCTCTCTCTCTCTCTCAGAAAAGGACCTGAATGTGAATAATACAAGAGATTGAATGTACGTAAGAAGGTGGAACGTTTGTCTCCAGAAGCTCTAGCTGTGGAACAATAACTATATGTGAACAGCTGCATAGGGAAGCGATAATTGCAAACAACCAGCATGGCTTGATCAAGGATAGGTCATGCCAGACTAGCTTCATTTTCTTTTTGGACTAGACTAAGCTACTAAGTAGTTGGATGTAGCTTGCCTCAATTTTAGCGTTTTGGTAACATACTCCATGCCATTCTTGGAAAGATGGGGTAATAAGGATCAAGTGATAATATAATCAGATACGCACAGAATTGGTTCAGATTCAAAGAGCAGATGTTAATGGCTCAGGGTTGTTGGAAGTGGTTTCCGGAGGAGGACTCAGAGAGCTGTGCTTTGCTCTGGGCTCTGGGCTGTTTAGCACTTAAATCAGTGACTGATAAAGGCAGGCATAGTTTGGTATGAGCTATAACCTAACTCCTGCCCCCATGCAAGTTAGGCTAATTTTTCCTTAAAATGTATTGAGATCATCCTTGAGACTTGGCTAACTTGGGGAATGAAAGGCTTCATTTGTTGATATGATTTTCTCATTTTCTAAGGTCATAATGACCTCAATGTACTAGTGCTCTTTCTAATGAAAGTGGTAGAAAATAATGAGTAGTTAAGGCAAGAGAGCTTCCCTCAGCTGAATCAATTCATGATGTCCTTAATGCCTATCTTTGCTGAATGTCCTTCTACTGTGGCAAAGGCAGCTAGGTGGTGCAGTAGATAGGGTGACAAAGCCTGAACATCAGGAAGAGTCGTCCTGAGTTCAAATCTATCCTCAGACGTGTACTAAATGCGTGACCCTAGGCAAGTCATTTAACCCTGTTGACCTCAGTTTCTCATCTGTAAAATGAACTGGAGAAGGAAATGGCAAAACACTCCCATATATTTGCCAAGAAAGCCCAAATGGGGTCACAGAGTCAGACATGACTTAACAACACCATTAGGGCTAAATAAATCTTCTTTTGTTAACTGTTTAAAGATTTTCAGTATAGAACCTAAAGTACCAGAGACTAACCTATGCCAGGCCCAGTACAAGATAGATGGTATGCTTACCAAAACCACAGATAAAGGCATGGATAACACAATGGACAACTGAGTCAGGATCCAAAAGAATACTCATATGTATTGTGAGCATTGGGGTGATTCTAAGATGAAATTCAATAGAAATAAATGCAAGAGCTTTTCTTGGCTTAAAAAATCATATTCACAATTATAAAAAAGAGGAGACTTGGGTAGATAGCATTTGCTCTAAAAAAGATCTGAAAGTTTTAATTTAATTAATTCCATTATTGTTTGACCATAAGCTCAATATGAGATAAGAAAGTGCAGCCAAAAATATCTAATGTTTTCTTCCTCTTCAGTGAGAGGGATGTAGCTTTCAGTAATAGGGAGTTTATAGTCCCACTGTCAGAACTTATGTATGGTATTTTTTTGGGTTTTTTTTGCTTCAGAAAGTCATTTATAAGCTGGAGTGCCCAGAAAAGGGTAACCAGGATGGTGACGGGGCCTTGAGTTCATGTCATGTGAGAATCTTTTGAACAACCCAGAGATATCTAGCATAAATATGAGAAGGCTCAATAACTGGCTTCAAAGATTTGAGTGGTTATCATGTGAAAAAAGTCATGTGTGTGCATGTGTGTGTGTGCGCGTGTGTGTGTGTCCTTCATTCTAGAAGAGGACCATGACATCAAGAGGATGGCATGACTTGCAGTTGACTTTGATTTGAGTGAGGGAGGGCTGTGCAAGGTCACCAACCTCATCTTCTTTTCCTGAGCCATCTGGGTCCAGTGTCCTGATATTCCTCAGGATGACTGGAGATGACCCAGAATGCAATGGGAGACCCTGGCCCTTTCAGGCTAAGGTCTTATAGCATTCTCACTTTGAGTGAGATACATCCATTCAGTGAATAGGCTTCTTTAAGTAGTTACTCAAATGATGACCCCTTAAATAAAAAAAAAAATCAAACTGGGAGGGGAAGACCAATAGGGTTCTTGGGTAAAAGACAAACAATTAATTACTGAAAGAAGTCTTATATTTGTTTTGTATAGGCCTGAATGGCAGAGCCAGAAACAATGAATAGAAGTTGCAAAGGGGAAAATTTAGGTTCGGTGTCCTGAAAAACGTACTAATAACAGAAGTCCAAAAATGTAAAGGCTGCTTGAAGAGATTATGGGTTCTTCCTCTTTAGAGTTAAGAACCCTTCACACAGGGGCTAGATAACCATTAGTTTTTGTCATAGTAGGAAATCTTTTTGTTTTGGAGTTGAACTAGGTGGCCACTGAGGTACCTTCCAAATCTCAAGTTTTGTAGTTTTGTTTCTTCAAATGAAGTCCAAAAGGTAAAAATCAAATTAAATTACTTTACAACTAACCTGAAGATGGAGCCTGGTGAGAAACATCTTTCTCCTCTAGGTCTTATTTATGGGTAAAACCTTTGCCCACTAGGGTTAGACAGGTCCCTGAAAGATAGTCCTGTGCTGCAGAGCTGTGTCTCTGTGTGTGCTGCCGGGCACCTTACTTAATGCTGCCAATATAAAGTAAGACAAAAGCAGTTCCTGTTCCTAAGGAACTCACATTCTTATCGGAAGACAACATATATGCAACTACATATAAACTCCTAAAGACTGGATTTTAGCTGAGATTTGAAGTAAGTCAGAAGATGGAGATGAGGAGGGAGGATATTCCCAGCATGGGGGAGAGCCAGTGAAAAGGCACACAGTGGGGAGATAATGTGCCATGTATGAGGAACAGTGAGAAGGCCAGTGTCATTGGAATGTAGAAGGAGTTTGAGGGCAGTAAATTATAAGTTTGAAAGGAGAAAGGAAGCATATGATGAAAGGAAGTCAAACAGAGGTTTTTATGTCCTGGAGGAAACAGGGAACCACTGCAGTTTATTCAATAGGAGGGTGACAAGGTTAGACTTGCAACTTAGGAAAAATCAATCTGACAGCTGAGCAGAGAATGGATTGGAGAAGAGAAAAAAACGAATGAGAAGGTTACTACAATAGTATAGTTGGGAAGCTCTGCAACAGAGCAGTGGCATTTTCAGAGGAGAAAAGGGGTATATATGAGAACTATCCAGATGATAGAAATGACAGGATTTGGTAACTGATTGGATATGGGAAGGGTGAGAGAGGATGACAAGTTGCCAGCCTGCAAGCATGGATGACTGGAGCATGTTGGTGTCCTTGACAATGATAAGAAAGTCAGGAAGAGAAGGAGTTTGGGAGAAATAGAATGAGTTCTGTTTGTTGGACATGTTGAATTTAAGATGTTTATGGGACAGGATTATTAGTAAGCAGTTGGAGATGTAAGGTTGGAGGTCAGCAGAGAAGTTCTGATTGGATAAATAGATCTGATAATCATCAACACAGAGATGATAATTGAATCCATGGGAGTGGATGAGATCTCCAAGAGAAATTATATTGAGAAAGAAAAGTAGAAAGTCTAGGACAGAGCCTTGTCAGACACCTACATTAGTAGGTGTGACTAGGATGAAGATCTAGTAAAGGGGACTAGAGAAAGAGGGATCAAACATGGAGAAGGAGACCAGGGAGATGCCAGTGTCATGAAACCTAGAGAGAAAAGAATATCAACAAAAGGGTGATAGATACCATGAAAGACTATAGAGAGATCAAGAAAGATGAGGTTTGAGAAGCCATTAGATTTGGCAATTAAAAGATCATTGGTATCAGAGGTACAACTCTAACACAACCACTCTAAGTTCAGGTTCAATTTTGGGACAAAATGGGGCCCTTATAAATCACTGAACCATTGACAAGAGAAAGATTACTTTTCCCTAACATAGTATGGATACCCAACAAGGATGAGTGGCACTTACCTTCAGCCTTGGTAAACATGGCTTCCCTCACCAGTTCATGGAAAAGTATCTTTTCAGCAGGCTATCAGAGTATAGCAACTCAAGTAGTCTCAAGCACTCAACAAGTCTGAGAGTCCCAGATCCTAGATGCCTGGGACTTTTATGCCCTTAGATGCCTAGGAAGGCATATCAAGAAATCCAAGATCAATCAGTCCCTGGGAACAGCTTTTTCTCCTTTACCTCTTCATGGTGTTGATGGGAGGAAGCTGCCTTCAGGAAACACTGTACCTATCACAACTGGTAACCTTGGAGAGGGCAGTTTCGATTAAATAAGGTTGGAAGTCAGACTGCAGAAGTTAAGGGTATAAGAGGAAAGGACATGAAGATTCCAACTTTAGATACCTATTTCAATAAGGTTAGTAATGGCAGAGAAAAGAGAGACAGGATGATTGCTGAGATGGAAGGAGGAAACTTAAAGTCTTTTGAAGAAAGGGAAGACATAGGTGTGTTGATAGGTGAAAGGAAGCACCCAGTAGATGAGAAGAAATTGAAGATTGTTAAAGTGTAGGGATATAGGCAGGGGTGAGGTGGGGTGGAATCTCTTGAAGAATATAGGCTAGAATGGCATTATTTATGCATGTAGAAAGATAAGCTTGTCTTAGCAAGGAGAAGAGACGCTTTTTCACGTGAGATACAATGGTGAAGGAAGAGATGGTGAATGGACTTCGGAAGAGAAGTTCAAGAGAGGCAAGTATGAACTTTTGAATGGAAGACTGGACACCTTCCTAGAACCATAGACATATGAAGGATACCAGCCTCTATTGTATCCCTTTATTCCCAATGCCTGCAACACTAAAGACTGCCAAGAGTGGACTTCCCTTGGTGAAATTCATTCAATCTCTCCTTAGTTGAGCTATGACCATATCTCAATTCCAGCCAAAGAGCTCATTTACTCTTGTATATTCTTTGTTCTAGTCTGTATAACATATACCAAGTGATTAATAAATTCTTGTTGAGAGATGGACTGAAAGTTTAGCTAGAGGCTTGAAAGATATATTGGAAACAGTTTGTAAAGGTCACTAAAAACTAAACAGATGAGTTTATCTTTGATCCTAGAGACAACAGAGGAGTGACGTGGTCAGATTTGTGCCAAAGGAAAATCACTGTAGCTGTAGTCTATAAGGACTGAAACAGAAAGGGATTTGAAGCAGGAAAATCAGTGCAATAACCTAGATCAATGATATCAAACTCAAATAGAAACAGGGACACTAGATCATATATATGAGTCTTGCAGGCCAGATATTGACTTAGAAAACCACATATTCATATTATCTGTGTTCCATTGTATTTTTATTTATTTTGTAAATATTTACTTTGTATATAATATTACTTTGTATATATTTGTTTTATATTTGGGCTGAGTGTTTAATACCCCTTATTCAGATGAGAGGTGATGGAGACCTGAATTAAGGTAAATAGCTAAATGCAAAAGGAAGCATCAGAGGCAAGAGATGTTAAAGACATAGAAATGGCAAGATTTGGCAAATGGTTGGATACTGGGTTGAGAAAGAGTAAATAACTGAGGATAATGACAAAATTATGAACTTGGGAAACTGGAAGAATGGTAGTGTCTTTAATAGAAATAGGAAAGTTTGGAAGAGGGGGTGGGGTAGGAATGGGGAGAGATAATTAGTTCTGTTTGGGACATATTGACTTTGAGTTATCTCTGAAATGTCTACTTTGAAATGTCCATTAGTTGATGACACAGCACGAAATCTCGGTCAAGTAACCTGGGTTGCATGCATATATATATACATGTGTATATATATATATATATATATACATGTGTATATATATATATATATACATGTGTATATATATATATATATATATATATATATATATATATATATATATTAGCTGTCTGCATAGAGATGATAATTAAGTCCATGGGAACTGATGAGATCACTGAGGATGTATATAGAGAGAAGAGAAGGTAACTCAGGACAGAACCTTGGGGAACTCCTACAGTCAGAGAATATGATATGATAAGTTATCAACAAATGAAATTGAGACAGGAGCACTTAGTTAAACAAGTGGGAGGATAACAAGGAGAGAAGAGTGTCACAAAATCCCAAAGAGAAGACAGCATCCTTGACAATAATGTCAGATGCTGCAGGGAAGTCAAGAATGATGCCAATTGAGAAAGAACCATCAGATCTCGTCATTAAGAGATCATCGCTAACTCTGGAGAGAGTAGTTTCAGTAGAGTGATCAGGTCAGAAGCCAGAATGTGAAAGGCGAAGGAATGGAAGGACAGAGCATGAAGGCTGCTAGAGGAAATTACTTTTTTTTTCCCAAGAGTTTGCTTGAGAATGGGGGAGAAATATAGAAAAGTAGTTTGAGGAGATGTAGGCTGGAGGGAAGTTTTTTTTTAAAAGATGGGGGAGAAATGGGCATAATTTAAGACAGTGAGTGTGGAACCAGCAGACAGAGAGAGGTTAAAGACTGGGGGAGGAGGGAGTTGGAGCATGATTAAAGTTGTCATTTCCTGGAAACAATGGGATGGGCACACGTTGGCCTTGGGAAGCTGGGTCTTTTAAGTATTAGACTTGAGGAAATAAGGAGAGAATAGAAGATGATACCACAGAGTTTTAAGATGAAGAAAACCAAATAAGACAGGTGGTGGTGGATAGCTTCCATTTTTCAATAAAGGAAGAAGGAAAAAGTGGTCTGAGAAGCTTGAGAAGAGAAGACAAGGTTAGGAATAGCTTTTGTGGGGAGTAAGAGAGGAATAAAAAGGATTGACTTCTGACCATTGAGCCCTGTTAAAGTTGGATAATATGAACGTGTACCTAGTCAGCATGACTTTGGGACTTCTTCTAGCTTACTCCGGAAGTATGCAACTAGGACTGGAGAAGGAAGATGGTGGGAATAAAGCGATCCAAGGCTAGAGTTTGGCAAGGGATGAGTCCTCACACACAGGAACGCTAGGATGAGGGTTTAGAGTAGACAACAAAGTAGAGTTAAATCGGTCAACTGTAGGACAGAGATTGGAAAGGCAGAACAATAAAGTCAAGACAGAGCTCTGCCTGAAAAAGGATCAAATGGTAGAGATGCTAAAGGTCATGATAAAGGCGAAGAATTTAAGTTTGGGAAATGGGGAGAAAAATGAAATGATAAATGGTTATGGTCAGAGGAATGTCAAAGTTTTTGATTAAGGAAGTGGAACACTTACAGGTAGTGGTGAGATCCAAGGTGCGAGCATCTCTGGATAATATATTCCAGAGATAATATATGTAAAGTGCTTTGCAAATCTTAAATCACTGTATTTGAGTTGAAAGAGGTACATTCCCTGCAGATCATTGTGTTCATGGGGGAAACATGAATTGTTGCCACAAAGAAGATGGGTCATTACTATATCAAGGCTATTTATAATATAGTTCTAATGAATCAAATGATGAATTAATCAACAATCGTTTCTTAAGTTCGTAATATATGCTAGGTTCTGGGGATGCAAAGACAAAAATGAAGCGGTCTCTATGTTTAGAGACTTTATATTCTACGGGGGTGACAATATTTGTACATATTAACAGGGATGTGCTGATACAAGTTTAACAGCTAGCTCTCTGGGGGGCAATGCATGCTTAATTCACTTGTAAGCTTAATCTATGTTATTAATATTTTCTCCATTTTCTCATTCTTAAGTCTGGACAGTCAACAATAAATCAAGCTCTGATTCGTAATGTTTGCTGATTTCTGAGGCAAATGTTCATGCTGCAAATTGTGACAATCGACCATCTCCAGTCCCAAAAGCTGGCTCCAGTGTACCCACTGTTTATAAGTATACACAAACTATATATATAAAATGACTTTTTCGAGGGAAAGGGAACAGGAAAAGTAGCTTGAGGGAAAAAGAAAGTTCTCAAGCAGGAGATGGTACCTGAGTTTTGGAAGAAAGAAGTGATTACAGAGGCAGCTGAAAACCAAGCAGATGAAGTATTGGACTGGAGTCAGGAAGACCTGAATTCAAATCTCCTCAGACATTTAATAGCTGCGTGACTTACTAGCTTTTGTAACTTCCATTTGCCTCAGTTTCCTCAACTATAAAATGGGAATAATAGCACCTACCTCTCAGCAATGTGAGAATCAAATGAAATATTTGCAACACAAACATTAACACAGTGCTTAGTCTATAATTGGTATTGTAGAAATGTTTATTTCCATCTTTTCTCTTTTCCCGTTACCCTTCATAGCTCATAGCACTTAGAGCTGGAAGAAACCTTAGAAAATGTGTCGAGAAGACACATTTGTGCACACACAAATTGAGCAATAGACATGTTGACCAAAGGACCACTGCATTTGGCGTCTTGTCCTGACTCTTCCCTCTTTTGTCTGCTGACTCTTTACTCTGGAATAATCTCTAATTACCTAGCTAATTGGAAAATTAGGAAACTTTAGAGCACCATGCCTCACTGTCAGGAATATCCATATATGCATATGACTTCAGACATTTTGACAGAGTTTTATTTTCCCCAAAGAGTGTGTCATTTTTTAACCTTTAAATACTGGGGATTCTTAAACTAGAATCTTTAGCACCCAGAAAGTTGAAAATCTATTTTAGAGTTCTCAACACTCTTTTCAAACCATTCTTCCTACTCTAAAATATATTCTGTCTAACCTGAGTGAGTTAGTAACGAGCTTTTAGGCATTGTGCCCCAAACTGTGAAAGGTAAATAACACACACCAAATTCAGACATACAACCCTGCAGTATGATGAAAATTGGAGGAGGGGGAATGATTGCCAATCGGTACAAAGACACACTAAGGAGAGAATGACATCTTCAGAGCACGCTGCTGAGCATGGGAGTTGTGTCTATGTGCATGAGCGAGGGAAGGGGAGAACTGAGTGGTTACACAATAAAGCTAGATTTTGAGGATATGGCTGGAAATATCCACAAAGGAAGTCAGAGCTCTATACCTCCCCTGAGTTGAAAGACTGCCTGTATCCTGGTGCCTGGTTATCATCTCTTATCAAATCTTTATTGAAGAAAGATATTTCCTCCCTTTTCTCCACCTCTTAATTTCTTTTTCTTTACTATCATTTATTATTTAACTCTATAAAATCTTTGAGATATAGTCTGCAGTGGAGATGTTAAGCAAATGAAGTTGGACTGTATAATTGCTCTGGGAAAGAGCAGAAGGTTAAGTCAATGGGCATTATTTATTATTAGATGTTGGGCCCCAGGAGAATCTGAAAGGGGGTGGGGAAGGAAGCATTTATAAAATTAAGCTGAAGATAGAAAAAAAAATGTTTTAATCCATTCTTTAGAATGCAATTATTTAAGGCATATTTTGGACACAATAAAAATAACTATCTTTTATTTTGTAACTTGTTTTCAGGGAGTCTGGCTTGCTTTCCAAACCTTTATCAGTTCTCACAATATGCCTCTCTCAAATTAAGACATTGGGTTCTGTGAAAAGAATTTTGAAAGGAGGAATTTTTTTTTAAGGGAGAAAAAGGCAAACTCTATAAACCTAAAGCTGATATTTGAAGTTGAATCTAAGCAAAATTATAGAACAGATTATGAAATAGATGGTTCAGAACCAGAAGGACAGAACCTCTGAGTTGGAAGGGACAGTCCATAATTGAAGAGGAATTCACATGAGTTTTCTCCCTGTTGGGATGTGAGCTCCTTGAGAATAGGAACTGCCTTTTTTTCTAGTTATATCTCTAGTACTTAGCATACTTTTTGTGCTGAATGCTTAATAAATATGTATGTCCAAAATGAAATCTATCTTTCTTCTTAAACCTGCTTCCTCCAAACTTTCCATCTACTATCCTCTTAGTACCATCCTTGACTCTTTCCTCTTTATAACTTTACTCATATCCAATCAGATGTTGTCTTTCTGAGTCTACCTCACACCATTCTTCATATCCATTACTGTCTTTGCACTTCTTCTACCTTCCTGGTTCAGGTCCCTGGGGCTATTTGTTTCCAGGCTCTTCCTTTTCTGATCTATTCATTAAACCATGCCTCTAAAACCTGCAGTGATTCCCTATTGCCTCTAGAATAAGACACAAACTGTACAGATGGTGCTCTCTGCTTTGTCCCCATCCACAAAAAAAATAAAAAACCAAAATCCTCACTTGATCCTTTTATTTATTTATATAATCCTAGATCTCTTCTGTCTGTTGTGGATAAATTCATTAAAATGACCATCTCCAGTGATGCCTCCTCTTTCTCTCTTCTCACTCCCTTACTATCCAGCATCTGATGCTATCATTCCACTGAAACTGCTCTCTCCAAAGTTATTAATGATCTCTTAATTGCCAAATCCAATGGCTTTTTCTCAGTTCTTATTTTTCTCTCTTAATTTAGATCTTTAACACCATTCATCACTGTCTTCTCTCTTTTTCTCTAGGTTTCCTTTCTTCTGGTTCTATTTTTTACTTGACTGCTTCTCTTCTCTCTCCTTTGTGGATCCTCATCCAGATCATGCCCTCTACTGTAGGTGCCCCAGAGGGTTCTGTCCTGTGCCCTCTTTTCCCACTATACTATTTCACTTAGTGATCTCATCAGTTCCCGCAGATTTAAAGCCCTCCACAATCTAAATAATATTTTTGTCCCCACTAAACTAACTTCCCTAAAGTTAACTTTCCATCTCCTATGTCTATTCATTTGCACAAGCCATCCACCACTGAGAAAAATGATTATTAGTAACCAATGATTTGGAGAGATCCAGAGTTTCCCCTTTTTTCTATAGACCTCATTTCAAAATTCAGTCTCTTGAAGGACATTACTGATAATGAGACTGAATTAATTCTTCTCAATCTTAGAGGACCGCTTATAAATCCCACATAACCTTAAAAGGAATTTCATCTAAGGTAAAATTCCTATCCCATTATCTTCTGCTCAGGCTTGGGTGGGGGATATAGATTCTTTGTCAAGATTTCCTCAAGACTGGGGGTAATTTTTGTATTCATTAATTAATTTGTTTTCAGTTTTCTACGATCACTTCCATAAATCTTAGATTTTCTCCCTCTCCATTCCCCTTACTTCCCCTATTTCCCTCCTCCCTCCACAAGATGGTGTGCAATCTTATATGGGTCCTACACATACATTCTTACTAAATCCATGTTCAACTTAGTCATGTTGCATGGAAGAATTGAAATGAATGCGAGAAACCATGAGAAAAAACAAAACAAAACACAAGAGAAAATAGTCTGCTTCATTCTGCGATCCAATTCCATAGTTCTTTCTCTGGAGTGGAAGGCATTTTGCCTCAAGAGTCCACTGGAAATTTTTTAGGTCCTTGCATTGCTATGAAAGGTTAAGTCTACCAGAAAAATTCCTCGCATACTGTGGTCATTGCTGTATACAAAGTTCTCCTGGTTCTGCTCCTTTCACTCAGTTCCTGTTAGTCCTTCCAAGCTTCTCTGACATCTTCCTGTTCATCATTTCTTATAGCACAATAGTATTCCATTACATTCATATACCACAACTTGTTCAGCCATTCCTCAATTGATGGGCATCTCCTCAATTTCCAGTTTTGGGCCACCACAAAAAGAGCTGCTATGAATATTTTTGTACATGTGGGACCCTCTCCCATTTCTACGATCTCTTGGGATACTGTCCTAGGAGCGGTATTGCTGAGCCAAAGGGTATGCACATTTTTGTAGTCCTTTGGGCATAGTTCGAAATTGCTCTCCAGAAAGGTTAGATTAGCTCACAGCTCCACCAACAATGACTTAGTGTTCCAACTCTCCCACATCTTCTCCAACATTTATCATCTTCCTGTCTTGTCATGCTAGCCGATCTGAGACGTGTGATGTGGTACCTCAGAGTTGTTTTGATTTGTATCTCTCTAATTAATGGTGATTTAGAGCATTTTTTCATATGACTATAGATATCTTTAATTTCTTCCTCTGAAAACTTCCTGTTCATATTCTTTGACCATTTATCAATTGGGGAATGACTTGTATTCTTGTACATTTGACTCAATTCTCTATATATTTTAGAAATGAAGCCTTTAGGCTGGGGGTAATTTAGAAGTAAATGACAATCAAAATGAATAGGTCCACCTCTCATTGTAATATTCTTTCTCTCATTGTTAACCAATCAGAGTTGATTACCACCCTCAGGAACACCCACCCTTCCCAAAGCATATAAACTATGAGCCCACTGCCATGAGAGGACTTCGACATTCAACAGTGCCACTGACCTCTTTTTATTAAAATGTTAGCATTATTAATAAAATGACTAATTACCCTGAAACTATCTCTCAAACTTTTTAAACATCACACCACCAAGAATATACACCTTTCTCATCTGTTTACTTCTTTCTTTATGTCTTTAACACTCCATTCAGATGGACCCTCTGCAGTAAAAATTTCTCTGATCGTCCTAATTTTTAATGGTCTCTCCTTCCTTAAGTTACCTTGTATTTTCTTATTTGAGTTCATATTGTGTCCTCCCAGAAGACTGCTACCTCAGAGAGGAAATAGAGTCTTTTGTTTTTATTTTGTGTATCTTTCTGAGGCACAGCACATGCCTTCCATATATTAGGCAAGCAGTAAATAAATGTTCTTTGAATTTACTTGAAGTTTCCTTTGAACTCTAACACTTGATGGATCTAGGAAGTGGATTAGAAGGGAGGACATAAGTTTCACTGAAATGAACAGATAATCCTCAAACATGGGTTACACTCTAACAACCAGAAACTTTCCCCAACAAGAACTTATTTTTCCCTTGTTCTGCTACAGAAGTAGAAAAATGAATTGTATTGCCCTCCTCTAACATTGACAGGCTAGTAAGGCTGAAAATTAGTAAGGAAATGACTTGGGGGTCAATAGCCAAAGGGAAGAAAGGAAGAGTTTCCTTCCCAATAATCCACCAATTGGATAATTAGCTCCTTAATAAGCTACAGCAGTTCTATCTAGTCTATGAACCTGCTGCTTAATACCTTTTTAGGTCAGGCAGCATATTTCCTCAAAAAGATCTAGTTATTCTGTGGCCTGAAGGAACGTCCAGCCTCATTTTTGTCTGGGTAGTATATTAACCTTGTGTAGTAAGTGGATCAGCATTTTTCTCTAGATTATTCTTTCTAGGGCAGTACAGACCCTATCAGAGTCTGCTCAATGGAGATTCTGTGAACAGGGTCCTTGTAGAGAATAGCCCTTGTTTTTAAAGAGACTGGTTGCAGGAAAAGAAAAAAGTTCAAAACTCTTCACTCCACAAGTTGGTGTAAAATGTTTGCTCTTCATGTGGGAGAAATGTGGGAATTTTAAGTACCTCCTTTCACTCTGGGGAAAGGGAGGGCGGGAGTGTGGGAAGCTAGACTCTCTGAGTGCCTAAGGGTCTCTCCACTGCCTGTCTTCTATTAATGCTTTCACATAAAGGCAACTTGAAATGTATTATAAGTGTTATAGATTTATTTAATGCTGTGTCCTTCACAAAAACTTTGCAAATAAATGTTCTTATGCATTAAATAGTTGGAAATGTAAAATAAAGTACTGAAATAGGATTAAGGAAAATGAAAAACAGAACATGGCAACTTTGTTCTAAAATAGATGGATAATGCAGTCAGAAGGAGATTTGAAGTATTATACATTCTCAATGTCTGATATGCATGGGGCCTGCTCTAGGGACAGATTTCAGAAAAGGTCTTTATTGTGACTAGCACCATGGAAATAAAGGGAAAAGAAATAAAATTGCTACCAAGAAGGTAAGCATACCTTTTCCAGAGAGTCAAGGAAGGTCTCCATAACTACATTTTAAAAGATAATAATTCTTATGCTATGAAACTATTAATTCACCAAGATTACTGGGTTCAATGTGAGATAAGTTTCACTGTTTTGTCCTCCCATCCCATCCTGGCTGAGAACTTCTAAGATTATTTAAACTCAGTTTGCCCCATGCTAGCAGAACGGACAAGGAGCATGTTTTTAAAATAAAATATTTTTTAAACTATTTAGTTGTTACTGAAACAAATAGTAAGGGAATAGGAAAAATATCCTCAACACACACATCTTCTGGGAGTCAGAGTCTCAACCTGGAAATGCTTCCACCCCTACGGACTCCTCCTCTTATCGGTGATTTCCTCTCTGGATCCTCCAGCCATGTTTACTTAACCTAGATCAGCTCCTGATTATCTGGCCTTTTCCACTTTGCCCATCTCCTAAACCTTTTAGATGTTGTCTTCTCTCATTGGAATGGAAGTTTCTTGAGATAAGGAACTGGCTAAATTGGTTATTCACTGGATAGAGCCCTTGGCCTGGAGTCAGGAAAACTGAATTCAAATCCAGCCCCAGACACTAACTGTATGATTCAGGGCAAGTCACGTAATGTCCGTTTGTCTCAGCTTCTTCAACTGTAAACTAAGGGTGAAAATAGCATCTACATCACAGGGTTGTTGTGAGGATAAAATGAGATAATAAATGTTAAAAAATAATGCTTATCACTGTGCCTGGCACATAATAGGATATATACACACATGTACAGAATATGTTTTAATATATGTAACATACAATCACACACACTATATATAGTGTATGTGTATATGTATAGTGTATGTATGTATATAGTTTACATGTATATATAGTGTATATGTATATATAGTGTATGTGTATATATAGTGTATGTGCATATATATAGTGTATGTGTATATATATATAGTGTTTGTATACACATATAGTATATGTATACACATATAATATGTACATACATATGCACACATACCCAACACACACATTTATTCCTTTTCCCTTTTTGCCCTTGCATTTATATTCCTAGCACCTAGCAGAAGGCCAAGCACATAGTAAGTCCTTAATAAATATTTTAATCTAGTGGATTATAAAATGATGGATTTAGAGCTGAAAGGAAATTTATAGATTATTTAGTCTAAAATTCTCATTTTACAGATGAGGAAATGAAGGCACAGAGAATTTAAGTGACTTGGCCAAAGTCACAGGGAGTAAATGGCAGAAACAGAATTCAAACTCAAAGCCTTTGACGCTAAATCTAGTGCTCTTTGCACTAAACCAAATCTCCTGGAGATTCACTCCCATGTGTAGGGAGGGCAAGGCAAATTTAACATCCTACCTTTCCAGAGGACCCCAATCTTCCCCACCCCATTCATTCATTGGAGGAGGATCTTGTGAATTTGGAGATTTGGGGACTTCCCCTCAGCATCCTAATCCTAACAGGATCCCTAGAGCAATAACAGACATTTGTGTATTGGGGGCCAAAAACAAATTCATCATCATGAGAAAAAGTAGCTCTACAAGAAAGACACCAGGGAGAATAAAAGTACTTCTAGCCACGTGGAGCTGAGAGTTACCCCTGGGCCACTTGTGTTCTCTAAGTTTAAGCCACTTTCCCCTAGATCCTATGTGACAGTTTTCTGGGGATAGGGGGAAATATTGTACCCTAATTTTTTTAACCTATATCACTTCAGTAAGTACCATTCCACACTAAAGGTCAATTAAGTCAGGATGATTAATATAAACCAATAATTATTAGGGGGGAGAAGGGAGACTCACTCTAAAATCGCACCCCCATCCCCAGAACCCTGATAGGAAAAGAGCCATTTGTCATTGTAGGTGGCAGGGGGAAGGAGGATGAAATAACCATTTAGCAAGTGCCTACTAGGTACCAGACACTGTGCTGAACACTTTATAAATATTATTATGTTTGATTCTATGAGGTAAGTAATATTATGATCTCCCTTTGACAGAGAAAACTGAGGCAATCAGTGGTTAAATGATTTGCCCAGGGTCACACAGCTAATAAGTAGTTGAGGTCACATTTGAACTCAAGTCTTTCTGACTCTATGCCAAGTGCTCTATTCACTGCACAACCAGCTTAGCCAGGCTTTGTGCCACCCAGCTGTCTTTGGCATTTAGGAGAATGTATGGATTCTATATATGGACGTATTTTATATATAGACATATTCTATATATGGACGTATATATGGACACACATGTGTATATATGTATATATATATATATATATATATATATATATATATATATATATATATAGAGAGAGAGAGAGAGAGAGAGAGAGAGAGAGAGAGAGAGAGAGAGAAACTGAAGGTTCTGAGATAGCCCCTAATTTACCCAAAGGCACAGCAGTAGAAAGCTACCCATACACCGCAGGTCTGTTGATAGAAATCCAGTGTTTTACCTAACTAATAGTCGGGTCTTGCACCATCTGAACATGAATCCTTCCTCATTTTGCACAGGTTCTTAACAAAAGTTTGTTGAACTGGAATTACTATCATGCCCATCCAGTTCCTTCACCAATAATCTAAATCAGACCCCTCCCATATCTCTGTTCCCCACACAAGCTATTGACTTTACTACCCGTCACTCCTAGTTCTACTGTCTGGAAAGAATCTAATCCCATTTCCACATGACAGACCCCCAAATGTTTGAAGACAGATATCATACCTCCCTCAAATCTTTTTTCCCCCCTCATTCTGTGCCTTCAGCTTATCATCACAGAGCATGGCCTCAAGGCCCCTTGCCACTCTGATTTCCTTCTTTGGAGACTCTCCATCCTGCCAACATCCTTCTAAAGTGCCATGCCTCGAACTGAATACAATACTCTAGATGAGGTCAGAACTGCTGGAAGTCCAGACTGAAAAAAAAGTTGGTAATGGTTCTGAGATGTAACAAAGTATTTCAATGCCGTGTGTGTGCGTGTATGTGCGTGTGTGTGCGCGTGTGTGCGTGCGTGTGCGTGCGTGTTTGTGTGCGTGTGTGCGCGCGCGCGTGTCTTATATTTTAAAAATAGAAAAGGAAGATTCCTTTTTTTCTCTTGAATGTATTTGTGAATTTTACTATGCGTATCGGTGTGTATACAGGTAAGCTTATGCACATTTATTTACACAGACATAAAATCTCAAACCCAGTTTTTACTGTTGTTTAGAGTGGACGAAATGAAGGTAACTGATATCCACACATTTTGAAGACCTAGACTTTTGAGTAGTTACTCTCTGCTGCTCAAAATGTGCCTCAAACCAAACAGGGTATGTGGGGGTACCACTAAAAGAAATTTTCCAATCACATCTTACCACCTTGTGTTTCATGGTTTCTTTGGGGGCAGCTAGGTGGTGCAGTGGAAGGATCACCAGTGCTGAGTTCAAATCTCACCTCAGGCACTTGACACTCACTAGCTGTGTGACCTTGGGCTAGTCACTTAACTCCAACTGCCTCATCCTGGGTCATCT
Source organism: Bettongia penicillata ogilbyi (assembly GCA_023548195.1). Classification (NCBI taxonomy): domain Eukaryota; kingdom Metazoa; phylum Chordata; class Mammalia; order Diprotodontia; family Potoroidae; genus Bettongia; species Bettongia penicillata. The sequence goes on from JAJHZJ010000230.1 coordinate 414,896, forward strand.
CCAGTCATCCTGATGAATATATCTGGTCACTGGATTCAGATGGCTCTGGAGGAGAAGTGAGGCTGGTGACCTGCACAGCCCTCCCTCACTCAGAACAAAGTCAAGTGCAAGTCATGTAATTATTTCTCTGATGACATGGCCTTCTTCGGCAATAAAAGAGGAACATGTTGTTTCTTCAATATGGAACATATATTCCAAGTTCAAGATAAGGATGATAGAAACTTTATATTACTAGAAGTATATAAGCAAAGGCTGGATGTCTACTTGTAAAGGGGATTTTCTTTAGATATGGTTGGGTTAAATGTGCTATGCAGATCCCTCAAATAATAAAATTTTGTGAGATCTCTTGAGACCTTATGATATTGTTTCTTTTTTCAATGAAAACATACATGAGTTCAAAGCAAAAGACATACAGCGCAGGGCGGGGGCAAGATTGGTGACTTTTTCTTTTTTACTCTACATATAGAGGTATACTCTCCCATACTATTGGTATAGGCAACACACCTGATAGAGAGCACATATGGCCAACTTACACATATGTCTGAGTATGGTTTTGAGTGAGGCTAGGGTGAGGAGACTCTTCTGAACACTTTCCCCTGCCCCTTTCTCTCCTACATTGCTTTGGTTCCTTGAAAATAACAAGGAATAGTTAGGTCAAACCATATAAGTAAGAACTAAATATATCCCTTATGATTATGAAGTGGAGGTGATGAATAGACTTAAGGGATGAGATCTGGCAGATGGAGTGCCTGAAGAACTATGGACACAGGTTCACAATATTGTACAGGAGGCAGCAACAAAAAACATTCCAAAGAAAAAGAGGAGCGAGACAGTCAAATGGTTTTCTGATGAGGCTTTACAATGAGCTGAATAAGGAAGGAAAGGGAAAGAAGAAAGGGAAAGATAGATTCAACTGGATGCAGAATCCCATGGAATAGCAGGGAAAGATAAGGGTTTCTTAAACAAGCAATGCAACAAAAAAGAAGAAAACAATAGAATGAGAAAGCCAGGGGATCTTCATGAAAAACAGAGATATCAAGGCAAGATTTTATGCAAAAATGGATATGATAAAAGACAAAAATGTCAGGGCCTTAATGGAAACAGATGAGATTAAGCAAAGGTGGCAAGATTACACAAAAAAACTATATAAGAAAGCCCAATAACCAATAATCACGATGGTATGGTTACTGATCTCTGGAGAATGAAGTCAAGTGGGCCTTAAGAAGCATTACTAATAAAAAGGCTGGTGTGGAAAGATTTACATGAACTGATGCAAAGTGAAGCGAGCAGAACCAGTAGAACATTATACGCAGTCACGGCAATAGTGTACAATGACTGACTAAACTTAGCTCTTCTCAGCAATACAATGATCCACACAATTCCAAAAAACTCCAAATCCAGAGCAAGAATGACTTGAGTGTGAATACAGATCAAAACATACTACTTTCACTTTCTTTGATTTTTTTTATTATTTTTTTCCCTTTTTTTCTGTTTCTTCTTTCCCAATGTGACTAATGTGGAAATATATTTAATACAATTACACATGTATCACCTGTATTGAATTGCTTGCTGTCTTGAGGAGAGGGGAGGCAAAGGAGGGTGGAAAATTTGGAACTCAAAATCTTATAAAAATGAAAATTGAAAACCATATTTACATGTAATTGGAAAAAACAAAATACTGTTTACATTAATAAAACATTAAGGCTAGTGGAGATGAGGGAGTTCTAGCTGAGCTCTTTAAAATCCAAAATGATGTTTCTGTTAAAGTTCTGCACTCAATAGGACAGTAGATTTGGAAAACCCAACAGTGGCTACTGGAGTAGAAAAGATCAATTTATGCCCCTTTCCTAAAGAAAGTAAATGTCAAGGAAGGTTCAAACTACTGTACAATTGCACTCATTTCACACACCAGTAAGTTTATGCTAAAGATTCTGCAAGCTAGGCTTCAGCAATACGTGAACCAAGAATTACCAGAAGAGCACACTGGTTTTCAAAGAGGGAGAGAAACGAGAGACCAAATTGCCAACGTTTGCTGGATTATGGAGAAAACATGTGAGTTTAAGGGAAAAAAACATCAACTTCTGCTTCACTGACTACACCAAAGCTTTTGACTATGTGAATCACAACAAAATGTGGCAAGTTCTCAAAGAGATGGGAGTACCAGAGCATCTTATTTGTCTCCTGAAGAACGTGTATGTTAGCCGAGAAGCAACAAGTTAGAGCTAAACATGGAAAAACTGGCTCATTTAAGATTGGAAAAGAAGTATGACAAAGCTATATACTGTCACCTTATTTATTTAACTTATATGCAGAGTATATTATGCAAAATGCAAGACTGGATAAATTAAAAGAGGAAATTAAGGTTGTAGGGAGAAATACTAGCAATCTCAGATATGCAGATGATACCACTTTGATGGCAGAAAGTGAAAAGAAATTAAGAAGCTTTTTGATAAGAGTTAGAGGAAAGTAAAAAATGGCTTGAAACTGAACATAAAAAAACTAAGATCTTGACAACTAGTTCATTACTTTTTGGCAAATAGGGGGCAAGAAATGGAAGTAATGTCAGATTTTATATTCTTGGGTTCAAAGATCACTGCAGATGGTGACTGTAGCCATGAAATTAAAAGACTCCTTGGAAGGAAAGATATGAAAAATCTGGACAGCATACTAAAAAGAAGAGATATGACCTTGTCAACAAAGGTCTATAGCAAAGTAGGACTGTGCAAGTTAGACTATAAGGAAAGCTGAGTGGTAGAAAATCACCACTTTTGATTTGTGGAGAAGACTTTCAAGGGTTCTTTAAAGAATAAGGAGATCAAATCACTCAATACTTAAAGAAATTAATGTAGAATATTCACTGAAAGGTCAAATATTAAAGCTGAAGCTTAAATATTTTAGTCACATAATGAGAAGATGGGCCTCATTGGAAAAGACCCTGATGTTGGGAGAGATTGGAGGCAAAAGGAAAAGGGGGCAGCAGAGGGTAAGATGGCAGATAACATTGTGAAAACGACAAATATGAACTTAGACTTTGAGAGATGGTGGAAGATAGAAAGTGTAGCTATGGTCCATGGAGTCAGGAAGAGCTGGACACAACTGAATGATGGAACAACAATAATATAGGGCTAGGTGAAGACTGAAAACAGTTGTGACCTTTACCCTCCTGTCCTTTAACAAACAAAAATCCACTTCCCTACCTACAGCAATAGATTTTATGTACATTAGGAATTTAAATAGCTTTTTTGTGCCATAGCCTGGGAACCTAATGGCCATTTATAATATTGTTTCTATGGGGAAATGACTTCTGAATCACAAATAAACAACTTCATTGACCATAATTGCAGTACCAAGGGCTCTCTCATTCATTGGGAGAAGACTCCAGAAAGTTAGTTTCCCAGGACTCAATCTTGTCACATTGTGTCTGGGTTAAGGTTATTTCAACATGAAAAGAGACAGAAATATTTAGAGATGTGGGCAAATCTATTGTTCAGGAACCCAGAATTCTCTCTTTTTTTTTCCTTCTAAGAGAACCAACTGGAAGTGGGAGAAGAAAGGTATCCTGACCCTATGGTGTGCATGGGATAGAAATGAATCAGCTATCCCCTCAGCTAGTCTCAGTTCCTGTATGCCTCTTATAGCACAACCACCTACAAATGGTCTTTTAATTCTGCTTAAGTCAGAACAACTGAAAGGGATTGCCTTCCTCCTTTCTAACATTTCTGATCAATGGGAAGAAATCTGCTGCATTTCCTTTGACTTGACTTCTTTTCATCTCATCTTGAAGGAACAAGTAAGTTATGTGACCCTACACATGAAGTGCTTTCAAGAACCTTTTCACCAGTTATCATTTTTCCTGCCAGCTAAGTCATTATCTGTTTTTGTTTTCTTCTATATGATCAGGATTCTTGGTTTCTCTTTCCTGATGATTAGCTTTACTGAGTACTATGAAAACATAAAACATACATCAAAATGTTTCCATAGAAACCACCTCAGAGTTGTGAATTATTCAACTGATGGGGTAGAGACTCTGGAAACCTCCTTGAACCTTCCCACCTACTTTGGTTTTTCATACCCAAATCTATTACCCTTAACCTAGCCTTGCCTTCCATTGTCTGTTATCTCCTGATTGCCTCCAGCTGTTTCCCACCCTTGATCAGTCACCCTGGTTCCATTAAGGTCTTCCTTGGACTCCTCAAGACCTTCCACAAACCCCTCTTCCCATCACTGCAGACTAATAGATCACCCCCAGATGCCTCCCACAGTCTTTCTGTATATAAGTTCCATCTTGCCTCCATGGAGGCACTCAGATTCATCTAGCTCAGATTCTATCTGGACCACTTGTCAATACAAGCATCACAAACAGTGAGGCTTCTTAAGAGTCAACCCAATATGGCAAATCCTTAGTAAACCTTTTGTTTCTTTGACGGTAAGAAGACTTGGGTCCAATTCATTTGGGCAGGACATGGGGCGTCAGTATTTTGGGGTCCCAAGCACCTCAAGCCTCAACATTATAGTTTCCTGACCTCAACGCAACCATCACATAGAATGATTTAGAACCATGCCCAAAGGCCTACCAAACTACACATACCCTTTGTTCCAACCCTACAAGGTCTACATGCCAAAGAAATCAAAGAAAAGGGAAAAGGACCTATATGTGCAAACATATTTATAGCAGTTCTTTTATGTGGTGGCAAAGAATTGGAAATTGAAGGGATGCCTACCAAACAGGGAATGGCTAAATAAGTTATGGTATATGATTGTGATGGAATAATATTGTGTTATAAGAGATAACAAGTAGGACAATTTCAGAAAAACCTGGAAAGAGTCTTATGAACTGATTTAAAGTGAAGTGAGCATCTGGAGAACACCGTCATACACAGTGACAGCAGTATCCTAACAATGATCACCTGTGGAAGACTTAATTACTCTGATCAGTACAATTCCAAAGGACCCATCATGAAAAATGCTATCTGCTTCCAGAGACAGAACTGATGAAGCCTTGAGTGCAGAATGAAGGATCCTTCTTTCACTTGTTTTATGTTTCTTACTTTTAAATTATTGTTGCTTGCAACATGGCTAATATGAAAATATGTTTGGCACAACTTCATATGTTTAACTGATATCATAATGCTCACCTCGATGGGTGGGAAGATAGGCAAGAGGGAGAGAATTTGGAAATATAAATTTTAAATGAATGTTAAAAATAAATGTTTATGATTTAAAAAAAAAACATCCCAGGCTTGTAGTAGCAAAGGACTGAAAACATAATAGATCCTCATTGATTATGGAATAGTTACACAAATTATGGTTCATAGACAAAATTTTGCTGTACTCTGAGAAATGAAAAAAAAACTGACTGAAACAGAGAAGCATAGAAATACTTGTACAAATTGATGCAAAGTAGGAAAAACAATATTTATAAAGACTACAAAAATGTAAATGGAAAGAAGAAAAATACCCCCACTAAACTGAATCCAATGTAATTATATTGACCAAGGCTGGCCTCAAAGGAAAGGAGAGAAAATGTGTCGCTCTCATTTCTTTGAAGAATTAGGGGACTGTGGATGTAGGAAATTGCATATATTGTCAGATTCAATTGATACATTCAGGTTTGCTGAACTCTTTTGCCCTCTTTTTAATTTTTTTTTCTCACAGAGAAGTACATATTTAGAAATGATGATGACAGCAAAAGATATTCTTTTCTTAAAAATTTTAAATAGAGAAACCAAACCTTTTCTAGATGTGATACCCCTTTAGCAATGCTTCAAAAGACAGTCCTGTGCTATGGGAAATGTGTGCTGAGGGAGATGGGACTCTAATTGGTGGATATAATGCTGAATGTGACCCTGATTCCCTACCTAGGGGACTCAGTGGATTCCAGATAACCTTCAAAAGAGTCAGGTAGAGAAATAAGGGAGGTAGTGGAGAGAGAGATATTTAGGAACTGTGGGTGAGCATGCACTGGAAGCTGGCCCAGTCATATCCCTGAACTTGCTTGAAGTTCTAGAACCTGCTGAGAATGAACCTCCATAAATGAAACTTTCTCCCCTCTTCTTTGTTGAGCTGAGATCTTAACTCTGTCTCAGCTAATGAGCCCATTCACTTTTATGTATTCTTTAGTATAACCTCATATTCATAATTTCTCAAGTTTCTGTTTGCTATTTTGCGTGCATAAAGAAGTTTACTGGCTATTCCACTCTGTAGTAAGATAATTTTTCTGTATTGCTTTTATGACTGCCATTTTGTCAAAACAGCTAGTCACATTGCTAGCTAAAGCCTGGCATCAAACATTAGTTCAGGTGATTAAGTGATAGTGATAGAATTTCTAGCTCATCTTTATTAACTCTATTTACTTATGATAAGCATTGCCTGTCACTAGCTACAGCTCTAGCGTAAATGGTTAGTCTGCAAATTCCTGTTAAATTCCATATATTTGCTGATCAGTGTATCATTTTATCTGATACAGATCTGCTATCAATTTTTTGATGTGTAAATCTTCACTTTCTCCTCCTGCCTTTGGTAAAATTCCATGGAATATATTCCGCTGATGTTACTAAAGATAAAATAAAGTTGCTGAAAATGTTATTTGTGTGCATCAGTTCTTATACACCATGAGCATATGCTGAGCATATAATACACTTATTTTTCTTCTGAAACTCTGTGTGTGGATAAGCGTGATTGGCAGCAGGGTGTATCAACAAGTCGTAGGACAGTTTTTATGTCAACTATTTGTGAAGGTATCTTACATAATGTTTGGTGGGGGTCTGGCTAAATTTGTAAGACTCTCCTTACCAACAATATAACAAATGACTTTTGTTCTGAACCTATTGTAAACCCGATATGTTGAATGGGTGAAGGACAGATCCAATTCTAGCCTGAAATTCCTCTACAAAACTGCCCCAGCTAGCATACATACACAGCCTTCTCCTAATTCCCTGATGGATGGACAATAACTTAGATCGTATCTAATCATGCCAGCTTTGAGATGTGTCTATATATTTAGAAAACATTGAACCAAGATACAATTGTATGAAAAAACTACGCTATTCTTTATGCACAATTTAAGGGTTTTTCAAGGATAGTTTTGATGACATGCAATTTCACATTATATGATGACTTTAGAAACTGAGATGTATTGAGGCTAAATGATTTGCCCAAGGTCTGTGAGACTGAGGGAGATTGGGGCTAGAGATATAGATCTGAGAGTCATCAAGCTACAAGTGGTAGTTAAAGTTATAGAAATTTATGAGTCTTGAGGGAGTGACTATAGAAAGGTAAGATAGAATTGTAGAGGACAGATCCTTGGGGAACACTTATATTTAGAGGGTAGAAGATGCAAGCCGAGCAATCTAAGAAGACAAAAGAACTTAGAGAGTTAAGGAGGAGAATTGGGATAATATCATACTGGGGAAATCAGACAGTTTCAAGGAGGATATATCAGAAGAAGTAACCCTTCACTCAGGATCTTTGCACAAATCAAGTTACGAATTTGTGCCTGAGTGAGTAGACTATGTATGGCCAATAATGCCTAAAATGTATTTATTATTGGGGGGGGGGGGGCAGGGCAAATCCTATCACTAGTGCAAATGGTTAGAGAGGAAGAGGAGAAAGGGAGAAGGAAGAGAAAGAAAAGACAAGGGAAGAGAAAAAGGAGGAGAGAAAGAGAGGTTGTGCTCAACAGCAAAAAGGTCAAGGATGGTAAAGATCAAGAAAAAGCTGTTAGATTTAGCAATCCTAGGAAAGTAATTTCAGTGGAATGTTGGGAACCAAAGCTACTGCAAGACAATAAAGGAGACAATTATTTCATGAAGTCTGTGTGACAGGAAGGAGAGAATGAAACTGGTAATATAAAGCATTAGCAATAGTAATAGAAAGATTTTTCTTCCATGGTAGCTCTGTGCACCTTGGTGGGGAGAAGGGAAGAAGTCAGTAGATAGGGAAAAATTGAAGGTCCAAGAATGAGGGGATGTGATTAATGTCTTTGATAGAATAGGATTCTATTCCCAGCTCTTTCCGTCAATAAATGCTTAGTTCACAGACTGACCGCTTCCTTCATTACTTACTTGTGTAGCCTCTGAAACTGAGATGCAACGAAGTATGGATCCATTCTCTACTGCTGTGTTAATTTTAGCCTAACAATTAACACCAAGAAAACACAGGTGCTCCATCAGCCACCACCACACCATCCATACATAGAACCATCGGTTACAACAAATGGAGAAATTTTGAATGCTGTGGATAAGTTCACTTACCTTGGCAGTGTACTTTCCAGGGATGTACACATTGACAATGAGGTTTACACACACACTGCCAGAGTTTGGAAGCTCAGTGTTTAGGAAGCTCCAAAGAAAAGTATGGGAGAGAGGAGGTATTAGGCTGACTACCAAACTGAAGGTCTACAGTCGTTGTACTGACCTCATTGTTGTATGCCTGTGAAACATGGACAATCTACCAGCACCATGCCAGGAAACTGAATTGCTTCCATTTGAACTGTCTTAGGAAGATTCTGAGGATCACCTGGCATGATGTTACCAGACACTGAAGTCCTTCCTCAAGCTGAACTGCCAAGTACTCAAACTATGCTTCAGAGAGTGCAACTCCGATGGGCTAGCCACATTGTTTGAATGCAAAACGTAGGCTTGCCAAAAAGACTATTTTATGGAGAACTCACATGTAGCAGGCAATTATATGGTGATCAGAAGAGGCACTATAAGGACTCTCTCAAGGTCTCTCTCAAGAACTTTGGAATTGGTTGTGTGACATGGGAGACACTGGCACAGGACCGCTCAGCATAGCATGCCCACATCAGAAAGGGTGCTGTGCCATATAAGCAAAGCAGAATTGAGACAGCGCAAAGGAAATGCAGGATGCACAAATTTGGAGTATCCAGCCCAGATATTCACACGGGCTATCTGTGCCTCATTGAGTTTGTGTAGATCTGATCAGTCATAGTTGGACACATTGAAACTTGACTTTATCATAGTGATGCCATTGTGGTTCTCTTTGAGAAGGAAGCCAAGATTGGAGCTCAATGCTTGACATGTAAAATAGGCATTTATTGATTGTTGGATTGAACTAGATTTCCCTAAGTTTCCATTTCCTGTTCAATGCAAATATATTTGTTAGTGGGGACAGGGATTTAAACAGCAGTGGGAATATAGGGCAAAGATTATCATCTCTACCATCTCCCTACTGTTACTAAATGTCTCCTCTTTAAGGCTTTAAAGATTTTTGAAAGGCTCTGGGCTCCAGCTGATAGAAGTATGAAGGGAGATGATAGGAATTTACTCATCCAGACCTAAACATTGGAAGAATCCAGGAGACTTCCCATTCAGGAAAACTTAAGAGAGTTAGAAAAAAAATCTTGATCTATGGGATCCTTTTGGTGTTAACTAAGCATAGCTGTGGGTATAGTTAGGTGGCTCAGTTGATGGAGTGTTGGGCCTAGAGTCAGGAAGTACTGAGTTCAAATTCAGGCTCAGCACTTATTAGTTGTGTGAATATGGGTAGGTCAATGAACCTCCATTTGCTTTAATCCGCTGAAGAAAGAAATGGTAAACCACTCTAGTATCTTTGCCAAGGAAATCTCATGGATGTGGCCCATGGGGTCATGAAGAGTTCTAGATTCCACTGAACAAGGAGACATAGCTGCAGACAAGAATAACAAGAGTGGAAAATGTGTTAATTTCTCAGATTTTTTTAAATGATAGTATGCTCTTTGAAAAAGATGAGGCCACAGCACCAGTGGACAGCTGTAATGGATGGCAATAGTAATTCAGCAGAGAAGAAACTCAAGAGAAGTGAAGTGATGGAGAAAGTTTAGTGAAAGAGGAATGGTAACTTTTTAGGTGGCATTAAGGAGCCGTGAAGCCTGCGTGGTTGTCGGCGGACAGAGCTATGAGAGGTGTTGTGGCTGGATCCCAACCATTGGAATGTGGATTGTTGCAGGAGTGTTCCTCCTCCCAGGGGAGATGTGTAAGTCTGGAGGAAATTGTAACCTTTGTGCATGAAGGCAAAATCCTCTGGCTATTTACTCTGCTGTTCTGGCTTAATTAAAAGTTTTGTCATTTGACATTTGTTTCCTGGTCTGTTTATAGACAATGCCCTCTATGTGGGCTCAAGCCATATTTGTACAACCATGTTTACTCCCCAAATCCTGCATTGAACTTGTAATAGTGAGGGGTTCAAGAGTAGTATGTGACCTATGCTATATATTGATTTTGATTTGATTTTAAGACTTTTGAGAGTGGAGAACGTATTTTTTCTATGTGCTGCTTTTGGATCCAGCAATGTAGTACAGGAACATGGATAAGTGCATGGAGTCACAGCAATGTCTGTGTGCTATGTGGACATCATTTGGACCTTTTTCTCATTCTGTGGAGGGGCATATTAGAGGTGGTACATTGGCAAAATAGCCAGCAATGAATGATGGACACGTAGGGGAAAGCCCTCAGAAGCAGAGTACCAACTTACCTCAAATGCGTTGCCTAATGGATTGGAAGTAACATAGTAAGCCCACACAGTGCTGAAAAACTTCACCTTCTCCTTCTGGTACTTTGGCTATGTGCCAAACAGAGAGCAGTAAATAAGCCAAAATAAACATCTTGCATCTTTTTTGTATGAGCAAACATGTCCACTGAGTGTTTATATTATTCAATAAATCCTGCTGTTAGATCTCCATAAGGTATATTTGGCTCCATCTCTATGTTTTGATATCCCCAGCTGATGACCTTTGTGTGTAGACCTTCCGCCAAAATCTCCTATTTCACAAATCAAGTAGATTGTATTCCTGAGTTTCCCAAACCCTAGCTTCTTTTGCCAAGACAGTTGCCTCTTAGCTCTGAAAATACTTTCAACTGAGGCATAAGAGAGTTCCTGCTCATTTTTAAAGTGCCATACCAGGGTCAATTTTTTCCACCTATGGATTAGGTTAGATGAGTCACCCCTTCTATACTGCCTTTCTGGAAGACAGGGAAGTCTCTGGCATTGTTGTAAGCATAATTTAAATCTTAATTACTCTGGCACTGATTACAGAGCTATGGTGTGTAGGATGTAATGTACACTGAGGTCACTGGGGCTACGTCAGGACTCATTTCTAAACTAAAGCCATAATGTGACCTAACCAAGAAAACAAAGAACTCATCAACAACCTCTAAAAGACAGACCTGTAAGGTAGTCTTTACCAGTATCCTAAGACTAAAGATTCTCTGTTTTCATTCACACTCCTCCATACAGGTAGCAACACTGTCAGCTGAGCTAAATGCATAGGGTGACCTCAGGGCTATAAATCCCCTTTTGCTCACAAGAGAATTGTAGGCATTAGTACTAATGTTTCCCAAAGAGTAAACTTTTCTTTCAACCAAGAGAGTATTGTGGGTGCTAAGTGAATGGAAATGGTTTGATGTAGCCCATGGCTCCTTTCTAAACCAGTGATATCATAACCTAAATTCTGCCATAAAAAATGAAAGTATCATACTGTTTTCCTGTTTTTCCTACTAGATTCTAATTCCATGAGACTCTATATTATTGAAACCTATTTTTATTTATATACATATATATTATATTATATATTATACTTAAGCCTATTACTTAAGTCTAAATAAAAAGTTCTTAGACTTTTTGGTCTTAGGACCTTTTTGCACTCATAAATTTTGGAGGACATTTCAAAGAGTTTTTGCTTATATGGAATATACATATTGATATTTACTGTATTAGAATTAATATGTCTAGTATTGTTATGAAAAATTTGGACCTTGTAGAGCCTCTTAAGAGGGTCTTAGAGACCCCCAAGATGTCCCTAGACCACACTATGCCCCCCACTGATTTGAGCTCTGTATTTCTCCCAGGTACATTACTCTACACGCAGTAAAGACTAAATAAAGGTTTGTTACATTGACAGTGAATTGAGTTTGTGTTCTTTTACCTGAAATGATTCCAGTCTCTTTTTCATTTCAATTCCATTCAAGAAATTCTTATTAAGCATCTATTATGTGCCAGTCACACTTGGCTTAGCCTGGAGAAGGAAACAAAAAAGAAACAAAAAACCCAGCATAGTCTGCATCCTGAAGGAGCTTATATTGTACTGGGGGACACAGCATGCACATAGAAAAGTAAACAGTATTTATTTGTTTGCTTGTTTATTGTCAATACAAAGCAATTTCAAAAACTGTCCTCCTCACTCCAAAAAATACCCAAGGGAACATAAGGAAGTTACATTTAGTTTGACTAAAGCCCACTACCTTTATTTAAAATACACATGCCTATTGTGATTGTCCGCTGCCAAAGAAGACCGTGCCATCAGAGAAGTGATGATATGATTGCACTTGGCTTTGTTTTGAGTGAGGGAGGGCTATGTAGGTCACAAGCCTCACTTCTCCTCCAGAACCATCTGGATCCGGGTGACCAGGTATTCCTCAGGATGACTGGAGATGACCCAGGATGCACTGGGACCTGTTTAAAAAGTGGGAAGGGAAGGGAAGGGAAGGGAAGGGAAGGGAAGGGAAGGGAAGGGAAGGGAAGGGAAGGGAAGGGAAGGGAAGGGAAGGGAAGGGAAAGGCATGCCTATATGAGTTTGTCTAAATGTCTAGAAGACAATGATAGATCTGAGATCTGGACTGCCCCTAAAGAGGAGCAGTACACTAGCTAAGGGAAGGAGTGTGGGGGACTGTGGTAGGGAAGGAAGTCCAGACAACCCTTGGAGCACTACCAGTCTTGGGTGCTCTTTCCTCTGATCTCCTAGGAGATACTAGACTAGAATTACATCTGTCTGCCTCCCCACACAAATATTTCTAATCTAGGATTACAATAGGTTCAAAACACAAAGTTGTCATTTAGAGTACTGTCCCTTAAAGTGAAGAGGGGAAAGGAGAATCTCAAGGGTTATTACTTACATGGTCCCTTCCCAACTATAAAAATGGATACTTTAATTTGCTTTCCTCTTCCCACCCCCACAATTTTGCAAGTAACCAGAAAACTGTATGAGGACTTGGTTTGACATACCAATAATCCTTTGCAGTGACGAGTAAACGTACCTGGATATGCAGAAAATCAGCAGCTATGAAGTCAATTAAGTTCCTAACAGCTTTGAAGTGTGCCCTGAGCCATTTGGTGGTTTATGGACCTTCTAGAGACATTCTTTTCTACAGATACTTCCCTAATTATTGGTTATAGGGTTCTAAGACACATTCTGTTTTACATCCCTTTATCTTATTATATGTACTCAAGTCTTGAACTGTCAGATTGATTTGCATATCAATATCACCTAGAATACCTTCCCTTTCCTTCTAGGATATCCCCTTCTTTGGGAAAGGGGACTGACATTACTGCCTCTCTCCCCAAATTCCCTGCCTCCCTTTGTCTGAAACATATAAATATTTCACTGTTTCCAACTGGGCCTTGAACATGTCATAGCAGATATTGTTCCAGCTTGCAAGGTTATTCTCAGTCAATTAATAAAACTGTGATTAGACTCTGGATTTCCCTTTTTGGACCTGGGGTTTCTTCTGTTTAACAGTTCACAGGGGTTCTTTAACACAATAAACATTGATTACCCAAAAGATCATCACAAATAACTGACAGCAAGTAAACCAGTCTATTCAAGCATATAGCAAACAGAAATCAGTAAAGATATACTTTAATTAGAATATACCAGAGAATACTGTATCAGTAAGCACCCCAACATGCACAGTGGGCTTGCTATCACAGGTTCTTTGATCTGCTTCTCTAAAAGGAAAGGCAACTGTTGAGGGGTTAACAATCACTTTAATGAAGCACATATTTCATTCTTTTAATCAAGCACATATATCATTCACCTAGTTCATGGGAGTCAGCACTCTGAACTTTAAAGAAAATACAGAGAAATCAAAGATCAACAGACATAGCTTCCTCTGCCTGATCATGATCAATACATACGTTGCAATTCAACAGACAGGTCCAACTGTCTGACCATAGTTACTGGAGAAGGAAATACCAACATCTGGTTTTCCAAGGTGGGTGGGGGAGCTGGCTCCTTAGCAACTTACCAGAGTCCTCATCTGACAAAGCAAACACTTCCAAAAAGTAAGTTCTAAAATAAAACCACAACTTTGAGTCTTCATACACTTTTTAGAGCCAGAGAGCATCACATCCCTTGAGAACTAGTGCCTCATTAACAAAAGGCAAGAATTGTCCTACAAACCTTCCTAGACCCAACAATGAGTGGGAAAGATCCTCCTTAATCACATTATTCAGTCAGAGGCACTTTTAGGAAAACAAAACCAGAGAAAGATTCTACTTTGCTTGGCCTTACAAATATACAAGAGTGAATGACCTCTTCAGATGAGAGCAGGATAAAAGCTCAAAGGCTATCACCCAATGAGACTACTCTCTCTCTCTCTCTCTCTCCCTCCCTCTCTCTCTCTCTCCCTCTCCCTCTCTCTCTCTCTCTCTCTCTCTCTCTCTCTCTCTCTCTCTCTCTCTCTCTCTCCTCTCTCTTTCTCTTTCTCCCTCCTTCCTCCCTTCTTCCTCTCCTTTTCCCTCTCTTCCTCCCTTCCTCTCTCTCTTTCCTTACTTCCTTTCCTCCCACCACTTCACTTTCCAAAAGCTCATACATAGGTTCTCCATCTCGCTCTGCCATTCTACAAGGCATACACAATCAATATTCTATCCCCCAATGCAGAGTCACATATAAACAGCAGCACAAAAAAAAACCTCCTCAAGTTTGAAAATTTCAGTTACATTTGAAAAATATAAGACTTTTAGCATTTATAAGATATGGAGATTGTTATGAAGAACCAAGAAAACAATATACATGACTACAAAAATATATAAGTTGAAGAACAATCTTAAAACAGGAACAAAATTAAAATGGCAAAATTATAAAGAACAAGCATGTTCCCCAAGAAGAGGTAATTTGACACTACTCAGTCCTTTGTAGGGAAATCCATTTTTTCTATGTATTGATCACTTTTGATGATTCTTTTTCTCTTCCTTCACTTTCTTAAAAAAAAATTCTTTGTTATATGAGATGACTCTCTAGAAGGGAAAAGGGGTAATACAAGGGGAAATTTAAGTCATAAAAAATAAAAGACATAAATAAAAACTCATTTACATATCAGCTATTATTATATTATTCCAGTGACTTAAAAAAATCAGATTTTTTTTAATCCGTGGCAGTAAAAGTTCCCAGGATGGTGTCATGATGAAAGGAGTTAAGTCTTATCATATCTCTTAAAGAAATAGCCCACTTCTTTGAACATTGTAGGTGTTTGATAAATGTGAATACAATAGAATTGGTGATTTCTTTCCTATCCTTCTGCCAGGGAGTCTTGATCTTTATCATAAGCATGCCAAATAAGAGTTATAGTTAGGTCAGAACAATTCCCAAGTACCTATACTTTTGTCCATTCATAGGTCTAAATAAATACATTACATACTTACTTATAATAACATAAGTAAGATTAGGTGGCTCAGAGCTTAGCACTGGAATTTAGAGGATACTGATTACATGTAATCATTTGTATTCCTTCAACAGATAAAAATAACTGAGTTTAACACCTAGTTGATTTTTTATATTAAATTTCAATGAATAAAAATCTATTTTCTCTTCCATCCCTTGACCCTCAACTGAAAAAGAAATAAAAATAAAGCCTTATAACCAATACGTATGATCAAGCAAAACAAATTCCCTTATTGTCCATATCTTAAAAAATCCCTATTAGCACTCTGAGTCCATTATCTCTCAGTCAGGAGGTTAGTACCTAATTAACAAGAATACATAAAGAGTTAGCTTCCAGATATCGTGGGTAGCTTATCCTAGAAGCTCAACCACAAATAAACTTCTTTCCTAGATTGACCTTCCCATTCAGCACCGGCATCCAAGTATTCAGTCACTCTTGCAACTGCATCTGGTATCTATTAATTTTGAGTCAGAACTGCATGTAGGGAGCAGGGTTCATGGGGAAGCAAGGGTTTAAAAACAAAACAAAAGCCTATGACATAAAGGTTAGTTATTTCCACTACACTTTCTTCATTTCAATAAAATTAAAAAAATAGATGCAAATACATAGTCCACTATACAGAGTCCTGACCTCAGAATCAAGAAACATGGGTTCAAATCTTGCCTTAGACATTTAATATGGGCCCTTAATCTCAAGTCATAATCTCTGTTTGACTTAGTTTTCTAATCTGTAAAATGGAGATAATATTGGCATCTCCTACAGATAGTCATTGAGAGGATTATATGGGATAACGTATATAAAGCGTTTTACAAACCTCAAAGGTAAATGTGTATGTGTGTGTATGCATGTAAACATGTGCCCAGGTGTATACATAAACTATCATTATTATTACCACTCATCTTTTACTTGATGTTCTATCCACTGTACCCAAAATATTCTCATCTTCCTTGCTAGCCTGTCACCCATTACTTTAAGATGAGTTGTGAGTCAGGCTTCAAATTCTAGAAAATGCCATCCTGAGAAGCACAGCTGGATAAATGTCAGTCATTGGCTGTGCTCTGCTGCTTGGGGAAAGTGCCTGACACAGTGGCTGTTGCTATGGGGACCAGAGCCCTGGATGATGATAATATCAGGACAGACTAGGGGGAAAAGGGTAAAATTGATAACTTCATCTCAAGCTCAAACACAGCTTCAAATTAATGGCAATGAATAATTTACCTCTGGGGGAAAAACCCTTTAACACATCACAAAAGGAAATTTCTTAATAGATGGTTGTCATTGACAACTTGCACTTCATTTGCTGGAAATTGGCAGTGTTTTTTTCACAGAAATTGACGACTAGCTGTAAGTAGTCTGCATTAGTTATTACTTGCTCTTGCAATTTTCTCTAATTTCTCAGAATTTTTGTTGATTCTGTTTAAATTTGTTCTCCCAAAGATGCTTTTATCCACTGGAAAATGTAGAGTTTTTGTTGTTTCTCCCTCTCCCACAAACCCAGGAAATAATTTTATCAATATTCAGCTTTGAAAGACATTGTGATTTAAAAAAAAAATAGTATCTGCAATCTTAGCACTATCCTGCAGATAAAAACCACTTCACAGATTTCATTGTAGTCCTGAGTTTGGCTTCAGTGAGATATTGATGGGAATTTTGCCTTAGTCAGGATTAGGTGTAGGAGGAAATGAGAGAAATTACATTGACATAGTGTCATAAGACCTGGAAGATAAGGAAAAGAAATTTAAACTTGGATTTAAAAAGACAAGATGGGTTTAAGGAGTGGGGGTGGTTGCAATGAGAAAGGAAGATAAGAATAGGAAGGGTATTTTGAATGAACTAAAGAAGGAAGTCAAAAAAAGAGATGAAAATTTGTTGCAGAAAAGGGCAGGAATGTTTCCTACCTGTTTCTGCTTTAAGCCTTTGACCTATAATGCTATCAAGAATGACCCCACAGGCTTTATTCCATACCTATTAATAATTGGGGAGGAGTCATGGCTGCCAAGCTATTCTCTGGGATCTCTAGGCATGGGGCAGATGTAGAAATACAAAACTCAGTTTCCTTATCATAAAATGAAGGAGTTAGATGAGATGGTTTCAAAGGTCTCATCTACGTCTAGCTCTAAGATCTATATAGATCTATGAACCTATAATGCAACAAGTACAGCAATAGATAGAGAAAGAAGACTTGAGTTCAGATCCATCTTTAGACACGGTAACTGTGTGACCTGGTCTGCCACAGCTTCCTCATCTATAAAATGGGGATAACAATAGCACTTACATCTCAAGGTTGTTATAGGGCTCAGATGAGAAAATGTTTGTAAGTCACTTTGAAAACGTTAAAGTACTGTGAAATACTAGTTACTATTACTGTGACCATGGGTGTGCTGGAAAATAAGCTGAAAATTAAAAAAAAAACATTAATGTATACAGATCATATTTAGAAGTTTAGACTTCACTAAGTTTAGATCAGAGATTGACCCCTGATGTTTGATTTGAAGCATTTGCTAATGCTTACACTGGAAATGTAACAATTAACTTGGAACCCATATCAGCTAAATCCAGCAAACTCCCGTCTATGACTCAATTTGTCACTGGACTGAGATGAATTAAAGAAGACCCGCCATTAATCAATGGCCTTGACTCAGAACAGCATGAAGAAAAACAAGCAGTAATATGGCAACAAATAGCCAAGGGTAGAGTCCTGATGGGAAATCTGAATGTTCTAGGAAAACAAGATTGTCAACCCAAAAACAGTTCCCTGCAAATGAAAGCTAGGTGTCTGACCCTACCATCTGACTACTGGGCCAAATTTCTATCACATAGCCTATAGCCTGTCAATAGGAGGCAGCTAGATGACACAGTAGATAGAGCTCTGGGCCTGAAGTTGGGAATATCTGAGCTCAGTCACTCCCTAGCTGTGTCACCCTGGATGAGTCACTTAACCATTTGCCTAAATCCTGTGGAGATGGAAATGGCAAACCACTCCAGTCTCTTTGCCAAGAAAGCCCCTTCCAGGATCATGAAGCATCAGACATGATTACCGTGACTGAACAACAAAGGTTCTCAATAATTAATACTTTTGTTGGTGCATTTTGTCCCCACTTAGATTTGAAAGTCTTGGGAAATGTCTCTCGTTAGCTTGATTCCAGAATATTCTATCGACTCATTTATTAGCAAACCAAGAACTCTCAGTAGCATTAAAATATTTTTAAATTATTCATACTACAATAATAAATCAATACAAAATAAATCACAGCCTTCATTCTAGGGAGGACAGTCATATTCATGTTTTCTTATGGTAGTCTGGGTCTCAACACAAGTAACACCAGTGGGGGAACCAGGAGTGTCCTTGTGCTCTTTCAGGAGAGGTAGAGACCTTTGGCCTAGAACTGGCAGGAACCTGCCGGCTTTGCTCCCTTGGGGCCTTAGCTCTGAGGTTTGTCACCTCTCAGGATGAAGGTAGAAGGTAGATAAGGTATAAATTCCCCTATTCCATAATTATTCTTGATTCAGAGCCGAGGGACCCCACCTTAATCTGTGATGACAATCCATTTCTCAGAATTCTATTGGGTCTTATGAAAAATGAATTGGGACAAGAGTATTGAAGCAGAGTGTATCCAAGATCCAGTTCACCCTCCATGGTTAGCCTTTTATGTGCAATTAAATTGTTCAAAGCCTTAGAATTCCTTGCAAGGTAAGAAACACATCATTTACACCTGACAAGGCCTCACCCTTTCATTTCATTGTCTCTATTTGTAGCCCTTACTACCTTCAACTTGGAAGTCTAAATGGGCACCCTTAAAATAGGATTTTGTGTCCATCTAATTGTAGGACAAAAAAAAATATAGGAAGGAACCAAATATAAATAAGATAGCATGGGGGGGGGTTTATGTCCCTACAAACAACTGCTCTATTTATTACAGCATTGTAGAGTCTTCCAGGATGATGTCCACCCGAAGGTGTTGTAGAAGGCCCACTGGGGACATCATGGTACAGCCTGCTAGGGACAGGTCTCCACTTAATTGACACTTTTTATCCACAAATGGTCTCATGCACCTTGCTTCCCTAACAGCCTCATGAGTGGAATTACTCATGAAAGAGGTAACCTGCTGCAAGATGAAGTCCATGCTGGAGAAGACAGTGCTACTCAGTTCAGCATATTGGCTCAGGCAGTAAGCATAATCCCAGGTCAGTGGGGAGATGGTCAGCAGGTCCAGCATGTGCTTGCAGAGCTGGGTAACCGTATTGAGGCCTAGGAAGCCCATGAAGCCCAAGCTCAGAAAGAGCATGACAATGAAACTGTAGCACACAGCTAGTGTGCAGAAGGAGCTGAACACAGATGAAGGGGCTACCCAGCTTCTGGACTTCCCGGTCCAGCTTACTCTGATACCACACGCTTAAGTCCTTGTCCCCATCTTCTTGCTCCTCTTAAACTGATTCAGAATTTAAACTGCTTCCAGAACTTGTCACACTTGTCCTGCAGGGTTTCAGAGTCCAGGTAGGGCTTCTCCCCTTGGCAGACCTTTTCCATGTTGCTATAATACACGTATATCCTTGGCAGATGCCACAGAAGCTAAATTGACTTCTGAAGAGACCTGAAGCATCGATCTGAGGTGAAGCAGACCTTCTCCTTGGTAAATCTTAATGTAGTCCTTAAAACACTCCAGCAGACCCAACAAGTGACTTTGGAGCCGCTGAGTCTTTTTCCATTAACTTCCTTGAATCTAACGCAAATGGTATCAGTGCCTGTAATTGTTCTTTGATTTCAGGAGTGACATCTCTCAATTTTTCATCAAAGGTCTGGCTCATAGCTACTTGGAGCCCTGGATGTGGTAGAAGAAAGCAGGTGACATTTGTGAAACATCAGCGAATATCAGTTCAGACAGTTTGAATATCCTCATGCTGCTGCTCTGTCACCTGCAAGAGCTTCTCCAGAAATGCCATTCCTCCCTCAAGTCCACAGTTAAACTTGTAAGGAAAGCTCCAGTCTCAAACCAAAAACATCAGCATCTGGATGGGCTTCTGGAAAATTTCATCCATGTTCTATGAACAGCTGCAACGGCTGTAGAGTGTCCTCCTGAGTGCTCTGTGACAAAATATAAATCTGGATGGAGCTATACATGGTACTGAGGGCAAATATAGTGAGTGCCATAGTCCTTCACCATTGAATGACTGTCAAACGCACCTTATGTATCCATCAAAACAACTGTAATCTGTTCCCCATCAAGCTTCTCCACAGTGAAAATTTTACTACATATCTAAATTTCAATGGCTTCAGGGTCAGAACCCCCTTGCCATGAAAATCCTGTTAGTGGTTCATCTTTATCACCCAACCAATGTGGATGGCAACTTTCCTTCTGGTTATATAAGTAGTGAAGCAAAAAGTCCAGAAAGAAAACCTCTCCCTTGTGGAAGGCTCCAGCTACTAAGACCATTACCATGTCAAAGTCCCTGATGTGGTGTTGCAAGAGGACCTAGGTCAAGGCATTCTCATCCAGCTCAGAATAATGCACCAAGAGGAGCTTCACATCAGCATTCCAGGGACTGCATGACATCACCACTGGGCTGTTGTACTGAGGTTGTTCAAAAGCCAAACACTAGATGTAGACATGCCTGCTGAATCACAGCCCTCTTTTTCAGTTGATCCTGTGTTCTCCCCACTTTCTGTTGAGGCTGCTACCAGAAAAGAAAACACTGAGCCACCTCATCAGCCCTGGTGGGAAAGCAGCAGAAAATCAACTACACCTAATAAAGGAAGGACCAAATCTTTCTATTTCACTCCCACTGATGAAATGAAATGCCCCGGGTCAGAATTTTACCCCTTTCGTTGACGATTTTGCTCCTATTAAAATGAAAACTCTGCTCAAAATGGTAACATTTCTAAACTTTCATTATTTTGACATCTTAGCTGTAAGTGATAGCAAGCGGAGACCCTAAAGATACTGGGTACCTGAAGAAGTAAGAAAGGATGAGGGGAGACCTAAACAAGTTGTTAAAGATCATCTTCTTCTACTTCATCATTTTGCCTGGAACCATTGAGTTCTTCAGAGGGAAGGGATATGATAATTTCATTCTGTTATAATTTTAGGACTGGAAGCTTAGGAGGAAATGAAAATGTTAATCTTCCTGAAATTGAGAGTTGGGAAGACAAATGGAGATTATCGAAGTGATGAGAAATACCAAATCCATAATAAAATTCTTTAAGCATCACAGTATAAACGTACCAAAGTTGACCTTCATTTGTATCTTGTCCTTGTGAGAAACAAGTATCTTACCAAGAACTCAATGAAGCACTTAGTGTATCAGGAAGGACTTTTATTAACATTCTTGCAAGAGCAGCCATCTAACAGGTAGGCACACACATTAACACAAATACACAACTTTTTATTCCCTATTCCCGATTTCAATTTCCCTCCCCTGTTCCCCCATTGGTTGGGTACTACAAAGTTTACAGACTATCCAGAATGCCTAAACAACTCACGATGGCCTCTGCCCTTGCTTACATCTCCCACTCTCCACATTTCAGCGCCCCCTTCCCCTTATTTGGTCATAGTTTCCCAAAGCTGTAGGTGTAAGTGCACATGTTGGACCACAAAACCAGTTTCAACCAGTTTTAACCTGGCTGGTCCCAGTCTGAAGCAAGACCTTTCTATTGTTGTACCAGGGAATGTTGTTGCACCTGCCCCTTATTTCATTGTACCATAAGGAGATTCTAGTTTTGATAACAGTATTTCATTTTCATTATTGTAATTAGGCTTCACCTCCATCTCCTTATCTAGCGGAAATATATTATTTGGTTGCGTACTCATGGATATTTGCTTTGTTACTGCTGTTTTGACTAATCTTCATATCAATCCTCTTACATAAAGTATTATGCAACAGCCTACAGCTGTTCATACTCCAGCCACCACTATTGAAGATGGAGAGTGCCATTCCCTTCCATTGGCCAAACCATGATTCCAACCATCCTCTTAATGAATTGTCTACACTAGAGTTTTCTTCTAAGTCCTCAAGTAAAGACGTTAGACCTTGCAATGCCTTAGTAAGGTTTTCATCTAGGGCTGTGTTGCTGGGAATAAAAGTACAGCACTCTCCTCCCAGTATAACACACACCCCTCCTTTCTCAGCTAACATGTCCAGGGCCATTCTGTTTTCCCATGCCATCCAGCCTATGGTATCTAGCTGACTATTTCCCTTGCAGCATCCCTGATGAAATAAATAAACCTCTGTTGGTTATAAGAAATATAGTTAATTCAACCTACATTCTTATTAATGGTTACCTACCAAAACAAGGAAGATTCAAATCCTGAAGCAATCTGATTTCTGGCCTTAAACTTACCTGCAATCCCTCTTGGGACCTCAGTGGCATCAAGGTAAATTCTGTCATCAAATGAGCCATGAGGTGTTTTCCTCCTATTTCTTTTTCTGTTTTTGGTCACATCCTCTCTCTCAAATGCCGGGGTAAAAGTATAGCTTTGTGTTATTGCACCTGTGCCTCTCCAATTTGGGGGAAGTGTAGGTCTCAAGATTTTGCCTCCACAATACCACCACAGTTTTGCTCTGGAGATGCTCAAAGCAGAGTAATTTTCTGATTCATTTTCAGTCACGTTCCACATATCTATGCATGTCTCCAGTTCTCCAAAATTTATGGTAGCCTTCATACCTTGTCATGAGAGACAAGCTGTGTGGTTGCTAGTCTCTGTGGAGAAGCCAGAGGTATCCTGATGTCTTTGCCCCATAGAGCTGGGAACAGTAGTGAGAGGGATTTACAAGCATCATTTCCCCATGCAATTTTATCCTGACATAGGGCGACCACATACCTCATCGCTTTGTTTATCCTTGGTCCATCCCAAAGGGAAGGGACTACCTGGGTTACTGGTCAGCCTGAGGTACAGGCCTAGCAGTTGCTTTTGTTTAAGCTCCTAATGGTATATTTTACCCATTCTACCCATGTATTTGTATCCCCATATCCTGTTTCTATCTCCATGGTCTGTCTTAAGTCCTTAACTTCAATTACCTTCACAATCGAGGGTTTCCATTCCTTTACTGGGGGCCCTATAGTTGAACTAGGACTTCCCTATATCTCCAGGTTCCAAACCACTATCCTAAATCTTGCTACTAGACCCTGACCTGTACTGTCTATTCCAAACCTGTAGGTCTGATCCACTTCCCAATCTGCAACTTTTATAGTTAAAATTATGGGATTACATTTGATTCTTGACCATTGGTTCTGGCTTCTCCCTTGAACGTATTCAATTTTAAATTTATTGGTTTGTTTTTTGGCAAATGAAGCTGTCCCTCCCTCATAGGCTATGTTGAACTAAACACTGCTCAACCCCAGACAGGGGGGCTGATAGTATCTGGGTTTTCCCTCAGAAGGTTGCTTTTCTGGACATAGGTATTTATAGTACCTACTTAGTTGTCTTTGACTATTTAAGTTCCACATTCTATAATTTGACATACATCATACTGAACTATTTGTGAGGTAACTTCTTCAATGATGTTTATCTCCTTCCCCATACCCATTATCTTGAGCATACCTTAGTTCTGCTTGATTGAACTACCCACAATAGCAGTCCTCCACACAAGATTAATAAACCCCTCATCTGTCCTCAGTTTTCCACAGAACCTCTTCTTATTAATGCAACAAATGAATATAATTCCTATGAAGATTAAAAATAAAATTCCAGCAGCTAACATCCTCCCCCACACCCAGAGTATATTCCCCAGTTCTTAATATCTTTTTTAACCATAGCTTCAAGGGATCTTTGGTTGGATGTGTACTCAACTTCAGATTTTATGAGAGAGACTTCCACTGGTCCTTTGATCCTGGTGTAGTGAGTCCAACCTTTTTCAGCCATCCAGACTGCAGTTTCTGAGGTTAGGAGCACCTGATAGGGTCCTTCCCAGTCAAGCAAGGGGAAACAGATTGGCTGATGAAATGGCTAAGGGAGGCACCCTAAATACTAAGTCTCTCTCCAGGATTTGAGTAAGACCCAGTAACCTGGTTGGACATCATGTACACAAACTCAAGAGGTGGCATCTGGGCAAGTAATCCTTTCTCCCTAAGATGGGATAGGATAGAGAGGATCCTAGTTCTTTAAAACACCAGGATATAATCCTTTAAAAAATCTATCCTTTGTTTTTATTGTTGGCATATCTCCGGTTCCCCCAAACAACATCTCATAGAGTGATAGTCCTAAGTTTCTTTTGGGGGCCGTTCTAATTCTCAACAAGGCAACACACAAACACAGTTTCTAGCTAAGAAACTTCCAGCACTCATTTAGATAGATGTTTCTTTAATGTCTGATTCATACATTCAACCCATCCTGATGAAGGAAGATGCCAGGAGGGTATGAAAATCCCAGGACTCTCCTAAACTTCCCATTATTCCTTGTAATACCTTGGAGGTAAAGTGGCTACCATTATCTGAATCTACACTTTTCACTAAACTGTAATGGGGAATAATGTGTTCTAAAATTATCTTGGAGACCCCTGTAGCTATAGCTGTCACCATCAGATAGTCCTCAACCCATCTCGTTAAGTGATGTACCATAACATATTTCAACCTGCCTACCTTTGGCATCTCAGTAAAATCTACCTGGATGCTCTGGAAGCGTCAAAGGTTTGGTTCCCATTCTCCAGGGGTTTGTTTCTTTCATATTTTCTTGTTTACCTCTTTGCAAATTACATATCCTTCACAGACTTATTTAGCCACTGTGTATATTCCTTCACCTCCGTATTTCCTCAGCAGTTGGTCACACATTTCTTGAACTCCACAATAACTCCCCTGGTGTAGAATGGATAGGAGTTCTCTCACAACTTAATTGTTCAGCATTTCTCTCCCATCTGGTAATCACCACAGACCTTCTTCTGTCTTTACTGCCCCAAGTTCAGTCAATCTCTTTTCTTCTTGTTTAGTAAATGTCAGCCCTGCCTTTGGGTCAGGGCTTGAAGGAACCAAGACATACATTTCTTTGGGCTCAGTGTTTAGGACAGCTTCCTTAGCCATTTCATCAGCCAATCTGTTTCCCCTTGCTTCAAGCGTATTCCCATTTTGGTGTTCATTCACAAGGATCACTGTGACTTCATTTGGCAACAGAGATGTTGTTAATACTTGCCTCACCAATTCACCATATACTAGTTCCTTCTCTTTGCTATTGATGAATCGTCTTTCACACCAAATTATCCCCAAAGTGCATACTACCCCATAAGCATAGTTGGAATCGATGTAATTGGTTCCCTCTGTTTGAGCCAGCAGTTTTAATGCTGGATTTAGTACATATAACTCACAAGTTCGTGCTGCCCATATCTTTCGGGAATCTCTCTGACTCTTTCAGTGAAATTTTATTCCCATCGATTATGGCATAACCATTTTGTCTTTTCCCATTTATCACCCTAGATGCCCCATCAATAAACAAGCAATGTTCCTCAATCAGTTGGACCAATACCCAATCATTCTTACATCATTTTGAACCATTTAAGTACCTTCTTCCATACAGACCTATGTCTAGTAACAGGCAGATAACTCAACCAATGCCCATTTCCTAAGTTGTTTAAAATATAAAAAGGAATATAATCTCAGGTTGACTAGCTCAGACCTTAAATGCACGTTTTATTATGGTAGCTCAGATATATCCCAGCCTTAGTCTATGGGATAATGATTCAGCATTGTGTTTGTACCCATGTTTCACAAACTTCTTTTCCCTTTGTCTAATTATTCCCATAACATTCAGAAAGGATGTTCTATTCCAGAGATTTAATCTTTCATATGACTATGCAGGAGCACTAACTTATCCAGGTGTTTGGGCTATGGGATGACCATGCATTCAGATTAAAAACAGCAAGATTTCACATATTTACATCCTGCTCACCTCTTCCACTGACCATTTGCTTTGATTACAGAAATTTGCCATAAAAAGGAAAAGCAAGGACATGATTAGATAAAATATCGCAGTTTTCTAACCACGCACTAGCAATTCCACCTCATAGGCAGGCTCAGGCGTAGTCAGGTGAGAAAGATTCCTTTTCAAGAGAACACAATGGAGAAACTGAACCAGGAGGATCCCATCCTCTGCTGAGGTTAGCATTGTTCTCTTAGATTTTCCAGACAAAGACCTCCATCTGTGAATGGTCACATTCTCTCTGAGTAGCTTGTGGTATTTCTCTCAGATGGTGGATTACTGACTATTTATTATTGATGGATTATTATGATCTGTAACTCAAAATCCATTATAGTCATAATGCGAGCAACAGACTGAGTGTGAGACAGCCTTGTAACTGTCTGATCTCATGGAACCTGAGAGGTCAGACCCGAAAAGCACCTCCAAGACTTCTTAGGTGCTTGGAGAGTGATCTGTAACTCAAAATCCATTATAGTCATATGAGCTTTCACCTCAGATGGCAAGTTTCACTAATCAAAAATTTAGCAGGACTCACATCTCAAATTTAAATTTGTCCTTGTGTAAAAGCCAATCACTAAAAATCATTTCTATACATTTACAAATTTTCAGCAAACCAAGTTCCTTGTTTAGGAACTCCATAAACTTTGCAAGCTCTTTGGCAAGTTTACATATTACATAACTGGTACAAAAGTTTACGTTTCAAACTTGAAACAAACCTATAACCCATCAAGTGACTTCAGTTTTGTTGAATGCATTTCTAAATTACTTTACAGAGAATTATCATCTCATGATTAACATGTTAAAACTACAACCTTAAGAGAGTGGGCTCACCCAAGTTCGGAGAGTGGCTGGCTTCTCACTTCATGTTGCCTGGGAGATACTTCCAGGCTTTCAGACCCAGGGTCCTGGACCATTACCAGTGGAGCCCATGCAGTAGCTGCTGCCCCTTGTCCCTCCCTCCTCTCCTCAAGTGGGGGAAGGTGAATTTGCAGGTGTTGGGGAGGGGGCAAGAGAAAGGCAAAACTCTTTTCCTAATCTGATCTGGGATCAGAGGAGTTATTGAAAAAAACTCCAGGGCTGTTAGCTGTCATACTGAGAAACCTTCTTGACTGAAGGGAAAGGAGTCAGGGAAGGGAATGACTGGGGTTGTAAGGAGGTTTTTCAAAATTTCTTAATGATCAATCACAAAATCTCAAGAATCTGGTAAGATGCTTTTAGCTGTTTTAACTTTTCATTGTTGTCTTAACTCTTCATGGCCTGGTCAGAGGCAGGACTACAGAAAATTTTTTGCTTTGCTAACCTAGAGGCAACTTTCAGAGAAGTCCTACAGAGTCCAACTGTAAGGATCTGGTGGCCAGAAGGCCAGGAGAAAAGGGTGATCCCACAGGCATGGGCATAGGGACAGGGAGTGTTGGGGGCTAGAGGGATGGGATGAAGCAGCTACAGTTTTCACAATTCCCTAGCATTGAAAAAATTAAGAGAATTGAATTGGGCATACGCTTCTGGATAGGGTGGCTGCAGAAGGGGTGGCCAGGTCCATGGCCTCTTACTGCTGAACCGAGACCCTGTGAGCATCAGGCTGAGTGTGAGACAGCCTTGTAACTGTCTGATCAGTTACACGGGACCTGAGAGGTCAGACCCGAAAAGCGCCTCCAAGACTTCTTAGGTGCTTGGAGAGTGAATCCAATTGTAAAGTAAGAAAGGGATAGGGAGAGAGGGGAGGCTTACATACCTTCCAGTCTTGGCTGGAGAGGAGTTGTAGGTCCTCATCTCTTTTACCTCTGAGACTTATCAGACCAGAAAATGTATACCTCATGGAAGAGGGGAAGAAAAGAATAGGGAGAGAGGGAAGACTTACATCATTCCCAGACACAGAGACCCACCAAGCCACCTCCCCCAACATCCCACAGGGGAAGGGAAGAATACAAGATGCCGAGACAATGGATCCAAGATTTTTTGTTTTGTCTCTCTATTTTGTCTTTGAAATCCCTGATCTGTAGATTTTCATGGGTACAGCTGAGTAGCCAACCCCCTCATACAACAGGAGGCATAATCTGATTCTTCCTGAGAAAATGGTTTCTTTTCATTAACATAGATTTTTAAGGGCTTGACATAGTCAACTTTCATTTGCTCCATACCTAGGCCAAAAAAGAACAGGAGGTTGTATAATGTGTTTTTGTTAGATAAAACAATCTTTTTTTAATTTTCCTAATATTTCATCATCCTTCCTAAGGGACTGTCTGAAGGAATGTCCATAGTAATATTCTCATTATCCTCTTTATTTCCCTTAAACTTCATCACCTTATTCCCCCTCCTATATCTTTTGTTTGAGACCTTTTACATCAAAACCAGTCGCTTTGTCATTCTCTGGCTGTTTCCCTCACACAGTCAACAGAACTGTGGATCCTTACTCCACACTTGCCTCATACTTTACCAATACATCTTAGACACAGACACACTGAGTCTCAAAACTCCATAGGATGGCCCATCCACCAAGGTAATACTCAATGTCTTCTTCTCTTACCTTGGTTTGTGCACAGGTTGCTTGGTTGCTGTGGTGTCTACTTTTTCCTTTTTCCCCTGGATCCACAGTGGCCTCTTTCATTAATGTAATCCTAGGATCCTGAACAGACCATGAGCAGTCTGCAATACATGGAACCATTTAAAGTCAATGGGACACATCTTGGCGGCCTCCTCTCACTTAGGATGTCAGGATTCCAGATGAATCCCCATGTGTAAGAAACAAGCATCTTACCAAGAACTCCACTAAGTTGTGAGTGAACCAGGGAAGACTTTTACTCCTATTCTTGCAAGAGCCGGTATCTAACAAGTAGGCATACCCATTAAGACAAAC
This sequence comes from Bettongia penicillata ogilbyi, assembly GCA_023548195.1. Taxonomy (NCBI): domain Eukaryota; kingdom Metazoa; phylum Chordata; class Mammalia; order Diprotodontia; family Potoroidae; genus Bettongia; species Bettongia penicillata. The sequence goes on from JAJHZJ010000230.1 coordinate 444,088, forward strand.
ACACAGTTTTTTATTTCTTGTTCTCAATTTGAATTTCCCTCCCCTGTTTCCCCAGTGGCTGAGTACTGCAGGGTTTACAAATTATCTGGATTGCCTAAACAACCCATGTTGGTCTCCATCCCTGCTCACATCTCCCACTCCCCCATTTTGTTTCCTCCTTCCCCCTATTTTCTTTTTACTTTATTGGATCAGAGTTCCCCACAGCTTTAAACAAGGGGGCATGTTGGAGCACAAAACTAGTTTCTACCAGTTTTAACTGGATTAGTCCCAATCTGAAGTGAGGCCTCCCTATTATTGTACAGGGGAGGGTGGGATTTTCCTACATTCTAACTGCCATGTAAGCTCTTACACCCTGTTGAGCAATATGCTGGAACAACATCATAATGGTGACTTTTCCACATCCTTTAGGAATTTACAAAATAAAAATGTAGTGTAGAGTCCCACATTTTACTCAGGGATATGAAAATTCTTTTTCAACATTTCCTTCCTTTCTTTGCTCAAATGTATCTACAGGTGGAAGAGAGACAAAGAGGCGGGGAATTGGTGGGGAGGGAAGAGAAGAAGGGTCACTAGAAGAAATTTTTCTGAACGTAAATTTAGGCTGAATCTTGAAGAAAAACAAAGCCATGACCATTACTAAAACACTCAGGTGGAGATGGAATTGAGATGGTAGAGTAGGAGGAAGAAGTATAACCTAACTTCCCCCTACTAAACCTCCTCTATAAAGATTTAGAAAACCATGAGTTTAAGTTCTTATGAGCAAAGCCGAGAAAAATGTCCCAATGAACCATTTTTCCACACCAGGATGGCTTAGGGAGATAGACAGTGAAGATTACAGACAATGGACATGGTCTGTCTAGGAGCACACTGTGTGTGCCAGTGCCCATGGACTGAAAGAAAACCAAGACTGGGCACCAGCACAATAAGCACTTGGGCAGGAAGAGAGCCCAGGAGATTCCTGAATTATCACAGATTACAGGAACAGGTGCCATATGGCAGCTTAGTTGCCCATTACCCAGTGGCCAGTTGGAATGAATCAGGGGGTGTGGAGGAACCTGTAAATTGGAATGGTGGAGAATGATTGTTAATGTGCCCTAGTTGTGTACTGAGCAAGGAACAAGCTTGAAAGCAAAAAGTAGTGGTTTGGCTCTGATCCCAGGAGCAAAACAGAACCTTAGTTCTAGCCTTCAGCCCAAGGTGGAATCTGTAGTGAAAAAACCAGGGCAGGAGTCCTAGACCAAAGGGAAGCCTATATATAATTCAATCACTCAGAACCAGAATCTCTCAGCAAGCTAATAGTGAATGAACCTACTGAAACTCCTAAACAGGGACAAGTCTATAGATCCAAACCTGGGTCAGGAATTTGTGGAACATAGACTATGAAGGCACTGAGAAAACTTTGCCCAATCACATCAGTTTCAGAGCACTGAAAACTTGCACCATCTAGAACGAACTGTGAAAACAGCAAGAGGACATAAGAAGACAGAAGCTCAAGTTAGAAAGTATTCCCAGAATCTGGCATTAGCAAAAAATCCAAACTAAACAAGTAGACTGGAAGAATGAGTAAACAAAGCATCCCACCATAAGGAGGTATTATGGTGACAGGGAAGCTCAAGAAAAACAAGCAAATTTTTAAAGAAAAATACAGCTTGGACACAAGTCCAATCAGAATTTTTGAAAGTTTATTTTTCTTAAAAAATATATTTAAGTGATCTAAGAAATCAAATGAGAGTGAGACAAAAAACTAGAAATGAAAGGAGAGCAATGAGAGAAAGATATAAAAAGAGAATTAATAGTTTACAATAGTATCCAAGAAAATAACATCCTGAAAACTTAAATGGACTTTAAAAGTCATCCTTAAAATAGTCAAAAGATGAAAAAGTGAGAGTATGTGAATTATGTCATAGCAAAGACAATTGACTTGGAAAAGAGATCGAGGAGAGAGAATTTAATAACCTTTAGACCACCTGGAAGCCATAACCAAAAAAAGGGCTTAGATATCATATTTCAAGAAATCTAGAAAGAAAGAAAAAAACATAGATCTCTTAGATCAAGAGAGTAAAATAGGATTTGCAAGAACCTACCAGTCACCTCCTGAAAGAAACTCCGAAATATAAACTCCCAGGACTATTAGAGTGAAATCCAGTTGGTAGGTAAAAGAAAAATTACTACAGGTTATCAGGCAGAATTCAACTCCTGAGGAGCCACAGTCAGGATTATATAAGATTTAGCAGCAATTCTAAAGGGAACTGAGAGTTTGGAATATGATATCTTAAAAGGCAAAAGATGTATGATTGCAGCCAAGAATTATTTAGTCAGCAAAACTGAGAACAATCCTACGGAGAGGGAAATGGAATTTTACCAAAATAAAGGACTTTCAGGAATGTGTAGGTTTCAGCTGTATCTGCTTAATTTTTAAAGAGTCACCCCCCCTCAAATACTATTCATATAAGGCTTTGCTATTGGTAAGTATTAATCCTCCAATAGGAATGATAATACAGGCCTCAGGAGACAGATCCTGAAGATCTTCTAAAGTGGTAGTGACAAACTCATATAAAAATGGGGCACCACTATATTCCAAGTCCCTCAGGTTCCAAACCTAGGAGTCATCTTGGATTCCTCACTAGTCCTCATCTTTAATCTGTTGCCGTGACCCCATAGATTTCACCTTTGCAACATCTCTCCTCCCTTCTCTTCTCTGACACAGTCACCATTCTAGTGTAGACCCTTAAATCACCTCACACCTGAACAGCCTATAGATGGATCTACCTGTTTCAAGTCTCTTCCCACAATAAAACACCCTCTATTCCACCACATAAGTGATTTTACTAGAGCTTGAGTCCAACCATGTCACCTCCCTTACTCAATAAACTCCCTTGGCTTCCTATTGCCTCCCAGATCAAATATAAAATGTTCCATTGTTATTCAAAGCCCTTTTAAACCTAGCCCCTTCCTGCCTTTTCAGCCATCTTATACTTACTCTCCACGAAATACTCTTTGATCAAGGGATTCTGCCTTCCTGGCTATTCCACAAACGAGATATTCCATCTCTCGGATCAGGGTATTTCTCTGACTCCACCCCCTTCCTGGAATGTTCTCTCTCTTCTGGTTCCTTTAAGTCTCAGCTAAAATTTCATGTCTTATCCTTTCCCAGCCCCTCTTAATTCTGTGCCTTCCCTCTGCTCATTATTTCCTGTTTATCCTGAATATAGCTTATCTGGACATGTTGGTTTGTTTTGTCCCCCATTAGACCGTGAACGTCTCAAAAGCAGTGACTGTCTTTTGCATCTTTTCGTATGCCCAGTGTTTAGCACAGTGTTTGCATATCGTAGATATTTATCGTAGATAACTGACTAACTAGTTATCTATGATGAATCCTAAAAACTATAGTTACATCTTCCTAGGGTGTTTTTTTTTTTATTTGGGCAACTATTTCCTTCTAGTCAAAATTATATTGAGAATAGTTTACTTCATTGTGAGAGAAATGATTATTTCTCTCTCCTATTAATAGCCAATTATTAAAATTGGAGAGACTTTGGCTATTTTTCCTGTCCTCCAGGCTAATGGAAAATACGATTAACATTCTCCTCATTCTGGGTATTGTTACCCCACCCAACTAGCTCAGGCTCGGAGGGGGATATGGATTCCTTGTCTAGATTACCCAAGGCTAGGGGGGGTGATCTGGATTGTTGTGGTCATTTGTTCTTCTTTCTGAAAGAGGATCATAACATCAGGAAGATGATGCCATGACTTGAAAGTGAATTGGATTTAAGTTAGGGAGGGCTGTGCAAAGTCACTGGCCTCACTTTCTCCTCCTGAACCATCTGAGTCCCAAGGTAAGCTTTAGATCAGGACAACTGGAGATGACCCCCTATTAAATATTAAAAATAATTTTGGTAGTTTTGTCATTTTCACTAAATTAATCCAACCTATTCACAAATACTAACAATCTGCAATTATCGAGGACACCTTTTATTTTAATCATTCTGATTTAATAGTGGTCTTTAGACAGGTAGACCTATGCATTTATTTCTATAAATCCAGGTCTGGGGATAGGGATAGTCTCTCTGTCCATGAATGACATGATGTCACTCTCAGCCCATCATTGAAGTGAGCTAACTTCTTTGTAAATTTCACCTCTCATTAATTGTTGACCAGAGTTGATTGCCATCCTAAGCCCTGAGCCCACCACCATGATTGCCTTTGGCATTCAAGAATGCCACTGGCCTTTTATTAAAAATGCTGGAATTATTAATAAAACTGTTAAATTAACCAGAAAGTATGTCTCTGGAACTTTTTAAATGCCACAATTATTTCTTCCACCTTTCAAAGAATGAAAATATATTAAATCAAGAATTTGTCAGCTTCATGTATTTTAGCAAAGAGCTCCATCAGATAGCTGGATAGTTTTGAAGTCATCTGTCATTACTATATCATGCCTCTGTGCCAGGCTTGTGAAATGTATTCAGAACTCATCATCCTTTATCTCCTGACTGGGTAGTTGTTAGCATATTCCCACCACAATAGGATTTCTGTTTCTCACTCCACTGATCCTCACCCAAATGCTCACCACCATACTTTTCCCCTCTGGTTCATCAATTTCCACACATGAGTAAGTCTTCTTGATATGCAGGGTTATTTCACCAGCTCTTTGATATAATCTGCTCCATTTGAATGAAGTATACCTTCCAGTTGCCATATTCCATCAAGCCTCAGTGATATCTATGAGACTGAAGTTAGCTGCTTGATTTGACATCTTTGATTTGACATTCTTTATTAAATACTTGTGTATTTGCGTATAGATATCTATGGTCACAAATTGTATCACTGCCCACTTCTTGGAATTATCTCCTTAATCACTAGAACTCTCTGATTTTTATGCTCTATTCCAGCCTCTCTCTCTCTGAGCCCTTACCCTCACTTGGCAGATGTGATGGAAATCCAGCATGAGTCCCTAAGATTTTTACTTTCTTGCTTAGGATATCAAAATCCCTAAGAATGCTTTCTACGTTCCACTTGGGAAAGCAAACTCAACCTTTATGCTCTCTCCAACCTGGAAGCCCATGGATTTCCAGACTGTAATGGATTCCTCCCTTACTCTTCCTTTCCCACTTCGGTTTTTCAGCTACTTTTTATGTGTTGTCTTCCTCAGTTACACAGTAGGCACCTTGAGGACAGTAATTATCTTTCTTTTTGTTAGAATCTATATTCCCAGATCTTAGCCATTCCTGGCACATAGTAAGTGCTTAATAAATTAACCGAATTACTAAATTTTTAATGTTTTTAAAATTTTTTCTATTTTTCTACCCACATATCTTTCTTCTCTACAAGAATATCATGGGACACATACGTGACTTGTTGAAATCGAGGTGTATTTTGTCTATAGCATTCCCAGAAGTACAGAAAACCTTAGAGTTGAGAAGGACCTGAAAAGCTATCTTTTCCAATTCATATCTCAATAGTTCTCTCCTCTACATCCCTGACAAGTCGTTATCCAGTGATCTTTACCTCAAGAACTCTATTAATGGGGAAACCCTTAGAAAAGTTTTATCTATTCTACTTTTAGATAGCTTATAATTCTAAATACTAGTGCCTCAGTCATCAATCAGTGTAATAATGTTAATCTATCAGTAAAGAAACTTTTCAAAAGGAAGGTGAGGTAAACTTGTATGACTTCTTGATTTTTACTATGTTGGTTTTCTGCATTTTCCACTTTCTTTTTTCTTAAGTACTAATAAACCAACTCTTTAATACGTTCTAGAACTCAGACATTAATCAAAGTCCAATTCATTGCCCTTTAGTAGTAGAATTCACTTGCATTGCATTTTTGACAATTGCTATCTTCAGGTACATGATTCCTCCATATATTTTTCAAATAAGTTTTATTGCTATCTTTGTTTTTAATATCAGCTACATTTCCCCACTTATCCCCTCCACCACCACAAAGATCCATCCATTATAACAAAGGGGGAAAAAGAAACAAGTTTAAGAACTCTGCAAAATTAACCTCCTTGTTAAAAAAAAAAAAAAAGTTTGGCATTAAGTGTGATTTTTCACATGCATGCTCCTCCACCTCTGCAAAGAAGAGGGGGACTGACTTTTCATCTCTTCTTTCAGAGCAAGTTTGGTCATTATAATTTCACAGCAGTCAATTTTGATGGCTTTGTGGTGGCTCTTTTCATTTCTTTCCAGTTACATTGTTGCAGTAATTGTATACATTGTTTCGCTAGTTCTGCTTACTCCACTTTGGATCAGTTCATATGTCTTCCCATTCACTACATTCTTCAGACTCATAGTTTCTTCTGGTTCAGTAATATTCCATTTTTATGCATAGACCACAGTTTGTTGAGTTATTTCCCAAATGATAGACATCTTAAGAAACACTGGATATTTTGTACTTGGCTTCAATTCCTTGCTACCACTTAAAGGGCTGCAATAAATATTTTATGGAGCCTTTTGTTTTTATCATTGACCTCTTTTAGGTATATCCTTAGCAGTGGAAGTTGCGGATCAAAAGGTATAGACTTTTAGTCACTTTCTTTGCATAGTTCCAAATTGCTTCCTAGAATGGTTAGAAAATGCATTAATATGCCCATATTTCCACAATCCCTCAAACATTAACTATTCCCATCTTTTATCTTTATGAATTTGCTGGGTCTGCAGGAAAACCTCAGAGCTGTTATGATTTTTACTTCTTTCATTATTAGTGACTTGAATCTTTTTCATGGATATTTTTCAAGGACCACTTACAGTGGTTCAGCAATTATATTTAAAAATTTCTTCAATAACATAGGATGTGGTTCATTATAACCTAGTAATTTGGACTCAGAGAACCTGGTTAGATCCTTTATTCCTATATCTTTATCTATCTTGGGGTTCATTCCATTTTTACTACTTTTCCTTTATGTTTTCCAATTTAAAGATAGTTTTCCTTGGGAAAGAAAATTTAAGCAAAATAGGAGTTGAGCTACTCCATTGTCATCATCTTGCTCATCAGACACAAGAGTCTTATAACTTCTATGATCTTTCTTTTGTTTTTTAAAGTGTTTTTGTTTGTTTTCTACTTAATCATTCCACCCTTCAACTCACTTTAGGATTTAGAGCTCCAGACACACATATGGCTTCATTCACCTCAATTTCTTCTGCAATTACATTTTCTTACTTTCATCTTTTGTACCTGTCCTTTTCAAGTCAGATTTTGTTGACAAGATTCCTGGGCATCCAAACAGGTTTCTTTAGACAGCTCTTTACCTTTCTTTCTCATTGGAATTATTTGTGTATCACCAATTTTTTTTTTTGAGAGTCTCTTTTGGGCCCATCTCCCCTGGAGAATTTTAAGCAATGAAACCTTACCTATGCTTTCTCTGAAGTCTTTAAAATCTTTCCCAAAATCTTGGGTGCATGCTATCTTATGACCAGTTTTCAATTTCTTATATGTCACACACTCTAAAGTAATTAAGTCCTATCATAATTCCCATAATTCCTACCTTAGTGGTTTGTTCTTCTTTAATTTGTTTTTTAGTCAATATCACATCGTGGGTAGTATTTCCTCTCATTGCTTCCTCTGTCATTTAAAAAATTATATCAGAAAGCAAAACAAGAGTGTATGATCCCCTCTGCCTTTAGCAGAGAAAAGTAAGATTCAGAAACTGTTATGGTAGTTGAAGATCAACTTCAGTGCTATCTTCTGTCCCTGGGCTTTACAATTTGCTCCTGGAGTCTTCTGGCAGGACAATGTAAAGGATATTTCTGCCACATTATTGTTTCTTTTATCTGGCTTATTCCTTTTGAGTAAGGCACATCATTCTATTCCAGTCATGAGCCAATTTTCACCAAGTCTCAGTGGTATTTATGATGTCAAAATTCCTATGATATCTGCTATTTTCTGACAATGTTTGTATGTGGACAATTTTCCCTTCTCCTTCCTTCAATTTTCAGGGTAAAAACTCTCATCTGATCTGCAAGTTTTGAAGCAAATAGACTCACCCTTACCCTTGTCAGATGCATTTTATCTTTGATCAAAGGTCTATCATTCCTATATTTTAAACTTTGACCCAAAAGTACAGATCTCATTCTCAGATTCCATCTTATTTTAAGAAGAAAATTCTTAATAATTAGAGCTCTCCAAAAGTAGAATGGCCTGCCTCAGGAGTCAGTTATTTTAGTCATATTGGAAGTTGTTGAGTAAAGACTCAGGGGTTCTCTGGGGTTGTTCTTGTTCAGGTACAGGGTGGAATAGGTAGCCTCAGAAGATCTCTTCCATCTCAAAGATTCTATGATTTCCTGTCTAGTTGTTCACTTTCCATATCTTTGTTACTTCTCTGAATCTCCTGTTTTCAACTAAACCCTTAAAACCTTCATTTTCTTGCCAAAACCTTTACAATCCCTATAGATACTGTCTAGGGTTCTTCTGGGGTTATCATTTGTTTCCACGTGAATCACTAAAAGTCATTGTGTGATAAAGCCTCAGAGTCTCTTCATCAACCATGTCTCTGTTACATGCCCTAAGAAGAAGTGATTATTCCCTGTGATTTCATATTTGACATCCTCAGTTTCTCTCAGCAGGTAGTTGCCAAATCACCATAATCTAGATCTTCTTCCTTTGACTATCATTGGATGCCTGTCTTCTTTGTTGGTCCAAACTAAAAATCCTCACCATCATTTAGAACCTAAGATCTTGCTTCCTCCTCAGAGGGTCCAGCTCTGTGAAAAGACCCTTGAACCTATTAGATAACTCCCCATATTTTGTCCTTTATCTTTCCTTTCTTCGGGTTGTCATATTTATTTTCCCCTTTAAGATTTTTTTCAAAGAACACTTCCCCAGCATTGCTAAATGTAGACAGGCATTGTACCTCCACTAACAGAGAGACTAACCTATATTTTTGTTGCTACAAGCTAACCTCTGTACAGGTGACTGAAACATTCCCCTTTCTCTCTATATACCACCATCCTCCTCCCCCTAAACTTCCAAAGTCCTGCAATTTACACAACAAGGCTGGGAAGTTTTCCAGGATCAAGAGAGACATTATCACCTCCCAAAATCCCATCTACCAAAAGAACATTGAAGAAGAATAAATTGGAAGCACAATGACCAAAGGAGAACAACAAATGTGCTGTTAGACTAATCCCAAAGGACTTCTCCAAAGCTATCCATCACTACAGAGGTTTCTAATTCACCCCGCCTTCACCCTGCTCTATCCATTTCTATCTGGACTTGCATTTAAGACTGGCATCCCAATTAAATAATGCAGTTTGAGCCTGACTTAAGCAGTACATTTGTCATTTGTCTAACCTATTGACCAATTTTTTGGCACTAGTGCCCTCAATTTTTTGAGTCTTTAATCCTTAATTACAGTTGTTCTCAAATGTGAATTGACCTATAACTTCTAAAAAAAAATCTCTTTGTGTTTAATTTCTCTTTATTACCCTAATGCAGTAGTTCTTAAATATGGAAATCTGTGGACTGCCAAGGGGTTTAAAGATAGGTTTCAAGGGGGTCTAAGAAGTGAGGGGAAAATACATATTCACTTTCACTAACTTCTAACTGAAATTTAGCACTTATTTTAATTATAAATAAAGGCAACAAACCACAGTAATATTAGCAGTACCTATGAGTGACCAATAGAAATCACAGATCTTTTCAAATGACATTATAGTTCTTTCAGATACCTTAAAATGTCATTTAAACTCATCAATACTTTGAAATTACTACAGTTATAGTGAATTTTCTGTTTGGGTGTTTGTCCTTCGTTGCCAAAGAAGACCATGCCTTCAGAGAAATGATGACATGACTTGCCCTTGACTTTGTTGTGAATGAGGGAGGGCTGTGCAGGTCACCAGCCTCACTTCTCCAGAGCCATCTGAATCCAGAGACCAGATATCCATCCGGATGACTGGAGATGACTCAGGATGCACTGGGAGACCTTGGGCCCTTTAGGCCAAGGTCTTTGCAAGGACTCACTTAGGGTAAAGCAAAGCCCATTCATTGAATAGGCCTGTTTAAGAAGTAGCCAGGGCATGGCCATTTTAATGAGGTCAAGAAAAAGAAAGACATCAGGCTGGGAGGGAAACAGCAACAGTTCCTACTAATAATCACTCTAAAGGAAGGAGGGTCCAAAGTAGCCCTTAGGCAGGGGCCTATTGGCATCCCAGCTTCAGAGTGCAGTAGGTTTAAGGTTTGGGGAAAGGACAGGACAGGCCAGGGGAGAGGAGAGGACAGGACAGGAGAGGAGAGGAGAAGAGCCAGTAAAACCCAGTCAACAGGGCATCTTTTGGCCATCCAAATTTACCCTCCTTTGGAAAGGAGAAGGAAGGGGAGGGGGAGGCAGACAGAAGAGCAAGAGGGGTCCCCATTCAGCAGGGTCCGCATTCAGCCAGCTACATCTACTCACAGGATTGTGTTCATCTTTCTCTGCCAAAGAAGACTATGCCATCAGAGAACTGATGACATGACTTGCACTTGACTTTATTTTGAGTGAGGGAGGGCTGTGCAGGTCACCAGCCTCACTTCTCCTCCAGAGCCATCTGAATCCCTAACTTTTTGTTAGATCAGTCTTGTCTACAGACTATATTTCAGCCTAATTGTTTTCCTTTGTAATACTATGCAGTTTACTCTTAGCATTTAAAAATATTATTCAGAGAAGGGTTAAGGTACCAGATGATCCCATGATACATAAGAATGCTGCCCTAGTGCATATCCCAGGGCTTGGATGAAGAACTTTCTTCCTTGATTATCCCTTTCCTTTTGTACCTCTCTATTACTTTTAGATTAGGATTTCAGAGACAAGTTATCTGAGCACAGAGTTCAGTTCTGGGTACCATAGTTTTGTCATTATCTTGACTCTTTGTGACCTCATTTGGGTCATTTGAAGTGGTTTGCCATTTCTGTCTCCAGCTCATTATACAGAAGAGGAAAGTGAAGCCAACAGGGTGTAATGACTTGCCCAAGGTCACGTAGCTAGAAAGTGTCTTGAGGTCAGAGCAGAACTCAATAAAATGAGTCTTTCTGATTCCACCCCACCACCTAGTGGCCCAGTCACAGTTTAAGGAATGACATTGATAAATTGAGGCTAGCCCAGAAGAGGTTGATTAAAATGATAAAAGAAGTGGAAACCAAGGGTTTAAGTTTAGGGAAGAAAAGCCTTAGGGGAGATGGGGGAAGCAACATATCTTTTTCAGGTATGTAAAGGGACTCCTATGGAAGAGATTTAGACTTTTCTGTTGGTCCAAGTAGGCAAAACTAGGAGCGATGAAAGAAGTTTTTCTTGGCAGAAAGGAAAAACTTAACTGCTAGAGCTGCCCTAAAGTGTAATGGGATGCCTCATCAGTAATTAGATCTCTACTACTGGAGGTCTGCAAGTAGATACTGGGTGACCATTTGTCAGTGATGGAGAGGGAAGTCTTATTTAAGCACAGCTTGGACTACAAGGTCTTTTCTCTGAGGTTTTTTTCTAATTCTGAGATTCTATGAAATCCCAGGAAAGGTTTTCTGAGGTAGGGAGCCAAGGACAAACACTCAGTAATATCCTCAGACACATACAGGCAATAAGCCAACCTTCGAGGTGGCACACATCCTTTGATCATATCAGGAGAGGGGCATGAGAAAAAAATGTCCTATATTCATTCTTTGATTTAAAAAAAAATACCTCGAATTTCACTATCAATTTCTGCTTCAGGAAAATACAAGTCAAAATGTCAAGATGTCAGGAGTTCTCTGTGAACATCAAAGCCATCAGTGGTATGAGCAAACTTTTTTTTAGAGCAACATCAAAGGAATTCACTCCTTCCATACCCTTCTTATCAAAGGCAGACTATCTAATTTGACTGTAGTAGTTTTTTATCTCCCTTGAAAATCTTTCACATCTTGTTAGATACTTGGCAAAAGGAAACTGAGCAAGTAGCCCCCTATGAAGTTTTGATAGGATATCATAGACCTTAACTCTGAGAGTCTGAAATGACCAGCCAAGCATCCCCAGGGTGGGTTTGATGCATCTCAGGAAAACAAGTCTGAAATGGTGCAATGGAGGGGTTTGCCCATTTTGCTCTCCCACCTAGTTAGGTTGTACACACAGGACTAGAATTGGGATCACAGCTGTCAGTTATGAGTGTGCTAGTGATCTCTGTGAACTGAGGCTAGCCATTTAAACCTTACAGGTCTCTTCTCCCTTCTCTGGGCTAATGTTGTTATACAAGACTATCAATGACTAGAGACTATAAAATGACATTTATATAGGCTTTAAAGAAACCCCAACCCAATTAATATAAACATAGAAGGCCTAGTCTTCTCAAATGACTCAATCAAAGCAAAGACTGAAACCAGTGCAAAGCAGGTGCAACCAATCAATTTGGGGAAAGTGAAGTGCTTTGATCTCTGGATCAGAAAACAAATGATACAAAAAATACAAGTACTATTTTATGAGTGGTCTACAATCACATCCTGTGGAACTATGATAACATAGCAAGCCTGTTTAGAAGCATGGAGTTCCGTAGTCAAGCTTCAGGAGCACTTTGAGAAGGCAGATCCTTGTACCTGTACTATCGTCCACAGCAGTATCCTTTAGAGCCAGAAGCAGTATCCTCCAGTAGTGGTGACTGGCAGTGGTGTCTGCACTGGGAGCTGAGAGGTTGTTGCTGTGTTTGTCCTTTGTTCTCTAAGAGAACCATGACATCAAGATGATGACATGATTTGCATTGGACTTTGAGTGAGGAAGCCCTGTGCTAGGTCATCAGCCTCACTTTCTCCCCCAGAGCTATCTGGATCCAGTGGTCTGATGTTCATCAGGATGACTGGAGATGGCCCAGGATGCAATGTGGGACCCTGGCCATTTTAGGATAAAGTCTAAAACCAGACAGGCAACCTCAGGATGCTACAAGGATACTGACCCTTAAATTCCCTCTCATAAGCTCTCTACAAAGGAAAGAAAGAGTTGCAGTAATCAGGAACTGGATTACCCTTTTGCCATGACACACACATGTATCACCTTCATTGTATTTTAAGTTTGTGCCCACTGTCCCCAAAGATGTGTGTGAGTTTCTGAGAGAAGATGCTTTAGATTTGGGGAGAGGGGCTATTCTTTTCATCAACTGTTCTTACCTTTCCATCTCATGCCCTTTCTAAAAGTTAATTAACTCTGGCTGACTAATTGATAATCAGTGGGGGAGCACCCATGAATGACAGTGCTAAAAAATCTCAGCCCCTTAAAGTCACTCATAAAATCTGGAGATAACAGTAGTAACTGGTCCTCTGGGGGCCTGACTTGCCAATAATAGTGGGAGCTGGGCAAGTAGTCCCACACAATGGGATGCTGTGACTACGTTAGCCAGGTAAGTACTACAGTTACTACTATAATAATTTTCCAGACTAAAAAACTGAGCCTCAGAGGTTGAATGACTTACCCTTGATCACAGAACTTTATATCCTTTCCTTATGCCATCTAGGGTTAACTCCTGTATGCTGCCTCTCAGCAGATATATTGAAAAAAAAATTGAGATCATCGATCAGGAGTTCCTCCTTATCTCTACTTTTCTACTTTAATTTCCCTCAATTCTCCTTTGAAACAATCTCAGTGGAAGAGGGAGCCCTTCTCCTTGTCAAAGCTAACCCCTCTATAGGTGTCCTTGATCCTATATTCTCCCATTGCATCCAGGAGTTTGTCCGTTCTATCATCATCTCTCTATCATCTTAAACTCTGTTTATGCACTAGATTATCCCATGCTACCTAAAAACATTCTCAGATCACCATACTTAAAACCAAAACAAAAATCCCCAAAACCTTCATCTGACCTAACATTCTTTCAAGCTATCATCTAATATTTCTTATCTCTCCCAATGACAAATTTCAAACAAAAAAAATCTTTCAAAAGCCTTTCCCTAATGAATAAGTGGTCAAAAGATATTCACCAGCAGTACTCAAAAGAATGAAAAACCACTGACAGCAGCCCTAAGAAAAAATGTTCCAGATCTCTAGCAATAAGACAAATGGAAACAAAAATCATTCTGATGTTTCATTTAACACCCAGAAAAGTGGCAAAGTCAATAAAGATGGAAAAGATTTGAGGGGTTGTGGGAAGACAAGTGCACTAATGCAGTGTTGATGGGCTCTGAGTTGTTCCAGGCTTTCTGGAAAGCAGTTTAGAATTATGTGCTCTTAAAGGGGTGGATGAAGTAGATGCGGGGGGATGGTGGGGAGGAGAAGATAAGGACAGGGTGAAAAAAAAGAGACTGAGAAAGAAAATAAACAGAAATAAAATGAAGGGAAATTCATGCATAGTGATTACAACTTTGAATATGAATGAGATATTTATAGAAGTTCTCTTTGTGATGACAAAGAGCTAGACATAGCAGGAATCCCCATCAGTTGGGCAATGGCTGAACAAATTGTGGTGTATAGTTGTACTGGAATACTACTGTGCTATAAGAAATGATGAGCTCAGTGGTTTTAGAAAAACCTGGAAAGACTTGCATGAAATGAGGAGCTAAATGAGCAGAGCCAAGAGAACGTTACAGAAAACAATAGCAATCTTGTTTTAAGAAAGATTTTGAGCAACTGAGTCATTTTGACTAGTATAAATACACAAATTAAAAATAAAGGACATATGAAGACAGGTGCTATCTATAGCCAGGAAGGAAGGAAAAAGGGAAAAAAAGAAATTTCATGATAACGGTTGTATATTTAGAAGGAATCGCAAGTTGTATGTGGCAGATTTGCAGTTTCATGTGCAATCTTTTTTTTTATTTTTACTGGACTAAATTATGGAAATGCTAGTTTTGTTCCATGACTTGAAAATAAAATAAATTTTCAAAAAAGAATGTGAAGAAAGTGACTAACATATTCATATCCTTTAACCCATGAATCCCCACACTAGGCATATATCCTAAGAAATTAATGAGAAAAAAAAGTCCCACATAAGTCAAAATACTTAAAGCAGTACCTTTGTGATAGCAGAGAACTTGATACTCATCAACCAGAGACTAACTAAACAAATTGTGATATATGAATGTGATTGAATGTTACTGTTCTATAAAAATGACAATGATGAAAAGAGAAAATCACAGGAAGATATATGAACTGATGCAAACTCCCAAACCAGCAAAATAGTATTTATGCAATGACTATGACAGTAGAATATTTAAGAAAAACAAAGAAAACCTTGAAAAATACACACTACAAAATTATAAGGACCAAGCTTGGACTCAAAGAAAATATATTAGAAGGTACCTTCTTTTACTACTTCTCTGCAACGTTGGGGGACCATAGGGATAGATCGTACTTTTTAAATATTTTGGTTTGTTCAGCTAAACTATTTTCAATTCTTTATTCTTTGTTAGAAGGGATGGTTCTCTGAGAGGGAGTAGGGAAGAAGAATATAGGGTAACGTAGGGGATGTGAGAACATAGGAAGTTAATAATTTTTTTTAAGAAAAAGCTATTTACAATTCTTGACTCTAATTTCTCACTCCCCAAGCTGTCTTATATCCCAGAAATTTAACAGAAACAACACTTTCCAAGGTCATCAATGTGTCTCTTTATTGCTAAATAAAATGGCCTTTTCTCAGTCCTCATCCTTTTTTACCTCTCCAGTGATTGGCACTGATGATCATTCTGTCCTCTTAGATAAACTCTTTTACCTATATGACCAACACTTCTTAGTTTCTCATTACATCATCATTCGTGTCCCTACCTCTTTTTGTGTCTGTACTCCCTGGAGGCAGTTAAGTGACCTGGCAGATAAAAAACTGGACCTAGAGTCAAGAAGACCTGAGTTTAAATCTGACCTTACACACTTATTAGTTATGTGACCTTGGGCAAGTCATTTAACCTCTGTTTGTCTCAAGCCATTGGAGAAGGAAATGACAAACTACTCTAGTATCTTTGCCAAGAAAACCCCGTGGACCACATTGCTGTGCTACTGGTCCACAGGGTCACAAAGAGTCAGGTACAACTGAACAACTTCAAGGAAGTGGGGTACATATCTTTTTTCTCTTGGTGATTTCATCAACTTTCATAGTTTCCATTTTCATCTCTACATATCCAGCCTCCATCTTTTTCCTGAACTCTAGTCGAGATCTCCAACTATTTGTTGTACTTCTGCATCTGAATTTCCATAAATATCTCCAACTCACCACATCCTGGTCTGATCTCATCGTTATTTCCTCTAAATGCTCCCCTCCCCATTTCCCTACTTCTATTGAGGGCACGCTATTCTTCTGGTTATCCTAGTTTACAACCTCTGAATAACTTTACTCTCACTCACCATCCCCCCTGCCCCCTGTAACCAGTCAGTTGTCAAGTCCTATTAACTATACCACTGTAACATCTCTAATATCCATCCTCCTCTTTACTCATGTAGCCACTGTCCTGGAGCAGGCCCTCATTATCTCTCATCTGGATTATGGCAAGAGCCTTCTCTTTGGTCTCCCTTCCTCCAAGCGTCCCCATTTCAATCCATCCTTCACAGGAGCATGTTAACTGTTCGATTACTCAGACGGGTCTTATTTCATCTTGAAATTGAACCTGAATGAATAGGGTGCTCGTATTAGGTGAATGGTGATGGCAGTCTTAAAAGGGCTAGTGGTTACGTAAGGAGAGAGAACGAAGGATGAGGGCACTGCTTCAGAGGTAATGCCCAGCTGAAATCCCTTTATATTTTAGTCGTTATGGCCCCTAAATTCAGCACTCCATGCTAATGGTGTGATGAGCCTTCTCCAGTCTAGTCCTCGCCTGGCAGACAGCACTGTGTATTACAGGCCTGTCCTCGGAGACTTTCTCACTTGGTAGTATGAGTCCAAGCTTGCTCTCTCTGACACAGCCTTCACAAACCATGACAAGGCTTGAGAGCAGAACTGGGGACATAGGACATGTGGATTACAGTAGAGCTAAAATATTTTTTCAACCTGCTGATAATAAGCACCTACTATGGCACATATGGTTCCCACTGTCAAAGGACACATATTGTGGTTGAAACTGGCATGTAGGGCATATTAAAAGATAAATAATGAAACTAACGTAGCTTATGTTGATTCAATTGGTTTTAATTCAAGAAACATCTATTAAACACCTTTTGTGTATAAAATATTGTGCTAGGAACTGAAGGAGATTCCAAAATGACTTGATGGGTTCCCCAGTCTTAAGAAACTTATATTCTAGTAGGAAAATAAAGCACATAAATAGAGAATTAGCTTATAACTCTTATTTGATAAACGCACTAGAAAGTTGCTAAAGCAAGTGCATATGAAATTCAAGGAAGATTATTACCAAGGAAGTTTCCCTGGAAAAAGGCAGCACTTGGACTCGGTCCTAAAAGAGAAGGAAGAATGCAGTAGAAGAGAGGAGGGACAAGATTCCAGGCAGGGTAAACTATAGGATCACAGGTTTAGAGGTGAGGAAGCAATGTGAATTTGAGGGACAGAAAACGTCCTGTTTGGCTGGATGCAGTATTTGTATAGCAGACAAGAGCCAAACGACTGGCACCAAACTACTGTGCAGGTCCTTGAAAACCAGAGAATTTCTGATGTCTTCTGGGATTCGATATAGTTTTTAATTTTCTCTGAAACTTTCCTCTGGCTTTCCCAGTAACAAAATGTGTGTGGGACAGATATAAAATGTTATAGGAGTTCAGAGGTTAGAAAGGATGCCAATGTCTGAGGAAGTAGAGTTTATCTTATTGAACGAACTTGGATTTGAGCTGGACTTCAGAAGTAAGACAGAACTCAGAAAAGTGGAGAGGGAGAAAGAAAATATTCTAGGCATATTTTGGGAATAATGAGGAAAATAGATTGTCTTTAGTAAAGGTTTAATTAGGGGATAGTGGGATATCAAAACTACCCAAAAGTACAAGCTTTTTAATTGTATCTAAATACGATATAGCTATATGCCTGTAGGTCCATTGAATTATGCTTTGTTTAATGCTCATAGGATTACAGATTTGAACTTGTTCTTATGTTTTCTCTTCTGTCAGAGCTATTTATTTGAGTGGTATGGGTACAAATAAATTGAAGTTGATTCTTTTTGCAGATAAAATAACTAACAATAAGTTCTATTGCTTTTTACGTTTTCTCAAATAGGAAAATGTCTGATTCATTGGTCAAGATTTGACAGTGTTCAATCACGCTCTATCCGAGCGCACTCCTAGTAGTTAAGATAGCCATGTGGTACAGTGGCCAGGGTGCTAGACTTGTATTCAAGAAGATCTGAGTTCAAAATCTGCTTGAGACCCACTGTGACACTGGGCAAGTTACTTTCTCTCTCAAGCCCAGTTTCCTCAATGTTTACCTTACATAAGCAGGAGAGCTAGGTGGTGCCGTGGATAGAGTACAGCTTGGAATCAGGAAGATTCATAATTATGAGTTCAAATCTGGCCTCAGACACTTCTGCGTCTGACACAGATACCAGCTATGTGACTCTGGGCAAGTCACTTAATCCTGTTTGCCTCAGTTTCTTCATATGTAAAATGAGCTGGAGAAGGAGATGGCAACCTACTTGTGTATCTTTGCCAAGAAAACCCCAAATGGGCTCATGAAAAATTGGACATGACTGCAACAATGGAACAAGTCACAAGCCACCATTATAAACCTAGTCGACTGAAAGAATGGTGACTCCCTCAGGAATAATCAAAGAAGTTGGGCGTGACTGAAATGACTGAAATGACAGCATAGCCAATAGAGATCCTCTGAAAGTCCTTACCTAACCCTCTCCCATAAGGTCTTGCTCTCATTGCCCAATACTAGTTTCCCATGACAGCTGTAAAATCGTGATGGTAATAATCTCACCTACCTTATAGGTTTGTTGTGAGAATCAAGTGAGATAATGGATATGAAACACTTTACAAATCATAAAGTGCTGATGAAATGCTAGATATTATTGTCAGGTATCTGTGTTTGAACTTAACTTGGTTGGCTGTTGTCCTTTATTCTCAAAGAGAAATAAAATGACATCACTATGCCAGAGTCAAATTACAGTGCGTCCAATTGCGGCTGATCAGATCAACATGAGCTCGGAACTAACCTACTACACGTTGAAAGGAGAGCTTTTGAAACTTACAGGAGAAATCCAGAGGAAGGATGATATACGTGTATTTTAAAGTAGGCAAGAACCAAACAAGGTCGTTGGACAGTCAACCTTAATTACAGAGAGGAGGTCAGTGAGAATGACCCAATTATAGCTCTGGTCAACCGAAGCTGATGATATTCATTGTTGATTTGCAGACCTGAAGGTGGTGTCATATGAAAGGCAGCATATGATAAAGCCGATGCCTGGGTAAGCTAAAGATATGTTCATTAAAGGCCGAGTGGGAAGTACAAATGACAGTTTAAAGGCAGTGTCCTCATTAGTTTTAAGTCTTGCCTCCTCAATCTGCCTCCTCTTTTCTAACAGTACTTTTGAGCCATTTTATCCATGTGGCATGGTGCTGGGGGCTGGGTTGGATAGCTACAGTCCTGGACTGTTTGGAGACTTGAAATCAAGGACAGCCAATACAGTTCTATTAAGGATCTATTTATAAATTAATGGCATTGAAAAGTCAATAAATATTTGTTACCTGAAAACAAAGGAGGAAGTCCCTTTAAAGGAATGTGCGTTGGAAAGAAAGTAAGGTTATTTCCTATTTAAAAAGCTGGAAAAGGAGAGTAAGAAGAGAGAAACTGAAAAACAAACCCCAAACTCCTCCTACCTTCATCATCTATTTTTATTTATAACCTGTAATTTGTGCCTTTTGTTTTTCACACGCTCATTTCCCAATACACTGCCCCCTCTCCCGGAATCCTCCCTCATAGCAAAGAAACATTGGTAATTAAAACCAACAATAGATGCTTCTCACATTTGTAATATTCCACTCTTATAGCCCTCCTCCACTTTTTTCCCAAGAGAAGCAAAAGGTGTTTCATCATTTACCGTCTGGGACCAAGATTGGCCATTCTTAGAATCCATTTCTGAACTCAACAATAATAACAACTCACATTTCCATGGTAATTTCCTCACATCCATACAAAGAATTTTTCTCACACCAACCTGTGAGGTAGATACCGCAAACATTATTGACCTAACTTTATAGATGAGGAAACAGGCTTACTTTGAGGTTAAAAGTGACCCTACCCTAAAATGCATGAGAAATGAACCTCATATGAATGTCTAGCCAATTTCCCTCTCTCCATCCTCTCTCCTCCTCACTTCCCTCTCTTTCCTTTCCCTCTATTCCCTGTCTCTCTCCTTTTTTTCTCTCCCTCTCTCTACCCTACCCCTCTTATCATTTCTAATTGTTGCAGTTTCCCCTCCTTATATCATGCTAAAATCCGTCTTTTTTTAACTTCTATATGCTGCTCATAGGTCTGCCCTCTAAGATTTGGGGAGGTAGAATGGTGAGATGGCAGTGGAAAGAATTCTGGATGTAAAACAATAGGACAAGGGATCAAATCCTTACTGCCATATTTGACTCGTGATCTTCCTCTGGGTTTCAGTTTCCACAACCTTCAAACAAGGGGTTGATCCAGATGACCACTAATGTCCCTTCAAGCCTTACATCTGTGGTCAAGTAAAAAAGAGCCCCAAAGAGACAGAGCTTCAGATATCTGACAATATCTAGCATTTATCCTTACCAGACTTCTCCAGTTCCTTCAGCCAGTCTATATGTGGCAAGAAAATAGTCAAGTTCACACATTTGTCATAAATACAAATTGTCGTGCCAATTGACTCCCCCAAAGTGAAGGCAAAGAGGAAGAGTTGCTCTTTCTTTTAGTTCTTTGTTTTCCCCACCCACTGATAAGGCCCTTAACATATGTGCTCTGTTAAATGATTATGATACCTATGAAAATAATTTTTAACTTTTTCTTCACTATAACTCTGACTCAGAAGGAGGAGATGCATTATTAATTCCGAGAGAAAATAGAAGTTAAATTTGTTTATTGTAGGTCTAATGCTTGTGTAAAAAACAATACTTTGTGCACCCTCCTCCTTTCTCCCTTTTAGCGTATACTTAGTCACTATCCAGATGACCACATGGAAGCTTAGGGGGTGGGGTCAGCTTCCAACCATGTAGAGCTCATCCCTGGGTTGAATCCTGGGTTGACTGAGTCCTGAGCTAGAACTCTGAGGATACACTAAAGGGAGAACTCATAGTGAAGATGTTTCTCTGAGTTGTTTGGAGGGTGTATATATAGTGGGGCAGGGGAGTTTACCTTTCGTCCCACCTGGCCATAAACCATGAGCTCACATCTTGCTTAGGCAAGCCTGTGCCTGGGATGGGGCTGCCTCCTCCTTTTCCTTTTGTAGAGTCTTGTGACAACTCGAAAGGCCTGGAGGTCTGAGATCCTAGCAGCAGAATGTTGACCCCCAGATGGCCAGTGAGTGACCTGCCCATGAGGTGGGGGGCAAAGAGTGTCTTCATCAGACAGTTCAACAACCAGCAGAAGAGGTTACCTAAGCATCCCTAAAGGAAAGGTTGCCACAAGAATCAAGTCACCAGAAAGAAGATGAAAATGAAATGCTTGTCTGTTTGACTGGACGATGCCCAGAGCGCAGGTGAAGTTTCAAATTGCTAACTGGCCTCCTGCCAGACTATAACTGATCTGAGTTTCTGAACCTTGTTTAAATCTCTCTGTTTATGTGTACTGTGTTCTATTTATTATCTCTATATTATCTTTTTTACCATTCCATTGTCAACTACCTGTCCCACTCCCAATTCATGTTTGTACACTGGGTACCTTTTTTAAAACTGAGCCTAGAGTGAAAAATAAAATGGTCCCTCATATAGCTCGGGTTAGGGCAATGAATCAAAAAATTGGAGAGTGAGGAGACTAAACCCATAAAGAGGGGTCAGGCCTCCCTACCATCGTATGGCTGAATACAGAGGAGGAAGGGGTGTATACCTTGAATGTCTAAGTCTCAGCAGTTTCTTCTAGCCTGGATGCCAGATGATACACAAACCTTGAGTATGGCAAGAAAAAAGAAAATTGTTTCCCTTGAAGAGATGTTTTGATGCTTTCAGACTCCTGGGGCTAGGAATTAAAATGCCAGTCCTGGTGCACAGACACATGATCTAAAATCAATCATTCAGCCAGCAAAGAGTTGTTAAGCAACCTACAATGTAACCATCACTGAGCTAGGTGCTATATTAGATAATCAATCATTCCTGCCCTTAAAGGGCTTTCTGTCTTAAAGAGATTAGACAAGATAATGATATACAGAAAATTACATGGCTGTGCAATACAATATAGAATTAACTGCTACATTTTGTGATATAGACTGACAATTTCCAAGGAGTTCAGAAAAGGGAGACAGCTAGATGCACTCCCTGCTCCCTACCTCAAGGTCTATCCTCAACCTTTGTCTCTCTTCTCTTCCACTACTCACTTCTAGCTAGATGATTGCACATGTTATCTTAACCTGTAGTTTCCTCAAGGAATTCAGGTAGCTTATTTTTAACCATCTCCAGGAGCAATCTCTCTAGTACCTCAAACTCAACATATATGTGTGTGTATATATATATATCTGAGAGACAATTTTGGGGTGATTTGATCATTTTATTAATAAGGTCAGTACATTTATTAATAAAAGCATGGTCACTTGGCCATCTTCCTTAGACCAAGACTCCTTATGGTGGTGGGCTCACAGTTTATATGCCCTTCAAAGAGGAGGTGTTCCTGAGGAGTGACCATCAATTCTGATTGGTTAACAATTGATGAGAAAATTAATATTGCAGTGAGAGGCTGGATTATATTACAGTGAGGGTCTTGGGATAAGATAACTTGGAGCACCTAAATCTTGATCAAAGAGACATTAATTTCTACATCATCTGTCTGACAAAAGGAAAAATCAACACTTCTCAGACCTGTCTGAGCAAATACAGTGAGCAGGAATGCTCCCACTGGCCCAAACTTTGAATTTCTTTTACTCTCTGATTAGATCTTGGGCTGGGTAAATGTTTGAGAGATTCTCCACTACACTGGTGGGTTTCTGGATGAAGAAACAGAAAAGGGGAAAAACCTTGCTCCTAATACAATAACTCCTCATTAAATACAAGAGAGAAATACTTCATTTTCACAAAGCCAAAAGGAACTCTGAGCTCATCAGAACTTTGCACACTAAAGTTTAGCAACTCAAGGATGTGACTAAAATAACATCTAACTAAAAGTAAATAACTGACAGTGTTTGTGACTAAAAAGTACCTAAAAGTAATTAAAGTAGAAAGTAACTCAAAATTGTTTCTTCTATTACATAGAATTGAAGCTTAAACTGACTGCTGTTTAGGAAGAAAGGGGAGAATATTTCATGGGGCCAGCTGGAAGTCTGTGAGGAATGCCCAGACTACAGGAGAGAAGGTGGAACCATTGAGAGGATGTTATAAGACATTCCAAGCAAAGTTTCAAGAGAAGGTAACTGTTTCCACATAAATCCTGTTCATTCCTGTTTATGTGTTCTGTTGATTTCATTCCTTTCCATCCCTAGGAACGCCCTCTAGGACTTGGTCATTGGCTGGGTGGTCAAAGTCAACGCCTGTCCAAGAAGGAAGGCACACACACTCACACATACACACGACAGCAAAATAATAGTAGCCATGATGGTTGGGTTTCTTTCCCCTTCATAGACTACAGCTGCAAATCTAAATACAGTGATTAGTTTTATCCAATTATCGATTCATTGCTAACTGCTAAGAGTTTCATGAGCAGGAAGGTGTGATTCCGTGAGGCTCATGAGGCTGAAAGAAGAGAAGAGGAATGTTCAGTGCTTGGTACTCTTGTGGCTTTGGGCAGATGATAAAAAATGCAAACTTTCTCAGTTTAGCTTTACACAGTTTTCGTGTGATTTTTCATTGTGTTAGACGAGAGAGATTAGTTTGTTTCTGTTTCTCCTTGAATGTCATTTACATGGATAAATTGAAGGATCTTAATCTTTTTAGCTTCCCGAATTGATGCTTATGCAGGGGGCACGATAGCTCTGTAAATATATTGTGTGGTGGGAGATAGCAGAGGGAAACAAAGGAATTATTCATACTGTGTTAGAGGAAAAGAAGAAAAAGGGGACTTAGCTAAACTCTAGGACTGAAATACTAGAATTTTCAGTCACATAAGCCCCCAACCTTGGAGTCACCTTTGACTTTTCCCTCTCTGTCATATCTCACATATACATACACCCAGCCTCCATATTCTGTCTATTCTATCTCTGCAATCTCTCCTTCATTCATTCCCTTATCATTCCTTCTGCCATCCCCCAGTTAAAGCTTTCATTACTTTTCTCTCTTTTTTAAAACTTAAATTATATTGTTGTCTTTTTGTTTGCTTTTTTTTTTAACACCACTGGCATTTTTCCTTAACATCTCCATTGTCATTGAACACTTCATTTAACAAAGAAAACATTTAAGTGAAGGAAGAGAAGTGCATTTCAAATAGTCCCTCAGTCATAGTGCTGCACCTCTGGCACCTCAAACCCATAAATAGTTTTTACTCCTATCTAAATAATTTGATTTTAAAATGATTTACAAAATTCATGGAGCCATATGAGGTATACCGACTTCTTGATGAAGACTTAGAATAATTTGTAGAGGAGAGGTATTTACATATATGTTTATTGTCTAATTAGCGCATGTGAAGATTCTTCACAGTGTCTAAGAAGGTTGAACGTTAATCTTAGCAGGGGGCTAGGGAAGTATGATCAGCAGCTGCTTAGTCTCAGGTCTGCCTCCACGGGGATAGGGGGAGGAAATGGGGGAGACTCCCAGCTGCAGTGAGGAGATCCCAGATTTAATTCAGGTGGGCAACACTGTGAAGTGTTCAGGCAGAGGGCAGTGACCATCCCATTCACCCATCTCACCCTCATATCCCCATCTCCAGGGTGCAGCTGCAGTGCTCCTCCCTTGATGTAAGACAGAGGATGGATGGTGGAAGTCAGTGCAGACCTGTTGATGTCATCACCTGAGGTCCAAGATAAAAGCCCCAAGGGGGTGGCCATAGTATGTAAGGTCTTCTTCCCTCAGTCACTTGAGGAATATAAATTTTCTGCTAAGATAGAGAGTAGGATCAGTTCTAATGGTGATGGATTTGGTCAGAGTTATCTATGAGGATGATAGGTGTGGGTGGCTTTTTGGGTCGTTGGGGCCCAAAAACGTTACTGTGGGTCATGGAGATCCCAATATCCCAAAACCTGGTGGTCAGATGCAGGGGTCCATTTCACTAATTGGGCAGTTTTCTAAGTGATGGATGGGGAGAAGGGATAGAGAAGAGGATTGGGTGGTCCATTAATGCTTAGGTGGGTTACAAGTATGGAGTTCCTGTCAGTAGGGTCCTGCCTGAAATGTGCAGGGCTTTGAGTTGCTTTGAGAGGACTCAGGTGTGATGTTTAGGGAAAAGGGGTAGGAAAGAATGATTGCTGAGTGGTCTCACATCCACCCAATTGCTGTGTCATGATCTGGTGTCAGCTGTGAACAGGTCTCCACGAGGCTCCGGCAAGGTATTCTGTGACTGCAGTGCTCATAGAAACTGCTACCTCACCCTCATCCTTGTCCTCATCCTTCCTTTCTACCCCTGTCTTAGCAGAGAGTGGTCCAGGTGCAGGTAGAAAACTCTTCTCTTCCCACCCCAACTGAGAGCTTTCCTGGCAAAGGTAGTGGAAACCAAATAAGAACTTAGAGGCAAATATTATGGCAGTTCCCCAGGTTCTAAGTCAAAAGCCCCAAGGCAGCCCAGGTATCCAGGTTCCTCCTCTTTCAGCTCTTGGCACCAGGGGGCACAGCCCATTCTAGAATCTGAGGTTAGTGATGATGCCCATGTCTAAGGTTGGGTGGATCTCTGAGTGACTATGTCCGAGTCTCTGGGGCTCCGACAAGCTGCTGCCGTTGGCCTCCAGATTTCCTGGGTTTGAGGGCAGTACTGTTCAGTCCTGTCAATTCTACCAGTGCAATGTCTTTGAAAGCGTTCCTTATTCTTTATTCTTATTGACATTATCCTAACTTTAGGCCTTCTTCATTATTACCTCGAACAGTTTCTAACAGATTTTCATTTCTCTCCTTTCTCGTTCCTTGCAGACCATCCTTTCTTCACTCTTCTGCCAGCTTGCCCATTCTATTGCATGGATATTTTAATGGCTTCCTCTTGCCTACCCAATGAAGTCCAAGCCCTTTTGCCTGACATTCAAACCCCCAACCTTGTACAATGTTACCTGTCCCACCTTCTCTTGTAACACCCCCCTTCACATCCTCTAGTCAAACCTGTCTACCTGTCATCTTCCCTAAGTGTCCTGTGCTTTGCTATATCTGTCACTTTGTTTCCTCTGTTTGGAATGCCCTCTTCTCCCCAAGCTACAGAATTTCTATACATCCTTCAAAGATTATCTCAATATCTATTTCTACACATCTTTCAAAGCTTATCTCAATATCCACCTCTTCTGGGTAGCCTTTTCTGCCCACCTTCTGTGACTTAAAATAGTGTTTTGTTCTCACCTCAGGTTATACAGCTGTAAGAACAGTTGTGTATTCCTAACTGGTTCTAGAACTCCATGAAGTTCAGAAAGTTAAGGAAACCCTCCTCCAGGGCACTAGCACATGTTAGGTGCTTAATAAATGCTGGTTGAATTTAACTGAGATAGAAACTAAAATCAAATGCCCCCAACTTTAAAAAAAAGCATACTAATCTGAGGACCACATGGATTCTTTCAGT
The DNA here is from genome assembly GCA_023548195.1 of Bettongia penicillata ogilbyi. Taxonomy (NCBI): domain Eukaryota; kingdom Metazoa; phylum Chordata; class Mammalia; order Diprotodontia; family Potoroidae; genus Bettongia; species Bettongia penicillata. The sequence goes on from JAJHZJ010000230.1 coordinate 470,728, forward strand.
TAAGTGGCATGTTTGCAGTTTGTGTTCTAATTCCTGTGTAATAAAAGCTCTCTCAGATTTTTAAGGAAGTTGAGATGGCCAAGAATCCACTGCCCTTCCATTCTCCCCTTCTAAGATTTCCTTTCTAAGTTGAACAGGAGAGGAAAAAGTATCAACTCCACAAAGACCAAAAAAGGCTTTTCAGCGTATGTTAATGAAACAGTTTATAAAGTTCATATTCACCTGAAGGCCAAAGGCAGAGATGAGTAACTAAACATACGTGAGAGAGAATCAAGGAGGCAAGAGAAAATTCTGCCAAAGGTAAGCACGAAGGAGAAACAAGGAGACGGAAACGCAATTAGAACAAATTGGGGAGAGTGCAAAAGAAAATAAACTGCAGCAAGAAGAGGGAAAGGGAGCAATCAATCAGAAAATGAGATAAAAAGATATATAAGGCCAGGGGAAACCATAATAGAAGGGAAAAAATGTAGGCAAAGTAAATAAGACAGGAAAAGCCAGAAGTAGGGAGAAAACATTACGCAGAAATCAATTCTAACTGAAGCAGAGAATAAAACATAAGAAGATATAAAGAGGAAAACCAAATACAAGAAAGTAGCTAAACAGAAAATTAGTACTAAGTGAGAATACAATAAAATATGGTAAGAGAGGCAGAGGGAGGGTCTTGAAGAATGGGATCCTGAACCCAAAACAAAACAACAACAAAAAAAACAAACTAGAACACAAAGACTGCTGATTAACTGTTTTCTTAAAGGGGGAGCATTTTATTTTGTTTTTTGTTGGGTTTAATTTTATTCCTACCTCATTACCTCTTAGCTTCTTAGAAATGAAATGCAAGGGGATGAAGAGAGATGGAAATTCAAACTGTATATTTTTAATGTGCTTTTGAAATGCCACCAAGAAGCTATTACAACCACTTGCTAGGTAACATTTTTAAACTGCTAAACAGGCATGCTAGGAACACTAGCTTGCATCAATTGGTGAGAAAGGACCAAGATTCATATTTGGAATTTAAATATTGGTACTTTGCTTGTCACATATTAGACTTTCAATAACTATGAGTGTTCATATAAAACTGCGTTCTTATTTTTGAAACTGGTATATTGAAAATACATTTTTTTCCTCCTTGGATGAAAGTTACTCTATAACTAAAGTACAGTATTATCATATATATTAGAATGAACAGAAGAGCTCTTTTGAAACTAGTCTGGCACATCAGACAAACCACATACATTCTGTTACCAAGGAATATTGATACCCTGAATCAGGCAGCTCCATTGGCCCTGGATAACCTTAGCTAATGCCTGGTCTCAATGCAATTTCACTGCACTGAGGACACTGCATAGTCAAGTCAAATTACAAGGCTACTGTGTCCTCAAAACACTTCTAGAAAAGAATTGTTTTTCTCCTTTCATGAATATCCTAATAATTTTCTACTGAGCATGACAATCCAGAGTATCTCAAAATCTTCATGCAGTTTTAAGATTTAATAGTTTATATATAGGGACACTGTACATCAGGGGAGGAAGAGAATAGGAGTGATATTAAAAGCAGTGATATTTGTTTCAACATTTTAAGGTGTGGTGATTTCACTGGTGTCTGTTCCACCATCACCAAATGCAACCTATCTTTATTTTTGTAGACATATGGTCTTTAAGAATTGCAGTGTCTGAATAATGTCACCTAGAAGCCAAAATTCTCTGAACTTATCCAAGTTGATCTTCAGAAAACAGGTAAAGATTTCCAGTTCTTGGCCACCACAAAAAGAGTTACTATAAATATTTTGGTACATGGGGGATCTTTTCACATTTTTATGATCTCTTTGGAATACCATCCTAGAAGCAGCATTGCTAGGTAAAAGGGTATGTACATTTTTGTAGCCCATTGGGCATAGTTCCAAATTCCTCTCCAGAATGGTTGAATCAGCTCACAGCTCCACTGACAATGAATTAGTGTTCCAACTCTCCCACATCTTCTCCAACATTTATTATCTTTCTGTTTTCTCATGTTAGCCAACCTGATAGGTGCTATGTGGTACCCAGAGTTGTTTTGATTTGTGTCTCTCTAATCAATAGTGATTTAGAGAGTTTTTTCATATGACTATAGATAGCTTCAATTTCTTCCCCTCAAAACTTCCTATTCATGCCCTTTGACCATTTACCAATTGGGGAATAGCTGAGCAATCTTGTGGTATATGAATGGAATGGAATACTATTATGCTATAAGAAATGACAAACAGTCGGACTTCAGAAAAACCTGGAAAGACTTATATGAACTGATGCTGCGTGAAGTAAGCAGAGCCAGGAGACCAAATAATATTGATAAAGTATATAGCATGGTTACTGGTATACCGTAGGCACTTAATAGGTGATTATTTCCTTCCTTTATTTTTGTTTTTGTTTTTTAATATGTTTTATATTTTGTTTTGGTCTTGGAAACTCCTCACCAGGAGTCCTCTTCACACATTAAATCACAGCTTCAATAACAGGAAGAAAATAGACAAGGATCTCAAGATGAGAAGATGTAGATTGGTTTTTCATTTTCATTGCTGGAGCGTAAGATAAACGATTTAGAGCTGGAAGGTCTTAGAGCTTAGAGATCATCTTTTCTCCCCTGCCCATTTTACAGATTGTGGCAAGCAAGTCACAGAAAGGTTAGAGAACTTAATCAAGCTCACAGAGTTAAATATATGTCAGCACTAAGATTCAGCCCAAGGCCACTTTTCTGTGAATGTTCTGTCACTTGACTATAAACTCTAAGAGTGCAGGAGCATGGATCGTGAGGAAAATGCACCAGTAATTGTAACTTAGAATGTAAATGGAATGAATTTACTCATAAAATGGAAACGCATAGCAGATTAAAAATTTGAATTAAAGAGTATGTTGCTTTCAGGAAACATTATAAAAATGAGAGACACACACAAAGATAAAATAAAGGGCAGGAATAGAATTTAGTATGTAAAAATAGCAGGGAAAATAATAATGACCTCAGACAAAATTAAAATAGATTTAATCAAAAGTGAAAAATAGAGAAACTACACTATGTGTCAACGATATTATTAAATATTGTTTGAGACCATTTAAACTACTTAGTCCTAGACAATATAAAATACCTGAGCATATACTTGCCAAAACAGAAACAGGAGCTATATAAATATAAACATAAAACACTTTTATACAAATAAATTCACAGCTAAATAATTGAAGTACTATTTTTGTAAAGCCAACATAATTTTTAAAATGATGATTTTACCTAGTTAATCCATTTATTCAATGTCATCCCAATTAAGTTACTAAAAAATTATTTTACTGAATTAGAAAAAAATAATAACAAAGCTCATTTGGAAGAACAAAAAGTCAGGAACTTCAAAAGAATCCAAGGAAAAAAGATGTAAAGGAAGTAGATTTAGCAGTATCAGACCTTAAACTATAGAATAAGGTGAGAGTATTGCTGAAGTATCAGAAGGATAATTTTGATTCTTTTAACTTAACATTTCCTTGTATAAATATAACCTATGTAGCCAAGAGCAGAAGAAATGCAGAAAATTCAGAAAAAAACGTTCATAGACAATCTCTCAGCTAGGATGTGATTGGATTGGAATATTGCTGTGGTATAGGAAATGAATAGTTGGTTGAGGTAGAAAAAACATGGAAAGAATAGGATTTGGGAAGGAAGATGCTATCCACCTTCAGAGAAACAGATGATAGGACAAAATAAGCATGGTACAGTCTTACATATATATATATATGTATATATACATATATATATGAGTTCATATGTATACGTGTGTATGTTTATATATATATATGAGTTCATATGTATACGTGTGTATGTTTATATATACCTGTGTCTATGCAAGCTTAATTACAGCATTTTTTTAGGGTGAAAGGGTTAAAGGAAGGGGAAAAACTAAAGCAAAAAGTGCATAGCAGAGAAGAAAACCAACAAGGAAACAAAGAAAAGCTAGGCAGTTTTGAAAACAATGTGTAGTATTCATTATACAGGTTTTCTTGAAATGGAAATATGTTGTTTTATATTGAATCATTTTTTATGGTCTACGGTGTACATGGCAATGTTTCTTTTTTCTTTTCTCATTTTGTATTTAAGTTTAAAATAAAAAAATTACAAAACAGAAAGAGTGCAGGAATATGTTTCAGCTAACTTGTCTCTTCCTCTGTTGCCTAGTACAGTTTTCTGCACACTTAATGCTTATTGAATTGAATTGATTGGAAGGAAATAGTCTTAGTACTTTCTTTAGAGACATGCCAGAAACTGACTCTAACAAAGAAACAGTCATCATTTTTGCATGGATCCTTGCACTGTGATTCTTCTACACAAACTGCTTATGAGGTGCTAACTTCCTCCAAGCTTATTCATGCAGGAGAATTAACATAGTTGTCTATATTAATTCCTGGGCAAAGAAAAAAAATTGTCTATCCCAAATTTTCCCCTAGAGAAAGTCACGTGAAAAGACTCCTTTGACTAGCATGTAGGAAGAGGAGACTAGATTTCCTTTTTTCCCTCTTCTTTATTTGGGCAAACCCAAGGAGCAATGTGAGAATACATGGTGGAATGTGACCTTGCTCCTGAAATTTGTTTACACATTTTGGTAAAGGAATTAGTAACAGGAATTAAAAAAACAAAGAAAAGAAAAGAAAAAAGGGCAGCAGCTGTGGTTAGCCCAGCACTTGGCTCTGATCCTGCAGTAAGTGAGCTAAAGTTACATGGCTCTGAGCCCACAACCTGGAGAATTAGTATTAATGTTATGGAGGAAAAGGAGAATTAGTATTAATGCTACAGGGAAAGGAGACCCATACAAAGTCAACAGGGATATGAAATTAGCTGGTCTGTAAGTTAGTATAAATGGATTAGGGGAGAAAGATTGCTTGAATTCTATTAAGGTAACAAAAGTACAAGGAGACTGAATCTCATGTTCAGTTCAAGGACAGGAGCCCAGAAACTTGGAAAACATAAACACCTGTTTCCCTTCCTTGCCACCACCCTTCTACACTAGAAGACATACTAGCGGAGAGTTCATCTCCAATGCCTTTCTTTCTTGCCTGGTCACACACAAGATGTCCTTGAAAAAACTCAGATTTGAATGCCCAAAATATTTTCAGAATTGTATATCTTTCTTGTAGAGGCAGCGTTCTCCAGTAGCTAGAATGCTTGAATTTGAGACAGAAGACTTGGGTCTAAAATCTACCTCTAAAATTTACTAGCTCTGTGATCCGGGCAAATCATTTAAACTTATGTTCCTCAAGCCAATGGTGTAAAACCTAAATAGAAAGACATCCCTGCCAGCTGCGTATTAACTTAGAAAACCACAAATTAACCTTCTCTGTTTATTATATACTATATTATATATGTTGTATATTATATATTATTTTGTTAGACGTTTCCCAATTACATTTTGAAAGCAAGTTTTAATTAATATCTTCTATTTCTTGCATCATCATAGTTATCCCAAGTATACCTCCCCTTCCCCTGTCAGAGGACCATTCCATTTAACAAGCATTTATTTTTTTTATGGGGAGGGAAGAAAGCACAACTGATCAGCACATTGGAAAAAAAGACCCAAAACACCTATGATGTGTAACACCTATGTACCTCCTAAATGGGGGAATAAGAGCTCTCATATCTCTTCGTCCGATTACATCTTAATTTGGGTGGGGCTATACTAGGGAGTTTTGCAGAACGTACAGGTTGATACCTCTGTCTAAACTAAATAGATCTGCATGAAAGTAGGGAGTTCTATGAGCTCATATGCAGCACTCCCTTCCAAAGCTTCTTGGCCAACTCCGCTCCAATTGATGGGTTGGGTTCCTAGGCAAACAGACACTACTTCTGCTCAGAGTTCTGGGCCTAACCCCAATGGAATGGATTCTCAGTACAGTCGCTCATGATCCTCACCCAGTACACCTCACATTGATTATTACTCAATAGTCTCATTTAGCCTTTTTTTTGCTGTATGTAAAAGGGCAGTCATATCTGACTCTTCATGTTGTCTGTTTGGGGTTTTCTTGGCAAAGATACTGGAATAGTTACTATTTCTTTCTCTGGATCTTTTATAGAAGAGGAAACTGAGGCAAACAGGGTTAAGTGAATTGTCCAGGGTCACGCAGCTAGGAATTATCTGAGTCTAGATTTGAACTCAGGTTTTCCTGACTCCAGGACTGGCACTCCATCCATTGTGCTACCTAGCTTAATCCAATTAGCTTTTAGCAAAGGATATTTATTAATCAAGCATAATAAAAACAATTAGTGCAGAGTATTTTTCTCTATCCTGTTCACAAACATGAGGCACACTCTCCCCAAATTTCATATAGGTCCATGTGAAGATGGGTTCCAATTTAGATTGCAATGGTATTGGGGCCTATGTGTTGTATTCACATGTGGCAAAGGGGTGACATAATTCTAGGTTATTGGAAATCCTTTTCTACCTTAACAGAATCCCCATGAAACCCCCTGTGGGTATGGCTTTCTGATAATCTCTAATGAGAGTTGGCCTTCTAGAGTCCATGGCCACCACTCTCAGCTGGGCAGGGGAGATTTGGAAGGAAGGGTGAGGTAGGAAATAAAATGTGACAGTATATCACACTCCCAGAAGCTGCTTCCTCCCTCACATAGCTACCCTCTTGTATCTGTCTGTTTCTGTGTGTCCATTTTTGTCTCAGTGTGTCTCTCTCCTCTCCTAGATGAATGCATCATCTCCTATGGTCTGTTCTTTCTGTTGACATGGTTATTGGAAACAGAATTTAAGAGGTAAAAAGACAAATTTTGCACCCAAGGATAATTCCCACTGAAGGGCTAGGCTCAAACTGAATTAAATAAACTGAAATCTTTCACATTTGTGTTGGACACTCCTTGATTGGGGAGGTACTGACGTTTCTTCTGTTATTTAGAGCTGCCAGAAGCATGGGCAGCTTGTTTTATTGACCAATCATGATTTGGTTTGATTTTTTTCCTCCTTGACCCAATCAAATAGGTTCTTACCTCATGGGGGTGTAGACTATCTAGTTTACATATCTTGTCCATTGGTTGCATGAAACTGTAATTCAATCAACTAAGAAAGTTAATAAGGGTTATAGGAGCTTGCTAATTGTGTTAAGGATGTAGTAAAAACCTACCCATACCCCTAATTTAAACATTTACTCTTCCTGTTAAATTGACCATGTGTTTTGGGTAAAGTTCAAGTCCCAAATTCTGGATAGATCTCTAGTGACTTAGGGAGGTTCAAGCATTATCCTTTTCCAAAGCCTCCCCCTATGCCATGTACTGCAGTCAGAGGAAAAGTCTCTGTGGCACAGTTCACAGACATTGAGAAATTAATATTCTTCCATATTTCCAAATACATGATCATACAAACTTACAAAGAGATATCATGCTTGCCTGTCTTGTTATTTGCAAATGACTTTCCCCAACACAAATACAATGATGAGAAAAAGGAAAAGAAAGTAAAATGAAGACTCTTCTGAAAGGAAGTGCCTGGTCCCCATAGAACACTCAGAACACACAGAGCTTTCTACCCCCCTCCTTTCCAAGAACAGAGAACCTGGGGCCAGCTGGAAGGCATGCCCTCCACACTCAGCAAAAATTATTTAGCATAAAAGGCAACTCAGCTGGGGGTCCTATGAAACATCTCCAAGTGCTCCTTTCTCACACAGGACCCACCAAATGTCCACAAGGATCATTTTTTTTTTCTTTTTTAACATATAAGGTAATCTTGTCTCTGGATCTTGCTACTGAAATTTCTCGTTTAATTTCTGCCATTACATGGGGCAATCCAAATGTGGTTCCTAACTCATGCATCACTAGGAAAAAAGTAGGTTAACTTAAAAAAAACTTTAAAAGCCCCAAAGAGTATGTGACTTCCCCAAAGGATTGAACATCCTGTGGTTGGTACTAAGGGTTTGAGTGCCAGGAGACAAATGACTAGACATGTAGCCAGCAAACAATATTAATGATCATATATGCATTGTGTGCTTTTTGTGCAATTATACCATCCGTTGATGAATGTGCTAGTTGTTACATGTTCAGTATGCTCCCTCCTTTATTATTACTTTCCTCTCGATGTTATATGCCCTATTCTCATATCATGCATGTATTATATAACTTGTTATTAGCTATATGCACATAATCTTGATATTTGCATGGCTCACCAGTGTTATTTCTAATTTGTTTGCTGTTATGGGTATTTATTTGTGTTATTTTTATATGCATGTACTGCTGAGATACAATTACATAATATATCCTGCATGTAATTTTAACCTGTAGTCATGGAAGCAGTCCTAGCAAGTGACCATCTGCATTGTGCCAGGCCTGGTGCATGTACTGATGATGTATATTTGCTGCAAATGCTGCCCTATGGTGATTGCCTGATATGTCGGGTTAGTCATCCTTGTTCTATTAAGGGCTAATGTACTTTGATGCTATACTGTATAATAACGGATGTCAAATGTACCATAGCTAATTTTTCAAGGGATTGCAAAATTTCAGATTCTGAGAAAGAATGTAATAGGGGTTTGAAAACTGATTGGTAGCCTGGAATTTGTAGTTCTTAGGGACAAGCCTTGTGTGCTATTTGAGATCTTTGAGTCAGAAGGCAAATTTGAGTCATGTCCAGATATGCTTAAAAGTATATGCCAGTCTTTGAGAAACAGATTGAGAGGAAGGAGCCAGCAGTGGAGTGATGGTTTAGTCCAATCCTGTGAAGGACTGGCCCCAACCCAGACTTAAAAGGATTGGTGGCAAAGGCATATTCAATTGAACAGAGAAATTGAAAGAAGGGTTGTGCTAAGAAATTTGAAAAGAGAACTCACCTGTGGTAGAGAAGTGAGATAGATATCAAGGCGAGTCATCTGGCCCTTCAAGTATCTCAGAAAAGAGGACTCTGACTGAAATTATTGATTGAAGTACAACTTAACTCTTTGTGGAATGAAGAAAGTCCTACCCCTTCCCCAAAAGGTCTGCTCTTTCTCCAAGCAGCAGGTCCTCCCTCCCCTCCTCCACTATGCTTTATCCGGTATCAGACGCTGCCATACATGCTGCTCTTTTCTTTTACCTAAAATATTCCTGTATACTGATTTTACTTCACACATAAAGAGGCTGGGGTTGGCTAGGAATATACAATTAAGACCCCTTTCTGATTGTTTGGAATTCTCACAACCAGGGGCTCTTAGATATTATGGTTTTACTAATAATTTGTGTTCATTATAAACTCCACAAAATAGCAGAAAAATTGAAACTCAAAATCTTATGAAAGTGAAAGTTGAAAATTAAAAATAAAATATTTTGCAAAGAAAAAATTTTAAGAGAGAAAATGTTTAGACAAAAAAGAGAGAGAGACAGAGAGAAAGAGAGAGAGAGAGAGAGAGAGAGAGAGAGAGGGAGGGAGGGAGAGAGAGAGAGAAAGGAGCCACAAAGAGCTCAGGGTCATTATATTGTCCCTAAGTTAGAGGTGTGATTAACTAGATTTTCAAATTCCAATGTGAGAAAGAAAAGGGAGCATGAAAAGTCCAGCACCTTCTATATCACCATGCCCCAAGTACTTATAGATTTTTCTTTCATGGATCAGCATAGTAGGAAGGGAAGAGCTTCTACAAATTTTACTCTATTTAATCCACTTTTATTCTATTTAATTTCATGGAGTTCCTAGGATCTCCATAAACATGCACATCCTGATTCTCTAAGCCAAGATTTTGGAAGAACAAACTAAACTCTTTGCTGCTATATCCTAATTACCATATGTCTCCACAATATGTGTATATTCAAAGTGGTTCAGGGATCAATAAACACAACTCTGATATACTATGAATTTCTTTGAAAATAATTCACTGTAGAGTTCTTTTAAATAGCAATCTTGCCTGCCATATTTCAAACACTGTATCACCAAGGCAATATTCACAGCACCTACAGTGACTCTGAATATGCTAGCATAGTTCTGAGTCACCAAGTATAACTGACTCTCCATATAGAAGGCAAAAGAAAAACATTTATTCAGACACCAGAAAGTCAATTCCCAAAACCAGAAAGTCAAATCCATTGTGGTAACCAAGAAGTCAATACGCATTAGCACTGCAGGGGACAATGCCTTTCCCAAACCTTTCCCCCTCTGCAGGGGTCTTCCCATAAGCAAACGTTCACAGGACCAACTGTGCCTGCCTGTGTCCTATCTTCCCTCCCCTTGCCCTAACTGCTCTCACCACCTTCCTCCTAGTTCTGCTCTACCCTTCCTGTTCTACACATTCAGCAAGTTTCTCCCACCACAAGTGATTCAGGCTTCCATGTGATTTAAGCAGGTCACATGGGCATATTAATGGATGGGAAAGATGTTCAAATTAAGCAAAAATACATTAACAATACAGATAGTAATTGATACTTTAAAAAATAGATTTATTTCATTGTGGCATGAAGATAATTCCGAGTTCGTAGGTTCACAAATATAGAGCTGGAATGAACCAAGATCACAAAGGCAGTGGCCCAAATAAGACCCTCTAACAACTCTCTGGTATTTCAGCCTAAGCAATTACCCCAATGCTTCTCAGAGAAGACAACTACCATTTTTCTTTTTTCATGATTTTTTTGCATCATTCTCATTTTTCTTCCCAACTTTTCCTCTACTTCCCTTACTTGTATTTCAAACTCCTTTATGAGCTCTTCCATAGTCTGAGACCAATTCATATTTTTCTTGGAGGCTTTGGACATAGGAGCTTTGGTTTTATTGTCTTCTGGTTGTATGCTTTTATTTTCTTTGTCACCAATGACATAAGAGAATACATCTTCACTGAGAAAGTAAGAATCTATAGTCTGTTTCTTTTTTCCCCTGTTTGCTAATTTCCCCAGACAATTACTTGAATTTTGAGCTCTTTGTGAAGTGGAGGGCTCCAGAAGCAGCCCCTACTTTAGCAGGCTACTGCTGCCCTGCGACTGGACGACATTCCCCTCTCAGTCAGGTGAGAGACCCTTCCCATTGACCTTCGAAGTTGTCTTTGGAATTTGCTAGTTGAGAAGTCTGGAAACTGCAACAGCAGGTAGCATTGAGTCCTCTCAGGTCTGCTCCAGCTCTGTCTGAGCCAATATGGCACATGCCAAACTGCGCTCAGCCCCCAAACTGGTGTGATAGACTCTGTCAACCTTCCAGATTGTCTTGGGCTGGAAATTTACTTGTCTGTTATTTTGTGGCTTCTGTTGCTCTAGAATTTGTTTTGAGTCATTTTTTACAGGTTTTTTTGAGGGGTTTGGAGGGGGAACTCCATCAGATCTTTGCTTCTACTCCCCTATCTTCACTTGTTTAAGTTTTTATGTCAGATATTGCTTATAGGTCATGTGCATGTTAAGTCTTCTTTCCTTCCTTTCTTTCTTCCTTCCTTCCTTCCTTCCTTCCTTCCTTCCTTCCTTCCTTCCTTCCTTCCTTCTTTCCTTCCTTTTCAAAGGAAACAAAAAACTGTCCTACACCTAATCTACATTGTATACTAAATACCCTTCTACTTCCCACTTTAAGGAGATTCTACATGTGAGATAACTTTAAGCTCAAAATTTATGTCCACCGTGTGGGTGGGTGGAGGGCAAGAGCAAGAGACTATGAGACAAAAGAGCCTGACCCTTTTCAGTCCAAGTATGGATACAGAACTTAGAAGGGCTTCTTTATGGAGAAGAATGCCTACTTATCCTACATGCCAACCTTCTTCTCTCCCTCTCCCCCATGCCCATCTCCTTCTTCCCTCAGGGCCCAAAAGAGTTATATCTACATAGACCCTATGACTAGGTTCAATCCCCCTAATACAAGTTGCTTGAGGATGGGGAATGGTTCACTTCAATTTTATCTAGCACAGTGCTCGGAAAATTCTAGGAACTCAAATAAATGCTGGTTGATCAATTGCTATAAATGTAAGCCATTGTATTTATTATCAGGCAGGTAGACATGTGTCACTAGAACTTGGGAAAGATATCAATTGGGAATAAGAGAGGATTGCAACTAAAAAAATAGATGATTTCAGTAAGGGAAAGAGTATAGAGGGGCAAAAGAAGACAGACAAGGAGGGAAATTTTATTTTAAAAAATACATATATTCAATTTTATTTTGTTTTCAGCTCTAGATTCTCTCCTGCCCCCTGATCATTCTCCAACCTACTGAGAAATACAAAACTCATTACAGATATGAAGTCATGCAAAACAAATTCCAGCATTAGTCATGTTGTAGGGAAAAAAAGAGAGTAGAAATTTGCTTTAATTTGTACTCTGAGTCCACCAGTTTTTTTTCTGGAGGTAGATAATATTTTTCATCATGAGTCCTTTGGAACTGGGATAGGTAAATGTGTTGATAAATATTACTAAATCTTTTAGAGTTGATTATATTTTCTATATTGATGTTACTGTGTAAGTTGTTTTACTGGTTCTGCTAACTTCACTTTAAATCGGTTCATATAAGTTTTCCCAGGCTTTTCTGAAATCATTCTTTTAGCATTTCTTAACAGTACAGTAGTATCCCATCACCTCCACATACCATAACTTACTTAGCCATTCCCCAATTAATGGGCATACCCTCTGTTTCCAATTATTTGCCACGACAAAGAAAGCTACTATAATTATTTTTGTACATACTTTAGAACTGACATATAGAACCTGAAAGGTAGCAAAAAAAAAAAGTAAAGAAATTTGTCAGAAAGGTAGGAATATGGAACTGTGTCAAAAAACCAAAGGAATTGAAATTTGCAAGAAGAAAGGGGTTGTCAATTGTCAAATGCAACAGAAGTAAAGGTGAATGAAAACTAACATAGATTTGCCAAATGGGTGACCTTGGAGAAGATTTTTTCTATAGTATGGTGGAGATCAAGAAAAATTGCAAAGGCTTGAAGAATGAACAGAAAGAAAGAAGAGGAAGAGAATGTTAACTTCTGTCTCAAGAAAGTAATGAGTAGAAGACAAAGAGGAGAGTAGCTTAAGCAGAAAACAGTAGGAAAAGTAGCTTAAGTTGGAAGAAGTATGTAATTTTGTGGGTGGGATACTCCTTTCACCAATGCAGTTTTAGAGTGTTTCCTGAGGCTCAGAAAAGTTTTGATTGCTCTGTGATCATATGGCTAGCATCAGAAGTGAGTCTTCAATCTAAGTTTTCCTGTCTCCGAGCCTAGCGCTTCAACTACTGTTTCAAATGCATCATATTTCCCTCTTGTTATTCTAGATGCAATATCCAAGGGAAGAGTATAAATTACAGTGTATATGTGTGGTTGCCAAATTCAGGAAGATATAGGATGGGGTGGCATAGATGATGTGATGAGGAAGATATATCTTCTTCAGAGATAGGAAAGAAAAAAGAGAGGAGATTTTAAGGTATGGATGAGGAAAGTTGAAGGAGGGAGCTTTCCCATGAAAGCTTGGTCTTGCCTATAAGATAGAATGCAAGAAAATTTTTTGTGAGACAAAAGCAGTCCAAATATATATTTTTGAAGTGATATGCTACTACCTATTGAACTGAATCACTTTTAGTTCTAAAAGTCTATTATCCTATTTTATAGTTTTGGAGAAATAGAGGTCCCTATGCATCGATAGCCATTAAATTTAAGGGAATGATGAAAAACCTTATACAGATCTCTGAGAGAAGGAAAGGGAGATGAAAGAGAGAGAAAGGAAAGAAAAAGAGGCTAAAAGGGAAGGAAGGGAAGAGGGAGAGAAGAAAGAAAGAAAAGGAGGGTGGGAGGAAGAAGGGACAAAGAAAAAGAAGGAAGGAAGGAAGGAAGGAAGGAAGGAAGGAAGGAAGGAAGGAAGGAAGGAAGGAAGGAAGGAAGGAAGCTACTAAACCAGTGGTCACAATACTGTCAATTGTTTGAAACAATATCTCCTATTATTTTTCAGATACCACCCATCTAGATCAGCTGCTGTTAAGCCCTGCATTGCTGACATGAGTCAGAAAATTATATGCTTTGGCGTAGCTAAGATTAGCAGTTTTGTTTTGCATTACACTATCTTCCGACTACTATTTCACTGCAGTAGAAATGACAGATTGCTTAAACACTCATACTCACACACACACGTACTCACACACAGAAAACTTATAGGAGTGTCTAAAATAGGAGATGTGCTCCACCTATTGGATAGTAAAGACTACTCTAAAGAAAAGAATTAAGAACAGATACAAGACATAGTAGAATAAGAACAAAATTAAGTTTTAAATAGGCACATGGTTATAATGACTCATGATACAGCACTTGTTTGGGAAGGAAGTGGGGTAAGTTCAACAGTAAATTACAAAGAATGAGGAGAAGGAAGAAAAAGAAATAGTTGGAGTGCAAAATAGGAGAAAAGGATGAAAAAACAGGGAAGAAAATGCAAAAGAAGCAAGATTGTAGCAAATAAGCTATTTGCTCATCTTTTTAACACAGAGGCTCAAATGAGCCTTCCAAGTGCTGAAAATTACTCACTGCATTTTGCTACATTTTAGAATTTTCATTTAAATTATTATGAGGAAGTATTTCATAGGAATTTGTCCTGCATTAGCATAATTCACTTGTACAAAACCAGGGCTTAATATAGAATCATCATGTATTTTGTCATTGTCTGTGGCATTTGAAGATAATAGTGCTGACTCTGGTATTTCCAGTGCATCAAAAATCGGCTGGAGAGACTGAGGCATGACTAGTCCTTCTGTGCTGATTGCACATTTGGTCTGCCTGTAATGACAGCAGCTGCTGCCTATAGGGCATGACTGTTTCCAGTCATGTCTCCTAGGTTCCTGGGGAACCTGATATTTTTCTTCAGACTGAGCCAGACTTTCTTTGAGGACACACTTCCCTATCATCTGCTGGCTTGCTAGTCTAAGGATGCATTCATTTCCCAGCCATCATTATTTACATTACTACAGTGCATTCTGGGAATAACTGTCCATTTCTGATAGCACCGCTCTCTTCTGCTCACTTAAGGGCTATAGCAGTAGTATTTATCCTGCAGCCATCTACTTTTACAGGATAAGTACATGGAAAAAAACACTTGATGTTGAGTCAGAAGACCTGAGTTCTAGTCTTGGCTGTTCTGTGAAACTGTGATCATATCATTTCACATCCTTTGTAAAAAGGGCTTACATTTTACTTGGACCATCTATCTCATGCAATCAAGAATTTATTAAGTGCCTAATATATGTCAAGCACTGTACTAGTCAATGTATAAGGCTGTTGCATAAAAAATAACTTAAAAGCTATAAAACACCATATAAATGAGAATGAGAACTGCAATTTATTATAATACCACCCAGAAAAGCTGAGCATAGTTTCAGAAATATCTGTACCTAGCAATTGTTCCTCTCAGAACAATTGGTACAAGGGGCCAGGGAGGGGCTTATCTGGGGTATAGCTGCTTGGGGAAGGAGTACACTCCAGGACACCTTCAGATTGCTGTAGAAAAACTGTTAGTGCTTCCACATTTCAGGATCGAATCTCTGGTCACCATACCCTTCTTACAGCTTTGGATGCGAAGGATATGAAGTAACTGAAGATTTCTCAGCCTTACAATCAGATGCTTTAAAGCTGATATTTAGTATTTTAAGCATGGTACCCAAGTTTCACGGATCAGATTGCCCAGAAGCTAAAAGAATAGAAAACCTTCTCAGTGTTTGACTGTCATCATCTCAGTAGAAATTTTATTTGCTCTGATAGCTAGGTCTTATAGATCTTTAGTTACTAGGAACATGAACTTAAAGGTAATAGCTTTTGTAGTCTGTAGTGATAACTGTATACTTTGGCAATTGGCTGCTGAAATAGAAGAATTCTTCAACAGTTTTTCTATCTATTCTTATTGCCAGTGAAGCATTTGGGCTGCCCAGAGAGCCTCCCTAGCACAGGGTGACATATGGCTTCAGTCTTCTCCAAGCTGGTTGTCAATAACAATTGCCTGACTCCATAAAAGCATGCATAATCCTTCCTGTGAGCATGCTTCCAAGGCCCTGACATAGACATACGAGATGAATGATCTCATCAAAGACAGTGATGGAGGCTTGCAGCCTGTTGAAGCAGAAAAGCTTCCTGAAGGATCATAGATGTAATAGTTCTCAAGCTGAGTGCCCTGGTTGCAATGGGGAACATGGCTGCGTAGAAGAGATTAAATGAGGCTAGGGTGGTAAATAGAGCAGGCCTGTGCAACCTGGCTACACGGTAGGAATCTTTTATACTATGATTAAATTCCTTTTATAGTCATCTTAAAAGCATGTCTTTCCTCTTGCTAAATGTGGCTGGTGGAAGAAGCCCCTTCCTCAGGAAATACTTCCCAGAAGTCTTATTTAATGGAGTGATACACTGGTAAAAAGAGATTGTCATGAAATCCATATTTTGTATTCTTGAAAATAACAACAAAAGCTAAGAATTTTGCTATTTTAACCCCTCCAAGAGGAGGTACAGAGATCACAAAATGAATTAAATCGGCAGTCTTACTGTTTACCTGACATGTAACAAATATGTGACTCATTTGGGGTGAGTGGTTATTTGCAACGCAGCTAAGCTGTGTTTATATTACAAGTATGCTTTTTTCAGCTTGTTGCCTTTTAAAGGTGCCATTGTTTGGTCAGGATAAGTGTGCAACTCATTTTCTCACATTTCTCACTTGTCAACAATGAATCAAGGAAAATGACTCAGAATTCTTCAGGGTGGATCAAAATAAGTTTCTCTCTCTCCTCATCCTCCTACTCTTCTATCTTGAGTGTCCCCAGAACCTTAGCGCACATTAATACTTTAGTAGCTTAAAAATATTCTAGGCCTTTTGGAATATTCTACACTTAGATATTTCTATGTTGTCATAAGAAATCCAGAGTGCTTAAAAAAAAAAAAAAAGAAATGACCTTAGGGTCTCTAGGTGCAAAAAGCCTAAATAAAGAAATTAATATTCTGCCTTGGGACTATCTAGTAGTTTCGAATTCAGCCCAGAATTCAATTGTCTATCAGTGAGTAATTTTTTTCTCCTGAGTGGAGTAGACTAGGCCCAATAATTACTAAGATAAAATGCTTTCAAGGACAAGCCATCGTGTTTGTAGACAGCAATGGGAAAACGCCTGCATTAGTAAGCACCCCAACATACACAGGGGGACTTGCTATCACAGGTTCTTAGATCTCCATTCATAAAAGGAAAGGCAACTTTTGAGGGGTTAACAATCACTTTAATCAAGCACAATATTGGAGAAAATCAAAGTCAAAATTTCAGAGAAATCAAAACTCAACAGATAGTACTTCCAAACTGGCTGACCATAAACATATATGTATATCTTTACCAGAGAGGGAAGCACCAACATCTGGGTTTTCAAAGCAGGGGGTGCTGCTTAGCGGCTTCCCAGACTCTTATCTGGCCCTCAAACCTTCTATCAAAACTAAACCCCAAAGTAAAACCTCACCCTCAGAATATTTATACACTTTTTAGAGCCAGAGGGCATGACCCTCTGATCCAGTCCCTCAATAGAAAAAACTAAAGATACTTAGGTCCCCTACAAAACAACTACCCTAATCAAGCTTCCCACAATGGGCAGGCCCATCTATGAGTGAGAAAGATCTCCCCTTCTATTCAAATAGAGGAATTATAGCTCTTGATTATACTAAAACAAAAACAGCAAAAGATTCTATTTTGCCTGCCATTACACCTGCAATTGCACAAGGAGAACTTTAATAGCTGGGATGTCATTTTGCATGTGAATTATAGCTACAATTGTAACACTTAATATAACACTTAAAGATCTACAAGGATTTTACGTGCATTATGTCATTTGAGTTACACAACCGTCTTACTAACAATATCTTCATTTTACAGATGATGTAAGGAAGGCTAAGAGGTTAAGTGACTTCCCCACAGTCACACAGCTAATAAATGATGGAGAAAGGATTTGAATCTGAACGTTTCTGACACTAGATCTGGTACGTTATATATCATGCCATCCAGCTCCACAAAAATTGCGAAGAAAACAAAATAATATACAGAAGACAGAAAGCAGGAAACAATCCCATGAAGCACGGATGAGAATGATTGCCACTGCAATTTATCCTGTAGTCCATTTGCCATGGTGAAGTGGGGTCAGCACTATGAGGTAGCTTTCAGTTGAGCAGAAGTCCTGAAGAACTGCATTGCTGTCTTGATGAAACCTTCTTGGAACCTTGATAATGGTAAGAATCTTAGATCCTTTGAGTTCTACATGTTAAAAGCACATTGTATATATTGAGCATTTGGTCAGTTACTCTCTCTCAAAGGGCTAGGGCAGGGTAATGGCGAAAAATGAACAATAGTACATCTCACTTAGGTTCTAGCATATTTTCACTCTGTATCATGTTCCCCTTTGAATGTATATATCATGAATCACATAGTCATTTACTTGGGTCAACTGATTCATCAGTGTACTGGGAGACCCATAGAACCTCTACTGAAGTTTCACTTGGGCTGTAACAAAATTATATGTTTAAGAGGGACTTTGAACAAGAGAAAACTATAAGCATACTTAAGTGCATAATGTTAGACAAAATTAATCCTACCAATTAATCAGATCACATTGTTTCCCAATTTAAGAGATAGACAACAAGATGTCCATTTAATTTGTTCTTTCAATGAAGATTTATTAAACATGTTCTATATACAAGCACCTAGAGTTACATGACAAAAATGAAAGTCTCTGCTCCCAAAGAGGATACATTTCACTGAGGAGGTATAACATATAAGTAGAAAATGATACAGAAAATACTTACAAAGCATTTTCTGGTGTGTGGAGTGGAGATAGAGGTCTCAGGACAGGTTTCCTGTAGGTGGCGTTACACAAAATAACTATACTGTTTGGTCAGTCATCAAGGATTTATTCAGTGTTTGCTACGTGCCAGACACTGTGCTAAGTACTGGGATACAAAGTAAGGCAAAATCATAATCCCTGATATCAAGGAATTCACATGCTAATGGAAGAGACACTATGGACAATTATGGACATACAAGACATATACAATGTAAGTGGAAGATTACTCAGAGGGAACACACTAGGAGTGAAAGATTCCCCTGCAGAATATGCGATTTGAGCTGGGTCATGAAGGAAGCTAGTGAAACCAGGAGAGAGAGGAGGGGAGGGAGGAGCATTCTATGAATGGGGAATAACCACTGAAAAAACACAGTTGAGGTGTTGCGTATGAAGAAGAGAAAGATATCCATTGTCATTGGATTGTAGAATAAGTTAAGGGCGGTAGAGTTTAGAAGGTAGGAAATATAGGAAGAGGCAATGTTTTGAATTATAGAATTTTGTATTTGATCCTGGATAAAATAAGGAGTTAATGGTGTTTATTCAGTAGAAGGATGACATTATCAGACCCAAGCTTTTGGAAAATCGCTTTGATACCCGAGTAGAGGATAGACTAGAATGAGGAGAGATTTGATGCAGGGAGACCAACCAGAAGACTATGGTGATAGTCCTGGTGGGAGGTCACAAGAGCCTCCACCAGGTGGTAGCTGTGTAACTTGGGAGAAAGGGACATATTTGAGAGTAAAGGTAGAAATAATCACATATGGCTACAGATTGGATATGTAGCATGACTACAAAGAGAGGAATCGAGGATGACACTGAAATTGAGAGCCGGAGCAACTGAGAGCATAGTGGTACCCTGGTACCTGGAAAGTAATAGAGGAGAGGAGTGGGTTTGAGAAGAAAGATAATGAGTTGATAATATAGGAGTAGAGTTCTGGAGAAAAGTTAAGACTGCACTTCTTGATCTGGGAATCATCTACATAGAGATGATAATTGAATCCATGGGAGCTGATAAGATCTTCAATTGAGAGAATATTGTGGGAAAAGTGAAGACAGCACAGGACAGAGCCCTGGGGTACACTCAGGCATCCCATATGCAAGAGGAGGGACAAGGATGATGATCCTGCAAAGGATAGGGAGATAGACAGACAGACAGACATGTACATAGATAAAACATTTATTAAGCAGGCACTATGGGTCAAGCACTGTGTTAAGTACTAGTTATAAATATAAACAAGCAAAGGAGTCCCTACCCTCAAGGAGCTTAAAATTCTAATGGGGAAAAGCATACAAAGGGAAATAAAAAAAACAAACACCAAAAAAACACATAAAGGGGAACTAGAAAGAGGGAGGGGAGATAATGAAGGGGGAGGAAGGTTAGAAGGGTAGTGTGGTAGATGAGGGGACAATAAAGGAGGTGAGATACCAAGCATCAGTTAGGAGCTTTCCTAAAACAATGGTTTGAGGAAGGCAGAGACCCAGAGCAGGGATTTCTTGGGGTAGCATTGCAGCAAGTAAGGAGGAGAATTATTCCAGATAGTCTAGGCAAATAAGAAAGGGAGGAGACTGGGGAATAGCTAGCTAGGAAGAAAGCCAAGAGAGAGCAGTGCTAGGAAAACCCAGGGAGGAGTGTTTGTGTATATATGTTTGGGGTTAGCCATAGGGCTAGTGGTGGAGGGTTCCAACAGTGTCAGATGCCACAGAGAATCCAAGAAGAATAAGGACTGAGAAAATGCTGTTAGATTTGGCAATGGATCATTGGCAGCCTTGAAGTGGACAACTTCAATTGAATGAAGGCGGATTGTAAAGGGGGGAGAAGGGAGTGGGAGGTCAGAAAGTGGATCAAAAAGGATAGATAACTTTTTCTAGGACTTTGGATGTGAGAGGATAGTAATTTGTGATTATTAAGATTTTGTTTAAGGATGGGATGTTATCTTGGTATGTTTGCAAAGGGAGAGAACCAGTGAATGAGAAGAGATTAAAAATCAGGGAGAAGGGATGATTAAACAGGGCAATTCTAGGATAAAGAAAGAAATGGCATCAAGAGCACAAGAAGGGAGGGTGGGTTGGATGTTTGCAAAGACAAAGGCCACCCCTTCCTCCAAGATGAGAGCAAAAAAAGGAGAGAGAGGGGAATGATGCAAAGGTGATTTGTTTTGAAGGGAAGAGGAAATTTGTAATAGGTGGTCTCATTTTTTTAGTGAAATATTTGAGGAGGTCCTCTGCTGAAAAGTGTAAGGAGAAGAAGTAGCATAAGTGGCTTAAGGAAAGAAGAAAAGATTTGGAATTGACATTGAAAGAAGTAGAAAAAGAAGCCAGTTACGGAAGGGTAGCATGGAGCACTGAAGGCTACATAACATAAATTTGGAGGAGTTCCAGGGAGCAGATTGTGTCATTTAATCCAGTGTGTTCAGTAACACTTGGTTAAGAGTAGAAAAGTCAGATGGTGAGAGGAATCTAGGGCTGTGGATGAGTCTCATCAGACAATGGGACAGAGGATTCCAAGTTAGAAGACCATTCAAGGTGAACTAGCTAACTAGAGGCTTAAAATTTTGAATTAAAACTCTAGACCAGAGGAAGGGGAAGGCTTGGAGAAGTAAGGAGGGTGGAATGGTTGGAGGTTGTGGTGACGCTGGAGAATAATTTGAGTACTAAGGCACAGGGAGGGATGGAAGGATAGGAGGTTGTGGTCAAAAACAGGAATATCAGAGGTAGGGATAATATAAAGGTAGAAATTCACAATATTCTCTCTAGTGCTAACAGTAGAGCTTGTATTTAAATGCATCTCTAGAGGCAGTGTAGAGCAGTGGATAGAGGGCTTAGTTTTGGAGTCAAGAAGACCCCATATTAAACTCCTACTTAAGATACTTACTGTATGTCTATGACCCTTGGCAAATCACTTAAGTTCACGCTTCAGGAAACTCTTTCAATGTAGATCAAGTATTGCCATTTATAGCCTTCTGATTGGTCTCCCCGCCCTAGGTCTCTTTTCACTCTCATCCATCTTCCCCTCAGTTGCTAAAGTGATGTTCCTAAATCACAAGTCTGACCATATCACCATCCCTGCTCAGTCAGCTCCAGTGACTGATTCCCTATTACCTCCAGGATCAAATATAAAATACTCTTTGACTTTCACATCCTAACCATGTCCCACATTTACACTTTTCTAAATTTTACTCCTCTCCATTTACTCCACAATCCAGTGACACTAGCCTGCTTCCTGTCCATCCCATATACACTCCTCTCCATTCCATAACCTTTAAGGTATACTAACTGTCCCCCATGCCTGGAATACTCATCCCTCCTCACCCCTGCATTAAAACATTAAAACTCAGCTCAAATTCTACCTTCTGCAGGAGGCTTTTCCACTCAGTTTTTCCATCCACACCTTCTGAGAATCCACTTGGGATGTATGGGATGTTCAAGGAGAACTAGTGTTTCTGGTGGGAGGGCTTGCAGAGCTCTTTCTTTTCACAGCTGCTCATTTACCTTTGGTGTCTACCTGGAACTCATGTGTCTCCCAGAAGCTGTAGTACATACATAGTAGCTATACCCTGGTAAACCAGTTCTAGCAGACAGGTTTAACTAAGTTGAAGTTTACCCCAGGTTAAGGGTGAGCCATCAGTGAGTTAGAAAGTGAGTTAGAAAGATGTCTATCTGAACATGTAAAGACTTCCCCTGGAGGGGTGGATGGATGAGAGTAATTTGTTCCAACTGCCATGAAGGCAGCTGAAGGAGGCACTCTGGAGAGTTTAGAACTTGGTCAGATATTGAAGACACTAAGGTCATGACTGTATCCTGGGCCATCACTTCTGTCTTGTCACTGGACTTCTATGACTCAGCAATGGAGACTGATGCTAGTGACTGTGCAAATCTGCCACTTAAATCCAATTCACACATGAGTTAAGACATTACCTTGGTCCTCTTTGCAAACAAACAGCCTTCTACTGTATATGTCTCATTTGTGCATGTTAGTTTACATGTTGTCTCCCCCATTCGTGAATTCCTTGAGGATAGGGATAGTGCTTTTCCTTTTTTACGTATATGCTCAGTACTTAGCATAGTGGGGGCAACTAGGTGGTGCCATAGAGCATAAAGTGGTAGGTTTGAAGGCAGTAAGATTCATTTTCCTGAGTTCAAATCTATCCTTAGACACTTCCTAGTTGTGTGACCCTGAGTAAGTCACTTAACCCTGCTGGTCTCCGTTCCTCATCTGTAAAATGAGCTGGGGAAGGAAATGGAAAACCATTCCATTATCTCTGCCAAGAAAACCCCAAATGGATTCACAAAGAGTTGGACACGACTGAAATGACTGTAGAACAACCCAGTGCCTGGCACATGGTAAACCCTTAATAAACGCCTAATGATTGAGGGATCTGCTCTGTAGGAAATGTTCTTCACTGAGAGGTCTTTCTAAAAACAATAATAAACACCCTCCATTGTGTGTGGGATTTTCAGCGGAAGTGCAAGAGGGAAGCTACTGGCTTCATGAGCAAAAACAATTAAGCTGTTTCCTTGGGGAATGAGGTTTAGTGGGAAGAGAGCAGTCCTTGCCAGGGACTCAGATTGAATATAAGAGGAGGGTAGCAAGTGAATGAATGGTGGACGTAGATTAAGGAAGGCTTTCTGTGGCACAAGGAATGATAGAAAAAAAGGAGGGGAGGGAGACAAGAGGCAGTGGGAAATGCAATCCAATAAGGGAAAGTAACCAAGAACTAGCAAAGCAGGGACAAACCCAAAATACAGACAATGCATTATGCCAGAAAGAGTATCTTTTTTCCCTGGGAGAGGAAGTGCTGCCTCCAGAAAAGCCAATTAAAGTGGCAGTCGAGAGGAGGCAAACCTCTGAACAAGGAAGAAAAATGATTGTAAAGCACTTTGCAAAAATAAAGAGTTATATAAAAGCCTAATAATAATAAATCACCTTGCCTGCAGTATGACAACCTTAAAATAACTTGGAAAATTGAAATGTGCAGGTGAAGTGGAGGGAGCTAAAATGCCTCTAGGTTTGTGTGTTTGTGTTCCGTTCCTCCACCACACCCTCTAGGATCCAGCTTCTTTAAGGTGAGCCTTGATTCAGAGTTCCCTTGGATAAGGATTTCTGGACTGAATACATTGCTGGGGTGTTCACTTTCCGAGGCTACCCTAGGAACATGCAGACTAAGGTTTGCTTAGCCCTTGTGTTTAAAAATGGGAGTGGGACTGTTTGTAGATAATGTGGTTCCAGGGAAAACATTCACAGACACTGACATAGGTGTCACTGTCCGAGGGCTTCTTGTTTAAAAAAAGGAAGTATTTTTTTAACCCTCTTTCCCAAAAAGTGGAAAAAATAAACCAAACCACTGTGTGTGTGTGTGTGTGTGTGTGTGTGTGTGTGTGTGTGTGTGTTGGATGTGGGGACAGAGCTTCAGAATTTCCAGTCAGTGGGCTCCTTCTCTTTTTATTTCAGCCAATTTTTCTGCTCCATAAACTTGCATATTTAAGGGTAGTACATTTTCCTAAGGGATATCTTCTCAGACCCAACTATGTATGGTCCTTGAAGAAAAATACTTTGGGAAATTCTGCCATTTGAATTCATTTGATTTTTTTATCTTCATTTTATCTTTTTCACAAATTTTTGAAGAAGTTAATGCTATGCACTCTGAGAGGAAGAAGGTTTTCCTGAAAACAGCTGTGAGATTTCTACTTAAGCAGCAATTGCCCTGCAAAAATTAGCTTTACGTTTGGAGTGAATGCTGTTCCCCAACAAAAGCGTTTTCTGTTAAAAACTCTTGTGATATAATGTGCTCCACTATATCTTACTTTGTGCAGACCTGAATGTCCTACTAAAATAGATAATTTAATAAAAGTGGGTGATATGAATCACCCTGGGACAACTTGAATTATTATCTGTAGATAATTCATTATGCATATATTTCTAGTGAGATATTTAAATCAGCAGGGCTTCTTAATCAGAGACTTTCAAATTTTGTCTGTAATAACTAGAGGCTTGACCCATAAATCAGCAAATAGGCCAGCAGGGTTCCTACATATTGCACATTTTTTCCTCATGAGAGAGACACTGAATTTTCACAAGGTGATGGGAAAAGTGGGTAAAGCCAAGTTGTTGGCAGGTGATAAAAGAGAAGCACTAAACCAATATATTGACATTGTTTTCATTAAAAGTAGACTTATCAAAAGGAGATAATTTTTAAATGTTATTAATATTTTAGATATTTCATACTCAGAAAGGTATCCTAAAATATTTTAATTTTTTTGTTTTGAATTTTTTTCTAATGTTATTTTCAGTTCCGAAATCTCTCCCTACATTTACCCAACTTATTAAAAAGCAGAGAAATATAAAACTTATTATAAATATGTATAGTCATGCAAAACAAATTCCCATATTAGCCATACCCAAAAGAAAAAAGGAGAAAAAGAACTTATGTTTTGATCTGCCCTCTGAACCCATCAGTTCTCCATCTCGAGGTAGGGTAAGCATCACTGTGTCAGTCAGAGTTCCTAAGTCTTTCAGAATTGATTACCCTTACAATAAATTGTTAAGTTTTTCTCCTGGCTCATCTCATTTCACTTTGCATCAGTTCATATGAGTCTTCCCAGGGAATCATCCCATCCATCACTCCTTAGAGCACAATAATATTCCATCACATTTATATACCATCACTTGTTCATTCCCCAATTGATGGGCATCCCCTTAGTTTCAGAGATATTATAAATAGTTTTGTCCTTTTCCTCATTTATTGATCTCTTTACAGTATAGGCCTAGTATCAGTATCACTACGTCAAAGGGTATGCCGAGCTAAAACATTTTAAGTAAGGAAGCTTTGCAAGCAAACTTGCCAGGAACTTTTAATCAATCATATTAATTCTGAATATTTTTTCTCATGTTACTAGTTTTCCATGTTGATTTTTTAATTTAAAAGACACAGTGATGTAGTAAATTCAGTCATATTAGGAATCCAGAGATTCTCATTACTTTCAATTATAATTTTGTTTAGAGACCATAACAACATCTTGTCTTCTCTTATATGTCCTCATCTTTCCCTCTCACTCATTTTTTTCCTGTTTCTCTCTGTCTCTCTTTCTCTGTCTTCCCCCATTTCTCCCTTTTAAATATTCTTCCTTTCATTTTTTCTTCTTGTGAACTTAGAAAAATGAATACTTCACTATAGACTCAGTTAAATTACATCGGATACCTTAAATGTTATGTAGTTCAACTCATTCACTTTACTGATAGAGAAGCCGAGACTCTCAAGTTTAAGCCACCTGTAAGTGGTGGAGCAGGGACTGCGACTGTGACAAATATGGAAATATTTTACATGACAGCATATATAGAACCTATATCAGATTGTTTACCATTTTAGGAAGAGGGGAGAGGAGAGAGGGAAAAAATTGGAACTCAAAATTCTTATAAAAATGAATGCTAAAAATTATCTTGACATGTAATTGAGAAAAAATGCTATAAAAAAGGAAAAAAAATCAATTGGTATAATTAGTTCAAAACAAAGACACCTGATGAAATAGCATAGTAACAAAAGTAGCACCAAAATATTTCACCACAAATCTTATGTGTACTCTCCCATAAATGCATGAAACATCAATATGGAAGACTAAAATCACAAGGGGCACTCGTTACCTGAACATTTTCCACTTAAGGGCAGGCAAGCTAAGCTGAAGGAGCAGGGCACTGTGAAGGAGAGAGAAGAGGCAGATGGTGCTAGACTGGTCAAAAACCCATCACAACCATCTCAACCACTATTATCTTCCCTCAGAACCCAATCTATTCAACCCAAGACCTTGAACCAAAGAGTCCGAGGGATGGGAGTGCTTTCCACACCACTGTGCCTGCTTCTAGACCAGGTTCCACAGGTAGCAATGAACTCCCTAGCAATCACAATGGAGAAAGGAAAAGTCCCAAAGTTACCACCAACAGCAACTGCTGATCAGCTGTCACCAATAGACAGATAAACCCAAGAGATTCAGAAATCACAGCACTTCCTAGACCCCTGGTCTTTGTTTCATCCCAGTCCCCAAGGTCACATCATTTGAGAGAATAACCCCCTTGGAGATGGAATCTAGAAACTACTCCTACAAATGCTGCAACCTCAGCTACAGAAAAAAGGGTCTGGGACCACCAAGGACCACCAAAATCCTTGGAACCATCAAATTCTTCAATATAAAAAACTGCTATGATTTTCATCAGTGGAAATGAAATTAAGGAAAATGTGTTAGCATCTCCTCTGCTACAGAGCTCATGGGACCTTTCCACTTGACTTGTAGCTGAAACCTCCCTTCATTATTAGATCCTTGAGAGCAAGAAATATCTTGTTTTGCTATTTGTGTCTCCCGTGATTAGTACAGTTCTTTGTACATAGTAAGTATTTAAATGCTTTTGAAATTGATGCCTTTCATGCATTGGAGGACAACTCATCTCTAATTCTGTAGGACCACTGGTAAATTCTAGTCATTTCGTCAATGGGCTCCGCATTTACACCAGAACTTCTTGGTTAAGCATGTTGTCTCTGCTGCTACATGCTGGCTCTGTAGTTTCCACTGCATACTGCTCTTCCAGATGCTGCTCCAATGGACTTTGCTTTGTTGGACACTGTTTCACTGGCTGAACATCTGCCAGACATTGTTCACCTGAGGGCCAAGTCCCGACCACGTGTGTAGTTTCCATCAGATGCAGTTCAGTTGGGTTCTCTCCTCCCTTGAGTTATTGGTTCAGCTAAAATCCTTGGTTATCTTTTCTTCAAGAATCTTCTTGGTTATGTTACCTTAAAGCTCACAGGTTTTCCCCAGATTTTTTATTTTATCTTATCTGATTTATTCTGAATTTAATAAATGAATAGAATATTTTTTCAAAAAAGAAATATTTTTATATAAATTTGAACAGAAAGGAGCATAAGTATACCTGAACATCTCTATTACATATATTACGTAAAATTTATTTTTAAAATTGTATAATTATTTAATGTTACTTAGTTTTTTCACTTACTGGCATTTTTTTTCCAATTGCAGGTAAAGATAGTTTTCAACATTTGTTTTTATAAGATTTTGAGCTCCAAATTTTTCTCCCTCCTTTCCTTCCCTCCCTCCTGCCTAAGACAGCAAGCAATCCGATATAGGTTATACATGTACAATCATGTTAAACATATTTCCACATGAGTCATGTTGTGAAAGAAGAATCAGAACAAAAGGGAAAAATCACAAGAAACAAAGAGCAAAATAAAAGTGAAATGGTATGCTCTGCATTCTGCATTCAGACTCTACAATTCTTTCTCTGGATGTGGATGCATGAGTCTTTTGGAATTGTCTTGGACCATTGTATTGCTGAGAAGAGCTAAGTCTATCATAGCTGGTTATTGCACAATTACAATGTTCTAATTTTGCTCACTTCACTAGATATCAGTTCATATAAGTCCATGATATCCACCTGCTCATTATAGAACAATAGTATCCCGTTACATTCATATGCCACAACTTGTTTAGCCATTTCTCAATGGATAAGCATCTCCTCAAATTCTAATTCTTTGCCATTACAAAAAGAGTCACTTTAAATATTTTTGTACATGTGGGTCCTTTCCCCTTTTTTATAATCTCTTTGGGATACAGGACTGGTAGTGGTTTTGCTATAGGGTATGCAGTTTTACAGCTCTTTGTGCATACTTCCAAATTGCTCTCCAGAATGGTTGGATCAGATAACAATGCCAACAACAAGGTGTTAATGTTCCAGTTTTCCCACATCTTCTCCAATATTTAACATTGTCTTTTTCTGTCCTATTAGCCAATCAGATAGGTGTGAGGTGGCACCTCGAAGTTGTTTTAACTTGCATTTTTCTAATCAATAGTGGATTTAGAGTTTTTTTCATACAACACTTTAAATTCGAAGCTCTCCTGCTTATCTCTGTCTCCTGAATATCCTTCTTTTCTTTGCATTTTAAAAAATGTTCCAAGGACTCTTTTTTCCTTTTTCTTTTTTGGCAACAGTGTCACTAGCTCCCTTTTGAATTCCTCTTCCTCAAATAAAAAGCAAAACAACACCATCATCTTTGTAACAGTCAGTCAGAAAAAAGCAAAATCATGTATTTGCCATATTTAAAAACATGTGTCTCCTTCTGTTCATCATTCCGACTGAGGGTGAGTAGCTTGCTTCCTCATCAGCCCTTTGGAGTTGTGGAGTTTTTCTCCCATCTTTTTTAAACAAAGAAAGAGCCCTTCCCAAGTACAGCATAGTGTCCCATTAGATTCTTCTTTTTTATTTCCTCAAAGTCTTAGCCACTTAAACCTCCTATCTCTCTAGAAAAGATTCTGAAACTGAGGTGTCAAGCTCTCTGGAACAAAGAGCAGTCCTCTCAATGAATTTATGTCATCTGTGTTATTATTTTCTCTGGATTTCTCTTTCTGATCAAAGAGCTTGGGTCTGTCTGTCAGATCTCACCCTAACTTTTGTGAGTATTCCTTCTACTCTCAACTTTAATTTCTGAATGCCAGATTATAAACCACTTGAAGGACTGTTTGCTCCATAATCACCAAATAACTGTAGGGTTCTGGGTTCCCCAGTTTTTGTTTTGGTTTGGTTTTAACTGATAAGTCTTTTCCATTCACCTATATAGATGAGTAGGTAGAGAGAAATTACTGGGATAAAGTCAAAATCTGCTGAATGAAGATCTTTTATACTAGTTTAGTGGTATTCCTGCCCTTCTAATATGTAAATGCAGCCAGTCTTAAAGGAAGAGGACTTTGTAGGATATCTTTACATCTGTGTGTATGTAAATTTTTATCCCCATCCCGAAGGAAACCCAAGCTGTTATGTTCAACTATTTAATGATGTATTTGAGAAATTACACAGCTTGAGAATCTGGTGAGCCAATAATTAGAACTGTGGCTGAACTTATTCCACAAAAACCAGTATGGCACAATTTAAACTTGATACAGTTAAAAAATAAAGTAAAATCTGTCGATAAGTCTTTCTGTGTCAAGCTCTGTGCCTAGTACTGTGGGACATACAAGGGAATTCAAAGCCACCATCTCTGGCCTGTAGGAGCTTACAGTCTATCTAGGAATGAAAAGATGTATAGTATATGAGACAATTATAAGATTACATGAGGAAATAAATAGTTCTGTGCAATATTGCATGATGCTGACTACCACAATGTGGAAATTTGGAGAAGTAGATTTGGGTTCTTCAGGGCAAATTTTATAGAGGACATGAATCTATAGCTTGACTTAGAAGACAGTATAGGATTTGGATTCTTCTAAAAGAAGAAGAGGAACTTTCTTGAAGGAATGTGTATTAGTGAAGAAAAAGTGCTGAAATTAGAGTGCTGGAATCTGATTCAAATCCAGATTCTGAGACTTACCACCTGTGTGAGCTTGGACAAATTACTTCTCTGGGCCTCAGTTTCTGTACTTCTAAAATAAGCGAATTAATCAGCAAATATGTATTAAATACTGACTAATATATCAAATACTATACTAAGCACTTGTGACTACCTCACACTCCCCTTGTCTGAAATTAATAAAGAGATCCTGCCCCCAAGGAACTTATATTCTATAGGGGGAGATAACATGTACGTATTTGTGTATATACAAAGTCAACAAAATGAATACAAGATGAATTGGAGGAGGGGTACTTGGGTAACAGAAAGTACTATAGTTTGGTTTGAGTAAAAAGTACATGGAGGTACCAGTTTGGCTAATATGACAAAAATGGAAAATGATATATGTTGGAGGGGTTATGGAAAAACTAGGACACTATTGCACTATTGGTGGGGTTGAACCGAATCAACCAGTTTGGAGAGCAATTTGGAAACTATGCCCAAAGGGCTACAGAACTTTGATCCAGCAAAACCACTGCTATGACAATATCCCAAAGAGATTTTTTTAAAAAAGGAAAAAAACCTATTTGTACAAAATATAGCAGCTCTTTTTTTGTGGTGGCTAAGAATGGGAAATTGAAGGGATGCCCATCAATTGAAGAATGGTTGAACGAGCTGCAGTATACGATTGTAATGGAAAATTATTGTTCTATAAGAAATGATGAGCATGACGATTTCAAAGAACAATCTGGAAAGACTTATATGAACTGAAACAAAGTGGAGTAGAACCAGAAGAACACTGTACACAGAAACAGCAATATTCTATGGTGAACAACTGCGAATGACTTACCTATTCGCCGTAATACTATACTGATCCAAGACAGTCCTGAAGGAATCATGATGAAAAATGTTATCTACCTCCAGAGACAGAACTAGTGCTGTCTGAATACAGATTGAAGCATACTAT
This sequence comes from Bettongia penicillata ogilbyi, assembly GCA_023548195.1. Taxonomy (NCBI): domain Eukaryota; kingdom Metazoa; phylum Chordata; class Mammalia; order Diprotodontia; family Potoroidae; genus Bettongia; species Bettongia penicillata. Next base: position 501,749 of record JAJHZJ010000230.1, read on the forward strand.
TTTCACTTTCCTTCCTTCTTTCCTTCCTTCCTTCCTTCCTTCCTTCCTTCCTTCCTTCCTTCCTTCCTTCCACCCTTTTCTGTTCAACTCTTCTTGCACAAAATGACTAACATGGAAATGTTTTACATGATGGCGCACTTATAACCTATATCAGATGGTTTACTGTTTCAGGGAGGGAAAAGGGGAGTGAAGGAGGGAGAAAGGGATAGAACTTAGAACTCAAAACTTAAAAAATAAAATATTTTTTAAACGTGCAAGAAGGAAGTATTATATAATAAACTTGGAAAAGTAAGTGGAATCCAGATTGTGAAGGACTTTGAATGCTAAACAAAAGAGTTTGCAATTTTATCACTAGTATAATATATTGAGTTATTGGAGCTTTTTGAGCAGAGGAATGATATGGTCAGATCTGTGCTTTAGGAATACCACTTGGACAGCTGAGTGGAGAGTATATTGGATAGAAGAGAGAGTGTAGCCAGTGATATCAATTAGAGGGCTATTTCAATAGTCTAGACAAGAGGTGATGGGAGACTTAACTAGTGTGGTAGCTGAGAGATGTGAGAGCTGTTGTAAAACTGACAATGCCTGGCAACTGATTGCATATGTTGTGAGGGAAATTATAGAGATGAAGATGAGTTCAAGGTCATCCAACTTGGGAGTCTTGGAGGATGATAATATTCTCGATAGAAGACTGGAGGATTGGTTTAGATGAGTTCTGTGATTCTTTCTGATTCTAAATGTATGATTTTATTATACTCTGAGAGAACAAACACAGGGAGTGAGCATAGCAAAAGAGAACAGAATGACAGTGAGAGAGCTGGTTTGATGAAAGCAAAATTTCTGTATTAGGCACCAGAGATAATTCAAGTCAGAAAGGCAAAGTTATACCCAGTTGATGGAAAATCTTGAATGGAAAGGTGGGGTTAGACATGATCTGATGAGTTAACGGGGACTCATTGTAGGTTCCTGAGCTGCCGAGTGACCACAATGAGTTATATGAGAAGCTCAAACTTACTAACTTACTAACCACTGTGTTGTAGCCACCACTTTGTTGCTTTGAACTTAATACTTGATGTAAATGAAGTTCATTACATTCTAAAGTCTAATCCCATTCGTCATGAAATCTCCTGACTGGAAGGGCTGATCTGGCCACTAGAAGCTGTTTAAGCGGCACCTAACACACTTTGGCAGGTAGATGGGCTACAGCCCTGCAGCTGCTAATAGGAATTATGAGTAAAGCGTCCCCCCCACAGGAAACTCCTGCTGGCTTATTAAGGCTAATTGCCAGTAGTCGATGCAATCTCCTAGAGTAGGTGGGGATATAAAACCCCTGGGAGACGACAGAGCAGCTGTGTTGAACCAAAAGAAGCCAGATGTGCCCACATGCCATTTATTTTTAGCTGAGGGGCATTGAATATATTCACCCGGGGCTTTACTGGGGATTTGGGTGTGGGGTTAGAACAGGAGATTTAGGGTCAGAAAATATAAGCCACCAAACACTCAAACTTCACAAAAATATTAATCTCTTTATACTCTCCTATCAAATAAAGTAAAACTGGTTAGAAAAGAGATTCCTTAACTTACTCAAACAGGGCATTCAAACACTGGGAGCTCTTTGAAACTTAAATCAAGTGTGTTTAGCACATCAGGGCATTGAATGTTGACCTTACACAAGTATTAAGCTTGCATTGTTGAACTAGGGCTGAGGGCCTATTTTAAAATATAGAGATGCTCAAAGTGTGGGGATTTGTCTCGCTTTTTTCACTCAAGGATCTACTTCATTTCAGCATATTATTTCAGGTAATTTTCAAGCATGTCAGTCATCCACCTTTACAAAGTCCTCTTCAAAAGCAATTCCAGGATGCATATTGCTTTAGTTTGCTAACATTTTAAATAACATAAAAAAGTCAAAGACTATAACGTGTTGTGTAGTGGAAAGAGCGCTATATTTATCACAAGATCTGACTTCAAATTCTGGCTTTTATGAATTACCATCTGAGTTATTGTTGGTCAATTATTTAACTTCTCTCAGACTCAGTTTCCTCATCTATTCAGGGTGGTTATAATGTAGTATCATAAATGGAATTTAGTATGAAATGGAGTGAGGAGGGTAAACCAGGGTCACATTAGGGGGGCTTTTAAGGCCAGATTAAGGACTATCCTAGAGGAAATAGGGAGGGAGCCTCTGCAGGTGAAATCATCTGACTGAAAGGCCCAATCTGGTCACTAGGAAATGTTAATATGACCTGAAGGCTGCTTGAGACCCACCAGAGAATTCCCGAAGACTCGTGAAAAAGGTAGAGAATGTAAAAGAAAGTCAAAATGCAATGAGTGCTTTGTCCTGCTGCTTAACCTGCCTTGCGCTGGTCACTATTGCGCCTATTATGCAACCTGGCAGGTGGGCTGCCACTGTGCACGCTCTCGTTTGGCAGGTAAGCTGAACCAACCAACCATCGTCAGTCTGTCTAATGTATCTTTTTGCTGTATTTTCAGTCGTTACTACATGTAAACAGGGGCAGCTAGGTGGTGCAATGGATAAAGCACCAGTGCAGGAGTCAGGAGAACCTGAGTTCAAATCTCACCTCAGATGCTTGACACACTCACTAGCTGTGTGACCTTGGGTAAGTCACTTAACCCCAATTGCCTTGTCCTGGGTCATCTCCAGTCATCTTGATGAATATCTGGCCACTGAATTCAGATGGCTTCGGAGGAGAAGTGAGGCTGGTGACCTGCATAGCCCTCCCTCACTCAGAACAAAGTCAAGTTCAAGTCATGTCATTATTTCTCTGATGGCATGGTCTTCTTTGGCAACGAAGGATGAACACACACTTAAGCTATTCATTGCATGAGTGTATCTCACTCAAAGTGATAATGTGATAAGACGTTAGCCTGAAAGGGCCAGGGTCTCACACTGCATCTTGGGCCATCTCCAGTCTTCCTGATGAATATCTGGTCACTGGATTCAGATGGCTCTGGAGAAGTGAGGCTGGTGACCTGCACAGTCCTCCCTCACTCAAAACAAAATCAAGTGCAAGTCATGTCATTTCTCTGATGGCATGGTCTTTGGCAACGAAGGACGAACACACACATATGTAAATGGTAAGAAAGTCTGAAAAATATTTTAAAACTTGCACTGATCCCTTAGCAAAGTAGTTTTTAAAACATGAATGTGATTTTGTGATAAATAAAAATCTTAATAAGTATAATTAATTGATATTAATTGAAATTTCTCCTTTTGCTTGCAAAATAGTTTAATCATTAATTATATCTTTATTTTGAAAATGAGCTGCTAAAAAACTATCTGTGGCCCAAAGAAGTTTAGTCTATTTTAATTTTGGCCCCTACCTACTGCCAAGTTGTGCAGATCTGGTTTAAATGGTACTGTAATACACATTGGCAGGTAGATGGGCTACAACCTTGTAGCTGTTAATAGTAATTATAAATGTCAACAGCACTTTCTCCCACTAGAAATCTCAGCATAGTTTTTAACAAGTCATCAATCCATAAGGCACTTTATTTGCACTTAAAAGTCAGTAACAATAAATCATGTTTATATTATCAATTTGTGGTTTATAAAGCAATTTTTAAAAATCAACGTTTATAAAGTGCCTAACTTTTTACAATGTAGCTTCCATTCATCATCTCATTTGATACTCTCAACATCCTTTCAAGGTAAATTGGGAAAATATTATTATCTACATTTGACAGTAGAGGAAGTTGAGGTTTAGGGAGGCAAAAAGAATTTCAAAATAAATTGCCAGTAAATATCAGGGCTGAGACTTGAACACAGATCTGCTGCCTCCTGGTATAGTTCATTGCACCATGGTACCTAATAATTTTAGCTATATCCCACAGATTCAGAGGTTGCAGTGATGGTAAGTTACTCACCTGAGTAAGCATAAAAACACTTCTTATTAGCTTCAGTTTTATTTTCTCCCTACAGGCATAAATAGTCTCTAAAGTACCTATGCTGCAGAATGGTCTATAAAAGAGATTTATGTTTGTTTTTGATTTTGACAAACAAAAAAGGATAGTTCTTTTTGAATTTTCTTCATTAGTATCCCAGGATTTGAAATCATGATACTATGTACAATGTCATAAAATTAAGCTCCATGTAATTTGAGCCTCTGTTTCCATTCATTTGTATTTTCCTTCACATCTTATGTATGGTATTCTGGCCAAATTGAACTTGAAGCAAGAATTTGGTACATCTGGTCAATTTAGCTAATTTAGCAAAAACATCAATTATCCAGATGTTTCACTGATATAACACCAAATGTGAATTGACTCTTTTATTTTGTTTTATGAGTTTGACTAATTTTACCTGATGTTTCAAGTTCCAGTTTTCTCACAGAATAAAGTCAATATTCTTTGTTATGTGTGTCCTTCACTTTTTTTAAGAGGACCAGGGATATCACGGGGAGATATGTTGACTTGAGTGTGAACTGGATTTAAATGAGGCAAAGTTGCACAAAGTCTTTAGCCTTGCTCCCTCTCCCAGAATCACTGAAGTCCTGTGGCAAACAAAAGACAAGATGACTGATGACTAGCCTGGGATGCAGTGGATGACCTTGGTATATTCAGTGCCTGATTAGGCTCGAAACACTCCATAGCACCTGTTTCATCTGCCTTCATGACTGTTGGAGTAAATTGTTCTCATCCATTCATTCTGCAGGAGAAATGTTAAATACAAAAGACTCTCACAAGTCCCTTTAGAAAAGACATCAGCTTCTGGATCCACAAGGTCCTGGGCATCACTAAACATCTAACCAATGAGCTACTTGAGAGATTACAGATGGACATTTTACATTGCAACTAGGAGCTGCACTGTATAAACAGTTCCCTTCAGATCCATGTCTTTGAGCAAGCCAGGCAGTGGATTGGTTTTTGTCTTCTCTTCTAAAAAGTGCTGGAGTAGATGTAGAGAGGGTAGTTTGGCTGGCCCATTGAATATGCAAAGGGAATCAACATATAATAAGCGCCAGAAGGTAAGCTGGAGCCAGACTCAGAAGGACTTTAAATGCCAAACAAAGGATTTTTTATTTTGTCCTAGAGGCAATAGGGAGCTTCTTGCGTGAGAGAGTGAAATGGTGAGATTTGTGGTTGGGAATGATCACTTTGACAGCTATATAAAGGATACATTGGAAATGAAAGATAATCAAGGCAGAAAAAAATAAGGAGGATTTTGCAATGAAATAGATGAAGGGTGATAAGGGCTGATAAGGGTGATAAGTGGTAGCTACATGAGTAAGAGAAGGAGACAGATATGAAGGATGTTGCAGAGAAAGAATTGACTAGAAGGGGTGACGATTCACTATGTGGAATGAAAAGAGTGGGAAGTAAAGATAACCCCAATGTTGCAAAACTGGGTAGGTGGAAAGATGGTGGTGCCCTCAGGAAAAATAGGGAAGGTAGAAAGAAGGGTGAGTTTGGGATAAGCGATAATGAATTCTCTTTTGGACTTGTGTTCTAGATGCCCACAGGATATCCAGTTGGAAATATCCAATTATCAAATAGGTGGTTGGAAATGTCAAACAGGCAGAGAAATAAGAAAGAGAAATTTGGGATGGGGGAAGGAGTACATGATACCGTTAGAGTGCTGTTTCTTTGATTTTGAAAATTCTCCCTTTCTGAATGAACGTCTTCAGATGTCTGAGAATCACTGAGACATTTGTGTCAAGTTATCTAGTTACAGGGGAAGTAAGGGGCAGTAGATAAAATGCTGGACCTGGAGGCTCTTCTTGAGTTCAAATTCAGCCTCTGACACTTGCTAGCTGTACTACCCTAGGCAAGTCACTTAATCCTGTTTGCTTCAGATCCTCATCTATAAAATGAACTGGAGAAGGAAATGGCAAACTCTAGTATCTTTGCCAAGAAAACCCCAGATGGGGTGATGAAAAGTCAGACTCAACTGAAGTGACTAAACAAGAACAAAAACCTAGCTAAAGAAGTAGGAAATCATAGATTTGATGCAGACAACAAAGATTATCTAGAAGCATGGAATCTCAGAGGAAACTTTGCAGGGACCTCAGAAATTTTTGTATCTAATTCATACCTTAACAAAATTCCCATTGGGTAGCCATCCAACCTTCACTTGAAGACCTCTCAAGACTGGAACCATTTTCCCAACATGGTTTATTCTACTTTTAGAGAGTACTAACAGTTAAGAAAGTTTTCTTTCTGTGTGTGTGTATATACACACACATATATATACATATACACATACATATATACACACATACATATTCACATACATACATATACACATACATATATATATACATACATATATATATTATTAAGAAAGTTTTTTATGTATTTCCAGTTATCCAGTTTTGCAACATTAGAGTTATCCTTTACTTCCCACTCTTTTCATTTCACATAATGAATCATCACCCCTTCTAGTCAATTCTATCTCTGCAACATCCTTCATGTCCATCCTCTTCTTTTACTCATGTAATTTCAAACTGAAATCACCTTTCTTTGACTGATACTCATTGCTCCTACTTCTGCCTTCTGTGACCAAGAACAAGCAGAATCCCTGTTGCTGAGATAATCTCAGAGTTCTAATTAGACAACTACCAGAGCAATGAACTCAAATGGATACTCATTTGCAATAACAAACTCATTTTCTTATAACACAACCCATTCTATTTTGGGATCTTGATAATTGTTTAAAAATGCCTCATTTCATTTCAGCAAGGATTTACTCTACCTTATTTTATTGATAGCTTTTGTTTTTAATCACATTCATTTCCAAATGTATCTTCTTCCTTTCTTCAGCAAGCCATTCCCTATAACAGAGAAAAAAGAAAGAAAGAGAAAGGAAGGAAGGAAGGAAGGAAGGAAGGAAGGAAGGAAGGAAGGAAGGAAGGAAGGAAGGAAGGAAGGAAGGAAGAAAAAAGAAAGAAAGAAAAAAAGAAAGAAAGAAAAAAGAAAGAAAGAAAAAAGGAAAAACAAAGAAACAAAGAAAAAGGAAGGAAGAAAGAAAGAAAGAAAGAAAGAAAGAAAGAAAGAAAGAAAGAAAGAAAGAAAGAAAGAAAGAAAGAAAGAAAGAAAGAAAGAAAGAAAGAAAGAAAGAAAGAAAGAAAAAGAGAAAAATAGTTGAATGAGTTTAGCCAAAACATCAACCACATATGAAAGTTCTTCATATTTCCACAACCACAGTCCTTCACCTGGGATGAGGAGGCATGGATTCAGGAAGACTTGACTTCACATCTGACCTCAGACAACTGTACAACCTTATTAACTGTGTGCAAATGGGCAAGTCACTTAACTTCTATCTACCTCAGTGTTCTCAACTATAAAATAAAAATGGCACCTGCCTCACATGGTTGTAAAGACTAAATGAGATAATATTTATAAAGATCTTGGCACAGTGCCTGACAGATAGCAAGTAGGTGCTTAATAAATGCTGGTTTCCTTCCTTTCAAAGAGAAGAGGGAAGTGTGTTTTCTCTTCTTTGTGGTCAACAAACTACTAATAACCAAGTACTTTGTACCAGACTCTGGGCTAGACACTGGGAGTATGCAAAGATACAGAATCTTCCTCTCTGTAACTTCAAGTCATTGGTTCTAGTGTTAGGGGTTGCAGCATCTGAGGTTTAGCAGAAAAAGTCTAATTTTTTCCCCCATATGTGAATGTTAGATATTTGAAAAGCATAAAGATGGTTTGATTCTTCTAAGTCTTCATTTTTGCATGATAAACATCCCCAGTTCTTTCAATGCATCTTCATGTAATTTAACATAAACATTAGCCCCCTTAACATCCCAAATGAGTTCCATTTTACTAATGTACCTCTGAAAATGTAGTGCTCAGAAGGAAAGGCAACTCTGCAAACATAGTCTAAACATGGCAGGGTATATTAGAATTATCATCCGCCTTATTCTGTACAGTATATTTCTACTGGTATTACCTAATATCATACTAGTTTTCTGGGCTGCTCTTTTACACTGTTAACTCAGACTGAACTTGTAATTACTTCCCTAAACCCCTCACATTTTTTCCCTCAGGAATTGTTCAATAGTCATAGCCATTCTTGTGTAGTTGACTTTTTGAACCTTAATGGAGGACTTGACACTTATCCCTGTTAGATTTTTCTCTTTAATGGACAGATATTAAGACTCCAAAGAAATCATAAATCATAGATTTTGAGTTAGAAAAGATTTTAGAGACTATTTAACTCAAATGCTTTAAAGATAAAGAAATGGAGAACCAGATGGATTCTGTGACATCTCAAGGTGCCAAAAGTAGGAAGTGGCTGACTTAGGGCTCAAACCCCCTTCCTCTGACTCTAAACCTAGCCCTCTTCCTACCACACACCACAACACTCTGTCCCTTTATCTGGAAAAACTTAGTTTCTAATCTAGAAAGAACTTTATGTAACAATATATATGGTGGGGTTGGGGAGGGAGGGGTGGGTAGGTTGGGAGAGTAGAAACACTAACCATAGTCATATGAAGAAAATTAAATGAGAAAGAGTAGAAAATGAATTCTGAAGGAGACTTTGAGGGATTAACTGAAATAGTATTTTTGTACATTGAAACTAATTTAAATATAAATAGCTACAAAGAAAATTTGCTTGTTTATTCTGATGTTTCATTTTGAGTTTCTAATACAGAATTTACTTTTAAAGATCAGCCTTATTTTTATGTTTTGCCATGGCTAAAGAATTTACCAATCTGCTGATGGTGAGTTTCCTTGTACTTGGGGAAGCTGGCCCTTGAAAAACAGGCATGGTCTTCTACTAAGGCCTACTAAGGCCTTGTTCAGAGCTGTCCTAGCTTACTGGAACCTGTGAGAGTTTATGTTCTACTTCCAAGCAGGGTCATCTCCATGTTACCATGAGTCACTTGATTAATCTATCAATATGAATATCTTAGAGAAGCATTCCACATACACAATGAGGTAGACTCAGAAATGAGGAAGACAAGAGCAGGTTGGATTGAATTTGGAAAAGTACTATGCTTTTGGGAATCTCAAGCTGTTCTCTAACATAAAAACCCATTTTTAAAATGTTGATAGTCTCCTAGTGACACTGTTAATAGAATCAAAACTGCAGCTGACCCAATGGAGAGACACATAGTCTACTGTAACATATTGCCAAATATTTCTTGCCAACCAGAAATATAGAAAACCTCAAGGAAACATAGGAGTGGAAAAGGGCAAGCGATATAGCAAAAGCGAAAGATGCCAGGGATGTGCTGCAATCAGCTCTAACCAAGGAGAGCTGATGTTGAAATTTTCAATGGGAATATCTACACCTCGGAACTCAGCAATGGCTACCAATAAGGGCCTGGTTTGTTGTTTTGCTGATTGTCCAGACTTAAGAAAGTGTTAATAATGCATATTAAACTTAAAAGTTTGTGTGCATACATTCTTCTCTTTCCCCTCCCTTCAACATGGTGGTTCCACATTTACCAGTATGCCTTGGGAATGACAAATAGAAACCCTAAATACTATACTGCTGTTTATATAATATTAAAAGACTCAAATTTTCTTAGGGGCAAAATGAGAGGGTTGAAAATGATGTCAAATAACCCTTCCATCTCTAAGACCTATGATCTCAGTACTTTGCCATTAGATAGTTAAATGGAGTATTTATTAAGCATTTGTTATGTATTAAGCATTTGTTACTTAATACATACTTAATATGTGTTTGGATGCTTTTAATATGCTTACATTCTAATAGTGGAAGACATTATACAAAAGGGAGTTGAAAAGCAGACAGGAGTGTTTATGGAAGTGTGAGGGTGTGGGGTGTGGATGGGGAGGTGAGGACCTGGGGTTGGGGGAAAATGTGGAAAAATTTTCCAGGCCACCTGAAGCCTCAAGACCACATGTGACCCTCTAGATCCTCAAGTGCAGCCCTTTGACTGAATCCAAATTTCACAGAACAAATCGCTGCAGGTTCCCTACCCCTGGTTCAGGGAATCGTAGACTAGTCTGGGTTTGAAAAGAAGACTGGAGTGTGTGCTTCCTCAAGTTTGGGGAGGATTGCTTAAGTCATAAGTAAATAATGAAATAAAAATTAAGAAATGGGTCCTCTGAAGTACAAAGAAAGAAAGAATAAGATACATCCCAAGATATGTAAATCCATTGAGCCAATCTCTCCAAACTTAAGATGCATCCTGGGAATACATATATTGTACACTTTTGAAATCTGCACAAAATCTCTGAGGCCACTTTATTCTGCATTCCATCTGGTTTGTAAAGCACTTTTCTAAACCTGAAAATGTGATATAAATCTAGCATTTCACTTGACTGGAATGTAAAACTTTTCCAGGCCGATCAAACCTTTCAATGCTTGCACTCTGTAGCTATGGCCTTTGAGGAACTGAAGGCATATTCATGTCATGACTTAAGCAAATAAGTGAAGGAAATATTTCCCCCTTAGTATTTAGTGCTCACTCCTTCCCTAAATTATCTTCTCCTTATTTATCTGTGTACATATTTTATCCCCTAATGGAAGGTAAGCTCTTCAGAGGCAGGGTCAGTTTTTCTTTCCCATCTTTATATCCCCAGATAAGAAAGCATGGTACCTTACATCTCACAAGCAATACTTGTTGGACTGTATTAGTTGATATCCTAAACATAACTCCATTAAAGACTCTCCAGAGGACTGAAAAAAATCCTCCAACTTCCAGATCCGACTAGCTTATTCCTAGGAAGTAATTTATGGTGCAGATAATCTGGTTGCACATTTTCATTTACTAATGGCCTTTCTAGACATAAATAAAGTCAAAATAATTTTACCTACTATCTTCTGTGCAGGGTTCATTAGGAGACATGAAGCCTGGAGCTTTTTCAGATGATGCTGTATTCTATACTGCAAGTATTTATTAATACTTTTTAATTAATACTTTGCTTTTGTACTGCAATAGAAAAATATGTCTTATGTAGACATTCACCTAAAGAAATGAAGAAGGCTAGCTTCATTAAGCAGACCATTATTGTCCAGAATTCCCAGGTCAAGGGGAAAATATTGCAAGCAGCTAGAAAGAAACAATTCCAGTATTGTGGAAACACAATCAGGATAACTCAAGATCTAGCAGCTTCTACATTAAGGGATCGAAGGGCGTGGAATAGGATATTCCAGAAGTCAAAGGAACTAGGACTCAAACCAAGAATCACCTACCCAGCAAAACTGAGTATAATACTTCAGGGGAAAATATGGTCTTTCAATGAAACAGAGGACTTTCAAGCACTCTTGATGAAAAGACCAGAGCTGAAAAGAAAATTTGACTTTCAAACACAAGAATGAGAAGCATGAAAAAGTAAACAGCAAAGAGAAGTCATAAGGGACTTACCAAAAGTGAACTGTTTACATTCCTACATGGAAAGACAATATTTGTAACTCTTAAAATTTTTCAGTATCTGGGTAGTTGGTGGGATTATACACACACACACATACACACACACGTATATGCATGCGCGCACACACACATAAACACATGCACGCACATACAAAGACAGAGAGCACAGAGTGAATTGAATAGGATGGGACCATATCTTAAAAGAAATTAAGGTAAATGATGAGAGAGAAATGTAGTGGGAGGAAAGAGGGTGAAATGGAATGAGGTAAATTATCTCTCATTCAAGAGGCAAGCAGGAGACTTTTTAATGGAGGGAAAAAGAGGAGAGCTGAGAAAAAAAAAACAAGAAGTTTACCCTCATCACATTCAATTAAAGGAAGGAATAAAATGCACACTCATTTTGGTATGAAAACCTATCTTACAATACAGGAAAGTGGGGGAGAAGGAGATAAGCGGGGGGGGGGGGGGGGGGGGGGGGGGGGGATGATGGTAGGGAGGGCAATGGGAGGAAGGAGCAATTTGAAGTCAACACTTGGGGAGGGACAGGATCAAAAGACAGAATAGAAACAATAGGGGGCAGGATAGGATGGAGGGAAATAACAGTTAGTCTTACACAACACGACTATTATCGAAGTCATTTGCAAAACTACACAGATAGGGCCTATATTGAATTGCCTGCCTTCCCAAAGGGAATGGGTGGGGAAGGAGGGATGGGGAGAATTTGCAACTCAAAGTTTTAGGAACAATTGTTTAGTATTGTTGTTGCTACTAGGAAATAAGAAATACAGTCAATGGGGAATAGAAAGTCATCTGGCCCTACAGGACAAAAGAGAAGATGGGGACAAGAAAAGGGAGGGATGATAGAAGAGAGGGCAGATTGGTGGTAGGGAAAATTAGAATGCTTGGTGTATTGGGGTGGGGGAGGGGAGAAAAGGGGAGAAAATTTGGAACCCAAAATTTTGTGAAAATGAATGTAAAAGGTTAAATAAAAAAAAAAAGACCATTATTGGTTTTTACAAATTTGTCAAGCTCTAACATCATTCCCAGCTCCCTGTCTGCAAAATGGCACCTGAAAGCTTTCTAAGGTTTGAGGAACCATTTTGGATTGAATCTGTTCCAAGTCACAGCTTATGAGCCCCCACCAATGTTTCTTTTTTTTTTACCAGACCAAAACAAGAAACACATTAATTGATAGAAAAAGTCATTTAATTAAACAGAATAGCAAGGTGAATAAAGTCTTTTCCTCCATCCTTACCCCCCACATTCAGGGGTTTACTTTCCCACTGCTTTCCATGACACTAGTAGGAGGAAAAACTTTTCAAGTTGCCAGGAAACATACGCCAAGGAGGAAATATAAATAGCTAGGCAATATATGTACCTAAGACTATATCCCAGTTCAAATCTATCTTGACTACCAAAATTGCCCCTTAATATTTTTCTGCTGAGTTATTGTTGAAATTGGATCATTCTCCATTTTGCTGCCACATCCTGATTGGTCCTCTGTGGAATTAGAATTACCATACATCATTTTCTCCACAGAAAAATGGTCACAGGTTATTTTGGTGTGTGACCCATCGTCTCAGGTTTTTTTTCAGCTTTTCTTTGAGTTGGATCCAAAGCTGCATCCAGTCAACTATCAAAAGCATGTAGATCATGTCTATATTTTGAGCTCATTTTCTTTTTTCCCAGAACAACTCCATCAAATCTATTGCTGTTTGGGTTAGGGTGAAAAAATTCCTTTAAATTTTTGTCATGCATTGCCTATTGACATTGTATCCATATAAATCACCCAAGAAACTTACTTACCAAAACTGGAGGACTACAGTACAGTTGGGGACCTTCTTCTATTCTTGACAATACCAAAATTGCTACTCTCCCTGACAGAAGTTAAAAAACAAGATAAAAAACTTTTAGAATTAGAAATAAATCTAAAACTTGCATTGCTCTGGGGGATGATTTGAAAAATATTTGTACTTACTAACTATCTATATTTCATAACCTCCACACACATGCAAAATGACAAAGTAGTTTTTTCTCTAAATTTCAGATATTTACATTTTGAAAATTGTCTTGAAAGATATATTAAAAAGATAAATATCAATATCCACAAGGTTTTAATGCTTCTCCCTTACTCACAAAGGCAGATTCTGGATCCTGAGGTTATCAGAAACCAACTGATGAAGGGGTTAGTCATTTTGAAGAAACTCCCATGAACCACCATTATGAAACTGTAGAAGGAGGCAATATGGGAATATAATCCTCCAAATTTCAAAATGTATGTAAAAGTATATATCCAACTCAGGATACTGTATCTTCAAGCACTTTCTGAACCATCAATTTTAAATTAATGAATAACCTGGAGGTATTCCAGCTTGCAGTTCTGTGATTCCCTTTGCAGTCACAGAGAGGAGGAAAGGGGATAAATCTTCAGCTTGTCCACAAGCCTTAAGACAACTACCACAAGACTCCAGTTAACCTTGTTAGAGAAAGAATTCCATTCGCCTGCACACTGGGGAGGGAGGAAAGAGGCATTCCCTGAAATTAAATTATCTTCTTTCTTGATTTAAGTTAGGGCAAGACCTGGGGCTGGCGTCATTTTGATTTTAGCAGGTGAATAAATAGGGTGACTGTATGATATCTTTGGGGCACTGATAACCTGAGCAGCTGAACATGGGGGGAAATCATTCTATGTATGTGTATATGTGTATGTATGTGTGTATAATATTTGTATATATATATATAATATATGTGTATGTATATATAGAAGATATGTATATATGCTGATATACACACATACACGCACAACTTCAGAAGAAAACACTATTGAAGAATTTGTTTATAGAACCAGAGACTTGAAAAATCTACTTCTATGGTATGGATATATCAAAACTTATGGTATTTATGATTGAAGGTAGGGTATAGAATATTCAAAGGATACTAGTGTCTTACTTGTCCCCTCTGTTCTTTGAATCCTATGTCTAGATGAATACTACCTCACTCTCAAATTAAATTCCAGAAAAACTGAAGAAATACTACTCATTGGGAAAGATGAAAGCAAAAGCCTCTTTTATTTTCTCTCTCAGTTAAGGAGGACATTAATGCAACTCCAAAGGAATTTAGTTGTCCGGCTTGCACAATGCACTTTTCATTCAGCCTTAAGAAGTCTGAGATCATATTTGTATATAATTTCACATTTCATGTGGGATAATTGGGGGCAATAAAATGGGGATAGTTCTATAGAGTGAGAACATTTCTGATTCTTGACATAATAAACAACCAGCAAAAGTAATCTGTAACCACTGCAAGAATAATATTGGAAATTCAAATACTGGTTATGTGCCTTAATGCTTTTCATAACTGTCAATACTTAAACCTAGGTACTTTACAAATGCTACATTGTAATCAATGAAACAATTATGAAATTAATCAGCTTCTAACAGAGTTCTAACTATAAAGAGGAAAACTGACTGTCCCTCTCACTTCTAAATGAACTAATAAAAAGGATATTACTCAAAAAATTATTTTTAAAAATCCCATTTCAAATATCTTTTAGAAAAGGAATGTTATTGATACATTTTGTTCCTACATAGCATGCAAACCACCATTGTACTTTCAATTAAAGCCCACAAAAAATACAGTCCTTAAAAGCACTTAAAAAGGAAACATCAAAGAGCAAGTGCAAATCGACAATCCATCAATCAATAGGCATTCAGAGGTGCCAGGCACTGTACTAGTATATTAATAATGCATTTTTGCTTGTGGTTCATATAATTTTGTTTCTTAATGGGAAGATGGAAGATCTTCCCTACCCATTAATGGGCCTGGGAAGATTTGTAGGACAACACACACCTTTACTTAAGAAGGCACTAATCCTCAAGTGTTGTGATGCCCTCTGGTTCTGAAAAATGTATAAGTACTCTGAGGTGAGGTTTTGTTTTGGAGCTTAGTTTTAGAAGAAGGTTTGTGTGCCAGATAAGACTCTGGGAAGCTATTAAGCAGCTCCACCAGCTTTGAAAACTCAGATGTTGATGCTTCAGTCTTTGGTAGCTATGCATGTATGTAATGGTCAGACAGTTGAATCTGTCTGTTGATCTATGATATACATGTTGTTTATGTCAGACAGTTGGAAACCATGTCTGTTGATTTTGATTTCTCTATATTTTCTATGAAGTTAAAGGTGCTGACTTTTTCGCCTGAACTATGTACTTGCTTAAAGTGATTGTTGACTCCTCAAAAGTTGTCTTTTTTTTTAGTAAAGCAGATCAAAGAGCCTGTGATCACAAGCCCCCCCGTGTATGTTGGGGTCCTTGCTTTTACAACCAGGTACTAGGGATACAAAGACTCATATCTTGTTATCTTGTCAAGGTTATTGGAATAACTCATCATCTAATTGATCAGAGACTGCCTAATCAACATCACCCCATCCCCATGAGCATTAGTGAAATTTCCAGCAGAGTTGTCTTAATAGAGGATTGATTGAGGCAAGGGGCCTTGTCAAAAAATAAGCCCCTGGGCCTGGTGTTCTGGTGTATTATTGTTAATAATGTAATAATTGCAGCATAGCTCTTGCCTTCAGAGTAAGAAAGGAAACTTTAGTCCTGAGTTTCTCTATTGTAGCATGCATATGGTTTTTGCCTGGATCTCCAGTTGATCCTGTGTGTGTGTGTGTGTGTGTATGTATGTATGTATGTATGTATGTGTATATATATATATATATATATATATATATATATATATATATATATAATTCTTTGTATATATTTGGTTACATGTTGTCTGCCCCATTAGATAGTCCTTGAGAGCAGGAGCTATTTCTCACCTCTCTTCATATCTGTAGTGCTTCATACAATGCCAGGTGCATTTTATTCAGTGATTTTTCAGTCATATCTGACTCTTTGTGACCCCATCTGGGATTTTCTTGGGGAAGATACTAGAGTGGTTTGCTATTTCCTTCTCCAGCTCATTTTCCAGATGAGGAAACTGAGGCAAATAGGGTTATGTGACTTGCCCAGAGTCACACAACTAGTAAGTGTCAGAGGCCATATTTGAACTAAGGAAGATGAATCTTCCTAATTCCAGACTGGGTACTCTTTCCATTATGTCACCTAGCTGCCTCACCCAATTATGTAAGAAGCATATTTTTCCTCTGACAACTAACATATGTATGTTTGAAGTGTTACAGGTATGTTTCTGTCATGATTTGAATGGTAAGTATATGAGGTTTGGGGGGATTATTTCTTTAAAGTCTTACAGCTTTTCCCACATAAAATTTTATATCAAGGTGGCACAGCCAGGTCTGGAGTCGGCAAAGCTCCTCTTCCTGAATTCAAATCTGACCTTAGACATTTTACTAGCTGTGCATCCTTTGGCAATTCACTTACTTCTGTTTACCCCAGTTTCCTCATCTGTAAAATGAACTGGAAAAGGAAATGGCAAACTACTCAGTATCTTTGCTAAGAAAACCCCAAATGGAGTCACAAAGAATCAGATATAAATTAAATCTGTAAACAACAACAGTTATTTTGCAATTAGAGTTTTATAACTTTACATTTAGTTTTCATAATTATAGGTAGAATAATATTTCATGATTTTAATATGTAATGTAAATTTTAATTTGGAGCTTTTGGAGGCAAAAGTTATCATTATAGTTAATATAAACACAAAATGAATAAATCTAATAGAATCGTATGAATTGTATATCAAATTACGCTGGGGGTTCACAATGCATCTCTGTTGGTTTGTTTTTAGTTTCAAGAGGCTTGAGGAACAAAAATCATTGGGATCCATTACTCTAGCGCTCCTTAAAAACATTCAGAGAGGAAGACGCCGCTGCTCCCCCAGGCATCCCAATCCACTTTGGGTTAACTCTCACTGTTAGCAAGTTTATAACAGCAGCACATGTCCCTTTGCAACTTCTCCCCATTGCTTTCTGTTCTTTCCTCTGGTGCAAAACAGAATGAGTATAATTTTTCTTCCATATGATAAATAACAAAAAGACCTTGACTTCAGATATCATAAGCCCCTGAACTTTTCCTTCTTTCTCACTAGACATCCCCATATGTAGCATAGAGTTGTAAGAGTGTGCCTTTCTCAGACTTCAGAAATTGATGCCCTAAGAAGTGAGCCACAGAGATGATAAGCTACAAGAGCACATACCACTCAGGCTATATTTATATTTAGTAGAAGATAAGTCCCTTTCAAGTGTAAATAGATCATTTTAAACCTTGTAAAGGATGTGAGACTGTAAATGCTTTATTTACATGTAAAAAGTTTAATAAGAGAGATGATGAGCTTGTCCCAAGGATATGTAGAGACTTTACCTTTTCCCCAGGCACTCATTTTCAAAAACCAATAAGAAAATCTTAGCTTTGACTAAAACTGGAGAATCTTGAACCCCCATCTGTGTGTGTGTGCTCATTGATTGGTTCCAGCCCAGCCTGCTCAAATAAAGATTTGGCATCCAGAGAAAGAACTATGCAGTCTGAATGCAATTTGAGGTACACTCTCTTTCTATTTTATTTTGGGGGTTTTTTCTTTCTCATAGTTTCTCCCATTCATTCGAATTCTTCTTTATTACATGACTAAATGTGAAATAATGTTTAGTAAGAATGTGTATGTAGAGCCTTTATCAGATTTCATGCCGGGCTTGGGGAGAAGGGAGGAAGGGGAAGCTTACAGAAGTGAATGTTAAAAACTAAAATTAAATAAATTAATTTAAAAATATTTATATGTAATTGGAAAATATTTAAGAAAATGAATTACATATTTTTAAAAAATTTAAAGATAAAGATTTGAGAAATTTACTTGATATTCATCATGAGTTAGGGTTAGATCTCTCACCAAGGAGACCTGGTATTGAATCAGGAAGCCATTGAAAGGAAAGGTTAACCCTTGACTCTCCTAATTCCTGCCTGGGAAGTGACTAGACTCAAGAATTGAGGCTCAGAGGAGTAGAACTGGAAAGGATTTACCAATCCTTGGGTAGAAGTCTTCTCTGAAGAGCACAGCAGCATCACAGTAGATGATCACAGCTACATCTGAAGCTGGAGGTGGTAAATGCTACAACTGCCCACCAAAGAGCCAGCCCATAGAGTCCAACAGGTTAACCTGTTCAACAGAGAGATCATGCCCTGTGAAAAACAAGTCCAGTTGAACAATCAGTCTAGCAGAGATTCTCCACACATCAATGAATTTCATAGGGGTTCTATACAGAAAAGACATCAAGGCCACGGAGTTCTAGAGCTGAACATCTTCATCTCCATGCGTTTCCTACAAGTATGTCTCACTACATTTGTATTTTAAGTTTGAGCCTATTTTCCTCACATACAGAGTGTGTGCCTTTGTGGGAGAATGTATTCTAGCAGGTTTATAGGGAGAATGATTTATAATTACTCTTCTTGCTATACCATTTGAGTAATTGCTTTTGCTAAGAGCTAAATGACACTGGTAGGGGTTTATGAGCTATTGTTTTAAAAGAGTAGGAGATACTCTCAGACTCTGAAAGTAGTTGCCCCTTTCAGGACCCAATCCATGAGTAAAAGTGCAAGTTGGGGCTTAGGAGAGTGAGGAGAAATGCTACAGGCATAAGGTCCTTTATCCTTCTGGTTTCCATCCTTTGGGTGTTCTTCACCTTAACAATATCCATCCTATAATGTGACACACCGAGCAAACTGAATTCTCCAAGTATAGTTTGACCATGGCAGAGTACAGAGGGAGCATCCCACTTTATTGCTGGAAGCTACGCTCTAAATAGAATCCTTCATTAGTCTACATTCAAGTAGCCAGCATGTTCCTTGATGAAGACCCTACAACAGTACAGAAAAGTCACTAAATGAGAAACGATGCTTGTGTTTTCATCCAGTAAAGACTTTGTTCACATTTGAAAATATCCAATTCCACAGAGTTTTAAGAATCAGCAACTAGGTGGTAAAATGGATGGAGCCCTGTACTCAAGAGTCAGAAAGGCCCAAATTGAAATCCAACCCTATACACTTATTTATGAGTTATGTGACCCTGGTCAAGTCATTCTATCTCCTTCAATTTCTTCATCTGTAAAATGGGATAATTGTACCTACATCCCAGGATTATTGTAAAGATAAAATAAGTTAAGACTGGTAAAAGCTCTTTGCAAACCTTAAAAACACAACATGAATGCTGGTTAGCTAGTTGTAGTAGTAGTGGTGGTGGTAGTGGTGGTGGTGGTGGTGGTAGTAGTGATGGTAGCAGTGGTAGTAGTAGTAGTAGTAGTAGTGGTAGTGATGGTGGTGGTGGTGGTAGTAGTGATGGTAGCAGTGGTAGTAGTAGTAGTAGTAGTGGTAGTGATGGTGGTGGTGGTGGTAGTAGTGATGGTAGCAGTGGTGGTAATAGTAGTAGTAAAATTAATATTCTGAGATTCAGTACTGGTGAAGCCTTTATTAAACCCCGCAGCTGCCAATATCATCCCCTTCATAATTCAAATTTTATATATTTTGCATTCAACTACATGTGTTCTTATTTGTCTCTCCCAGATAGAATGTAAGGTTATTTTGGACAGAAATTATTTTTGCTTTTGTTGCAGCCTCTCCAAAACCTAGCATATGATTAAGCACATTCAAGTACTTAATAGATGCTTGTTGAATGATGAACTGTCTGAAGACTGTAGAAATTAAGTGAATTGCACAGGGTCATACAAATAGTAAATGCCAGAAGCAACATTTGAACTCTAGTCTTCCTGATTCAAAAAGCCAGCACTCCCTCCCTTACACCACATGGCCTCTATTGCTCCAGTCCTCTATCTGAGATTCAATCCCAATGATAAATAACCAGTTTCGCATCGCTACCCTGTTCTTTATTGCTTTGGTTATCACAGTCATGCATTGGTTATTTTTATCTCAGAGTTCAAGCATAGAACAAGAAAAATTCAGAAATGTGCATTCATTTGTTTATTAAAAATATGTTTACAAGGTGGCCCCATTAAGCTTCACTGCTTGTGTCTAGTGGTTTCCTGTCTAGTGGCAATTCTAACAAGACAAATTATATTCAGCAAATCAACATACTATAAGACAGTAGCAAGCCAAATTAAAAGTACAGTGCTTGGCTGGTGGTTTATTATTTTGTTTTGTTTATTTTTCACACATCCCCGTAAGATGTTTAAAGGTCAGCACTGCATTCATACATGAGTCGTCTGAAATAGGGAAGTCACAAGCAGTAAATTCAAAAATATGTTTCTCTGTATAACTTTAGTTTCTTTCCAGCAGAGCTCCCAAGTGTACCAGTGGTACTAGATTGAGAAACAAACACAAGAAAAGACTCTTGAATGTGGCAAATTCTCAGAAAAATTTTGTGAAATCTTTCTCTTTAGAAGTCTCTGAGATGTGATCGGTTTGTCTTCTCTCCTGAATGGGTTGTATATATTTATGGACAAAGGAGGTGGCTTTGGATGTGGGCTTTGAGAATCATGAAAGGCAAAGTGTGAAGGACCCTCAGAGATTATATAGAATACAATCCTCTTATTATAGATGAAGAAACAGAGCCCTAGGGAGGTGAGGTGAATTGTTCTACATATACTTTAGATGATACCTGTTTACGAGAAGGAACTTCATAGTAAGGCATGCAGGTTCCTTAGTCTTAACATGGATCCAACTTGCTGTCATGACGAAGGAATTAAACGCTGCCCTCACCCTGTTAAGGTATCCCCAACACTCACGGAAGCCACTAATTAAGAGATCCCTTTATCCTCCACACCCATGACATGAAATAATTCAAATCATTTTCAAGGGTACATCTGTTACAACTCTTCTTCTTCCTAATACTTTTACTGCCTAATTTCCATGAATTTATGCAGTTACTAATGCTCACTACTCTTTCTCTTTTCTCTACTTTACACTCAGGGCAACCACCAATCAACACACATGAGACTCCTTCCAGATGCTTCTTGATCTTTCCAGCTCTCTACCTCCATAGGACAACCAACACTCACTTCTTCCTACCTCCACAACTACCCACATGAAATAAAATGGCAGGGAACACCAAGAAATCCACATTTCAGGACATGCCTTTTACCTCTTTTTTTTTTCTCCTTTTCAACTCCCTACTATCCCCATGTCCCTATAATACAATCAGGACTTTTAGAAGATTCATTTGGTAGGATAAATTGGAAGATAAGCAGTGGAAACTGGTAGATGTTATGAGATTTTTAGAGTAATCCAGGATAATGGCAATCAGAGCCTGAACCAAGTTGCTGACAGCAGGAATAGAAGAGGATTTCTTCTGAGAAACATGGTGGAAATAGATTCAGGGTAGTTTGGCAACTGATCAGATATCAGTGGCATGATGGCACCCTGAAGCAACCTTTTCTCTCCCACCTATAACATGGGATAGGATAGGAGAATGGGGGAAAGGTGTTACCTAAAAAAAAAATCCTCTCCCAAATATGAGTGACTTAATTTCCCCTGATTCACCGTCCTTCTTTACCATTCCACCACAACCCAGCCAACATGGGGGAGGCTCAGGACAAAGTTGCTTCTGAGACCTGGTTGGTCTTGGCTTCCCTGATGTAGTTTTCTGCTCATTTAGGGGCATGAAAGGTCTCAGCCTTGAGGTATCTAGATCTTTCAGACTTAGTGGGTGCCTAATGCCTAATATCATGGGGAGCCAAACCTTTATGACATACTGACCAGATGTGTTTCCAGATATAGAAACAATAATCACAATAATAAATAGCAACCATAATAGTAAAATCCCTGTTATAAACATGTATAGTCAAGCAAAAGAATGTGTTTCTGTATGGAGATGGGTGGGGTTTGTGTCCAGAGAAACTATATGCCACTGTATTCTTGCTGCATTCTTGCTGTGTTAAGACAAAGTAAGCATCTTTTGTGAGATATTCAATGACTTAAGAATGCTTCATATTTTTATCTCATCACAACATGGAAGCTGAGAGTGCCACCAACAAGTGGTGAGAGACGTTTAGGAGTCAGATAACTCCAAGATTTCAAATGTGAATTGCTAACAGGATGTTAGTTTCATTAATATGAAGAAAGAAGAATGTTACCCATGTCCTCATAGAGAGATGATTGAGATATATATGTTGCGGACATTTTTTGTGTTATGTATTGGATGAGAATTTATTTTACTTGACTATATGTGTTGATAACAGGGATTTTCTTTTTCTTCTTCTTGTATCCGCATCTAGAAACACATCTGGTTAATATGCCATAAGGGTTTGGCTACCCATGGCCTTGGATATTGTCTATGTCTTAGGCACCCACCAAGTCTGAAAGACCCAGGCACCACAAGGCTGGGACATTGTCTGCCCCTAAATGACCAGGAAACTGCATCAGGGAAACCGCATTATATCTTGGGGCAGCTTTGTCCATGTTGGCTGAGGGGGGAACAGGGGAGGGTGGAGAAGGAAGCTGATCAATGGAGCTGAAGCCTATCACATTCAAGTGGAAGATTTAACTTCTTGAAGGTAAAACTTCCCTATGTTGTGGGTGGGAGGAAAGAAGTTGCTTAGAAAACACTGGTTCTACCGATATCACAGTAACTCAATGGTTGAGGGATGACAAAGGGAGAGAGAGAGAATGTGGATCTAAAAATAAAATGTAATTTATTAAAAAAGAGAGAAGGAGGAAAGAATGGTTTGTAAGGGAAGATGAGATCAATTTCATTGAGGCGGAAGAGCCAGTGGGACATCTAGGTAGATAGACAATAATCTTCAAACAGCTGGACAAGTGAGGCTATGGCTCAAAAGAGAGGACAATCTGGAGATGTGGATTTGAAAGATGTCTAGAAAGAGGACAATCTGGAGATGTGGATTTGAAAGATGTCTAGAAAGAGATGATGGATAAGATATCCAAAGCAAAGAGTGTATAATGAGAAGAAAAATGTAAAGAAGAGAAATAGCAGAGGAGAGAGGGGTCTGATTACAAAATTATGTTTTGGCTCATAAAACCCTCACTCAGAGAAAACACTAGAAAATTTCATAATATAGTTTGAATATAGTTTACGTCCAGGACTGCAAAGATATAGTTTGAATTTCAGAATATAATTTGAATATATTCTTCAGGCCTTCAAAGATATAGGTTGAATGAGTCACTAGCTCTGGTATACACAAAGTCACAATGCACATATTGAATATAGGACAGCCTCTATTCCACCCCAGAAAAATGAAGAAAATATATAATTCTCTACTAGCAGCTATAAACAATCAATATAATTATCTTCCCTCTTCAGTGATTGCCACTTTCCTTCAGGGTCGATAATGTTCCTCATAATCATAGCATTATCTTATAATGTGGACTCCCATCAGAAGGAAAAGGAACTTGGGGGTGCTAGATAGGTAGCTCTCTGACATTTTAGTCAGTTCCACCTTTGCCATGAAGACCCAAATAGACATCCAACCTGGGAAATGAAATTGTGGATGATAAAATCCAAATATCCAAATAAATCAAAGTAATAGCAGGGGACAACGTCCAGGTCTTTTGTTCCCTCAAATTGTGGTTTAATCCAGGGCTTCTTAAACATTTTCCACCTGCAACCTCTTTTCACCTAAGAAATTTTTACATGACCCCAGGCATATAGGTATATAAAATACAGGGATGCAAATCAAACATTTACTGATAATAAATCATAAAGAAATTTATTTTAAAACAATTCTTTGGTGTACATATTATTTTGCTATTTATTAAAGATGAAAGCAAACTTACTAATGAGATGAATGTGATTATTTTGACATAAATAATAAAATCTTGGTGGGATATTTGATACTGCAGAACACAGAGCATCTTCAATGTTTTTCAGAATTGATCAATATTTTGATTTTTTAATTGGCAATGCTGAGAATGTCACTTCAAATAAATACATAGTATAAAATGGTAGAAGGATGTTTAGGGATATTTCAGAAATTGCTGGAAATACTGTTCTAATTCCAAGTCAAAATGTATGTAATGATTTTTTTAGGAAATTCAAGTTATAAACCTGGGTTGCTTGATCAGCAAATTTTTCTTGGATTTTTAATGGCAGATGACTGACTTTTATTTTTATTACAATTGATTATGATTTGTGAATCCAACCTAGTTTTTTAGAGTCAGAATTTGAAGGGAAATATTTCTGAAATTGTGTCTCTAGATACTTCAGATGATCAGTTATAACTCTTACAATTAAATCTTTGGGAAGGTCATTTTTAATTTTAAAATCATCTGTAACTGTAAATATTTCTAAAGAAACATTTTCCAACCTGTTCTTCCATGTGTTAACTTTTATTCGTAAAACTTTCAATATTATCTTTTAACATAAATATGTTATAATTTTTTCCTTGAAGTGACATGCTTAGATCATCGAGTTTTTTGAAAATATCTGACAAATAACACAATTTTGAAAGCCATAAGACATTATGAAAAAAATTAACAAAATTGGCCCAGTCAAAATATACCAATTTCATCTTTCAATTTCAATAATGTGTTTAAACTTCATCCTCTTGAGAGGCACCTTACCTCTGCATGTAGTAATAAGCTTTTGTAATCAGAGTTCATGTCTTTCGAAAGGTTTGAAAACAAATGACTGTTAAGGGTATGCACAGTTTTTTAGTGAAGTTAATGATTTTGATAGCATTGGGAAGCACAACATCTCACTCTGGTATTTGTTTTGGCTATGAGTGCTTCTCAGTGGATCATGCATTGAATAAAGCCATATGTTCATTGCCACCAGCTTTAACTTCTGCTATAAATCCAACACTGCCCATCATTGCTCCAGCACCCTCTGTACAGACTTGAATGCATTTTTTCCCCATTGCAAACATTCATTTGTAAAAAATTCATCAACTTTAAGATATATATCTTCCCCTCTTGTATGCATGCTTCCTTCATAAATGTATCTTACATAAAGTAATGACTGTGCCATGTTAGAAGTATCTGTTGTTTCATCTAACTGAATTGCAAACTTAGGGCTGCCATTAAGCCTGCTAATAAACTGCTAGAATTGGTCATTACTAATTTCAAATTCTGTTGGAAACAGTATCATTCAATAAAGGAATTTCATTCCCATACTTTTTCCCATGAACTATTTCTGACATTTTAATAGTAGAAGGAAACACAAGATCTATTGCATAGGGCTTTTTAGTTTTTGCAACTATATAAGAAGTTTCACAAGATGCAAGTAAATACTTTTTGTTGACAGGAATAAATTTTTCAAAATATTGTTTTTCTTTATTTGAAAATTTTAAAAGTTGTTCAAAATAGTGGTTTATTGTAGTATGGTAACATTCTGAATGCTTGGTATTAAAATGTCATTTTAGTTTGGCTGCTTTCATGCTGTCCACAACCCAAACTTCATTACAAATCAAGCAAAGAGTTTTTTCCACACCATCATCATTATTAGAAGCAAATCCATATGGCAAAAATGATTTGACATATTTTCTTTTTCTTGTCAATTTAGGTATATTACCACCTGGCAGCAAAGACTCTGCCACATTGTCATCAATATTTTTACCTCTTCTATCTGAATGTAGTCACTTATCTATAACTGAAAATATTTTGTCCTAAAATATAAATAAATATTGTTAATAATTCCTCAAATAAATACTAGCTTTAGTTTATGAAACTACATTTGTTTGTGCTTAATTTAAAAAGAAATTGATGTTCACATTTGCATCCACATATAGTAGTGATGGTGGAGAAATATTATTAAGGGGACTTTGTCTTCATTTGCTGCAATCAAATACTTGTGTTTCTGTAAAAGGAGATAATAGCAGTTTTAAAAATCAAACATTGTAACACAATACAATCTAAAGATATACTAATTTGATACATGCTATAGAATGATGGTATGAAAATGTTAAAAATATTTATTTTCCATAATTAAACTATTATGCTTCTGGAAAAGCAGAAAACTTTGTATGTAAAACACTGCATTTCTTAACATACTGTAGTCTTGAATCTGAATTGAGGTGTTTCTGGCTGGATTCCTTGGCATTGATAGCATGTGCAGTACAAAATGTGCGTGTGTTCAGATCCTAGGCTGTAGTAAAGTCATGTGATGCAGCACAGGCAAGAGCTGCCAGAAGCACCTTGGATTCATTAACCATTTCATTTTGAATCAATTTTTTGATCTTTGCATGTTCAAAAACCTATTACTGTTGCTAAATTTTTGTGACCCCCCACATTCAGTTACCCCATATGGGATCATGACCCACAGTTTAAGAAGTTCTGGTTTAATCTATCCCACTGCTCTTTTATTTTAGGAGTTCATTCTTTGGCACTGTCCAGGAATTACCTTTGTCTGACTAGAGTTGAGTTCTGGAACTTTCAAACTTGGAGTTGTTAATGAGGTAAATTCAAGGACAGCACTCTCCAGGAACTCCACCCTTTTTTATCCAGAAGCCTCAGTTTAATACCATGTGGTTCCCAGACACTCAGGAACCAGGAACTCCTGTAACTCTCCCACTGTCCTGAGTCCTACCATTTCTTAAGTAGCAGGAAAGAGCTATGGTTGGTCAGTCTCTGGGGCTCTATGTCACTTCAAAGGCATGACCAAAGTCCCTGAAGACTTTAACTTTTGCTAGTAGCTAAAAAAGAGAGAAAAAGGACCAAATCTGTAGGATTAACAATCTGTAGAATTAACTTCATCAGAGCCAACCAATTCATCCCCAATCAAGGAAAAGCCAATCAATTTATCCCTAGTAGGTAAGCTTTAAGGAGATATCCTCCTCTTCAATGAGGTTTTAGCTGATATGGCCTAGTGGATATTCCTACTATGCTCTCAGCTGTTACTATGTACGTTTACAGGAAAATGCAATCAAAGTCCCAAACAAAGGCTCTCCATCCCAGAATCTCCTCAAGCTGACCCCTGAACTCTTCTAATCAATTTCCCACAGGTAGAGCTTGCATTTAATTAATATTCCCACAGAAACATTTCTCTAGGTACAATATGCACTTATCTTTTTATATAAGAATATAATACTGTTCTAATTGTATCTGATGAACATATAAAATGTTTTAACTATGAATTTAGCTACTAGGCACATACTAGCTTTCTTCTAATAATAACCTAGTTTTCGTCTCACTTAACACACAGGGTTAAACACTGAGGACTGAAAATAAAGATACTTAATTTGGTTCTGACCTAGTTAGGACTTGTCTCTTCCACTATCAATATCAATTTTCTTTCTACTGTACTCTGGAATAAATGGTAACTTTCCAGACATAAATCTATATATAAATCCAGACCTTTGTGAAATATGTTTTGATCATGTCCACATTTTTGGGGGGCAGAGGTCATATCCAATTTATCATGAGGCTCTGGAATTCACTCCTACCATCTGGGTCTCCCACCTACTATTTGAATGGTTCTATGAATTCTAGGCTATGTATATTTGTTTGTGTAGTCCTTGTATGAGTTGATACCTTAACTAGTTTAATACTTTAAAATAAGAGATCAGGACTGGTTCTGTGATTTCCGTGATACAGAGAATTCCTGATGAGGAATTTCCTTCTACCAATGCAGATTGATTCCTCCCCATCTTAGAGTCTCACTACAGTTGTCTATAGCAGTGGTGTGAAAGACATATTGAAAAGGGGGCCATTGAACCATAATTAAGAGTCTTTGTGGGATGCCTACTGACTTAGAAAACCATGAATTAACCTTACCTATGCTCTATTGTACTTTTATTTATTTGATTAATTATTTTCCAATTGCTTTTTAACCTGGTTAAGGCAGCGTTCAGGAATGGTGCAGGTCACATGTTTGATTCCTGGGATCTAGAGTTAAGTGACTTGCTCAGGATTATACTGTCAGTATGTGTCAGAGATGAGGCTTGTAGACAGGTCTTGGCTCCAAGGGTCACTTGCAAAACAATCACAAAAAAAAAACGTTAACAAAATATTTCCAATTGTAAAATAATTGGTCTTTTTGCTTCAATGTGTTGTGTGAGTTAGAACTAAAAACCACTTGATAGAGAACTGAGGTTTTGCTTCTTTATTTGCACATCATTCTTTCCTCTTTCTTATTTATTTTTCATAAAGCCTCTGACTCCTTTTTCTGAGTGATGTGACAATAATCTGTGAATCTTCAACATGAATGATGAATCACCAAGTTGTAGAACAAAATTCATAGCTCACTTCCAAATACTTAGAATCAGCAAGTCTATCTGTCAAGGCCTTCCATTATGCTACTGTTCTGGTCCCATATTGTCTTTTGATTACAGCACATCATAGAGACCTGCGTTTAATCTGATCCTTTTTGATTTTCCAATTTAGATATCAAGAAGTAAATAAAATCAGCATCAGCATTTTGGCAGGACCAGTACTTCAGAGTTGGTTCATCTTCTTTCATATCCATGATTATTTTCTGTTCTAATGATAGACAGAGAATTTTTGGCACTGTGCTCATGTATCTCATTGGGTTGGATTTTTCTATCCAATTCAGGTGAGCCTGGTGGCCTCAAAGTCCAGATAACATTATTATGCAATGTGAGTTCTTCCTGATTGATGAAGCAAGTCTTCTGGGATCCTTTAACATTATTTTGCTACTGGTACCTGGAGATTTTTCTTAAAGGGCTACTGCAGGAGAATTTATTTAATGGCAGCTTCATGTTTCTAAGCTGCTGTTTGAACACTAACCCCATTTTGATTTCCTTTTCCCACAGTCAAGGTGACATGGCATCAATCTGTTGTGAGTGGTTAAAGGGCCGTTTGATGCAACTCTGCTGCTGTGTTATTTACATTCCCCTTTGTCACCCAGGCTGTCATTAATATTTACACTCAGAACAAACTGCATCACTCTATATCAGTCACTGGAGTGTTTTTGTTGGGACTGAAGATAAACCTGCTTTCATTTTCATTTTCACAGTGAGCCAGGAAATGCCAGCCAGGATTTGTGTCAGTCAGTGTCTCTGCTTCAGGAGCTTTCTCCACCCTTGGGTTGGATGGCAGCATTCAGAGCCAGGAAGCAGATTGGAGGAAAAGCTCTCTTTCAGCAGTCAGGAAATAGCTTTCAAAATATCAGAATATGAAATATCCCACTTTCCTAACTTCCTTCTTATTTCGTCCCCAATCCTGATCTATTTCTTCAGCATTTTAATGGGTAAGAAAAAACTTGAGGTGACATCTGTATGCATATAATCATTTCTATCATTTTGATTAACCCTATGAGTCATTTCAAACAATTGGTCAATAGCTTAAAAAAACACACATCATGATGGGCTTGAATAGACTTGTTGACTGAATCAATTTTTCCATTCAGTCAAAATGGTAGAAGTAGTAAATTTAGACACAGCTGAGGGCACTCTGACTGGCATAGTTGGTGTTGAGTTTGGGTTACCAGAAAGGAAGCAAAGAACAGAAATGAAGTTGTTATAGTTCTTGAAGGTAAGAACAGGCAATGGGTCAGCACTAGATAACTAAGCTAAAGTCAATGCCTATGTTAAGAGGCAGATGAAGTAGTAAGTCAGGTCTGACAAGAACCAGGAAAATATAAATATTGGCAGGCAGAACCAGGCAGAATGTCCGAGGTCTGGGCAGATAGCCAGAATATGTTCCAGAACAGAAGTAGGAACAGGGGAATCAAAGAAATGGAAAGACCGTGCTAGATCAAGGAAGGGGTTGTTTCAGCCCGTATGGTTTTGTCGGGAAGAATGACAAGCTGGAAACATAGAGAGGCAAAGCATTCTGAAATAAAGAGGTGATAATCTGGCTGGTCTTTCCTTTTCAGACCACCTCTGTAATAGTGTATTCAGTTCCAGGTAGGGTATTTTAAGAAAAACATTGCTAGACTGGGAAATGATAATAGTGAAACGTTCAACATCTTGAATTAAATGGGATCATGACACACAGGGACCAGTTGAAGCCATATTTAGAAGAGTTATGAAGACATGATTTTTTAAAAAATAATTGGATCTGTGCTTTCATTGAAGAATCCCACTTTATCATTCAAATCAACATCTGTTTGGCAATGGAGAGTTGCCCAAGGTACTGAGAAGTTAAGCAACAGCTACTAATAGCTAACATTTATACAGTGTTTACTGTATGTCCAGCACTGTGCTAGGCAGTTTATTATGTCATTTGACTCTCACAACTCTGGGAGGTAGGTAGGTGCTATTATTATCTCCATCTAATAGATGAGAAAATTGAAGCAGACAATGGTTAAGTGACTTGCCCACTGTCACACAGCTAGTAAGTTTCTGAGGCCAGATTGGAACCCAGGTCTCCCTGATATCAGGCCTGGAGTTTACGGCATCACTTAGCTACCTCTAAGTGACTTGTTTAGTCATATAGGCAGCCTCTGTCACAGACTGGACTTGAACTTAAGCCTACTTGACTAACACTAGGGTTCTATCCACTACATTAAATTGCCTCCCTGGAAGATGACAGATGTTTTCTAATATTTAGCAAGCTATAATGTGAAATAAGGTTTAAATATGTTTTTCCTGTTCCCAAAAATTAGAAATAGGATCCCTGGGCAGAAACTGCAAAGAAGCAAATTTTGGCTTGCTAGAAAATGTATAAATAGATAGATATAGATATAGATAGATAATAGATAGATATTTTCTAAAAACAAGAGCTATCTAAAAGTGGAACAGCCTACTTTATGAGGTAGCAAGATCTGAGGTCTCTAGGCAAAGGTTCAGCAGTCATTTAGGGGATATGACCTGGAGGGACTCCTTCTTGGGTTCTAGTTAGGGTAAATGGTTTCTGTGGTCCTTTGCATTTTTCAAGTCAAGTAAACAAGCATTTAAGCACTTACTACATGCCAGGCCATATAGTACCATATGCCACAATACACTACATAGTACAAATGAAAAAGAAAGACAGCCCCTGTCCTCATGAGCTTATATTCTAATAGGGTAAGACAACACACCAAAGACAGCAATACCGAAAAGCACAGTATGAGGTGGGCATGGTAGAGAAATCCAGAGTCAGGACTGGAGCTAGGAGAGATGGGAGAGTAAACATGGTTAGCCAGGGCACATCCGCAAAGGGATGTTTCAGGAAAAACTCATCCATCAGAGAAGAGGGCGACATAAGAAGGCTGCTTGCAAATGATGGATAATTCCAGAGTCAGGAGCAGAGCTCGGAGACAGTAGAGTCAAAAGCTGTTCCTTAACAAAGAGAAAGAGAAAAGAAAGCAGGAATGTAAGGAAGGAGGGAAAGAAAAGAAGACAAAGAAAGGGGGACAGAGAGGGTGGGGAGGGGGGGGAAGGGAAGGGAGGTCTTGAGTATTAGAATTTCTGGTGCCACTCTGAGTACATCTCAGTAACATTTGTTTTAAGAACAAAATATTAAATGACTCCAATGTTGCAGATCAAGACTTTTCAATACTTGACAAAAACTTCAGCTATGCAGCAGTTCTTTAATAATCGTGAGAGAGGCTATCAGGGCTCAGTACAAATGATGAGGTTTAAACTATTATTTCCAATTCCACAAGTACTTAGCTGGAGGATCAGGTTTCTAAGGTAAGTATATATTTTTCTCCTCTTTTACAAGGTGGAGCTTTTTCTTTTCCTTGCAATGGACTCTGTGATTAAGCTCAGAGAAAAGATTTTATGCTAAGTGCAGGTGTTATCTGAAAGAATCCCATCACCGGCAAGGACAGTCACCACAAGCAGCCTCTATAGGTCAGGGAGATAATGAGAAGGGAGTTTGGCCTGTGGAGCGGCCTAATGGACAAGCAGCTGCTGGTTCATTGTCTCAAGTGCCATTGTTTCTTAGTGGTTTTTCACTGGCTCAAGGTAACATGACCCTTCTGCATAATCTATAGTCTGGTTTACCAGAATACGCTGGGAACACAAAAGCTTTCTTTGTGTCTTAAAACAGATTTTCATCATGCCTGCTCTGTATATGCCCATTGTGGCAAGTCTCAGAGAGATGAGACCTTTGATTTTCAGGGTATTGTAGAACCTGAGCACAATGTCAAAATAGCCTGCAGGAACAAGTTCACTTGTGGTTTATGTGAAATTGGGAAGGCAGCTCTTAGAAAAGGAAAACCCTTAGAGCAATCCAAAATAACAAGAATTTCTATTTTTTTCTTTAGCTGAAATGTTACCAAAAATCGAGCGATGCTCCTTATGTACGTAGGAACAAACTATTTTTTTATTTGTTTATAGCTTTTATTTTTGTATCACCTTAATTTCTAAGTATGTCTCCTTTTTTTTTCCTTTCCAGGGAATCATCTCTTGAAACCAAAAAAAAAAAGAAAGAAAGAAACCATAAAAGAAGGTTAAAAAAGCATTTTATGCAAATAGATATATTAACTGAATTTGATTGTTAATGTAATCTTCCAATTCATAGGAGAATGTTTTCAGAGAAACCTAGCAAGACTTGAATATACTGATGCAGAGAAGTGAGCCTAATCAGAAAAATAGTAACAGCTAGTATTATATGATAACAATGTTATAAAGACAAAAAACTTAGAAAGATTTAAGACCTTTGATCAATGCAATGACCAACCACATTTCCAGAGATTCAAGATGAAATGCATCACATATCTCCTGAGAGCAAGGTGTTGGACTCTCCAAATATAGCATGTATTTTTTGGACATGGTTGATCGTGAGATATTTTTTTAGACATGACCAAGGTGGGAACTTGTTTTGCTTGATTGTACATATTTGTTACAAGGGTTGTGTTTTTCTTTTCTTTTTTTGCAAAGGAGGAGAGTAAGGAAAAAGAAAATTCATTTTTAATTACAAAAAAATAAAATCACAATAAAATTAAAATTTTGCATTTTCTCAACTCATTTTTTGTAAGATGTGTTTGGTTATTGCAACCACACAGTGGAGTAAGGTGTTCCTGATAAAGTCATTTAATGTCTGGGCAACTCAGTCAGTCAATGACAATAATAGCCAATATTTACATAGTTCTCTAAGGTTCACTTTACATTTATTATCTCTTTTGATCTGCACTACAACCCTAGGAAATAGGCTTTATTATCTCTATTTTAGAGAGAGGACATTGAAGCTGAGAGATGCTAAATGACTTGCCCAGAGTCATAAAGGTAGCGAGTGTTTGAGGCAGGATTCAAACTCAGGTCTTCTTGACTCCAAGTCCTCTATTGTGAATTCCATTCTATTGTGCCACTTCATCTGCCTCAAACAAGCAATCAGTTATTAAAGACTTAGTTTGTGCTAGATACTGTGGCTAGAGAGTCAAAAATGAAACATGCCTTGTCTTTACAGAGCTTCCATTTTATCTGGGAGGGAGGTGAGATAACACATACATAAATAAATATAAACATGGAACATGGATGATCTGACTCCATTCTCTCAGAACCAGGACTGCTACATCTGCTTCTCAAGGTTCTAGGTGCTCTGAGAGTAAGGTACCTTACTGGCCTTTTTTCTTTATAGCCATCAGCTCAATCCTCCCTCCCACTAACTCTGCTACACCTATCCCATTGGTTAGGGTATAGGAGTTAGGCCTTCAGTCTCATTTAACTTTAACATTGGATAGATTTTTACAAAGAAATATTTACTTCAAAGTTGAAGTTGGAAGAAAGGACAAACATTTCTCTCAACATCAAAGGGGAGTAATCTTTCTTGCTGCTACTTGGGGAAGAGAAAGGAAGGTTAGGCCTGAAATTTAATTCAGTTCCTACATACCATTGCTTTCATCAAGTCCATGTCAAGATAAAGCATGACTGCATCAATCCTTCCACTGTAGTACTAAAAGGCACTGCTGAAGATCACTCCTTCTTCCCTGGGGTATCAGTGTTGTGCTGGTTGAGAAATCTGGGCTGGTCTCCAATTCTTGGCTATTTGTGGTTTATACTCCCAACTTTTCTAAACTTTCAAAATTAGGGACTACATACCCTTCACTAGACCACATGAATGAAAATGCCACCAAGATCCTGCAGGAGTGAAGGGAGAGGCAAAGAGTGTGACTGAAGTATACTTGACAAGGTTTTTTGAGTTCTTTGACATCCAACCAAAGAGCTTCCTCTTCAACTCTTGGTTAGCCAACCAGAACTAGTTACAATATGTCCATATCTGTATCTACCCAAGTCTTTCCAAGGCATCTCTTTTACATTTCATTAAGATTTTTCTGCAAGCTAGATGTTATCTGAGGTGGTCTGGAAATGTACCAAAACCTCCATTATATACAATATAAAATACAAGGTACTGATGAGAAAACTACTGGCAGCTGGAAAGTATTAGCAAAAACTCTATGTAGAATGTAGCTCTTGAGCTGAGTCTCCTAGAATGCCATCACTATTGGCAGCAAGTGGTGACCCCAGCTCACTGGAGAGCCAGAAGTCAGGTAAAGGATTGTGTTAGATCAGCAGTTGATTTAAACCCACTGAAACTGGCAAGAGATGATGGGAAATTTACCTCTCATATAGATGGTTAGGGAGAAGGCAGATATGTGGCTATCTGGAGGGGAAGAGCCTCACAAATAGCATATAGGAGATACTGTCACTTCACATTCATCAAATTGACAAGGATGACAAAAAAGGAAAATGGCAAATGATGGAGGAACTATGGGAAAATAGGCACATTAACATCAGTTGGACATCAAACATTTATTAAGCGTTTACTATGTGTAAGATATTGGGGATGACAAGATGGGCAGAAACACGGACCATGCCCTTAAGGAACTCACATTGTAATGAGAGAGAGAAGAGGCAAACCATGTACATACCTATGCAGGATGAGATAATCTCAGATGGAAGGTGATAATCATCAGGGAAACTGGAAAAGATCTTATAAAAGGTGAGATTTGAGTTGAGTCCTGAAAGAAATCAGTGAAGCCAGGAGAGAGATGAGGTGGAATAGTTCAGGTAAGAGGGACAGCTACTGAAATATCACAGATTTGGGAGACAGAGTGCCATGTTTTAGAAGTAATAGACAGACTACGCACTAGCCTGTTTGGAAGGGACTAAAGGGAAAAAGGCTCAAGAAGACTGGAAATTACATTGGATTAGATTGGAAAAGTAGGAAAGTCCCACATTACAAAGGGCTTTCAAAGCCAAATATAGGATATTGGGCTTAATCCCAGGAGTCACTGGAGGTTCAGAACTTCTTTCGCTTTAAGAAATATAACCCCCATAGAACACTGAAAACAAATAAAATAATAATGATTATAAAAGAAAAAATAAATTTCTTCTTTTGAGTAGTGCTCAAAAGAAGAAATGCAAGCTATCAATAATTATATTTAAAATGTTCCAAATCACTGATAATTAGACATGCAAAGTACCCAGCTCTGAGGAGTTTTATTTCACACCCATCAAAAGATGACAAAAAGGACAGTGACAATTCTTGGAAGAACTTCAGGAAAGCAGGCACTCTCATTTACTACTGGTAAAACTTTGAATTGGTTCCATCATTCTGGAAAGCAATTTGAAATTATAATACTTCACCTCTCTCCCCCTCCAACATCAGTAAAGTGTGACTCAGCAATGCAATTACAAGATTTGTCTCCCAAAGAAATCAAAGAAAAAGGGAGACAATACACTTACCTAATATACAAAAACACCTCTAATAGTACTTTTTGTTGTAGCACAGGAGTGCAAACAAAATGGGTACCAATCAACTGGTAAATGAATGAACAAATAATCATATATGACTACAATGAAATACTATTGTGCTTTAAGAAAAAACGTAAGGTAGAGATTCTGAGAAGAGTTAGGAAGAGTTGTATGAACTGATGCAGAGTTAAGTGAACAGAACAGTAATGTGAAGGCAAATAACTTTAAAGGATTAAGAACTCTGATCAGTGCGATGACCCATAGGACTGATGTTGGATGATGCTTCCCATCTCCTGGAGCAAGGTAATAGAGTAAACGTATGGAATAAGACACAGTCAATGCATAGATTTATTTTGCTTCACTACCCTTCTTTGTTACAGGAAAGCTCTTGTGAGAGACAGTTGTGGAGAAGATTAAGAGGCAGTACAGTGATTGCCCTTCCTCCTACAAGAAAAGGAAAAGAAATGAAAGAAAAAGGTACCAATGGAACATTTTAAAAATGCACAGAAGAGAGCAGAAGGCAATTCAGAAGAGGATACAGACAAGAAAGGCAATATTGGTTCTACTTTCTTCAACTTAATATACACTTAAGAAAAGCTGCATGTAATAAAGATTCACAGTTCTTTTTTAAAATTCTTCTATATGGGAATGTTTGTTGATGTTTTCCAAATTCATAATGAAAAGAGGAAATACGGTCTTAGAAAACAAAATAAGTTTTGTAGGCTCATAAAGAAACAAAAAGTCAGGTTATTGACAGCAGAAACATAAAATATTTTATGTTTTGGTGAGGATAAAGAAATTGAGTGCTTATTTTGAAGCTGTAGTAACTCTTAGCTTGTTTACTTAAATTACAATAATTGGTCTGGGGTGTCAAATTGCATGAAGGAGTTATTAAGTATTCTGAGCCTAAAAAAAGAATAGTTTCTACAGAATGTAGCAGATCATGTTTGTGGCTGGGTGGGTTTCAGTGTATTATGTGTTGATTTGTTATATGATTTCTTCCATTTATTTTAGTTCGACTACATAGCATGAATATAGTGAAAATGTGCTCAATAGGAAAGTATATGTAGAACCTAAACAGAATTGTATGCTGTCATGGGGAGGGAGGGGGGTATTGGGGGAAGGGTGGGGGGGAATAAAATCTTAACTTTAAGGAAATGATTGTAAAACATTAAAAAAAACTCTGGGAAAAAAAAATAAAAATTAATTTAAAAAAAAAAAAGAATAGTTTCATCTTTATATAAGTAGGAAAGCATGTTGTATTGGTTAGTAGGTCAGCATTGGAATCAAGGGATCCTGAGTTTAGGTCTTATCTCTAGCAAATATTAGCTGTATGACCCTGGGCAAGTAACATTTTTTTCTTTTTTAAAATTTATTTGTGTGTGTGTGTATAAATTTTTTTCATTTTAAACTTAAATAAAATGTAAAAAGAGAAAAGAACATCTCCATATGTCGTAGAACATAAGAAAGGATCCAATATGAAACTATAAAATTCCATTTAAAAAAAACTATATAATAAATACCACACATTGTTGTCAGAGATATCTAGATTTTCTTTGCTTCCTTCTAAGTTTTCTTTTGTTTTCTTCTTTTGACTTTATTTCTTTGTCTCCTGCCCTTTTGGGCAAGTCACAACCCAAGCTTTCAGTGCCCCAGGCACATTTCTAAGGTATTAGCTTACAGTAAAATTGTCAACCTGTATTGGCAAGTGGCATTGTGGAATCCATTTCCACTGCGGGAGTTCCTCAAACTGTTGAAAAACAGACCCTGTTTTTCTGGGTACAGAAAAGATACAGAAAAAAAGATGAATTATGATTTTTGTTATTGTTTTCCATCGTGTGTGCCCAATAAAGTTTTTCTTATTGCCTTTTAAAATCTAACTTTCAAATCCAATAAATATTTCTTCAATACCTACAACACCTACTCTGTGATGAGTCCTCAGGATACAGTGATTAAAGAAAACACTGGATTGGAACTAGGAAACCTAGATCTGATCTGATGCTGACGACCTGTGGAACTTTAGGCAAATCACTTCATATTGCTGAGCCATGGATTCCTCATTGGTAGAATGAAAGGATTAGTAGAAATTACAGAGGGAAGGATTCTATTTTTTATATGAATTTCTGGGAAAACTAGAAAGCAGTTTGGCAGAAACTAGGTTTAGACTAGCGTATAATACATATTCCACAAAAAGTTCACCATGAATAGCAAAAGGTATATGAAAGATTGTTTTAAAAAAAATAGAAGAGAATGACAACTATATGGGTCAGGGAAGGAGTATTTGGGATTCTTAATTACATAAATAACTGAGATGGTCATAAAATATAAAATGAATTATTTTCATTACATAAATATTAAAAGCCCTTATAAAAATAAAGTCAATGAAGATATAATTAGAAAGGATACTACAATATGGGAAAATATTTACATTGAATATCACTGATTAAAGCATGCCATCCCAAATATGTAAGGAATATACAGCAAATTTATAATACCAAGAGCCATTCCCTGATAGATAAGTGGTCAAAGGCTATGAATAGTTTTCAAAAGAATTGCAAATAAAATGACTCTATTAAAACATAGTCTAAATCTTGAATCATAAGAAAAATGCAAATTAAAACAACTCTGAGTTTTCATTTCATACATGAAATGTGAAAAATTGCAAACAAGCAAAAAATCCTCCAGCAACTTCCAAAAGTTTTGGAAGAACTATGGAACCTATGGCCTAGAGGCAACATGTGGCCCTCTGAGTCCTCATGCTCAACCCTTTGATTGAATCCAAACTTCACAGAACAAACGTTCTTCCTGAACTATGGGAAGATAAACATTACTAATATAATCTTGGTAGTGCCATGGATTGATCTAACTATTCTGGATATCAATTGGTTATAAAATGGCTAAGCTGTTAACCTTTTGATTCCACAATCCCACTATTAGGCATATACTTCAGGGAAACAAAAAATAAACAGAAATGTCTAATAAAACTCAAAATATTCACAGTAACACTTTGTTGTAATAAAGGATGGTCCCCCAACTGATTGGGAAATGGTTGAAAAAACTCCAGTATACGATATGAATATAATGGAAGATTATTATGCAGGAAGAAATGATGCCTATGAGAGACTATTAGAAATGTGAAGTCTTGTACTAACTAGAACAGAATGAATTAAGCAGAACCGAGAGAACAATATATGCAAAGGCTACCACAAAGTAGATGGAAAGAGGAAGGGGAACTTTGAGCAACCGAAAGACCAATGAAGAGATAAAGAACTGTATCCACCTCACAGCAGAGAGACATGGTAAGACTGAGAAGACAAGCATTTATCAAGCACTTTTTTCAGTCATTTCAGTCTCATTCGACTCTTTGTGACCCCATTTGGAGTTTTCTCGGGCAAAGTTACTGGAGTGATTTGTCATTTTCTTTTCTAGCTCATTTTTGAGATGAGGAAACTGAGGCAAACAGGATTAAGTGAATTGCCCAGGATCATATAGCTAGTAAGTGTCTAAGGACGTATTTGAACTGAGGAATGAGTCTTCCTGATTCCAGGCCTGGCACTCTATCCACTGTGCCTTTAATAATAACTTACCATAGAATAAACCCTGGGGATACAAAGAAAAAGAAAAAGATAGTCCCTATAGGAGATGACATTCTTACGGAGGAAGACAGGTAATAAAAAGGAGTGAAAAGAAGAGTGTGGCTGTGAAGGCCCCCACTAGGGGCCAGGTGTTGGAGTCTGGACAGTCAGATGCACAGCTGGGAGGGGAATGAGGGAGAAGAAGGGGGCATTAAAGAGAGAGTCTTGTTTATGAGAGCAGAAGAAGCTGCTGTATTTATGTTTTGGCTTGGCTATTTTCTTTCCTTTGTCATAGAAAAGGATTTGCCTTTGGGGGAAAAGGAGGAGGGAGTTGTTTAGTTTTTCTCAGAAATAAATGTGATATGATGACGAAAGTCATTAATAAAATATATTTGAAAACAAGAATTTAAAAACTTTAAAATAAGGGAGGAGGATAGATGATTCACATTAAGTGAGTGTGTGGGACAAATGATCTAAATCCACTAATAAGCTAAATCCACAAATAACAGTGAATTTTCAAAAGAATTCCTGGTATATACCTCTTAATGTAAGCAATCTATGCTTATAGCAGTGATGAATCTATCACATGGAAGATTCAGGTTTGAGCGTTGGATTCAAGGTCAAGATATGTGCCATATCCATAAGGATAGGCTTTATGATTTGTCCTCATGTGTTTTGTGCTTTTACAAGAACCCAAAGAACAATCCAATCATCATCTAACGTGTAATTCTACTGTTTTATCTTTATTTTTAAAATCATTTAAAATTTTTCAATCAATGAACAAAACATGGGTTCCTATCTATCTAACTTCTCCATGTTTTTCATCAGAGTGCACTACACTGGGAAGTATGGGCATTGTCAATTCTGCCCTTCATTTTTGAAGAGGACCAGGGACATCTGGGGAGATGTCTTGACTCACCCATGAATTGGATTTAAATGAGGAAGAGTTGCACAAAGTTGTCTCCCTCTCTCTTCTTGAGTACGGAGTCCAGTGGCAGGACAAAAGTCATGATAACTGGTGATGGTCCTAGGATGCAAGGTCTGACCAAACTCCAAGTGCCCCAAAGTGCCTGCTTCAGCCACTTTCATGGCCCTTGGAACAAATTGCTTTCAACTATCCATTCCACTGGGAACATCTGCACATGTGGTGTAGACTCCCCCTAACTCACCAACAAATCTGAGACCTGTCAGTTACCATCAGCCTGGTTTAGCCACACTACAATTTTTGCCAAGAAAACCCAAAAGGGCCCAAAGAGATCATAAAAATGGGAAAGGGTTCCGCATGTACAAAAATATTTATAACAACATAATAATCTTTTTGTGGTGGCCAAGAACTGGAAATTGAAAGGATACCAATCAATCGGGGAATGACTGAACAAGTTGTGGTATATGAATGTAATGGAATACTATTGTACTATAAGAAATGATGAACAGGAAGACTTCAGAGAGGCCTGGAAGGACTTATATGAACTGATGCTGAGTGAAAGGAGCAGAACCAGGAGAACTTTGGATACAGCAACAACCACAGTGTGCAAGGAATTTTTCTGCTAGACTTAGTCCTTCACAGCAATGCAAGAACCTAAAAAATTCCCAATGAACTCTTGTTCATTGCAAAATGACATCCACATCCAGAGAAAGAATTATGGAATTGGAATACAGAATGAAGCAGATCATTTTCTCTTGTATTATGTTTTGTTTTGTTTTATCATTTCTCCCATTCATTTTAATTCTTCTTTGCAACATGACTAAGGTGAAAATATATTTAAAAGGAATGTATATGTAGAACCTATATAAGATTGCACTCCATCTTGGGGAGACAGAAGGGAGAGAGAGAGGAAGAAGGGGGAGGGAGGAGAAAAATCTAAGCTATACAGAAGTGATTGTAGAAAATTGAAAACAAATAAAATAATTAAAAAAAAAAAAGAAAACCCAAAAGAGGGCAAGAAGAGTTGGCCAGACTAGACAACATCTGGAATTTCAAAGTTGTTTTTCTTTACACTGTCTTTAATATATTTTAAAGAACTTTAGCTGGCATTCAAAGCCTCTGACAATTTGGAACATCTGAGCTTTCAGCTTTATCTTACCCTATTCTCTCTATATATTCTATGTTCCAGACAAACTACACTGTACGCACACCCTGCATTTTATTCCCTCCATGACTTTACCCTTACTGTTTCCTCTTTATAGAATATTCTCCTTCCTCCTTCCCCTGACCTGTTGAATTCCTACTCATCCTTTAAAACCCAATTCAAATGTCACCTTACTCATGAAGACTTCTTTGTTTCCCTTTCAATATAGGCCTTCTCTCTTGGACTTCATATAGCATTTGACAATTAACATAGAATAATATGTTAAAATTATCTGTGGTTGTGTCTAATCTCCCTATTAGACTGTAAAGTCAATGAGGGCAAAAATAATTTCCCATATAAACTTTGTAACTTTTCCAGAATATAGCATGGAAAAGATATGGAGGTAGTTTGCCATTTACTTCTTTAGCTAATTTTACAAATGAGGAAACTGAGGTAAACAGGGTTAAGTGACTTGCCCAGGGTCACATAGCTAGGAAATGTCTGAGGCCAGATTTGAACTAAGGAAGATGAGTCTTCCTGATTCCAGGTCTGTCATTCTATCCACTGTGCCCTCTAGCTGCCCCCTGAAATACTAGAGAACCCTAAATAATAATAATAATTTTGGTAGTGATAGTGGTGATAGTAGTAGTGGTAGTAGTAGTGGTGGTAATAGTAGTAGTAGTAGTAGTAGTAGTAGCAGCAGGAGGGGTGGTGGTGGTGGTAGTAGTAATAGAAAGAACCCTAGAGATTGATAGGGGCAACTAGGAGGTACAGACCAGGAGTCAAGAAGAGGAGTTCAAATCCAGCCTCAGACATTTACTAGCTGTATGACCGTGGACAAGTAACTTATTCCTGTTTGCCTTAGTTGCCTCATCTAAAATGAGCTGGAGTAGGAAATGGCAAACCAGTCCAGTATCTTTGCCAAGAAAACCTCAAACGGTTTTAGTATGTAGTCATACACAACTGAACAACTTGACTGATAAATCCTTGCTCAAGGTCATACAATGACAGAGCTGGGATTCTTTCTCTGAGCACCTTTTGAGTCTCATTCCTATGTATCTTCTGTAAGACTAGATTCTACACAGTTAAATAAATGTCACCTTAGCAGTTTTTCCCCTCCAGATGTAATCATCTTTGCCTCAGAAGTTTCCTAACCTTCTGCCTCAGTCAAAAGTTCTCCCATCCATACTCATTGGGTAACTGAATTCCCTCAACCTTTAGTTTGTTCTGCACAAGATAGGCATTTCTTTGTCAGAAGTTATTGCCTATCTCTTTTTAGAGCTTAGAGCTATTCACATGTATTACCATTAACAATACCAAAGCAATCTAATCAATAGAGCTAATCCTGGGCCTTAAAAAGGCAGCATTAATTACTCTCCCCTCTTTACTTGCTAAGTAGGTCCACTTTTATTTCTCTTTCCTTAAAAGAGTGGTAGGGTCGGGTGGTTTTAATGGCTCCAGGGATCAATAAAATATCCCAAGCC
This sequence comes from Bettongia penicillata ogilbyi, assembly GCA_023548195.1. NCBI lineage: Eukaryota > Metazoa > Chordata > Mammalia > Diprotodontia > Potoroidae > Bettongia > Bettongia penicillata. The sequence goes on from JAJHZJ010000230.1 coordinate 544,628, forward strand.
ATTGAAGTTTACAAAAAGACTGTCAGGTACAAATTTCATTTTATCTTACTCCTTTCCATATACATTGATCTTACTGCCACTAGCACATAAAAGGCAATACTGACTCTGAAAAGCAGCCCATTTGTTTTTTAAAAAAAGCAGAGTTATCAGAACCTAGAGTAATTAGTTAACCCCTTCAAACAGAAGCTGGTTGACCTATTATAGATACACAGGTGACACTCAGTTATTGCTTTTTGACTGATATGTAAAAGGAAAGTGTTGAGTATCTGGGGAAATTTCCCAAAGTAAACCTATTTGCCTATCCTCCCTCTTCATTCAATTTCCACTTCTACTCTCATTACTGGAGTATAGACCATCATTATCCCCAACTTGGACTATTTTAATAGTTTCCTAGTCAGTCTTCCAATATCCAGCATTTCCACTCTCCAGGGCATCTTTTGCATTGATGCCAGATTAATTTACCTGATTATTTCATACCATTCCCCTCTCTGGATTCAATTTTTAGCATAGAGTTATTTATTTTCTCTTGTTCTCATCCCTGTTTTCCTGCCTTTTGCTATTGTGCAAACTATGTTCCAGATGCAGAACATAGCCTCTCACTGCCCTCCCCTTCCCCCTCCCCACACATCTTTACCCTTTGAAATCTTTCTCCATCCTTATGAGTTCATTCCATACATCCCTATTTCTGTTGAGAATACCCAACCTCCTTCCAGTCACCCAGGTTCACAACTTTGCAGTTATCTTCAACACTTCACTTTCCCTCACTGACTCCCCTCTAATCAACCTTACACAGCCAATCAATTGTCAAGTCTTGACATTTTTCCTCCAGAGCATCTCTGCCTCCCTCTCTCCAGCCATAATCTTAGTTAAGGCTCTTATTGCCTCTCAGCCGTGCGACAATAGCCTTCCAACTGGTCTGCCTACTTCAATCTCCACTTCTTTGTTCCATCCCATATGTAGATGACAAAATAATGTTCCTAAAGTTTAGTGTCCTTTTGACCACATCACTCCCCATTCAATAAATTCCAGAGACTCAGTCATTCTAATTGCTCAACAAGCTTCAGTGGTTCAATATTGCCTCTAAGATGAAATATGAATTCTTCCATTTAGCATTTCAAGCCATTTTCAATCTGACGTCTGTTTACCTTTCCAGGTATTTCAAATTACTCGCCTTCAATTACTCATTACTCTGACCAAAGTGATCTACTTGCTGTTCCCCAAACAGCATCCTGGATCTCACTTCTGCAGTACAGGTACAGGCTGTCCTTTTCAGTAGCACAATTCTCCCTATCTTTGTCTCTTAGAATCCTTATCTTTCTTCAAGGCGGATCCCACATGTTCCTAATCTCCCCTGTGAAATCTTACCCTTAGCTCCTAGTTTTTAGTACTCTCTACCTCCTCAAACTATCAAGCATATATTCATCTATTTACATGTTGTATCCCTCTCCTTCAAAATAGAATGTAATCTCCTTGAGGGTAAGAATGATTTATCATTTGGTTTTTAAAACCTTCAGTCTGTATCATAGTGCCTTAAGCATAATAAGCACTATATCAGTATGTGTGTGTGTATGTGTGTGTTCCCCCTTTGTTGATGAAGAAGACCTTGCCATCAGAGAAATAATGACATGGCTTGCACTTAACTTTGTTTTGAGTGAGTGAGGGCTGTGCAGATTACCAGCCTCACTTCTCCTCTAGAGTCTTCTGAATCCAGTGACCAGATATTCATCAAGATGATTGGAGATGACCCAGGATGAGGCAGTTGGGGTTAAGTGACTTGCCCAAGGTCACACAGCTGGTGAGTGTCAAGTGTCTGAGGTAAGATTTGAACTCAGGTCCTCCTGACTCCTGTACTGGTGCTCTATCCACTGCACCATCTAGCTGCCCCTACTATATAAGTACATATTGTACTAAATGGCCAAGAGCTAATGATATTATCTCTATGAAAACTTTCAGGAATGCCCAGATGGGAGATTAATTTTTTCTGTCTTAACAATCACAAAACACTTTGCAATAATTTTATGCTGTATTATGTCCTATTTGTTTATTGTAGAGCTGTTTGTTTGTCTGGGGTATATTATACACCATATCTAATTACTGAAATATGAAGTCCATAGTGGCTTATCTTTTGTGTGTCCCTCTTTACTCAATACAATAGTGTGTACATAGTAGGTGCTTCAATTTTTAAAAAATGAATTATTGAATAAGATTCCTTTCCTTTATTTAAAATTGACAATTTTACACAAACCACTTGAAGACTGTCAGCCAAATGCAATTTCTGGCAGGTCATACCAAGTTAAAAAGGTTTGGAGTACAGGCTCAGTTACGGAATGTCATCCAAAGACCAGCCTTGATAATTTCAGAGAGGCATGCCACCAGAAGGCTAGCCATCAGGTTATGAAGATTCTGGCCACAGAAACTCATGAAACCATCTGCTAAGGTATGGAGGCATCTGAGCTGAGGGAATGCCCACATTGAGGAAATCATAGATTTCAGGAAGAATTAAAATATTAAAATGCTCAAATATTCAAATGAATCTGTTGCCAGATCTATCTGGAAATTCCCTCCAATGATGCCTGTCACAACTTATCCAACACACCTGCTGATCCTGTGTGGTGTTTGTCAATAGGACAGTAGAAAGGGTATTGACTTTGGAGTCAGAAGCTATGATTTCAAAACTTACCTCAATCAGTCAATGAACATTTTTCAAAATCCAACTATGTGTCAGGCCCTGTACTAAATGCCAGAGATAAGAAAGAGGCAAAATATAGTCTCAGTGTTCAAGAAGTTCATTGCAATCTATCAGGAGAGACACCAAGCACACAAATATACAGTGGGTAGAGACTTGAGGTGGGCAGATCCACCACCAGGCTATTATAATAGTATAGATTGGAAGTCAAAGATGACTACTAGGTTTTGAGCCTGAGGAGGTAGGAGTTTGATATCTATAGTAATAAGAAAAGTAGGAAGGTGGGAGGGAATTTCAGGGGAAAGATAATGAATTCTGTTTTGGACATGTTGAATTCAAGTTATAATCCAGTTTCAGATATATAAAAGGCAGTTGGAGATATGAGATTGGAGGTCAGCAGAGAGACTGAGGCAGGATAACTTGAGAATCATCAGAACAGAGAAGGTAATCAAATTCATGGGAGCTGATGATCTCACCAAATGAAGTAGAGGGAAAAGAGGGCCCAGGACAGAACCCTGAGGGACATCTATGGTTAGAAGGTGTGATCTGGATGAGCATCCAGCAAAGGAGACAAGAGGAGTGACCGGAGGAGTTGGAGGAAAACCAGGAGAGTGGAATCCCCAAAAGAGAGAGAGAGAGAGAGAGAGAGAGAGAGAGAGAGAGAGAGAGAGAGAGAGAGAGAGAGGGAGGGAGAGAGAGAAAGAAAGAGAGAGAGAGAAAGAGAGAGAGAGAGGGAGAGAGAGAAAGAGAGAGAGAGAGGGAGAGAGAGAGGGAGACAAGGAGAGAGAGAGAGGTAGAGAGGGAGAGAGAGAGAGAGAGAGAGAGAGAGAGGGAGGCAGACAGACAGACAGAAAGAGAGAGAGAGAGAGAGAGAGAGAGAGAGAGAGATAAAGTTCCTGAAGCTTACCAGAGCAGTGGTGAGACACCAGACAATAATTATCCTTGACACATAAAAGATGTCTATTTTCAGGACTGTTTTCAACTAAGTTCATATCAGTAAATTGATGACATACATTTTTGGCAAAATCACTGCATATTTTTAAGCCTCAGTTCTTCAGTTAAATATAAATCCTGGCTTAAAATGCTTACTAACACTTTTGTCCAATAGACCTTCCAGGCCCGGTCTACCTCATTCCTTCTCCAAGGGTTCAATTTCCCCTCTTGGAGCCCAGATCAAATAGTCAGTATAGCAGTAGAAATTACTTTTATTTTTAATTGCATTTTTCCAGCTCTGTTCTGTTTGCTGCTTGACCTTTGGCTACCACAGTTTCTTTGATTTGCTTCTCTAAAAGGAAAAGCAACTTTTGAGTGGTTAACAAACACTTTAATTAAACACAGGTATCAGAGAAAATCAAAATCAAAATTTCAGAGAAATAAAATATCAACAGACAGCACTGCCAAACTGCCTGACCATTAACATAGTTACATCTTTAGCAGAGAGGGAAGCATCAATATCTGGATTTTCAAAACCAGGGGGCTCCTTAGAGGCTTCCCAGAATCTCCTCTGGCACACAAAACTTCTTCCAAAAACTGAGCCCCACAAAGAAAATCTCAAAGAGAGAATATTCTATCTATCTACCTTCATTAGTGAGCTCTTTCTATCAACTGATATTTTTCCTGAACTTGTTCCCCAATGGTTAGCAAACATGCATCCTTTTGCCCTCCTTATCTCTCTGATACTGAATATTATATACGGAGTACCAAAGAGCAGTCTGCCTCTAGTCACTCTTTACTTACTTGTTCCCATCTACCTCAACCCTATCCTTTCAATTTTCTATCCTGTATCTGCCTGCCCCTTCCACTTTGTCCTCTGGAACTCCCATGCTATAATTAATGAACTCTTCATTTTAGACTTTTTCCCTTCCACGTTCTGTCTGTCCTTTAGTCCTGAGACCAGGCTCCCTGTGGAAGACACTGTATCTCTAGCTTTCCTTTCCAGTAACGGTTGTGTCTTCTCTCATGTTCCTTTATTTGTGTTCAAAATCCTTCTAAACCTATTCTTTTCTTCTAAATTTCCAGTCTGCTTCCTTTTACCTTCCATAAATACTCTTCAGTACAGTAACATTGCCCTGGTAGAGCTTGGGGAAAGAAGGAGTCCTGGTCTTCTGACTTCTAGATTTGAGAGGCAGGACACAGTTTCATATTTTCTTCAGGGAGAGGTTTCTAAATTGGGAGAAAGATTCTGAGAAGAAACTGACATGTACCTCAACTGTGTTCCAATCCCTCACTTACTACTCCAAAGACTTTGAGGAATCACCCCTTCAGTGAGATCTGGGACTCTTTCTTTGCTGAGCTACTATACTCCGAGAGGGAGAGGTCATTTACTCTGATATTGTCTGGTATATTTTCATCAGCATATCTTCTCAGATTTCTATTTCCTATCAGCTTGGATATGTGTAACTGGTATTTGGTCGGAAGGAAATCAAGCCTTGGATATATAACTTTGGGTCCTCCTTCCCCATGGGATAGAAATAGAAATAGAGATCAAGAGCATAGTTGGAACCTAAGAATTATTTTCCCTAGACCTGCAGTGTTTAAATGGGAACAGAAAGATATAATTTTAGTTCGACACCTTTTCTCTGAGGAGAGCAGAGCAGAGTGGTGCCAGTCTCTGGCACCAGTCTCCTGATTCTCCTCCCAGTAAGAACCAAAATCTCCCTTCGGTAAGGGTGGGCAGAAGAGACTCTAGAGGTATCTGTTCATGCTTTCCTCTAAGCCACATATAAATAGACATGGACACATAAAACTTACACGGGCAACACACACATAGGTGTACTGCTAAATGTTTGATAACTAACTTTCCCCCCAAAAAATGTACATGACAAACTTCTAAGTTTAATCTGCATTTTTAACATTTTCTTAAGTCTAGAGAATCAACACAATAATAAATCAAGACCTGATTTGGAGTGTGCTGATTTTCAAGGTATATAAAATACACTAAAAAGTTAACATTTGGCTCTCTCCGGCTCCCCCCTCCATACAATACACTCATACATGTGTATATATGTAAGTACATGCATCCATATATTTATGTCTTCTATAGACTTATTTGCATCCATGATATCTTCCCAATAGAAGCTCCTTGAGGATAGGAACTGTTTCCCTTTTGTTTTTTCTGTTTCCTGTTTCTAGAACTGCAGGTGTTTAATAAATACTTGTTCAATTTTTTGATTGGGAAACAGAATAGGTATTCTCTGAAAACAGAGACTCTTTGCAGAAAGAGACAGAACAGTTACCTTCCATTTCAGCTTGTTAGCCCAGCAAGTGAGCATTGGGGAATTGTAAAAATTAATAAATGTACTGAGCCCTCTAGCACCTCAACATGCTTTTAAGATATTGACAGGAAAAGGAGAATGAGCAGTATCCTTGGAAACGTCAGATTTGGCCAGCCAAAAAACACCTCCCAAGTGGCTAAATAATGGTGCTGAGTGGCTTTATAAACTCTGGTCCTCTTGCCTGACTATTTGGTTAAGATTCTTTTAGAGTGGAAAAGAATACAATGCACATTTTTTCAAGTAAGTGAAGAAATCCCTCATAACAGATAGATGAAAAGCTAAATTAGGACCGGAGCCCACAAATCATATGGGCAGTGGTTTGGTCTAATCATGAAACATGCTGTGGTTCTACCCAACTTTGAGAAAGTTAACTTTCAAGGTCAGGAATGAGAGAACATTCTGGCTACTTTATTTTATGTTACAGACACAAGATTAGGTTTCTTTCTTTTCTTTTTTACTTCTCCTAACATTTGGCTGATTGATGGAAGGTAAAGGAAAGTAATAAACCTTTATTCACAGAACTGCAGAACTCGGAGGCACACACCTCCTTCCCTCTCTGGAGATGGATGTGCTTATTGCTATTATGAAATATACAGCAAGATATTTTCCCCAGGAATCCCTCAGGTATTCATCTAAATCTTGAGTACTTCTTGATAAAGATATCACCCTCTAGATAGAAACTGTCACTAAAACAAGCAGTCCTCTCATACACAGAACTGTTTCTTTCTCAGAGAGATTAACAGTTAATAATTAAAACTCGAAGGCTCTTTTCTTCATAGCATGACTTCATGTCATCAGAAAGTAAACATTCTAGATTTTCCAGAATAAAGATTTTTTTAAAAGAAAAAATATTCGTTCTCCAAAATATCTCATACTTCAAGCAGGAAAGACCTTGAACTTTGTTAGAATCCTTGGAGTTATGTCCCAGATCTCTTTCCTAGCTATTGTGACTCCATTTCTTTCTCTGCCAAATGAGGACCATGATGATTGCAGTCTCATAGGATTGCTGTGATGATGGAACAAGACAATGTAAGTCTAACATAAGGGAACACTACTGAGCTCAAGGAGCTGGTGTATTCTTCATTCTCACTTTGGGGCCCCTAGGCTGGAGCACAACAGAGTGCCTTAGCTCCTTCCAGGTATGGCCTCTGATGGTCTAGTTTATAGGGTAGAGCAACATCAGCAGCTAGAACTGGAAAATACAGAATCATGAATAATGACCAGAGTAAAGATGAAGACATGTGGTCCAGTGAGTGTGGAGATAAGTAGCCAACTTTCTCTCCAGTTCCCCCCATTCCTGGAAGTCTTGGAGTAACACTATGACATCTGTAGATTGCACTGAGTCACCATGGCCCTAGAGTCCTTGCAAGCTTCCAACAGAGCTCCCTGAGTTTATAGGTTCCTATATAAGCCTATGGAATCTCTTCCATATGTAAACCATAAAACTCCATAATGATTCACTAATATTTTTCCCCAAATCAACTCCTATTTCTACAGCATTTTAAGATTTACAAATTCTTCTTTACTACAAGCCTGTGAGGTAGAGAGAGTAGTAAACTGGTCAATTTTGTCTGTACTCAAGGCAGGCTGATAAAATACTCTTTGTAGCCAGATCTGTTCATTGAATTTCATATTTAATTTTATTTATAACCATATAGTTTACTCTTAGTAGTGAAGAGTAGGTGTAAAATCAAATGACTTCCTTATTGAGAAGACTGAAGACATCTGATACAAATTCACTTAATTTTATTCTTTAATTCTTCAACTTCTCACCCAACCCTCCTTCTGTCTGGGCCCATAGGATTTAGTGGCATTCCTCCTTTCCCAGGTTAACTCCCTTGACCTAGATATTCCAGATAGCATGCCCTCTTGTCAGCTCATCATCAATCATCCCTTCTCTCATATATCTTCGACATATCTGTGTCTATTCTGTCATTCTTTCAGCCTACAAGCTTGCTTAAGACTTTGATATGCTAAAACATAAGAGAGGGGATGGCCTTGCCACCATACCCTCAAGCTATCTCTGCTAACCTTCTAGAAAGAATAGTCTACAATTTCTACCTACACATCTTCATGAATTCCCTATCTAAAATCTACCATTTGGCTTCTGTCCCCATTGTCCATTGGAGCAGCTCTTTCCAAGTACATTAAGGAACTTCTTATAAACATGACTATTGTTTTCTGTCTGTCTCTTTCTTGATCCTCTATAGCACTGTGGATCACACAACCTTATTTTGGATATCTTTTCCTCCCTCCTCACAGGGGACACTGTGCTTACGTGGTTCTCCTATCATATTTCTGACTATTCATCTCGCCTTTGCTGTCTTTTCATTTTCTTTCCACTCCATAAGTGTAGGTACCTCCGAGGGGTCTAACTTTGATCTTCTGCCTTTATTGTTGGAATCAGTGACTTTAGTGACATGTCTAAATGAATAGGTGTAGAACAGATTCAGCGCAAGACAAGGGCAGAAAATGCAAGCAACTGTTGCTATTAGAAAACCTGAAATTTAGGAAAACAGGTCAAATCATATCAATTGTCAGCTCCTCCATTACACCCTATACATATAGATTTAGCATTAATGCCGCTGTCTTCGCTGCCACCTCTACAACTGGTTTTATTACTCTTACACGGAATTTAACAAGCATTTGTTAAGTGCCTACTATGCATGCAGCATTGAACTAAACATGACTGCCTAAGAGCCTCCAGTACCTAATGGACTGGCAAAGGGTATTGGCACAAGGAGGAACATGAGATGCTCCACAGTGTGTATGACCTGACTAGCAGAGGTCTTCCACCTGTGCCATTCCACTACCTATAACTTCAAAGCTTTGTTGTTCGGTCATTTTTCAGTCATGTCCAACTCTTTGTGACTCCATTTGGGGTTTTCTTCATGAAGATACTGGAGTAGTTTGCCATGTCCTTCTCCAGCTCATTTTACAGATGAGGAAACTGAGGCATGCAGGGTTAAGTGACTTGTCCAGGGTCACACAGCTAGTTAAGTGTCTGGGGTCAGATTTGAAGTCATGCAAATGAATGCTCCTGTCTCCAGACCCAGCCTCCAGGTATAACATTTTTTTTAAAATCCTGATGATTTAGAGATCTAGTCACATGCATTTTACGCATGGGAATTTGTTTTTCTGTATGATGTAACAATGAGGTCAGCATTGTCTCTTCTAACTCTACAATTCTGTGTCACTTTGATTCTGTGAGGGATGGAGGAAATAGAGTTCAAGCTGGGATGCCAACAAGCCGGGCTATGTTAACACCAACATTCTTTTAGAGCATCTAAATCCAAAGGGCTGAGGTGAGAGAAATAGAAACGCAAACTAGAATGTGAACATAGGAGTGGGAAGGAAGAAACAAGCAGTCAGGGGAATTAACCATTTGTCTGACTTAGCTTGAGTCTTTTATGGTACCTGCTTGTGTTTAATACTTTTAGACTAAATTGATGTGCCTGTGTAATACTTGACAAGATCTTCCAGACTTTGTCCTCACCCAGCTGCAACACTGAGGCTTATTCCAACCCATCCATTCTCCCCTCCCCAGAGATGTCTACCAGTGACTATTGGTGATTTCTCTTTTTCCCTTATTTCACATATGCAATCAGCTGTTAAGTTTTACTGATTCTCATGTCCTCAATATTACTTGCATTTTTCACCTGGTAGCTAAGTGAGTTCAGAGAGCACTGGTTCTGAGTCAAGAAGACTGAAGTTCAAATCCATCCTCAGACCTAGATATGTGACCTTGGGCATGCCACTTAAACTCTACATGTGTCAGTTTGCTCCTCTGCAAGATGGAGACAATAATAGCATCTACCTGACAAAGTTGCTATAAGGGAACCAATGGGTTAGCATATACAATAAAGAGTATCACAAAGTGCTATATAAATGCTAGTTATTATTAAGCTTTAGAGACTACCTTCCAGACACATTAAACTACTCTCTGTCTCTCATTCTAATCTTGTACTTTCCCATCTTTATGCTTTTGTTAATGAATTCTCTCCTAAATGAAAGGAATACCACCCAATTCCATATATTTTATTAAAGTTCCTCCTTTCCTTCAAGACTCAACTCATGTAACCTCTGACTCTTCTCCCCCTCCAAGAGAGATGCTGATTTCTTCCTCTTCAAAATTTTCATTGCACTTTGTCCAGACCCAACTTTTACACTTATCTTACTCTCACATGCGTCATATGCATTCACATACTTCTTTTTCTGTTCCATAAAATTAAAGTAATTGAGAAAAGAGAATGTTTGGGTTTTGTTCTGCTATCACCAGTGTCTTGCATATAGTAATGACTTAATCAGTATTTGCTGAGAGGAACCAAATTGAAGGAAAGCTTTGTGTTGTATCTTTCCTTGATCCTTAGTACCTAGCACCGTGGATTGTGTATAGAAGTTACTAATACATGTTTATTGAGTGAAAGCCTGAATAAATCAAGCCACATAAATTTTCATGTCTTTTAAAATAATAGAAATTATTGATCTTGACTAAGACTGTGATGATTAAAAAGGTTCAAGAGAAGTAGTTTTTGGGTAATTTAATCATTTTCTTAATAAGGCCAGCACATTGTTTATAAAAGGATGGTCCCTTGGTAGTCTGCCTTAGAACAAGGACAATTATGATGGTAGGCTGACAGTTTATATACCCTTCCGAAGAGTGTGTGTTTAATGAGAGACTGAAAGTGACATCATGTTAGCTTTGGACAGAGAAACAAACTCTATACTCAGACCATTCCCTGCCATGGGCATTCTAGATAAAAGGATCTGTCTCCACCTAAGCTGGAGTAGAACAGATTCCCCACAAATCGAATGACCTATACTTAGTCCTCATACTTTTTGACCTCTCTAAAGTCTTTGACACTGAATTTCCTTTTTTATTAAACACTTGCTCCTCTATAGATTAAATTTATTGTAATGTTGGGTGGCGTCTGATCAATATCAGAAGAGTTAATTCAATCTATTTTCAGTAATGGCCTTTAAGAGGTTGAACTTATAATCAGAACTCTGGAAAAAGAAGAGAACTCTTCATCCCCTCAAGACATTGGTTAAATAATTATTTCTCTCAATGCATTAAAAAAACCTCAATAGGATACTGTACATACAAAATTACAGGTCTGATGACCTATTCTTTCAGACAACAAACAAGAAGTTATCAAAATAACCTTAATTCTCTCATGAATATACTCATGAATACAGTATGGTAGTACTATGGTTGAATTCAAAGTGTAAATAAGGCATATAATGGTTTACATCTGTCTTTATATAACATTCAACCTTATCTGTTGGAAGAGAAAGACTCCATTTGCTGACCCACATTTAGAATCTAAGGAAGAAAGTAACTTCCTCTCCATTTGGACACTTGATCATTTTGTGACATTTTGGTGGCATTTGATGTGCATTAGAATTTGAAGTAGCATAAGGGATCCCTGGAGAGGCAGCTATGACAGAAATTAGTAAATTAAGAAAAAGAAACTTGATTGGCAATTCAGTCATTTGGCAAACCACTTAATTTCATTTGCTGCCAACTTTCAGACAAGAACCACATACATACACAACTACAGAAGACAGGATTACTGCCTAATATTTTTCAAAGTGCTTAAGTATTGCCACTTATCAGTGATTGCCTGTTTGCATATTTGTAATGAAACAAACAAAATGCAACTTACTGGCAGTATATTTAGGATTTTTCAAAACAAATTAGATATTTATTCCTCCAATGATTAATTATATCATTCTTCCTAGTCAGAGCAAATTCAATTAAAACAATTATACATCTGTAGTCAAAATTTATATTAATGACTGAGTTATTAACATATGGTATGAATAAAATTTCCCATAAAATAAGTTTTTATTATTATAAACATTGCCCTATATTTCTCATTCACTTTGCAGCTTAATTCTTTGAGAAAAACATCTACAATTGGTGTCTTCACTTCCTCTCTTCTAAACTCCTTGCAATCTGACTTCCTCCCTAATCATTTGACTTAAACTGTTTCCATAGTCATCAATCATCTCTTAGTTGACAAATCAAATGGATTTTACTCAGTCCTCATACTTTTTGACTTCTCTACAGCCTTTGACACTGAACTTCCTTTTCTATTAAACACTTGCTCCTCTATAGAGAATGGTGACTGTGTGAATGGAGAAAAGGTTAACATGAGAGATGCTACAAAGGTAGAAATGATAAGACTTGGCAACAGATTGAATCTGTATGTGACATGACACCACTCTTCCTCCTCCTAACTGTTTTTTCTGTCTCCTTTGCTGCCTCTTCATTCAAGTCACCAACTGTGGGTGTCTCCAAAGGCTCTGTGTGTTGCTTCCCCTTCTCTTTTCCCTCTTTCCTGTCCCATTTAATGATCTTATCAATTCCTAAGAAATAAATTACCATCTAATATGGAAGATTCTCAGATTTATATATCCAGCCTTAACCTCTCTCCTGAGCTTCAGTCTCAGTTGAGCACTGTTTCTAAGATATCTTGAACTGAATGTCTCATAGGAACCTCAAATTAACATGTCCATCAAAATTTCTCCTCTTCTGAAATTCTCAATTACTGTTATAAAGGTAACATCATCTTACCAGTCATCCAGACTCAAAAGTTCAGTTCCATGGGGGAGGAGCCAAGATGACGGAGTAGAAAGATTCACATATGTTAGCTCCTAACCCACAGCCCATAAAATACCTATAAAGAAGAACTCCCAACAAATTCTGGAGCAGTGGAAGCCATAAAACAATGGAGTGGAGGAGATTTCTGTTCCAGAGAGACCTGAAAAACTGACACCAAAGGTCTGTTGTGCACCAGGACAGGAGCAGAGCCTAGCCTTGCCTTGACCGCGCAGCACCAAGAGGAGCAGATCCGAGCAGGCTTCAGGAACAGAATCTCCAGTTGCCACAAAGGTCCCTCCACCCACAGGCACAAAGGTTAGTGAGAGAAACTTTATGGCTGGACAAGAGGGGAGCAGGGTGTCTCCATAACTCAGGCCCCCTCGGGAGGCAGCAGCAGAGGTGGCAGTGGACAGGAGCTCCCAAAGCAGACAGGAGCTCTGATCCATTATTGAAGGTCTCCGCATAAACCCTCTGAGGGAACTGAGCTCCTTGTGACAACCCTGCCCCCACTGAAAGCTGAACTTAATCTCACACTATATAGCACCCCTGCCCCCACTGAAAGCCCTGAGGCTGGGAAGCAGCATTTGAATCTCAGACCCCAAGCACTAGTGAGGTGGGGGTGGAGAGGAATCTCATAAGTCAAGTAACTGGCTGGGAAAATGCCCAGAAAAGGGGAAAAAAAATAAGACCTTAGAAGGTTACTTTCTTGGTGAACAGATATCTCCTCCCATCCTTTCAGATGAGGAAGAACAATACTTACCATCAGGGAAAGACATAGAAGTCAAGGCTTCTATATCCCAAACTTCCAAAATAAATGTTCAGTGGGCTCAGGCCATGGAAGAGCTCAAAAAGATTTTGAAAATCAAGTTAGACAGGTGGAGGAAAAACTGGGAAGAGAAATGAGAGAGATGAAAGAAAAGCATGAAAAGCAGGTCAACACCTTGCTAAAAGAGACCCCAAAAAATGCTGAAGAAAATAACACCTTGAAAAATAGGCTCACTCAATTGGCAAAAGAGGTTCAAAAAGCCAATGAGGACAAGAACGCTTTCAAAAGCAGAATTAGCCAAATGGAAAAGGAGGTTCAAAAGCTCACTGAAGAAAATAGTTCTTTCAAAATTAGAATGGAACAGATGGAGGCTAATGACTTTCTGAGAAACCAAGAAATCACAAAACAAAACCAAAAGAATGAAAAAATGGAAGATAATGTGAAATATCTCATTGGAAAAATAACTGACCTGGAAAAGAGATCCAGGAGAGACAATTTAAAAATTATGGGACTACCTGAAAGCCATGATCAAAAAAAGAACCTAGACATCATCTTTCATGAAATTATCAAGGAAAACTGCCCTGATATTCTAGAATCAGAGGGCAAAATAAGTATTTAAGGAATCCACTGATCACCACCTGAAAGAGATCCAAAAAGAGAAAAGTTCAGTGCCATGCTTGACTCGCATCTTGTACCTACTCCATATATTCGATCTGTTGCCAAGTCATGTCTTTTTTTTTTTTTATTTTCACTACATTTCTCATCTGCATCCTGTTCTGGCCACTCACATGGCAACCAACCTTTTGTGGGTCCTTAACACCACAAGTCTATACTGTTGCAATAGACTTCAAGGTAGTCTCCCTGTCTTAAGTCTCACACTATTCTTGTCTATTTTCTAGTCAGCTGATGAAGTGGTTTTCCTAAAGTTAGCCTCCCAACTCGATAAACTCTAGTGGCTCCCTATTATCTCCAAGTATCTTCCATTTAGTATTTAAAGTCTTTTACAACCTTTTCTGTCTTTCCTACCTTTCCAGTTTTCTTATACTTTACTCCCACACCATCCAGAAATACTTGCCTTCTTGCTATTTCTCACTCAGGGCACCCCATCTTCCCCCTCCATGACTTCTCACTAGCTATCTATTCCTTACAACTGAAATGTACTTCCTCCTCACCTCTCAGCTTTCCTGACTTCCCTAAAGAAATGCTACCTTTGCAGGAAACATTTCCTGGATCCCTGTTGCTGGTGTTTTCCCTCTTAGCTCATCTACCATGTAACATGTTGTCTCTGTCATTACGTTGCAAGTCAGCAAGGACCACATTGTTGACTTCCTATACACAGCTATCCTTCCACATCACAGGGTTTGGGGCATGGTGCCTCTGCGATCTGGAAAATACATGTACAATTTTTTGTCACTCCCTTCATACCAGAGAAGTCTGATTTTTCTTTTTCTTTTATGAAGTGTTTACAATACCTTATTTTAAACTTTGAGTTAAGTATTTGGTCATAGGCTCTGGCCCTCACATGTGGTCTGCAGCTTCTGCAAAACTCCCCCAAAATTCCTATTTTAATATCTTATGCTGAGCTGCATAACTGTGATGGGGAAAGTTGCCATGTAGAAGGGATAACTACACCTAGTGCTTAGCACAGTGTCTAAAAACATAGTGAATTTAATAAATGTTTCTTGATTGACTGACTAATTGCTTTATATTGTTAAAAATATCATTCAAAATTAACATTCTTGCCACTGTCACCTTTATATTAAAAAAAAAATTAAGTCCAACAACTGAACGTGCAACAATAATCGCCAGATTAGTAGCCTGTTTATTTTGGCAAGAGGCAGCATGGTGTAGTGCATAGAGAGCTGGCCTCGAATCCAAGACCTGACTTAGAGTATCATCTCTGAAATACTCTGGTTGTATGATTGTGGGCAAGTCACTTCTCAGCATACTGGTTAACTCTCTGACTCCTAGGTGCAGAGAAGCTGTTAATCTCCATTAGTAGAGGAAGCTTCTTGACCTGGGATTTCCTTATGCAAATGAAATCACATGTTTATAGTATCACATTTATAATTCTTCTAATTGTTTTAATGATTATTTTTTTCTCAATGAAAAAATGTAACTGTTCTCACTCAGACCTGTTAGTGTATCAAGGGGATATTTAAAATGCAACAATCAACCCTGGATAGAAAATGTAAATATAAACATTAATTTTTTTTTAAAGTTTACACCTTTCCAATTAATGAGCACTTTTCTCTCATTCTTACTACCCTCTCCCATGAAAAAAGAAAAAACAAAATTCTTGTATTAAATATGCAGAGTTAAACAAAACAAATTCCTGCATTGGCCATGTTAAAAATGTATATCTCATTCTAAATTTTGAATCTATAACTTCTGTCAAAGTAGCACGTTTCATTATTGATCCTTAGGAATTTTGTTTGATTATTATATAAATCAGAGTTCTTAAGTCTTTCAGAGTTTTTTGTCTTCACAATATTGTTATTAAAATATAAATTTTTCTGCTGCTTCTGACTACTATGAAACTGCCCCCTTTTTTCATTTCTTAGAGCACATTACTATTCCATTATTTTGATATGCGAAATTTTGTTCAGCCATTCCTCAACTGATGGGCACCCTCTTAGTTTCCAGTTTTTGGCTATCATGAAATCATACATACATACACATAAGTATTTTTTTTTCTTTCCTGGATCCCTTTGAGATATAGGACTAATAGTGTTATTGCTGGGTCAAAGGGTGTGCACAGTTTAAAAAACTCAGTTTAAAAAAAAATAGAGAAAGATCTATGCCTGGAGAATTAAATTGAAACAACAAAAAAAATCAAATTGTCTCTTTAAATTAAATGCACTACAAGTCAGTCCCTAAGAAGTACAGAAACTTATTAGCTAAGCTAGTAACATGATCTATTATTTTTCTAATTCTTACTAGCCAACTGGTTGCCTTTGCACATTAAAAAATATGTGAACATCCCATGTATAGTAACTAGTCTATGAGGATGAGTCTTATTCAGGCAACTACCTGACTTGAATGGAGTGAAATGAACCACATATTCAATTTTTAACAAAAAATTAACAACACAAAAACAACAAAAGGTTTACTAAACCACAGTCAAGAAAGGATATTCAACAAGAATATTAGAGAACTGGGGTAAATACAACACTCTGAATATTCATACAGGAGTATGTCTGGTTAGCAGGGAAGGGGGTGGCAATTCACATGGTCTTGGGTCTTTAAGTCTGAAGGGCCATGACTAATGTGAGTGAACCTTTTTATGCTTTAGATAATGAAGAGTAAATGCAGGATGTGCAAACTTGGGATATCCAACCCAAATATTTGCACGGACTATCTGTGCCCAACCTGTGGTAGAGCATTCCAAGCTCATGTTGGTCTGATCAGCCACAGTCAGACACACTGAAATTTCACTTTACAATGGTGATGCCATTTTGGTCCTCTTCAAAGATGAAGGACAACAACCAAGGCCCTTTAGAGGAGGTGTAACTTCAAGCTTAGCCCCTGGGCCAATAAAGCCCCAGAGACACAGTCCCTTTGTCATCTTTCAGGGATACAGTGGGCTAATCTACTGGATGTGTGTGTACACACGTGTATGCGTGGAGCAACCATGATACATAATGGTCCTATCATGTGATCCATTTGTATACACTCTTGTTCTATCTCTTTCCTTTTCCCTTTATTAAATAGGCACTAAGCAAATGTTTGCTGCTGTTGCTAGTCCACTAAGTCAATATTTCCAAGGCTCAGTCTGTTTACACAGGAGACAGTTTCTGCATAGTGGCCACATCTTCTATGTTGGTATGGGTTTGCCTATGCTGCACTTAGATTTACTGAGCATTTATTCAAAGGAGCAATTACAGAATACACGAAGACTATCTCTTTCTGTCTGGGTTGAATAGCAAAAGAGACCACAACTCCTCTAAGGAAAAAAATGACAGACTCTTTAGTTAGGGAAGCGTTGCATTTAGCTGCCAGCAAAAACATCCAATGTATAACAGTTGTCTCGCCTAGAAAGATGAAAGAAATCACTTTTAGATTTTTTTGTACTGCATAATATCTCAGAATAGGGCAGACAAATCATTGTACCTTGTTTTTCATGGAAAGAGTCTTTAGATAAATTCTAAAATCATTAGATTTAATATACCCCACAAATTTCTCAGGGCTTTTGATATTACTTTGATATTTTAAAGCTGGAGGGAGAAAAAAAAGGAAAGAATGCAATTTAAGAAGTTTCTGACAGTTACCAGAGATAATGTATATAAAGTATTTTGCAAACCTTACAGTAGTATATACATATCAGCTGTCATCATCATCATCATCATTATCATCATCATCATCATCATCATCATCATCATCATATCTTGGTTTCCAAGCATCATTAAGATTTCTCAGACTAAGAGACAAAGATGGTGGAGTACAGGGAGTTCAACTGAACTCTCCCAACATTTCTCTCGAAACAATTTTAAAAATAACTCCTCAAATCACATTTTGGAGTGGCAGAGTCTAAAAAAGATTCAGGGTAAAATATTTTTCTAGTTTAAGACAACTTAAGAGGTCAGAATAGAGATCTGTGATGCCAGGGTGGGAGCCAGCCTAGAGCTTGGCAGTAGCCCCAGTGGTAGACTGTATGAGCAACAGTTTCAGGAGCTCTCAAAATAGAAGTAGTAAGGGGGTCTGACAACTGGTCAGAAAAAGATGAGGGGATCTTTTGTTGTCACTGGGTGCATCCGGTGCTGATTAGCAGCTCTACTACCCATAGCAGTTCTTGATCACAGTTCTAGGATGGAGAATAACACTTCTATTCAGTCACAAGCACTGATCACAGTTCGAGGGCCATGAGGAACACTAGCATTTGCAGCTATAGAGGGGCAGAGACCTGCTCTGGGTAAAGACCAGATCATAGACCAGGAAAGCAGTGACCATACCTCTCCCCAGATCACAATATCTTGGAGGTGTGGAATACTTTCACCCCCAGAACTAGTTCTGAAAACAGCAGCACAAAAAAGCCTGAAGCTCAGGACAGTGCCTTCCACCTCAAGGTAAGCAGAGCCCAACTTTAACATAAAGTTCAAAGTCAAGAAATAAACTAGAAAGAAGAGCAAACAATTAAAAAAAGAACTTAACCATAAAAAGCTACTATGGTAGCAAGGAAGACCAAAACATAAACTCAGAAGAAAACAACAATGTGAAGCACGGCCTCAAAGAAAGATACTAATTGGACCAAATAAGAATTCCTGGGGAAAGAAAGAGATGAGTTGTAGAGCAAAAATTGGGAAAAGAAATGAGAGCAATGCAAGAAAATTATGAAAAGAGAATTAGCAGGCTGGTAAAAAAGGCACAACAAGTCACCGAAGAAAAGAATTCGTTAAATGGAAGAAATGGTCAAATGAGAAAAGGGTTTCTAAAGCTTGGTGAAAAAAATAATTCCTTAAAAATTAGATTTGGGTAAGTGGAAGCTAATGACTCCATGAGAGATCAAGAAACAATAAAACAAAGTTAAAAGAATGAAAAAAGAAAGACAATATTAAATATCTCATTGGAAAAACAACTGACATGGAAAATAAATTGAGGAGAGACAATTTAAGAATTTTTGAACTACTTGAAAGCCATGATCAAAAAAACAGCCTAGACATTATGTTTCAAAAAGTTATAAAGGAAAACTCCTTAATCTCTTAGATCCAGAAGGTAAAATAGAAATTGAAAGAATTCACAAAACACCTCCTTAAAGAGATCCCAAAATGAAAACTCCCAGGAATATTATAGTCAAATCCCAAAGCTTCCATGTTAAGGATAAAATACTTTAAAGAGCTAGAAAGAAATAATTCAATTATAATAGAGCCACTATCAGGTTTTACAAGATATCACAGTTACTTACCACTGTTAAAGAGTGGAAGGCTTGGAATATTATATTCTGGAAGGTAAAGGAGCTAGGATTATGATCAAGAATATCCTATCCAGCAAAACTAAATATAATCCTTCAGGGGAAAATAATTGGTATTTAATGAAATAGAGGATTCTCAAGCATTGTTAATGAAAAGACTGGAACTGAATAGAAAATTTGACATTTACACACAAGACTCAAGGGAAACATGAAAAGTTAAACATGAAAGAGTAATCATAAGAGACTCAATAAGTTAACCTGTTTCTTACATGGAAAGAGGATACATGTAACTCATAAGAACTTTATCATTATTAAGGCAGTTGGAAGGAGTATACATAGAGGGCACAGGTATAAGTCAATTACATTAGATGATCTCTAGAAAAAAAGAAAAGAAGGGGCGAGAAAGAGGAATGCACTGGGAGAACGGGAGAGGTAGAAAGGGGGAAATTTTCTCACATAAAAGCAGTGCACAAGGAAGAATTTGCATTTGTTGATTTTGAGCTATTTTGACAGTATCCAACTCTATGACCCCAGATGGCAAAGATAGTGGCTTGCCATTTCCTTCTCTAGTTCATTTTACAGATCAAGAAACTGAGGAAAATAGGTTAAGTGATTTGTCCAGGGTCACTCAGCTACTAAATGTCTGAAACTGGATTTAAACTCAGGTTTTCCTGACTCCAGGGCAGGTACTCTGTCCACTGTGCCACCTAGCTATCCTTTTTATAATGGAAAGGAAAATGGGAGAATAGTGGGCAAGCTCACTCTCATCATAAATAATTCAAAGAAGGAAGAACATATATATATGTGTGTGTGTGTGTGTGTGTGTGTATATATATATATATATACACTCAACTGGGTATAAAAATCCATCTTACCCAATGAGGAAACAGAAAAGGAAGGAAATAAGAGATGTAGGGTAGGAGGGAGATGATGAAAAGGAGACTGTATTAAGGGAGCAGTGGTCAGAAGCAAAACAAACTTTTGAAGAGAGGGAGACAGAGAGAGAAAGCTAAACAGAAGAAAACAGGATGGAGAGAAATAAGCAATTAATAATTACAACTGAGAAGTGAATGTGATGAGCTCACTCATAAAATGGAAGTGGATAGCAGAATGGATTAAAAACCAGAATCTAACAATATGTCATTTATAAGAGACATACTTGAAACAGAAGGATACATTCAGAGTTAAAATAAAAGGTTGGAGCAGAATTTATTTATATTTCAGCCTAAGTAAAAATAGCAGGAGAAAGCAATCGTGATCTCAGATAAAACAAAGGCAGAAATATATATAACTTAAAGAAACAGTCCGGGAAACTACATTTTGCTGAAAGGTACCATAGACAATGAAAGCCCTCATTTTTCATATATGCAGGGAACTAGGTCAAATTTATAAAAAATAAAAGCCATTCTCCAATTGATAAAGAGTCAAAAGGTATGAATACACAGTATTCAGAAGAAGTTAAAGTTATCTATAATCATATAAAAAATGCTCTGAATCACTACTGATTAATGAAATGCTAATGATACAAGTCTGGGGCACTATTTTACAACTATCAGAAATAACAAATTCTAAGAGGGATGAGGAAAACAGGAACACTACTAAACTGTTGTTGAAGTTGTGAACTGGTCCAATCATTCTGGAAAACAATTTGGAATTATGCCCAAAGAGCTATAAAACTTTGCATAACAAATTCTAAGAGGGATGAGGAAAACAGGAACACTACTAAACTGTTGTTGAAGTTGTGAACTGGTCCAATCATTCTGGAAAACAATTTGGAATTATGCCCAAAGAGCTATAAAACTTTGCATATCCTTTGACTCAGCAATACCACTTCTACATCTGTACCCTAAAGAGATCAAAGAAAAAGGCAAAGGACCTAGCAGTTCTTTTCGTGGTGGCAAAGAATTGAAGATTGAGGAGATGTCCATCAACTGGGGAATGGCTGAACAAGTTGTGGCATATGATTGTGATGGAGTACTATTGTGCTATAAGAAATGATGAAGTGACTGGTTTCAGAAAAAAATGCAAAGTGAAATGAAAAGAACTAAAATATTGTGCATAGAATAATAATGTTACAATGATGATCATCTGTGAAAGACTTGGCTACAATGATCAGTACAACAATCCAAGACAATTCCAAAGGACTCATAATAAAAAAAAAAAAATACTATCAGTCTCCAGAGAAAGAGAACTGATGAACTCTGAGTGCAAACTGAAGTATAATTTTTTGCTTTTTGTGATATGACAAATATGGAAATAAATTTTGCATGATTTCACATGTATAATTGATATCATTTTGCTTGCCTTCTCAGTGACTGGGGAGGGATCAGGAGGAGAGAGAGAATTTTGAACTCAAAATTTAAGAGGAAAAGAATGATAAAAATAAATAAATAAATAATAATATTGTTTAAAAAAAAGATTTCTCAGACTACTAATATTCTCAGTTGGATCTAATGGAGATGTCCTAGCTATTTGAATTGAACCTGGTTTGACCAAAGATATATTTTTTTAAACTAGTGGTCAAGTGCCACACCAGACTTTTGGCTCACATGGACAGGATCAGATTTGGGGATGGTAGCACCAGATCATTTTCTCATTGGCTTATTGTTATCATTTGAATTTTCTTCAGGAAAGTCTCCTAATATATTCACAATAAAGCTTATACCTCATTTTCTCCAACAAAAGGCAACAGGGATTATCAGACTCAATACAAACAGTCAAGGTGGTAGATATAAATTAGATGGAGAATTACATTTTTCCCCCATACTTCAGTTAGCAGAAGACACAGACCATTCCCAGGAGACCACAAACAGATGCAGAAAGCACATAAATAAACCAAATAGCCTTTCGTCTTCTCCCAACCCCAAAGGGTACTGAACTCTTTTCTCTTCAAAGTTCCAAACTTGGAAACTCTTGAACTTGTGGTTTACCCATTAAGGCAACTTCCAAGGTGGTTTTACCAGAAATCTTCCTTCTCTGGCTAGACATCCAGATTTCTGAATAATGGTGGCTAAGGCATTCTAAAGCTCCTATTCTCTCCACACAATTATCATTCACAAACATTGCTCATAAACTATTCTCTTGGGTTTCATGCACTTGCAATTAAAAATGCTGACCTTTGCATATGCTTCTTTTGCCAATTGCCATTAACTGCTCCTGGGAAGAGGGAGCAGGGCAGTGATAGCTACCTGTGTTTCACTCTAGAAAAGGTTCAAGGAAAAAGATGAAAAGAGAGACCTGGAAACATCAAGAGAGATAGAAAGAGACAGAGAAAGAGACAGTTAAAGAGAGACAGAAGTAACACTGGGCACATAGCTCACTTTTATAAAGGTGTTTAACATTATCCTTCTCTGATTGGTGAGTTCATTCCCGGAATCCCCATTCAAAGAAGCATTCATGCTAGCCAAACTCACACTTCAAGCACGACTCAGTCCATGACTCATTCCTTGGACTATTTCTTGACTTCCTATATTTTAACTTTTTAGCTTCTTTTTATGCTATCTTTCCCCATTAGAATGTAAGCACCTTGAAGGTAGGGATTCTTTTTTTCCTCCTATATTTTCAGAGCCTAGTACCATATCTGGCATAGTAAGTATTTGATAAATGTTCTATCTATCTATCTATCTATCTATCTATCTATCTATCTATCTATCTATCTGTCTATCATCTATCTATCTATCTATCTACTGTTAGGGCACAGTCCATTGTGAGAGGTCTCTAAAATCCTATAATCTTATCACGTTGATTGGGAAACTCATCAAGTTGATCAGGGACTCCCTTTATCAATTCTTTCCTTATGTGCTTAATATATTTTCACGTGTCTTCTTCTACCATTCAGAATAAATTCAAATAATGAACCACATTCTTAGTTCAAGAAAGAGCAACTTTTCCCAATTATAGTCTGTTTCCCACTTTCTTTGTAACAATTATCTGGGTGTAGGCTAACTTTCCCCCTCTTACCATACACTAGTACTGGGATTGCCTTTCTTTTTTCATTAGGCATAATCGTAAGGTTGGTCTTGGGATAGCATTACCCCTCATCCTTCACCAACACAAGTCCACAATGGCTCAGGTCCATCATTACCTAGCTTCTTGACACAATCTGAATATTTCTAGAATTGCCTGTATCATCTAGGATTGGCTTTACTCATTTTTCTTGGTACTAAATGCACCATTGAAAGACACTATGGGGGGGGCGGAGCCAAGATGGTGGAGTAGAAGGACGCATGTTTACGAGCTCCGAAACCAAAGCCCATAGAATTAATGTAAAAAGAGTCCCCCATAGCTTCTGGGTGAATACGAGGTGTGCAGAAGCAGAGTGGAAGAGATTTCCGTTCCAGGGAGCCCTGAAGACCTGTCCTCAGGGTCCGGCGTGCCCCGGAAAGTAAACCCGACCCCCAGCGCTGCCCTGGCCGAGGCCTCAGAGAAGCGGATCCGAGCAGGCTTCAGAGAGGACGCTCCAGCAGCCGGGAAAGCCCCTCCGCCCACAGAAGCAGGTCAGTGAGAGAGGCCGGGCTGAAGGAGAGGGGAAGCGGGGCATCTCCGTGACTCGGGCCCCCTCGGGAGGAAGCGGAGGCGGCGGGGACGGGGGCAGGAAGCGGCAGAGGCAGAGGCGTGGGCTGGGGCTCAGGCGGCAGCGGCCCAGGACTCAGGAATTCCCCAACGGCAGGCAGGATCTTCATTACGGAAGATTCCCGCATAAAACCTGACGGAGCTGAGCCTGGGAGACGGCCCTGCCCCCACCCTGCTCTGTTGCTGAAGGCTTCTGCTCGGGACCCCCAGGGGAGCTGAGATTGGGAGGCGGGCCCCCCACCCCACCCCCACCGGCTCCATTCTTGAGAGTCTCTGCATAAAGCCCCGCCCGAGGGATCAGTCTCGGAGGCAGCCCTGGCCCCACCCCAGCACCTGAACTAAAGCTCACTGATTGACAGCCAGCAGGAGGAAAGCCCATTTAAATCTCAGAGGCCAAGCACTAGCTGGGCTGATCGAGGCGGGGGGTGGAAAGGAATCTCAGAAGTCAAGTAACTGGCTGGGAAAATGCCTAGAAAAGGGAAGAAAAATAAGACTTTAGAGAGTTTTTTCCAACAAATGCAAATGATCCCGACCTTCGGATCTGACGAAGATGAGGACGTATTCCTGCCATCAGGGAAAGACGTGGAGGGCGGGGGCCTCAGTACCCCAGACACCCCAGGGGGGGTGGTGGGTGGGCTCAGGCCCTGGAAGAGCTCAAAAAGGATTTTGAAAAGCAAGTTAGACAGGTCGAGGAAAAACTGGGAAGAGAAATGTCAGAGATGCAACAAAAGTATGAAAAACAGGTCAATACCTTGGTAAAGGAGACCCAAAAAAATGCTGAGGAAATTAACACCTTGAAAAATAGGCTCACCCAATTGGCAAAGGAGGTTCAAAAAGCCAATGAGGAGAAGAATGCTTGCAAAAGCAGAATGAGCCAAATGGAAAAAGAGGCTCAAAAGCTCACTGAATTTAATAGTTCTCTCAAAATTAGAATGGAACAGATGGAGTCTAATGACTTTATGAGAAACCAAGAAATCACCAAACAAAATCAAAAGAACGAAAAAATGGAAGAGAATGTGAAATATCTCATGGGAAAAACAACTGACCTGGAAAATAGATCCAGGAGAGACAATTTAAAAATCATGGGACTACCTGAAACTCATGATCAAAAAAAGAGCCTAGACATCATCTTCCATGAAATTATCAAGGAAAACTGCCCTGACATTCTAGAACCAGAGGACAAAATAAGTATTGAAAGAATCCATCGATCACCACCTGAAAGAGATCCAAAAAGAGAAACTCCTAGGAACATTGTGGCCAAATTCCAGAACTCCCAGCTCAAGGAAAAAATCTTGCAAGCAGCTAGAAAGAAACAATTCCAGTACTGTGGAAATACAATCAGGATAACCCAAGATCTAGCAGCTTCTACATTAAGGGATCGAAGGGCGTGGAATAGGATATTCCAGAAGGCAAAGGAACTAGGACTCAAACCAAGAATCACCTACCCAGCTAAACTGAGTATAATACTTCAAGGGAAAATATGGTCTTTCAATGAAACAGAGGACTTTCAATCATTCTTAATGAAAAAACCAGAGCTGAAAAGAAAATTTGACTTTCAAACACAAGAATGAGAAGAAGCTTGAAAAAGTAAACAGCAAAGAGAAGTCTTAAGGGACTTACCATGAGTGAACTGTTTACATTCCTACATGGAAAGACAATATTTCTAACTCTTAAAACTTTTCAGTATCTGGGTAGTTGGTGGGACCACACATACACATGTACACGCATGCACACACATACACACATGCACACACATACAGAGATAGAGAGCACAGATTGAACTGAATAGGATGGGACCATACCTTAAAAGAAACTAGGGTAAATGGTGAGAGAGAAATGTAGGGGGAGGGAAAGGGAAGGGGGTAACTATATGTCATTTAAGAGGCAGGTAGGAGTTTTTATTAGTGGAGGGAAAAAGAGGAGAGCTGAGAAAAAAAAAAACAAAAAACAAGAAGTTTACCCTCATCACATTTGACTAAACGAAGGAGTGAAATGCACACTCATTTTGGTATGAAAACCTATCTTACAGTATAAGAAAGTGGGGGAGAAAGAGATATTGCAAGGGGGGGGATGATGGAAGGGAGGGCAAAGGGAGGAGGGAGCAATTTGAAGTCAACACTTGGGGAGGGACAGGATCAAAAGACAGAAGAGAAACAATGAGGGGCAGGTTAGGAGGGATGGTAATCCAGTTAGTCTTGCACAACGCGACTATCAGGGAGGTCATTGGCAAAACTACACAGATATGGCCTATATTGAATTGCCTGCTGTCCCAAGGGGAATGGGTGGGGAGGGAGGGATGAGGAGAATTTGGAACTCAAAATTTTAGGAACAACTGTTTAGTATTGTTGTTGCAACTGGGAAAGAAGACATACAGTTAAGGAGGAATAGAAAGTCATCTGGCCCTACAGGAGAAAAGAGAAGATGGAGACAAGAGAAGGGAGAGATGACAGAAGAGAGGGCAGATTGGAGATAGGGAAAATTGGATTGCATGGGGTATTGGGGTGGGGGGAGGGGATAAAAGGGGAGAAAATTTGGAACCCAAAAATTTGTGAAAATGAATGTAAAAAATTTAAATAAAAAAATAAATAAATAAATAAATAAATAAATAGATGAATAAATGAATGAATGAATAAATAAATAAATAAATAAGTAAGTAAATAAATAAATAAAGCGAAAGACACTATGGTGTAATTGCCCATTTTAACCATATTGACTATTTATTCCCTCCATTTTCAAGATTTAAATTAAAGGAAAGGAAAGGAAAGGAAAGGAAAGGAAAGGAAAGGAAAGGAAAGGAAAGGAAAGGAAAGGAAAGGAAAGGAAAGGAAAGGAAAGGAAAGGAAAGGAAAGGAAAGGAAAGGAAAGGAAAGGAAAGGAAAGGAAAGGAAAGGAAAGGAAAAAAGAAATTAAGTGAAAAATAGCATACTTCAATCTGTATTTAAACAATACCAGTTCCTTCTTTGGGGGCAGATAGTATGCTTCATCATTACTTCTTTGGAATTGTATTAGAACCTTGTATTGCTGAGAATAGCTTAGTCATTCACAGTTCTTCATTATAAATGAATAAATTTCTATTACCCATGGAATTAATAAATTGCTGTTTCTTTGTAGAACATTCTCCTGGTTCAGCTCACTTCACTTTGTATCAATTCATGTAAGTCTTTCAGGTTTTTCTGAAGTTATCCTGCTTGTCATTTCTTATGGCACAATAATATTCCATCACATTAATTCCCCAATTGATGGATATCCTTTTGATTTCTAGTTCTTAACCATTACAAAGAGAGCAGCTATAAATGTTTTTGTACAAATATGTCCTTTTTTCTTTTCTTTTTTTAATGTCATTGGAATATAGACTGAGAAGTGTACTTGCTGGATCAAAAGGTATGCACAGTTGACTGCCCTTTGGGTATGTTCCCAAATTGCTTTCCAGAATGGTTGGATTAGTTCAGAACTCCACCAATAGCAAATTTGTGTCCTAGTTTTCCCATATCCCTTCTAATATAAGTACTGTAACAAGTACTCAGGGAATAGGCTCTTACATAAAGGAATACACAGAGAGACTCTTTCCCCAGAAAGTACTTATGGGTATTTATTTCCCTTTAAAAGATATCCTACTTATCAGGGCAAGTCTTAGGGTCTGCAGCTCTGGGCAAATATATTTTTGCTGGGCCTTTTCTAAATAAACAATCTGATTTCAAAATGTATTAGAAAATTCATGTGAAGTATTCTTATTTATCCATGAATATTTAAAACAATTAGCTTACAACATTCACCTTCCATAAGAATCATTGTGATTCAAAACACTGAAATGTAATGAGCTGAAATGACTGTGTAAATTTGGATTACTATTAAAATCCACTTGACCATTTGTTACAAACCCTAGCAGAATGCATGACCACTGATCATTTAAGGAAGAATTCCTCCACCAATCCTCTAGGCTATTCCAAATACCATTTATTAATACTGTCCCAAGTCCCTCAATATGCCATAAATATTCACAGCTTCATTTTCAAAAAATATTTCCAACACCATTCTATAGCTGATACTTGGAAGTTATAATATGTTAGACTGCCTGCTATCACTTCCCAATAATGCACATTCGAATAAAAACTAAAATGTTGCCCTTTCTGTAACAGTGTCAAGAAATAAAATAGTAAATAAAAACTTTATCATAGATCAGAACTGTTTCAATTTGTTTAGTATGAAAAAAAGATGCTTCATAGAAGGCAATGACATTCATGTCCATGAAATGATAAATTTTAAAAATAATTTTTGCTACATCTTACACCAAATTTAAACTGTTATTTTTAAAATATTATTTATTATGGTGGGAGTACAATAAACCAGAGAATGGAAAGTTGATACTATCTTTGTATTGCATAGTACCATGTTCAAAAAAACTTCTGATACAAGAACTATCTTTTTGGAAATTAAAATATTGATCACTTTATTAAATATAAAAAATGCATCAAAATCATAATTTAAGAAAAGGAAATTCAGTGGAGTTTACTTTGTAGTTGTTCAGATAGCTTTAAAATGATATTTGCACTACAGCTTTTTTCGCACTATTTTTTGCACTATTTTTAATAAGGGTTTAAACACAAACATGAAAATAGAAATTACAATATTCTTGTCTATATACAGACTATCCGGCCTCTAAAGTAATGTTGCATAACAGAAGAACCCATCCTATGCAATATGATAAGCTAGTGCAAATGTGTGTTTGGATGGCAATTGTCAATCTGTCCCATCTCTAGATGGGAAAGTGTTTAAATTTAAGTTCATTACAGTTAGTCATGACATTAAAGATTATGATGTATTTTAAAAACAACTTTGATGAGACAGAAGGAAGCATGGAATTATGCATTTGTCTTTTCTTTAACTTTTATGGCTTAAGAAGATATACAAGATTGTAATATGTAACAGAATTATTTCTTATCCCTCTGACACAATTTTGATTGTAAGAGATCTTGTTAGAATCCTAATCTTTGTTCAGGTATTTTTTTTCTGGTTGACATCTAAAAATAATAAACTTAAAACATAATAAAACCTAAGTTTTTAATCTCTATCCTTTCAGCAGTTACCTACAACATGAGCTCAAAGAGAAGATATTTCTTCTGTAATAAATCTATACTCTAAAAGTGCATTTTCCTTATGAAGTATATAAATATGAGAGGTGAATTGCCTCCTAATAACATGTAAGTTACAAGATATATTATTTGTTTTCAGATAAGTAAAAATAAGTAGGAAACTAATGTGTAATCTTGTCCAGGGGCAAGTGGAACAAAATGAATCTTTTATGGCATTAACTATTCATGTCCCCTTTCTCACTTTGTAGCTATCCAAAAGTTCACTTTGCCTAATATATCCTATGCATAAAAAAAAAAAGCTAAATCATCCTACTTTTAGCTTTTCCTTCTTTCTATCATTTCCACCAAGAGTCAGAGGAAAATAGATACAGTAGCCAAATTTCATGGTGACCCTAAGACCTTAACAAAAATCTCCTTGTTGCAGCATCCTTAACAGACTGAATTTTAGCCATAAGATATGAATTTGCAAACTTAAAAACCAGAGAGGGAGATGTGAGGACTCTTGGAAATATAGGACAAAAGGATCAAAATGTTTGAAAGATTAGTTTGATATTTTCCAATTCAACAAGCACTTTGATAGTGTCTATGATATTCAAGACACTGGGCTAGATGCTATGGATGAAAAGAGAAATAGGAAATAGTTCTCGTTTTCAAGAAGCTTTCACTCCACTGAAGGATTTAAATGTACACAAAGATGAATAAATATAAAGTATATATGCAATAAATTCACAAGATGGGGTGGTAACGAAGCACTAACAATGGTGGTGGGATGAGGTGGTGGGGGATCAGAAAAGACATAATGGAAGAGGTGGTACTTGAGCTCAGCAGTAAGGAAAGCCAAGGATTCTTAAAAAAGAGAGATAGAGAGTAAGTGAATTCCAGATACTGGGTAAGAGACATCATGTGTTCACTGTACAAGTTTTCATTTTGTATTCGTGTTCACTCTAGGGCTTAAGAAAAAAAGAAAGAGAAAAAAGAAAGAAAAACACACTAAACCTTTTTTCTTTGTTTAAAAGGGAAGGGACACCCTCATCATTTTACATATGAACAGTGAGCTCCTAAGATTGTGTCTATGACAACCACATAAATGAGAAAGCTATTTACTACAGATTTGCTTTGATTCTGGCTATCCTCTGGACTAGCTGCTTATGATTAAAGTATCCCCTTTATTGAACTACATATTAAAGTGATTTTCCTAAGAGCCTTGTTGAGGAAATGGTACCATTAACATTAGAATATGACTTGGATTCATTTAACAGAGAAAGGAAAACATCCAGGGCAGTGCTTACTGTAAAAAGAGGGAGGAAGGAGAAGCCTAATCTCATACCTGTGAACCAGGACCAAAGTTTTCTTTCCTCTCTTGCTGGTTACTGGCAGTTAATTCTAAACAGAAAAGTAAACCAGCTGTCCTACATGCAAAGCATTGTTTCCTATTATTTTAATCTTTAATGTGTGATATCAGAGCCTGGGTATCTTAAATCACTTCCGCAAGTGTCATGAAATTTTCAACCACAACAATAATTCACTTTAATTGAAAAGTTTTATGCTGTATATAACTTTTTGGGGTAAGACAGGATGTCATGAAAGCAAACAATAGTGTCATGGTTCCACAAAAACTGTAAATCACTATCCGAAGGCCCTTAGTATGGATTTATAGATGAAGAACAAATTAATAATTGTGTTGCTATGGCTCAATCAGTCTTAGCTGAGAGGACTCCTCTCTGTGTGCATGTAAATACATGTACACAATCTTTGTACATAGGCAGTAATTAACTATGCCCTTTTTCTTATCTTTTTTTATCTTATCGAAGAGAATAAAGTGATTTAATCTCCTCCTTTTCTCAACACTTCAAAGGATATTATTTCCTTGGTGTGAGTTCTTCCTATTCTAACACAAATTAAACCTTAGATGGTATGAATTGTCAAATCAAAAAAAAAAATTGGTGGCCAACATTTTGGTGGAGTCTCTCCAACTTTAGGTAGATGATCTAAGGTTGATGGACACATTTTTGCTTGTCCTCAAAGGTTTTCCAACTCAAATAAGATCTGTCAGAGTTTATGGTTTCCTAGAGTAATATTTGAGAACTCAAAGCTACCTTTACCCCACAATGAGATATTGGTGTAAGCTTCTCTTTAATGTCAATAAAATCATAGTAACACAGATTTAGACAGTAAAGGGATGTTATAGATATTTAGGGAAATAGGTCACCAGAAATAAAATGACTTGCTAAAAGGTCCTCTGAAAATAAATCTATATGACTTTTAGCATTAAATTCACTTGGGAATAGATACTTTGAAACTTTCTTTAACATTAGACATTTCCAAATTATTTGCTACATTCTAACTCCTAGAGTGATGGAAAGATAGAAGCATTTATTCCTAATTGGAAGTTGAGAAAAGAATATTTTTAGACACTATATAAAAATAAAAGTAAACTGTTACTGTAACAATTTCTACAGCACTCAAAAGATTTTCTCTTTCTGAGAAAAAGTCTTAGTTCATATAATATCATTCGAAGAGAACTCTGCTGACCCAGAATTAGATTCCCAAGTATTTTGATTTACTCTGCTGGCACAGCAAAGCCTATGGACTACTTGTAATTGCCTAGGAGTCCCAAAGATTATAGATCAATTACATAGACTGCCAGTCAAGCCAAGTAGTCAACCTGGGAAAAAGATGCAAAGTTTGGGATCTGGTTTTGTTAAAGGAAAACAGCTTATTGTTTGATTTGGAAGGGAGAAAAAAACCAGAACTAAATGGAAAATACTTAGTGAGCTACCTCATTTATATATGACAGCAGTAAGTTTTTAATAATGAGGACAAATGGGAGGAGAAGATGGGTGTTAAAGGACTTAAAATAAGAGTTTTGCCTAGTGAGCTAGATAAGCTGTTGGGAAACTGACCCCAAAGTAAATATGCAATCAATAGAATATTGATATTATATATTTATATATGCATATATGTTATATAGATATCATAGATATAGATATTATATATCCATATATATGTATATACATAATACTTTATTTTCTTCCTGTGTGTAAAAGAGCAAGCGTGGAGCTGCCCTCTCTCCCTCTGATTGACTCTGTTACTGTCTTAGCACTTGGCTATTTTGGAAATGACAAACTTTGGCCATTTGTGACTCAGCACTAAAGGACCCCGATGCCTTGGGCATGATAAAGCAGTCCCTTACTGGTCATGAGAAAGGAAAGGTCTATGACTTGGTAGCCCACTGAGAAGCGTGTGACTGTCTCTTTTCCTTTAACCATGCAGGTAGAATTACCCAATCCTGGAAATTCCCATGAGAGGAAGGAAGGGATGGTTCCTCCCCATTTCAGAGTATATTGTCTGCTCCTGACTGCTCCCACATAGCAGCTGGAGTAATATACTCAAGTAGGTGAGCTTGAAATCCTTTTCTATATGCTTTTTTCCTCGATCCTAAATCACTTAACGCTGATTTCAGGGTGGATTTGGGGCTGGGGTTGGAAGTGACCTTGTGAGTTCAAGAGGTCCAGACTTCTCAGTCAGTGCTGGCTTGAGCTTTGATTTTTTCATTTAAATTTTATTCTATTTTCAGATATTTATTGTCTTCCCCTCTATCTCCTAATCCACCCCAAATTAAGAAAGCAAGAAAAACCAACCCCCTGTTACAAACATGTATAATCAAGAAGAACAAATTTCCTCATTGTTGGATGTACTTTGGAAGGAGTCTGCCATACGATTAAGGAGGATCACCAGGGACAGGATGGGCCCAATCTTTGCCCTGGCTTTCCAGAAACTCTGGTAATGAAGGACAGTGCAGCACTGAAGTGAAGCACGAGATGCCTATTCAGCAATTCTAGAAAATGCTTTATACATTGATGGCTTTAAGTCTTGGCCTCCCTACCAAGTACATTGCTGCCTGATTAGGTTTTTTAAAAATATTTTCTTCTCACAATGAATACTTTTGAAAATCTTTTGTGTTGAGCATTTCTTTCATGCATATAAAAAAATGCTTATCCCATTTTTGATTTATAACGTACATTGAGTACTTGGTACTTCCACTTTGAGGAAACCTTAGAAATAAAACAAAACATAGCTTTAAGTAACTGTCCCCTAGAGTGCTGAGTTGGGAATATAACACGCCAGAGTGAGAAAAAGGAATCTGGTTCCTTTTCTAGGTGGTCAGGCTAACTCAAGACATAATGTAGTCACCAGTTTCAGAGTAGACAGGACCCTGAGTGAGGAAGAAGAGAATGCAGTACCCTAGCCCTTCTGGGTACAGCAGTGGTTTTTAATTATCAGAGAAATGTAAATTTTGTTTTCCTAACAGGAGAAAATATTTCAGAGTGAAACTGAACCTATAAATTTTCATAGAGTGATATTCAAAGTGAACAGACAACTACCTGGACTTGGAATCAGAGAGATGAGTTCAAATCCAGCCTTATATACTTACAAGCTGTGTGACCTGCAGTCAGTCACTTAACAACTGTTTACCTCAGTTTCCTCACTGTAAAATGGGGTTAACAATAGCATTTACTTTCCAGGCCTCTTGTGAGGATCAAAGAAGATAATGTGAAGTGCTTAGCACAGTGCCTGGTACATAGTGGGTACCATATAAATGAGAGTTATTATTATATTGTAAAATTTTAAAGAATTTTGATAAATGCATGCCAATATAATTAGTTTTTTTTGTAATCCTGTGTATTCATTTTATGTATTTAAACAATTATTTTGAGAAGAATATTCTGAGAATATTTTCAGGAAAATGAAATTCTGTGACCTTTAAAAAGGTTCAAGAGACACAGTTTTGGGGTAATTTAATCATTTTATTAATAAAGCCAGCAAGTTATTAATAAAAGGATGATCATTTGGCTATTTCTCTTAGATCAAAGACAATCATGGCTTCAATCTCAGTTTATATACACTTAGGTGTTCAGTGAGGGGCTGAGTGACATCATATTGAAAATATTTCTATACTCAAACCACTAATCCTTGGATTATGGGGACAAAAGAATCTGTCTTCACCCAAATTTGAGTAGAACATGTTGTGCTGCCCCACCTTAGATTAAATTCCTTGTAAGGCTGAATGGGTCTGACCAAGATGAGGAGAGTTAATTCAATCTCATTATCAGTAATGTCCTTCAAGAGAGAAAACTTTTTAAAATGGAAGGAAAGCTTTGAGTCTTCCCCAAGATATTGGTCATTAATAATCATATCCCACAATTCAGAGTTATTTTCTAATTCTAGTTGCTTGTCCCCCTTACCAACTATCTTATGCTGCCACTAAATCCCAGTCAATTTATTAATGGATCTATTCTTGTTATGCCATATTAAATATATTTAAATGCTTCCCCTAGTGAGTTTGCTGTTGGACTTTTAAAGATATATCAAACCATCCAAATGAATTTCCTTTTATTCACAATATTTTTACTGATGTATCTCAGATTCTAAGAAGGAATGCAATGTTCATTAGAAATGCTCAACAGAACAGATAATGGGGGGAAAACAGCCTAATAAGCTCTTTGGCTAGGGCTTGGTGAAGTCAAATGGGAAAGATCCAGAAATCCGATTTGTACAAACAGGGTATCCCACTTGGATACATTGATGAAGGGAACTAAGAGGATAACATATACGATGACCACAATAATAGAAATTATTATTATATAACAGAATTTAGATGAATACAATGATTAATCTTCATTTCAAAGGACTGACAATGAAGCATATTTCCCTTTTCTCAAGAAACAGGTGATAGAATGTGGTCACAAAACGTCATATATACTTTATGACATGGACATTGTGTTTGTGTTGTTTTATTATTTTTCTTTGTTATAAGGGCAAGTTCTATCAGGTTGCAGAAAAATGATGTTGTTAATAAAGAGTCAAGAGAACATTTAACACAAAGAGTAAATCTTCATCAATAGTATCCCCTAGATTCTACATACCCAAAGGCAAGGCACATCCTGCTCTGTGTAAGCCTCTCTTGTTTAAAAAGTAAAAGAAGTAGAATACATTTTTTCAAATGCCTTTAGCAATTAGAAAGAAAATAATAGAGGATCTAGCACAGCTCAAAAAGTATAAAACTTCTCAAGTGGAAGGATTAGTGGCTAAAAAGACCTCTGCTGAAATACTGAAGTTTTTGAACTCCTAAGCTCTAATAAAACTCATAAGCTGTGGTAAAGTTTTACTTGGTAAGCCAAGTTTCAGATGTCCAAGAAACGTCTGTATTCTAAGCCCAGGAAGTGAGTGTAGAAAATTACAAAAGTTTTACCTATGTTTCAAAATTGTCATCCACTATTCTCAGGCTCATCAGCTTTATGGTAGGGCTCTTTTTGTAGTAGCCAAAAACTGGATATGAAGAGGTTATCCTCTTTTTGGAGAATGATTAAACAAACTGTGGTATGTGGATGGAATGGAATAGTACTGTGCCAGAAGAAATTATGAAGTGAATGATTTAGGAGGAAATTGGGAAAACCTTTATGAATTGATGCAGGGCAAAGTAAGCAGAACTAGGAGAACATTCTATATACAATAACACCATCATTTCTTTGAAAATTTCTTTGAAAAACTTTAGAACTCTTGATCACACAATGAAAAATCATGAATCCAAAAGAATCAAGATGAATGACGAGACTCATTTTCTGACAGAGAGGTGATGAACTTAAAATGAAGAAAGAGACATATGTTTTCAGACATGGCTAATGTGGGAATTTATATTTTTATATTTTTGACACTTGGATTTGTTGTTTGTTCTTTATTTCCTCAAGGGGAGGGTGGGAGGTAATGATAATAATGTCTCATATTTCTATAGTGCTTTAATAAGATGGCGTGGCATCTCAAATTTTGAATTGGTTAAGTGACTGAACCCAAAGAGCAGCCATTAATGGTTCAATGTCAACTTGAAAGGTGGTCTCTAGTGGAATGACCTAAGTATCCTTGCGCTTTTCAACATTTCTCAAAAATAACTTGAATGATAATATAAATGGCATGCTTGTCAGTTTTACAAATGATAAAATGCTTGATACTGGTGCATTAGATGGTGTAGTCTGGATCCAAAAAAGGTATGATCAATGAACTGAATCCAATAAGGCAAAATTTAATTGGGTTAAATGAAAAATTCTACAATTGGGTTCAAAAATCAATTTCACAAAAACAGCAGGTAAGTGGAAAGGGATCAGGTCATCTAAAAAAGATACGGGGACTTCACTGAATAGGTGGATGGATTTAGCTTTTTATGTGAGTCAACCGTGTGAGAAGGAGTGCCAAAAAGGTGATGCTAATCTAGATTGCTGTAAGAGGGTCAGGTTCTTACTGAAGCCGGTAATGGTTTTGTTACACTCTGTACTTGTCATGCTATATCAGGAGTACACATTTTAGGAAGGCCAAGGCAAGCCTCAGTGTCCAGAAAAGAGTGACCAGATTGGGGGAAATGAATGGGGAACATTCCATATGAGGATAAGCTGAAGACCCTAGCTTGTTTAGCTTGAAGAAGATAAAACGTCATTGTTGTTTTGTCATTTTTAAGCTGTGTCCGACTCTTCCTGACCTCACCTGAGCTACTCTTGGCAAAGACCCTACAGTGGTTTGCCATTTCCTTCTCCAGCTCATTTTAGAGATGAGAAACCTGAGGCAAACAGAGTTAAATGACTTGCCCAGGATCATACAGCTAGTAAGTGTTTGAAGCCAGATTTGAAGATGAGTCTTGCTGATTCCAGGCCTGGCAGTCTATTCACTGTGCCACCTAGCTGCCCTTTGAGAAATCTTGGAGGGGATCGATATAACTGCAGTCTTTCAATATGAAGGGCAGCATTTACTTATGTAGAAGAGAAAACAGACTTGTTCTGCTTGTCCAGAACTAGCATCAATATAGATGGAAGCTGGAGAAAGACAGATTTTGACTTCATGTGGAGAAAAAATTTTTTCTCTTTTTTTTAAATATAAAAATGCTTTAATTGATATCATTAAAATTCCTGCAGTTGAATTTTCAAAGGCCCATTTCCCCTGAAAACTGTGTTTGGTAGTTTTAACACTATGTTTCATTTAAATGGTGGTTTCTTTCATATCCCAACAGCATCTAAGCAATAAGGAGTAATGCAACCTTAAGTATAGTTTATGTATAGATAAAATGTGGCATTTTCCTGCCAGTTTGGGTCATCAAGTAAAAACAGATGACCTGTGCCTTTAACTTAGCTCACTCGTGAAATTGTACTCAGAGTGTTGTCAAAGTAAACCAGTATACCCAAGTAGAAATATTCTTTAATCTAAATAAACACCTTTGACTCAGAATTTTTTTATCCTTCAGAACTGCTGCAGTTTGTTTTCTTTCTGCCTGGACTAGAATGAAGCAAGAATCATGTTTCACATACAGTAAAAGCATCTAACCTCTTCTTTGTGGGGAGCCTTTGTGGCAGTCTGATAAGGGTTATGGTACCCTTTTTAGAATAATTTTTTAAATGCATACTATTAAATACATAGAATTGCAAGGGAAACCAATTATATTAGAATGCAGTTATCAAAATATTTTAAAATTTGTGATATTTAGATATCTCTCATTTATGCTAAGCATTTTATGAGTATTATGTCATTTGACTCTCACAATAACCCTGTGAAGTAGATGCTATTTTATTCCCCTTTAACAGTCAAGGAAACCGAGGCAAACAATAGTTCAGTGACTTGCCTGAAGCCATACAGCTAGTCAGGTCTTTCTGACCTCAGGACTAGTGATCTATTTACTGTGCCACATAGTTTTCAGTGACACTAATAGCTTCAGTAATTTTGAGTGTAGACAATATTCTGAGTTATCTACAACAATTAGAATGTGATAGAAAAATGTCTGTGATATCTATTGGTGACAAACAGCAGATATTGCTATAGTTTATGCTATAATAAGTAAATGCTACATTTATAACTAAAAGAAATGCAAAGTTTTAGTTATAGGTTAGTGGAAATGAAAATGCTTTTTTTTTTCTTTTTTGAGGCAATTGGGGTAAAATGACTTACCCAGGATCACACAGCTAGTAATTAAGTGTCTGAGTCCCAGTCTGAACTCTGGTCCTCCTGATGCCAAGGCTAGTGCTCTATCCACTGTGTCAACTAGCTGTCCTAATGCAACATTTTTTTTCTATCCTAGTTCATAGATTTCCACTTTCCCCCTTCTCCCCAAGGACTCCAGGCTAATAACTTAGGCTACAAGGACTAGCTCGAGTTATAGTCCTTCTTTCAGAATTTAGCAGAAAGTCAAGTTTTGAGTGATACAAGAGACTTACCTTCTCGGGTCACCAAGGGTTACTGTCTTTCAAACGTATGACTAAGACTACCAAATCTTTAGCAAATAGGTTTGTGTTCAGTGATAGCCATGTGATAACAATGGTGAACATCACTCTCAGAGGAACCAAATAACATATTTGTTACAAAAATGTTAAAATAAAATGATAGTGAAACTAGCCATCTTTACCCTTCAAAAATAAAAATAAAAAAATCTTCAACCAAACTCTAACTCTGACCCTAACTTAATCAACACAATGGCATTAAATATTAAATCACAAATCCAAAAGATGTTCGGGGGAATTAGCTCTGTCCAGCACAACAGCTATGAGGGAGGTAGATTTCTCCTCAGAATACTGGTCTTTGATACACATCCTCTCCACTGAGAAAAGCCAAATCTTTGCTCTCAGTAATGTCTTTTTCACCACAATGAAGTAGGTGATCTGCCTCAATGACTGGGGTCCTCTGTCTAGGATTCTGAGTCTGAACGATCCCACTGACCTAAAGTCTGTTCTGCTTTGCCTAACCCACTGTTGGAGAAGCAGGAGTATTCGTTCTGTGGTTCCCAATACCAATTCAAATCAAAGGTGAAAGAATTTACTAGGGGTCAAGGGAGGGGGTGGTACTTTTAGACAGAATGCAACCAGGTCATTCACACAAATGACCCTCCTGTTATGTCTATACCGGCAGATGCTTACAGAAGCTTTGGTCACAGAAAGGATCATCTTTGACTTTGGATTCCAAGTGATAGGGTATAAAGGATACTCCATATTACTGCACTTCTTGAACTAGGAGCAGCAGAAATGATATTCAGGCATCTTGGCTGTGTCATACTCATGCAGAAATCTGCACTGGTCTCCCTTCTTGCATGGTCCCTGTAATTATACACAACAGCGACAAGCTGAACACATGTCACTTTAAATTCAGAAGAGAGTAACTCTTGGCTTATCCAGGCCAGAAGAATGGACCCCAAACTGTTATGACCCCAATGACCCCAGTGACCCCAAACTGCTATGACCCCAAACCATGACCCCAATGACCCCAAACTGTTAGGTCTTCAAAATGCCGCTGAACCAACATCTCCAGTTGTACTTGATGTGTCTGGTTACGGTCACAATGCTCTTTTCCTCCCACATACAGGGGCAATGGTCTCCTGGGAAAATTTCCTCACAGAGCTATATAAAATATCAAGGTCTACTTTGGGAACTACAGTTATCCTTTCCACATCACAACTTTCCCCATTGCAATTTCATTATATCTCAGATTGGCATAAGAAATTAAATGAGAATTTTTGGGGAGTTTTGCAGAAGTCATAGACATTACACAAAGGCCAGTAGACAACATAGAAAACATTTAGAAACTTAGAAATACATAAAATATATGTGTAGTACTGTAAAATATCAACATGTTTAATACCATAATAATTCAGACTTCTTTTCTGCTATGAAGGAGGGGCCAAAAAATTTACACAGATTTGCAGACTGTGATGGTGCTGTGCCCCTAACCCCCATGATATGGAAGAGATAACTTTAGTAGATTCCTTCCAATGGAGGACTTCATGGAGAAGATTGATTGTTAAGGACATTGTACAGGGATTATTGATCAGGTACAGGCTGAATGACAAAATGAACAAATGATAAAGCATTTACTATGAGTGGAACACATTTTATGCATTACAGAGAAGATGAAAATTATGGTACTAAATAACCTGGATTACAGGACTAGTGCTAAAAAAATTATTTCTAATTTTTATTAAAATATGGCTAGTCTACATCTTTTTTAGCGTTCAGTGGCTTTAGGGCCTAGGCTTGCACTAATTGCTCTCTAAGAACATGGATTTAATAAATGAATGAAACCAGGGATGCATTTATCTGTAACAGCATATGTGTGACTTTACCTAGAAAGAGGGCAAATACATGAAGCAATCTCCAAAAGTCTTTTTGCCAGCCTGATGCATCTCTAACTTGCATTCTATCTTGGAAACAGAAGTAAAATATGTATGAAAATTGCAGTAAGGACATCAGTGTAAGCAGAATTGAATTTAGTCACTGGACTGGAGATCATGAGGACCGGCTTCTGGTCCTAGTTCTGCCACTATCTACTTACCTGTGTAACCTTGAATAAACCACTTCACCTGTCAGGTTTAATGTCAACCAGCTTCACTCCTTGTGGAGTCACCATCATAGACAGCATTTATTTTAGTCTGAGATACTTTTCTATCTTCACATACCCCAAAGACCTATGTATTATTTAACATTCTTAGTGTTATGATACATCTAGGGAGACAGGTCAGCAAAAAGGAGAAATGAATAATGATAGTTAGAAATTATAAAGTATTTTACATGTGTAACTAATCTGAGTCTCTCAGCAATCTTGTCAAATAGCAACTACAGGCAGCATTTTGGACCCCATTTTATATAGAAGGAAACAGGCTTAGAAAAGTTAGGTGAACTGTTCTTGGTCACAGAGGTAATCAATAAAAGGATTGGAAGCTCAAATACTTCTGCCTTTCAGTCCACTATGCTCTCCATTATAACATGAAGTTAACAATAAACCCAACTCACTGGGTTGTTGTGACTATCAATTGATATAACAAATATAAAGGACTTGACAAACCTAAAAACATTTTAGAAATACCAGTTGTTGGTATCATTATCATCATCATCATCATCATTACCATCATCACCATCATCATCACCGTCATCATCATCATCATCATCATTATCATTGTCATCGTCATCATTACCATCGTCACTATCATCATCACCGTCATCATCATCATCATCATCATCACCATCATCATCATTGTCATTGTCATCACCATCACATCACCATCATCATCATCACCATCATCATCATCATCATCATTATCATTGTCACCGTCATCATCATCATCGTCACCATCATCATCACCGTCATCATCATCATCATTGTCACCATCATCATTGTCACCATCATCATCATCATCGTCACCATCATCATCATTGTCATTGTCATCACCATCATCATCACTGTCATCATCATCATCGTCACCATCATCATCATTGTCATCACCATCATCATCACCGTCATCATCATCATCGTCACCATCATCATCATCATCATCACCATCATCATTGACACCATCATCATCATCATCGTCACCATCATCATCATTGTCATTGTCATCACCATCATCATCACCGTCATCATCATCAGCGTCACCATCATCATCATTGTCATTGTCATCACCATCATCATCACCGTCATCATCATCATCATCATCACCATCATCATTGTCACCATCACCATCATCATCGTCACCATCATCATCATTGTCATTTCGTCACCATCATCATACCAGGCCACTTCTCATATGGAGTGCTGATAATGACCACCAAATGGCATTAGTCAAAACCATCTTCAGCGCCTTCTTTGCTTACTCTCAGTGTTGCTTACCAAAAACTTAAATGAAGGCTGGGAGTAGCAGGGCAGGAAACAAGGGGGAAAGGGGCAAAGAAATGAAATTGTAGAAGTACATGGCTATTAGAGCGGCATAAGTCACAAGTAATTAGAGAAAAGCAGAAAGGGAGAGTAGCTGAGGCAGTGATAAGCCAGTTATGAGACAATTCACAGGTTCAGATAATAATACGACCCTATTTCAGAACCT
This sequence comes from Bettongia penicillata ogilbyi, assembly GCA_023548195.1. Taxonomy (NCBI): domain Eukaryota; kingdom Metazoa; phylum Chordata; class Mammalia; order Diprotodontia; family Potoroidae; genus Bettongia; species Bettongia penicillata. The sequence goes on from JAJHZJ010000230.1 coordinate 586,430, forward strand.
GTCACATGGAAATGAGCAGAACCTAGGAAACATTGTGTATAGTTACAGCAATATTGTTTTAAGAATGACTTTGAGCAAATAAATCCTTTTGATGATTGTAAATACCCAAATTTAAAGCACATATGAAGAAACTATCTACATCCAGAGAAAGAACTGATAAATAGATATACAGAATAATTTTATGTATCTACATATGTGTATGTATATATATATATATATATATATATATATATATATATATATATATGTGTGTGTGTGTGTGTCTAATGATAGCCATCTTTAAGGTGTGGAGAGGGATAAAGAAAAAGAAAAAAGAAAGAAATTTTCATAATTTTATTATATATTTAAAAGAAATAGTAAGTTGTATATAATAGACTTGCGGTTTCATATGCAATGATCTTTTAAAATTGTACTTTATTATGGAAATGCTTATTTTATTTTAAATTAAAGTTTTTTGAAAAAAAGAAATTGATTATGTTGACAACCCACTTTTTTACCCTCTTCTGACATAATAAAATGTAACAATACACTGGACAGTCCATTCATTGCTCACAGTCCAATGGATGACATAGACCAACTATAACTTCAGACCTAGTTGTCCAGTTCTGGGAGTTAAGGCCCCATATGTTGGGGACTGAAGCCCAAAAGTTAGAAACCAGTGTGTGTTTATATTTTGCTTGAACCTGAACCTTCTTTAAAGTATTCACCAGAAAACCTTCCACAGAGTAGATGTTCAGTAATGACTGACAGCAAGAAACGCAGCATGTTGAAGCAGAAAAGGACCCAGACTTGAAGTCAGGAAGACTCACCGCAGACATTTCCTAGCTGTGCTACACTGGGGAAGCCATTCAATTTGTCTGGGTCTCATCCATAAAATAAGAATTGAACTAAGTGGACTCTAAAGTCCCTTCTAGCTTTAGGTCTATGATCCTATGTCAGAAGATCTTCATAAATCAGGCTGGCCTGTTTTGATATAGTTTGGCATTTGGTGGAGAAGGTGAATGATGGACATTCCAAGATAGTCATGGCATGCATGTATGTTAATGAGCAGGGACATTCCTAGGGGTGGGGTATAGTTCTGAGAACAAACCACACAATGTAGATTCTGCCCCAAATTTTTGTACAAGTGAAATCAGATGGAAATGAGAGGACTGTATATTCAGACAATGTGATGTGGTGGAAAGGGCATTGGATTTGGAGACAAATGTTGTTCACCCTGTAATAGTAATTAAATGGGAAGATCTTTCCCATTCATTAATATGCTCATGTGTCCTGCCTGGGTCACATGGAAGTCTGAATCAGTGGAGCCTGTGGTGGGAGGAGTTTGCTGAGTGGGTGGAACATGAAGATGTGGAACTAGAGCATAGGTGAGAGGAAGTTAGTGAGAGAGTCTAGTCAGAGCTAGGAAGGATGCAGGTGAACAGGCAGCTGGCTAGTGTGAGTCAAAGGGCTTGTTTGTGATTTTGTTTGTGATTTGTGTGAGGGAGCTGGTTTGTGGAAAGGCTAGAGGGGGAAGGCTTGAGGATGGTGCTGTTCTCTGCATTGTTATTGTGTATAGATTTTTGTTACTATGATGGGTTTGACTTTCCGGTGTCTCAATAAATGTTTTGGGTCTGTCTTCCATGTGGACTGTCTGTGGAATCTCGTGATTCAGAATTGTGCCAGGATATTCATAGACACTAGGTGCTGTGAATATCACATTGGCACTACATACCCTTTGTTTCAAAGAGCACCAGTGATATCACAAGCGATGTTTTGACTTGCACATTATTTGGATTTATGCAAAGTCTTCAACTTTGATCTCTCTTCCAGTCATCAAAGTCCAGAGGCAAGACAAAAATCAAGATGACTGGTGATGGCATGGGATGCAGTAGACCATTGGGAATGGTATCTTTGAGGTCTGACCAAGCTCTAAGCATACTATAGAGTCTGCTTCAGCTGCCTTCATGGCCACTGGAACAGATTGCTCCCCATCTGTCTGAATCTGGGGGAAAGTCTTCATATGCTTGGAGTAGACATCTCCTAATTCATCAGTGGGTTTGGGGCCTCTTGGTTGCCTTTGACTTGGTTTAGCTGGTTTGCCAAGAAGGTTTTACCAGGGTGTGAGCATGCTACAGCTTCCTGGAGTCACAGGTGAGAATTAGGTAAAATGTAGATACTAAAGGTAGATGAGCAATCCTAAAAAGGGCTCAGCAAGCCCTCACACCAGAGGTGCTAGCCCTCCCTGAGCAATGAGACAAATGATATAGGTTTGAAATCTCAATCTACCACTTGTAACTTGTGTGATGCCAACAAGTCATTTAATACTTTTGGGTTTTAATTTTCTCATCTATATAATGAGGGAGTTGGATAAGTTGTGTAAGGTCCTTTCTAGATCTAAATACGTGAGCCTCAGGTTTTTCTTTTTTTTATAGCAATCTTGTTTTTTTTAATCTAATTTTAAAAACATTTTTATTTAAAGTTTTGAGTTCCAAATTTTATTTCCCCCTGTCTCCCTCCTCCCTGAGATGCTAAGCAAACACTTTGAAGAGATACTTCCTTCTTTTACTCCAGTTTTCTTCTCGACTCACTTGTGAGTCAAGACTTGTCTAGACTTGTGTCTAGACACAACATCAAGGAATCTCAAAGTTTAGGGTCTAAGGCAATTGCCTCAATTTCCTTACACAATCTAGCTGTGAGATGTCTATGTATTAAATACTTTTTATTCTGAACTTAAACCCCAGATGAAAGTAGCATTTTTATATCTGCAAAATAGAATAGAAAAATAGGATTATATATGAAACTGTACATCTCTAATACATACAGCCTGCTTTTCCTTTTAAGAGGATAATAAATTTAACATATAACTTTCACAGCTGTCTTGCTTGTCTGTTTCCTTCTGGTCTCCATTCTGTCCTCTTCTTCATATTTAAAAATTGCTTCAATGATTTTCTTTTATTTTCCTCCTTCCTTCCTTCCTTCCTTCCTTCCTTCCTTCCTTCCTTCCTTCCTTCCTTCCTTCCTTCCTTCCTTCCTTCCTTCCTTCCTTCTTCCTTCCTTCCTTCCTTCTTTCTTCTCTTTTTTTTTTGAGGAGGGCCATCCATCACTAACCTCTTTTTTGCTTAAAACTTCCCAGAGAGGTCTCATTCTCAAGGCTCAACACATAATCCTGTGGGTGTCCAGCCTTCCAAACACTAGTTTACAAGCCCCCATTGATGTGCTTCTCCTTAACAATCAACCAGTAGATTCTTTTCCCTAAACACCAGTAGAACCCTTTTACAACCTACAAATCTTTTGACCAACACAAGAAGCATACTTTCCATGTTTTCCTACATGGCAATGATTCCTTTTTCATATTCAGCAGTACGTTGAGGATCTTATTTAAATGAATGGCCAAGTGCAAGTCTGTGTCTGTGCCCTGGAGGCACGTTCATTATCCTGCCACCTCTTCATGGGTAATTTAGGCATTCAGCCCTATCCACACTCTTTTTTGGGTGGGGAATATCTGTTTTGTATACAGAAGACTTTCCCCTTATACCTTTTTTAAGTTATCTATCTTTTAGTCTAGTCTCACTATGTCACCCTGTTTAATCTGTAATAAATATGCATAATAAGAAAAACAAATCCCCAAATTGGCCAGGTACCAAAAGGTATGCCTTATTTTCACTCTGAGTCCATCACCTCTGTGAAGATCATAAGACATGGGGGGTCCTTGCACTGATTAGAGTTCTTAAGTCTCAAAGTTGTTTGTCTATACAGTGTTTCTGCTGTTGTATAAATTGTTCAGGAAAACCTCGAATTTCACTGCATAAGTCCTCCCTCTGAAATGAACTCTCCTGCCATTTCTTGAAGAACATAATATTAAATTTTAATTTAATTTTTAAAATTTAATTTTGTTACTTTTATTAATGTATCACAACTCGTTTAACTATACTTCAATTAAGGGGTTACTCTTTTGGTCGTTTACTTCTGCCCTTTGACAAAAAGAGCTGCCATAATTTTATACGCGTGTGTGTGTGTGTGTGTATTAACTAGATAGCTATCAATTTAACTCCTTTTCCTTTTCCTTTGATGTATTTAGAATATAGAGGTAGTTATAGTATGACTAGGCTAAAGGCTGAGAACAGTTTAGTAACTTTGGGGGCATAGTTCCCAACTGCTTTCTAGACTGGTTAGACCAATTCACAGCTTTGTCAACAATGCGTTTATGTGCTTGTTTGCCCACAACCCCTTTCAACAAGTGCCTCTGTCCTTTTTGGGGGATAATTTTTGCCAATCTGATAGATGTGTTATGTTTTAATTTGGAGTTATTTTAATTTTCATTTTTCTTGATATTAGTGATTTAGAGCATTTTTTTCACATGGTTATTGACACCTTACTTTTTTTTTTGAGAACCATCTAAACATCTTTTTATATCTAGAAGGGAATGGTTCTTTTTTTATGTAATTGAATCAGTTTCACACATGTTTTGGATATCATGCTTTTTATCAGAAAAATTTGCTGGACAGATCATTTCCTAGTTTCTTTTCTAATTCAACTGGTTTTGTTTGTTCAAATTTTTTTTTAATTTTACATAATCAAAATTATCCACTTGATCTTCTGTGATAGCCTCAATCCTTTGTTTTGGTCATGAGCTACTCCTATATCCCTAACTGTAAAAGATATATTCTTCTTTACTCCTATTTGTTTATGATGGGACCTTTTATATCAAAGTAAGGTATTAATCTATAACATAACTTGGTCTATACTTTTCGATGTGATACATATAGCATGCAGAGGATAAACTTGTGTGTTACTGTCTGGCATCACGAGAAACTCAAGGATATGCTTCCTCTCTAGCTCTTACCATCTGTGTGACTATGGGTAAGTCATTTAACCCCTCTTGGCCCATGTTTGCTCCTCTGTATAATGGGGATAATAATGCATTATGAGAATAAAATGAGATCTGTGATATGAAGCATCTAATAAATTTTAATGGACTAGATAAATGTTAGTTTTCTATGAAAATTTGTGGGTTGCTGGGAGCAAAGAGTGCGTATGTGGGTAATAATGAATTTTCTCAGAAGACTAATATATCTCTGATTTCCTCTATTCGGTTTTGTAAATCCTGGGTAATTTTATGTCCCTCTTCCCCTTACAAGGAGTAAGACTGAATTATTATCTAAAATAACATATTTCATGCATATGAACTTCTGTCTTTCCCCTTTTTGTCTCTCCTCAGGATATCTGCCACAGCTACTGTTCTTTGTCTTTTCAGTGATCATTAGTTTGTATATGTCTACAGTAAATAAAGAATTCATTTTGATGTGTTAACAAAAGAATAAAAGACATCTTAATGCTAAAGCATAATGTAACCAGATTTCACAACAGGAAGAGAAACTTGAAAATTACTGCTAGATCCCAACAGATAAATCTTCCACAAGAGTATTGCTGTGGACCCACACTATATTTGAAAAACTACCAGCTACTTAGAACAGACTGTGCAGCATCCACCTCATCCCTCCTTTACCACAGCAGGAAGAAATGTACTTCATATCTCTCACTTCAATGTCTGTGCAGTCTAGTTGATAAACCTTTAGAGTTTTAGACTAGAAGGTAAAAACATAAGCTGTATTTATTACTCCACTTCTTAAATTTCCCTTAACCTCTTTGTTTCATGGTTTCTCACTCACAGCCATCATCCCTGGAAGCAACTTTTGTGAAAAAGGGGTCAGCCACACTTACCAACCACTACTCACAGGGCAAGCAAGTCAACTAAGCTAAAGGAGAAGGGCACTGGCGGTGGCTGGCAAGTCAAATCAGCACTACCATTTACTTCTCTTGGCCTCTATTTACCCATAGGTCCTGATGGATTCAGCTCAGAACCCTGAACCCAAGAGCTTTGGAAATACCAATGCTTCTTCTAGCCCAGTAGCTCTAGCCATTATTTTGGGAAGTTAATTCCTGTGGTGATGCAGTTGGACAAATTGTTCCCACAGGTGTTATTGACATAGCTACTGAAGTCCCAAAAAAGAAAGTTCTTGTCACCAAAGTCCTTGGCATTGTCAAATGATTCAACATCAGAATCTGATGTGAAAACACCTTTAAAGAAGAAATGTAAAATGTAAATGACACTAAAAAGAGTCATTACCATCTCTTTTGTCATGGAACCTTAAGGACCTTGGGACCTTTCCAACTATTTCCAACTGAAAACCTTCCATATGTGTTGCCATTAGAAAATGAGTTCCTTAAGAATAGGGACTCTCTCTCTCTCTCTGTCTCTCTCTCTCTCTGTCTCTCTCTCTCTCTCTGTCTCTCTTTCTCTCTCTTTTCTCTTCTCTTATTTCCTTTCTCTCTTCCCTTCTCTCCCTATTCCTTTCTGTCTAAATCTATCTTTCCATCTCTTCTTATCTTTTGGAAATAAAATAGTTGCTATAAATATGTATTAGGTGCTAGACCAGGGCTTGACTAGAGTTCCAAGGAAAGCTCTTCACCAATTTATGAATGAACCAACATGTCAGAGGGCTGCAGGATGTGGTAAATTCCACTGAGGTCATTGGAAGCATTATTTTCAGGGAATTAGTTGTATCTTTGCCTTGCAAACAACTGGCACCTGCCGTTAATACAAAACCTAGATTTTTACTTAACCCTGAGAATCAGGGGATATATAGTGGTGACTAGGGAAAGTTCAAGATCTATTTCAAGGATAAGAGCAGAGGTGACATTATGGTGAAGGTTAGAGATATTCTTAACTAAAAAAAATGTTTAGAATCTGGGCTAGGTGTACTGGCACTTCCTGAGGCTACATTATCATTGGCTTTTCCTTTGAAGGAAAGAGTCATTTGTAATGCATCTCATTCTATGCATACCTATAATAACTGTGGTTGTCGTTTGTTCTTCTTTCTGGAAGTGAACTGTAACATCAGGAAGGTGAGACCATGATTTGCAAGTGCTTTCCCACTGTTATTGATAATAACAATAGGAGAGGCTTGGTGACTTCAAATGTTTCTTAGCATGTATGTCAAGGGTGCATAGCCTCATGCTAGATACTAGGGAGCAAAAAGCTATTGCCTCTTCCTACCTCCCCCTCCTCCATCACTAATTTTAATTCCTTGGGGAAATTTTCTCCTCAAATTGGTCATTCTATATATTGTCACCAAGGGGCATTTTGATCTGTTGCTCATTAGGTAGTAGTAAGGGTCAAGTTGTTGATAGCTATGTCTGACTTTTTGTGACCCTTTCTGGGGCTTTTCTTGGCAAAGATACCAGAAGGGTTTGCTATTTCCTTCTTCAGTTCATTTTGCAGATGATGAAACTAAGATAAACATAGTGGAGTGACTTGCCCAGGGTCACACAGCTAGTAAGTGTTAGAAGCCAGATTTGTGCTTTCTCACAACACTTAGCTCATGTACAACAATTACATCCCATCCAACACCAGAAGAAGGTCTAGGAACCACCAAACTCTCTCTGACTCTAAGAGAGAGAACTGACTCTCTCTCTCTCCTTAGTTCTGCCCTTTTTGTGGGTGGCAACTTGTTCCCTTACAGTTTGATTTTCTGCTCCAGAAAATTCCTTCCCTCATCATATTCCTGATTAACTTCCTTGATGAATTTCAACTGAGGCAAAGGACCAAAAGGCATATACAAAGGCATATAATTACATATCAACCTTCAATCGTAATATTAGAAGGAATGATTAAAAAAAATCCACAAATGCACTCAGCAGGGACCCAACCATTGTGGCCCTTCTGAGATTAATTCTCACCCCTCTTTCATCAAGTAAGCCAAACAATGAAGAGCTCAGTTCTTCCTCTCTGCCATTCTGACAGGGAGTTAGTAGAGTGGATGCTAACTAATGATAAAACTTCCCATTGGCAGTGCTCTGTCTGTGATTACTGAGGAATTCAGGATTTTACGGTTGCATCTCTTTCTCCTGATGGCATGGGCTATGGCTCCACCAGCAGTACGGATCAGGCACAGATTCCTACATTTTAATCCCTAGTCCTTTTGTTACATGTTTATTTAGTCATGCCTTGCCCAACTTCTTCCCCCCACTAAAGGAAGTATGAGAGGAAATGATTTTCATTACAAGGCTTAAATAGTGTAGGTTTCTCAGACTTGTCTAAGTGGGGAGAAAAGATCACACAGTCTTCCCTTAGCCAGATGCTATGTGTCCAAGTCTCTCATATTTAGCTCAAACTCCACACCTTTAAAATCACCTGTATCTTTGGCCTTTTCTACCATTACTCCAGCTCTGAAGCTTTGTGAGTGGGCATACAGTTCCACTTCCTTCCAGGTGTCTGGTGAAAGAGCATTTTCTCTTATAATGATTTCTCTACAACTGTCTGGGCGCAGTTTAAACAGCACCCAGTGAACAGGTGTGCAGCATCTCCAGGCAACTGGTTAATCATTACCCAGATGTTGTTCTCTCAGCAGGAGAAGGAAGGCAGCCTACGTTCAAATTGAAATAACCTTTTCCAAGAGACCAAAAAGCTGCCATAACATATTCTGTAAACCAGAAGAGACCATAGAAATGATCTTTTTTCCCTTACTCAATTTTATGAATAAAGAAATTAGGACCTAGAGAAAATAAGTAATTCATCCAAGTTCACACAGAAAACTGGTTGCAGATTGAGGATTTTTCTTATTCACTCCCATGTTTCTTTTTTTCACTTTATTTTTTCCTTTTTGAAAAAGAAAACAACTTTATTTTTAATTAATGGGATAAAACAAGCATTTCTATAACATAGTGTAATAAAAAAAACTGATTCAGGATTAGAAATGAGTTTCTAGTCCACTGATTTTCCCCTACACAGTCTTTTTTCTAAAAATAGTTTTAATGGATTGCAAATTGCAAATATAAGGCAGCCATGTGATATAGCATCAAATAAAGATACTTGGCCTGCATCAAGATTATTATAGCTTCCAGGTATAGGAGGGTGATAGCCTTATATCCTGCCTTCATCAGAACCCATCAACAGCATTAAGTTCCATTCTGGGAGCCACAATTTAAGAAAGACAGTGACAAGTTGGCAGATGTCCAGAGAACGGCAACAGAGGTGGTAAAGGGTCTTGAGTCCATATTACATCAGGATCTGTTGAAGGAATCAGAAATATTTAGCTTGGAAAAGAGAAACCTGGGGTAGGGGTAGGGTCAGGGATATGATACCTGTCTTCAAGTATTTGAAGGGCTATCATGTAGAAGAAAGATTTGTTCTATTTGGCCCCAGTTGGTGGAGCCAGGAGCAATGGGTGGAAGTTAAAAATAGGACAATTTTGTCAGGCAAAATTTACTAAGAATCTGAGCTGTTCAAAAGTGGAGTAGGCTGCATCTTAAGGGATACAGAGTTCCCTTGGCTTGGAGATCTTCAAGTGGAATCTGGATAACCAGTTGTTAAGCATGCTATAGCAAGGGTTTTGGGAGATTTTTTTCAGTATATGGGTTGGACAAGGTGGCCACTGGGTCCCTCACAACTCTCAGATTCTTTGGTCTTGTGAATTCTATGCTTTCTAGTGTTCTGTTTTACAAAAAGTGAATTTTTTTTATCAAAGATTTTTCTCCATCTATTTGTATAATCATATGGTTTTTATTTTTAAAATATAATTTAATATGTGCAGCTTAATCTTCAATTTTCTCTCTCACCTCTGAGAGAGATGAGAACCTTATGTCTACTACAAGCAGGTATGTGTCTCTGATGTCACCAGCCTGTGAGAAGCAATTGCTAAATTTTCATCATGAACATTTATACCTTGGAAATTGACAAAGGTTACAAAACAGGGCTTGATTTATCATTTTGTTATTTTTTTGTTAAATTTAAGAAAATACTGGAGAAATATGTCCATATGCAGATTAAAATTATAAGTATATTGTGGTCATTTTTTTTCCCTGGAAAGTCGACTGTTAAACATTTACAAGCACACCTCTGACTAGTAGTCAGATAAAGTTCTAACACTTTTGCAAAGTTTGCCCACCTCCTCAAGATGGTTCCAAAGTTTGTGATCTTCCAAGTAAAAATCTGAAATGCATACTTCATTCCCAAAATTGTGAAATAAGTGTTTAATGTGGGAAAGTTAAAAAGAAACATCCCTTTCTAGAGGTAAACATCTAAAAAAAATAAATATTTAAAATTTAGTATCCAAGCATGAACACTAAAGCAAGATAGAAAACAAAAATCAACTTTTAAATCAATACTCATATAAAGGTGGAGAGAGCTGAATTCTGGGAACTAGCCTGGAATAAATTTTGTCTCCTGTATTTAACCCCAGGATTTTTGTCATTCATTTCTACAGAAATGGTTATTCATGGGAAAAGTTTTATCTGCAGTTATTGAAGGTAAGTATGCTTTGGTAAAACACAAGCATCAAGTGAATCTCTAAATTGGCTACTAAGTAAATCTCTTTCCCTCAGTTCCTATCTCAAAAACAATGAGAGAAATCAGGACATTGGCTAGAGGGAGACAATAGCTTTTCATAGAAATAACTGATCCATGAAAAGTCACAAAATCACAAGGACTGAATCTGACAACATGTGTAGAATTACAGCACCATAGTTTCCCCCTCACTTCCAAGAAGTGGATTCCATCCTATATTCTCTGGTAACAAAATTGATCACCTTTATTGTAGTGGGTGCTTGGGTAGTCTACCCACACAATGCAGTACCTTGTGCCTCTAACTCATTCTCTGGGCCTCCTCATTCACTGCTACCTGCTCTCATGCTTTCCAAAGGTCCACTATTATATGGTCACACTCACCTTGCTAAAGGGTATATTGGTTATATATATAAGGTATATTGAAATTCCCTACTCAACTTTCAGGCTCAAGATTCATGATAAAGGAGAGACCTGGGTTTAGGGATTTACAGAATATTGGTACTTGGAAGTTAGTACAAACAGGAGCTTTATTATTATATGGAACAGCACACAAGGCAAAAACAAAATCACTCACACATATGATATGACCATACAGAAAGACAGAGGTTTATCTGCACAGCTCTAGAGGGAAGGAGTCATGTTTGGGAAAGTACACACTCAATATCAAGCAAGGAAGTTTTATACCATAAAAATGGGCTGATTGAGAACAGGCAATCAATGCCAGATATTGAAAGGGACATTGTTAAGCAGACTCAGATGTGGTAGAGAAATTCTTAGAGTTATTTATTGATCTTGGGAAGGAGGAGTTTCTTTATTGGAATCACAAATTGGCTAAAGGTTCAAGTTGGCTGTCTAAGGCAACAGAGAGGTAGTGGCTCAGAGGGTGTTACAGTCAGCCAGAAGTTTTATCCAACCAAAAGCTGCAATCATTAATTGTTTGACACAGAGTTAAACTAGGTCAGAACAGTGGAAAAATACAAAATTGTTTGCCTTTGTCTATGAACTTTAGGACCACTTAGCCTAAGCAACTCCTATCATTAGGAGTTCTATCATTATAACTATAATAGAAAACAATGTACTTCAAAAATTAAAATTATCACAGGCCCTACCAATATATTTCTATTCACTTATATTCTCTTTATAATGCATTTCTATTTCCCCACACTAGCTATAAAATTACAATAAGTAAGTCCTTTTTTGATCTAAACATATCCATTTACTTAACAAGGCAAAAGTAATACTAATACCACTGGTATTTGTATATTAAGGGAAATACATAAATAATAAAGATATCACAAACCACACATAAACCTGTGTATCTATAATTAGTTAACTGTGGAGGACAGTGGACACACATGGAAACGACTCTTTGAATAAGGAAAACTCATAAGCTCAGAGTCAGTATCCCCTTCATGTCTCAGGAAATTTCCAGTAAAAGTTCCTTGATTAAATGTATCTGCTGTTTGAATTAGAGGCTTCTGTGCCTATACTGAGTCAATCCATGATGTGCTTGGCTAACATATCACTGGGTGCAAGGCCTTAGTCAACTAACCAAGTTCCTTTTCTGATGCTCTGCTCCAAAGCATTCATTTGCTCAGCTAGATTTACTCCTTAACAGCAGCTGTAGTATCCATCATAACCAGCTTCAAACTATGTTGATGCAGTTTAGAAATCTGTCTTTTCATCATTTTCCCTTTCTTATCATTTTGGGTGCAGGCTCTGGATCCTCTCTGTGAATAACTCCATCTTAGCTAATAATTAGTCATTAATTTCTTATTCTTTTTCAATATTCAGAAAAATTACATTTACTTCCAAATCATGCGTCAGTTCTAAAGTACTTATTTCTGCACGATATAACTTGTTGAGAATGAGTAACAATTGTGTCAGAACTATCAACCTCAATCCCCGGTAACTACCTCTAAGAGTAGCAGTTCCTCTTAGAATCCTGAGCAGGCTTAACTCAGCCCAAAGGCATAGTGCATTACAAAATAATTGAGTTCAGAGGTCTTTTAATGTTTTCCTTTGCATTTCTGTAGCCATTGCAGACATCATTTTTTTTTTGTTTTGCTTTCTTTATTTTGCATCAGTTCATGCAGGTTTTCCTGAAAAAGATGAATTTTTTTGGTTGCCATGTCTGTTGGCAGACCATCCTCCCTTCTGTATTTGTGGTTTGTGAGGTTTATTTTTTGAGTCCTAGTATCTCTTAAATTTTATCTTATCAAATATGCCTCCTCATTTAGCCTGTCAAGATCTTTTGGGGTCCTGACGTTTTCATCCAAGACGTCAACTTCCTACAGCTTTGTGTCATTGGAAAGTTTTCTAACTATGTCATCTATGTCTTTGGCCAAGTCGTGGATAAGAACTTTAAAAAAAAAAAAAAACAGAGCCCAAGACAGATCTCTGGGTCAGTCATCTAAAGATCTTTTCCCTCCGAGTTGACTTTAAACTATGAATGACTACTTTATATTAATATATATACGCACGCACACATACATCATAACACATGTGCCTGTATACGTGTGTGTCCATATATAACTGGATATCTTCCTTGGGAAGTGTCCTGTTCATATCCTTTGACCATCTGTCTATTAGGAGTTATTCTTAGTCATTCGTCAACTGTAAAATTGAGACAATAGCATCTATCCCTCAGAGTTATTATGAAGATCAAATGAGTTGATATTTAGGTGCTTAGCACAGGGCTGGCACATAGTAGGTGCTATATAAATCCTTGTTCCTTTTCTTGCCACCTGTCTTATAAATCTGAATTGGTTTTTTATATATCTTAAATATGAGACCTTTATCACAGAAGCTTGCTGTAAAAATTTCTCCAGTTATCTATTTCCCTTATAATTTTAACTACGCTAGATCTGTTTGTACAAAAACTTTTCAACTTTACACAATCTATTTTATCTTGTCATTGTCTCTACTTTTATTTAGCTATGATTTCTTCACTTATTCATAGATCCAAAAGGTAATTTTTTTCCTTTCTTAATTTTTTTATGACATGGCCTTTTATATCCAGACCATATGTCTATTTGGAGCTCATCTTACTGTACAGTGTGAAGTATTGATCTAAATCTAATTTCTGCCAGACTGATATCCAATTTTATCAGCAGCTTTTGTCAAATAGTGAACGCTTGCCCCAGTAACTGAGACCTTTGGGTTTACTGAACGCTATGCTACAGTGTTTGTTTGTTTCTGGGAGTTATGTACCTAGTTTGCTCCATTGATAGACCTCTCTCTCTCTCTCTCTCTCTGTCTCTCTCTCTTTTCTCTTTCTCTTTCTTTTAAACCAGTACCAATTCCTTTAATGATCACTGCTTTGTAGAACAGTTTAAGATCTGGTACTGATAGATACCTCCACCCCTTTTCTTTCCCTCTTTAAAAAAATTACATTTCAGATTCTTTATCTTTTGTCCCTCCATATGAATTTCATTATTATTTTTCTAGTTCTATAAAATATTCTTTTGGTATTTTGATTTATACAGAAAGCAAATGTACTTTTATTTGATTGCTACAGGATATGTAAAGGCAGAGATAATACACTGCATTTTTATCCTCTTTCATATGTTTTTTCTTTCCAATCCTCCTTTCCTTCCCATTCCACACACACGCACACACACACACACACACACACACACACACACACACCGCATTACGGTAGAGAGCTACTGATGGAGGTGGCTAGTTAGGAGATCTCAAAGAGAAGAGTGGGGAAAAGAATTAGGGACAGATAAATGTGAGAAAAACAGGGATGAGGAAGGGAGGGAGACAAAAAATAGAAGATGAAAGAAAAAGGATGTGTAAACACAAAAGCATTGATTCATAGTGAACCACTGTAAATTAAAATGATGGAAAAAATCACACATAAAGTTCTTTTACCAGAACTTTCCCTAAAATAAGAATGAATGAAGGTCCACTAAAGCAAATATTAACTTGAAGGTCAGTCCTGGTTCCAGATCCACAGCAAATGAACCCTGCCTTCTAGTATTCCTGAGGCCAGCTGATGCCATTGACACCTCAGATTTTACATGCCTGGAGCTACAAATATAATACTTGTAGCCCATTGTGTTCTACCCTGTGGAATCATATAGACAGAGTTGGGACATTTAATCATATTTACCTGTCATGGCTCATTTGTTTATTCTCACTTAGAAAAAAGAAATTATGAACATATGAAATCAACTCATCTCAGTACTGAGTTGCCAACCATGGTAACAAATCCAGGAAAGGAAGTTTCACTGAAATGGTAAACATTGATGTGATGGCATTCCCCTTTCAGACTTTTGCAAATTATAAAGATGAAAAGGCAAGTAACAGAGACCATTCAGACTACATATGCATCCTGTAAAGGGAGAACCCTTTTCAGACTCCAGTGGAACAATTTGTTCCTTAAAAAGAATAATGAATAAAATTAATTTGTGCCTCACAAAGCCTCTTGTGATCTTTTGTATAGTGTATTTGCACATGAAAAGATCAGGAAATCATCTGAGCAGCCACCAAAGATAATAGACTTGCCTGCTCTCAGTCATAAATTGTCTTGGCAACTTTTCTTCATCCAATTCATTGGAATGGTCCAATAGTGGATACTTAGAGTTTTAAGAAGCTGGGGAATCCTGACCTCCAAATCTGGAGATTATTTGGGAAATGGCCATTTTTGGCTACAGCCAGACCTACAGAAAAGAAAATTTAGGACATACACTAAATAGTCGCCATAACTTAGGGTGAGGTTTCTCACCAAAGGGACCTAGCCCTGTACCATGAAAAGATGTCAAAAGCAAAGATTAGACTTAAAGGACAACACAGTAATACTCCAGATGAGAATTGTAGCTAAGACTGAAACTGGAGATAGTGACGACTCTAGTTACCCAGAGAGAAAGCCCTAGTCAAGTGGAATAATTCATGCAGCATATACACTATGTTGGGAGAGCCTGGCACAGATACTTTAAGTTTGGGAGGGACAGTAGCCAGAGGATATCATGAGAAGTGAATAGACTTGGGAGTAACTTTGGGAAACCAAAGCCTTGATTTATCTTGGTTCAATGTATTTCCTCCATATAAGCCTCACCGCCAGTGTAATAATCTATGGATGTGCCCATTCTTCTTACTGATGCTATGTATATTTCTGGGAGAGTAAGCCCCACGTTTATTGAGAGAATGACTTGTCACTACTACTACCTCAGTAAATGTCTGCTTTGTGCTGATTGCGTCTACTAGAGGGCTATTTAAGGGAACCATAACACTGCAGTTTGTGAGATGTAGATCCAAAGACTATACCCTCTCCTTAGGGAGTAGTCATACCAGTGAATGAGAATACAAACTGAGGAGAGCAGCCTAGAGGATGTATTATATTTAAATAGAGAGGGCAATGGATATTAAAGCAACAAAAACAGCATCAGCCTCATTCCGTATTGAACAGTGTATCTTTTCTCTCTTCCTTCTTCCCGTTGCATCTCCCAACCCCCCACCAAGTTTAGGAAAGGGAATATGGCAAAGACAGGGAGGTCTAGCATCTCTGGTATAAGACTTGCCATCCATCTTTGATGTCCACCTTCACCCAACTCTCACTCATGGCTCCAAGAAGCTGTAACAGGCCTAGAGACCACACACTGGTCAAACCTTCTTGGCAGACAGGTGAGACTTAGTTGAGGGTAACCAACAGGCCTCAAACCCATTGGTGAGTTAGAGAAATGTCTGCCCCAAGCATGTGAAGACCTTCTCCCATATTCAGGCCATTTGTTCCAATGACCACGAAGGCAGTTCAAGTAGGGCATTTAGGGCTTGGTCAGACATTGAAGACCCCAAGGTTATCCATGGCATCCCAGACCATCACCAGCCATCTTGACTTCTGTCTTGTCACTTGATGATTTCGGAAAAGAGAATGAAGATGATGACTTTATGCAACTCTGCCTCCCTTCAATCCAATTCATTCACCAGTCTAGACATCTCCCAGGGATGTTGTGTCTGAAAATAAAGGATGAATGACAAGCTTAGGGATCAAGTTCTTTCAGACTCACAACCCTGGCAATAAAGGCATAGCTCATACTCTCTTACTGTAGCCAAACTATAGGCTTCCATAGGTGACCTCAATGAAGGCTTGGATTTGAAACCTTTTTCTTTCCCTTATGGCTCCCATGATGAGATCTTCATGCAGGCACTGTCTTGACTTGTTATCAGGCACTACTCATCCCAATTCCACAGCCAGGATGTATCATATCCTTGTTCTTTTCCACGATGCTACGTTTCCAGGAATTCCTTCCACTCTTCCATCTTCTTCACGGGAAAATTGTTCCTCAATACCTTTTCATGATGCCAAACTTGCTAACTTGCTTCTGAGAATCCTCAGGGAGTTTTTTTCCCTTCTTTTATAGAGGGGGAATGAGGAAGAACTTCCTCTGTACAAAACAAGTTTCTATTTGGCTTAGAGTAAGGGGTGAGCTTAGAAAAATGAGATTATGCATTTAAAGTACTTTGCAAATTTGTGGGAGCTAAGTATCAGTTACTACTATTAGTGTTTAAAAGTGAGATGATTACATTTATTTAACTAGCCTAATACTAAAACTGTAAATTTCATGCTAGGTAAAAAGAGAGAGTACCAAAATGGCTCCTCCAATGGCAAAGCTTTGAGCAAAGCTTTCCTGGTTCAATTTCCAACTCATATATGGCTTACTCGTGTCCATGCCTAGTGCTACCCTGCCTCAAACATTATAGAGGCTCAGTAAATAATAAATAACTTATGTGTAGGGAGGTAAAACAGAGAAGACCTTCACCACCATGTGCCCCACACACATAGCCAGAAGGTAGCTGCTTTGGGGTCATTGATACAGTAGTAAGTGATTATTATAACTAGCATTTATACAGCATTTTAAGATTTGTAAAAGGTTTCATATACTTGATCTTCACAATAACCCTGAGAGACAGGTATATTATTATCCACATTTTACAGATAAGGGAACTGGGGCTGAGGAGGTTAATTGGATTGTTCACTAGCTCACTGCAAATGTCTAAGGCAGGTTTTCTTGATTCCAACAAGATCTATGCCCCACATCACAAAGTTGTCAAAAGATCTTGGCTCCAGCTTTCTGGAAAAAAAGCGTCCAGAGTCCTGGGGCTCAGTCTTCTAGAAAGAAAACCGGGGAATGCCAGTCCGAGGTTCATCTGTGGAGAGTCAGTGGTAGAGTCCATCCAAGTAAGAGAAGTGGTAAAGAAGAGGTAAGAGAACCTGGACCCAGGCAAGGAACTAGAGAAGTCGACTTTGCCCTTTACTATTAGCATGAATTTCTAGGCTGTAGATCTGGTGGGAAGGGGGTTGCCTCTCTAATATCCTCAAGTGTGTTTCCTTTCTACAAGAAGTCTAAACCCTTGGGGTAATACTTTATAGCACTTTGTAGTAAATAGACTGGAAGTCTACATGGCTCTCCAAATTAGAAGTTTGAATTTACTAGAATGTGAGGAAAACCTGAATTCTGTAGAAGGGCAATCTAAACCACAAGGTGGTGCTATGGGCCTGTAGAACTGCACAGGGCCCTGGGGAGAAAGGAGGACTTACCAGAGCTGTTTACTGACTGTCATGAGGCCTTGATGCTGTTTCACAGCATTAATTTCTGTGGAGCAAGTGAGGCTTGTCTTGTATCTGACACAGGAGCTAAATCCTTTTGACCTAGATCTGTGTAGACTTAGACATGAGCTATGTTCTGAGAGCCTCAAAAAATATGAGTGAGAGAAAATGGGGCCATGAGCAAATAATCCTGAGGTTCCCAGGGAAAACTGCTGGGAGAAAGGGAGGTGGTAGGAGGCGATTGGACCATGAATTTAAAAATTAATACTTTAAACTTATATAGCATTTTATCCTTTGCAAAGTACTTTTACAAACACTTGCTTCATCCGAGACTACCCTGCAAGACAGGACAATTATTGTGAAAAGGAAATGGAGATGCAGAGCAGTTAAATGATTTGCCTAAGAGGCAGTCCTAGGAGTAGAACCGGCCTGCTGACTCAGCAGTATTTGTAACAGTGCTGGGCAGAACAGATTGATTCCGAACCTCAGTGCTGTCTTTTACTCTATTCAATAGAGACATTAGAGAAAGTTGGACCCTAGCTTTTTAAGGCGGAAGCTCAGTTCCTGAGAGTTGTCTACTGGAGATTTAGATTTCCCTTTCCTTCGTCTTTCCTCTTATTGGGTTTCCAGGGTTTGAGGCCTGAGAGGCTATCAGCCCTAGAGAAAATAGTTTACCATGTTCATGTGTCTCTTCCTGCCACAAATCTTTTAGTCTGATATGTTGTCTGCCTATAAGCCTGCCCCGGAGAAGAGCAACTCTGACCTTAAGGACAGTGGTATTTTATCATTCATGCCAACAGATTTGCAGAAAAGCAGTAAACTCACCAGCTAATTTCTCATCATTTTTGGTGAGTTCTGCCTGCCTCCTAGTGGCAATGTTGTGGAAAGTGCCTAAAGTTATTTTGGAAAAGATTCATGATCATTTTTTATTTAGTTTTAAGATTTTGGATTAAGGGTTACACAAAATGAAAATAATAAACTCTAGATTAGGAACACATATGGTAGTAGAAGGTACAAGTTTTCTTGAAACATTCCAATTAAGATAACACAGAACTACAGAGTGGTTTACACTATCATAGAAACAGAACTAAGAAGGGACCTAACAAATGGTCTAGTTTAAGGGTTAACCTTTTTGGATGTATAGTGGACAACTTGGTTAGCTTAATGAAGCCTGGGAACCCCCTTCTCAGAATAATGTTTTGTTACCCACATTCATAATTGAAGGAAATTCTAAATTTCAGCTGGAATTTAGTGAAAATAAGGAAGTAATCTTTTTTTTTCCCATCAAAGGTCATACAGATTTATACATGGACCCACTGGGGAATCTACAGACCCCAGGCTAACAACCCCTGGTCTAGTCCAATGCATTATCCATTAGATTAATTTCCTCTGCAATACTCCTAACAAATGGTAATCAAATTTCTGGCTGGATATTTCCAATGAAGGGTTACTCACCATCCACTGAGGCAGTCTATTTCATTTTTTAGACACCTCTAATTACTAGAAGATTATTAATATTTAAGAAGTATTTTCACTTTAAAATTGCTACAGAGGAAACGATAATTATTGAGATGCCACAACATATTCTGAAGTGTTCTGGATGCATTTGAACATAAGAGGAAAGAAATAAACAAATCAGAAGATACTTAAAAGAATTTACCATAAAATTATGAATTATTTACATGCTGAAAAGAATAATGTTCTGCTTCTGGGATAAATACCATGTTCAGAAGTAGTTCTTTGAAATTATACTTTAAAAGTATGGAATGAAGGAAAATTACTTAAAAGCTTAAAGAGTCTCTAAATCTAGACATTATTGGCTTTTTAAAAGAATTATAGTAAACTGAATTTTCTCTTTGCAGCATAGTTATATTGTGTAGTACACACACACACACACACACACACACTCAAGCTCTTTTAATCTAAATTTTGAGGTCACTAAGTAGCAGCATTGACCTGATTTTAGCAGATCTCACACTAACATGTGTCAAAACTTTTAATTGTTAAAAAAAGTTAAGTATTAAGTGAAAAGTTAAAAGTTTGAGGACTGCCTGAGACAGGGTTCTTTTTTTAAAAGCAAAATAGGGTGTGTGTGTGTGTGTGTGTGTGTGTGTGTGTGTGTGTGTGTGTGTGTGTGTGTGTGTGTGTGTGTGTGTGTGTGTGTGTGTGTTTAACACTTTTCATGATTGATACAGAAACTGTGGAGTCCATGTATATAACCTCATCCTTCTCTCATCTGCTGCAACAACGTTGCCCTAGATGGTATGGAAGATAGGCTCTGCTCTAGGTTTTTTAAGGATGTCAATAAGAAGTCTTTTGAAGCCCTTTCCCCTGTGCTAATAGACCTTATTAAATTACATTTATCGTCTACTTTTGTCATCATGAAAAAATTCATTCAAATTTAAGGACATTATTGTGACAATCACATTACTCAGAATAAGAGGAAAGCTAAGAAAAGATTCTGATTTTAGGGCTTTTGTGAAAGCACAAGACAGGTCTGAATATGCTTCCTTTACTTTTGTCTTTCTAAAAATACTTTAAAAGATAACACTGAAACCAATGTCAGCAAAAGTATAATCAAATGAGAAATGTCCCCAAGGCATGGGGGGGGAGGTTAACATCCTCACAGTCTGGGATTTAGCATTTCTTTGACTAATTGAGAAGCAAAAGAAAATCAGTTTCACAGCTAGTTACCTTAAATGTACAGCAACAAGATCTGTTAGCAAAGATAGTCTTTTTGACAAGAAACCTTTTTTCAATCAAGGCATTATATGGATAATCTTTCTAACCAATACAGTTTGCATTTGCTGTTGATAGCCTCAATTGTATTTTTCTTTATTAAGTGCTAACAAGTAATTTTACAGTTTGCCTTTAATGACTCTTCTTATTTATTGTACCGTGTGCTATTGATTATTACAAGAAAATCATTTGAGACGCTAACCACGGTGTTAATTTGTTCAAGTCAGGACTGGTACAATTACACATGTTGCTCAAGCCTGTGGACTATTTATTTTGATGCCATGAATAGTGGAGCTAGATTCAACAATTCATTTCACAAAAGTATTTTTAAAGCACCTACTATATTGTGGCCACAAGGTATAAAGATATCAATGATAACCCTGACTTCAAGGAACTTACATTCTACTTGGGGTGGGGGGTGGGGAAGGGAGAACAATGACGTACATAGATAAGAAAATACAAAATAAATAAAAATCAATTTGGGAGGTTTGGGGAAAGCCCTAACTGGGGAAATAAGGAAAAGACTCAGGAGACTGATAGAGTAGTATATGTATTTCTTCTGGTGTCCCTCCATCACCATATTATGTCTCAATTTTGCAGACATGTTTGGCATGTAAACTATGATCTTTAGCCCCCCACAAAGCAAAGAGCTGTTCCTTGAAGGATCTCCATTAACTGACTACTCTTTTCTGACTCAGTTACCTATAAATGCTTTTGTACATCAGATGCCTAGCTAATCTAATGTTGTTTCTCCAGGGGGCATGGTTCCTGTCCCAAGATCTGAATCTATGATATCTCATTAATATTAGAGGTCTGGTCTTAACTTTATCTAAAGGGGTAATTTCCTTCTCAAAGTTAAGCATGACTCTCACAACGAGTTTATAAAAAGAGAAAAATGAATAACATAAATGCAAATTTACTCCTGGAACAGTAGGCAAAAGTAGACTAAGTGTGAAAAAGAGGGAGGTAGGTGCCCCAGGTGAAATACTCGTCACAGAAGACCCATTCCTAGATTTGGTTTCACAGGCTTATCTCTACTAAGCCTAGGAGTTAATTTATATTTATGTCATTAAATTGTCTTTGTTTATAGACTTTCTTGTTAACGGAAAATTGCACTTGCTTAGCAGTACAATTTTTATGTTTCTATATGTTTCTGTTATGTTTGTTTCTTCTGAACAGAGTTCTTCCCTACACTCTTGTCACCCAAGGCTCCGGGGTGCTCAGGTACCCTCTGCAGCAGGCATTTTTAATCTGAGATCCATGGACCCTCAACGATTCCACAGGATTTTCAAAGGATATTAAGAAGTTGAATGGGGGAAATAGGACATCTTTATTTTTCCTAACTTCTAACTGATATGTATTATTTCCTTCAATTATAATTTAGGCAACAAATATTATGATAGGGGGTCAAGAGACTTCCTCAGATTGTCAAAGGTGTCCATGACTCAAAAACCATCAAGAACCCTTGCGCTACAGAGATCCAAATCCTGAGCTCTTACACATGACACACTTATTCAATGAGAAGGTAAACAGAACATCTACTCAATAGAAGGTCAAAGCAGGAATAATCCAAACAAAACTCTACTTCCCTGCTCCCAAACCTGGGTCATACTCACCCACTGATGCACACAGTGACAGCTGCACACACATTTACAGAAACAGTGGTGAGGTAGATGAATAACACAAAGTACATGCCTGGGGCAACTCATGATGCTGCTTTGTAAGCCTGAGTTGTGGGGGTCTCTTTGGGAACCATCTGTGCCACTTACGAGGCAAGACCACTCTTTTCCTCTCAGCTCTCCGGCTGTTCCTCTGTTACTTTCAGGCTGCTAAAGTATGGTTAAGTTATTTTAGTAAAGCACCACTATTCTTTTTAAATTAATTTTTCAATTAATAAGCACTTATTTTCTTCTCCTTCCCTTCACATACTAAGTAAAAAAGAAAATATCCTTGCAACAAATATACATACTCAAGCAAAACAAATTCCCACAATGGACAAGTACAAAAATATGTCTCACTCCAAAGACCAAAAAATATATAGACCAAAAAAAACAGTTTGGCAGAAATTAGGCTGAATAACAGCTCACACTATATTCCAAGATAATTTCCAAATGGATACACGATTTGAATGTAAAAGGTCACACCATAAACAAATGAGAGGAACAACAAAGAAATTATGTTTCAGATCTATGGGGCAGGGATACAGTTCATGACAACACAAGAAACAGAGCCGATTCCAAGAAGATACAATTTTGGTTATGTAAAATTAAATTTTTTTACATAAAAATTTAATGCAAATTCAAAAATCCATTTTTTTCTAAGATTAGTGAAATAACTGGGGGAAAATCTTTGCAACAAGTTTCTCTGATAAAAGTTTCTTTTTCAAGATAAATAAGGAATTATGCAATATAAAAATAAGAGTGATTCCCCAAATGAAAAATGGTAAAAGGGCATAAATAGGTTGTCCTCAAATATTACATTTCTTCAATGAAACAGCATCCCTAAACTTTGAACTGTGGCTTTCCAGATCTGCTCTTATCGGGGAACTGAAACAATGCAGTTGTCTTATGTTGGAGAACTATAAAGCTTCTCAGATATGTGCTTTGAAGGAATTTCTATCACTCCAGCTGTGGACACAGTTAAAGTGCAATGCTGGCAAACACAGTCAGGTCTCACAGCAGTAGGGGTCTACTTCTTCCAGTGAACTCTCAGTGGGTATCATATAAGGGGAAGAGGGGAAAATAAAATAATTGTAATGAAAAGACGATTAGTAATGAGAGGAATAGTGCCTTTGGAAAGGAAAAAAAAAACCCTGAAATTTCTCTTCTTTCTGCTTATCTCATTCCCAATAGGTGAAGGAAGGAGAGACAAAAATTCATATAAAAGGAATAGTTAGCGGGAACTGCTCCCTGGAAAGCTTACCTTGTCTTAACCAAGCCTTGATCTCTTTGGAATTTCATTACTCTGTTCAGCCATCACAGCAGCAGATGCCTGTCAGTTTTAGAAAGGAGTAGAAGAACAGGAATCCACTGGATCTTGACTTCCTACATTACTCTAAAACAGAGAATGAGCTCCCTTTTCCAGGTCTGTCCCAGAAATCCGTGTTCGGAACAAGTTACCAACTGACAAACTCTGGGATAGTGTCTCTTGTCTCCATAGCAATACTACTGACAAACATACTACATAATAAGATGGAACCATACCTGTAAGATGCCTCAATTGTTATTGCATGCATCCAATTTTATTAGGCAATCGAATTGGGCATATAGCTCTGAGTATGCTGCTTACATGTGTGTGCACTGGATACAGAGCTCTGCAGGCTACATGTGTCCCTGGTCATGCTGGATAGCTTATTTGCCTGAGTGCAGGCTCCGACTTGATGACTCTGAGGCCCCTTATTATCTGTGGACTTCTAGCTAACTTTTGTCCAGTGCTAGGATGTAAGAAGTCCCTTACAACAGTTTTTCACTGTATTTCTTAATCATTATTTGACCTGGCATGATTTTAGATTTTTGGTAAAGTTGTTATGTTCATCTTTCATTGCTGAAGAAGACCATGCCATCAGAGAAATGACTTGCACTTGACTTTGATTTGAGGGAGGGAGGGCTGTGCAAGGTCACCAGCCTCACTTCTCCTCCAGAGCCATCTGGATCCAGTGACCAGATATTCCTCAGGATGACTGCAGATGACCCAGGATGCACTGGGAGACCTTGGCCCCTTTAGACCAAGGTCTATGTAGGTACTCACTTAGGGTAAGGTAACACCCATTCATTGAATAGGCCTGTTTAAGAAGTAGTCAGGGCAGGGCCCCTTTAGTGAGGCAAAGAAAAGAAAGACATCAGACTGGGAGGGAAACAGTCACAGTAACTATTGATAATCACTCTGAAGCCAGGACTGTCCAGAAGAGAGCCTTTAGGCAAGGGGCAGGGGTCCCATGGTGTCTGAGCTTCAGAGCGCAGTAGGCTGAAGGGAAGGGAGGGGAGGGGACGGAACGGGAGGGAAGGAGAAGGGGAAGGAAGGGAAGGAGGAATGTATTCGGTAAAGCTCAAGTCAGCTGGGCATCTTTTGGCCGTCCAAACTTACCTTCTTTGGGAGAGGAGGTATGTTGGAAGTGCGTCTGTCTGCCTGCCCTGAGGCAGCCGTTTTGGCCAGAAGTCAATCCATCAATCGGTAAACATTATTAGGTGCCTAAGATGTGCCAGGCACTGTGTTACATGCTGGGCATACAAAAATAAGCAAGAGACAGTTTGATCTTCAAGGAGCTTTAAACCTAATGGGTGGATAACATGCAAACAAATATATGCAAAGCAAGGAATATATCGGTTAAATTGGAAATGATCAATAGACCATTGGGAAAGGTTTCCAGTAAAAGATGGGACTTTAGAAGTCAGTGGCAGAATTGAGGAGGGAAGAGTCCATGATGTAGCCACCGCTTAGATCCAATCAGTTGCCAATTTCAGTTCTCCTTCTACATTAACTCTTGGATGTAGCCTTCATCTAATCTATTGTCCTGCCTCATCTACTAAATTCCAAACTATTTCTTCTTCTACTCTACTTTCACATAGGAAACTAGGTGGTACGGTGGATAGAATGCTGAGCTTGGGAATAGGAAGATTCATCTTCCTGAGTTCAAATCTAGCATCAGACACTTGCTAGTTGTGTGACCTGGCGCAAGTCCCTGTTTGCCTTTGTTTTCCCATCAGTAAAATAAGCTGGAGAAGAAATGGCAAACCTCTCCAGTATCTTTGCCAGGAAAACCCCAAATGGAGCCATGAAGAGTTGGACATGACTGAAAGCACTGAACAAAAATAATAATGATCACAAAGACAATAGCTAGCACACACACAATGCACTTTGAAAATATTATCTCATTTTATCCTCGCAACAACCCTGGGTGGTAGGTGCTATTATTACTCCTTTTTTAAAGATAAGGAAACTAAGGCAGTCAGAGCTTAAGTAACTTGTCCAGGGTCATACAGCTGATATGTGTTTAAGAAATATTCATTTCTGGTTTAATTGATTAAAATGAGATCTCTTTTAAACGGAAATATATTGTTATGTACAAGTATAGAAGTCTGTTATGTGTATATAGGTGCCTGCAAATGTGTAACCATAGGCACCATTATGGTTTGGAGCTTTAGTGTAGAAACTGCTCTCCCCTCCCGTCCACTCCAAATTGTTCTTCCCAGAACAAACCTTTCTCCTCACTTGAAGTGGCCCCAGATGCATGATCTTCCCTTTGTTCACATTCCTACTTAACCCCCTTTATATAAAGAATTTTCCCTGCAGTAAATAGCTCTGCTTGACATACTGGGCCATCTCCGGTCATCCTGACTGATATCTGGCCACTGGACCCGGATGACTGGAGGAGAAAGTGAGGCTGGTGACTTCTCACAGCCTCTCACTGAAATCCAGTTCAATTGCAAGTCATGTCATCATCTCCCTGATGTTATGGTCCTCTTCGAGAATGAAGGACAAACCACACACAAGGCTCTATTTGAACAGTATTCATTTTAGCCAATGGGTGAAATGATCCTGATTCATATGGAACCTCCCTTTCTGTCCTTTTCTGTCTCTCTCTTTGTCTCTATCTCTCTCTTATTTTGGATCTTATGAGAGATTAGATATATTCAAAGATGTAAGATTCTCTCTCACTTTTAGCTTTGAACCCCCAAAGCAAGACAAAATCCTGGCTGTCCTGAACAGGTCTAATCCCCTTGTCCTATTTTCATTCTTTTTATAGCAAGCTAGTCACTAGTATCCTCTATCATCTTCCCTGAATATATTATAGTTGATGACAAATAAGTTGTAGTTGATGACAATTTTTATACGAAACAAAAGTAGGACATAGAACCAAATTAAAGAAATGGTAAAAAAACAAAACAAAAAAACATAGAAAATACCCGCCAATGACAATCACAAAGGAGAGAATGAAACCGTTGTTGTCCTTGTGCTGATTCCCCAAGAAGTGACCAGCCCCAGCACCATCACTCCTTTCCAACTAATCCTTCTCCCATACAATTGTTTCCTCTTGAGTAGTCTCTGCCCCTCTGCCCATCCTGCAGTGCTTCTTGGAGACACTGCAAAAGGTCTGAAGAGATTTTTCTTTCCCTCTTTGCAAATGTTCATGTCCCGCTGTTATCCACTCATCTCTCCTATTGTCATCACTATTTAAAAATTCTTTACCTTGCTCAGTGCGCACCCTACCACCATTGCTAGAGCTTCAATTCCTCCCAAAGAGCAGAAGTGAACACTCTCAGTCTACAATTCCCAAAATTCAAAATTAAATTTTGGAAAATTTCCCCTGCCCACAGGGAATATCTGAATACCTGATTACACAGTCTATGAAAAATTTAAAAATGAATATTATGCAAAGGACATAGAGAGGCACATAGTTAAGTATGACAGTCTATAGTATATAAGCAATGAGGAACTCTGAAAAACAAGAAAAACATGTTATCAAGGAAGTATATGATAGAAAGGAAATATGGGCTGGTTATATGGAGAGGGTAAAAGATACAGGTAACCAGGCAGAGTGCTTCACTAGGTGTTCTAGTGATGTAATGAGCCTATTGAATGGATCCCCTGTGACAAGTCTATAGGAGTCCCACAGGTTGGGAAAGCATACATAGGCTGTGATCTGTTTTGCTGGAAGACACTTTCAAAATCTAGGAGATAATCCATCTGAGCACTTGAGGATGTATTTAGAGAGGCAAACCCTGCCTGATGTCATTAGTCTGTTTATGAAAATATTGTTAGATAAAATGCTAGTTGAATAGTAACAATGTTATACATTTTTGTATAGGCTCCCTCACAACATCAAGGCAGTGTTCTTAGTTGATCTTTGTACTAGGATTTGGTTTCAACATATTAATAACGTTTACTCTACTAGTTGGAGGGGAAGCAGTTTTACACATAAGCTGAAAATGAAAAACTAATACAAAATCATCATAAGAATGTAGATTTACTCTTAAAGTTGTGTGAATGACTAAGGAGAGAAACACTGGGGCTCCCAAAGCATCAGTTCTAGAATTGCCCTGGTTTGGGTCAAGAGGACAGACTTCAAGACTTGTGATAACTATATTTACAATAAGAAGGTATGAGGTGTCAAATTCAGAGTCTAATATCTTGACAAAGAGGAAAAATAAAGAGGAAGGTGAGACAGACTACATATACATTTCTCATACATCACTGCCTTTTACCAATGGATGGTAGTAGACAAAAACAAATGGAGGAAGGCTACAAGTCATGTTCAGGATGCATTCAAGTCAGGTTTGGAGGAAAAGTACTGCTTAAATTTGAAAACATAGAGTAATTGTCTCATTACCTATCTTACATTATTATTATGAGAAAAAGTAAAACAGTAATTGTGAAGGCACTTTGTAAATTGCAATAAAATCGTAAGAGATGATTACATAATCTACTAAACCCAGACCAGGAGAGTTTCTCAGCTAGAAATATTACACTTTAAAACTCGATGTGATTTTTTTCCCCCTGAAATTTCTATAGATATAGTAGGTGGCTTTAAAAGTGGAAACTGCTTGAGATCATAAAGAAATACAATTATAACACAAATAAACCGTCAGGTAGCCTATCAGTGACATCTGCTACCAGAGAACATGACTGAAAATATACACTGCTCTTTTAGCTTTCTTAAATGGAAAGAGAATTGCCATTTGCACTGATAAAATCTAATATATGAATTTCCATATAAACTTCAAAGGAAAAGTAAGCTGAAAAGTAAGACTTGTGACCTCAATCTTGACTAAAATTTACAATGAAAAACAATACCCAAGTATCTTAAAATGAGATAAGGAAAGAATATCCAATTTGAATTAATTTCTCAGTCTCTTAAACTAAGTATATTTCCTTTTCCTGTTACTGATTGATTAGCTAAACTTCAACCTGGCTCTGATTAATATGACTTAGTTATCCTGATTCTCTAATGTAATTTCTGCAGGGCATAATATACCTTCTTAACTTTTAAAATTGTTTTAGGAAGAAGATTCTTCACTTTCCACTCATATTAAGAAGAGATGAATTCTAAAAACCTTCCCCAGAAGATGATACCCTATGCTCTAAACTATAAACCAGAGAATCAGGCTGAAAAATTTTTTTGGAAGATCAAAAAATAAACATTGAAGATCCACTAAGTTGTGACTGACAAACTATAAAACAAGCCCTACTCATTTACTAGTGTTGAAAAATGGTCCTTTAATGATGTGATTTAAAAAAACAAACAAAGCTAACACATTGCTCAGGAGAATACAAAAAAGTTACCTAGATTATTTGAACAGTCCTTTTGGGTGTAAATATTTCTTTCCATAGAATACCTTGTTTCAAAATACTTCATTTTAAATTATTGCATAATTGAAAATTTGAAAGAAATAGAGTACCTTTAAAATGTTAAACACTTAAATTAACTGACATGAAAAAGATATTAAACAATCTGATTTTTAAAAAGAAATTGAACTGGAAATGGACTTCCATGGAGAGAAAAAATTCTGGTGTAGAAAGATTTACAGAATTTATCAAACTTTTAAAGAACAATACCTCCATACCACAAAATTATTCTTAAAAATTGAGAATGAAAACACTTTATCAAACCCCTTCTAAAAGACTGAGTCCTAATATCTAAACCAGGAAAATATAATAAAGAAGCTCCCTCAATGAGAAAAAAATAGGCAGTTTGGGCAGGGGGGATGGTGGTGGTGGAGTGGAATTAATGACAAAGGACAACTGACAACAGTACCACTTGCCACCACCAGGGAGAGCCAAGGAACTTTCAATTCTACCCAATTTCTTCATTGCCCCAGTTCCCAGTTCCCACTAGGCACAGGGATGTCCATTGACATCCCCAGCTTATCCCCAGCCCCCATCCTCCACCTCAGATAGAGGTCTCTCAGAGCCACCATCCTCTGTCAGGAACTGTCTGGCCCACCAATGCTCCCCAAGGTCTTCAAGATCTTGCCACCTCTCTTTTATTTTCCCTTCCCAAGAACTAATGGTGAATGTCAGACTTTCCTTACGTGTTGCCTCCTTGGATGAGAATGACCACCTTGAGCTTAGCATCCCTCATTTATTATGCCTGTTATTTAAACTTATAATAAGAACATATCCCCCTCCTCCCCTCCGCAGTGAACCCTTCAGATTCCAGGTGAACTTTTGGTGCTCATTTAAGGAAAGATGTCTTTGATCTACAATGGGAACATGTTTTTACCTTAGTCTTCCTCCTCTCTGCACATCTGGCTGGCCGTCTGACAAATTCAGAACTGATTTCTGATTCTCTCTTAACTCTTTGGAAGCTCCCTGTCCTCCAATTCTATCCAATATTTGGATATATCATTGACCTTTTCTTCATTTTGGTGACTGATCCCTAGCCTCTCATCCCCTTTCTAAACATCCCCTCTGCTTTCTTCCAGACAACATCTAAATTGAGGCTGTATACTGCAGCAATTAGAATGAGGGCTCACAAGGAATTTAAAAATGAGGAGGAGATTTGATCATATTTTCTTATCCATTTCAATTCATTCATTTGACAGCAAATGCCTCTCCAAATGAATGACTATGGTAATCTAAGAGTCTCTAGAGTAGGGAAAAGGAAACTCACAAGATTTATATTTCCAAAGGAGGTTTATTAAAGGATATTCTAAACAGGTGACTGGAGGTGAGAATAGGATATTTCTAATTTGAAATATGTATTCCAGATTGAAGCAATGTAATGGCAGTTCCCACGTTGTAGGGTTGTGCTAGCTCCAAAAGTGGCTTTCCTGCTTTCCTTTTTTCTAACAGGAAAAGTTCTATCTCAGACATGAGTTAGAGATTTTGTTGTTCAGTCATGTCTGACTCTTTATGACCCCGCTTTTTGGTTTTCGTGGCAAAGATACTGGAATGGCACAGCAAGGACCCTGGCGTATACTGGAGGGCTTGCTATACAGGTTCTTAGATCTACTTTCTAAAAAGAAAACAACTTTTGAAGGATCAACAATCTACTCTAATTAAGCACATGTATCATTCACTTAGTTAAGGGGAAAAATTCAGCACCCTGAAGTTCAGAGAAAATACAGAGAAATAAAAATCAACAGATAGGGCTTCCAACTGTCTGACCATAAGTAATACATACATTTACCAGAAAGAGAAGCACCAACGTCTGGGTTTTCAAATCCAGAGGGCTTCTTAGCAGCATACTGGAGTCGAACCTCGTACACAAATCTTCTTTCAAAAATTAAGCCCCTAAGTAAAATCTCACCTCAGAGTATATGTACACTTTTCAGAGCCAGAAGGCAACACAACCCTTGAGAATCATTGCCTCATTTGAAATTAACAAAAAGCATGGACTTTCCAAGAAAAAATATCTCCCCTAATCAAGCTTCCCTTAAAGGGCAGGCCCATTAATAGGTGGGGAAGATCTTTAATTCTTATTAGCATTATATTTCTTAAATAAATACAATATAATTCACACAAATACATCATGAACTTCTTATTTGCAGAATACATAACATAACATCATTCTTTGGGGGTCAGTCGTTGGGGAGTGAGCAACCAGCTCCTCCTTCCTCAGTCCAAAACAAAATGTCCAAATAAAGTCCTCTTGGGGGGTGTGTCCTTCTCCCCACACTACCCTTGAAGCACTCTCGGGTGTAGGCTCTAATGAACCAAGTCCCAGTCTTAACAATGCTCCAGCTCCCCCTTCCAAGTACTGAGGGGCAGCTGGGCAACAAAGCCATCAGGGTAGGGTCTTTGGGGGTAAACAGTACTTCCCCTCACCCACCATAGGCAACTCCATCCCCCCACCCCCAGTCCCAAACTGTCCCAGGAGAATACTGCAAAAAAGGACACAGTGCCTTCAAGGTCCCTGCTGTTACATTATGGCATAGTTGGGCAGGGTCTGTAAACTACAAAGGAAAGTATGGGGGCTGGGATAATAGTTCATTATTTCCCAGTTGTGGTGGCTATGGTTCTGTGGAGTCCCAGGAGCACTCTGGGATTGTATTGTATGCAGAACCCATGCAGAAGTGAGAGCTAGAAATGGAGTCTTGGAGCAGTAGTGGAGAACTGCCTGTGTGCTGATCTTGGTAAGGAAAGTGGAGAGTTGCCTGCATGAAGACCCAGAAGGGAGCTGGGAGCGGCTGGCTCCTGCTGGAGGAGGAGGAACCTAAACGCTCAGAGTTCAGTCCTGGGACAAGATGGGTGCTACACAGTAAGGCACTTAGTGTGCTTTTTTGCAGCATTCTCCTGTGACAGTTTGGGAACCCTAAATATCACATACATATACTCTGAGGTGAGGTTTTGTTTTGGTGCTCATTCATTGGAAGTGTTTGGCTAGATGAGACTCTGGGAAACCGCTAAGAACCACTCCCCCCAGCATTAAAAACACAGATGTTAGAGCTTCTCTCTCTGGTTAACTACGTATGTGTGGTCAGAAAGTTGGATCCGTCTGTTCACCTGTGATATATGCACTGCTAACGGTCAAACAGTTGGAAGCCTTGTCTGTTGATCTTATTTCTCTGTATTTTCTCTGAAGTTCAGAGTGCTGACTTTTTCCCCTGAATAAAGGGAATGATACAATGTGCTTGATTAAAGTGGATTGTTGACCCCTCAAAAGTTGCTTTCCTTTTAGAAAAGCAGATCTAAGAACCTGTACAGCAGGACCTCCTGTGTATGTCAGGGTGCTTGCTGTTACATTCTTTAGTTCATTTTATAAATGAGAAAACTGAGGCCAACAGGATTAAGCTCACAGAAGAAAATAATTCCTTAAAGACCAGAAGGAAACAGAGGGAAGCTAATGACTTTATGAAAAATCAAGAAATTATGAAACAAAACCAAAGGAATGAAAAAATAGAAGATAATGTGAAATATCTCATTGGAAAAACAACTGACCTGGAAAATAAATCCAGGAGAGATAATTTAAAGATTATTAGACTACCTGAAAGACAGGATTTAAAAAAAGAGCCTAGACCTCATCTTTCAAGAAATTATCAAGGAAAATGCCCTGATATTCCAGAATCAGAGGGTAAAATAGATACTGAAAGAATCCACCTCCTGAAAGAGATCCCAAAAGAAAAACTCCTAGGAATAGGAATAGCCAAATTCCAGAACTCCCAGGTCAAGGGGGTTAATATTGCAAATGGCCAGAAAGAAATTCGAGTATTGTGGAAACACAATCAGGATAACACAAAATCAAGCAGCTTCTACATTAAGGCATCGAAGGGCTTGGAATATGATATTCTAGAGGTCAAAAGAGTTAGGATCAAAACTAAGAATCACCTCCCCAGCAAAACTGAGTATAATACTCAGGGGGAAAAAATGGAGCTTCAATAAAATAGAGGACTTTCAAACATTCTTGATGAAAAGACCAGAGCTGAATAGAAAGTTTGACTTTCAAACATAAGAATCAAGAGAAGCATGAAAAGGTAAACAGAAAAGAGAAATAAGGGACTTACTAAAATTGAACTGTTTATATTCCAGCATGGAAAGATAATATTTGTAACTGTTAAGACTTTTCTCAGTATTTGAGTAGTTGGAGGGATTATATACATAACAGAGGGCACACGGTGAATTGAATAGGAAGGGATGATATGTAAAAAAATAAAATGAAGGGATGAAAGAGGAATATATTCGCGAAGGAGAAAGGAAGAAATATAATGAAGTAAATTATCTCTCACATATAATGGGCAAGAAAAAGCTTCTCAATGGAGGGGAAGGTGGGTGAGGTAAGAGAGAAAGAGTGAACCTTACTCTCACTGGATTTGGCTTAAGGAAGGAATAACATGCACTCTCAATAGTATGGGGGAAAGAGATAAGTAGTGGGGGTGGGGAATGACAGAAGGGAGGGCAAATACGAGGAGGCGGTAATTAGAAGTAAACATTTTTGAGGAGGGACAGGGTCAAAAGAGAGAATAGAATAAATGGGGATCAGGATAGGATGGAGGGAAATATAGTTAGTCTTTCAGAATATGACTGTTACAGAAGTGTTTTGCATGACTACACATGTATAACCTATATCGAACTGATGGGTGAGGAGGAAGTAAGGAAGAGAAATTGGAACTCAAAGTTTTAAAAACAAATGTTAAAAATTGTTTTTACATGCAATTGGGAAATAAGACATACAGGCAATGATATAGAAATTATATATATATATATATATATATATATATATATATATATATGTATGTATGTATATAATGATAAAGAAATCTATCTTGCCCCACAAGATAATAGAGGGGATAAGGATAAGAAAAGGGAGGAATATGATAGAAGGGAGAGCAGATGGTGTAAGGGGTAATCAGAATGTATGCTGTCTTGGGGTGGGTGGAGAGAAGAGATGGGGAGAAAATTTGAAACTCAAAATCTTGTGGAAGTGAATGTTGAAAATTAAAACTAAATAAATGAATGCTTCATCCATTCATTTATTCACTCAAGAGGCAGGAGAGGTATAACCTCCTCTTTCTGACTACTTTTCCTGTTTCAGAGGCAAGCTTCCTGATAAAGAATTTCTTAAATTTTTCACTCTGCTGTTGAAGTGTTGCCCCTGGGGGCAAGTTCATTGTCTCCACTGCGGGCTTTTTCAAATGTAGTTTAACTTCTCAGATCTTCTAAGAATGCAATGATTCAATTATGCCTAAAAGAACTTCCTCCTTGTCTTATTTTCAGTTTGTCATTTATAAGTTGATTTTTTAAAAGTCTAAAAGGGATACATCCTTATAAGTCCAAACTCAGACCTACAGAGTACTTCGCTATGGGTTACATATAATGACCTTATCACAATAAAGACAAAAGTTATTATACAGAGAGGATTAGCATATATTGAACCACAAGACTGTATATATATATATATATGTGTGTGTGTGTGTGTGTGTGTGTGTGTGTGTGTGTGTGTGTGTGTATTTGCCATATGTTTTACACAGAATAAAAATAATTCCACAAATATGAACCTCTAAAAATTGTTTGGTTTGGTTTCAGGATCTCCCTTTTTGAGTATAGTAATTACATATGTAATTCTTCTGAATCACATCTCTTCTGAAAATAAAATTGATAAATCACTTAAAGTTTGAATATGATCACTAG
Source organism: Bettongia penicillata ogilbyi (assembly GCA_023548195.1). NCBI lineage: Eukaryota > Metazoa > Chordata > Mammalia > Diprotodontia > Potoroidae > Bettongia > Bettongia penicillata. The sequence continues at coordinate 621,121 of JAJHZJ010000230.1, forward strand.
TTAACATATTTTGAAGGTGAGAAAATCTGGATTAATTTCATCAGTCAAAACAAAATTCAAGAAACTGACATAAATGTTAGTGTGAACATATTTAAGTCAAGAATAACAGACTCTTGGCCAGAAATAAAGTGCATGTGATGTGGGCTAAGGCTTGAGAGTCTGATTATGTGTGCTTTAAATTGAAAATGGAGATGAGGAAAACAAACCACAAACCAGGTAACTCAGAGAGAAGGAAGTATAAGTGTAAGAAGAGAAGCAGTAGGGAGCTGGAGGAGGAAAGGAAAGACTACATAGACAACAATACGCCAAAAAAAATAGCACTTTACAGTTATTTTTTCTTTTAATATTTTATTTTCCCCCAATTACATATAAAAACAATTTAAACTCTTTCTCTCCCTTTCTCCTCTCCCCCCTCATTAGCAAGGCAAACAATCTGAAATAGTTTATACATGCACAGTCATGCAAAACATATTTCCATACTAGTCATGTGTGAAACAAAACACAGACCCTGCCCCCAAAAAACACTAAGAAAAATAGGGTTTTATTTATTTTTTTTTTAAAGTGTACTTTGAACTGCATTCAGACTCCATCAGTTCTTTCTCTGGAGATGGCTAGCATTTATCATCATAAGTCCTTTGGAATTGTCTTGCTGAAAATAGCTGTCATTCACAGTTAATCATCATACAATATTGCTGCTACTGTATACAATGCTCTCCTAGTTCTGCCTACTTCACTTTGCATCAGCTCATGTAAGTCTTGTCAGGTTTTTCTGAGAGCATTCTGCTCATCATTTTTTTATAGCACAGTAGTATTCCATCACAATTTTTTCTTTTAATTAATTAATTAATTTTTAGTTTTCAACATTCACTTCCACAAGATTTTGAGTTCCAAATTTTCTCCCCATCTCTCCCTTCCACCCACTGACCTTCCAATTTGTCTTTGGTGTTTTGGGGTTGTTAAGTCTGGAAACCTGCGCCTGGTGCCAGAGATTCAGTTTCCCTGAAGCCTGTTCAGGTTCCATCTGCACCAGCATGGCCCACACTGGACTGTGTGCTCTGCTCCCAGCACGGTGCAATAGGTACTTCCCATGGACCTTCCAGGCTGTCTTGGGCTGGAAATTTGCTTCACTTCATCATTCTGTGCATTCTGCAATTCCAGAATTTGTTTAGAGTCATTTTTTATAAGTATTTGGCTGGGTTTAGGGGGAGAGCTGTAGTAAGTCTGTGCTGTTACTCCACTATCTTGGCTCTGCCTCTCTCATCACAATCTTATACCACAATTTCAGTCATTCCAAAATTGACAATCATCCCCTCAATTTCCAAATCTTTGCTACCACAAAAAGAGCTGCTATAAATATTTTTATTTGTATTCATTTCTATTCCTTTTTATGCTATAAATATTTTTGTACATATAGGTTCTTTTCCTTTTGTATTTTTTAGCTATTTGAAATATAGACATGGTATTAGGATATAGTAGTGGCATTGCTAGGTCAAAGGGTATGCATCATTTTATTGCCCTTTGGGTATAGTTCCAAATTGCTCTACACAATTGTTGAATCACTTCACAACTCCAGCAACAGTATCTCAATTTTCCCACCTGCCCTCCAACATTGGTCATTTTCTTATTCTGTCATATTAGTCAATCTGATAGGCATGGTGTAGCACCTCAGACTTGTTTTAATTAGCATTTCTCTAGTCAATATCCCTTTTTCTCACCTCTTAATTTTTTTTTTTTAGATATCATCCCTTCATATTAAGTTCACAACTATGCCCTTTGTCTATGTATACTCCTTCTAACTACTCTAATAATGAAAAAGTTCATAGGAGTTACAAGTAACATCTTTCCACATTCGAATGTAAACCTTGTTGAATCCCTTATTATTTCTCTTTCCTGTTTACCTTTTTATGTTTCTTTTGAATCTTGTATTTGAAAGTCAAATTTTCTATTCAGTTCTGGTCTTTTCATCAGGAATGTTTGAAAATCCTTTAATTGAATATCCATATTTTTCCCTAAAGGAAAAGATCTTGAGGTAGAATGCTAATAAGATCCTGCCCATCCATTAATAGGCCTCAAGTACCTTTTGTTAATTTCCTCAGGCACTGGGTCAGAGTGTCCTGCTCTCCAGCTCTGAAAAGTGGATAAACACTCAAGGTGAGGTTTTACTTTGGGGCTTACTCATTGGAAGTGTTTGGCCAGACAAAACTCCTGGAAGCTACTAAGGAGCCCTTTGGCTTTGAAAACTCAGATGTTGGTGCTTCTCTCTCTGGCAATTATATGTACATTGCTTATTGTCAGATAGGTGAAAGCCCTGTCTGTTGGTCTTTATTTCTGTTGTATTTTCTCTGAAGTTCAGAGTACTGACCTTTTCCCCTGAACTAAGTGAATGGTATATGTGCTTGATTAAAGTAGATTGTTGACCCCTCAAAAGTTGCTTTCCTTTTAGAAAAGCAAATCTAACAATTGTGCAGCAGACCCTCCTGTGTATACTGGGGTCCTTGCTGTTATACTGCTTCAAAAAGTTTTTCTTGGTTCTACTTAATGAAAGTGTCTTCCCTCTAAAATTAGTTACAGCTTTGCAAATATATATATATATACACACACACACATATACATACACATATGTGTATAGATGGGTATGTGTATATATATATATATGTATTGTTTGCCCATAGTTTTTTGCATAGTGTCTCCCCATTAGACTATGAGCTCCTTGAGAGTGAGGACTGTTTTTTTTTTTTTTTACTTTCTTTGCAATACCAGAGCTTAACATAAGTGACTGACATGTAGTAGACTCTTAATAATGTTGTTTAGATTTGGCTTGACTAACTTATCTCATGAACTCAAACCTCTCATAGCTAAATGCCTCCTAGATATCTTCACTGAATGCCTCATGGCATCCTAACAGAATTCATCATATTTCCTCTAAAACCTAAAGCCTCATCCAACTTTCTTTATTTCTGTAGAAGGTAGCACTATCCTTCAAACTGAGTACTCAAACAATGTTCATTTATATTGACTCTTGAGCCTTGGCCAATGACCTAGCCACCTTGTTAATTCAGTGGCAGAAAACTAGTTGGTATATCAAATCTAACCCAGTATTGGGGATGGGATCCTTATAGCCTGAATAGCAACTAAACTGAAAAAATAATGGCTATAGGTCATTCATGTACCTGTCCTTCAAAGGGAACCTTTTCCCAAGGTATCAAATGTAATGAAATAGTTATTCAAGTTTATATCCTATAGGTCCTCTTAGTAGCACAACAGATCTATGCCCCAATTAGCCATGCAGATGATCACACCATGTGGATCTGGACATACCACACAGACCTCTACTTCACTCAAGAAATCAAGGAAACAAAGACTAGTTGCACTTCTTTCCAACTCCATAGGAGACCCCTAGAGAAGATTTTTCAGGGGATATGTTCAGCCAGATCTTGATAAGTAGATTATGTACACCCTCTTTCACAACACCTATGGCCTACACTATATCTTAACAGCAATAGTATAGGATGGTCATACCTGTTCCCTACCCTGATGCAAAGGCTACTGTTATAGTCATTAAAAAGGATACTTCTTTATCTTGGGTATTCTATTTCTAGTGATAATAGATTCATAGACCCATTTTTAACAATGGGTCCCAAATTAGGGCACTAGATGGCTCATCTATGCCCCATAGAACACTCAACTAGCAGGTATTGTGGAATGATGAAACAGATACTTGAAATAAGTCCTGTGCTCCAACTACAATAAGTAATTGCATTCTGGCTAGCTGGACCACCTGGCTTGGACAGTCAATAATTTAAATACCTCTATCCCTCACAAGAGTGAGCCTCTACCATCTCAGACGTTGGCTGACCCATTATCAGAGGAGGAAAGGGTACCACTAGGTACAGGAGTAATTCAGTGACTATACAACCACACTCAGCCTCTTTTTTCCCACCCAAGATACAAACAGGAGAAAAGATGACCTGCTCTGCAGGCCTCATCAGCCACAGTAAAGATAATAACAACTTTCATACACTGATCCTTGCTGGCCATGTCCCAAGAGTCCCGTTAGTGAACTAATCGACTTTTACATTTACCCTGCCTAAGGCCCCACTGAGCTTTTCTAGGATAGTCAATTTACAGGCCAGGTAACCTATTGGGATCATCAACTAAACAGGAGGATGGCTGAGTCATGGAAGTAGTGGGACTCCAGATGAAATGGTGGGCCAGGGGACATTATGGATCCTGCCCATCAGATAGTTAAGTTACATAGGGCCAGTGGGGAGGTATATCCTGGACTCTGGTATTTACACTTCCTTGCTTTTATTTCCACAGGTATGTAACACCACACTGGATGAGAACAGATGTAGACATTCAGACTCCATTTGAATTGATCCTATTGACCTGCTTAATTTTTTTTCACTTGACCCTTAAAAGATGGAAAAAAAAAAAGCAAACCCAGGCAGAACCATGTAAGTGCTCCATTTTTTTGCAGAGGATTCTCTTATTTTTCTGTTTTTCCTTTAGGTACTTGACTACCAGACCAACAACACTGAATATCTTGAGCTTGACTCAAGCAACTGCAGCTGCATCTAACTTCTGCACTGGCTGCTAAAGATGGCTGTCACCTGGTCCCAGGAACACATGAGGGGCACATCTAACGTTTTCCTTTTAATGTAACCCAAACCATACCTTTCCTGAATAGACAGTAAAGTTTAGAGGTTTCAAGCTGGGGAGGGCAGGGGAGAAATGGGATACTGGCAACATGACATCAAAGTCTGCAAGCAAATTGCCCTCTTAAGGGTGGGAAGTAGTTTTGAATACCACTGACAGATACTTCAACAACAATGAAAGCACTTTTTGCAAATTCAGCTTTGCAAACAGCTTTTCTGAAATATTAGATAATGCCATAGGCAAATGTGGACCTTTCTTTCCTGTCATGCCTCACCCTCTGATTTGGGGAAATATAAGGGCAGTATTTAACTCTGTATTTGTAGCTGTGACAGCAAGTATTTCCCACTCTGCAAATGTATGAATGAGTTCAGGTTCTGCGAACCACAAGAGTCCTTGATATCATCAGTATGCCCCTCTCTGATACCATTTTAAATGTAACCTTTCTAACTTGGAAGGCACCCAATAGAACCCTTTATCTCCTTGACAGCATTACATTAATGTACTGGGGGAGATGGGGTATAACCTGATCCTTCATTTTGATCAAGATCCCTCCTGTTTCCTTCTTCCCTGCCTCCATGGTACTAAAATTTCCTGGGGGTGGGGTAAGATCAGAGATAAGAAGCTTCCTCAGTTTGAAAAAAAAAAATTTCTTTCAGAAGTGGCTGAAATGGAAAAAAAAAAATGATCAACATTTCCTTAACCCTAGCTGGGTAGCTAACAGGACTGGATTGAAGTCTGAGTTCTCTATTATACACAATGATAGATTAACTGTATTATCAGATTATGTGCTCTCCAGCTAAGGAGGGGGTCTAAGCTCTAGGTAAAGCCTCCTTGTGTTTTTGGGTAAACAGTGGGTAAGCTGAATAAGTATCAGGACAGTAAAGCAGTAGGTCACCTGATTTTCTGGGGTTCACTTCTCCCCCTCTCTCTATGTGGGAGTTATTCTCATGGCTAGGATACAGCTCATGGGAAGTGTACATCCAATTTCCTTGCTTATTTTGGCCCTCTGCATGACACATGAGAAACTGCTGTGTACTGAAATGCATCTGATGTCAGTTCACTAATTCCTTCATCACCTGGCTTGTATGTACCCCTGATGGAAGAGTGATTGATTGAAACAACGGGATGCTGGGTCTAGGGGATGAATTGTGAGCCAGTGAAAACATTTTTTACTGGTATGGCCCTAGTAAATCCCACCCCCAAGGTGCATGTATGACCCAGAAAACAAGCATTACCACTCCCCCCTTAGTTTCTTCTTAGATGGCATCATTAGAGTTTTTTCCTATTTCCTAGCCTTCATCCATCACTCCTTATTGAGCAAAACACAAGTCTCAGCTATATTCTTATAGATAACTGGGCAGTCTCCCATTGGTGCTATGTTGGCTCTTTGTCTAAAACTCTATTAAATTTGAGCTCCAAAGGACTCTGGGTCTTTGACTGTAGCGTGGCTACCCTCCACCACGAACCCGCCACATGGTGGCACCGCAGACATGGAGACCATCCACTGTTCCCTCAGGTATCTGTTCTTTCCTTGTGAAGAGATGTAAAAACTGTTTCGTTAAAAGCTGTTCTTAGGTGGTGATGTCACTCTTCATCTCAATTCCCTTGCACTGCAATTTTGAAAAAATTTGTTGATGCTTTTTTTTAAGGCAGTTGTTTAACAATAAGCCCTTCCCATAAAACTCTTCCTTATAACAAAGAGTTAATCAGCATACACATACTAAGAGCCTACTATGTGTGAGTGACTTATGTGACTGGAGTTTTAAAGAAAGGCAAAAGACAACTTCTACTCTCAAGGAGGTCGCAGTCTAATTGAGGAGACAATGTAGAAACTATGTGCAAACAAAATACATACAGGATAAACTGGAAATAATTTCTAGAGGGAAGATTAAAAAAGCTAGGAAAGGCCTCATATAGAATGTGGGAATTTAGTTGGAACTTGAAGGAATTCAGGGAAATCAAGAGGCAGAGATGAGGAGGATGAGGATTCTAGGTGGTGAGGTAGCCTGTGAAAGGGGAGATCTGGGAATACAAATGGCTAACAGGCAGTTGAGACCCAAGATTGGGGCAAAGATAATGCCTATTCACAGAGAACACAAAGAACACAAGGCATGGGAAATCCTGCCTCCCTCCTCCCGTCTCTTATTTTCTCACCTCAGCACTAGTACTTGCTGTTATCTGAGCCTTCCTTTATCCCAGATGTTTTCAGGTTTCCTCATCAATTCAGTTAAAAAGCAAACTCACCCAGCAACATCGATAGCTAACTCAGTATTTCACTGTTGTAATAAACTTAGGTTTTAAAAAGACATATAAGAAGATGGAATAGAGAACGAGTATAGTTCTGTGAGGATAATATCGGGGATGTTAAATTTCAGAATGACTTGGGGAAGGCAGGTGGTGCAGAGGATAGAGCACCTAGCCTGGTATTAGGAAGATCTGAGTTCAAATCAGGCCTCAAATCAGGCAGTCACTGAACTCCACGGGTCTCAGTTTTCTCACCTGTAAAATGAGCTGGAGAAGGAAATGGCCAACCACTCCAGGATCCTGGCCAAGAAAACCCCAAATGGGATCACAGGGAGTTGGACATGACTGTAAGAACCCAACAACACAAGGAACTAAAGTCAATAAGCCCAGATGAAGGGCGCTGGGCAGATGTGACTGCTGAGTGACTGCTCATTATCTTTGGATGGAGAGTGGCAGAAGTTTGACAGGGCTGGAAAAAGACAAAAGTTACAATTTACAGAGAGAGAGAAGTAGGATCTGACAAATAGAGTCGAATAAGATTGTCTTGGATACTTGGGAAAATTCTAGACCTCATTAAAGGGACAATTTGTGAATATCTAGGAAGTGAGTTCAAAGCATGGCTTCCAACACAGGCTATGGTGGAGCTCACAGGCATGGCCGTTTCCTTTCGTGACAGGATACTTATATGGTAGAACAAGGGGTAGCTGAAGATACAGGTTACCAAGCTAGCTTCTTAGCAAAACACTTGACAAAGTCTCCTATGCTATTTTTGTGGAAAAGAGGGAGAAATATAGGCTAGATAATGGGTATGACGAAGCAAGAAGATTCATAAGTGATCCAAAGGCCAGACACACAGAGAAATCATGGACGTTCAAGCAAGGTGCCCCAGGGAACTGTGGTTAGCTCTGTATGGTTGGACATTTTTATCTATGACATCTTTCCAAATATCACTGTCTATCTTCCACATCTGGCAAGCTCCATTTATGATAAATATTTTTTAAAAGAAGAAAAATAGCATTCCAGAAGATCACCAACATATCAATCATGTCTGACGGTACAGGCAATATTTCATACCCACTCTTCTCCACTACTGCAATGAAGGGCTGTGGCTGCAGTGTTTTCTAATCTTCTCCTGGGACCAACTTGATCTTCATAATTATATAACATGCATCAACAACTTAGTTAAACGGGTTCTGTCAGTTGTAGAAGTTTTTGGCTCAAGTAAGGATTGGATCAGGTGATATGATTTTCAGGTACATACCCCCTGGGGGACACAAAGACACCCCAGTTAAGCTACCTAGAAACACCAGATTTCTAATTCTCAGCTACATCGTCTGACAGAAGCCTCACACGTGACTCAAAATGCGCTCTTCCTTCTTACTCTTTCTAACCTACCTGCTCTGTAGTTATGAAAATAAGGGCTAGTTTAGGAATAACATTCCAGAGGCCCTGAATCTCCCCTAATTTTATCTGTTGCCTGCAGTCAGTGATAGAGAGGGGGAGAGGCTGATAGATCTGCTAGGGCTGTTGTTGCCTGTTCTTTTCCCAAGTCAACTGCTCTCTCTTTTTGATTCAGATGATGATTATAGAGCTGTCAAAATATGTAATTGTAGGGAAGTTGATCTTTGACCAACCTCTTAGCCCACAAGTCCCAGAGTGTAATAACAAGGTACTGAGTAGTTAAATTAAGCGTAAAGATGCCTCCAGCCTTGATCCTATGTGAACTTCTCACTAAAGAAAGAAATTTCATTGGATGAGAAACAATTAGACATTGCTTTTACAGCTAAGCCGCAGGGATAGCAGTTCAGTTCAAGGAAATGCAAGTTCAGGGGTACTTTGTGAAAGAGAACCCCACAGGGAGGGAAGGAAGGGATTTCGATCTCCACTCCCTTTCCCATTTGCCATGGAGTCTAGCGGCAACTTGCCCGGAGGAAAACATTCATCTGGCAGTTCAAGTTTGTTAGATGGAGAAAATGTAAGGCGCAATTGAGGTAGCAGAGGCATGCACTCTAGACAGACATGGATACACAAAGATGGTCCTTTGGGAGAGGAAGCCTCTGAAGAACAGAGCCACAGGCAGAGTGGAGCTAACTATGGAGAGGAACAAGTCACGGAATCACAGAGTTTGAGAATCGGAAGGGACCTCAATCATTATGTAGTTGAACTTGTACATGAAGGAATTCTTGTTATACTACACTCAATAAGTCTATATTTGAAGAGCTCCAAATCCATCACTTCTTGAGGCAAGTCATTCCACTTCTGGCTATCTCTGATTGTTAGGTAATTTTTCTAGAAATCAAGCTTTAATTGGCTTCTTTGAAACTTCTACTCATGGTTTCTGGTTCTGCCTTCTGGGGCCAAATAGAATGAGTATGTAACCCCACTTTCACATGACAGACTTTCAAATACTTGAACATGGCTGCCATGTTCTCCAAATCTTTTCTCCTAGCTAACGGTGCCCAATTCCTTCAAACAATACTTGTATGTCATGATCCTAAGGCTCTTCACTGTCCTGGGTGCCCTACCTATACACTGTAAAATTGATCAATATCCTTCTTAAATTACAGTGCCCAGAAATATACACAATATTTTATCTAAGGTCTGACAAGGGCAGTAAGCACTCTTTGTTCTTGGAAGCTATGCCCCTTTTACCCCAGGCAAAAATTGCAACTTGGCTGCCATACCACATACTAGCTCATACTAAAGTGGAGGTCATTCCCTATAAAGATCCCTTTTTACCCTTCTTCCTCATCTCATATCACTTGGATGCCTTCTGTCACTCTCCTCCTTCACCCTTGTCACAGGAAGAGGTGGCCTCATTCTTTACCAAAGCAAACCCCTCTACCTGCATAAGCTATGCTATTTCATCCCATGTCCTTCAATATATTGCCCCCTTTGTCATTCCCATTCTATCACTTATCTTTAATTTCTCCCTATCCACTAATTCCCTACTACCTAAAAACATCTCCATGTTTTCTCTATCTTCAAGATTCTCAAATGATCCTTCCATCCCTGCCATCATTCTACATGTCTCTGACCCTCTGTAGCCAAAATCCCTTGAGAAGGCCAGCTTCAATAGCATTTCTACTTTCCTTTTTTTAATCCCTTATATGACTTTCAACTTCATCATTCAACTAAAACTGCTCTTTCCAAAGTTACCAGTCATCTCTTAACTGCCAAATCTAATGACCTTTTCTCAATCCTCATTTTTCTTGCTCTCTTTGCATTCTTTGGCATGGCTGATTACTCTCTCCTCCATACTCTCTTCTCTCTAGTTATCTCCTGGTTCTCCTCTTACCTATCAGATCACTCCTTCTTGGTATCCCTTGGTGGATCCTTATCCAAGTCACACCCTCTATTTGTGGGTATCCCCTAGGGCTTTGTCCTGGGTACTCTCTCATCCCTCTGTACTACTTAACTGGTGATCACATCAGCTCTCATGGATTTCATTATTATTTCTATGCTGATGATTCCCAAATCTATGCAGCCCTGTCCTAACCTCTCTGCTGACTTTCAATCTCTCATCTGAACAGGTGCCAAACTGAACTCATTATCTTCCCCTCTAAAGTCTCCCCTTTTCCAAACTTCTCTATTACTGTTGACACCATTAGCCTCCCAGTCCCCCAGGGTCCCATTAAGTATTATTCTTGACTTCTCACTATCTTCTACCTCTCCCCACTCCCTCCCCTACATCCAATCTGCCACCAAGGCATGTCAATTTTGCCTTTGCAACATCTCTCAAATATACCCCCTTCGCTCTTACACTGCCACCATTTGATGCAAGCCTTTATCATTTCTCATTTGAACTACTGGGAAAGCCTGCTGGTGGGTATACCTGTGTCAAGTTTCTCCCTACCCCATCTCTCCTCCAGCTGCCAAAGTGATTTTCTATTAAAAAAAAGAAACAAACAACATAGGTTCCATCATGTCAACCTCCCCAACTCCCACCCAATAAACTCCAGTAGTTAGTTTCCTTTTGCCTCCAGGATCAAAGACAAAACTCTCTGCTTGGCATTCAAAGCCCATCATAATCTACTCCCTCCCCCAAGAAGCACTTTCCAGTCTTCTTACATCTTATTCCTTTCATTGTACTCTTAGATCCAGCGACAAGGACCTCATTGTTATTCCATGAACAAGAAACTCCCTCTTAGGTCCAGGAATTTTCTCTGGATGTCCCCCATGCTCTACCTTAATTTTACAACACACATCAACAGCTTCATTAAATAGGTGAAGTTCTCCACCTATTGGCTTTCCTGTCTTCCTTCAAGTCCCAACTAAAATCCCATCTTCTATAGGAAGTCTTTTCCAACCCTCTTATTTTAGTGCTTTTATTCTTTTCATTATTTCCTATTTATTTTGCACATAGTTTGTATTTATTTGTTTGTTTATTGTCTCCCCCATTAGAATTTGAGCTCCTAGAAGGCAGGGACTGATTTTTGCCTCTTTTTCTACTCCTAGCATTTGGCACAGTGCCTGGTGAATGGTTGATACTTAGTACTCACTGACTTTGTAGTCCACTATAAGCCCAGATCTCTTTTTCAGAACAATTTCTATGCCTCATCCATCTTATGTTAGTGCAGCTATTGCATGTGTGTGCATGCGCATGTGTGTGCATTCAAACACAAGTCTTTATATTTATCAGTATTTAATTTTTAATCTTATTAGATTCAACTCAGTACTCTAGTCTGTTAAGATGCTTTTGGATTCTGACAGCAAGTGTGTTAACTATCTTTCTCATCTTTGCGTCACCTGAAAATTTGACTCTGGGAACTCAGATAAGCAACCTGCCCATCAGAGACACTATATTCAAGGGGAACTATGTGACTTCATAAAGAGACAGAGGACACCCAGGTTCCCTAGTATCAAAAGTTGTGAGCTGACTCTGCCACATGTGTATCCTATATGTGTATCTCTTTAGCACTATACTCTATTTGTTTCAACGGATATTATGTGTATGGATATTATGTGTATCTGTAGAAGAATGCACCAAGGTTTATGGGGATAGTTATCTAATCTACGATTTTTACTATGCCATTAGTAAATATCTTTGTCAAAAATTAATTGTTTTTCACTGCTTGCTTGTTAATGGGAAGAACATTAATGAGGTCTTACATGTTAGGAGTATAGACCCACAGAGTTACCCTAAAGTTTCAGTCGCTGTTTAGTAACTTAACCCACTACTTTGAGAGCAAGTTGACGAAGTAACTCAGGGAGTATTTCAGAATCAAATATAAAATGGTGAGGGAGAGAAACGGTAACCTTATTTTGCAAAGTCAAAATCAAGTTACATAGTCATACATAGATTATTTCATTTGCAAACCTTTGCTATAAGTAATCTTTTCTGGAATTTGGTGCTGTACAACCCCCCCTCCCCATTCAGAACACATGGTTGCATATATTCTGACAATATACATAATTTAGAAAGAGGATTCATCATTTAGTACCAAAATAGTTAGGACAACCATCATGGAAGAGGTTAGAATTTTATTCGAACCTTAAAGGATTTAGATAATGGCTACATTGTATCTTCTGATTTATAACTTACTTTCCTCACAACTTGGTGAAGTAGGTGGGGCAAGTTATTGTCACAGTGATTTTCTCTCTTTCCCACTAAATTTCCTAGGGATTCTGTTTGTAAATAAAGTAGGTGGGCCAAGTTACTGTCACAGTGATTTTCTCTCTATCCCACTAAATTTCCTAGGGATTCTGTCTGTAAATTCCCTAGGGTCACTTAGCTAGTCCTTGCGGAGCAGAAACATTTATCAATCCAGTGCGCTCTCCATTCACCTAGAAGCCATGACTGATTTCTAACCTGTGGGCTGGCAGAATTGAAGGAATGAGACAGCACGGGGAGGGAGGCCAGGAAATGTGTCTAATAATCCGGTAAGGAGTGGCTAGGTTCTGAACTAAGGCGGCAGCTACGGGAATTAAAGATACGGGACTAAGACTTCCCAGGGGATGCCCCGGAGAACGACCAGGGTTCACCAAGGGCTGCTCTTGCGGGAGAAGCTGGAAGTGCCCTCCAGGCTTCTGTTCCAAGGATCCTCGGACCGCGGGACGAGGCCTGGGCCGGCGCCGACCGAGGCGAGGGCTGGCGAGGCAGAGAACCTGCCGACCCCCGGGGAGGCGTCCTGGAAGGCGATGCTCCAGAACTTGTAACTGCACTGGCTCCTGCCACTTTTCCCGTCCCATCCGCTCTCGGCTCCTCCGCAGGACAAGCAGCTACAAACCCGGACAGATCGTTAACGGGACGCAGAAGGCTCGTTCTGAGCATGTGCAGCCTTCAGACATGCGCAGTACTCACCCGCTCTACTACCTGTTTCCGATGCCGGGAGCGCGCTGCCGCAAGGCCAATCCGAGCCCGGCTTCGACTTCGGAGACCCTTCCCAGCACCCTCTTCCTGTATATCGCCCTTCCCCCGGCAACTCTCGCGAGATCGCGCTCCCCGGCCCCCGCCGGCGCCATCTTTGTGGCTGGCGGTCGGCTGAGCCGGGCGGTAGCGCTGGAAGCTGGTTGCTTCACTTGCCAACTCCGCGTAAAGGCCGGATCCAGGAAATACTAGGGAGGGGAGGGGGGGGAGGCAGGAAAGGGGGCGGCGGCGCCCGTGGCGGCTGCTGCTGCTGCTCCGTCCGCGCGGGCGCTCGCTCGCCGCTGTTCCCCGGGACTCCCGGGGTGGGGGCCCCCCGTGCGTGCGCGCGCCCCGCGGGGGTGCTGGTGGGGGGCGGATCCCGAGGGGCAGGGGAAGCTGCGCGTGCCCGGACCCCGGGCCGGGAGGAGGAGGCGGTGTCGGCCCCGCCCGCGGGGCCCGGCACCGGTGGGACGGGCAGGAAGGAGCCCAGGGCGCCCGCGCTACGGGACGGAGGGACGAGGAGGAGGAGCAGCGGCGGCCGCTCAGGGTGAGAGACCGCGCGAGGCCCCGAGCCCGCCCCCTTGCACTTGCTGCGGCCGGGGGGGAGGGGGCGTCTCCGTGACCCCGGGGCGATGCGGGGGCACCGAGCCGCCTCCTGTTCGGCCCCCAGCACCGGGGCGTGGGGCTGCCGGGGCTGCCGGGAGTGGGGAAGGCTGGGTGCAGGTGCAGCTGGGAGGGGAGGCTGCTGAGCCGGCCCCGGAATCAGGGTGGGGTGGTGTTTGCTCCCCGTGCCCCCCCCACCCCAGAAGGAGCGTTAGCGGGAAGCAAGGGCCTTGTCTCTCTAAGGCTCCGGGACGCACCGCTCTGCTGGCAGGTTCTTTCCACCTTCATTCAGCGTGTGCACTGCGGGGAGTTGGGAAGGTCTTGTTACAGTAGCAATAGTGGCAACAGTAACTACCACAGTTGTGGAGCCTGCCTGGGGGTGCGTCTCTAGCTTCTGCTAGCTTGGGACAGTGAGGTGGGGAGAAGGTAGCCTTGCTGAGGAAGGGCTGGCCCCAGCTAAGATGCTTAGGTTTTTGATCCCCGCACATTTATCCTATGTATTCCGGGGGATGTGATGATGTAGTAGCAACGGTCCTGCTGCTAGTGTTCCTGTAGGGTCGGGGGTGAGGTAGGAGGGTTTGGAGATAGGTTTTTGGTTGGCTGGGCTCTCCTCCTTATTTTGTTTATTTCCTCCCCATTTTACCATACTTACCCATGCACTCCTTCTAAGCTGACCTGAAGAAGAGCCTGCTTATTCTCCAGTAGGGATCTAGACAGGTCTGATTCTGATACTCATCATACATTCACATTCACTGTGTGTATTGAGGGGGTTGGGAGGGTGTGGTGGTGGTAGTAAACAGTGATCGTGATGTTTTCCTGAAGTTAATTGATAGTGCGGTTAGTGTAGTAGAGGGTGGAAGGGAATGTTTGTTAATAAGTTGCATTAATTTTTTGTTCATTTACTAAAAAAAGTTTTGTAGTTCATTAAGAAATTTGATTCACTTTCTATTTTGAAATCTATCACTTTATTAATACAGAATTGCATTGGACCTAAAGTTTCTTTTATTTGAATAGTTGGAGGTTTTTAAGGTATCTATCTTTATTTAAAAAGAGAAGTCAACCATCCTAAAAAAAAATTCACTTTTATATTGATAGGTCTGTCAGTTTAGCATGTTCATCAGTGATGTTTGTTACTGGCTGTCTATTTTAATAAATTCTAATTCTTAATCCTGACATGTACAATTTTTGCAGTTAGTAGAAAAAGCTAATAACTTGCTAGAATAGGCTATTTACATGCATTTGTTTTTTTTCTTAAATTTGCAAAAAAGGCAAAATTGATTTAATTTTCTTGCTTTAGAAACCAACTACTTACAGCAAGACAATGACATTTTAGAAATGAATACAAAGGAGAAAAGATTGCAATTGGCATGAACTATTGACTTAGAGGCATCAGAATTTGTGAAGTGAAACCTATTGTGAAATTTCATCTTTGTAAATTTGTTAAGTTGTCTTGTACACACTGGAAGTTTTTGAGGAGGTATTTCTATTTTGGCTAACCAAATCAGCATATGTGATACTGTTTTTTTTTTTTTAACAGCCCACATGTTTTCTAAAGTCATTAACTTAAGGGAAATACTCAAATTTCAGTACAGGTTAATTTTAGCCAAAAAAAAACATCATTCTGGTGTTGAGATAATATCAGAATCTATACTCAGTCTTAGAACACTTCCTAATGCAGGTCTCACCCACAACTATTATCTCATTAAGTGTTTAGAATTGTATTTTGCATGGTTATATAAAAATGAAATTTGTCATCATAAAGGAAAGTTTCATTTGTGTTGCTATTATTATGGTTAATTAAGGTTGCGTGTTTTTTCAAATCTGTGTCTATTACATAGCCAAGAGAACACATAATTTTAATAGAAGATTGTTTTTAATAGGTTTTTATTGATGTCTTTTGTTGTTTAACATCATGATAGTTTTCTCTTCTATCTCTCCACCCCATATAATAAATGATATTTTTTAAAGAGAAGGAAGAAAAATTGATGTAACCACTCAATTGAAATATTCCTAAAAACGTGCCTGTGCAGCCCTTGTGGACTTCCATGAAGGGGTGGTTTCGCAATGCCCTCTCATATCTTTTTTCAAGTCTTGCTTAATCTTTATGATTTGCTATGTTCACTTTTGGAATGTGATTGTTTTCTTCCATTTGCATTGTTGTGGTCGTTGTGTTTATTGTTTCTTGGCTCTGCATATTTCATTTTTTACATCAATTCATGTAGATCTTAACATGCATCTATTTTCATCATTTTCATTATTTTTCATAAAAAGTGCTATTAATATTTTAGTCTACATAGGGACTTTCTTATCAATGGCCTCTTTGAGGAACCTCTGTAATGGAACCTCTGGGTCAAAGGTTGCGGATATTTTAGTCACTTTTTTTCAACAATTCCAAATTGCTGTCCAGAATGGTCATAACAAATCATAGTTCCATCAGCAGTACATTAGTGCACTCATCATTTCACAGCCCCTCCATCATTGACTACCATTACCATTTTTGACATCTTCACTAATTTGCAGCGGATGAGGTGAAACCTTAGGGTTTTTTTGTTTGTGTTTCTCTTTTTATTATTTGGAGCCTTCTTTCATGTGGCTGTTAATACTTTGCAGGTCTTTGGAGAACTGTTCATATCCTTTGACAATCTGTTGGGAATGGCCGTTTGCCGTGTGTGTGTGTGTGTGTGTGTGTGTGTGTGTGTATACACAGAGAAAGAGAGAGAGAGAGAATACTAAGCCCTTATCAGAGAAATTTGGTACAAGGAGTTTTTAGTTGAAGGATTTTCATAGGTGACCTCTAAAGAGTCTTTGGTGATACCTGTCTGAAACATGAAATCAAATAGAGCATGTTGATCTTTTTTACCTCCCATGTCACCATGCCTGTGTTATGGTAAAGATCAGATGCCTTACTTCCTTCATCTGTTCCGCACAATAATGTAAGCTGCATCACTGACAAAATGATTACATAACAAAAACAACTCTTGTGGATTTTGTGAATTTGCCTCTTAAGATAATTGAATTACATCTACTCCAGCCAGTGAAGTATTTAATGGTTGGCAATGTGCTTCTCTTTTGAACTTTCCTTGGCTTTATTGGAAAAGTTTCAGACCCACACCATCAGTCTCAGAAGATGGAGCAGCTGAGTTTGACACAACCTCTTTAGGCTCAGTGAAGGGAAAGTTCCTTGACCTTTGAGCCAAGGTTGTAGGTGAAACTGAAGGCACAAACCAACAACTTGCTTTGGATGGTTATTGATTACTTTGCTGTCCTTTCATTTGTTTCTGCTTTTGTGTCTCTGGTTTATGATTATTACGTCTCATTGTCCCTACACAAGAAGTGTGCTTCATAGTCTGGGTGGAGTTATTAGGTTGGAGGGGCAGAAGCAGAAAACAAGAAAAGGATTGTAAGTGACTGGTACCTGAATTTTATTCATTTGGATTCACCTGTAATCTTAATATCTGTCAGGAAGTTCTGAAAGAACTGGTATGGAATCTAATTGGGTTCAGGTCAAGTAGATGTGGCAGGTTCTATGATCTGAGTCTCTTGGAAATATGTAGTATACTAAGGCCAGTAGGGAAAGAAGTATATACTACTAATTCTTAAGAACAGTTTATGTACTATAGGCTGTATTTTATCTTAAGTATGTAACTTTTAAAATCTGCAACTTCTTTGTTTTAAACTGAGGTTAAATTTTTTTGTAAGTATGAACTAGTGAGTTTTTATTATACTTGAAAGGGAAATATCTCAATAATGATTTGAAAAAGGGTACGTCTGTGAGTTTCAGATAAGAATAATTTGCTAATTGAGTAAATATTTAAAATTTGCCATATTAAAATGTTAGAAATGCTTATAAGACAAACTTTCTGAATTGATTTAGAGCTTATCTGATAGATTAGAGAACAGAAGTTACAGAACCTTTTTATTTTTGGTATTTTTCTATTTCAAAATATGGGTGAAAATATGAAAAACTATTGAAACACAAATATTCAGGTGGCATAATGTATATCATATATAATATAAGATGTTGTTAGTTTAAATATTTTCCACAGATCATATAACATAACCTTTAGTCACTGATATTACCAGAAACATCTTATACACTAGATAGAAAAAACACCAACACACCTACTCCTCCAAAAAAAAAAAATACCAGTTTTTTGGATGTAAAAACATCTCATCATTCTTCTACTCCTCACAGAGCAGAACTTTAGGAACAAGTGCTGAAAATTGGCTTGAAGCATTTTAAGGTTCAACGCAGGGCAGTAATCTTTAAAGTCCCTTGCGTTTCTAAATCTATGAACCTGAGAAAAACAAACAGTAGCTTGAGGGAATGGTAGTGTTAGGTGAAGTTTTAAGGATAGATCAGACAGGCATTATTTGAAGGAAGTAGGTAAAGTTAAAGATTAGAGATCTAGAGGAGATGATTATGAGGGACAATTTTACTGAAAAAGACAGGAGGGTAGGGGATAAAGCTAGGGGGTGATCTTGGCCACAAATCAGAAACTAAGATGAAAAGAAGAGGTATCCCATGGCAAGCATTAGCAGTAATGTAAGTTGCTCTACTGTAGGTTAATAAAAATACAGTAAAAAAAGAATGAGTCCCTTTAGGAGGTAGGGAGATCCCTTTTTTGGAAGTCGTCAGGTGTGTTGTAGTGGGTAGGGACTAAAAGTAACTTCCAACTATGAGATTTTGCACGATATTAAGATTGACAGTGACTATGGCTGTACATTGGCAAAATCCTGATTTGCATGTGCCTGACATCTCTGATGTGTATTATCCAGCAAGCTGATCTTAGGAATTTCCTCTTCCCTTTGTTATTCCCTCTCTTCTTTTACTGATGCAGCCGCTGTTGTTTTCTGTACATTCTCCTGACGCTGTCTTGCTCTTCTAAGCGCGTTAGGAGGTTATTGGGGGAAGGGGAAGGAAGATTAATTTTCTTCAAACCAGAGTTTGTTTCTTCCTTTCCAGGCTCTATCCTCCTCCTGTCCTCCCCAGCCCCAACTTAGATAGCAAACATTGAGCATAGGCCACCTTGTTTCCCACTGTACCCCATTTCTTACCTTGCTGATTCTGTAACCCCATTTTAAATTTTCTGTCCCTCAGAGCTTTGATTTTGTTCCTCAAAACCCATATCTTAGCTTCTCATTTTTAATCCTAGAGATCCCTCATCTCAACCTGCTAATATCATCCCTATCAAGTAGCCATTCTTTTGGAACTCTGACATTCTTTTGGAATTCTGCTATCTGTGACTGAGCTCTGGGATTCTCAATTTTCACTGCCTTAGGTATGGGAAATAATATGCAACTGCCAGATTGTAATGAGGTGATGTGTATTCCTGGTTTCCCAAGTTAGAAATCAACATTTTTTTTAAGGACCTTGTGAGCAGGCCTGCACATTTCCCCTTCAATCTTCGATTCCCTATAACTGAACACAGTGCTTTGCATGTAGTAGTGGGTAGTTCATAAATGTTTGGATTGAATTATTTAAGTACTTTGTACATTAAGTAAATTTTCTGGGATAACCTAGAAATCTAACCACTGTTTAGTATTGTTTTTATGGGAAAATATGATGAGTTCCAAACAATTGACTTTCCAAGGAACTTTTGGAATATATCCTGTTTGTAAATTAGGAACTGGCTATTATATTAAACTCTGGATAATAATGGATAATCAATAGGTGTTTGTAGTTGAAGTTTGATTTGATACATGCTCTGAGATCACTGAATGTTTAGACTGTCTATAGGGAAGATTTTGAAATAAGACATTTTTTGGATCATGAGTCACTAGATTTACTCCATTTTAAATTTTAGTTTAGACAAGTTTAGACAGACTTTACAGTGTTATTGATTAGACTGAGATACCATAAATGGCATATCTCATTTCCACTGTTTCTTGCAAGTTTGGAATTGGTTATTTTATCATGTTTATTTTATTATATATAGATCTTTATTTTATCATGTTTCATTTTGCTTCTGATTTTTGGAGTTTTTACGGTATTTTTATTAACCTGTAGTGAAAGCCACTTTCGTTATTGCTGATTCTTGCCATGGGCTCTCTTCTTTTCATCTTAAAACTTTTTGATATCATCTCCTACTCCTTTCCCCAAGTTTCTCTCAATGAAATGACCCTTCCTGTTGCCAAGACCAGCCCCTCTACCTACATCCCATCTCCTCCTGTCTTTTTTTTTTTTTAGTAAAATTATCCCTCTCAGTCTCTCCTCTAAGATTTAAATTTACTGCTATCAAATAATGCCTGTCTGACCTATCTTTAAAACTTCACTAGACCCTACTATAACTGTTAACCTATATCTCTCTTCCATTTGTCTTAGAAAAAGCTGTCTCCTTGGTTCTCCTCAACTCTTTTTAATCTGTCAGTCTCATCAGAAACTGGCGATCAGTGATTTCTTAATTACCAAATTTGTTGATTATTTCTGGGTCTTTATATTTTTTGACCTAACTGCTGCTGTAGATCCTGTTGACCACCCTCTCCCTAGGTGAGAGGACCCTTCAGGCCCCTTCCCACTCTCCCCACACAGTTGTGAAAATGATTTTCTTTAAGCTCAGGTCTGAACATGTCATTATCCTACTTAGTAAATTCCATGGGCTCCCTGTTGTTTCTAGGATAAAATATTAACTTTGTTGAACTTTTCAAGTCACTTTCCCCCCCTCACTCCCAAGCCCAACATGTCTTTGTACATTTTTCCTCCCAGACTCTGTGATCCAGCCAAACTCTCCATCTCTGCTTCTCACATACAACTGTCCCATCTTTTGGCTTGCACCCCATACGTCAGGTACACTCCCTTTTCACCTGTTCTGTAGACAGTGAGGCTACTTATTAAGTACCATCTTCTACATGAAACCTTTCCTGATCCCAATGCCTAGTGTCCTTGATTCTCTATCTCTCTTATATTTGACTAACTTTTATTTATCAGTGTTAATTACCTTTGAATTTCATTCTGTATGTATTGTTTTAGTCTCCTTTAGAACATAAGCTTCTTGAGAATAGAACTTCTTTTGTATTTATGTTTCCAGTGCCTGGCACATGACCTGGCACACAGGAGGCGCTTAATCAGTGCTTGTCGATTGCCTGGCTATTGCCTGCCCTTTATGTTGCTTCATTACCGCAGCATTGTTCTGTGGTAATTTGTTTATCTCCAAATCACAGAAGGTAGTTAGGTCCTTCACAGTTTCCAGAATTATCTTCAAGCTTGCTCTCATTGGGACTGTCTCCTTAAATCTGGGTAATTGTGTCTCTAACCGATTTCTGTTACTTGTTTTGACAGTTTCTGTGCCCTTTTGCCACTGCTTTGCTTTCTGTGAGTTTGTTAAAATTATGTTGTGTAGATTCCCAAATATATATCATCAGCTTTTTGTTATTTGCCCCAAACTTAGGAACGAGGTAGAAAGTAGTTATTTTTTTTTAAAACTAGAAATGAAACTTTGTCTGTTAGTCATTTTGACTAGTTAGTATTTGAATGTAGAAATAATTGAAAGTCATTGGAAAAAGAAAAGCCATATGTTATTATTAGCCATTTCTTGTTTTGTCCATTTTGTTGTTGCTAAATGTGGCCACATCACTTGGATACTAATGTGTTTTAAAGCTATTCTCTCTTAAATAATAAGACGATCAAATTATACTGGTTACAAACAAGTGTATTGTTTGAACTCTGAGTGAACTCCAGAGTTTTGAGTAGTTATAATGAGGTAATTGAAAGGTTTCATTTAACTTTCTTGGCTTCTGTTAAACCAGATCTTTTCTATTAATGTATTATTTTAATCTGTTGCTGTGTTTTGAAAATTATCTTAATTTTTTCTATAACAAAAAAACTGGGAAAGAGTATATAATCCTTGAGTTAAAATAAAATGGCATGAAATTCATAGGATATTACCAATACTTTTAGGAGTTAAGTTTTGTATTCCATTTAATGCTAGAGTCCCTAATACTGACTTTACAGATATTACTTTATGGCTAATTTATTATGCAGAAACCTCTGAAGAACAAAGGTGTGATAGTAACTGCTTGTCTTACTTCATATCCATGGAAGGCAACGGAAGATTAAATTGAACCATTAAAATTGTGTATGGTGGAACTGAGTTGCAAAATTTGATTGCAAAAAAAGAAATTGTTCCTTTCCCCTCTGTCCTCTCCTCCCCATTCTACATCAGCATGATACTAGTTAACCATTACTGATTGATAGAGGAATGTTCATATTCTGAAGGGCCTCATGATTAGTTTTTGAAAGTGGTAATGGTGCATCTTATTTTCAGGATTCAGAAAAGTGGTCTGATACGCCAGTCTGTCAGTGATCCACCAGTGTGGGCTTCAGAAATTCCCCAGGTATTTAATATATCCAAGGACTCCAACCCATTATTCCCTTTCTCCCTAAGGTTTTGATGGAACCGTGATCTTCTTATCAGTGTGGATATTTATTCCTCATGCTGATCATAATTTCATTTAAATGGAGTTATATAAACTGTGCCAGTTGTGAAGATTTTGTAGATTTCTTACTGTAACTTTAAATTACTCTGTCAGTTTTATGTCAAATACAATTAAGGCTAAATGCAGTCCTTAGAGGTTATTTTTAAGGAACAATGTTTTTGCTTTATGAATTGCTGATTAACAATTAAAAGCTTAGAATAATTCAAGAAATATTGGTCCTTATTAAAATGGCACATAGTGAATTCAACCATTGGCATGAAGGTTGAGATTATTGGATACCAAGGCTTGCCCTGGGAAAAATCACAGTGTGGAAACCTCATAGGGTTCAGAGTTGGAAGGGACTAGATAGGCTTTGTAGGCCAGTCCTCTCATTTTATTGGTGTGGAACTCGAAGGCCCAGCAAGGTGAGATAAGGATGCCAAGTGCTTTGTAGATGTTACTTTAGTTGAGCCTTAGAACAGCTTTATGAGGTAGGCACTTCAAAAGTTACACGCATTTTACAGACGAGAAAAGTGTAACGAGAAAAGTGTAACTCGGAAAGAGTAAGTGACTTGTCCATGTTCCTACAGCTAATTAGTAACTGAACTAGCATTTAAATCCAAGTCCTCCGATGTCAGATCCAGTGCCCTTTCCACTAATGCATGCTGCCTTTAGTCATTTACATTGTTACACTTTCAGAAGTCTACAAAGTGATTTCCTCACAATAAGCCAGATAAGGAAAGTGAAGTTTATAGAAGTGATGACTGTCCTGGGGCCATACAACTAATAAATGTTAAGGTGGAGGTTGCAACCTAAGTCCTTCTAAAGCCAAGTCCAGAAGAACTTGAAAGTGGCATTTTCCCATTTTGAAAATATATGATTATCTGTAGCTCCAGACATCTAGAGCCTGGAGTTGAGAGATCCCATGCCTCAGAAATGAAGCATTAGAGTTAGACTAATACTTCAAAGGGAGAGAAAAGAAGATCATTTCAGTATAAGAAAGTAGCTGGGAAATAAGGTAAATAAGTGTGCTACTTTAACCACTTTCCTTCATCTTTTTTCTCTTCCTCTGGCATTTGATGGCAGATGGAGATACTTCAATGCCTTCTGATGTTGTTAGGTATTTTCCATGACTAAATTCACATTACTGTTAGACAAGAACCATATCTCAGTGTTTTGTGGACATTATTAAGATGCATTGTGACACCGTGAACAAAAGTCTGGCCCTAGAATAAGAAAGATCTGTTTTCAAATCCTTTCCCTGACGCATGATCTTTGGCAAATTCTTTAATCCAGGGATGGGCAGCTTGTAACTTTGAGGATACATGTGGCCTTCTGGCTCCTCAACTTGGACCTTTTGACTGAGTCCAAGTTTTAGGGAACAAACCCTCTTATCCTTTTGTTAAGGAGATTTGTTCTGTGAGGTTTGGATTCAGTCAAAGGGTGTCACTTGAAGAACTGGCAGGCCATATGCGCCCACCCCTTCATCTCTTAGTGCTTCATGACGCTCCAAGCATATATGTTACTGAGAATTTGCCAGTCTGGTATGTGAACCTTCCGTGGAAGAAATCAAGTCAGAATTCTGAGTCAGACCACTCCCCTCAGGGCATTGCTAATATTAATCAGATCAGCCTAAAAGTCTTCAATAAAAAAGCAAATTAATTTAAAATGCTTGTTTTCCACACTGTGACAGGTAGTTGAATGGTTAGTTCATTGAATTGATAGGTTATGTTTATCTAGGAGATGTAATGAAGGACAATGATTTGGGCCCAGAATTAAGTGTTCATGAAGAAAGCTGGTTTTTATTTGGAAAATTTTGTAATGTCTTGAATAGTCCCAGATTGTTCCCTGACACAAAGACCCATCTTTTTGATATTAATGTTCTGCTGGTAATGCAGATTTAGGACCACAAGAATCTTTGAAGAGTCACAGTTATAACTGACCCAAAGGGCAATGGAGAAGTGCATGGTAGGCCTAAGTAGGTTACGGCATATTTCCAATGATTACCTGAATGCAAGAAATAGCATAAAACTTCATCCAGGAAAGGTATGATCAGAGAGGGAAAAGGCTGGTTATGTGGTGAAAATGAAAGATAGCAACACCAAATGACCTAAGTTCTGACTGGGTACCAGCAAGATGGAGAAAGGCCTAAATGAAGGTCAGTAGCACTTTGGAAGAGAACTTTTTTGGGGAAAGAATTGAGAAGAATTGTACAGGAGAAGGCATGGCTAGTGTGTGATCCGTCGGGATCCGTGATATACGCACATTGGTGAGATCAGATCCGATAATGCTTGTCATAGCTTACAGTAGAATGAAGAGGTGTATTGACTAGTGTTAGCCATTTCTGACATTATGTATTAAGTGTCACTGGAAGCATTGTGCCTTCCAGTTTGATAAACAGTCTATCTAGATCCTCAAGTTACTGATAAAAAGCATTGAATAGGCCAGGAGTAGAGCATGTAGTTGAATGGATTATATTTTTGATTTCACAGATCTTTTCACTGGCGTGATGTAATCCTTGAATAGTTGTAAATATCACGATGATTTTAAATTTGAAAACCTTTCCCAAAAGGAATATTCTCTGTATTCAGAAACATCAGTTCTGAAGATTAACAAGAAATATAGCAATTGTATCACACCTGTTTGTGATCATGAGTTTTGAAATCATGTTGATCATTAAGTTGGTGGTATTTGAGGTATATTTATTCCTTTCCTTTTGTACTGTTTAGCAGAAATTATCTGATAGTATGCCATATCATCCATTTATTTTTATTATTTTTTAAAGGTGCTTTAATTTATATTTCTCTAATAGTGAATTGGAGCTTTTTTCTTTGTGACCATTGGTAGCTTAGAGGTTTTCCTTTCACAATTGCTTGTTCATTATCTTTTGACCATTGCTTAATTTGGAGCGTTATTTACTTTTTTTTCCTTTTGGAGGCAATTGGGGTGAGACAGCTAGTAAGTGTGGGAGGCCAGATTGGAACTCATGAAGATGAGCCTTTCTGATTCCAAGTCCAGTGCTGTATTCATGGCACCACCTAACTGCCCTGTATCGTCCATTTAAAAGTTTGTCCAGTACCAGTGGGATCTGGATCAAATGGGCCGTTTCATGTAATATCCACTTTTTTAAATAGACATAGCTCCAAAATCATAAATTATATTTTGATCTCCACCAGAGTTGTTCATAGGATCATGGTTTAGAGTTGGAAAGAATTTGAGGAGTCTTCTAATCAATCCATTTGTTCTGTAGACAAGCAGAATGATTCCCAGAGAGGTTAAGTGACCTGCCCCCTCATCACACAGGTTTATTGGAGAGTCAGAGCGCAAACCTCTGCTTCTGACTCCAAATTCAGCATTATTCGCATCATATTCTGCTGTTTTAAGATTGTAATTAGCTTGCTTTTCTTACGTTAAAATGAAGGGACAACTGGAATACAGGGAAAGTTGATATTTAATATTCCTAACAAGTTTGGTTGAATAACCAGATGTAATGAGTAGACAGATCTATTAACATTTATTCTGTGAAAAAACATAGAGATAGATATCCAAAAGTTTAATTAAATAACACCTAGTGTCTTATGTTACCATTCTGAGTTCTCATACAAGTCCTTATTTTACATTCCAGAAAAAAATATAATCTAGCACATAGAGAAAGCTGTCTTTCATATTGCACATCACACACTCTGCTTCTAGAAATGCTTATCTTTGCTGCCATAGAAATGACTTCTAGTATTATTGAGTGACAAGTAAAGTACTTTAGATGGTGGTGTTCATGTAGAAATTTGCATAATTTTCGTAGTGTGAACTAAAGGATATTTCTAATGAAACATCTTTCCTTTGTTGAGGAAAGTACGATTTACACTTTATCAGATATAGGTGAACCCAAAAACATTTGATTATTTTCCTAAGGTTTAAAGAAATCTTTTTATCTATAAGGTCAAATAAAATATTAAAAAATCCTTTGTTCTAGTAAATACAGTGTTTGTATATAATTGTGGTAACTCACTGAAATTCAAGTGATATCAAAACGATATTTCTAAAATTCAGGTTCTACTGTTTAGTTTTTGCATGAAAATTTTTAAAGAATAAGCATTTTGCTTAACACCTACCTTTTTAGCTGAGTAAAAATATGATTAAGATGGATTGAGTTCTTCGATCTAAAGAATATATACTATTCATCCTAACCAATACTGAGATCAGGTTATGTACACATACTTCTATATTTACACACATGTGCGTGTAGGTAAACACATATACATAACTAAACATAACATGCATACACACCTGCATATGGAAATAATTTTTGTGGTAATTCACAACAAAACAGGTGTTGATCAGGGATAAATGGGTATGTCTTTTTCCAGAACATGATTTGAACATAGCTTTGGAAATGTTAAAATTCATATCATTATTTATATTATAGTGAAATGTTTCTCTTCTGTTAAAAATACAGTAATGAAACAATATTGTTAAAGACCTGATTTAGAAAGAACTGGAAAATTCTCTAGGATTTTTTCCTCTTCTCAGCTTATCTTTATGTTAAGATAAATCAGTATACTTATGAATAATAAGGATGTCTCTTTTTCCCTCTTCTCCATTCTCCTTTTCCATTCTTTGCTGACTTTTTGTTTTATGCTTTGAGTTTTAAAGGATGCTGAATTATTTTGCTTTCAAGGGATCTTCTAGAACAGGGGTTCTTAATATGGGTTGTAAATTTGACTTCTCAATATTTTGATGATTATAGTTTGCTACAATGATTTCTTTTGCAATCCTGTGTATTTATTTTATGCATTTAAGAACATTATTCTGAGAAGGAATACGTAGACTTCACTAGACTTAGCTCAATGCCTGGCACATAGTGGGCACCAAATAAATGTTCAGTGATTGATTGACACAACAGAGGTTATGAACCACTCCTCTAGGGTTTCTTGTAAATACATCTTTGATAATGTTCATATTTCTTATAAGTCACAGATCGTGTCTTTGCAAGTATAGCACAACAAAAGGACAACCAAGAATTATATGATAACTTTATTATATATTTAAAAGGAATAGCAAATTAGCAATAATAGATTTGCAGTTTCATGTGTAATCATCATTTATTCAACTAGTATAGACATGCTTGTGTTATTTCATAAGTTAAAAATAAAATAAATTACAAAAAAGAATATTTAGAATTTCATATTTGGAAAGGCCTTAAATGACCTTCAATCCAACCTGTATCTGAACAGGACCTTTTCTACGTTACTAACAGAGTCATCTTGTCTTCACTTGAAAGCACTTTAGTAAGGGGAAACCCACCACCTGCTGGGTCCACTTTTGGATAACTAATTGTTAAAGTTTTTCTTTTATAGCCAACAAAAATCGACTTTTTTTTTCTTGCAACTTTACTTCTACTACAGGGCTAACTCAAACAAGTATAATCCTTCTTCCACAAGACAGGTCTTTAAATATTTGTGTTTTTCTTATTTTTTCTTAACTAGTGTCTTCAATTCATCTTCCTATGGCAGTGTCTCTTGCTCAGCCTTCTGGGGACACCCTTCAGTTTGTCAGTGTCCTTCCTGAACTGGCACCCTTTCATAAAAGATTTTAATCATTAAAATGCCTTCATTGACAGACTCCACTGTGACATTTAAATTGTGATGACTATTTTTTAAAGTCCCTGTATTCAAGGAAGACAGTCTTGGAAGAAGATAACTTGTACCGAGAGGAAAAGTTTGGAACAAACAATAGGGTTGGTGACAACTGGGAAATAGGTACTTGGTTTTATGGCAGTGTTACCATGTTAAAGACGTAAACATTGAATCTTTTTAAGCAGGAGAGTGACATGGTCAAATCTGTGTTTTAGGAATATCAGTTTGACTGCTATGTGAAGGATTTGTGGGAGAGGAAAAAGACTGTAGGCAGGGAGACTAGAGTGCTTCAGTAGTAAAAGTGATGAAGGGCTGAAATGGTAGATGCAAGAGATGTAAGGACAGATTCAATAAAACTTGGCACCTGATTGGATTTAGGAAGGGAATCAGAGGAAAGAAAGGAGGTTGATTCCTGGTTTATGAGCTTGAGTGAATTAAAGATGGTGTTTTTGACAGAAATAGGGAAATGAGGAAGAGAGATTCATTTTGTGGGGGGAGATGAATTCTGCCTTGGCTATGAATTTAAGATATGGTATATCAGGCAAGTATATCTAATAAGTAGTAATATGGGGTAGTATATGTAGACATAGGAATTAATCTGCATTAAGATAGTAGTTGAACCTTAAAGAATATATAGAAACAAGAGACCAGGACAGAGTCTTAGGGTATACTATATAAGGAATGGGACCTAGATGATGCCACAAAGAAACTTGAGAAGGAAAAGCCAGACAGGAGGAGATATGTTTCAATGGAATTTTTTTGGTGGTATGAGTTGGATTACATGGTCACCAGAGTTCCTTCTAACTCTGGAATTCTTTGACCTCTAATACTTAAGATTTTGACTCTTAAAATTTTCATGTCATAACTAAGATTAGGATCTAAATTCTGCTTATGGGAGTATGCTGGGTTATAATTTTTGCCTGTTATCATAATCATTACTGTAATGTTTTTAGCTAGTCCCCTTGTTGTTTGGAATTTTTCTAGCTCCTTAAAATCCCTAATGACCTTGTCTCCTACAGTGTCAAGAGTATTGAAACTATTGCTTCTCTTTATGTAAAGTAATGTTATATTTACTTGAGAATAATTACTTGGGAATACTCTGCTACTATAGGTCTTCCTTTCATATTCTTTCCCACTTACTGTGCCAGTGTTAGTCTCCTCATTTCTTTCCCTTTAAATAATATCCAAGGTTTCCAAGTTCTAAAAAAGTGATTATTTGAATCACTCCCTTGTCCTCCTTTCAAATCCTGTATTGTATCTTTTCATAACCATAGTTAATTGAAAGATGTAGTTCTTCATAACAGTAGGGTCAAAGATTAGAATTGTGATTTCATTGGTACAGGGAAGAAACTCCCAGATGAGCTTTTGCCAGTTCTTTCTATGTACTCTTGTCTCTTTCTTGGTTTACTCTGAGTGTGTAATTTTGAGCAGATCAGCTCCTTGATCTCTTCCTTCTACTAAACTCACAGAATCACAAAATAGCAGTTGTAAGGAATCTACTCCAACCCATATCTGAAAAAAAATTCTCTCTACACATAGTTGAGTGTTCGTTATATCTTTGCTGGAAAAACTTTCAGTGAGAAAGGCAGTCTACTCTCTCAAGGCAAACTACTTTTCTTCTGGATAGCTCTCATTATTAGTGTAGAGTTAACCCACAAGTGCTTATTTAATAAATACTTGTATTAAGAAAATTTTGTTTCATCAATGCCCATCTGCAACTTAAATTCATTACTCTGAATTTTGCCTTCTGGTTTTGTTTTTTTTTCCATGTGACAGCATTTCACTTACTTGAAAAAGTCCCTAAGACTTCTTCAAGTTAAATATCCCCAGGTGCTTTAGCTGATAGTTGGATGGCATGAACTTGATGCCCTTTACCATCATTCAGTACTTAAAAATATTGAGTCTGTGTACATATAACCTTTTTGCCTTGTTGGTTTTTTTACACCAGTAACCTGGGACACGTGATATAGATCCATCCCTGAGACTTTTTAGCTCTGCCAGTGGAGTTCGTGGATTAAAAGCCTTTAGAATCAGGGGTTTCACAATTGTCAAAAATTTTTAGACTTCTTGAGTAAATTGGAATCATGGACATATTGCCCTTTAGTGCTTGAATTAGTTCACATTAGTTTCTGATATGTTTGCTAATTCTAGTTCTTTCCTTTTCGGTTGCATCAGGTATCTTGTGGTCCTGTTACTTCAAATTGCTTATGGTTCCTGGGATCACCCAAATCTTTAATACTAACTTTATGCCTGGTCTCTATAATGGTAGCATTACCAAACATTACATACTTTAGATAATTAAGTTCTTTAAAAGTTTGTTAAAACCTATAATAATTAAGACATGAGAAGTGGCATGTTACAGTGGAAAGAATACTGCAGTCAGTGGTGTAGGTGTGAATCCTGGTTTTACTACTTAATACTTGTGGGATTTTGGGCAAGATAATTAACTGCTGTGGACCTAAAATGAGAGCAATGGACTAGATCAGATTTGTCAAACACACAGCCAAACTAGATTAAAACGTAATTGGAAGTCTTTAACAAAATAAACTAAAACATAGATAATACTACATTTTAGAACTAAGGTAGTATGTGGCCCATAGGATTTTTTATGTAAGGTTTAATGGTGGTGTTTTCTATTTGAGTTTGACACCAATGGAGTCGATGACCTTTAAGATCCTCTGTAGCTCTAATGCTTTGAGATAGGGTATGGGACAGCAAATAAGTTAGGGAAATGATACTTCCCAGCCACTTCTCAGGTATGTGTTTGAACTGTAGGAACTCCCTCTGTTATGTCAGAGAACTACCTAGCCTCAGCACGGTATCATTTAAATTTTAAAGACCTTCAGTTCATTTCTGTAGCTTTTAAAGATCTTCAGTTTAGTTTTGTGCTTAGGGTCATTAAAATTTAATAATCCTGCACCAGGGCTTGGTGGCTCTCTGCAACATTATAGGAAGTTATTTAAAGCTTCCACATCTCTAAGCAGCAGGGACTCCATAGCTTGCCAAGTTTGCAGCTGCAATATCCCTATTAGCTGCCTGTGAAGCCCCAGACTTCTAAAAAACCATTGCTGCCTGCTTTGGCTTCATATTAGCCTTCTGTGTTGTGTAGATTGCTTCTTCCTTCTCAACCACAGAGTAGTCAGGAGTAAGGGCCAGGACAAGACAGACAGGTGTGCTTTTTTCTCTCAAAATTGCCAAACTGGTTTAACCAAATTTTGTTCCTTTGAAATTTCCAGCAGACTTGAGCTTTCTCACTTTCTTTTCCTTGAAAACCTTTTACCATATTTTTTTTCTTTATAGCTGCTTTTCATATCTGTTTAGATCTCTCCCAGTTTTTTGGGAGTTTTGCTTAACTGTATTTATTAGTTACAAGCAAAGATTCTTTTAGGGTAGACTGATGGACACAGAATGACTGATTTGGTTTTTTTTCAAGCATCAATA
This sequence comes from Bettongia penicillata ogilbyi, assembly GCA_023548195.1. NCBI lineage: Eukaryota > Metazoa > Chordata > Mammalia > Diprotodontia > Potoroidae > Bettongia > Bettongia penicillata. The sequence goes on from JAJHZJ010000230.1 coordinate 652,465, forward strand.
AGACATTAAAAAAAAAACTTTGTAATTCACTGTTCTTATTCTTTGCAGCCTGACTTATCCACCAATGTAGTGCTCCAGACTGGACATAGTACCTCTAGTTAAGTCCTTATCAATTAAAAATCAAAGGTAAGATTTCCTTGCACATCTTATATGTAACATTTCTATTGTAACCTTATAAGCATTTTTTTGTTATTTCGGCAGCTAAATTTCATTGCTTACTTAACTAGAGGGTTTTTTTTTAATGATTCTAAAGCTGTTTTTGCTTTGTAATCTATTCAGTATTTTCCCATAATTGTGTTTTGGGAAAGAGATATAAAGAATTGATCGTTTGACTTGAGATGACAAGATGACTTGAGATTAAGGCTTTGGACCAGGTTTGTAAGGATCTGATTGCTGCTGTCTTGATATTTGTTTAGAGCTGTGAACTGAAATGTGTGTTTAGGCATGTATCTGCTGTTAGGTAAAGAACCTGGTTAGAAGTTACGGGAACCAAGAAAGGGGAGGCCTGTTGGACGCGCAGAATGCTGAGTGGCTGAAAGGGAGAGAACCAGTGTTCCCTTTCCCTTTCGGGGCTTCTCAGCAGTTGGCTTTCTGTGAGTGAGGTTCCTTCGGGAGGTCTGTGTTTCCAGCGATGGTAAATCCCAGATTTGCAGCAATGGTCTTGGTTTCAGGAATGAGGCTTTGCTAAGAGAACCCCTTTGCTTTTGTTTTGTGATATCATAAATACCACTTTTTGATTTGGGAAATATGGTAACAAAAGTCAATCTAAATTTTTGTTGAAGCAGAGTTGGCCACAGTGTAACCCATCTTTTTTATTGAATTTATACTTATGTGTAAATCAGTTTCCTAGAGTTAGCTTTTTCTTATTTTCAAAAGAGACAAATATAACTTCAGTAACAATGAATAAATACAGTTTTTTGAAAAGAAAATAAGGTCATAATTTGTCATTTTAAAAAGACAATGGTAATAAATCTTAACTTCTGTGGATAGCTGATGAGTCAGTATTGGAAAAGATTGTCGCTGTTCACTTATTTTCTAAAATAATTTATTTTTTGTAACTTCTAAAATTGTCTTGGCCTCTAGTTTATAGTGCTCTGTTGTACTCATGAATCTGTAATCTCGTCATGGTGGATATTCCCTCCAGTGTTGCACATTGCAGTGCATTCATGCCTTCTTATCCTTTGCAGCTCTTTTCCATGGCCTTTCGTAAACTTGTCACAGTCGGGTTAACCCCGTTTGCCTGGGGCTTGTTGTTCTTTGGACACGGACTGGTTATGTGTGCCTTCCCCTCTTTGTTTGTTTGTTTGTTTTTGGCTTACATGTGTCTTTTCTTAGAACCCTAGGAGCTTTACATGGTTTCTCCTTTCTAATCCCTATTTGTAACGTGTTGCTTATTAACCTCACTACCACCCACCTCCTCCCATCCCTCTGTGCTTCCGTGTTGCTCTTTGGGTGCCCTTCAGTTTTAATTCTTTGGAAACTGTAAAATTCCCTTTCTTGTTGCTATACAGGACTTGCAGGATATTGATGTTAAAAATACAGACCTTTATTTGAGGAGAAGCTTGGAATAATGAAAAAAAAAAGGACTTGTAAATTTTCTTGTGGTTGTCTGGCCCCTCTTCCTGCTGTTAAGTTCTGTGTTCAATCCATTGTCATTTCTCAGTGATTGTCCAAGATGTGTGTGTGTGTATACGTATGTTACATGTAATATGTGCAGTTATAAAACATTATATATACGTATGTTACATGTAATATGTACGTAGTTATTAAAATATTTTGGTTTTCTCCAGTTAAATGTTAAAACAATCTTGAACTTTTTAAAGTTCAGTTCTGAGTTCCAGATTCTATTCCTCCCTTCTTCCTTCTCGCCAAGAAATCTGATACAGGTTATACATGTTCATTCGTGTAAAACGTTTCCATATTAGTCATTTTTACACAAGAAGACTCTATCGTCAAAAAAAGAATGAAAGAAAAAGTATGGAACACTTTACAATTTTGTCTGTTATCCTTGCACAGGGGGCTTGCTAATCTCTATATCATTCCAGTTTTAGTATCTGTGTTGCTGAAGTGAGCACTTGTCCAAGATATCTTCATTGTCCATTCAACTGTGTTTTTCATCCACTTGTTCTTTTCCTGTGTGGATAGTTAGGTCAAAATCTTTACAGTGATTATGGATCTAATTTAGGAGATTCTGCAATATTCTACAGTTTGATGCAATCAGCATAATCCCATCTGTGAGGGAGCATCTGGAAGACTTCAGTATTTGTAGAAAAGCTCTCCTCATCTTGGACTTTGTGTGGTTTCCGTGACAGTGGCATATACTTGCCTTAGAATTCATCTCCTCGTTTATGCTACAATCAATATAAAGTTTTGTAAGAGTATTCTTCAGGGTCGTAAGGACTAAGAGTATTGAGGACTAGGAAATTCCTTCAAACTCACCAACTCTCACAAAGACTCTAAAAAGGAATTGTGCATCAGAGATAGAGTGTGATAGCTGAATCCAGTAGTGCCAAAAAGAAAACACTTGATGAGGTAAATCCTTATGAATGAAAACAGTAAAATGCTCATTTTTAAACTGCTTTCCTAGCCTCTTTCCCGATCATCCTTCCCAGTTCTGGCAGGTATGTGGTACGTACAAGCCAACCTGCATGTCAGTGCTTGGAACCCGTAACATTGGGGTGTATTTATGCTGCAGAGACTTGGCCATCACAGCTTACCTCATGCTTGTCCTTACAAGTGACAGAGTGGTTCCACCCTTGTAGAATCTTAACTGATGGGAGGAAGAAGGGAAGGAAGCGTTCTGTGTAGGGTCAGCCTCACATTGAGACCCTCAGAACTATAGAGATTCTCGTTGGAATATTCCTCCATCTCCTCCCTCTTAGATAATTGGTTCACGCCAGGTGGAGATGGAACCATTGTGGGTGGCTGTACTGGAAAACCTAGCAAAGGTTCACCCTCCACCGTACAGGATTGGAACTCAGGCCAGTGAAGCCTAAATCCTCCATTGTGAAAAGAGGCTCAAGACTATTAGGTAGGAGGAGATGATGTATGTACTACAAGATGGGGAGGATTCAGAAAGTGAAATAATGGGGGAATATAAAGAAAGAAGGCTGGAATGCTGAGATTTCAAGAGGAAGAAAACACACCAAAAAAAAAACATAGCACACACTCTAAGGATTCTAAGCCTGATTATAGAGCTTTCTGAACAGATATTATAAAACAAAAGAAGTACCTAGTACTTACTGAAACAGTCATGTGGGCTTGCAGAAGAGTATGAATCAATTAGAGGAAATTCCAGAGTGGTTCAAAAGAGAAATAGAATCCATAAAGAAAAAAAATTAGGAATGTCAGAAGTTATAGCTTCTATTATAAAAATAAAATAAATTAGCAGATTAACAAAAAAAAATCCATAGTAGGGACTTAACTCCAAAAAAGCAAGAGAGATTGACATATTTGGAATACAGAAATGGGCAGCAGGGAAGAATCTGACAAGAAGTAAAAGGGCATACTGTGGTGGTGGCACATGTTGATAATCTTAGCTTCCAGGAGGGATAGGCTTAGTGGGAATACTTTATTTAAAAAAAAAAATTTTTAAGCATTTTTATTTAAAGTTTTCAGTTCCAAATTCTATTCATTCTTCCCTCCCCCTCCTCTCCCTGAGATAGTAAGCAATCAGATATAGGTTATATCTATGCAATTATGGAAACCATTTCTATATTACTCATTTTCTACAAGAAGCCTCGAATAAAAGAAAATAAAATAGTGAAAATTAGCATGCTTCAGTCTGTATTTAAGTAATTTTAAGTTCTTTCTCTGGTTGTGGATAGTATGCTTCATACTATATGCTAAAGTCCCTTGGAATTGTCTTAGATCATTATATTGCTAAGAAAAGCTGTCATTCACAGTTCTTTGTTGAACAGTGTTGCTGGTACCGTGTCCAGTGAAATCCAGTTCTGTTCACTTCACTGTGCATCAGTTCATGTAAGTCTTTAACAGGTTTTTCTGAAATCCTGCTTCTCCTTTCTTACAGCACAATAATATTCCATGTATCAGTCATATACCACAGCTTATTTAACCATTTCCCAGTTGGTGGGCATTCCTTTGATTTCCAGTTCTTAGCCACTACAAGAAGAGCTGCTATAATGCTTTTGTACAAATTTGTCCCTTTTCCGTTTTTTTGGATGTCTTTGGGATGTAGAACTAGCAGTGGTATTGCTGGATCAAAGGGTTTGCACAGTTTTATATTATTTTGGGCATCGTTCTGGGTTGCTCTCCAGAATGGCTGGGTTGGTTCACAATTTGTTGGGATTACATTAGGCAGTCTAAGCTATGGATGGGCTGGTGGTCAAGTGTCCTAACTAAGTTTGGCATTAAGAAGGAAGCCCCCATCATTGGGGGGCCGCCTGTTGGTCCAAGAAGAGATGGAGCAAGTCAGAACCAGGCTCCTGTTCCCAGCAGTGGCGGTTTGGGCCTGTTATCCTTCCTGGGAGAAGAGATACACAGTTTCTAGAAAAAGAAATAAGGAGAAGCAAAGAGAAACAATGTTAAAGGAGCATAGAATCTTACTTAAAGCAAAAGCCATTCTCAAAGAAGTTTTGGATCTCAAAAAAAAGAAAAAAAACCCATGATGAAAAGCTCTATGCCACAGTGTGGGAAGTTATACAAGAAAACTGCCCAGAACTTAGGACAGGAAAAAAAGCATCAGGGGAAAGGGCTCCTAGGACACTTCCAGAACAAGCCCTGTGCTTCACACAGGGCTGTGAGTCTGTTTTGGGGGGATAATCTCAGATGAAGGGTGGAAGGGTAAGAGAGGAATGCATTGGAAGGACAGGAAGGGGAGGAAGAACAGGCAAGATGATCTCACCTTCATGGGACAAGATCATGCTGGAAAGGTTAACTCCAGCAGTACGACAAAGAAATGGAAGGCCTAAGCATAGGCAGTGAGAAAACAAAACTATCCATTTTGCACGTGGTGTGTTTGTTTACTTAGAGAAACATAGGGAGTCACTAAAAAACCAACTTGCAGGATATAAAACAAACCCACAGAAATAATCAGCAGTTCTGAATTTTACCAACAAAACTCAGTGGGAAGTGATAGAGAAATTCTAATTAAAATAACTATAGACAGTGTACATACCTGGGAATGTACTTACCAAGACACACAAGAACTATGTGAACGCAATCACAGAACGCTTCACACAAATAAAGATCCCCAAAATTAGAGGAATATGAGTTGCTTAGGAGTAGGTTGAGCCAATGTAATAAAAATGATAACACTAATGTTAATTTGGTTATTCAGCTCTGTTCCAAAGAAATTACCAAGGAATAGCATTATACAGCTGAAAAAAATAACCATTTTTCTGGAAGAACAAAAAATCACTATCAAGGAAATCAGTGAAAAAAATGAGAAAGAAGAGCCACCATGAACACTAGACCAGAGTAATCATTAAGAAGAAAAAAAGAGGCTGATTAGTAGAACAGAGCAGATATGAAATATACAGAGGTAGTGAGGTTAGAAACTGAATGTTGGATACCCCCCCTCACCTCCCCCCAACAAATCCCTGCTGTTAGGACAGGAACCTAATATTTGCCAAAACTGTTGGGAAATTATAAAGCAGGCTGGCAGGAAATAGGCACATATCTTATTTACACCGCATACCAAGACTAGCTCAAAGTGGGTACATGGTTGAGACGTAAAAAGTGATGCCATAAATTAATAGGGAATGGAAGAAATTTCCTATTATATCTGTGGTTAGGGAAGGAGTCATGATCATCAGGAAAGAAGTTTCCAGGTGGTAAATTTACAATTTTGATTACATAAATTTAAAAAGTTTTTATGCAAATCAAAACAATCTAAAGTTAGGAGAAAATCAGAAAGCTGGAGGGGATCTCTTAAGCAAATTTTCTCTGATAAAGATTTGTCATGTAGGGAACTGAGTTCAGATTACTTGAGAAGAATCATTCCCCAGTGGATAAATGGTCAAAGGATATGAATAGCCCTTTTTCAAAGAAAGAAATCAAATCTATCAAAAATCATGAAAAAAATGCTTATTTTAGAAAATCAAATTAAAATACCTCTAAAGTATTACCACACACCCATCAGATTGAATAAAATGACAGAAATGGAAAATAGCAAGTGTTGGAGTAGATGTGGGAAAACAAAGCTGTGAACCAGTCTAACCATTCTGGAAACTACTTTGAAATTAAGCCCCCAAAGTTTTTTTTTTTAAAACTGTGCATACCGTTTGAGCAATACTGTTTACTGGGTCTGTACCCCAAAGAACAGAGAGAAAAAAAGATGCATGCATGCAAAATATATTTAACAATTCTTTTTGTGGTGGCAAAGAATTGGTAACTTGGGGCTGTCCATCTGTTGGGGAATGGCTAAACAAGCGATGTTATGTGACTGTGATGGAATAATATTGTCGTGTAAGAATTAATAAAGGATGTGGTTTCAGAAAAAAGCTGGAGTGACCTGTATGAACTTCAGAAAGGTTAAGGGAGCAGAACCAGGAGAATATCGTACACAGTCAACTTTGACTCTGCAGCCGATCAACACAATGACCCGCTAATGTTCAAAGAGACTTAGGGTGAGACATGAGTGACTCCCTCCAGACAGAGAATTCATAGACTCAGAGCACACGTTGAAGCATTTTTTCTTTCTGTTTTTGAACATGGCTAATGCAGAAATTTGTTTTGTATCACTATACATCTATCTATGTATATGTTCTATATATATATATTTTATGCATGTGTCTGTGTATATGTACATATATGTACACACATATATATATATATATACATATCTATCTGTCTACCTATCTACTTATCTATCTCTTTTTCCAGTGGTGGAGTTAAGGGAGAAAATTTGAAATGAAAAAGAATAAAAATTGCTTTTTAAAAAATTCAGGGATTTCTATGAGGAATGAGACATAGTAATAAGACAGTCATAAATTAGTTTTATTCTACATCAACGAACTGGAAAGAAAAGGGGTCAGTAGTTAATGGTAATCAGACAACCAAAACTAGGCATCAGCGCAGATTGAGTTACTTCAGAAAGCTGAGGAACTGAGTTAATGAAAGGGAAGAGAAAGATTCTCTTTGGTAGAAATACATTTGATGACTCTCTTCCTGACTTCTTTTGACATCCCTGGACTATACTGCTACTTCTGTAACAGACCACTTTCTAAAGTGCCCTTTAATTCAGCACTGCCGTTCTTTTTCAGTTGCATCAGCTCAGCAGGACGCGCAGATTCCCCATTCACAAAAAGACAATAGTTTCAGTAGAGTTGCAGGCTGCCGGATAAATGTCAGTAGTGCAGCTGGTGTAAGAAGGGAAGTATTAGCTAAGAAAAGTCTTCATATGAAATATTCCTGCTAAGAGTTGGATATCCAAGGTGTATAGAAAACTGGCAGAAATAACAAGGCCTGACACCGTTCAACAGTATGTAATTGGTTAAAAGATGTGAAAGGTGGTTTTGAAAAGAAGAATTATAAACTGTCAATGACTATATGAAAGAATGGACCAAATCACCAACAAGGAGAACTGCACATCACACCAGCCAGACTGACAAAGGTTACGAGTGATGAGAAGAGTTGAAGGGGTTGTGGAAAGAGCAGTACGCAGTGTGTGACAGAGCTGTAAGCTATTCTAACCCTTCTAGGAAGCAGTTAGAAATTACGTGAGTACAGTGGGTGAAATACCCATGTCCTTATACTTAAAGATTATCTTTCTAGTCCTAGGTACCCGAGTTCCCCGATTAAAAGAAAACTACCATATAAATTAAAATGTATAGTGGTGCTATTTTTTGTTGACAAAGTCCTGGAAAGTAGATATCCATCATTTATGAAATGGTTAAGCAAATTGTATTATGTGAATGTAAGTATTATTATGCTAGAAGAAATGATGAGTAGGATGACTACAGAAAAATTTGAACAGTATTCTATGAAATGGTTTAAAGTGAAGTTAGCAAAAAAATGTACACACAATATTTTTAATGGAAAGAACAAGAAAACATTTGAAACTATGCTGTGAAATTATATTAGCCTTTTAAAATTTCTGCTTTTTTTTCTTTTCAGGAATTATAGTAGATTTTGTGGCAAATCAGTGATTTTCTTGGAAATTTTGTTTGTAGATGATGTGGAGTTATTTTCCTTTTGTTAAATTTGTGTGTTGAGAGTCAGTCTGGGCAGTAGGCATACTTCATCTACTTGTTCTTTTTTTTCCCCAAGTAGATTTTTAAATCAAACTTTTGAGTGTTTGTGAGTTTCATTGAAGAGACTAGCATCCTATGGCTTTATGGCAGTCATTACCATATCTACGAACAAGAGCCTCTGGCAAACCTCATCATTTATTGGAATCCTTTTATGAGTATCCTGCTCGATATCCATCATGGTAATGGTAAATACCAAAAGTAACTCGTCTACATCTTATCAAATTTGCATAATTCAGATGCCTGTAGTTTTCCTTGGTCGTCATAGATGCCAATATGTATCCAGCAAATAGTCTGATTTTTTTTCTTTAATTTGTTCCTATACAAATTCTTTGAGGTTTTGCCCTTATTATGTAGTATTTTTGCTGATTCTTTTCGATCACTTTAGTGTTTCTTTATCATAGTATTTCTCTGAGAAGTATGTTAGAAATTAGTATAATTTAATTCAAGAAAAACTTACTGAATATAACGAATTATGGACTTATTTAAAATTTGTATTGGTGCCTTAGACAAGCATAAAATGTACTAGATAAGTTGGGAAGTGGCATGGTGAAGACCTGCTTACAAGTTACTTACATTTTAAAGGGGCAAAATTTACACAGGGAACAGTCTAAGACAACATTTGCTTAGCTCGGCTTCAAAGTAGGCATCGTTGAGGGTGATGCAAGTAAAATTTTTTGAGTTTGGTGAATTTTGGCAGGAAACAATATGAAGTAAAAGATGTCAGACCCTTTCATTATGTCATGTTATGTGTCAATATCCTTTGCACATGCTTATTTTAAAAATCACTTCATTTCAGTTACTGTCTGATCTCAGCCTTGCCAAAAGCACATTAGAAATAATCTGCAGAGGCTCTAGTCTGTGGCCAGAGAAAAACATGTCATCTCTTTTACAAAATCATGCAATTTATATTTGACTTGAAATTCTCATGTAACTGTACAGTCAGTGTAGTGGGATGTAAACAGCACCAGACCTGGAACCAGAATATGTAGGCTTTAGTCCTACAAGATCCTATACTACAAGATCTTAGGTGTGATTTTGGACACGTTAACTTCTTTGGACCTTAGTGTATTCATTTAAAATAAAGTGGATTGGAGCAGGTGATTTCCAAAGACCCTTCCAGCTCTGAAATGTCCATGATCCAAAATGGAAGAAATTGTTTAAAATTTTCTGTTTTTATAGAATCATATACTGTTTAGAAATATCATTTCCTTAATGAATACAGTACTGAAAATCAAGCAAGACCCTACTTAATTATTACATTTTAGGAAACAGTAATGAAACAAAGCAAAGCCCCAAGGTTTTATACAAAATATACTTTATGTGGCAAATGTCACTGGGTCAGGCACAACATAAAATAAGTTGTGGTTTGGGACATCCAGTTTTCTATATGCATAAGAAACATTTTCACATATAAATTTATATTAAATACTGAAAGAAATTTATAAGAAAGTATTGTAATTTAGTTTCCTGGTTTATCAAAGGACAGGACTAACCGGTGCAATTGAGCTGTTTTGCTAGGATAAATTTTAATGAACAGGTGGTGTAGTGAGTAGAGGGCTGGATTTGGATTCAGGAGACCCGAGTTCAAATGCAAGTTTAGACACTTAATAAATGTGTGACCCTGAACAGGCCACTTAACTTCTTTCAGTTCCTTCATCTGTTAAATTAGTATAATAATAGTACCTACTTTCCAGAGTTCATTGTGAAGATAAAATGAGATAACACATGTGAAGTGCTTTATAAACTTTAAAGCACTATTTAATTGCTACCAGCTAGATGGCATAGTGGATAGAGTACCCAGCCTGGAATCTGAAGACTCTTCTTCAGACTTAACCCTGTTTGCCTCAGTTTCCTCATCTGTAAAATGATGTGGAGAAGGAAATGGCAAACTACTCCAGTATCTTTGTTAAGAAACTCCAAATGGGGACATGAAGAGTTGAACATGGATGAAATGGCTGAATAACAGTTATTATATCTACTAATAATTATCTGTGATTTCGTTACTGTGGATATATACACCTTGTTCATTTCTGTAGGTTGTTAACTCTTTATATCTTATTAGGCAAAAGTTAACGAATGTTCTGTTTTACAAAGTTCATTTCTTGGTGGCCAGTGTTCCAGTTGATAAGCCTCTCCAAACTTAATTAGGTTGAGCCTAAAGTGACAGACATAGAGTCCTGTGGACACTTTACTGTTACTGGAAGTATGTACGTTGCACACCTATCGCTAGCAATAGAGAAGATTTCAACTGTAATATACTGCGTCTGATGTAAGAAGTTTTTTAACACTGTATTTGCATTGTTTTGATTGTGTTTGCCTTGGTGAAAGCAGTAAGGTACAATTGGGATGAAAAAAAAACTCCCACTCTTCTTTAGATAGTGTTGCTTGTGTGCCTTTTTTTTTCTTTCCTCAAAAAAGGGAAATTATGTCCACTAATCTTAAGTACAGTGGTGTGGAAGCAAAATGGTATAAGATTAAAATAACTCATTGACTTATGTAATGAACCTAAAAGCTTTTAACAATTTTGAAAAATGTGTAATATGCAATATGTCCTCCTTTTGCTGCAGTCCTTTGTTTGACATGTTTTGGCATTGAATTGAAAAGATTTTGACAGTCTTTAATTCATCATGAAACCACACTTTTATCATATTGGATATTAAGCCTGCTTTTGACCAAGTCTGGCCTTGGTTATAGCTCACAGGTTTTTTTTGTTTTTTTTTTAATTCTGGACTTAACAAGCATCAAACAAAAGAAGTACTTAAATACATACAGAAGAACAGAAAGTTGTACATAACATACTCTGCATTATGTATGGCTTGCTTTTCTTTTTCAGTATAAAATTCAGCATGTCACCTTCAGAGCCACCCTGCTTGTCTGATTCCTTCTGGCCTGCCTTCTGTTCTTCACTGTCATTCATAAAACTTTTTTTTTTTTTTTGGCAACCACGTCCCTCGCTCCTCTGTCTTTTATACTGCCCCTCCTCCCAAGTTGAGGGGAGAAAAAACCCTTTGCAGAAATAAGCATAGGTTACCTTTACAGTCACTTGATTGTGTACATTATTTCTGGCTCACTTCAGAACTTCATGAGTATATACAAGTGTCCCTAGATTGCTCTGAAGCCACACCTTTCATTGTTTCTTATGACTGATGTTCCAGTGCATTTATATAATGTACTGTGTTCAGCCTTCTCTTATTAGCACTTTTCTTAGGTCCCGCTTCTTTGCTGTAACAAAGAACTTTATGAATACTATTGTACGTATGGGTCCTTTCTTCCTTCTTTGCTCTCCTTGGGATATAGCCCCAGTAATACCACCTCTGGGTGATGGGCCGTGCACAGTTGAGACTTTTTGGTCATAGTTCCAAATAGACAGTAAACATTTGTTAAGTTCCTGCTATGTCCTAGGCATTGTGCTAAGCAGGGGGGTTACAAAAAGAGACATAAGGCGGTCCTTGTCCTCAAGGAGTTTATTGGACCGATAATTTATAACTCTACCAACACTGCATGTGTGGTGAAGGGATTTTACCACAAGCCTTTTAAGAATTGTTATTTTCCTTTTTTGTTGTCTTTGACACTCAGTTGACTTTGAGGTAGAATCATAGAGTTGTTTTAATTTGCATTTCTCTAATTATTAATGATTTGGAATATTTTTTCATGTGTTTGTTGATTGTATTTCTTTACGAACTGTTCATTTTGTTTGACTATAAGGGAGTGGCTATTATATATTTTAATCAGTGCCTTATATATATTAAATATGTATATGTATCTCCACTTTTATCACAGAAATTTCTACAGTTTTCCTATTTGTTTCTGTTCTAATTTTAATTGAATTCATTTTGTTTGTGCAAAAATGCTTTAATTTTATGTAACACATTTTCCATTTTATCTTTATTGATCCCTTCTGTTCCTTGTTTTGTCCTGAATTCTTTTCCTATCCATAGTTGTGAGAGATATTTTCTTCTTTACTCTTCTAATTTATTTATAATCTGACTTTTTATATCCAAGTCATGCATCCATTGGAGCTTATGTTGGTATGTAGTGTGACGTGGTTTACAACCAGTATCATTGATCTAATGTTATACTACTTGACAATTTTCCAACCTGTTTTTGTCAAATTATGTACCTATCGCAGTAGTTAGAATCTTTGAATTTATGGGATACTACTTGATTTTGTTCATTTGTGTCTTTATTATCAATACCAGATAAGTTTGATAATTACTGCTATTTATGATATAATTGGTACTGCTAGGTCTTCTCCCCCCTTCTCTCTCTCTTTCTCCCTTTCCTTCTCCCTCCCTCTCTCTTTCTCATTTCTGTTGAGATTCTTGACCTTTTTCTCCAGATAAATTTTGTTTTTCCTTTTCCTGTCTCTTTCAAGTGATCGGTTGCTAATTTGATTGGTAGAGCACTGAATAATCTAAGTAATTAGGTAGTATTAGCATTTTTATTACATTGGCATATTCTTCCCGTGAACAGTTAATGTTTTGCCACTTACTTAGATCTATATTTCTGTAAAGGATGTTTTGTAGTTGTATTCTTACAGTTTTTAATGTGTCTTGGTAGATAGCCTCCCCCAAATTGTGTACATTCTGGAGTTATTTTAAATGTAATTCCTCTTTTTAACTATTCCTTCTGGATTTTGTTGGTAATTTATGAATGATTTGCACAGATTTATTTTATATTTTGTGATGTTGCCAAAATTGTTTTGGAATAATTTTAATTTTTTAGTTTACTCTTCTTTGTTTTTTAGGTAGACTATCATCTGTTAAAAGTGATAGTTTTATTTCCTCCTTTCCTAGACTTACTCCTTTGTTTTTTTTTCTTGTATAGTGCTAATATTTTTAGTATTCTGTCAAATAATAGTGGTGATAATAGACATCCTTACTTTACCTCTAACGTTATTGGAAAGACCTCTAGTTTTTTTCTGTTAAGTGTAACATTCATCTTTGTTTTTAGAAAGATAACTACTTATCATATTAAGAAAAAGTTTATTCCCATTCTTTCGTGTGTGTGTGTGTGTGTGTTTGTTTTGGCAGAAATGAAGGTTTTTATCAAAACCTCGGTCAGCATCTGTTTAATCATACAGCTTTTAATTTGTTATTAACATGGCTCACTTTATTTTTAGTTTTCCTTATTGAACCAACATTACATTCATGGTTTAATTCAATCTAGTTATAATATATCATCTTTTAAATATTTTTGATCTTTTGTGTTATTTTATTTACTATATTCTTCAATATTTATTAGAGATAATGGCCTCTAGTTTTCTTTCAGCGTTTTTTCTCCTTTGAATGTAGGTAGAGAGATCATATTTTTATTATAGAAATCCTTCTTTTCCTTGGTAAATGGTTTGTATACTATTAGAGTCAATCCTTTTTCAAAGTGCTTGACAGAATCCCCTTGCAAGCCCGCCTGACCCTGAACTTCCGTTGCTGTTGTTAGTTCACGTTCGGCTCGTTCACTTTCTTCTCTTGACGTTGGGTTCTTCCAGTAACCCGTTTTCTGTTTTGTTAATGAGCTTTTTATGTCTTTGTGCATTCTCTCATGTCATCCATATTGTGTTTTACTGATGTATAACTTGTCAGAGTAGCTTCTCATAGTCGTTTTTGTTTCACCTTTAAATGTTGTGAATTTTCCTTTTCTATTTCCAGTATAAAAAGTTTGGTTTTCCTTTTTTTTTTCCAATTAACTTCCTTTTATCTGTTGTTAGTTTTTTTGTTCCCCCAAAAAATGAACTCCTAAATTATTAATTCGGTGTTTTTGTTTCAACTTTTTGTCTTTTCTTTCAATTTTCAGAATTTCCATTTCGGTTTTTAGCCCTTTTTAATTTGCTGAGTTTTAGTTGCAGCCCTAATTTACTGATCTGTTCATTTTTACTGATGAAAGTGTTTAGAGATACATACTTTCCCCCAAAGACTGCTTAACTGCTTCCCCCAAATTTTTATTTGTGGTTACTGTCTTTGATTGTATTTTCTGTTATTTCTTTAATTAGTTTTGACCACTAATTCTTTAGAAGTGAATTATTGTCTTCAATCAATTGTCAGTCTTCTCTTTAAAGGCCCTTTATTAAATATAGTTTTTATGTATTGTGTTCACGGAAGAGTGTGTTTAATATTTTTGCCCATGTGTATTTGTGAAATTTTAATGCCCTACATCATGATCACTTTTGTTAAGTGTTCTGTACACTTTCAAAAATTTATAAATTCCTTTGTGTTCTCATTCAGTAATTACCAGAGGTCTGTCATATCTAACTAGTTTGCTAAAGTTCTATTCAAGTTCTCAACTTTTTTCTTGTTTATGTTTTTGTTAGATTTGTCTAAAGTCTGAAAAGCGTACATTGAGGTCTTCTCTATTATAATTTTTATTGTCTCTTTTCCCTTCCATTTGGAATTAACTTTTCCTTTACGTATTTAGATATTATACCATTTGATATATAAGTATTAAGCATTGATGCTAGTTTGTTGTCTGTTGTGACTTTAACCAAAATGTCATTTCCCCCCTACTTTTCTCATTTCATCACAACTATTTTTACTGTTGCATTGTCTGAAGTGCACTAGCAGTTAAGTGCATTAGGAGAGATTTCATGGTAAAAATGGCACTTCATCTAATTTTTGGAAGAAATAAGATTCAGAAAGGTAGAAGTAAAGCAGAAGTTCATAACAAGTATAGGGAACAATTAACACAAAGACATGAAGATGGCATGTAGCGCGCAGTCTGTTAGGAAGGACAAAAAGGTTAGTGTGGCTGGATGGTAGAGTGTGTAAAGGGAAATCATTAAATAATAAGGCTGCAGTGATAGGTTGTTATTAGGATGTAGAGAGCTTTAAACGTCAGATCCTGGAGTTCACATTTTACCTTACAGACTATAGCCACTGAAGTTTATTTGGTACTATAGGGATTAACATCGTTAGACCTACACCTTAGGAAAATTATTTGGTACCTGTGTGGTCAGTGGTTTAGAGAGGAGAGAGATTTGAGGTAGAGAATCAAACCAGGAGGCTGTTCTAACTGCCCAGGTGAGGAGGACCTTAACTCGGATGGTGGCTTGTGAGAGATGTTGTAGAGGTAGAATGGACAGGATTTGGCAACTTGTTTAATGTGTGGGATGAGTGACAAATTAGATTTTGAACCATGGTTATTGCAAAAATAAGGGTACTCTCAACAGAAAAAGGAAGAGCTTGAAGAAAGACTATTTTGGGAGGAGGGCAGTAATACTGAATTCTCTTTTTGAGTTTGACATGCGTATGGGACAATTAGTTTAAATTGTCTGGTGGGTAATTGATGATGTGGGACTGGAGTTAAAGAGAGAGAGTAGCCTAGATCTAGGAGTCATCTGCTTAAGAGTTGATCAAATGTGATATTTGTGAAGCACTTAGCACATAGTCGGTGCTATACTTATGATATTATTATAAGAAAATGAAGCTGATTATTTCACCAAGTGAGAGAATGGAGAGAGAAGAGGGGCTTGGACAGAGAGCCTTGGAGAGCAGGGTATCAGTGATGGTCTAGCCAAGAAAACTGAAGTGTGGTCACAAAAGAGAGCGGTGTATCTAATGGGAGATGGCGGTCTGGTCCACAGTGCCACAGGCTGCGGACATCAAGGCAAATGAAGATTGAGAAAGGACTGTTAGATTTGGCAGTTAAGCTCTCTTGATAACTTTGAGAGAACAGTTTGGTCTGAGTGTAAGGTAGCAAGGTGTATTGCTAAAGGTTGAGAAGTGAAGTCAGAGTAGTTTAATAGAGGGGACATGTTCAAACGCTATAAATTCTTTGTTTGAAGCCTTGTCTTTCTCCTTCCTCTCTTCTTTCATATCTTGTGCAGCTTCATTATCTCCCCAAACCTTTGTAGGCTTGATATTAAAAATAAAATCTTCCCCAATTTCTGACCATGAGGATTTGATCATATTCTCATATGTGAAAGTAGCAATGCTACTCCACCAAATTACTGTGTGGTGCGCCTATTTGAAAATCAGCTTCTTTGTCACAAACCAGCAGAAGTAATGTTTTTCTTCTGTTGTTTGTTTTTTTTTTGATAAACCACTTCTCTTATTGTTGTTTCACTGAGTCAGTAAGCATTTCTTAATTATTCCAGATACTGAGGATGCAAAAGCAAAATTGTACAAACCAGAGGTCTGTTCTTTTTGTAAGAAAACATAATGTGATATGGCAAGTGTATCTCTAATTATAAATTAGGAAGAATGTCTGATATGGTCATTGTGTCCCTCGTGAAGACATAGACTTTATTTTCTTTCTTTCTTTAAAGTAGCTAAAATATCTGCGTTTTAGTATAAATATTTGGCAGCTGCATAGTACGTATACATACCTCCTCAGCTAAGTAGGAAATTCGTTAGGAAAAGACTAGATAATTGACCTTTGATTCTGCAACTTTCTAAACTGGTTAACCTGATGCTAATAATGAGTTACACAGAGAAAAACTCTATTCTGAAGCTAAAATGAGAAACTGTTAAAGAATTGAAAGAAACTTTGAAGGTCATCTAATTCACCGTATGAGTATACCAGTGCCTTACACATCATTCAGACTATACACAAAGACTTCTGGTTAGCATGAATGTGTTATCTCCCACAGCTGCCTTTTCTTTTTTTGGGATAGTTTTAATTGTTTGAAAGGTCTTTACCCTCTTTAAACTTAAATGTCCTCTGCATCTTCTATCAGCTCCTCCTTGTTTTATCCTCTGAGCCCAAACAGAGATATTCTTGACTAAACTAGAGAATCTAGTTCACATCTCACTGTGCTTTAGTGAGCTCATCCTTCTGTGCCTTCTCATTTCATTCCTGTCATTGTCTTCCCACAAATTCTCTGGGGGAGCTTCACCCAGAGTTCTAGGGGACTTTCTTTAGATCAGTGGTGTCTAAACTTTTTTTAATGGTTCTCAACATGGGAACATGCTCCCAATGTAAGTACATGCTATGCATTTATAAATTTTGATATAGTCATGGCATAAATTGCCAATATATTATTTATAAAATGATAGAATTGTAATGCACCTGAAAGTTTTCAAAATACTGTTTAATTTAGGTTGTTTCATTTGATCCTCACAATAAGCCTGAGATCGGTGCCATTATCTTTGCCTTTTTGCAAATGAAGTAACTGAGGTTGAGAGAGGGTAAGTGATATCCTCAGGTCCAGTAGCCTCTGGTGAGAAGTGCTGAGAGTCTGAACTGAGGGGGGCTGTGACTGGAGACAAGGGGAGGGTTGTGAGAGATACTGTCACGATAGAAATGAAAAGATTTGGCCCCTGCTTGCACGTGTTGGAGGAATAAAAATGAGAACTTGAGGATGATATTGAAGTTGCAAATCTAAGGGATGGCAAGGATAATGGTTCCTTTGACAAAAATTGGGAAGTTTGGAAAAGAAATGTGTTTGGTGGCAAGTTAACATAATGAGAACTATAGTGAAATACGTATAGATTACTCATCTATACTTATTCGTCCTGTGTCGTTTTCTCCCCTCCCCTGCCACAAAAAGGGGAAGAGAGGCCGGGGGGAGGCAAGGCTTTTACTTCTCAGAAGCCTTTGAACAGAAGAGACAGTCTATGGAGGTACACCTGCAGAATCATGACATGGTGGGGGGAAGTGGGAGTGTACAGTGTGATACAGAGCAGAAAAGCTGGTGTCAGTTTTAGGGTTGGGTTGTAACTGCCCTGAGAGCCTCAAAAGTGCTACAGAAGGAGGTGGATGGGGAGCTTGTGGAGGAGAATGGGTGAAGAAAGCGAAGTGGTTCCATTGAGGTCTGCTCACAGGTTGTGCTTGTCCTTCGTTTTCAAAGAGGGCCATGACATCAGAGAAATGATGACATGATTGCACTTGACTTTGTTTTGAGTGACAGAGGGCTGTGCAGGTCCCCAGCCTCACTTTCTCCTCCTGAGCCATCTGGGTCCAGCGACCAGATACTCATCAGGATGACTGGGGATGGCCTAGGATGCAGTGGAAGTGCTTGGCCTTTTAGGTTAAGGCCTTTTCAGGTACTCACTTAAAGTGAGGTAATGCCCATGCAGTGAAGAGGCCTCTTTTAAAAAGTAGTCATGGGGATGGCTCCTTTAATAGAAAAGAAAAAAATAGATATATCGTGTTGGCAAGGGCAGGAGCCTCAGGGTTGTTGTTTCCAAGAGAAACTGTTACACTGACATGCACTCTATGCCACGAGGGTCCAAAAACAGCCATTGAGTGGAGGTTGGGCAGGGACCCAGTGTTGTTCAACCCATGGGCTTCGGAATGCAATGGGTCCAAGGGGAAAGGAGAGAAAAAGAAATCCAGCCAGTGTAGCCCAAGTTCACTGGGTAGCTTCTGACCATCACCATTTACCTTCTTTTGGAGAGGAGAAGGAAGGGGAGAGGGCTCGGTTGAGAGAGAGGATGAGCTGAGTCACCCAGCCAACTGGGTCCCCTTTCAGGCAGCTCGGTCTACTCACAGCTTGTGTTTGTCCTTCTTTTTCAAAGAGGACCGGGACGTCAGAGAAATGACACCATGACGTACACTTGGCTTTGTTTTGTGGGAGGGAGGGCTCCTCCTGAGCCATCTGGATGACTCTTCCATTGAGGAGGATGGGATAAAACTCCTTTTCTTACTTTGCATCGATGGATCACAAACCTTGTTGCATGCCGTATTGGAGTCCACTGCTAAGTCTCGCAGTGGATTGTATGGGCTTTCAATTATTTCTTTGTCATTCTTGATATTTAATCATTTATCTCTGATTTGTGCTTCTGATGCAGATTAAATTTTGCCTTCTGGGGCAATTTCTGAGCTCTGTGTGAACTCATTATTAGTCTCCTTATTGTGGCAATTTATTACATCAGTTAATTTTCTTAAGAAGTTCTGAATAGTCAGTGTTGATGTCCGTTCTTTACACATTTCCCATTTTTGGGGGGATCAACAGCTTTTTAAAAAAAGGACTGGTTTTTTAATTGCTTTGATTGCTTGATATTTTAATTTTTTAAATTTGATACTGATTTTAATCTTTATTTCACTGAGCCATTCTGTGGCTGTTGATTTTGAAATTACTTTCACATTTATAACTAGTAATTTCTTGTCTGTTAAAATTTAATCAGTTTCTTTTGTGTGTGCACGTGCGTGTGTATGTGTGATTTTGTCACTCACTCTGTTAAGCACCTTCCAACTCTCATTCTAAAGCGTTCATGATATAAAGGCATGAGGTCTTTGGACTGAAAAGTCTCCTTTCTTAATCCTGAACTATGCTTTACAGCTCATTCGTCATCCTCCTTCTTTATGCACACTTTTCCGCTAGAGTCATGAACTATTAAAGTATATGCTGATTTACTTGGGGGGGATTTTAATAAGTTTTCATATTTGATTTCCCCTCAAATTCTTGAAAACAGCTCTCGTGTTTCTTTTAGTTATTTTTCCCCCCAAGGTAAGTATCTTCAGTTACAGATAGCCCCGTTTAACATAATCTCTTGACCACTGATTGTGTATCATAATTTAGCTAACTACCTTGAAAATTGACTAGTGGTCCCAAGGGGGATTAAATATGAAAATACAACTAATTTGGAATTAACATAAAATCATTGATGGAAAAATAAAAAATCTTGTAAGTGTTGTTCCCCAACATCTACATAATAGAGGGCAGTATAATTTAATTTTTATCCACTGTAATTTGGACATTAGCTTTCCTTCTTTCAGAAGAAAAGCTGGTCTAACTTGATTTTCAGCGTAACTATTAGGTAGAGATTATAAAGTAAATACAAGATCTTTGCTGTTGTGATTATATTGTTAAAACCTTATTTCCTGAGGTGTGTGATATTATATTAAGTACCATGATAATTTTTGCCTAAGAAACATGATGTAATAACCCTAGGGAAAATCAGAGTAGTTTTGTATAATGACTGTTTCTTAGAGCTAGAAAAATTTAATTGCCAGTTAATTGAGAGTAGTTTCCTATTGTTGGTTTTGTTTCTAAAGTTTTCAGGACAAGGGTGAGAGTGAATATCTACACACTGTGTTTAAATGTGGCACTGAGAAGAATTAAAATTGCTTATGACAGAGCTACTTTTGGTACAGAATTTTCCAACCAAAGAATTAGATATACCATTCTATAAATAGTATTTACAATTTTCTATATGAATATGGTTTGTTAAAGTTCATGAGAATAGAGGGAAGGTATAGTTTAATTACCAATAACTTTATTTCTCGCCCTAGAAAATGACTGAAATATTGGAACATCATTTCTACTGGAAAGCCAATTAACATCCATTCCTCAAATACTTGATCACCGTCAGCCCTGGCATGGCGCAGAGCAGTCCACAGCTTGATGTCCAGATACTCCATGATCTCCGGCAACTTTTCCCTGAGATTCCAGAGGGCGTGGTTTCACAATGCATGTTGCAGGTAGATGGCACAGCAATGAAACAGAAGTGTAAAACTATCAGTTTTCCCTAGAATTTGCAGTTTGAGCAGGGGTCTATATTTGAATTAAAAAATACAAAACCTTGAAGACATGAAGTGAAAAATGGTTGAAAATGAAGTAAAAGGAAGGCAATAATTTCTCCTTTTTATTTTTCGGATGGTTTAACTACTTCAGCCTCCAAATTCTTTTAAAGGCTTGTGTGATTCTTTAGTCTTCTTTTTGGGCTAATATCTTAGTAGAATGTTAGTTAAGAATATCAGATTCCTTAATAGGTTCTGTTTCTTGGTATCCCCAGGGCCTGATAAAGCCTGCTGCACATTTCATAAATGCTTGTTGGATTGAGTTCAACCATCCTACTGTCCCTCTGTTACAGGAGAGGAAACTGAGATTCAGGTTGTGACCTTGGTTCTTTCCATTTTTCCCAGAATTCCTCTTGCAGAGTAATTTGTCCATCTGTATAGCTTTATGGAAAGCAGGTTAGATTCGTTCCTCCCAGATTTTTTACACACACACGCACACCCACACACAGACACACGCACACACACACGGACATGCACGCACATGCACACACATAGACACACGCATGCATGCACACACAGATGCAGAGATGCGTGCACACATAGACATGCACGTGCACACAGACACGCACGCATGCAGACACATACACAGACATGCACACATGCACAGACACGCACACACAGAGATGCACAGACACACGCACACACACCCCTCCCTTATAGTACACGATATTGTTTGCTCTTGTTTAGCTTCCTTTTTCTTCCTGTCAGGGCCCTTTCCTGCTGTATCTGCGCTTTCACAGTTCATCTCTCCTCACTGCAGGGGTTGGTGGTGGAGATGGTCACAAATCCAACTTGTGAACATTATTTTGAATTTGAATCCTAATTTGCAAAGCACTTTGCACAAGTTAATGTGCAAGACTTTTCATTCAAACAGTTAAAAGAATTCTCTTTCTCAAATTGATTAAAGTCTGAAAAAGAGTTTTATATTCTTCTTTCTCCTATGTGGCATTTTGAAAGATTCTCCTCTTTCATTCTGTGTTAGAAAAATCAGTGAATTTTCTCACTTGGTATTCTTTTCACCTACAAAATTTTGAGTGTACTTTCTGTTGTTGAACTTCTTATTTTACTACCCTGTGTTTCTTTGATCACTAGATAGCTATTCCTTAGTTCTCTCTTCTCTTGTAAAATATCCTTTTTCCAGCTATTAATAGGAAAAAAATTTAAAATACAAATTATAAAAAATAAAACTTTTGAGGCAAATAGAAAAACTTTCAGGTTATTGACAGAACATTTCAGGTCACTTGATTTATTCTTCATTGTGTATGCGCTAATAAAAAGCAGAACACAGTCCGTTCTTTTATTTTTATGCATACCTGTTTCAGGTCTTACTTTTGTGTTGAATAAAGTTCGCTTATCACTTTAACATAATAGGTCACTTTAATCTTTGCTTTAATATAAAAAGAAGAAAATCTTTCTTATAGTTAATATTTTCCTTAATTTTATAGCATTTTGTATTGTTCCCATTTTTTAGGAGGTAACTGACCATTTAAACCATTTAATAATTTTGAAAGTCTGCCCGTGTGTAAATCTCTCAAGATGTTGTCTTTGGCTGTATGGATCTTAGTGTGGGAACCAATTTGATTTAGAATCACTTTGTGGGCCAGACTTACCTCGTTGAAAATTTTGTCCCCTGTTTTAAAGAGTTTGTTTTAAGTTGTTTTCTTTGTTTAACTTAATTTTTTCTTGTGAATAAACAGGTGAAAGTATATGACAAAGCTGATGAACAGCGAATGCTATTTTGAATTTTAAGTGTTTTACATGTTTAGGAAGTTCACATTGGGATTGTTTTCAGTTCTAGTAAAAACTGGAATGGGTATTTTATCAGTGCTTTATCAAATTTTAGCAAAACTGAGTTGATGTATTAATTGAATTGTTGCAAATTAATGTCATTTACATCTAAAATTTATTGTGCCAAAAGTGTAGGATTGTAGGATCCACTGTTGTTAACTACCATTTTCCAGATTTTTTTAATTGTAGAGGATGTGTATTGAGTGAATGAAAATAAATAATAAAAAATTTTTAAGTGCTGACTGTATGGTGCACAGTCTTAAGTTATAGGGGTATGAATATAAAAGCAATGAAAGCACCTGCCTTCAAAGAATTTGCCTTCTAATGGGGAACCAATATACATAGTGGAATGGTCTTTATAGGAGGTGCATTTTGATTCAGATGATTACAGGGTAATAGGTGAGTAGTACACACCTCATCCAGGACAAAGCAAAGTTGATTTGATCCTGTCCTGAACTGGAGGAGAAGACAGGTTTGGGAAGAGGGTACCTGAGTCGAGAATGACTTTTATGGTAAGAGAGGTAGGAAATAACTTGAAGAATGGCTGGGGCTTTCCTGAAGTAGTGTTTTTGGAGACTCAGTCAGTCATCCTCGGCATGAATTCCTCCAGGCTGTGGTTTTTGGCCTAGGCTGCTAAGGAGGTGGTTACGATTATACTTTTGGGGCAAGGAAAGATAATGTGAGCCAGGTGTGAAATAGAAAAAATCGTTTTTTATCCCTTGTTATTTAAAACTATGATCTTTTCTGTGGCTAAAATGTTATGTCATCATGTCTTTGTTAGGCTTTGTTTGAGCTTAACGTTATTTATAATATTTTAGTTCATTAACGTACCCATATAACCGTGCCATTTTTCCTCATAGAATAATAGCAACCTGGAAGCTTGCTGTCGAGCCCTTTCCCAGGAAAGCGTCAAATACTTGTATATGGAGTACCAGAGCCCAGAGGACAACAGGATGAATAGAAATCGCTTTTTGCACATTAACCTGGGTGTCCATCCGCCTGGTAACTACCATCCAGGAGATGGAGCTCAACTTAACGGTGGTCGAGCACTGGTACATAGTTCAAGTGATGGTCATCTTGATCCACAGCACACGCCAGGTAAACAGCTGATATGTTTAGTTCAGGAACCACACTCGGCCCCTGCCGTTGTGGCTGCTTCTCCTAACTACAACCCATTTTTTATGAACGAACAGAATAGAAATGCAGCTACTCCTCCTCCACAGCCACCTCAGCAGCCGCCTTCCATGCCGACAGGAATGAGCACCTCTGCTATGCAAGGGCCTTCCGCAGCCCCACAGCCACCTCCCTCGTACATGCACACTCCTCGTTACAGCACAAATCCAATTACTGTTACAGTGTCACAGAACCTCCCCTCTGCACAGACCGTTCCCAGAGCTTTACAGATTCTTCCACAAATTCCAAGCAATCTCTATGGACCTCCTGGTTCAATCTATATTAGGCAAACATCTCAGAGTTCATCAGGAAGACAGACTCCTCAGAGCACACCCTGGCAGTCCTCACCACATTATAATCCACGTCCTTTGCCTGTTTATCCACATCAGCAAAATTACCAGCCTTCTCAGTATTCTCCCAAACAGCCGCAGATCCCTCAAGCTGCTTATCGATCACCACCTGCTTCTCAGTGTCCTTCACCTTTCGGTTCTCCTCAGCATCAGGTGCAGCCTCCTCAGTTGGGTCACCAGAGCTCGCATGTCTTTATGCCACCTAGCCCTTCAACTACTCCACCCCATCTGTATCAAGCAACTCCAGGCTATCAGAAACAGGGAGGTCATTCAGTATCCTATCTCCCTTACGGTGCATCTAGCTTATCCAAAGGTTCCATGAAGAAGATAGAAATTACAGTTGAGCCCCCACAAAGACCTGGGACAACAATTAATAGAAGTCCTTCACCAGTAAGTAACCAACCATCTCAACGGAACCAGCACCCATTGTATACAGCCACTACTCCCCCTTCAAGTTCTCCTTCGAGAGGAATGTCTAATCAACCCAAACCTCCATTTAGTGTTAATCCAGTATACATTACATATACACAACCAACTGGACCTTCCTGTGCTCCCACACCGTCTCCTCGGGTAATGCCAAACCCCACGACAGTTTTCAAAATTACGGTAGGCCGAGCAACGACTGAAAATCTTTTGAATTTAGTGGACCAAGAAGAGCGTTCTGGAGCACCAGAACCTATTCAACCCATTTCGTTGATACCAGCACTGGGAGGAGAAAAAGGAAGCCATAAGTATCAGAGAAGTTGTAGTTCTGGATCTGATGATTATGCCTATACTCAAGGTAAATGTTTCTAATCTACATGAGATTTCGTCTCTGTAATGATTTTTCCTCTGGTATTTTGTTTGCAGAGCTGATAATACTCCTTTATGTCAAATGTTTTCAATGTGAGAAGCTTTATTTTCAAGACTCTGTTAGTGCTGTCTATACTAGAAAGCTGTCAGCTTCAGACTGGATGGATTAAACGTTGGAAAAATAATTTTATGAATGCTACTAAGAAAAAAGTATAGACAAATGAGACACATAAAGAGTAACGGAGTACACAGAAATTGTTAGACATTTGGAGAAACCGTATGAAATGTTATAGGGGATTTTAAAAAGCAGTGATGAACAACAAATGTAAGGGCAGAAGTAGAAATGGTGAGAAAGAGGGTTCACCAGGAGGAAGTGGCACTTGATCCTCTGAAATAAGTGGGATATATAAATCAACTCAGATTATGCTCAGATTTAAATTAAAAATATTCTGTGGTCTTGGGGGAAGAACCAACATTTCACCAGTTTCTAAGAAAGGTAATTTCTGTAATTTTTTATGTCTGATATTAGTCATAACTGAAATATACTAAGTATAGAAATAAAGATAATTTTAGAAAAATTTTAAAATATTCTGTTTTTTCTGATATTAAGAACAGTTTGAGTCTTACTCTAATTGCATATGATTATTTTACTAGCCTTTTCAAGAGAGAAATTACAAATGGCCGTGACAGTAGAAGGAAAAGAATTGAAAATAAGAAAATAGAGTCAACTGTTTAAACTTTATGTTTTAGTATTGGATAGAAATTATCAAGAAATTGTGACTTTTTCAATGTTAATCTTCACAATGACTTTGTAATGCTATAGCCTTGCTATTACATCAGCGAGCAAGGATGGAGAGGTTAGCAAAACAGCTGAAACTTGAGGAGGAAGAACTGGAGCGGCTGAAGGCTGAAGTTAACGGGATGGAGCACGATCTAATGCAGAGACGACTTCGAAGAGTTAGCTGTACCACGGCGATCCCCACTGTGAGTGCTGAGTGTGTGTGAGTGTGTGTGTGGTATGTGTGTTAGCGTGTGTCTCTGCGTGTGCCTGTGTGTGGTGTGTCTGTGAGCATGTGTGTGAGCATGTGTTGGTGTGTGTCTGCGTGTGTCTGTGTGCATGCGTGTGAGTGTGTGTGGGTGTGTGAGTGGTGTGTGTTGGTGTGGTGTGTGTTTATGCGTGTGTGTGAGTACATGTGTCTGTGTGTGCGTGTGTGCATGTCTGTGTGCATTTGTGTATGTGTGTGTGTCTGTGCATGCATGTGTGTGTTTTCAAAAATAATCTCGGGATGGTGGTTCCCTTCATCCACTGTTCTTTTCATGTTTTATATATGCAGAAGTCTTTTTAAATGATTGAGTTTTTAGTAGGAAATGAAGCATTTTTGGCCGCTTATGAGGACAGAAATAGAAACCATAAATGTTAGTATATTTACTATTATTAAAGATAGAAAATAGACTATTTCCAGAGAAAGCATATTAGCAAATTCTTTAATAGTAGTTTTTTTTTTCTTTTGGGGTAATGACTAATCAGTATTTATTTGAGTTAAAAGGCCTCTTACTGTCATTAGTCCTTGTTAATCAATAAGAGCATTCTAAGCACTTGCTTTGTATAATTGATATTATGCTAGGTGTTAGAAATTTCAAAAGAGGATGATAAAGACCTTCCCTTCCCTCAAGGAACTTTGCATTTCCATGAGTATATGTTATTTTGGTCTGTATTTTATAAGAAAAAAATTAAACTCAGTTATTATTTTGAAAAATCCAAGTGCAGTCATTATTTCAAAATGACAGTTATAATCAAGGTGTGTGCAGTGCCTTAATTATCAAAAACAAAGGTTGACTTAAAAAATAGAAGTATGAACAGCCTGCTGCCTCAAATTTACTAGTCATTCTTCCTGTTAGTAAATCTTAAGATTTGTCACTCTTATTTTGGAAGTCAGTTTAGGTGCTGATAATCACTTTCTTGTGTTAAATTACACTGTGTAAAAAAAATTGATTTTTTTTCTTCTGCATGATTTTGATTTTTAATTTTGTTCTAAAGAAGAAAGTGCAATCAAACCTAACTAGTTTGGATTGTTAGTTATAAGCTATCAGTGTACAAATAAAGACAATTGCTTCTTACTTTACTGAGAAAATTGAGGCCATTTGGTGCAAGGTACTACCTATTCTCTTCATCTCAAGGCCCTTTCCCCTCATTCTCTTACCTTTTCCTCAAGTCTCACAGTAAAGTCCTCAGCCTTTACACGTGTCCTTGAGCTCCTGCTTCTTGTTTTCTCTAGCCGGTCAGCCTCTCTGCCTTCTTTTTCTTCCTATCTTCAAGCATGCCCATCGTTAAAAAAAGCCTGCCCACCTCCCGTCTCTAAAAGGCCTTCACTAGACCTTACCAACACTCACACTGTTGTCTTATGTACAGTCACCTCATCTCTCCTCCCTTCTCAGTCACACTCCGAGGACAAGCTTTTCGTGCCCTTCAGCTCTGCTGCACTTGGGCGTCCAGCCTGATTGCTCAACTGGGATTGCTCTTGGCCCAGTTACCTTTGATCTTGTAATTGCCAGATCTCTGTGGCCTTTCCTCATTCCTTGACCTGTTTGCAACAGGGTCTCCTTAGACATTGTCTTCTCTCTGGGTTTTTATGACATCACTCTTTTATGTTCCTCAAAGTTTCCTTTTCTAATTCCCTGTCCCTTTCACGTCAGCTAACTGTGGGTGTTGCCCCAAGACTTTGTCCTGGGATCTTTTTTCTGTCTTCTCTCAGACAGTATTAACACTGATGAATTTAATTATTATTTCTGTGCAGGGGACTCGTGGATTTATGTATCCAGCCCTGATTTCTGCCCTCATTGTCATTTCAACATCACTGTTTGCCTGTGGGACAGTCCAGACCGGATGTCCAGTTGGAGATACCTAAAACAGAACTCTCTAACGTTTTCGCCATAATACCCTCTTTCAAACTTCCCTCTTTCTTTTAAGGCACCACTCTTTCTAGTTGCCCAGGTTTGCAACCTCAGCATTAATTTACTTTTCCTTACCCTTTGCCCCACATTATCTAATTAGTTGCCAGATCTGAGCATTTCTGCCTTCACAGGATATTTTGTATCAGGTTCCTTTGCAGTAATTCACTCAGCTGTCACCTTGGTTCAGACCTGCATTACCTGTCACCTGCATTGTTGCAGTGGATTCCTCATCACTCTTTATCTCAGGCGTCCCCCGTTCTAGTCTTATTCTCCACACCGGCCAAAAGGATTTTTCTTAACTCACAGATCTGACCGTGTCACTCCCTTCTTTAGTAAATTCCAGTGGATTTCTTCTGTCCCCAAGATTAAGAAGAAACTTTTCTTTTTGACTTTTAAAGCCCTGTACAAGCTGTCCTAAATCCATCTTCCCAGCCTTTTCATGTGCTACTTCCATGAGCCAATTCCAGTTTTCTCCGTCCCTTCCGTGCGAAGGCTGGTCCCCTTCTCTGTGCCTTTCCATCGGCCATTCCTCTTCCCTGCAGTGCCTCCTGACCTCGCCGGATAGACTCTTCCTCCAGGAACAGTTCAATTTCACATGAAATCTTCTCTGACTCCGGCTGTTGGGGACTTCGTTCCTAAATATTTTTGTGTTTAACTCTCATCTTTATTTATCATCTTTGTGTTTGTAATATAACGTGCACACTTCACACTTGGTTGTTTCCCTTAGAACACGACCTGTTGAGGGTAGTTGTTGTAGTGCCGTGGTTCTGTGTCGTGAGCAGTCTCTGTTTCAGCGTGCTCTCCCGGTGCCTGGAACGACACTTGGCCCGTCTTTACGCGCTTATCAAAGGCCTGCTGATCGCTTGTGATCGTCAGCGTTCAGTACGGTAGTGAGTCCTGAGCTGCTTGCTTGTCTCTTAACTGATTTACACCCCCTGCTCCATTCTTTTGTGTTTGTAGTACTGCCATGGGCATGAGGGGAAAAATGAAATCTTCTCAGCTCCTTGCGAGCAGGGTCATTTTCCTATTATCCTTCTCTTTAGCACCTAAATCGGTGTTGTATATGTACTAGGCACTCTAAGGGTATTTGTCGAATAAATAAGAAACAATTCCTGTTTTTCTGAGTTTTTTCTTTTTTTGGTAGATAGCAAACGATATCTGTCTGAAACTGTTACTTAACAATTAAAGGAGATTGTTACATATGAGTTGTTTATTTAAAAAAAAAGAACAGAAATTTAGAGCTGAAAATAAATGGACATTGGGAAAACTTGAGATGTGGCACTTACCCACTTGGAAAAGTGGGTAAAATTTAGATAGGTGGAGAAAATGTAAGGACAGACATTCTAAGAGAGATAAAGGACTAGTTCAGTAGGTCCTTGAGACTGGCATATAGAGAGCAAAAAGTGAAGAATGCCTTCAGTCTACATTTATGGTTTGTGTTCAGCAATGCTGGGAATTATTTCTAGAGAGTTAAATGATAGGACTGGATTGTGGAGAGCACAATGAATACTGTGCTGAAGAGTCTGGACTGTTTTCTGTAAGCGTTAGGGAAGCATTTGGGGTTTTAAATCAGGACTGTGAGGAGTATTTTACCATGTTTATGTGAAGTAATTTTGATGGCATCCTGTATGAAGCATTAGAGATAGGTGATGCCATCCATTTGTATAATCTTATTTTCATAGAACACTGTAGAGGTCATTTTAGCCCTGTTTCAAATTCACATATTCCAAATTAGTAGAATTCAAATCTGTGAAGGAATTCTTGGGGTATTTCACTATTTAAATCATTAATTTCTGCCCATGGCAGACTTGTGAGATAGATAAAAATATAAATAGACACTCACAGCCTTTATCTTTTTTTAATACTACTCTGTTCATTCACTCCACTCCAGCCAAACTGTTGGACATCTTTCCTGTATTTGAAAATGTTCACCTTTCTTCTTCTTTATCTTTAAAATTCATCTCAAATAATAATTGCATCATAAATCTTCCCAGTGTTTCCTAAAAACACTTTCCTTTGCAGATCTCATGCAGTGCATAATTTTTTTAAAAATTTGTATTCGTTATTTATTCTTATTAGATAATAACCTCTATAGGCAGATCCTCAGTCACATTGAGATTTTTTTTCTTCACTGTCTGGGATACTGCTTTGCATGCAGTAAGTTTTTTGGTAAATGTTTGTTGTGTGAATGAGTGATTTCAGGGGGAATTTTTCCTTTTGCTTTATATTATGACATGAAAATGACTAACTTACATCAGCTGTATAAAGGATAAATAAGATAAAGCCATGTATAAAAATACATATATAGTATTATATATATGTATATATACATATATATATATAAAATATAACATATATAGGATGAAGGAGAGAAATTCCTTGAAAAGCTAGCACAGATCACCAAACTTATTTGGTCTACTGCCCTCTTTAAAAAAATTTATTCGGCACCCCCCAGAAATCTACTTTCTTTAACCTTTTAGCTTTGTTTTCTTTTTAAATTTGCCTCATTTCAAAAAATATAAATTTTTTAAAATGACATCTTAAATTTAATAATTGTAAATTATTATTGTAAATTTGTGGGGTTTTCCTGTATTGAAAGTTTGATAATGCAAATTGCATCATGTAACCATATAGTAGTGTATTGTAAACAAGTCATTAAGTGCATATATTCCTGCCTATGCATGCTGGACTTCACAATAATGCATGACATGCTCTCCTACCAATACTTACTTGTTAAGACCTGTTAGTGGACTTGATCACTGATCCGTTATAACTTGGCATTTTGCCTGTGTGTGTTAATACTGCTTTTCTGAACCTCCCCTATAATTCACTCTTGACTAAGTGACAACTTTTGGGATGTTCTTTGTATTATTTTAGGGAACTTAGGTCATTGCTAGAGTTAACCTAAATCCTTTTCTCATGAATTATCAAAAGTACAAGCTCCCTACTAATATACTGTTGGTGCAGCTGTGAATTCAACCCTTCTGGAAAGGAATTTGGAATTATGCCCTAAAAGTGACTAAAATGTCCATACCCTTTGACCCAGAAATCCTGCCACTAGGCATATACCCTGAAGAAGTCAAACAGAAAGAAAGTTCCCACATATACCTACATAGTCATAACAGTGTTTTTGTTTTAGCAAAGCAAAGTAGATGTCCAGGTATTGGAGAAGAGCAAAAATATATATGCTGCATAAGTATAATATAATCTTACTGTGTAAAAAAAAAAGATAAATTCAGAAACATTAGAAGAAATTGTATGAACTGATGCAAAAAGAAGCAAGCAGAACCAGGAAATCAGTATTGTACGTTGACTATAGTAGTATAAATGGGAAGAACCAAAAACAGAATTGGGGGCTGCACCTTTACAGTAACTAAGACTTCCCCTCTTCTCAAAGTGGCTATCATGCATCACACATTGCTGTTAGACGTGGTTGGTGCATTGGCCGGTTTTATTGATCTGTATTTCCTCCTCTTCTTGTTTTGTTCTCTTTTATGAAGAATTGTTAAGTAGGAGGTGAATGTATATATTTATATGTAAATAAGATTTTAAAATGAGTCAGTTTTTTAAGATAATGCTCTTATCAAGATTACTGTTAGTTTATATAAAGCACTTTGTAAACCTTAAAGTGCTCTGCAAATTCCAGCTTATTAATTTTCTTTATTGTTCACACCCAGATTTATTGCAAACTCTAAACCTTCTGCAGTGAGAATCCATCTTAGTGACCTCCTGTTCCTTTCATCTCCTCCCCAAAAGAATACTTTTGACAAATGGCAGTACAGGTTCATTATTATTCATATCTTCTGCTGAATATCTAAGGGACTTTCCTGATAGGTTCTTTTAAAAACTGTAGCACAAATCCTCCTAAAGATTAATAGCATCGTTGTTTGGATTCCCTAAATATTCACTTAATAAATTATAAATTTAATTAGGTGTACTTGGTTTAAACCATCTTAATGTGATCTAATAGGCATGCCTTTTATATTTTAGATGTTGCTTTCATGTGCCCATCGAGGTAGGGGATGGGAGAGGATAATCTCTGGTAACTAGTTCTAAGTCAATTTTATTTTCTTAGAAAAATTCTGTATTCTCTTTAGTCAATTTTTGTGCTTCCTTTTCCAAGCTGTTGACTCTTTTTCCATAATTCTTTTGCATAGCTTTCATTTCTTTTCCCAGTTTTTCTTCTACCTCTCTTATTTGATTTTTAAAATCCTTCTTCAGCTCTTTGAAGAGAACGTTTTAGGCTTAAGACCAGTTCGTATATCTTGCATGTAGGCGTTTTGACATTGTTGTCCTCTTCTGAATTTGTGTTTTGATTTTGTCTTTCACCATAATAGTTTTCTGTGGTTGGGGCTCTTTTTTTAAAAAGCTGGGTTTTGCTCCTGTGTCTGCGTACTATGTCTAGTTCAGAGGCTTTTTTTTTTTTTCTCCTAGTGGCATATCTGGAGCTACAGTGTTAGACTCCAAATGAAACAGTTGCACTGTGATGATTTTTTAAAATGTTTGTTATAAAAATCTTTACAGATCTTTCCTATTTTTTTTTCTGGCTTCTATCCAGTTTTGTCTTAATGGTGTTAGGATAACTTTTCTTAGTTGAGTCTCTACCAAAGCTTTCTTTAAAAAAAATGTTATTTATACCTTTTGTTTTTATATCATTCATTTCCAGTTCTTCACCTTCCTTTAAGTGAGTTCTCACTTGTAACAAAAAAAGTAGTTAAGCAAAGCGGCTTTTCCAGTGTGGCTTCAGCCATAAGGAGGGAGGTGCTGCTTCATCTCTCCACAGCCAAGAATGGTCGTTGTAGTTCCTCAGCATTGACGTGATTGTATTCATATAGATTGTTTTCTTCTACTTGTTTCATTCTTTTTCAGTTTGTACAAATCTTTCAGCATTTTTCTACATAACTATTAATCTTTATTCGTATTGGAACCTTCCTTATGTTCATATACCAAAATTTGTCCAGCCATTCCCTGATTGTTTCTAGTTTTTTAGATTTCTTAGTGATAATACATACACTTGTTGACAGTTTATAATTCTTTTGAAAACCATTTGTCACCTTTGACTACTTATTCTTTGGAAAATGGCTGTCATTTCCCTGTGTATATTGGATGTCTGACTTAGAAATAAGATGCAAATAATTTTTTCCCAATTAACAATTTCTCTTCTTAACTATTTAGTTTAAAGGTTTTATTACTTTTTTAAATGTATAATTTTGATTTTTGGTAGTGCCATATCCTCTTTATTGCTATTCCCCCTTTCCCCCCATAATTTACCTTGAGAGTTTTGGCCAAACTTTCATTAAACATGTTTTTCCTCTATTGCTCTATTATGGAGTAATATTGCTCACAACCTGCCTTCCTTCTGTTTTAAAAGAAGGAATAAATTTGTTTAGAATTGAGTTTTTTTAGGTAATACTGCTAAAATTGTCATCAGAATTAGGTTATTAAGTTAATCTCCGGCATTACTTTGAAAATGGGCTGTGGGTGAGACCTTTAAAATTCATGCCTTTTAGATTTTCAGCCCTGATTTTTTTTCCCACTGAAGACAACAAAATATACTAAAGAAATCAAAAATTAAATCAAAATCCCTAAAATCTTACTGTTTAGACAAGAGACTAATGATAAGACTTAACTATAACAAAGATATCGCACTGGAAGGTCTGAAGATATAGAGAGGGCATAGGAGGGAAAAAACAGGAGAATAAAGGGCAAAGATTGTAGATAAAATGGAAAGTAGAGAAAATGTAGCTAAAGAGAAAAGGCTCTAAGATCCTGAAATTGTTTCATATGCATAATTGTTTAGGTTAGCAAGGTAATGAATTTTCTTGTAATTATACTATATCTCTACAAAACTGAAATCATTGGTGTCATCTTTCAACATTGTAAGTTTTATTTGATGATTATGTTTTGTTTTAATATCAAATCATAAAAGTAAGGCATTTGCAAGCTGTTTTATTGAGATCTTTTTTGTGTGATGGAAGCAATGAAAGAAAGTAAATTTTATAAATTCTATTTATGTACAGTGCATACATACCTTTAATGAACTTTTAAAAATAAGTTTTATATTTAATTCAGAAACTTGTAAATATATACACATACTGGTTCATATATTAACTTTTATTTGTGGCCATTTTGTTTGTTCCACATTTACTTGACCTCTGTTTTTTCCTTTAATCTTCTCTACAAGCCCTCTTCTGTGGACAGAGGCAGTGCCCTGAATAAGTCCCAATTAGATGTTGTTTAACATAAAGCAAAAACTTAAATGTTAGGCTTGATAATTACTTTCCTACAATTGCTATTTTGGGTCCTTTCTCACTAGCCTGAGGAAATGACAAGATTGAGAAGCACGAACAGACAGCTCCAGATAAATGTTGACTGTACACTGAAAGAAGTTGACCTCCTTCAATCTAGAGGTATAGACTTCATTGTTTGGTTAAAACATAAGTTATAGTGTGGTATTTTAAGATGCTTAGATAATAAAATGTTAATTAGAGAATCGTAAGCAGAAAATCCTGTCCAACATAAAGCTAAATTTTTGGTAAACAACTAAATTTTTTAAGACCATTTACCAAATTTTTTTCTTAGAAATTAATTATTGGTGCCATAATAGTGATTTCATTCTGAAGTTCTTACATTGTGAGTTCTCCATTAAAAGCAGATTCTTCACTTACCACAGATTTATAGAACTTAGATTTAGGAGGAACTTTAGAGGGCTTCCAGTATAATTGTTGCAAGCATTCATTGACTGTGAAACCTAAAAAAGCTTTCTTATGTTTAGTATGAGTTTCACAGGAATTCAACTTCTGAATAAATGAGATTTTCTTTAAAAATTGTTGCTTAAAATATAGATACAAATCAAAATATTCGTATTTAGTTCTTCATACCATTTTTATATGTTGGTACATTTGTGAAGGGAAACTCAACCTTGCAATGATGTTTTTAAAATTTTATTACAGAGTATAATGTGTACGTATGCAGTTTAAACATCCCATGCATTCTAGACAAAAATAAAACAGAAAATAACTTTTGAAAAGAATTCAGAACTATAGTGAGTCAACAACAGAAACAGAAATAAATTTTGTGTTGGAAATTGAGCACCCTCATCCCGTATATCTAAAGGAACAATGTAGGAATTAGGTAGAGTCGAGACTCACTGGTCTGAAGCATCAAGAGAGTCTTAGACATCCTGTGAATTGTGTATTGCAAGAGTTTATGAAGTAAATGGTACCTGCTTTTTTGTTGGTGGTGGTGAGGGATGAGGATAAAGATTTGCATGAACAAAAGAAAAAAAGCTTACTGAACTGTCTCGTTAGTCTTTACTACAGATTTAACAGCGGAGAGCTACAAATGAGAGTACTAGCTACTTAAGTAATTGAAGTAGCACATATAAAACGTTTAAAGCATAAAAACTGTAGTTTGCAGATCATGTAATTTTATCTTAGAATCTCTATGATGGAAGAGACCTACATCTGGCTCAGCCCATACTGATTATGAATTCCCTCTACACGGTCCCTACTTAGTAGTTATCCAGCCTCTGCTTTAAGATTTCCAGTAATGGGGAATTCATTGTCTCCTTGGACAGTCCATTCTCCTCTTGGATAGCTCTGATTTTTTTTTACAAAGTTTTCCCTTGTTGGAAGGAGTCTGAAGTCTGCCTCTGCAATTTCCATCCATTCCATCTAGTTCCACTCTCTGGCGTCAAGCAAAACTAGTCTTAATTCTACTTCCACATGCCAACCCTAGGATATTTGAAGACGTTTCTCATGTTCTTTCTAAGTCTTCTTTTATCTAAACTAAATATTACTAATTCTTTGACATGATCTACATGGAGCACAGCTTTCAGTCCCTTGCTGATTGTGGACGTTCTCCTCTGGATGAACTGCACACTTGTCTGAATCCTTCCTAAAATGGAGCTCCTAAAGTTGGCATAACATTTTAGATATCTCATCAAGGCAGGATATCACCTCCTTAGTCCCAGGAATTACACTTCCATTGATACTGCCTATGAATCACATTAG
Source organism: Bettongia penicillata ogilbyi (assembly GCA_023548195.1). Taxonomy (NCBI): domain Eukaryota; kingdom Metazoa; phylum Chordata; class Mammalia; order Diprotodontia; family Potoroidae; genus Bettongia; species Bettongia penicillata. The sequence goes on from JAJHZJ010000230.1 coordinate 688,210, forward strand.
TTTTTTTGGCTGCTATATCGCACTTGATATATATTTAGTATATGAAAATTTCCAGGTCTTTTTTCACGTATATGGAAATAAAGATGTTATTGAGCTATTTTAGAGGCAATATGGTACAGTAGAAAGAATGCTAGGCTTGGAGTCAAGAGAACTGGTGTGTGAATTCTGCCTTAAACACTTTAATCTGTGTGAGCTTGGGCAAGTCACTCACCTTTTAGAACCTGTTTGATTTACAAAATAAGGATGATAATGTTAGCACTAAATGTCTTATAGAGTCGTTTTAAGGAGAGCACTTTGGAAACTTTAAAGTGTGTATAAATGTGAGGATTATTTGTCTTCACTTTCCTGTACTTGTGTAGTTCAGTTTTCAATAGAAACACTTTTATTCCTTATTGAATCTTATCTTTGATTTGGTCTAATTTCAACCTATTAAGATTTTTTTTGGTCCTAATTCTGTTATCCAACATACTGGTTATCGTACCCAACTTAATGTAATCTTCAGATCTAGTAATCATGCTATTTATACCTTTATCTAACTTATTGAGAAAAATGCTGACTGGAAGAGTGCTTCAGCTGAGGACAGTTTATTTTACTATTTTAAAATACCTTAATGAGCAGTCTTAAGAAATTACTTTTAGAAGATCTTCTTACAGCATAATTTCATGCACATAGGTATCTGTGATAGAACACAGGTAGAAAAGCCCTTTATGAATGCCATTGGAATGTTAGTAAGATTCTGTCCCTTAGGTACATTCTTTGGACCCCCTGTAGTGAGGCATGTCAGTATTTAGTAGTACTAGATACTAAACGTAGCATTTTAGTATTTAAATTCCCCATAGATAGGGTCCAAGATTTGTTTATTCTATGTAATAAGATTCCAGTAATAAGACACTGGAATAGTTTAATTATTAAATAGTTTTAATGCTATAGAAACCATTTTACCATTATGGAGGAAAATTAGAGTAGATAATCTTTAAGGTCTCTTCCTGGCCTTAAAAGATTCAGTGGTTTGCTGAAAAGCCATACTAGTTAGCATCAACAAAATCCTAGAGTACGCGCTTTGTTGGAAGAAAGGGTTCAGCGCACGAACCAAGGAGGGTCACCCTGAAACTCTGTTTGGGGAGTAACAGAAGGGGCGCATGTTGTTGGACTGCTGTGCTGATGACGAGAAGCATGGTCCTAGATCTCTTTAACTGGAGCAGACTGTAGGAATAATTTACGTAGTAGATAAAAAACCTGTCATGGAATAGTTACAGGGCACGTACAGCTGTGTCCTGGAGATAAAATAAAATTGGTAAATGAAGTTATTTTTAGCAGGTATAGAAAGTCTTAGAGATATTGGTTTCAGGATGGTTTACTCCTAGGGATTGGCCCATCATATTTATTCTGCAGTTGTTTCTGTGTTCCTTCTGTCCACTGGTTTAATTTATTGAGAGATTCTACATGTAGCATATTTAAGACCATCAAGCTTATTCTATTTCAGATTCATGTGAGTACTTAAAGATCATAACATGTAAAGCAGTATATAAACTCGTTAGAAATTATATGCATAGACATATATCTTCCTTTTGATTATTTTATTTTGCTTTACAAGGATCCATTAAGAAAGGCGGCACCTGTCCTCACTTCATGGGACTAGTTACCTTTTCTCTCTTTTTTTTTTTTGCCCAATAAGTTTGTTTATGCCTACTTAAGAAAGCTAGTATAACTGTTTAGAACTGTTATTTTAAATAATTTAATGAAAAATACTGGAATGAATTTAAAGTGAAGGCTTTCTCTTATTGTGTATTTTCCCCACATGAGGACAGGATATTAAGATTTTAATGAAAAAGGAGTTGAGTTCAGTAGTCTGGATTGAGGAAATATCTTTCTTAATTTCTGGCATCTCTTTTAATTTACTTCAGTTTCAGGAAAATAAGCCTAATTTTCTACTTTATTTTTTTCTTGATATACAATATTAGAGTTATAGTTAAATAAACCTAAATTTCTGCTTTATATTTTTCTTACTAGGTAATTTTGATCCAAAAGCCATGAATAATTTTTATGACAATATACAACCTGGTCCAGTTGTGCCACCCAAGCCATCAAAAAAAGGTGAGTTATCGTCTTGGGAATATACATATCTTGACTCAATTCAGCAGACATTTATTATACTCTTACTATGCCTATATTCCTGCTGGTCATTAGGGACAAAGAGGATAAAAATCAATCATCAAACATTTATTCAAGCAAAACAATTCCATCCCTAAGGGGTATACAGATACCTAAATACAGGATAACTTGAGGAGGGCAACAGTGCTAAGAACTGGTGGGGGTGAAAGATAAGTGGGAGTGGCCCACGGCACATGAGCTGATAAGAATTCTGAGAGGTTGAGATGAGGGGAATGTATTTGGAGAAGCCTATGTCAGTGCATAGAGTTGGGAAAGTCAGATGTGCCTGGAATGTAGAATTTATAAAGGGGAGTAATATGAACTAAAATTGGAAAGATATATTGGAGTCAGGTTGTAAAGAGCCAGTCTGATGAATTGGTTTCTTAGAAGTTATAGGGAACTGATGAAAATTTTTGAGCATGGCAGTGACATGTTCTCATTTGGTCCTTACGTGGCTTAGAGGCCTTGGTGTCAATGGGAAGAACAGGTTGGAAAAGTGAAAAACTGAAAACAGGAAGACTTCTGCACACAAATGATGAGGGTCTGAACTGCTCTGGTGGCGGTGAATTGAAGGAATGGATACAAGCAAAAGATACTGGGTTAAATTTATTTTAAAAAATTTTCAGCTAATATGAGGGGTAGAAAGGAAAGAGATGTGAAAAGGTTTATTCGGAGGTTGAAAACCTGGGTAATTGGGAGAATAGTGATTCTGTTTTTGCACAATTTGAGTTCAGGGTGCTGATGTAATATTCTGGAGGATATAGTCCAGTAAATTGATAAATAAGAGCTTTATTGATTAAAGGTCATCATTTTTATAGTCTGCTTAGAAAAATAGATATGCTGGTATTGATACTAGCAATCATAAAGTGCTCTGGAATTTTTATTTTGAGAAAGTGCTCAGATTAGTAATTTATTAGTATTATTTTCTCATCTTCCTGAGTTAAAATCTGGCCTCAACACTTATTAGCTATATGATCCTGGACAAGTCACTTACCCCTATTTATCTCAATTTCTTCATCTGATAAATGAGCTGGAGAAGGAAATGACAAAACACTCTAGTATCTCTGCCAAAAAAAACCCCAAATGGAGTCACAAAAAGTGACATGACATGACTGAAAAAATGACTCAATAATATAATAAATGTTATTTTCAGAAAAATTATTTAATGGCATAGTTTATAGAAAAAGTTCTATGTTACTCACTTTATGTTGAAAATATTCTGAACAAAACAGACTTTTACAGATTTCAAAGACATACTTTGTTTTTTCTGGGATAGAAAATAAGATTTTTGAAGACAGATTAGAGGAGCTGAGATGTTTTAACCTGGAGAAAAGAAAACTGTGAAGTCATTTTGAGAGACTTTATACTTGAAAAAAAATCATAGAAGTTTTTTCCCCCAAATAAGATTAGCTTCAACATGATACATAAAGGTCAGAAAGAAGCATGATTTTATGATGTTTTATTATATACTAGAAAAATTCTTTCATAGGAGACTGTAGAGAAACCCTCTTTTCCTGTTTGAAAGATTTAAAAAATTTAAATTAAAATTTTTGACATGGTTTACTTATATTATAATCTTGCCTGCAGGCAGGAGAGTGAAATGGATGACTTCTTAGATTCCCTTTTACATGTGTGATTGTGTGATCCTTATTTTTGCAGGATAAAAAGTTTAAAGAGACTTTTAAGTATTTTTATGAAAGTTATTATTTCTGATTTAAAAATTATTTAAAACAGTTTGTGTCAGTAACCATTATTGTAGCAGCTAACACACTGAATATTTATAAGCAAATATATTTTCTCTCCATTAAATTTTCAGTCAGTACTAACATTTTACATAAATAGAATTCTTGGAAATGCCTTTCATGTCACATTTTAATTTCATTCACTGTAAACCAGTATTGAATTTAATATTTAGTGTGAAGATTGCTCTGGGGATTATGTGTGTCTGTGAGTTAGAGAATACCATAATCTGAAGAACTGAAGTTGAAAATCATGGAAAGGTTAATGGTGGATAAGAATCAGCTGCAGTACATTTTGAGCAATAAGTTTTGTTTGTGAAGCAGCATCAAGGGCGTCATCAGAGAAATGCACAATCAAGAAAGAAATATTGGTCATGTAGTGTGAGGGAAATCAGTCAGCAAGCATTTAGTAAGTGCCTCTCATGTACTTGGCATGTGCTGAAGATACAAATACAAGAAGTGAAGTAATCTTTATTCAAAAGGGACTTCCATAACTGACAACTTGGGATCCACAGAATACAAGTAGAGCTTGAGGAAGACTCTCAGCAAGTTCAGATCACCTCCTCTGGACAGTTTATGAGAAGACATGGGTGAGAGTTATGCAGAGAGGACAGGTGGAGGTGCAGGCTCTGGAAGCGGTGCCGTGCTGTTGGATTCAGCAGTTAGTCACTGGCACGTGTGATGATGGAGTTGGTGTTTTAATACCTCATGAGTCTTGTGAAGTATGGGTGATTCCCTCTGGTGATACAGAGTAACTAATGCTAACAGTGACAATAGCTGATATTTATATAGTTCTTTAGGGTTTACAAAGTACTTTACAAATATTGTCAATAAAGATCAAGATATTTTGTGGGCAGTTGTCATCAGTCGTCACCACACCTGAGTACCTGATGGCTAGAATGCATGGGCTGTTATCGGGAGAACGTTCAGTAGCACTTCAGTGCTCAGGTGACTCACTTGGTAGCACTTGCCAGAGTTTATGAGCCATGGGGCATAGTCTTTGAGAACCCAGGGAGGGGTACCTCTGAATCACAATGAAACATCAATGTAGAACCCTTAGTGAAGGAGTATTCTAAGAAAATTATGAATTAGGTAAGACTTAAATCTTAAACACTTTTCCCTAACATAAAGTATCCAGTTTTGTGTTAAACTGGGCCTAAAGTGATCAAAATATGACAGCTCGTCATCTCCCAAATTTTAAAACTATCAGAGCATGCCAGAAAACTGTTTACGTAAATACACTGTGAATAGTGAATAGTGAGTATTGTGAACACTATTCACACTATAATATCTTTAAATATACATTGGTTAACATTACCACGGATGGACTATATGATTCATCTTTAATTAAAATGGGCTCTTGATTTCTAAAAATGATGAAAAGAAAAATCTTGGTATTTATATTCTAGTTGCCAGATCTTGCACTCGGACAAGGCAGTGTGTAGTTTTAAACTACAATTCTGAGAGCATTTCTTTGTAAGATATTTAATCTTTGAATTTACCTAGGTGTCTAACAAGCATGATCTGGAAAGAATGTCAGGAGAATTTGGGTTTGTTAGTATTCTATGGGGAAGCCTGTTCAGAATATCCCTATTTTAAAAAATACATTGAGGCAATGATGTAATAAGAATGATGGTTTAGGAGAGTTTGTAGGCATTTAGACCTGCCTTTCCATAATATCAGCTCTTGGCTATTTAGAGGTAGTTGTTTAATCTTGTTTTTCCTTTTTCCTGTTTTGGTCATTTTACTCCCCATTAGCATCTTAGTAACTGTAATCCTAGCTAACACTTGCATAGTGCCTATAGTGTATCAGGCACCAGTGCTAAGTGCTTTATAATGTTATCTTGGTGAGTCTCCCAGCAGCCCTGAAGGTTGGTGCTGTTAGCATCATCTCAGCGTTTCAGACGAGGAAGCTGAGACCAACAGAGGCTCAGTCAATTCCTCAAGGTCACCCGGCTTGTGTCCGAGGCCAGATTGGAATGAAAGTCTTCCTGACTCCAGGCAAGCAGGCAAAGCCCACATCATTCAGTTTATGACTTATTAGGAGCTCTAGTAAAATGTTTAGAAGGGAAATGGGGAGTTAAAGAAGTTTTTCCATCTATTCAATTGTTTTCAAAGTTCTTCTTGCCTTGAATTAGCTTTGAACAATTAACCCCAAACTGTTTCAGAATTATTTGCCTGCATTGAATTTCTAACAGCAGGTTCTCTACATCCACCCTTCCAGTTCCTATCAGATCACTTGCCTTTCGAAGGGTTTTATTTCTCTACTTCCTTATATTGTCAGTTGCTATCCCTTAGTACCAAAGTGTCTTTCCAAAACCATCAGTCTCCTGTGGGAATCTCTCACGCATTAGAATATAAATCCTAGGAGAGATGGTTGTTTTTTTATGTGTATTCCTGGTGTTTAGCCAGCACAGTGCTTGGCTAGTAGATACCAAATACTTGGGAAATGATTTTTTTATTCTTTGTCAGCAGACCCAATGTAGAGATCCTTTAGAACTTGGTAGGGAGATGCATCGAGAGAACAAACAGTGCATCATGACAGATTATATTTAGGGAGTAATAGACATAGTTCAAATAGTGCTCTAAAGTTTCTAGGATGAAAACCTGTGATAATGGTTTCTTCACCAGTAGCAGGAAAGTTGAGAGGGGTGAACCTTTTAATAGAGAAAGGTTTGATAAGTTTGGATACGTAGAGGCTGAGGAGACAGTAACTGCCAATGTAAAGATATTTCTAAGGATTTAGGAATAAAAGGTTAAAGCCCAGGTGTGGATAAGGGGCTTTGGAATCCTCCCCATGAGGACGGTTGAAGCTCTTAGGTTGACAGGCCCTCTTAAAGGAGACAGTGTTGGGGTGAAAGTCAGAATCAAGGAAGAGTTAGCAGGTGGGGAGAGTAAAGATCCACTAGAATAAAGAGAAGTGAAGCTTAAGGAGAAAGAAGTGTAAGCCGCAACTCTCTGGTGATACTACGTGTGGCACAAGAATATGATAAACTCAGTATAATTCATTATAGTTATGTATTATTGTTTTGTCAGATCCCTCTGATCATCTCCCTGGTCCCTTCTATCACTAGTAATCTGCCATCTTCCTCATCTATGTAGTATATACCCAAGGCTCATCATTATTAAAAACAGTCTTTATTGGACCTTACCATCTCCCTTAAATTGTCTTATGCATATGTGTGCATACACACATACACATATACATAAATATACCCACACACTTCTTTTCTCATCCAAACTTCTATAAAAGCTATCTACATTCATTGCCTGCACTTCCTACCTTATAACTTCATCATTGAACAAAAGCTGCTATTTTCAAAGTTAGTGATGAACCCAGCTGCCAGATCTAATGGTCTCTTTGTAATGTTTATATCCCTTCTGACCTCTTTTGTATTTGACAGCACCATGTCTTTCTGAATGCTAGCTGTTCCAGGTTTTCATTAGACTGCGCCTATCTGTCTGATGTTATCACTTCCCCTCCTGGGCTTATTTATCAATATCTCTCACCCTAAATATTTTCAACCTTCTTTCTTCTCTGCTCTATCTCCCTTGGTGATGGCATTAGCTCCTATGTGTTTAATTATTGTCTCTGAGCTGTGCTCATGATGCACAGATTTAGGGTAATCAGACTCTTTTTCTTAAGTGAAAACCTTCCATCACCAGTTTCAAATTGGACATTTCAGATCAGATGACCTGGAGAACCTCAAACTCATCATGGCCAGAATTCTCCTCCCCCCAAATTCATCCCTCTCTTGAGCTTTCCCATTTCTGCTGAAGACATACCCTCTTTGTGATTTTTTTAGGTGTTATCTTTAGCTGTTCATTCAGTCTCACCCCACATATCCACTCAGTTACCAAAACTTATTTCTACCTCTATACTATGGCTCATTGAATCCCTTCTCTTTATTCATCTTCCACATAGCTACAGGTGTGGTTTTCCCTAAGCACAGACCTGGTTGTGTCACTCCCCTTCTTCCATAAATTTCAGTGGTTCTACTTTACCTTTAGGATCAAAAATCAAAGCCCTCCAGTTGACTTTGAAAGAGCTCTGCAGCCTGGCCTCAGCATGGCAGAGGAGATAGTGTGCTGAACTCAGAGTCAGAAAGATCCCATGCTTTTCAGCAAGTCACTTAAAATTCTGTGGCCTCATGTTTTTTTCTTATTAGCAAAGTCCTTTCACACTTGCTACCCAGGCTGACCTTCTGTTCTTCATATATGACATTCCATTTCCCATCTCCCTGCGTCCACACTGTCTGTCGGCCCATGCTGTAATGTACTCCCACCTCACCTTCCTTGCCTCCCTCGGTAAGCCCTTGCCTGATCCCTTCAGCTGCTAGTAGCCCTTCCTCCCATATGTGTATCATAATTGACGTATACACACAGGTTATCACATGGAAGCACCTTGGGGAAAGAATTGTTCATTTTTGGTTGTTTGTTTTTGCTAATTGGTCAAGTAACATTAAATGGAGTCATTTGCTGGAATATTCCTATGTTTATAGCTGCTATTTAAAATATGCTAACTTAAAATCTTCATATTACTCTTGCCCAGAAACTTTCCTCCAAATTCCCATTGCGCTATTCATAGACTATCATCGCTAGTAAAAAAATAAAAACAGTAGTATATAAATAGCTTTACAAATCCAGACTCAGCTTGAAAAAAAACAACTCATTAACACCTCTGGGTCAGGTTCTTTTGACTTGTGTGGAAATTGTCCACCAGTAATATTATATGAAAAGATGTGCCCAAGATCCACTGATCTTGAACAGCACAGCTGTCAGCACACTGGATTTTCAGAGTCCCTAGTACTGTCTTACTAATTCATTGGTGTGGTTAGTGGTAAGTCACAGCTGTAAGAAGCAGTTGTTTATTGTTGTAAGAAACAGTTACTTAAAATTTGATTCTTATTGTTGGTACCAGTTCAGTGAACATTTATTTAGTCCCTCATGTGCAAGACATTGTGCTCGGTGCTGGGGATACCAAGGCAGAATGGAATAGTCCTTGCCATCAAGGATCTTACATCCTACTGGATCAGTCAGTTTAATTTTGGAATATTCTTTCAGTTTCTTATTTTGTATCTTTTTCCCTTGAGGCTTTATATTCATTCGACATATGTTAAGTACTTTTAAGAATAAAGTATTTTCATTCAGCATCTATTTGAGTACTTCTGTAGAAGCCAGGCAGTCTGCTCCGTTCGTGAAGGATTCCAGAGGCTTGGCCCCAGGGTTCTAGGTATAGTAAGGGGAAGTAAGACATAACATAAATAACTAGATGAAGGTACGGTGAGATGAACACTCTCCGTAGGAAACAAAGGAGTGGAGGGCTGTAAGAATTCAGAAAAGAGTGAGCCATCGCTTAGGAGAAATTCATGGAGAAAGTGACATTTGACCCAGACTTTAAAGATTGAATAGACTTCAAAACTGGAGTCAGCAGACGCTGGGAGATGAGCAGATACAAGGCATGCTGGTAAACAGTGGCCCGAGGGTAGGACATGGGAAGGGGCACTTTGGGAGGTGTAGATTGAGAACAGGTAGTTCAGAACTTTTAATGTGGTGAGCTTCTCCTTTCCTCTGCTCTGCACCTCCTGATCCTTTGTCATCTCCTATTGTCTCCTCCTTTAGTCTGGTTCTTTTGAAGAGATGCTCCTTTACAATGTTTGTTTTTTTTTTTTTCTTTTCTCCCCCCAGTGGAAGGAGAGAGCAAAGAAGGTCAGATTGGGATAAGGTTCCTCCCTGCTTCAAAGGAGGCAGGAACAGAAGGAGGGCCAGAAAGAATCACAGATAAGCAGGACAGCTTTGAAAGTTACATATTGAATTTATTATATGCTTTAAAAGAGAGGCAAGCTTTATATAGCAGAAATTAATAATTTTATAGATGATATTGTCTTGTTATACAATGTACATAAAATGCTTATTTTATTTGATGAAGTTAAGATCAAAAAATAGGGAAAACATGAAGTGACTTTTTCCTCTCCAAGGTCATACCCTTTACTTGTGATTTTGACTGTATCACTGTTCATATTTTCTGGCAGATTGTCCCCATAATTGTCCCGTTTCTAATTTTTAATCTTTTCCCATTTATTGATTCCTTCCCTGATTTTGTACATAAAGGTCTTTTTTCCTTTTCCTTTTCTTCTTTCGAACTTTTTTGGGAAATAGACCTAGTAGTATTATTGCTGGGTCAAAGGTTTCACATGGTTTTATAGCCCCCCTTTCGGCCAGGTTCTAAATTGCACCCCCAGAGTGGTTGTTTCGCTTCACACTTTGCCAACACTGCATTAGTGCCCCAGTTTTACCACATTCCTTTCAATATTTCTCATTTTTCTTTTCTGTCACATTAGCTGACTTGATAGGTGTCAAATGGTACCTCAGAAGTGTTTTAATCTGCATTTGTCTGATCAGTAGTGATTAAGAGCATTTTTATATGACTATAGATAGCTTTGATTTCTTTACCTGAAAACTTCCTCTTTATATCCTTTGACCATTTATCAGTCAGGGAATTACTTGTACTCTTATAAATTTGACTCAGCTCTTATATATTTGAGAAAAGAAGCATTTATCAGAGAAACTTGCTATAAAATCTCCCTCCTCCCCCCCGTTTTTACTTTCCTTCTAATCTTGTCTTCATTAGTTTTATTTGTGCGAAAACATTTTAATTTAATGTGATCAAAGTTATCCATTTTATATCCTGAATACTCTTTTTTTCTTGTTGGGTCACAAATTCTTCCCCTTTTCCATAGATCTGACAGGTACATCATTCCATGCTCTCCTGATTTGTGTATGGTATCATCTTGTACGCCTGCATCACGCATCTTATCTCGGCATGTGCTTTGAGGTGTTAGTCTGTACCTAGTTCATGCCAAGCTGCTTTCCAACTTTACCACAGTTTTTGCCAGATAGTGAATTCTCTTTCTGAAGGCTTTGATCAAACACAAGGTCACTGGAGTAGTTTACTGCCACGTTGTTCTTACTGTCCTTCAGTCATGTCCATGGTTTCTGACTCTTTGTGACCCCATTTGGGGTTTCCTTGACAAAGACACTGCAGCACTTAGCCATTTCCTTCTTCCGCTCATTTTACAGATGAGGAAACTGAGCTCAATATGGTTAAGTGATTTGCCCAGGGTCACACTGATGTGTGGTGTGACTGAGGCCAGAGTCGACCTCAGGAAGATGAGTCCTCCTGACACTATCCATTGAGCCACCTGGCTGCTCACTGCGTGCTGTGTTCCTGGTCTGCTCCATTGCTCTGTTTTTGGTCCGTGCCATATTGTTTTGGTGATTACTGTTATGTAGCTCAGCCACCGTCCTTCGCATTTCTTCATTGATTCCCTTGATATTCTTGATGTTTTTGTTTTTCCAGAGGAATTTTTCCATTTTTTTCTAACTGTATAAAATAATATTTTGGTAGTTTGATTGGTGTGGTACTGAGTAAGTAAATTAATTCAGGTAGATAAGCCTTAATATTATACTTGTTGATCTTCCCGATATTCTGCCTTCCTGCTGAAGTTATCTCTCCTCACATCTGCGTTGTCAAGTCCTTGGCTTCCTTTAAGACTCTCCCAAGTACGATTTCCTGAACTGTAAAAGGCCTCACTCTGTAAGAGGATCTTCCCTCTTGTCTGAGTGTATTCTCTCCTGGAGGGAGGGCTTTCTGCTCTGTCTTTGTCCTCCTAACAGTTAACTCGGTGCTTGGTGCATGGTGAGCATTTCATAAATGCTTGTTGGTTGACTAGAGAAGTAGAACTAATGTGTGTAAAGAAATCAGAGAATAGCTTAGGGCTAGATGGTTGTTCTAGAGTTTAGTCCTCGAGCTCACGCCCTGTTCTGGGGTTCTTGTTCGTTCTGTTCAGAGTCTCCAGACCCCTGTACAACAGAGAGAAAAGCCAGAAGAATCAGTGTGACCTCCAAGGTACAGCTGGATCCCCTTGATTCCCAGGCCACTGCTGCCGACGGTGAGTATCTCATACAAATTATCGCAATATAAAATTTCATGAAAATGATATCTTCAAGTTGAACTTTCTAAGCTTAGCCATATAAAAGTGTAATCTACTTTGAATCCTATAGCTTTATGAAAGGAAACTACTCTAGTTTTCCTTTAAATAGATATAGATAACTTTATATGTGGATGTTTTTTGTTTTCACTTTGGTTTGTGTTGAAATATTCATACTTTGTGCTTGTGCTTGTTCAATGCCATAACATGTCTGGAAGTTATCCTGGATTTTCCAAGGTTGCCCCAGTGGAGTGGGTGGCTGGTTTTATGTCAAGGTAAAAGACTCGAAAGGCTATAAGAAAAATCATTGCATAGGATATTTCATCATCTCTTCTTACGTTGCTCATGAGGACAATGAGCAAAAAGGCCACCTTGAAGTAATTACAACTGATTTGTTGCAGAGGGTGAGAGGTAGAGAAACTCTAGGACAAATTCATCAAAATTCTCCAGAGCAAGCAGGCATATACATTGTCATTTGTTGTGATAGTATGGAAATCTTTGGTTTAAAAAATTGTTGGATAAGATGGTTCAGGGCTTAGAAACAAATGAAGCTAGAGGATGGCAATCTATTTGGAAACCTTTGGGAAAAAACCTGGAGGGTACTGCACCCAGCAAGAGCCAAACAATATCAATAATTGAATTATTTTTTAATCAGATGTCCATAGGCTTTTAGACAATTGGCTAGCTAGAAACAGTGAATGTCCGTGAAGGACAAATCCTGGGAAGATTGGAGTAAGTTAGAGATTTCCTAGGGGCAGTTCTCTGTTCATAATACCAAAATAGTAAAAATAAAAGTTCCCAAAATGCAGATAACTCTGCAAAAACAAGAAGAATGTAAATGAAAGATTTTGAGAAAAGGTAATTATGACTGAAAAAGTAACTGAACAGCACCTCATTCGTCATTACATCAGATGCTCATACCACTTCCCACCTCTTTCCGCACCAGGGCAGTCCTGTAACTCTTATAGCTACTCTGATTTTATAGGCATTCAGTATTTTTTAGAGTTCATGCCTTAGCAGAGTCTCAGCATAACCCAGCATAAGATGAGTTGAGGCTCAGGAATCAGATCATTCTTTAAGAAAGAAATGGGACAGCTGTGGAACCATAGGGAACTCTAGGGACAAGAGTGAAGAGGGAAAGAGACCAGAAACACAGCATTAAGTAAAGTTAACAACTGCAGCAAAAGAAGAAATAGGAAGCCAGTAGATGGAGTGACAAAAAGAGGTCTCAGATCACCTCTGGGCACCATTCTAAGGGATATACTCTCACAACTTGCCTCCAGTTCTTAACCTCGGACTGAAGAAAGGACAGTAGAGCCCACAAGAATAGGACTAGTAAAAATGGAGAAGAAGCTCAATTTTTGATGTCTTGCTGAAGTAATGTGTCAGCTAGAGACCTTCCTCTTTGAGGAAAACACTAATTTGAAGAACAAGCAGCAAGGACAAGAGAAAGGGCATCACTCCATGAACGCTAAGTGACTTCCAGTTGCCTTTAGGAGCAACTATTACTTCATTTTTGTGTTATCCTTTTAAAATTTGTATCTTTGTGTAGGTTTTATGATGGGCCTAATAATTAGTACAATAGCATATATGTATAATTCATAAATACTTTTACTCATATAGAGGGGTACTAAAACTTATTTATGCACAGTCACAAATTTGGAGACCACTACCACAATAAAAATCTGCCATGAAGAGAAGTTGAGACTCAGAGTTCTGAGCATGATCAGTTTATTAGCAAGGCTAGTAATTGCCAATAAATGAGATCCAAGACTCTTCATTAACCAGGTATGCACCTAATAGCTCTTTTCTGTGTAGTAAGTTACATAGAAAATATATAACTACCAGACTACCAGAAATAATCCAACAATGTAAATTAAGACTGTAATTGGTCTAACACAGAGATGGTGGGTACGCTTACATTTGGCTTGACTCAGAGGAAGGATTTCCAGGACCCATGGTGATGGGAAAAAACGTAGATTTGACTTAAATCCTCAGGAAAGTCTCGTGGTAGGCAAACATCCTATGACCAGGTTGACTCATACCCCTTTGTGGTCAGCAGAAGCTCACAGATTATGAGTCTTTGTGGTCAGGCTGCGACCCATAAGAACAGGGAAGTTAAACTCTCACAAATCTTACCACTGAGGCCTATGCAGTCGAGTCCAGATCTGACTCATAAGTGGTAATACGCTGATGAGGCGTAATTCCCAGTCGATAATAAATACAAAGTAAAGTAGGTTTTCAATTTTAGAATTTGGCGTACGGCTAAAAGGGCAGCATCTTTGATTAATCTGTAAATATATGTCTCGGGCGGATGGACAGAGCTGGAAACAGACCTGAATAGGAAGAAGAAAGTGAACTGCTTTTCACCTTTCTACACCAGCAGTCTCCACATGTGCCTTAACACAAAAGCTGCTTTCTCCATCGTCCTGTCAGTAAGCGTTGTTAAGTTCTTGCTCTACAAGTTCAAAGAATAATATTACCCTGATTCTCAAGGATGATACCAAGTCCATATGTTAGTATATATGGAGTAAATACAAACAAATGTAAAGAAGTGAACGGAAGGTAGGAAAAAAGGACATTAGCAGTTGGGGATATCTGGAATGATAATGTAGAAGATGCTTTTGAACTGCATCTTGAAGAGAAAAGGTTCTGTGAGGTGGAGGTAGGAGGAAATATTCTAGCACAAAGATGGGAGATAAAGAGTATTATAGGAATAGAGAAGCATAAAGGAGAAGACTAATGTGGCTATATTTCAGCATACAAGCAGAGGACAGTCAGCAAGAATTTATTAAGTGTCTCTGATGTGCCTGGCACTGTGCTAAGATCTGATGGTATAAAGGGGCCAGGTTGTGAAGTACTTTGAAAACCAAACAGGATTTTACTTTTGATCCTGGAGGTAGTAGGGAGCCACTAGAATCTATTGAATAATGAAGTGATCAGACTTGATTTTTAGAAAAATCACTTTGGCAGCTGGGTGGAGGATGGACTATTGTGGTAGTCCGGGCATGAAGTACAGCGCCTGCACCAGGAAGGAAAGAACACGGAATATGATTTTGGTATTTCTGTTGCAATTTGAGCTATCGGACTGTAGCATAGAATAGTGCTTTGCCATCTATAGAGTGTTTTCATCATACATTTTAATGTAAGGCAGTGGGAAAGGTACAAGCTATGAAATAGATTCCTACAAATAGAACATTGTTCTGCTAGGACACCTGGGTTCAAGTATACCTCTGAGGATTACTAGCTCTCCAGGCAAATCCCTTGTCTTCCCTGGACCTTAGAGTTTCTACATCTGTAAAACAAGGGGGTTAGACTTGGTGACTTCTGACTGCCCTTCTCCCTCTAGATCTGAGATCTTTTTTTAGTTGAGTTTAAGAAGTTTGTGAGGAAGATTGTTTAATTAGTTTTACCTTCTTTTTATAGCTTTTTATAGCTTAGGAAACTGCAACTCTAGGGAGGTATGACGTAACCAAGTTTCAAGTTTCACTATTAATTTACAGCTAGAGCAAGGTTCCTCCTCTTCTGATCCTAATCCAGGTCTCCTCCATCCATAATATCTTTTATGAACCTGCTGCTGTACTAGGTTCTCAAGGTGTCTAGGAAAATCTGTGTACCTGCCCTGCGCTTAAGGATATTGCAATCGTAATGAAGACAAGCCTTACTTGGACTTTGACACATGCAGAATTTACATGCATCAAACTATGCATTAGGCATAGAAATCAGATGTTTAATTTTGTGGAGTGGACCCTGTGCTTTATGGAAGCTTAAAGTTGAGGAAAATCAGTGTGGGAAAAGAAATTCAACCTGGGGATAGATATGTTTATAATTAGAGATGCTGTGGAATGTTTATTCCATTATTTTTCCCACTTTGATCAGTATTCTCAGCTATCTATTAAAGATGTCTGAAGTATCCGCTCATGTCCATCAAATTAGCAAAGATAGTAAAATATGGGCAAAATTTAACATTGAAGAAGAACTTGAAACGTACATTTTGAAAGTGTTCATTTACATCTCCTTATGAGGGGGTAAAAGTAGTTTTAGAAAAGCGAAAATAGGTATGTAATTAGCTTACTTTTTCCCTCCCTAAAAATCCACCACATAAATGCCCCGTGGTTCCATGGGTGCATTGCTCCCAGCATAGCAGTGTGTGCTGTAACTAGGAAAAGGTCTATTCTCTTGCCTTTTCTTCTCCAGAACATCCAAACAGCTCCAAACAGACTTCAAGAACCCAGCCACAAGATGAAGACTTTGAGGGAGCTCCCTGGAATTGTGAGAGTTGCACCTTTCTGAACCATCCAGCATTAAATCGCTGTGAGCAGTGTGAGATGCCGCGGTACACTTGAATTAAGAAGAGACTGTTGAGACTGAGAGTGAAATTTTGAGCACCCAGAGAGGAAAAGGAAACCTGGCGACTCCTTCAGACCATCTGACCAGTGTTTTCCTTTCCAATTTCCCAAGGGGAAGGAGATTTGAAATAGTATCCACTTGTCTACCACACTAAAGGAAAAAAATGAGGGAGATGTTTTTCTTTCTTAACCACATTGTGTGCTATATTGAAGGGATACTTGAAACCAGGAAAGGATTCACTCCTCAAAGAATGTATACAGGAAAGCCAAGAGCTACTCCTGTTTAATCCCTATGGCTATATTTACTGCTCAGTGGCCCTTATTTCTTAAACTTAGAACTTTGAGTCACAGTGCATACTGTTACAGTTATCTAGACAAACTGTGACATGCTAGCCCAGACTCACCTGATCACAGCGTGCTGGAAAAGAACGCTTCCCTTCTCTGCCAGATTGTATCCTGCTGAAAAAGAAGTCAGAAAAAGGCAACTAGACTATTTTATGTGCAGAGTAATCAGAGGGTGTTTGTAATTGCTGCTTTTTTCAGGGGTAATTTCATTCTCTACACACACACACACACACACACACACACACACACACGTCAGGACATAGGCATGAGCCTTATTTTACTGAAGGTACAATCAGAGGTGGTAAAATCCTTTTTGCTTGTACAGCATTCATTAAGCTGTATCAACACTGGTAACTAACAGAGCCCTAATTATACCACATAATGGATAAAAAAAAAGTTGCTGCATGCTTTTATTAGGCTGTTGTGTTTTTACAGCTAACGAGTTCTCATAAAGTCTGCTTTTATATGTGACACTCCTCAGACTGTGCTTTGCTAATAGTACCATGAGTGGGTGCCAAATGCAGACCAGTTCCAGATTCCATTTCGAATGCTTGCGCTCAGCTGTGGTTATGTATGAGAAGTGTTGACACCCTGTAACTTAGGCCTTTTCTCAGCTTCCAATTTTGTGAAGAATTCATGATGTTTACAGCACAGACAGTACTTTGTGTCACAATCCTGATTTAGCCGAAATATAATCAATATTCGCTGCAAGGGTTTATTTGCACATTGTTAATAAACCAGTGTGTTGGAAATTGCACATGGCTAATCTTGTCAAGTTGTCCATTGCATTTTGGAGAAATAAAGGGACAAAGGGCTGGTCAGGAATTGTTATTAGTAGAATGATGAATACAGAGGGTTTTTAAACTAAATCCAACTGGTATAGCTATGAAGTTGATATCCTTTATTCAGAGGCAAAATTAATCATTCATGTAATCTAAATAGCTGTATTAAAGCACTCCATATTTATGAAACCACAACGTTGGAGTGTGGGTAAATGAATGTAAGGTAAAGATCATCTATGATAGACTGAGATATCACTACTGATGGAAAATTAGGTATGAGGGATTTTATTATTTCACTTGGTTAGTGAAATTTGAAGAAATATTTTCTCTCCTACTGATGCCATTTTCCTACTTTGCTCAGAATAGTATTCTGCAATCTTTCGTTATATTGATGAATCAAGACAGCAGTAAAGTTAGCAGATCTGCTATTACTAAAGAGACACCAGTTGTACTACTCTTACTAGAAAATTGATCGCTGGCAGATCTTGAACAGCAAGCTGCACCAATAAATTTAAGAAAACCAAAGGCATCAGAGCTCTTGATAATTTTCTACCAATGACTCAATCAAAGTCCATCAAAATTCTAATGATTTTATATTCCAATACAACCTCACTGGTATTTTTCTCGTATGTGGAAGAATACCTGAAACGTATAAGTTTGTCTCACACAATAAGCATTTTAGTTTGTAATTGTGGAATCACACTGATTAAAAACATCTCCACCACAACTATGGCAAAACTGTGAAGATAGTGGTGAGAAAGCAGATGAACTGAAAAACATTGTTGACAACACTTTTTCAAAAAGCTCTGTAACACTGGTATCTGTTAATTTTGTGTTTTCAGCAGTCATGTACCAGTTCTCTTGTCTCTGTACACCAATGCCTTTGCCTTCCTATGGTTTCACATCTGTTTATTGATGGTCAGCCCTTTTTAATAATGATATTTTAGGGGGATATATTGCTTGGTGTCACTCCAGCTAAAAACTACCAATAAGTATGCTGGCATTCTAGAGTGGCAGCAACCAAATTGACCTTTATCAGTTAGCTGAGAATGGAAATAGCATGTTGAAAAATATTTTGATACTTTAAGACCCTGTAAAACTGGCTTTTAGAAAATTCTGCATGAAATACATCCAAATAAATAAGTTACCATACAGTAGATGCATGGTTTCTGGTACTTGGTGATCTTTCTAGTCAATCATAGGTTTCACCTGCCAGCAGAGATGAGAAAAAGATATCCTTGGATAGTTACTTAGAGTGGATATAAAAGAAATAGAGGTTAATTATAAGGAGATTTTGTGTATGCTAATTTTCTGGCTGTGCAAGAGATATACCAATTTAGATTGTCATAATTTTTTTAAAAAGTGAAACTTTGCCACTGATAGACTAGATATGCTTAAATATTTAGTGTATAAAGAACGTGTACCTGTGTCCAATTTAATTAAAGTCACCAAAATTTAAGAAGTGGGCAATGCCTTTGAAAATTAGAATCTAGTAATACTGGCATAGACAGACATTGGCATATAATTGAAAGTTACATTAACTCCAATCCAGCCTGGGAGATAATATGCTGATGCTGTTTTGGTCAATAATCTGTTTTCTAATAACAGCATTTATGTTAACATGCTACTAGGTTGATACAGATGGTAATGTACACAGTAGAACAAACTTTTATGACATTATTTCACTATACTGATAAACTTTTTTTAAAGTTATTATACTATCTTAAATTATGGAGTAATTCTCTAAAATTTTAATTGAGAATAGAAGAGCCAAAGTCCTTCCAAGCACCCTAAAATGCATTGAATTGGTAGTTTACCCTGTTTGGTGGAAGAGTTAGAGGGCTGGGGAGGGGAAGGAGGGAAGCTGAAGAAAATACATTTGTAAAACAGTAGTCTTAGAGCAGCAGATTAATGATGGTAGGGAGAAGAGTGGTGCTATGATGTTTGTGTATTTTCCCACAAAATGGTGTGATGAGCAGTGTAGTATTTTTAAAGAGCTGGTTTCAATCTTAGTAGTTTTTGATTACAATAAAAAAGAAATCAATGTCTCAGTAAACTTTGTTGCTTTATATGTCACAGTCTTTCTGTGGCAAGAGTTATGTATAGGATTTTGAAAGCAAATCATAAATTCCTTTTGAAATGACTATAAATGAGGAAAGCAAAAAGGTAAAAATTATGTTTAAATGTACAGAAAAATTGATCTTAAAAAAAGAAAGTGGTACACCCTGGAATGTGAAAATGTTGTTTCTTAGTTAAAGGTTCAGTTATTTTAGTTTTACCAGTGTTAATGAAATGACTTCATGCCACATTGATTGTGTGTCACACACACACGCGCGCACACACACATGCACACATACACGCACACACTTATATATCTGCAGAAAACCAGAAGTAAAAAAGTGTACTTTGCAAAACCAGAATAATTGGGCACTGACTGTTGCATCACTACTGTATCTTATGGAAAGATTAAATAGTATTTTCCTATTTTTAATTTTGATGGCATTTTCCACATTCACCAGAGGTACATTTTCAGTATTATTTACATCCTCAAATACTTCATACACGTAGACTTTGCATGACTTGAACCTTCAAAGGTCAATGGGATTATGACATTAGTTAATTTTGATTTTTCAAAGCCATGGAAAGTTTTTTTTTTTAAAAGCTGAGCATTTCTAAATTTTTATTTATAATGATATCAATAATGTACCTAATCCATATTTCCCTATTGTAACAGGATTGATCACAGTTTTTTTCATTAAAAAAGCAAGAGCTTAATAAATCTTGTAAATATGGTGTTTCTATTTTAGATTTCTGTGTATGCTGTGAATGAAGTTATTTTGAGATGAAATTGTACAAAGGCATAAAAGGCTATGCATGCATCGTGCCTCCAACCAGCACGTACTCGAGGACTCGCAGATTCCTGCGAAATAAATTAATAAACTAAGAAAACACTACATTCTGCATCTCTTTCTGTGGAGTTGAATATGACTGAGTGGAAATTATTTTTGGCTTCAGGATCTATATTTTTATTCTGAAGAGCACTGGAACCCACTAATATACTCTTCTGTTATACTTTTTAATTGCAAAAGAAAAAATATCAACACAACTCAGTATATTTTAAGTTCATTGCTTTTTTAAAAAATCTAGTAAGCATATAAAAATAAATCTGCATGCCAGTAGAAAGTTTAGTGAATCAGAGCACAATGTATGTATTTCTAGGAAGCCTTTTATTCTATATTTAACATTTATTATATAATATATAAAAGTATGAAGATTTTTTCTGTTGTGTTAAGAGATAATTCAAGTATTTTTAATTAACTCTGAAAAACAATGTAGCTACACTAGGCCAGTCCTTAGCCTGCTTTTACCAGGCTTTGTTTGAGAGTAGTTGAACATATATTTATTTGAAATGTTGAACTTTGGTATAAATGAGGATGTAGGAATGAAATACAAATGAGACTCAGTACAAAGTTCTCTCTCCATTTTTATCCACTCAGAATTAACCATATTAATCCTTATTGCTTTTGAATCAGAAAATGTTTAATTGCATAACCATAGTTTTTTGCTAATGTCCTTGGAACGTTTTGTAGTTCTTGAAAAACTTAGATCACCATTAAAATCAGGTAATCTCTTTGTAATCTTCGCATACCTTCAGGTTATTTTATTTTCATGATTGGCCAAATCAGTCTTGGACTAAGGTTTAAGGAGAATTAGAAAACTCTGTAGTTATATCTTCAAATACTTTAAATCAGATTCTCTGATTTAATATGTTTGTAGCCTAATTGTACAAATTAGAGGAAAGAATAATGTGGAAGACTCAAATTGGATTTCTTTTTACAATATTTTATGGCTTTTCAGTGTGGGTTTTTTGGGGAGATGAGTGTTCACACTAAATGAAAATTATATTTTGTTGCCTAAGCATATATAGTTTAGAGGTGACTTTGGTGCAGTCAGTTTACAGTGGAAATAAAGCTAATTTTGAATTAGAAATTTTTTTCACAGAAAATCCATGAAGAATATAATGGACAACAAGTATAAGCATGAATCCAACATTAACACTGGTTGGTGGTGGGGCTGATATTTCTAGACTAGTTATGTTTTCACTCATATTAATAGCTGGTACTTATATAGTGCCTTAAAGTTTAGATCACATTTTACAAATATCTCATTTGATCTTCTTTACAACCCTGGGGGAAGTAAGTGCTGTTATACTCATTTTACAGATGAGGAAACAAGTCTGAAAGGTTCAATGACTTGTGCAGAATCTCTCAGTCCTTGAGGCAGGATTCATCCTCAGATTTTCCCAAGTCCAAATCCAACAACTATGCAAAATGCCTTTATATCATAGTGTGAAAGTGTTGGCGGTTGGATTTGAACTCAGGTTGTCAAGGACTCCAGATCTAGTAGTCTTATCCATTGTGTCACCTAACTTCTACCTAGTCTATTTGTGAGTGTGGTTACTATGAGAATAAACCAAAAGAAATGACAACTGTATAGACAGTGTATGTATTACTCTGATAATCACTCTGTGGAATACAGGTAGAGTGCATACACACATACATGTACTTTCCAGTCAAGAAAGCTGCAGAAGTGGAGGTGGGCACTTCAGTTCACATACCTATTCCTGCAAAAAACCTAAACATTTCACTAGGGTGAATACTGATTAAAGAATACAATAACAAATTACGGTATGTGACTACTAATGCAGAAGAACCGGTAAAATGTCCCTAGACGTTAGGAAAAGAGACCACTAGCAAAGCCAGCTTCAGCACAAGTGACCAATCTGGCACCTACCTGGCGTAACCAGAGATACATTTAGTCTGTGAGACCCTGTGTTGGAAAGCAAGATCAGAGGTTTCCAATTAGAAGGCCCTGGGTTGGTCAAGTACCACAATTGATACCTTGGGAGCCACTAGAAACACAGACTGACTGGGTAACCCCAGGGCTTCAAGGTGGTGAGATGCCCTAGGGGTTCCCTAAATATTCAGAACTCGGTTTAAAAGATACAGGGGTACCCAACTTAACTTGGAAGTCTCAGGTTGAGACTGAGCAGGATTACTACCCCAACCAAAAACATGCAGGGAGAAGGAACTTGCCCTGAACAAAACTTTAGGAACTAAAGCTGGAAAGTTGAATGAACAATTATAAGGAGTTACTATAGATCCAGATATGCCCCCAAAAATCATACCTATGAAAATAATGTCACAATAACCACAATCATAGACTCAAAGATAAAAGTGGATTTTCAAGGAATATATTATATAGGAGAAGTGAAACAAGAGATAAGTAAAATATCTAGAGAAAAGAATTGGAAGAATAAATAGGTTAAAAGAGGAAGGATAAACCATAGCTGGATAATGTTTGTATGCCTTGAAAACTAGAATCAAATTACTCAACAAAACAAATAATGGAACTAAAATAAGATGAAAGAGCATGTACTCTTTCTTTTTTTTTTTTCATACTCTTCTTGCATCTTTGTCATTTCTCTTCCCAGTCTTTCCTCCACCTGTCTAACTTGCTTTTCAAAATCCTTTTTAAGCTCTTCCAAGGCCTGAGCCCACCCAACACCCCCCTGGGGTGTCTGGGGTACTGAGGCCCCGCCCTCCACATCTTTCCCTGATGGGAAAAATACGTTCTCGTCCTCCCCATCAGATCCGAAGGTCGGGATCATTTGCATTTGTTGGAAAAAACTCTCCAAAGTCTTATTTTTCTTCCCCTTTCTAGGCATTTTCTCAGCCAGTTACTTGGTTTCTGAGATTCCTTTCCACCCCTGCCTGGATCCGCCCAGCTAGTGCTTGGCCTCTGAGATTCAAATGCGCTTTCCCGCAGCAAACTTTAGTTCTGGCGCAAGGGTGGGGGCAGGGCCTCCTTCTAATCTTGGGCCCTCAGGGGCTTTCTGCAGAGACTTTCAGGAACGGAGCGGGTGGGGGCGGGGTGGGGGGCCCCACCTGCTGTGCTCAGCTCCCTTGGGGGTTTTATTCAGAGGCGTTCAGCAGCAGAGCAGGGTCGGGGCAGGGCCGTCTCCCCTACTCGGCTCCCTCAGGTTGGAAAGACCTTCAGTATTGAAGATCCTACCTGCTGCTGGGGGATTCCTGAGTCCCGGGCCGTTGCCACCTCAGCCGCCCGCCCACGCCTCTGCCTCTGCTGCTTCCTGCCCCTGTCTCTGCCGCAGCCGCTTCCTCCCGAGGGGGCCCGAGTCAGGGAGGCGCTCCGCTCCCCTCCCCTATCGCAGCTTTCTTTCTTACTGACCTGTAGCTTCTGTGGGCAGAGGGACTTTCCCGGCTGCCGGAGCTTCCCCTGGAGCTTTCCTCTCTGAAGTCTGCTGGGTCAGCTTCTCTGGGTCGCGGCCAGGGGTGGGGGTGGGGTCCGCTTTCCGGAGTGCGATGGACCCCGGGGACGGCTTTCCAGGGTTCAGTGGAACGGAAATCTCTTCCCCTATGTTTATGCACCCCCTGCAGAGATTCAGAGTTTATGGGGATCTCCTTTTACCTCAATTCCATGGGTTGTGGGTTCGGAGCTCGTAAATGTGCGTCCTTCTACTCCGCCATCTTGGCTCCGCCCCCTACTCTTTCTATCAAAAAAAGACCTTGGATACAGGTCAAGGAAATATAAGAATCATTGGACTTGACCTAATATCACCAAAATAATGGAGTAGAGGCAGCATGCAAGCCAAACTCTTTTTTCATTTTCTTCCAAACAACTTTAAAATAATGCATCAAATTAATTCCGGAAATTCTGGAGCAGGATAGTCAACAAGAACTCATGGTGAGACTTATTTCCAGCCCAAAACAACTTAATTTGGAAAGACAGATTTGTAACACTAGTTACAATATCAGCTGTAAGTCTTGGGAGGCAGCAGCAGCAGTTTCAGGACATCTCACTACTCAGACAGTGAGCGAATTGAACTACTAGTCATAAAAAGACTACAAGAAATTCTTGTCACCCTGGGTACAGGACCAGATACTATTGAGCAATTCTATTTCTTGTTACCTGAGTAGCAGTTCCAGTGCGAAGAGGAATCCTTGTGGTCACAGGAGAAAGAGCAGAAACTCAAGTTCCAGGTTTCAGTTCCAGGGTGAGACAAGCACTAGTGCCTACTGTTGGAAGGAAAGAGGGCTCCTGCCTGGTTAAGGACCAAAGTGCAGACCAAGAGAAGAATGACCAAATCTCTCCCTGGGTCATACCTCCTTGAATGTACCAAAAATGTATAGATCTGCAGAACTAGCTTTGAAAACAGAAGACTGAAAAAGCCTGAAGCATGGGGCAGTGATACTTCCCACCTCTAGGAAGAGAGCCCAACTGTAACATGAAGTTCAAAGTCAATAAGTTGAAAAAACGAATGCAAGAACAAAAAGAACCTCACCACAAAAAGTTAATACGGTGCTAGGGAAGTTCAAGACAAACTAAAGTAGAGAATGATATGAAACTACAAGCAAATAAAAATTTTTCAAATAAAAATGCAGATTGGACACAACCTCAACAAGAATTCCTAGAAGTAAAGAAAGTTGTTTTTTTTTAAGAGCAAAAACAAAAGTTTTAAAAATCAAATAAGATGGGTAGAGGAAAACATGGGGAAAGAAACCAGAGCAATGCAAGAATGAAGCAAAGAAAAGAGAACCACTTGATAAAAGAGGCCCAAACAAATACTGAAGAAAATACCACCTTTAAAAGCAAAATTGGCCAAATGATAAAAGAGGCACAAACCGTCACTGAAGACAAGAAGTACTTAAAAAGCAAAATTAGTCAGATGGTAAAAGAAGTAGAAAATTTTTGCTGATGAAAATAATGGCTTAAAAAACACAATAGACATTTGGAATTAGGGGTGGAGCCAAGATTGCATAGTGAAAGCAACAACTCACCTGAGTTCTTCCACAAATTCCTTGTGGAAGTGAATCTTAACAAATTTTAGAATGGCATAATCCACTAAAGGACAGAGTATGGCAGATTTCCAGCCCAGAATAGCCTGAAAGGTCAATGGGAAGGATCTGTTACACTGGGCTGGAGGAGTGTGGGCTACACTAGTGCATAGTGGAGTGAGAATAGCCTTGGCAGTCTGAGTCACCAGCTGCAGTGCTAATTCCCAAAACTCAGCAGAAGATTGCAGTTGGGTGGGGTTAGGTGAGAGAGAAGCCTGGGACCCATGGCAGTAATAGTGACTACTCCTGGGGCTATCAGCCCATGGACTGAATGTTTGAAAGTCATCTGCTTGAACTTCTGGGAGCCAGAAGGTGGAGTAAGCTGTAAATGTTCTCACCCTCCCTTGTTGACCTTGAAAAAACCAGAGACTATTACTGCAGGAAAAATCTGGGAATAGTAGAGCCAGCAGAAGAAGCACAATAATCTTTTGTCTCAGGAGGCTGGGAAGATTGATGGGAAAGGTCCTTTTTGCTGTGGCAGAAGGGGACCAGTGCAGAACCGGAGGCCTCCCAGCAAGCCCCAAATCAGTGGACAAATAGGAGATCCTGAGCCCCAGGGGGGGGTTAGTCAGTAAGTGCCAACACCAGGACCCCAGGCATGCCTTAGCATGGCCGGGGAATTGGGTAGACACCAGCTCAGATGGGGGTTACTAAACTCTGAGCTTGCCTGCACTCTAGCACAGCTCTTGGGGAGGAGACCTCCAGTGACCAGACCACCCCTCTCCATACCTTGTACCATGAGCTTCAGCGTAACTCTGTGGAAACTCAGAAATCTGACTTCTCCTGGCCTTGGGCTTGGCACACACCAGCCATCTGAGCACTAGGTAAGCTGCAGCATGATATAACTTCTAGCTGACAAAGACATCCACAACGAGGCAGAAGCAGATTAGAAAAGTAAAGACCGTAGAATCTTATAAAGATAGGGAAGATCAAAATACAAATTTAGAAGAGGACAGCATTGACAGTATACCCACATCTGAAACCTCAAAAGGGAATATGAATAGGTCTCAGGCCCAAAAAGCATTCTTGGAAGAGCTCAAGAAGAATTTTTAAAGGCAAATAGGAGAGGTAGAAGAAAAATTGACCAATGATTTAAAAAGTACGATTAACAAAATGAAAAAAGCATTCACTGAAGAGAACAGCTCCTTAAAAGTCAAATTGGCCAAATGGATGAGGAGGTACAAAACATAACTGGAGAAAATAACTCCTTAAAAGGAACAATTGGACAAGTGGAGAAGGGGGTACAAAAGCTAACTTAAGAAAGCAATTCGTTAGAATTGGATAAGTGGAAGCTAATGACTCTATGAGGCATTAAGAATCAAAGAAACTCTATAGAATGAAAAAATAGAAGAAAATGTAAAATATCTCATTGGAAAAACACCTGACCTGGAAAATAGATCCAGGAGAGAAACTTATAATAATTATTGGTCTACTGGAAAGCTATGATGAAAAAAAGAGCCTAGAAAATAGCTTCCAAGAAGTCATCAACTAAAACTCCCCTGAAGTTGTCCTAGATCTAGAGGCCAAAATAGTCATAGAAAGAATCCAACTATCACCTCCTGAAAGAGATCCCAAATTGAAAACACCAAGGAATATTGTTGCCAAATTCCAGAATTATCAGGTCAAGGAGAAAATACTGCAAGCAGCCAGAAAGAAACAATCAGGATCACACAGGACCTTGCAGCTTCTATGTTAAAAGACCAGAGGGATGGGAATATGATATTCTGTAAGGCAAAGGAGAGTCGACTACAGCCAAGAATCAATTACCCAGCAAAACTGAGCATAATCTTTCAGGCAAGCAGATGGACATTCAGTGAAATAAGAGATTTCCAGACCTTCCTGATGAAAAAGCCAGTCCTCAATAGAAAATTTGATCTTCAGATACAAGACTCAAGAGAGGCAAAAAAGGTAAATGGGGGAAAAATTGTTGTTCTATATGGGCAAAGTGTTTACATCCCTATATGGGAGGATGATACTTAATAATCTTGAGAATTGCATATTGGTTATTACATTTAAAAGAACTATTCTTAGAGGGAGTGAGTATAAATTAACTGATGTGAAGATAAAAAATATAATGAAAGGGTGTGAAGGGATTGTAATGGGAGAAGAGGAAAGCAGGAGGCAGAAAAGGGTAAATTACATCACAGGTAGAGGCACAAAAACATAGTAGAGAGAAAGAAGGGAGGGAGATGAGCATTGTTTGAGCTTTATTCTCATCGAATTTGGTTCAAGGGCGGAACAACATACTCAGATAAATATAGAAATCTAACTTGCCCTATAGGTAGGAGGGTAAAGGGGAGAGAAAAGGGAGGGTGGTTAGAAGAGAAGGAAGAAGTAAGGGAAAGGGGAGGGGAACTGATAGGAGGGATTGAAGACAGAGGGAGGTGATGGTTGAAAGTAAAACTCCTGAGGAGGGAAAGGGAGAAAGGAGAAATAAAAGCATAAAGGTGAGGGTGGGAGTAGGATGGAGAGAAAGAAACAGATAGTAATCATAACTTTGAATGTGAATAGGATGAACTCCCCATAAAACAGAGGATTAAAAACCATAATCCTACAACATGTTGTTTACAAGAAAGACATTTGAAACAGGGATATGCACAGGGTAATGGTACAAGGGTGGAGTAGAATATATTATGCTTCAACTGATGTAAAAAATCCTAATCTAAGACAAAGCAAAACCAAAAATAGATCTAATCAAAAGAGATAAGGAAGGAAACTATATTCTGCTAAAAGGCACCACTGAAAATGAAATAACATAATTACTAAACATATATGCATCAAGTGGTATAACATCCAAATTCCTAGAGAAGTTAAGGGAGGAAGAAATAGGTAGCAAAGTTATACTAGTGGGAGTGCGGGGGGATGGGACTTCAACCTCCCTCTCTCTGAACTTGATAAATCTAACTTTAAATAAGAAAAAAGTTAAGGAGGTGAATAGAATTCTGGAAAAGGTAGATGTGATTAGACCTCTGGTGAAAACTGAATGGGGATAGAAAGGAACATACCTTTTTCTCAGTGGTACATGGCACACACAAAAATTGACTATGTACTAGGGCATAAAACCCTCACAATCCAGTACAGAAAGGCAGAGATAGTCAATGCATTCCTTTTCAGATCATGATGCAATAAAAATTACTTGTAATAAAGGACCATGGAAAGATAGACCAAAAATTAATTGTAAATAATCCCAAAGAATGAGTCAAACAGCAAATCATAAAAACAATCAGTTTCATTCAAGAGAATGAGAATAACAAGACAGCCTACCAAAACTTATGGGATGCAGCAAAAACAATTCTTAAGAGAAGTTTTATATCTCTGAATGCTGACAAGAATAAAATAGAGAAAGAAGAGATGAATGAATTGGTCATGCAACTAAAAAATCTAGAAAAAGAACAAATTGAAAATTTCCAATTAAACACCAAATTAAAAATACTGAAAACCAAAGGAGAGATTAGTAAATTGAAATTAAGAAAACTATTGAACTAGTAAATAAAATCAAGAGCTGGTTTTATGAAAAAAAACCAATAAAATTGATAAAAATTTGGTCAATTTAATTTAAAAAAAGAAAGAAGAGAACCAGATTACCAGTATCAAAAATGAAAAGGGTGAACTCACCTCCAACAAGGAGGAAATTAAAACAATAATTAGAAATGACTTTGACCAACTATATGCCCATAAATTTGACAATTTTAGTGAAGTGGATGAATATTTACAAAAGTATAAACTGCCCAGATTAACAGAAGAGAATGTCAAATACTTAAATATCCCCATCCCAGAAAAAGAAATTGAACAGTCCATCAATGAACTCCTTAGGAAAATGTCTCCAGGGCCAGGTGGATTTACAAGTGAATTCTATCAAACATTTAAAGAACAGTGAATTCCAATACTGTATAGACTATTGGGGAAAATTGGTGAAGCAACTGTACTATACAAGTATGGTGCTGATACCTAAACTGGGAAGAACCAAAACAGAAAATTATAGACCAATTTCTGTAATGAATATAGATGCAAACATTTTAAATAAGATATTAGCAAAAATATTACAGTGGTTTATCAAGAGAATAATATTCTTTGATCAGGTAGGCTTTACACTAGTAATGCAGGGCTGATTGAATATTAGGAAAACTATCAGTATTATTGATCATACCAACAGCAAAACTACCAAACTATGATTGTCTCATTAGATGCAGAAAAAGCTTTTGACAAAATACAACACCCATTTCTAAAGAGAACTCAAGAGCATAGGAATAAATGGAGCCGTCCTTTATAATAAGTAGTATCTACCTAAAACCATCAGCAAGCATCCCTGATTACTTCTTGCTTTTTTTAATGTTTATTTTTCATTTTCAACTATTTCCACAAAGTTTTGAGTTCCAAATTTTCTCCCCATCTCTCTCCTCCCCCACCCCATAATGTCTTGCCTTCTGATTACCCCGTCCCCCAATATGCTTTCCCTTCTATCATACCCCTCCCTTCCCTTATCCCCTTCTTTTGTAGGGCAAGATAGATTTCTATATCCCATTACCTGTATTTCTTATTTCCCAGTTGTATGCAAAAACAATTCTCAACTTTCATTCCTAATACTTTGAATTCCAACTTCTCTCCCTTCCTCCCTCCCCACCCATGGCCACTGAGAAGGCAGGCAATTCGATATATGCTATATATGAAGAGTCATGTTGTGTAAAACCAACTATATTTCCTTCCATCCTATCCTGCCACCTATTTTTTTCTCTCTTTTGACCTTGTCCCTCCTCAAAAGTGTTTACTTGTGATTCCTCCCTCTCCAATTTGCCCTCCCTTCTATCATTCCCCTTACCCCACTTGTCTCCTTCTCCCCTCCCCTTCTGTAGTGCAAGATGTACTTTCATACCAAACTGAGTGAGCATGTCATTCCCTCCTTAAGCCAAATGTGAAGAGTAAGCTCCCCTTTTGCCCCTTTCACCTCATCTGTTCTCCACTGAAAAAGCTTTTTCTTGCCTCCTTTATGAGTCATAATTTGCCTCTTTCTATTTCTCCCTTTCTCCTCCCAATATATTCCTCTCTCACCCCTCAATTTTATTTTATATTTTTAGGTGTCATCCCTTCTTATTCAACTCATCCTGTGCTTGCTCTCTCTCTCTCTGTGTGTGTGTGTGTGTGTGTGTGTGTGTGTGTGTGTGTGTGTAATCCCTCTAGTCCAATTACTCCAATACTGAGAAAAGTCTCAAGAGTTGCAAATATTATCTTTCCTTGTAGGAATGGAAACAGCTCAACTTTAGAAAGTCCTTTATGATTTCTCTTTCCTATTTACCTTTTCATGCTTCTCTTGATTCTTGTGTTTGAAAGTCAGATTTTCTCTTTAGTTATAGTCTTTTCATCAAGAATGCTTGAAAGCCCTCTATTTCATTGAATGACCATTTTTTCTCCTGAAGTACTATACTCAGTTTTGCTAGGTAGGTGATTCTTGGGTTTAATCCTAGTTCCTTTGACTTTCTTATCCCTTAATGTCGAAGCTGCCAGATCCTGTGTTATCCTGATTCTATTTCCACAACACTCAAATTGCTTCTGACTGCTTGCAATATTTTCTCCTTGACCTGGGAACTCTGGAATTTAGCTACAGTATTCCTAGAAGTTTATCTTTTGGGATCTATTTCAGGAGGTAATCAGTGGATTCTTTCCATATTTATTTTGCCGTCTGGTTTTAGAATATCAGGGCAGTTTTCCTTGATAATTTCATGCAAGATGATGTTTAAGCTCTTTTTTTGATCATGGCTTTCAGGTAGCATCATAATTTTAAAATTGTCTCTTGGATTTACTTTCCTGCTCAATTCTTTTTCTAATGAAATATTTCACGTTATTTTCTATTTTTTCACTCTTTTGGTTTTGTTTTATAATTTCATGGTTTCTCATAAAGTCATTAGCTTTCATCTGCTCCATTCTAATTTTTAAAAAACTTTTCTTAAGTGAGCTTTTGAACCTCCTTTTCCATTTGGCTAATTTTGCTTTTTAAAGCATTCTCCTCATTGACTTTTTAGGCCTGTTTTGTCAATTCAGTTAGTCTATTTTTAAAGGTGTTATTTTCTTCAGCACTTTTTTGTGTCTCCTTTAGAAAGCTATTGATTCACTTTTCATGATTTTCTTGCATCACTCTCATTTCTTTTCCCAGTTTTTCCTCCACCTCTCTGACTTGATTTTCAAAATCCTTTTTGAGCTCTTCCATGGCCTGAGACCATTGCATATTTATTTTTGAGATTTTAGAAGCAGAAGCCTTGACTTCTTCCTCTGATGTTATGCTTTGTTCTTCCTCATCCAAAAAGATGGGAGAAAATACCTGTTCACCAAGATAGTAACCTATAGTCTTATTTTTTTCTCGTTTTTTGGGGCATTTTTCCCAGCCAGTTACTTAACTTTTGAGTCCTTTGTCAGGAGGAGGGTATACTCTGGGGACCTGTAGGTTCTTAGTTCCTCCAAGGTGGCACAGTCAAGGGAGAGAAGTTTACATCTCTCCTGGCTTGCATACTGGTCTTGGAGCAACCAAATACTTTTCTGCCCAGAATCTGCAATTGGAATTCCCTCACCACAACTGCCTCCAGCTCCACTGCCAGGGCTCCTCCTCACCCCTGGGTGGAGCTCAGGGCTGAGAATCAGATTAGTGACTCAGTTCCCCCAGGGGCTTTAAGGTGAGGTCTCCCAGAGCTGCCACTCAGGGCTGAGATTCAGATTAGAGTTCAATTACCACAGGGGCTCTTGGCAGAGGATTCCAAAAGTGGCAGCTGCTGCTGCAGTGCAAATCATGTCCAGATCATGCTCCCCTCTCCTGGGTGAAGGAGCCCTCCCACTGACCTTTGAGGCTGTCTATGGCGTTTGTTGGTTGAGCAATCTGGGAACTACTGCTGGTGGTGCCCTGAAGCCTGTTCTGGGTCCTGTCCCTGCTATGCTGGTCTGATCTGGGTGCCACATGCTGGGCTGTTCTGCATGCCACGTGCTGGACTAGTCATCCCTGATTACTTCTTAAAGAGGCCTATTCACTGAATGGGTGTTACCTCACTCTTAAGTGAATAACTGAATAGACCAAGGTCTCCCATTGCATCTTGGGCCTTCTCCAGTCATCCTAATGAATATCTGGTTGCTGGATCCAGATGGCTCAGGAGGAGAAAGTGAGACAGTTGACTTTGCACAGCAAAGTCAAGTGCAAATTATGTCATCATTTCTCTGATGTCATGTTCTTCAAAAGTGAGGGATGAAAACAGACCTGTAAGTAGACCAAGCTGCCTGATCCAGCTAGCTAACTCATCTCATCTACTCCCTTCTGTTCCTTCCCTTCCCTTTTTTCTCCAAAGGAAGGAAAATTTGGATCACCAGAGGACTCCCAGTTAACTTGGGTTTATGGACCAGATTTCTTTTTTCTTTCCATCTTTCCTTCTGTCCTCTCTTTCTCTCTTTTCTTGTTTCTTTGTTTCTTTTCATTCTTTCTTTCCTTCTTTCCTTCCTTCCTTCTTTCCTTCCTTCTTTCCTTTCTTTCTTTTTCTTTCTTTTCACAAAACCTTAAACCCACTGTGCTGTGATGGCCATACATTGCACAACAGTAGGTCCCTGCCTAAACTCTACCTAATGGCTCTTTTCAGGACATTCCTGGCTTCAGGGTGAGTATCAGTAGTAAGTGTTGCTCTTTCCCTTCCAGCTTGATTTACTTATTTTTTCATAGATGGCTCCGGAGGGGAAAATGAGCCCGGTGACCTTGCACAGCCCTCCCTGCCTCAAAACAAAGTCAAATGGAAGTCATGTCATCATTTCTCTTGTGTCATAGTCCTCTTTGAAAACATAGGACAAACATAGAACAGAGACAGACTCAGACAGACAGATCTAAAACCATCAGCAGTCATTATATGTAATGGGGATAAGCTAGATGCATTTCCAGTAAGATCGGGGGTGAAACAAGGATGTCCGTTATCACCACAGAATAGACAAAGAAGAAACTAAGTTATCCTCTTTGCAGATGATATGATGATACACTTACAAAATCTAGTAAAAAAAAAACACTTGAAATAATGAACAACTTAAGCAAACTTGCAGGATACAAAATAAACCCACATAAGTCATATTCATTTCTGTATATTACTAACAAAGCCCAACAGCAAGAGGGAGAAAGAGAATTCCCGTTTAAGGTTACTGTAGATACTATGAAATATTTGGGAGTCTACCTGCAAAAACAAACCCAGGGAGTGTATTAACACAATTACAAAACACTTTTTGCACAAATAAAGTCAAATTTAAATAATTGGAAAAGACATCAATTGCTTGTGGGGAGGCCAAGCTAATATAATAAAAATAACAATTCTACTCAATTTACTTATTCAGTGCCATACCAATCAGACAACCAAAAATTATTTTATAGAGCTAGAAAAAATTACATCAAAATTTATCTGGAAGAAAAAATGATCCAGAATATCAAGGGAATTATTGAAAAGAAACGCTAGGGAAGGTGGCCTGGCCATACCAGATCTTAAATAGTGTTATAAAGCAGCAGTCATCAAAACCACTTGGTACTGGCTACAAAATAGAGGGGTAGATCAGTGGAATGTGTGAGGTAATCAAGACAAAGTAGGCAGTGAACATAGCAGTCTATAGTTTGATAAACCCAAGGACTGCAGTTTCTGGGATAATAACGCACTATTTGACAAAAACTGCTGGGAAAACTGGAAAATAGTGAGGTGGAAACTGCGCATAGACCAATACCTGACACTGTATACCAGAAAAAAGTCCATGTGGGTACACAATCTAGGTATAAAGGCTGATACTATAAACACACTAGGGGAGCAAGGAATAACTTATTTGTCAAGATTTATGGAGAATGGAGGAATTTATGACCAAACAAGATAAGAGAATATTATGAAATTCAAAATGGATAACTATGATTACATTAAATTGAAAAGTTTTTGCACAAACAAAGCCAATGGAACCAAGATTAGGAGGGAAGCAGAAAACTGGGAAATAATTTTTACAACTAGTGTTTGTGATAAAGGCCTCATTTCTAAAATATATAGAGAACTGAGGCAAATGTACAAGAATACAAGTGACTCCCCAATTGATAAATGGTCAAAGTATAGGAACAGTTTTTAGAGGAAGAAATCAAAACCATCTGCAACCATATGAAAAAATTCTCCAAATCACTGTTAATTAGAGAGATGCAAATCAAAACAACTCTGAGGTACCACATCACACCTATCAGATTGGCTAACATGACAGAACAGAAAAATGATAAGTGGAGAAGATGTGGGAGAGTTGGAACACTAATTCATTGTTGGTGGAGCTGAGAGCTGATCCAACCATTCTGGAGAGCAATTTGGAACTATGCTCAAAGGGCTACAAAAATGTGCATACCCTTTGTTCCAGCAATACCACTTCTAGGGCTGTATCCCAAAGAGATCATAAAAACAGGAAAAGAACCCACATGTACAAAATATTTATAGCAGCTCATTTTGTGGTGTCCAAGAACGGGAAATCAAGGAAATGCCTATCAATTGGGAAATGATTGAACAAGTTGTGATATATGAATGTAATGCAATACTATTGTGCTATAAGAAATGATGAACAGATGAACTTCAGAAAAACCTGGAACGACCTATGTGAACTGATGCTGAGTGAATTGAACAGAGCTAGAGGAACATTATATACAGTAACAGCCACAGTGTGTGAGGACTGTTTTTGATAGATTTAACCCTTCACAGCAATGTAAGGATCTAAAATACTTCCAGAGGACTCATAAAGCAAAATGCCATCTACATCCAGAGAAAGAACTATGCAGTCAGAATGCAGAATAAAGCGACTATGCTCTCCTTTGTTATGTTTTATTTTTCTCATGGTTTCTCCCACTCATTTTAATTCTATGCAAAATGACTAATGTGAAAATGTGTTTAATAGGAACGTACATGTAGAACCCATATAGGATTGTATGTCATCTTGGTGAGGGAGGGGGCAAGGAGTGGAAGAAAATTTGGAATTTATGGAAGTGATTGTTGAAAACTGAAAACATTTAAAAATTTGGGAAAAAAATAATAAAAAAAGTTGAAACAACAAAAAAAAAGCAGAATTGGCTCAATGAAGAAAAGGTACAAAACTTCACCAAAGAAAATGATTCCTTAAAAATTGGAATTGATTAAGTGGAAGCTAATGACTCCATTAGACATCAAGAAACAATAAAAGTTGAGAAGAAAAATAGAATAAGTGTAAAAAGTTCAAAATAAATCATAAAGAGTGAGCTAGAAAACAAAAGAGGAAAAATTTAAGAACTGTTGAACTACCTGAAAGTCACAATATAAAAGGTCATAGACATATTTCCAGAAATTATAAAGGGAAATTATACAGATATCTTAGAACCAAAGTAAAATTGAAAGAGTCTACCTATCACCTTCTGAAAGACATGCCAAAATGAAAACTCCCAGGAAAATTATATCCAAATTCTTGAGCTCCCAGGTCAAAGAGAAAAGATTGAAGACAACTAGAAACAAACTATTTAAATACAGTAAAGCCACAGTCAGGATTGAGTGAAATTTTGCAGCTGCCACTGTGAAGGAGTAGAGAGCTTGGAATATCATATTTGGAAAGGCCAAGGAGCTAGGATTACAACCAAGAAGAGCCTCCCCAGAAAAACTGAGTGTTATTGTTCAGGGGAAAAATGGATATTTAATGAAATAGAAGACTTAGGCATTTCTGATGAAAAAAAGATCAGAACTGAATAGAAAGCTGAGCATTCAAACACAAGAGTCAAGGGAAGCTCAAGGTAAAGATGAAGGAGAAATCGTGTCTTAATAAAGTTAAACTATTTATATTCATATATGGGAAGAAGGTCTGTGTAAATCCTAAGAACTTTAGCATTATTAGGACAGTTATGTTTGTTGTCCTTCGTTCTCAAATAGGACCCAAATGACATCACCATGGTAAAGTGAAGTTTCTGTGTGTATCAGACCAATTCAAGCTCAGAATGCTCTACCCCCGATTGGGCACAGACAGTCCGTGTGAACATTTGGAGTGGTTATTCCAAATTTGTGCATCTTACATTTCCTTCATGCTGTTTCAATTCTGCCTTGCTCATAGAACACAGCACCTTTTCTGATGTGGGCATGCGATGCTGAGCAGTCCTGTGCCAGGGTCTCCCATGTTGCACAATCAAATGCAAAGTTCTTGAGAGAGACCTTGAGAGTGTCCTTGTGTCACATCTTCTATGCACCATGTGATCACCTGCCCCATGTGAGTTCTCCATAAAATAGTCTTTTTGGCAAGTGTACATGTTGCATTCCAACAACATGGCCAGCCCATTAGAGTGGTACTCTCTGAAGTATAGTTTGAATGCTTGGCAGTTTAGTTCGAACAAGGACCTCAGTGTCTGGTACCTTATCCTGCCAAATGATTTTCAGAATCTTCCTAAGACAGTTCAAATGGAAGTGATTCAGTTTCCTGACCTGGTGCTGGTAGACTGTCCATGTTACACAGGCATACAATACTGAGGTCAGCACAATGGCTATACCTTCAGTTTGATAGTCAGTCTAATACCTCTTCTCTCCCAAACTTTTCTTCGGAGCTTCCCAAACACTGAGCTAGCTCTGGCAATACATGCATCAACCTCATTGTCAATGTGTACATCTCTGTAAAGTACACTACCAAGGTAAGTGAACTCATCCACTGCATTCAAAATTTCTCCATTTGTTGTAACTGATAGTTCCACGTATGGATGGTGTGGTGGTGGCTGATGGAGCACCTGTGTTTTCTTGATATTATTAGGCCAAAATTAGCAAAGGCAGCAGAGAATTGATCCATATTTTGTTGCATCTCAGCTTCAGAGGCTGCATTAAGTGCACAATCATCTGCAAACAGAAAATTATGCACCAACAATCTCTCCACTTTGGTCTTGGCTTGTAGCCTTTTCAAATTGAAGAACTTATGTAGTCCTACAGTAAGAACTACAGTATGGTAGTTGACCTTGATTCCATGTTCATCCTCATTGAAAGCATTTGACAGCATTGCTGCAGACATCATGCTAAAAAGCATGAGAGCATGCACATAGCCCTGTTTCACTCCATTGGTGACAATGCACAAGAGCACTGTCCACTATCCAGAACCCAGGCAAACACGCCATCATGAAATTGACATATGATATCGATGAACCTCTCCGGGCAACCAAAATTTGACGTAATTTTCCATAAACTGACGACTAACAGTGTCAGAGACCTTGGTGAGATCTACAAGCGCTGTGTACTGATCTCTGTTCTGCTCTTGGCATTTCTCCTGGAGTTGTCAGGCAGCAAACACTATTTCGACTGTTCCTTGGCCCTTTCTGAAACCACACTGACTCTCAGATAGATGACCACCTTCCAAGTGAAGGATCATTCTATTAAGGAGGACTCTAACAAGAATCTTGCCAGCAGTGACTAAGAGAGAGACCTCCTTGTAATTGTCCCGGTACAGTCTGTTCCATTTACCTTTATACAGATGGACAGTGGAGGCATCCTTGAACTCCTGGGGGATAACCTCCTCTTTCCATATAAACTGGAAAATTTCAGTCAGCTTTTGTATGAGCAATGGTCCCCCTACCTTGTAAATCTCATCTGGAATAGAATCAGCATCAGGTGCTTTGCCACATGAAAGGAGCCTAATGGTCCTCAAAATCTCTTCTTCAGTTGGAAGTTCAGCTAAGGAGGAATTGACTTCAAACTGAGGTAAATGGCCAATGACCTCAACATTGATTGATGATGGTCTGTTGAGAACACTATAGAAGTGTTTAGCCCATCTCTCTAGGATCATGTCCTTATCACTAATCAATGTGACTCCATCAGCACTGAGTAGTTGTGATGCACCATAGGTTTTTGGTCCATAAGTAGCTTTCAGGGAATCCTAAAAGCACTTTGAATTGTTACTATCAGCATAAAACTGAATTTCATCTGCCTTCTTACTGAGCCAGAAATCCTGCATCTCTCTAAGTTTTGCTTGTACTTTACTTTTGATGGAATTAAATCCTGCCTTCTTAGAAATGGATGAACTATATCTTGCTGGTAAATCCTGTGGGGTTTTTGTTTTTCATTTAGCAGTTTCTGGATTTCCCTATCATTTTTATCAAACCAGTCTTGGTGTTTGCAAGTGTTCTGACCCAGATGAGCAAATGCAGTGCTGTACACCAAATTGCTGAACGCTGCCCACTCCTTTTCTGCTCCACTGTTGCCAACTGTGTGTTGGCTCAACTTTCCCTCCAAGTTAGCGACAAACTGTTCATGCTCAGAGAAGAGCTCTAATTTGTTGACATTAATTCTTCTGGTAGTCATTTTGCCTTGGGGGCGGCACTTTTGACAAATGCAGATATTTAGTTTAGAAAGAATAAGTCTATGATCAGTCCAGCATTCTGCACCACACATTGCCTTTCTCACTCACATCTTGTCTGTCTCTTTTCCTTACAATCACGTTGTCTATTGGATGCCAGTGTTTGCTGCAAGGGTATATCCATGAAGTTTTATTGCTTATAGGTAAACGGAAAACAGGGTTGGTGATGAAAAAGTCATGCGATGCACAAGTCTTCAGCAGTAAATGACCAACTCCATTCCTCCCTAGGTCTTCCTGCCAGGTCTGATAGTCTGAGCCTACTCTAGCGTTAAAGTCACCCAGAATTATAAGCTTGTCCTCTTTTGGCACATTGATGATAAAGGTCTCTAGGTCTTCATAAAATTTTTCTTTGACCTCATCAGGTTTTGTCATGGTGGGAGCATAGGCACTGATGATGGTGGCATAGCGTTTTCCTGCGAGTGGCAATCGCATTGTAATGAACCTGTCATTTACTCCTACTGGCAGTCATACCAGCTTGCTGACTACATTAGTTTTGATTGCAAAACTTATGCCAGCTTCGTGGCACTCCCCCTCACTGTGGCCATTCCAGAAAAATGTGTATCCAGCTCCAACTTCAGGAAGCTCCCTTCATTTGCCAACCTTGTTTCACTCAGGGCTGTTATTTAGAGGCAATACCTGTTGAGTTCTCTTGCAACAAGAGCACTTCATCTTTCAGGTCTACTGGATTTTGTGTTGTCAATAAGTGTGTGCATATTCCGTGTGCTGACGGAATCATCTTTGAAGATGTTTTTGTACAGTTTCTTTTGTGTGTATTTTGATAACAGAGTGGGATTCCATACCAGCTATGGTAATCAGACCAGGGTTGGGTAAGCAGACAATTTTTAGGACACCTTTTCTAACCCTCCTTCCTCAGACCAGTAGGTGAGTAGTGTGATTCTTAAAAAGCTTCTCAGATGCCCAGGGGGCTGCCAAGTCCCGCTGTTGCTACCAGTGAGAAATGACCCTATGCTCTGGGTCACCTTGTGTGCAGGGTTGTGACTGCAGCTCCCAGTGTATTTGCACCTGCTGTTTCATTACTTTCCTGTCACCACAGGACTTTGAGGGATAATAGTAAAATGGTATGGGTGATGTCTTTTGATTTGTGTGTAAATTGGATTTAAATGAGGCAGAGTTGCATGAAGTCATCAGCCTCACTCCTCCAGAGTCATCATAGTCCAGTGGAAGGACAGAATCAAGACAACTGTTGATGGCTCAGGATTTAGTGAATGACCTTGGTGTCTTCAGTGTCTAACCAAGCTCTAAGTGCTCCACATCGCCTTCTTCAGCTGCCTTCATGGCTGTTGGAACAAGTTGTTCTCTACCCATTCCTCCAGGGAATTCTTCACATGCTTGGGACAGACATCTCCCTACACCCCAATGGGTTTGAGAGCACTTGGTTACCCTCAATGTGTCTGCTGAAATGGTTACCATGGTATGGCTGCTGCACCTGCTGCAGCTTCTTGGAGCCAAAGGTGAGAGTTGAGTGGAACATGTGAACACCAAAAGTGGAAAGAGCCCTGAAAAAGGCATGGCAGGCATCACACCAAAGGTACTGGTCCTCCCTGAACACACCTTACACCCCGTTAGGGCAGTTATATGAAATCTACATAGACAGTATGGGTGTGAGTCATTTATGTTGGCATGATCTTAAAAAAATAGGTGAGGGAGAATGGCACATTGGAAGAAGGGGGATGGGAGAGGAAGAGTGGGAAAAATTTCATACAGAAGAGGTGCACAGGGAATGCCTTTTACAGTGGAGTGGAAATGGGAAGGGAAGGCAGGCAACATTTGAACTTCATTCTTATCTGATCTAGCTCCAAAAGAAGGATTCAGCTGGGTATAGAAATCTTTTTCACTAAGTAGTAAAGTACGAGGGGAAGAGGATAAGAGAAAAGGGGGCAGATTAAAGGAAGCAGGGATCAGGAGCAAAACTGACTTTTGAGGAGAGACAAAGGGAAAAACAATAGGATGAAGGGAAATACATAGTAATCAAAACTGAACGTGAATGAGATGAACTCACTCATAAAACAGAAGAGAACAGCAGAATGGAGACCAAATTAGAAACCAGAATCCAACAATATGTTGTTTACAAGAAACACATTTGAAATTGAAAGACATAGTTAAAATAAGGGGCCAGAACAGAATCTATTTTGCTTCAGCTGAAATAAAAAAGACAGGGATAGTAATCAGGATCTCAGACAAAGCAAAAGCAAAAATAGACCTAATTAAGAGATAATCAGGGAAGTTACATCTTGCTAAAAGATATCATAGACCAGGCCTGCACAACATATGGCCCACAACCAAAATGGCCTGCAGGCATTATGCTGTGCAGACCTAGTTTATCCTTTACATTTTCATGGGCTGTCCCAAATCTTTTCAGGGGCCTGTAAGTGACCTAAGGGCTAAATGTTGTGCAGGCCTGCCATAGACAGTTAAGTAATACCAAATGAACAGGTCGCCATACATACCTACCAAATGACATGGAATCCAAGTTCTTTAAAAAAAATAGTTACAAGAGAAAAAAGACAACACTATATTAATGAGGGACCTCACTTTACCTCCTTTCAGAGGTAGAAAAATCTAAGCATAAATAAGCTAAGGAGATGAAATGAATTTTAGAAGAGTTAGATCTGATAAACCTCTGAAGAAAATTGAATGGGAATAGACAGGTATATACCTTTTCCTCAGCTGCACATGGTACTTTCACAAAAATTTATCATGTATTAGGGCTTGACAATTTCCCAAATGCATGCAGAAATATGAAATGCACCCATTTTAGACCACATTGCATTAAGAATTGCATTCAATAAAGGGCCTTGGAAGCATACATTAAAAACTAATTGGAAACTAAACATAGATAATCCTTGCTTAATGTAAATTCATACTACATGAATTTGACTCCTTGGCAGGCCAGCAGCAAGACCCTGGGCAGCCTCTAGTTCTAGCTCTCATCAGGGTCAGCAAACCACACCCAGGGTCCTCTACTCCAAGCCCTAAAGCCTCTTGGACTATGGAGATTACAGTCACAAAAGGGGCAGGGCTACACAGAGCCTGAGAGGGTAGTGGGAGGTCTGTGGAATGGTCTACTTATGTTAAAGGCAGAACCGGCTGTAATCTAATCCTAAAGAGTGACTGAGTCAAAGAGAAAATCATAGCAATAATCAACAATTTCATTAATTGAAAGATAATGACAGTGAGACAACATGCCAAAAGTTGTGGAATGCAACCAAAGTAGTACTCAGTGGGATATTTTCTGTCTCTAAAAGCTTACATTAGTAAAAGAGAAAGATCAAAGAATTGGGTACATGACTTTGAAAAAACAGAACAAATTACAAATACCTGCTTAAACACCCAGATAAAAGTTCTGAAGATCAGAGAGATTAATAAAGTTGAAATAAAAATAAAAACCATTAAACTAATAAATAAAACTAAGAAGTGCTTTTGGGGTGGGGGATAAAATAGGTAAGTTATTGGCTAATTTGATTTAAAAGAAAACCAAGTTACCAGGATTAAAGATGGAAGGGTTAAGCTACCGTCAGTGAAGGAAAAATTAAGTAATTATGAGAAGCTTTTTTGCCCAGTTACTTGTCAATAAAACTGGCAGTCCAAGTGAAATGGATGAATGTTTACAAAAAATGTAAATTGCCCAGATTAACAGAAGAGGAAATAGAATACTTAAATAATCCTATTTTAGAAAAAAAATAAAATAAAAAAGGACAACCCTTTCTCCCTGGAGAAAAAAAATTTCCGTGACCAGATGAATTTACAAGTGAATTCTACCAAACATTTAATGAATAATTAATTCTAATACTACACGTACAATTTGTAAAAACATGTAAAGGAGTCCTGCCAGATTCCTTCTATGACACAAATATAGTTTTGACATCTAAGCCAGAAAGGGCAAAAACGGAAAGAAAATTATAGACCACTATCCCTAATGAATATTGATGCAAAACATTTTAAATAAAATACTACCAAGGAGATTATAGCAATACCTCACAAATATCATACACAATGATTAGGTGGGATTTATACCAGGAACCCAGGACTGGTTCAGTAAGAAAAACCAGAAGTATAACTGACTATATCAATAATAAAAACAGGAAAAAAAATCATACAATTATATCAAATGCAGAAAAACCTTTTGACAAAATTTAACACTAATTCCTATTAAAATATCAGGATCCTTAGGAATAAATGACTTTCTTAAAATAAGTAGTATCTAATCCTGAGAGTGAACGTTATCTGTATGTAAGGAGGATAAACCAGAATCCTTCCCAGTAAGGGCAGGAGTGAGGAAAGGATGTCTATTATCACCATTGTTTTTTAATGTTGTACTAGAATTTAGCAATAAGATAAAAAGAAGAAATAATACTAGGCAACGAGGAAACAAAATTCTCAGTCTTTGTAGACAATATGATGGTATATTTAGAGAACGTTTGAGAGAACTTTGATGCAAAGTGAAGTGAGTGGAACTGGGAAAATGTTCTACACAGTAACAGCAAGATTGTAACGGATCAACTGTGAAAGACTTTAACCAATTCAATGATGCAAGACAGTTCCATGCGACTCATGATGTAAAATGCTATCCACCTCCAGAAGGAGAACTGATAAATTCTGAGTGCAGATTGAAGTATGTTAACATGGAAATATATTTTCATGATTTTACATGTATCATGGGTATCATTTTGAATGGATGAGGGAGAAGACGGAGGGAAGGAGATAACTTGGAGCTGAGAATTTAAGACAAATGTTTAAAAGATAAATAAATATAACAAACAGAAAGAATTGAGACCCCAAGAAACCAGTGATTTAAAAAAAAAAAAGCCCGATCATTATTAAAAAAAAAAAATCAAGTGCAAACTACACAGATCCATAAGAACTAGAGGGCAGAGCAAAAATGGAAGTAACTGCTCATCACCTCTTATGAGGAACCAAAGTAGGAAAAGTCCTAGGAATGTCATCCAGATATTCATCCAGAGCTTCCATGTCAAAGATAAGATGCTGCAAGCATCAAGTACTAAGGAACATAACACTTGACAGCTTCCCCTATTCAAATAAAAGTAGATACTATAATATAATGTTTCAAAAGGCAAAAAATATGGGCTCTCCACCAAAAATAATATCCCTCATAGCTAAATGTAATCCTATAGAGGAAAAACGGGACCTTTAAAGAATAAGAGGACTTTCCAGAATTTTTGATGGAAAGATGACAGCTGAG
Organism: Bettongia penicillata ogilbyi; assembly: GCA_023548195.1. NCBI lineage: Eukaryota > Metazoa > Chordata > Mammalia > Diprotodontia > Potoroidae > Bettongia > Bettongia penicillata. The sequence continues at coordinate 732,051 of JAJHZJ010000230.1, forward strand.
TAGAAATTTTGGAATGCAAGTGTAGGAGTCAAAATATCTAGGAAGGTAAAATTTATTTGAGCAATTGGAAGATAATGTATGTTGATGCAGTATTAATATTTCTAATGGAGGGGAAGAAACAAGTGTCTCTTCATAACTTTAATGCCTCCAACGGGTATTGAGAGAGTTAAGTAAGAAAAAGACTATCTAAGAGTGGGTTTATTTTATTCAGAGTTTTGTAAAAAGGAAAAGAAGTATAGTTGTGAAAGGGGTGTGGAACTTGATATTTTTCATTATTGGAGTACAAAAGAATATGCATGTATGGAGGAAGAAGGGCTGGGGAAATGGCCAGTGGATGGAACCTCATTCTTATGAGAATAAGGAAAAAGAAATTTGAATCCATAAATACAAACACAGACCATATGGCCTTGGAATGCATCAAACTTAAGAGAAAAATCACTGAGGAGGAGAAGAGATTATTAAATAGGATAATATAGGAGAGGGAATAGATACAAATAAAACAAGCTTCCTGATCCTGAGAAGGGATTTGAAAAAACAAATAATCAAGAAGCTGGAAACTGAAATGGTTCTTATAATTGGGGAATTACTGAACAAGTTGTAGTACTGGAACGGAATGGAGTATTGTGGCACTGAAAGATCATGAAAGACAATTGCAGAGACTCCTGGGAATTATGAAATGTTGCAAATTCGGGAGAGTAAAACCAGGAGAACAATTTATACAAGGAGAAGCAACATTGTTGCAAATAACAACTTTGAAAGACAACGCCAAACGCAAGCACCTTCCTTGTGGGGTTGTTTTGAGGGTGAAATGAGGTTAATACATATATTATTGTACATATTATATTACATTATATTAATTGCATTGCATTATATTATGTTATGCTATGTTATGTTATATATAAGTGTATTATATATAATACAATGCATAAATATATACAATAAATATTATATATTATACTCATATAATATTATTGTATATATTAACATATATTACATATTTGATTATATAATATATTCTTATAACATTCTGTTATATAATATATTATAATATATTGCATACATTATACATAATAAATAAAGCACTTTGCAAACTTTCAGTGCTATATAAACATTAGCAATGATGATCATGATGATAATGGTGGTGGTGATGATCTGTTGGGGGAAATATGTGTGTGTATAATTATATAAATATTAAATATAAAAAATTCAAGATAGTTTTTTTTTTTGGTGGTAAGCTCTAATGGATAAGGGAATCAGAAAAAGTTTCATGTAGAAGGTGGAAGTGGAGCTGAGTCTTGAAGGAAGTAAAGGATTGTTGAAGGCAGAAAGAAGGAAGGAATCTGTTCTAGTATTGAGGATAGTCAAGGTAAAGGTATAGAGGCAGGAGATGGCTGTTATGTGGGAGAAGTAGCCAGTTCGGCTGGATCATAGAGGATGAGAAGAGGAGTAAAGTATACCAAGTCTGGAAGAGTAAATTGAAGCCAGGTTGTGAAAGACTTTAAGAACCAAATTGATTTCCTTGGCTTTTTCTGAAGTGGATTATGGGTGTTGGCAAGAATAAGCACCTAATTAATAACTAAAATTGGAATCAAGAAATAAATTATTGATCTATTTTTCAAGAAGAATTTCTATGATTTCAAGGCACCAACTATATTCAGTGTATAGAATATTGACTGTTCACAATAACTCAAGGAACAAATTGCCTCTAGTAGGCTCCTGTTGCCTTTTTAAAAGCATGCTTTAATGGATTGTAAAATTATGAGCTTGCTTTTCACAAGTTCAAGTCGATTATTGAAGATGCTTAGGATGGAATTGCTTAATTTCTATTTAGTGGCACATGATGTGCTCTGTGGTTTAAAAAAAATGACAGGACGTAATTGAAGCTCAAGTTGGTGTCAAAACTACCACAGGTTACTTGCTCCATTTATTTTGTGTTGGTTTTTTACCAAGAATGCGAAAAGCTCTCTATGACATCAGCAAAAACAGGTCCATAGGAAGATGATGGAAATAGTGATCTAGGACACACAGACAAATGAATTCAAAGAAGTTTGTCAGTAAGATGATTTCAGACAGTACTGAAAAAGACATAAAAGTACCATATTTCAAACTGCATTACAACGCAGTAGTCATCAAAACATGTGATGATTAGAACATGTTAAGAAGTAAAAAGTACTTGCTAAGAAATAGAAAGATTTCAGTGGAACAGATAGGGAGTCTTTCCTAATCCCTTGATTGCGAGTGCACTCCTTCCCACACTGTCAGGTATTTAACTATGGTATGCACTTGCAGAGATTATCAAATGCTTCATGCAGAAGATAGTACGGTTAGAAAGCAACAAATAAAAAAACCCTCCACAGAAAGAGAAATTCTGAAAATCAAAGGAGGCAAACATAAAAAAGAAAACAAAAAAGGATTTGAATTACTGAATGAGAGCATGTTTTAAAAGTCTAATATGTATATATGCATATATATACATATATGTCTATGTGTGTATATTGTTAGCCAATCTAATTTTTTTTAAAGAGGAAATTCAAGTTGCCAGCATAAATAGAGAGAACTGACAACAAATTAAAAAGAAATAGTAAGAGAACTTGTACCTGTGATTTCATTGTTATAGGGACTCCCAGGTGAGGAAACTCCTTGTATTAACACAGGTTGACAACTATACAGTTTATAATCATAGAAATGTCTAGAGCACTAACAGGTTTTGACAGGTCCAGAATTGGGACCTGAACCCAAGTATCACTGCTTCCCATACCAGCTCTCTATTCATAAAGAGATAATTTTGAAGTTTCGCAAGATAGTGTAATAAAGCACCTTAATCTCCCTGTTCTATATAAATGGAAATAAAAACACACACAAATGAATGAATAAATAAGAGACAGGGAAAAAAAAGTAGAAAAACAACTAATGAACTTCAGGAATAGTTGAAAAAGATATGGAAATCACAAGGAAATGGGCAAGCAGTAAAAAACAAAAACACATTTAACTCAATGGACAAATATTGTGGATTAAAAGATCCCGAAGAGAATTATTCCAAAGAAAAAATAACAAATAAATTTGGGACTCCAGAAACAAAACTCATCTAACACAAGACATCACATTAGATTTAAAAAGATGTCTAAAAGAAATAAAGAAGGATTTGATGAAAAGAAGAAAAATTTGATGTCTCTGATGAGACAGCAAAAATTTATCAACAAAAATAGAACAAGACAATTTAGCAATGAAATCAATAATACAGAGAAAGTAGTGGAAAATCTGAACAAAAACCATGTCATAGAGGAGAGGGAAAGCAACAGTTTCAGAAAATGCAGTAAAGTGAAATCAAAGAAGACCTCAACTTGAAATAAAACATAAGAAAAAATATGGAACTAGAAGAGAGAGAGAGAGAATGAATTTGCCATTAAATTACTTGATAAATGTATCTAACCACCATTCCTTAAGGAAATCAGGCAAAAATATTCCCCAGGTTTACTGAGGTCAAGAGACAGATTACATCTTGATATGAATTCCCCAGATGACCCCAGAGCAATGTCAAACTCAACTCCTCAGATACCTTACTGTCAAACTCCAGACTACTTCATCTTACAAACAGTGCTAAAGGAGAAGTAAAGCAGGCATATATAATGTGACATACACCCTCAATTGGGAAAAAAGGTTTTTAAAGTATTCCAAGGAGAATTCAATCCTAAGACATTTTTGGAAAAATAAGGAGTGAAATATTGGATACAAAAATGGAAATTCCAGTGAGATAAAATCATCAGAAGTAGGGTAGGGGGTTGGAGAGAAATGTCTAAAGATATCCAGGGAATTCATTGACCCTCTTTGTTTTTGAAGAATGAGAGAGGCCTAAGGCAATGGTATAAATGCATGTGAAAATGTCCCATCCCTACAGGTGATGTTAATTTAGAAAATCACAAATCAATATTATTTGTTATATTGTATTTTTACTTATTTTGTTAAATATTTCCCAATCACATTTCAATCTGGTTCAGTGTTCTTGGGAGATTTACTGGGCAATAACTTTGATACCTTTGACTTTGTGGATAAAAAGCTAGCCTTTGATAGAGTCTCTGACCCTTCTGAGCATTGTGAGGCAGGGAAATTCTAGGAAGGATGTCGACAAGCTGGAGAGTACCCAGAAGAGGGCAACCAGAATGGTGGAAGACCTTGAGTCTATGTCATATAAGAACTGGTTGATGGAACTGGGGATGGTTAGTGTGGAGAAGAGACACTTCAGGGGAGTCATAACAGCTGGTCAAGTATTTGAAGGGTTGTTATGTGGAAGAGATATTAGACTTAATTCCAGAGATGAGAAGAGCAATGGTTAGAAGTGGCAGTTATATATTTAAATTGAGTGTAACCATTAGATCTATGTGTAACAAACCCTGAAGGAGCTGGATGGACATAAAACCTTCTGGCATCTGTAGCTCTTCCTAGTTTGGGAAGAAAGTCTTTGAAGGGGGTGAGAGGTGGAGTAGGTTGGGAATGGAGGACGGCTGGAGATTTTTAACATACCATACAACACATCAAGAGGAACTCTGGAAGAGGATGAGAAAGAAGTGGGGGCAGTGGCCGAACACCAGAGCAACAGCTGGTAATGGCCACATCCCCAGTACTCTTCTATAAAACCATGACGGATGACCTCCATCTGAATGAACAAGCTGAGAATACATGTGCTTTATTGCCGGGGCAAGAAGAGAGAAGAATGGAGAAGAAACGATGGGCTGCCATCCACTACCCCAGCCTAACTGCCGATCGCTCTTTTCTTAAATGTATCCTGTTAAAGAAAACATTTGCTAAGGTTCTAAGACAACTCCAAGAAGCTCTTGATGGAAAATGCTATCCACATCCAAAGAAAGAATTATGGAGTCTGAATGAAGATAGAAGCATACTGTTTGCTGTTCTGTTTCTTCTTTCTTGTGGTTCATTACATTGGTTAGAATTCTTCTGTGCAACATGACTAATGTGAACATATGTTTAATGGGAATGTATATGTAGAGGCTCTATCAGATTGCATGCCATATTGGAGAAGGGGGAGGGAAAATAGGGGGAGAAAATTTGGAACCAAAAGTTTGTGGAAACCAAAAATAAATAAAATTTTTGAAAAGAATACACATTTGCTGGATCTCATAGAGTTTCTCCATAATCCACCCTATCTATATGTTGCCAAGTATCTCTTATTTGCAGTATAAAGGAGCATTAGTGCCCACACTGGAGAAAGGGACATTACCCCAGGGGTAGGGACTCTGCCCCCAGCCCATTCTTGAGAGTTTTGCTCTTTAACTGGCGAGCACAAGTACAAACCACTTCGTAACTAACCATCCTTACCATAATAGAATCTCTATAAAGTCTGCCATAAATCCACCTACTTTGCTTCCACATTCTTTTTTTCTCCCCATGAGCTACCTGTCATGATCTTTTGGAATTCTGTCATATAAAATATGAAGTATCCTTCCCACTTTTATGCCATTTGAAAATCTTCCACCTATGCCTTTGTACAAGTCATCAATAAAATACTAAACAGCACAAGACCAAGTATTGCTCCCTGCAGTAGGCCATGGAAACATGGTCCAATGATTCAGCCAGTTTTAAAATCACTCAGTATTTATTATCCGGCCCACGTCTCTCCACCCAGCCCATAAGAACAGCGTGGAAGATTTCATCACAAGTTTTGCTAAAATCTATGTAAACTAGACTTACATCATAACGTTAGTCTAGTAAGCTTGCCAAAAAAGGAAAATGAGGTTGTTTTGACACATCCTGTTTTGGAAGAAACCATTATCCTTTTTTGCAAAAAACAGTTCCTTTTCTAGATTTTCACGAACCATCTCTTCAATAATACATTTTAGAAAATTTCCAGAAATTGAAGTCAGTTTACTGGTCTATATAGTTTATATATTCCATTGTCTCCCCACTCCTCATTCCTTTTTAAAAAGGGGGGGATTTACCTTTCTCTAATCTTGTGACACCTCACCTGTTTTTCCATAATCTTTCAAAGAACACTGCCAAGTGACTCAATAATGACATCTGCCAGTTGAATATAGTTCATTTTGGTCTGGTAACTGGAACTTATCAATGGTGGTTAGATGCTCTCTCAGGGTGAGGGCAATACTGAATATCAACTCCCTATAAACCACTTTATTGTCTTCTTCTGAATTCAAGGCAGAGAAAATAGAAATTTAATACGAATTGAGCAATTCTGGTATTTCTTTATTATCTTTTATCATCCTTCCATATATTGTAATCAGCTATCCTCTCACTTTCTTTTATTCCTGTTCCATTTCATAGTGTAGTTTTATATTTTTACCATTTGCCCTTCCCTTAATTTACCTTGCCAGCTACAGCTTGTTCTGAGCTTTAGCAATTCAGTTGCTCTACTTCCAAGATTGTATTATTTTTTTGAATTTAACCTTCATTACTTTCCTTTGCTTCAACCTAATATGTATTTCTTTTTAACATCCAAGTCTTTCTCTGACTTTCCAGACCTTGGTCTCTTTTGTTAACTCCTTTTCCTCTTCTTTGCGTTTTGTGTGTGTGTGTGTGTGTGTGTGTTTCTTCAGAATTTCATTCTTAAAAGCTTTGTGTCCTCTTACACTAACTTCCTCTATGGGTTGCAATAAGATATGGAGACTTGTAGAAACAATTGTAGTGAGTACAACCAGATGAACAATTTTTACTATAGCACTGATATTATAAAAAAGAACAACTTAAAAAGAATTAAAAACTCTGATCAAATAAATATCAACCATTACTCCAAAGGGCAGATAAAGAAGATATTACTCACTTCATAACAGAGAATTAATGGACTGATATAAGAATGTGTTTTGTTTGTGCTTACATATAGAGGTTTCCTTCCTTCCTTCCAAAAAGTAAAATGATTGTTTAATAATTGAAAAAATAAATATAATTACAAAGAAAACAAATTATACTGATAACATGTATATGTATGTATTTATGTGTGTATATATGTATGTATATATATATATATATACGCACACACACACACACATATATATGTATATACACCAAGTTCAATGATTTTAACAGCTACTGTACTGGATGATCTTTAAGTATCCTTTCTTCTCTCACAAGTTTACAAATTCTGTGAAATCCTCTAGTTCCCTGGAATTTTTACTAAGAATTTCAAAACTTTTATTAATCATTTTCAAAAACCCAAGCCTTCCATTGTCTTATACCTCCCATTTTTTTTACTGACTCTCCCCTCCCCACCTCTACTCCCCCATTTCAGAATAGTTAATTCTACATTTCCATTTCTGACTCAGCTGCTTATTTGCTTGCTTTCTTATTACTAACTAGCAAAGTCCTTGCATAAAATGGATGAGGGAATTTCAAATATGTGTAAACCTCCCACATGGATAATTTGGAACAACTAGAAAGCCTATTGTAACTAAAGAGTGAAGAGTAGGTAGGGAGAGGCTCTACAAGCTTTATGTTCTTACTTTAGGGCTAACAATGAACCTATTTTTCTAAAAATAATTCTACTAATTTAATTGTCAATGGTATTACTACATTGGATCTGAGGTCTCATAGTCACAGTACCTTTTTGGGTCATCATATGGGCAAGTAGTTAACCCAAAATTTTCTGTTTCTCTAGATTAGGTTGCCAGGCTGGTAGTGGTGGTGTGGGGTGATGGGATATGGGGCTGGGAGCCAACTGGATTCCTAACTTTTTATGTCAGATACTTGGAGGTTTATTGCTTTGGGAAATAAGAGTTTAAAATTCTGTTAACATAGTTTTCTGATATCTATCCTGCTTTCCTTTTTTATGTAAATTGAGTCTTTATCTGGCTAAAATGTTTGTCTACAGTAGGGGAGAGAGTTTCTACACTGGGAACTAGCTCCCTACAGGGCTGGTCATAGATTTGGGCCCCTCCCCAAAATGGTGGATATCATGTGATGGGGACTCAGAGTGAAAATAACAGGCTCAGTGCATTCATTGAATAGGTGTAACTGGATGAATGTGAGTTCTTCAAGGACTAGGATGGTCTGACATTTGTATTTATATACTCAGCACCCAGTGCAATGCCTGACCTTAGTAGATGCTTAAATGCTTTTTAATGAGTGATTGGTTAATTAATAGACATGAATCTGGAGCTGGGTATGATGGGGTTCAGACTCTGGGAACCTCCCCACTTACTCTGGGCTTTCATATTCAAATCTATTACCCTTAACCTAGCCTGGCCCATCCTTGATTACTTCCCACCCAAGCCCTCCATTGTCTGATACCTCCCAATTGAGAGAGAGAAAGAGAGAGAGAGAGAGAGAGAGAAAGAGAGAGAGAGAGGGAGGGAGGGAGAGGGAGAGAGAGAGAGGGAGAGGGAGAGGGAGAGGGAGGGAGAGAGAATGAGAGAGAGGGAGAGAGAGAGAGAGAGAGAGAGAGAGGAGAGTATGTGCTTAGCACCCCACAGAAGGCTGATGGTAAATATGTGTGAGGGGGGTTGGGGTGTGTTCTGTGTCCCAGCACTCTCACCATTCATGCACTGATACCCGATCAGATTCTGAAGATATAAATGGTAGAATGGTTAGGTCCCTGTGGGATTCAGTTCACATGGGAAAAAGAGAATACTTTGAATACAAAGGATCTAGAATGGTGACGGCAGATGTGTCCACATGAACATGTGCATTGGGTTTACGTTCAGTCTTCATTTTTGCAAGTATCTAAAATGACAACCAAGGAGAACCAAAAATGCAGGGCTGAGATTGATTCTGGGCATGAAACATGAATAGAATTGCCTGAGATTGGTTTTCTATTGCTCTGTGACAGCAGTAATTAAGAAGAAAGTCACTTTGCCAAAGAGGAGTATACCAGAGGCCAAGGAGAAAAGACATTGAGTTGTTTGGCCTTTCATTTTTTTCAGAGGACCAGTGACATTCTGGGGTGATTTCTTGTCTGTTAAGTGAATTGAACTTTAGTGAGGCAAAGAGTTGGTACTTCACCCTCTCTTCCACAATCACTGCAGCCCAGTGGCAAGACTAAGGCAAGATGAGTAATGATGGCCAGAGATACAGTGGGTGACCTTGGCATCTTCCATGTCTGACCAGGCTTTAACTCCTTGTACAACATCTGCTTCAGCCACCTTAATCACTGTTGGGACAAAGTATTCTCATTTACCCATTCCATTGGGGGAAGTCTTCACATGCTTGGGGTAGATTACCACCAACCCCAAGTCACTGATGAATTTGAGCCATCTGCCAAGAAGATGTTATCAGGCTGCTGCACATGCCATAGCTTCTTGGAGCTGCAGGTGGGTGTTGGATGATAGGTAGATACTAAAGATAGATGAGAAGCCTGAAAAGGGGCAAGCACTCACACCAGAGGTTGAGTGAGCTATATAGTGTGCACAGACCTACCCTTAGCACTTGGGATGGCTGTGACATCTCCTAAGGCCAAGGATCAAAAGAGATCATCCAATGTATCCTCTCCCTTATTTTACAAATGAGAGAACTGAGGTCCAGAGAACTGAGGTGGCTAAGGTCACATGGATAGTAAAATTTAGGATTTGAAAACAAGAGTCAAAGAAAGATGCTGGTTGTGTTCCCACAGCAGCTGACTGAGGTATCCAGGGGCAAACTTGCCTAGTACGGGTGTGTGTGTGTGTGTGTGTGTGTGTGTGTGTGTGTTTGTGTATGTGTGTGTGTATGTGTGTGTGTTGAGGGGGGCATGTTGAGAGCAGTTACTATGATAGCTGTAAGTGGAAAAACCGGAAAGCTTTCATTTGTTTGGTTAGAAGTGGGAACCAACGGTGGGTGAGATGATTTCATGACTTCTTCCCTTGTGACTGCTAGGGGAGGGGTGCTTAGAGCATTTTTCTACTAAGGTCTTTGGGTGCACTTATGAAAAAACAGGCACAAAAACCGGATGGGTGGGAAACTGGAAAGTTCATTCTTTTAGTAACTAGAAGTCATAATTTATTGAAGTTGTGGCAGTTTTTAGCTCTGCACTACTTTTAAATTTCATTTCAGTAAATAGTGTCCCACTGTCTTTAGTGCAGTTTTAAGTTTAATACATTTGAGTGAGATATCCTTTCAGTCTCATGCTGATGTGGAGAAGGAATCAAGATTCTATGGGGATGCAGTTGACAAGTTATGAATTATTGTTGGGGGTATTGATACTATCAGAGCAGCTAGGTGACTTAGTGGATAGAGCAACAGACCTGGAGTCAGGGAGACCCATCTTCCTGTGTTCAAATCCAGCCTCAGACACTTACTAGCTGTGTGACCCTGGGAAAGTCACTTAGCCCTGTTGGCCTCAGTTTCCTCATCTGTAAAATGAGCCAGAGAAGGAAATAACAAACCACCCCAGTTTCTTTGCCAAGAAAACCCCAGATGGGATCATGAAGAGTTGTGTGGACACAACTGAAATGACTGGAAAACAACAGAGAAAAGCCTAGGCACCAGAGGGTTAGTGGTCCTGCTCGCCCTTACACTGAGTGAAAGAACTTCTGACTCTGGGCTTAGGGTGCCAATTGCTGGAGGTGGTAGGGAAAGTTGAGAGCACCCACAGAGGTTTTCCACTAATGTTGAAAGGAGTTCTAGGGAGCTAGAAAACACTCAGCCTTGGAGTTCCACCTAGTGGTTTTATATAGATATTGTACTTTGTGTAGCCACACAGTCATACCACAGCATGCTTGGTGCCGGTGTAAAACAGTAGTTATGTATGACCATATGTGTCTCTAGAAATAATAATCAGCTAAATTGGTTTCCTCAAGTCTCTAAAATGTTAACTTTATGCTATCTAAGGAAAATAGTAGGTTGAGTGACAGGATTATAGGTTTAAAGTGGAAGGGACTTCAGAGACCTGGAGGTCCAAACCTGCTATTTTATAGATGAGGAAACTGAGGCTGGAAGAGATTAGGTGACTTTCCCAGGATAGGATTTGAACTCAGATCTTCTCGACTCAAAGTCTAGCAATTTACTCACTCTGCAGCTCTGCAGTTAACCAGCTGTAATCTATCAATGTATTAGGAGGACTTTCTCTGGGAAGACATAAAGAGATGTAAAATAATGAAATTGATCATTATTGTTTATATTCTTTGAGCACTGTCAATGTGTAGAGGTATTGTTATATCAAAAACCCGAATTTTCATCATTGTGCTCTCCTGTCCTATTGAATAAAACATTGCCAGATTGTGATTTCAAGGTTTATTCATTCAGGAATCTTTTGTTAAGTGTCCCCTGTGGTCAAGGTGGTGGAAAAAGGTTGCTAGGATGCAAGATGACTTCACTAGTCCTGCAGTACTGAAGACCTGGGACTTTCCAATAAAGGAGGAAACAGAAGCATTTGTTTCTAGAGCTTTTCTTGTTTGTGTATCTGGCATTTAGGGAACATTTGCTGAAAAGGTCTTTCTATGATCCCTACTTGTGACAGGCCAACAGCCGTCATGCTCTGTGTTAAAACAAAAAGCAGAGAGAGCTTAAACAGAACACTTACTGACTAATGAAAGGTTTCCTGGCATCCAGGAATGACCATCTCTTACATAATTAATAGACTCTTGTCCTCCACTAACATGTCAGGGTTCTTTTTTGGTGCAAAGCACTCTACTTCAATGTGAATTTCAATTATTATTATTGTTTAAGGTTTGTTTGTTTGTTTTTTTTTTTTGAGGCAATCAGAATTAAATGACTTGCCCAGGGTCACTCAGCTTCTCAGAGAACCTCAATTCTTTAGAAAATTAAATTGGACATTCCTTTTCCATCCTTCAAAAACCATTCTCAATTTTTAAAATATTATGAAATTATAAAGACAAGCCATTTTTTTCTAAATGAAATATTTGTGGTATATATATTACATGGAATGCATATGTTATGTGGAATATAACTTGTTACTAAAGTGATTAATTAAATCTTACTAAGTTTTCTATAAAAACTATAGTTTTCTTGACTCCACGGTGTACCCAGAGTATGGAAAGATGTGGCATAGAGAGATAGAGTGACGCAATGGAAAGCACAATGGTCTCTGGAGTCAGTCAATAGAAAAATTCTACCTCTGCTACTTACTCCTCACTTTTAACCAAAGGCTTATCTGGAGCATGCTAATGTCTTCCTTTTTGAGATTACTTTTCATTTACTCTGAACTATTTAGTATATACCTATTTATTTACAGGTTGCCTTTAGAGGCAGCTAGGCAGAGCTGGACTTGGAGTCAGGAAGACCTAAGTTCAAATTCAGCCTCAGACACTTACTAGTTATGTGACCTTGGACAAGTCAGTTAACCCCTGCTTACTCAGTTTCCTCACCTGTAAAATTGGGATAATAATAATTCTTATTTGCTAGGATTGTTGTAAGGATCAAATAACATAGTATTTATATAGCGGCTGGGACATAGTAGACCATTATATAAATGCTTTTTCTCTTCCTTTAACCCATTAGAATCTAAGTTCATTGAGGGAAGGGAAAGTTTTCATCCTTTGTATTCTCAGCACTTACAATGTGTTCAGCACATTGATCTAATGAATAATGCTACTTGTTTGCCTTCGGGGCAAGTTATCTTTTGTCCTCAATGCTTTCTATACAGAATGAAGGGTTTGAAGTAGATACCCTCTAAGTTCCTATGTTACTTTAAATCTATGATTCTAAAATGCTGACAAAAGGCAAACCAGGGTTCTAGTGCAGAAAAGTCCATCCCAGTGTTTTTGTCAATGAAAGGAACTTCACTGTAGAAACTTCTTCCACCAGGACAGAACGAGGCAGCTTATTGTGGATAGAGAACCCACCCTGAGAGTCAGAAAGTCTTGGATGCCAATCTTACCTCTTGCATCCATGGGGCATTGCTGCCCGAGAAAAAACAAGTGACTCGATCTCTTAGTGCCCTGGTCGCTCTCTAAGTTAGAGAAGTTGCCAGATCAAAGTAACATAAGGAAAGCCTGATGTTTCTATTTAACATGGGCATTAAAAAAGTGTTGTTTTCACAAAATTCTAAAGAAATTGCTGAAAATGAATGTTTCTTTATTCTCTGAGACTGATTTTTTATCCTATTAACATTTGAATGTATTTATTCACGTTAGTTATGAATACATTTTATCATTTGAATAATTAACTACTTAAAGTAAAGCAAAAGGTGGCAACCTTTTGGTGAAAAGGGCGTTCATTCATTACCCTGGAACGCAGAAGACCCAGTGTAAATTCCGGTCCTCAGTCATTCGCTGAGAGCATGTTCTTCATTGTTCACTTGGAAATCAAGGACAGTGTCTACCTCTGTGTCAAGCTGATAAGCATTTATTAAATATTTGTTATGTGCCAGGCACTGTGCTAAGTGTTAAGAATGCACATACCAAGGGAAAGATTATCCCTGTTTTCAAAAAGCATACATTCTAAAGGGGGAAGACAACCCATTAAAAAAGAACTCAGAAGTGGAACTGACTCTCTTGACTCAGGTGGGACAAAGTAGAAAAGGTCAAGGGAACCAGAAGTACAATTCTGAGGGTCGTCCCAGATCCTCAATTTCAGGCAGTGTCCCAGGGCAGACACGTCATAATTTCCCACCTGGCTGCTCACTTAGATCCCATCATTGTCTCCAGAACCTTATCTTTCTGCAAGATCATGTCAACTCTGGATCTCCTATGTCCTTGGTACTGCTTGCACCTTAGGCTCCACCCTCCTTCTGATTAGAACATGAAGCTCAAATAGCTATAGAAGCATTACCAGAAATGACCTCTGCTAAGTCACTTCACTGCTGTTTGCCTCAGTTTCCTAATCTGTAAAATGAGGGATAATAACTGCCCCTACCTCCCGCTCAGGTGGTCGTGAGAATCAAATGAGATAATTCCACAGTGCTTAGCATAGTGCCTAGCACATAGTAAGCACCATAACCATCCTCACCACTATCATCATCTTCTTCATCATTATCGTTGTTATTTTAAGGAAGGGGCCCCAAGAAAGGGACCTTATACTTTCCCATCTGGCTGCAGGATATCATCATGCCCTGATATCAACTACCCTCCCTCTTCCCCTCTCCCCTTTAAGTTTCTTTTTCTGTTTTATACATTGTCTTCCCCCATTAGATTGTGAGTTCCTTGAGGTTGGGGAATGCCTTTTGCCTTTCTTAGTGTAGCCAGAACTTAGCACAGTGCTTGGCACATAATAGGTACTTAAAAATGTCTGAAAGGAATGAATGAGTACTTGGAGGTTCTGGAAAACACTAGCCAAAGAGAAGAGGCTCCAGGACAGAAGGACTGAAAGTAGGAGAAATCCAAGGGTAGTTTGAATTTCCAGGGCAGGATAAAGTTTGGAGAGTTAGGAGTAAAGTCTGTAGAGGAATGTCTTCTTGGAGAGAATAATACCCACCTCTGTCTTATCTCACAGGATATTTTAATGTCAAATATGCAGAAATTTGTTTCAGAAAACTCTGCAAGTAAAAGTGTCAAACACATAAATGATGGTTTTTATATATGCCAGGTATAGGAGATGGCACTGTACCATTATAGCTGGTAGGACTTGAACTCAGATCTTCCTAACCACATAGGCAACCTTGCAGCCACTACGCTGTCATCTCCAGGAACAAAAGAGGAAAGGTATTGTTTATCTAATATATCTAATTAAAGTATCAGTAATGATATGTAACATTATATATGTAATTATGTATAATATATACATTGTGCATATAACATATGTATTATGTACATATAATATATTATATACTGATTACGTACAATAATAATAACAATATAAATTGACCAAAACAACAAAAAGACAAGAAAATACATCTTTGTCCTAGAGGTCGGAGATGACGCATATCGGACATTGCATCCTACTGTTGGACATGGTATGTTGATCAATCAATCACCGTTTATGAAGTGCCTATTATGTACAGGCACTATGCTAAGCACTATTAAATCCTTGTTTTTCTTACTCCATGTTACAAAGTTTAGGATGGTTCTCTGGGCAGAAGAGTATGATTACATTGCATACACATACACATATACACACATCTATGTATACAGTCTATATACACCTACATATGTATGCATATATGTGTTAGGATGATGTCAAAAAAAGAAAATTTTTTTTAAAAAGGAAATGTTCCTTCAGCTTAAATTCCATCATGAAATTTTTAAAAAATATTACGACATTAACCTCAATTCAAATTAATTTAGTTCAGTCATTTTCGAAGTCATCAAAGGTTACTCTTTGACCCCTAATGGGAGTAGAAGCAAGCTGATTGGGTGACGAAAACAAAATCCTAATAGATAAAGGCATCCTTTCAAAAGAATAGATGGATGGAAGGATGGATGGAAAGGAAGGGTGGATGGATGAGTGGATGGTTCTTTGGTTTTCATTTCTGAAAAATCTGCAGTTCATCCTCTGGGTCTTCCTGAAATTGAATAATGTGGCAGAGGTCAATCTTGGAGCTATGAAGTGACATATGACAATTTATACTCTAGTAATTTAATCATAGGGGTTTCTTTCCTCCCTCAAAATACTAGCACTTGTCCTGTCTGGGTTGTGGGTCTCTCAAGGGAAGGATGTTAGGCCAAGGAAAGATACTGAATGACTGGGCTCCTCATGAGTTCTAATGCTTCTCAATTTCTGGAGATCAACAGAGTCAGGTTTGTTTTTATTTTCATTTAAACACACAGCTTTTCATCTCTTCAGTCTGTTGAGACACTGTGTTTAGATGGATAGTCTATGAAATGAAAGAAAATATAATACTTCTACAAAATGTACAAGTTGCTTCCACTTTAATCTGCTTTTTTCTCAAGGTTACAGGAGCTTTTCTGTCACTGCACTAGGAACTTGTGTGACAGGTTAAAAAACATCATTAGCAATTGAAATGTTCAAACTCATTAGGGTTTCTTTGCTGGCAAAGAGAGGTTGCATCACACAGTGGAAAGAGCGCTGAATGTGTAGTCTCAGCTTGACATCTCATTTTTTCTGCTTTCTACCTTTTTAACCTCAGGCATTTCACTTCACCTCCATGGCCCTCAATTTCTGAATCTGAAAAATGGGGGAATTGAACTAGAATCAGGGGTGGTATTTTAGATCCCTCCAGCTGCAGACCTATCTTCCTAAAGGATCAAACACATAGATCTAAGAGTTCATTAGGGAGAAGTACTTCACTAGCACAGTTTGCAACTCTTCTGTGACTTAGCAGAAAAAACCTGGGGAGCTGTCTGAGGAATATAAGGGCAAAGTGATTTGCCTTAGATTCCAAGCTGGTTAATAGCAGAGGTATGATGGGAAGACAGGCCTTTCTGCATCAGAAGAAGTCAAGTGGTGCAGCAGACAGCCTGCTGGACCTGGAGTCAGGAAGCTGTGGTTTCATATGTATCCTCAGACACTTCAATTGTTTTGTAACCATGGGGCAAGTCATTTCTGTTTGCCTCAGTTTTTTCATCTGTAAAATTAAGATAATTTCACCAGGGCTGCTGTGGAGATCAAATGAGACAGTACTTGGAAAGTACTTAGCACGGTGCCTGGTACACAGTTGGCATCTAATAAATGATTCTTTCTTGCCTGGGCCCATTGCACTCTCCATTATGGCACCCAGAGATGTTACACGTAGTTAAGGGGAACCCTTATAAGGTTGGTTAGCCTAGCAAAGGGCTAGGCATGGTTTGAAGCAATCTAATATCAGCTTTTCTTTGCATTTCCTTGCCAAGTTTGGCACTGTGTTACTGTAATCACAGTGAATATAAAAGGAAAACAAATTCTATCCCACAGCTTTTACCTTTCATGTGTAGTTTGAACTCCTAAGTTAAGGGGAATGCAGGGATTAAGGGATATGTAGCTCTCCAAGTAATCAAATGGGGCAACTAAGTGGTACAGTGGATAGAGCAGTAGACCTGGAGTCAGAAACAACCAAGTTCAAATCTGGCCTTGACACTTACTGGCAGTGTGACCTTGGGCAAGTCACTTAATTCCTATTTGCCTCAGTCCCTCGTCTGTGAAATAGGGACACATGGAGAAGGAAATGGCAAACCTTCCCACTATCTTTGCCAAGAAAACGCCACAGATAAAGTCCATGGGCTCATGAAGAGTTTGACATGAATGAACCATAGCAGTTCTCAAAAGCTCCATAAACATATGGACTTCAGAGAATGGGAGGGCCTTTCTCTTAAGAGTAGCCTGACTTTTCACTTTATAAGGAAAATAAAAGTGGCTTCCCCTTTTCACCATCATCAGTGACTTCTTTTTTTAATGGAGAATTTAATTTTCTAGAATATTCAGTAAAACCCAGTAATTTTCAGTATTGGGACAACCACTTTCCCAGGACAAATAACAAAAATATGTCCCCATAAATTAACTTTGAATTAAAAATGTGAAAATAATATAAGAAGAAATGAAGACAAATTTTCAACATCATGGATTTAGAGCTTGGCATGACTGACCTTTGCTGTTCGAAATGATCTTTTCTTTTTTTTTAGATGAAAAAACCAAGCCCCAGAGCAGTGAAGGGATTTGCCCAGAAATGCACAGGTAGTGACTAAAAGAGCTGATATTTCAACTCTTGTCCTCTGACTTCAGATAGGACGATGCTTTCTTACTAACTGCCTGCCTTCTCAAGCAAGCAGAAAGGAGAATTGGTTATTGTAGGGGTTGAGGCCATAGAATTTCTTTTGGAAAGACCTGAGAATCACCTAGTCTAACCTATTGGATTCATGTACCATTTTTTTGGTTCTTTCTGGGGGAGGAGCCAAGATGGCGGAGTAGAAAGATTCACATATGCTAGCTCCAAACTCACAGCCCATAAAATACCTGTAAAGAAGAACTCCCAACAAATTCTGGAGCAGCAGAAGCCACAGAACAACAGAGTGGAGGAGATTTCTGTTCCAGAGAGACCTGAAAAACCAACACCAAAGGTCTATCATGCACCGGGATGGGAGCAGAGCCCAGCCTTGTCTTCGCCATGTGGCACGCAGAGGAGGCGATCCGAGCAGGCTTCAGGGACAGAATCTCCAGTGGCCACAAAGTTCCCTCCACCCACAGGGGCAAAGGTTAGTGAGAGAATGTTTATGGCTGGCCAAGAGGGGAGCAGGGTGTCTCCATAACTCAGGCCCCCTTGGGAAGCAGCAGCAGAGGCAGCAGCAGACAGGAGCTCCCAAAGCAGGCAGGAGCTCTGATCCATTATTGAAGGTCTCCACATAAACTCCCTGAGGGAACTGAGCCCCATGAAACTGAACTTAATCTCACATTGAATAGCAGCCCTGCCCCTGCTGAAAGCCCTGAGACTGGGAAGCAGCATTTGAATCTCAGACCCCAAGCACTAAGCTGGGTGTATCTGGAGGCCAGGTGGGTGTGGAGAGAAATCTCAGAAGTCAAGTAACTAGCTGGGAAAATGCCCAGAAAAGGAAAAAAAATAAGACCATGGAAGGTTACTTTCTTGGTGAACAGATATCTCCTCCCTTTCTTTCTGATGAGGAAGAACAATGCTTACCATCAGGGAAAGACATAGAAGGCAAGGCTTCTGTATCCCAGACATCCAAAATAAATATTCAATGGGCTCAGGCCATGGAAGAGCTCAGAAAGGATTTTGAAAATCAAGTTAGACAGGTGGAGGAAAAACTGGGAAGAGAAATGAGAGAAATGCAAGAAAAGCATGAAAAACGGGTCAATATCTTGGTAAAGGAGACCCAAAAAATGCTGAAGAAAATAACAACTTGAAAAATAGGCTAACTCAACTGGCAAAAGAGGTTCAAAAAGCCAATGAGGAGAAGAATGCTTTCAAAAGCAGAATTAGCCAAATGGAAAAGGAGGTTCAAAAGCTCACTGAAGAAAATAGTTCTTTCAAAATTGGAATGGAACAGATGGAGGCTAATGACTTTCTGAGAAACCAAGAAATCACAAAACAAAACCAAAAGAATGAAAAAATGGAAGATAATGTGAAATAATGAAGACAATGGGAAACACAGGAAAAACAACTGACCTGGAAAATAGATCCAGGAGAGACAATTTAAAAATTATGGGACTGCCTGAAGGCCATGATCAAAAAAAGAGCCTAGACATCGTCTTTCATGAAATTATCAAGGAAAACTGCCCTGATATTCTAGAACCAGGGGGCAAAATAAGTATTCAAGGAATCCATGGATCACTGCCTGAAAGAGATCCAAAAAAGAGAAACTCCTAGGAACATTGTGGCCAAATTCCAGAGTTCCCTTGTCAAGGAGAAAATATTCCAAGCAGCTAGAAAGAAACAATTCAAGTATTGTGGAAACACAATCAGGATAACACAAGATCCAGCAGCCTCTACAATAAGGGATTGAAGGGCATGGAATAGGATATTCCAGAAGTCAAAGGAACTAGGACTCAAACCAAGAATCACCTACCCAGCAAAACTGAGTATAATACTTCAGGGGAAAAAATGGTCTTTCAATGAAATAGAGGACTTTCAAGCACTCTTGATGAAAAGACCAGAGCTGAAAAGAAAATTTGAGTTTCAAACACAAGAATGAGAAGAAGCATGAAAAGGTAAACAGCAAAGAGAAGTCATAAGGGACTTACTAAAGTTGAACTGTTTACATTCCTACATGGAAAGACAATATTTGTAACTCTTGAAACTTTTCAGTATCTGGGTAGTGGGATTACACACACATATACACACACACATGCACACACACAGAGACAGAGAGCAGAGAGTGAATTGAATACGATGGGATCATATCTTTAAAAAATGAAGTTAAGTGGTGAGAGAGAAATGTATTGGGAGGAGAAAGGGAGAAATGGAATGGGGCTGATTATCTCTCATAGAAGGGGCAGGCAGGGGACTTTTTAGTGGAGGGAAAAAGAGGGGAGCTGAGAGAAAAACATGAAGTTTACTCTCATCACATTTGACTAAAGGAAGGAATAAAATGCACACTCATTTTGGTATGAAAACCTATCTTACAATACAGGAAAGTCGGGGAGAACGAGATAAGCAGGGTGGGGGGGATGATGGAAGGGAGGGCAATGGGAGGAGGGAGCAATTTGAAATCAACACTCTTGGGGAGGGACAGGATCAAAAGAGAGAATAGAAGCAATTGGGGGCAGGGCAGGATGGAGGGAAATACAGTTAGTCTTACCCAACACGACTATTATGGAAGTCATTTGCAAAACCACACAGATATGGCCTATATTGAATTGCCTGCCTTCCCAAAGGGAATGGGTGGGGAGGGAGGGATGGGGAGAAGTTGGAACTCAAAGTTTTAGGAACAACTGTTGAGTATCGTTCTTGCTACTAGGAAATAAGAAATACAGGTAATGGGGAGTAGAAAGTTATCTGGCCCTACAGGACAAAAGAGAAGCTAGGGACAAGGGAAGAGAGGGATGCTAGAAGAGAGGGCAGATTGGTGATAGGGGAAATTAGAATGCTTGGTGTACTGGGGTGGGGGGGAGGGGACAAATGGGGAGAAAATTTGAAACCCAAAATTTTGTGAAAATGAATGTAAAAAGTTAAATAAATAAATTTATAATGAAAAAAGTACCATTTTTCTCTTTTCTCCCATAGACCTCACCAAGGCAGCACCCTCCAACACAGGAGGAAAGTGATCACTGACATTCTTTCTCCCCTTTCCTGTGAGCAAGCATTGCTCTTTGATAGAGGGAGGGAGGACAAGAGAAAAGGCCTGCCTGAAAAGGAGAGAGGGGAACTTTTGTGGGGAGAGTGGGCTGGGGTAAATTGGGATCTTCATAGAAGGAGAGAAGGAAGGAAGAGAACAGGCCTTGGTCCACTATATGCCATTCCCCAGAAACCATGACCTTTGCTTTCTGGATGATTTGTGGCTTTATTTTAGAATAGTGTCAGGTCAAGTCCTCTTTCTTTTCTGAGGAAAATGAACAAATGACTAAAGCTCTTAGGAGCACTGCCATTGGAGCAGTACAATGATACCTAGTTGTACATGCACCTCCTTGGCTCGTTTTCAGTGTTTATATAACAGCAGACTTTTCCTTGAAAATGTCAGATCATGATTACTTATTAAATTACTAGATTTATAGAACCTCTTAATAGGTATGCTTCCTGGCCCTTTGTACTATAAAAGGTCATACGTATTTTAGGACCAGACCTAGAATAGTTTTGAACTTTTGGTCTCTAGGAGACACTGAATAAATTTTCATAGCTCAAATAAAGCAACAGCCCCTGCTAGTGTTGGCTAGACTGGAGCATAATTTACTTGACTCCTGGCTGTGCTCATTGTACAGATTTCCCATTTCTAATTAGTTTTTTCTCTTAATAAAAAACAAACCTACTTTTTTATTATGAATTTAACCATCAGCAATCAGCAAAAGCTTTCCAAAATATAAGAAAAGAGGCCTCTCTATAAACCTGGAGTTTTTATAATGTAGTTAAAAGACTATCTTAAATCCAACATTGTGGTAGGCAGAGAGATGAATTTGGATGCTATTGTAATAGTTTAGGAAAGAAATCCTGAAAGGCTGAACCAGCCTTTCAGTAATCTCACTAACACTGAGGAACAGAGGGGCACAGAGACATGTTGTCGAGATAGACTAGGCAGAACTTGACAGCTGCTTCTTTGTCCAGAATGAAGGAGGGAAAGAGTTTAAAATGACTAAGTTTGTGAACCTAGCTACAATCAAAATAAACAAGAAAACGGGAGAAGAGGTAGATTTAGAAGGAGTCAAAATTAGAAATCCTTCACTTTTGAAGACATTCATCGGTACCTGAGAAAGGCAGTCTAAGAGAAAAACAATTCATTGCATGGGTCAGGTGTTGCTGTTGTAACTGACTCTTGACCCCATTTGGGTTTTTCTCAGGAAAGATGCTGGAATGGTTTGCCATCTCCTTCTCAAGCTCATTTTATAGATGAGGAACAGGGGCAAAACAGGCTTAAGAGACTGGCACAGCTAATAAGTGTCTAAGGTCAGATTTGAACTCAGGAAAATGATGCATCTTCTTGACTTCAAGCCTGGCACTCTATCTATTGCACCATCCAGCTTACCTACATGAAGATCATAAGAATTGACACTGTTGATGGACTGTAACTGAGTGGCCAATGGAAAAGTGAAAAGCTTAAGTAATGTATAGAGCTTACTGGAGAGAAGGGCGTATGTCCTGGAGGTGAGTGGAAAATCTATAAGGGTATAGACAGGGTGATGTGAATTTTAAAGGAGGAGAGATGGTTGCTGGACCTTGGTCCCAGAATGAGGACCTGAAAGTGGCATTGGGGAGCAAAAGTATAGCACATATTCCTCTGGAGCAGCCTTGGTGTCAAGGGTCTATGAAAGAAGCAGCCAGCCGGCTTTGGAAAGGGTGCCAAGGTTATGTGGAATCTTTAAGAGAAATTTAGATTTGACCAAGCACCAGAGATGGAAAGAATGTGAGAGGAAGAGATTTAGGATGAAGGGGGCTGCGTTAACAGTGGAGAACAATGCCCTGAAGGGTACAGTAGAAGTTGTAGAAAGGCCAGAAAAGGAGTGAACTATAGTTGAAATGGATAGGAATGAAATGGTAGTGATAAAGGATTTATTAAGTTGTAGTGAATGTACTAAGGGCTAATGATATAAATGCAGGAAGACAAGTCAGTCCCTGCATTCAAGGAGTCTAATGCAGTAAGGCAATAAACAACAGAAAGCTAGGTAGGCTGAGGAGGCGGGACATGTACATGGACTTGGCTTGGAAATGGCCAAGATAATATGAAAGTTCACTTAGCAGAGTCCAGAGTGGTGCCAGGGAGAGAGTCTTATTATCCAGAAGGAGGGGAATAAGGAGGGTGAGCACAATGGCTGTAGTACAGGTGGCATGGTTTGGCAATGACAAGGTAGTTATGGGGAAATAAGGAGAGGGCACAGAGGCTTAAAAGAAGCAGGGAGAACCAGGAGGCATCAGCAGGGACAGTCCAACAGTAGGTGCATTTGTTGGGTACAGGGGTGGGGAACCAGCAGCCTTGAGGCAACATGTCACCCTCTAGGTCCTCAAGGGTGGCCCTTTGAATCTAAATTTCACAGAACAATCTTTTTATTAAGATTTTTATTAAGGGGATTTGTTCTGTGAAGTTTGGATTCAGTCAAAGGGTCACCCTTGAGGATAACATGTGGCCTCAAGACCACCCAAAGTTTCCTCACCCTTGTCTAGCCTCTATCCACCTCTCCCTTTCTGCTAAGGTCTCCCCTGCATCTGGGGTCATCACCACTCGTTCTGACCTATGTCTTGCCACTGGACTCAGATGACCCTAGAGGAGAGAGTGAGGCTGGTGACTTGCACAGCCCTCCCTCACTTAAATCCAACTCACTTGCAAGTCAAGACACCACGCTCTAATGTCATTGGTCTTCTTCAAGAAGGAAGGACAAAAACCAACAAACAACTTGTACCCATAAAGCCCTCATGCCTTTACCCTCTCCAGAGCCCAAATTGTATCCCAACCCCATGGAGATTTGAGACAGCCCGGGACTTGGAGAGAATAAATGAATTTATAAATAGGATGCCAGTCTTCAAATGAAGCAATTCTCCCCCTTCCCAGGAGAAAGCAGTGTTGCCCTTCCATTTTGGTGCCTGTGGCAAAAGCCTCATTGCTCCCACCCTAATTACAACTCTGGGATTGTGGGACGATGAGATGTTTGGAGCATGTTGAGTTTGATTACAACTGGGAGCTCTAGATGGAGATGTACAGCAGGTAGTTGGAGATGGGAGAACAGAGTTCAGGGCAGAATTTTCTTTCCTGAGCACTCCCAATTCCTTATTTTCTTGGTAGAGGAAGGGCAGTCTGGGTGGGCTATCCCAACTTCTGGTTGCATTTCAGTATGTCTGACTCCTCATGACCTCATTTGGAGGTCAGTGTCTTGGCAAAGATAATGGAGCCGTTTGCCATTTCCCTCCCCAGTTTAAGATGAGAAAACTGAAGCGTATGAGATTACCAAGGGAGAGAAGAAAAGAGAGGGTGTAAGACGGAATCCTTTCTGCTTCCATTTTCACTTCTCTTAGTTCAGGTCCCTCACCTTGCCTACTGATTTCCCTGCCTTCAATCTGTTAACCCACTTTTACTATGAGATATAATCTTAGTGCTTAGAGATCATCTAATTTTCTCTCCCACCCTTCACAACTTATTTTTACAGATAAGAAAACTGAGACTTATAACACACAAGTGGTAGTCCTAATTCCAGTCAAGTATTTTTACCACACTATGTCTTCCTTCAAGTACCTCTGAACATTTCATTGATTTACTCAATGACTTTCAGCCTATAAAGTCAACTTTTTTAGTTTGTCATCCAAAGCCCTCCATAATATGTTCCCATTTAATAATGTAACTGGTCCAGTTATCATTCCCCAAAGATCTCTTGTACCTTTTCCTCCTTGCCTTTACTTTAGCCCCTTCCCCTAATAATCCCCTCTCAAAGTTCAGCCCAGAAGCCATATCCTCCACAGAATTCTCCCGGATACCTCTCGGTGGCAAATGAACTTCTGAACTCCTATAGTTCTTGGTATATACCCTCTTACATTGATTCTATTTAGCCCAATCTTTTAGTTATATATATATATATATATGTATATATATATGTATGTATGTATGTATGTATGTATATATATGCATATAAAATATTTCCCCTTCCAAATTTTAAACTCCTTGAAGGCAGGAAGTGAATCGCCCGAAGTGGTTGACAAGAACCTTACAGAGAGCGAAGCTCCCTAATAAAATGAAGACCCTGGGAGATGGAATACATTTACATCTTTGTCATAACGGATTTCTTTTAAGAGGCACAAACAAAACAGAAGCCTTTTCAGAGAAGACTTCTGGAAAGAGCCAAGCTCATTTAAATGCATGACTCTGCGCTCTGCAGACTTACACAGGTCATTTGGTCGGGGAAGGATGCTCAACACTGAATGAAGACCCTAGCCCTGGGGTCCCGAACCCCTTTAAAGCAAGCTGTTTGATAAACTTCTCTGAGCAGAAAAATGGCACTCGAAAAGATCGTTAAGACTCCTAGGAAAACATCCTGGAGCTTGTTTGGTGCTAAACAATACAGGAATGATGGTAAAACCTGGGATCACTGACAAGCTGTAAATTAGCATCTTCTCCTGCCCCCTCCCTCCTTGAGAGTTTTTCTCTTTTCCTTCAAAAAATATCTTTACTTGATGGTTAAAATTCCTCCTATGGGCACCAAATCCAAGATGAGGGGAAAAATACATTCAGAGATATTCTATTTTTTAAAAAAGGCTTTTGTTGCCTGCTCTTCCCACAGGGAAGCTGTTGGTTTTTCATCTGTGCTCTCTTCGGGTCTTTGCTAAATTGATATCTCACTCCTTCTCTTCCTCCTAGGGCTCTCAGCAGAGGCACTGAGGTACCTTGCTGCTCAATAATGAGACTGCAGAGCCTCTGAAATCGATGTGTTGGGCTAACACCATATTAGTTTAAGTCAATTGTGGATGTGCATTAGGTTGCCTCTCAGCACCACTTCCAGGGGAGGGGAAGCATTGGCCTGTTTAAACACAGCCCAGCAGTCACAAACTGCCTTCCAGGAGCATCTGACTTACCTAAAGCCTCATGGCGGTGGTCACTACCTGTCCCATTTCTTGTTTTGGACCATAGACAGGAACACGGTTGCTGATGCAGCAAATTATATATTCTACTTCTAAAATACCCATTATAGGCAAGAATTTAAATCCAAGTGAAAGCTCATCATTCAGTGACCTAGATCAGCCTGAGGCCAGCTGAACGAGTGAAATCAATGAAACACTGATTTCAGATGCACTAAGGTTTGTTTTTCTCTCCCTTCCTTCCTCTCCCTCCTTTTCTTTCTCTTTCCCTCCCCCTTTCTCTCTGCACACACCCACAGCCACCTGCTTTTTTTCTAATTGTTTTTTTCTTTTCCTGAAAATCTAGGTACTGTTTCTATAGGGACCAACTAAGCCTTGATTCAGGAAGATCTGAGTTTAAATCCAGCCTCAGACACTTAGTCTTGTGACCCTGGGCAAATCACTTAACCTTGTTTGCTTCAGTTCCTTATCTATAAAATGAGCTGGAAAAGAAAATGGCAAACCACTCCAGGATTTTGCCAAGAAAATCCCAAATGGGGTCATGGAGAGTTGGACATGACTAAGAACAAGCCTGAATTATTTTTTTGAAAGCAGCTCCTTTGTTAATACATGGCTTCCTTTTGTTACTATTTCTTTTTCTAAACAAATGATTCCAATGCTTGGAACAAACACATTTGCTTCATGTATTTTTAGAGTGGCTTCCTAAATAAATATGGTACAATCATAGGATCATGTTTTCTCATTGTACTTCATTGTATTTTCATTTCTAGGTCCAATATTGCCTTCAACATAATTCTCCAACAAAAGGGATGAAATGTAAATCTCTAAATAGATGTGAAGGCACTGGTAAGTGAGCTCTGTTTATTGAATTCTTTCTAATTAAACATAGATTCAGAATATAATTTTTTGTGTTAGGATGGATTATAGCAAACCTTACTAAAAGTGTAGCATCAGAAAGATAATTTCAACCTTAAATATAACTATGGTCAGGGTGTAGAAATTTTGAGGAAGGCTTGGGTAGTTGCCATCAAATCCCCTCATTGCTACGCACCTGACTGGGATAGAATAATGATTTACTCCCAATTCCTTATTTTCCTGGTAGAGAAAGGGCAGAGTTTGGGCAGGGTATCTTAACTTCTGGTTGCATTTCAGTATGTCTGACTTCTCATGACCTCATTTGGGGTCAGTATCTTAGCAAAGATACTGGAGTTTGTCATTTCCTTCCCCAGTTTACAGATGAGAAAACTGAAGCAAACAGTTAACTGACTTGCCTAGGGTCACACAGCTAGTAAGTGTCTGGGGTCAGATGAGTGTTCCCCACTCCAGGATCAGTATTCTATCCTCTGCCCTAAGCTTCCTCTTAAACACAACTGGAATCCACGTAAGAACTCCTTGAGGAAGTATCTAGAGACTCAAGATATATTTATGAACTCTAGCTTCTTCATTGCAAAACTTAGGTGAGACAGCCATGACTATGAACCGGAGGAGGTTGAAGGTGACAGGATATTAAGAGAATGGGGAGGAGAAAAAATTTATAGGGAATGAGAAGAATTGTATTCAAACCCTATGTGAGATGTTAAGGAGTTCTGATTTCTGTCTTCTTACCTGAACACCTTGACATAAGGTCAATTTGATCCCAAGTGGGTACGATGTAATTTAGGGATAGTTAAAGCGGCTCGACCTTATGGTGGTTTTTACTCATGGATTGAAGTGAATGTCGTGGTTATAATTGCAACATGTTCTTTATGAATATCAGCCAACGTGCTGTAAATAAATACAGTTGTAATTCAGCTCATGACACCTCAAATTTAGAACTAGAAGAGATTTTAGGGGTCATAGAGTCCAACCCCTCATTTTACAGATGAGGAAACCGAGGCCCAGAGTGGTTGAATGATTTGCTTAGGGTCACAACCTAGTAATTGTCTAAGGAGGAATAGAAACCTAGGTCTTTCTGAATCTAGCATCCTATCTGCCAAACCAGTGCTGTAAAACTAAAACAGAAAAGGAGACCACTAAACCACATATACAGATCCCTGAAGGTGGCATATGGACTTAATTTGAAAAAGTAATATATATGTTTTATTGTATTTTTCTTTTTGTTAAATATTTCCCAATTCTGGAGTACTTGGGAGTGTTGTGGGCCTTATTGTGTCCCGTCCAACATCTCTGTGCTCCATTTCATTCTAAGAAGCACAGGTCCTCAGAGGCCAACTGGCTTGCCAGCCTGTCTGTATTTTGCATTTTGCATACAGTTGCTTTGGGCTGTGTGAGAAAGGAAATGATTGAAGGCAGGCTAAGGAATCAATTGCTTCATGGAAACAGAGTCATAACAAAATGTTTATAAAAAGGTCAAATTGACAAGGTCTGAAATATTGTAAATCCAAAGACGTTGTGTCAGAAGTCACTGCATTTTAGTCTGATCAGTCAATGCAGCTGCATTGATAACACTAGTCAGACACAGGGCCCTCAGTAAATATACACATAGCAGAAAAGGTGTTACAAATGTCCCCTCACTTCAGAATATTTTAAAAATTATTTAAAAACAGAACTAAATAAACAATCCAAAAGGCCCCCGTGTTCATCTCGTTACATTTTACTATTACTCTTCCTTCCCCACCCCATTCCTTGGATTCTTCAAAACGACATCTAGTAATAAAAGTTATAAAAGGAAAGTCACAAGAGTTTCCATTTTGCATTTTCATTTTCTCCCATTTTGCAATGCCCAATTCTGTGTCAATATGGAAATGGAAGGGATGTTCAAACCAATGGAAGGTCACTATCTTCCTTTTTTAAACTGGAGCTTAAGAGCATCTAGAACCAACCTCACCGCTTCCCCCATTCCGTTTTGATACTGAAACTTTTTATGCAGTTCTGTGTTGGAGCCTACATCTATAAACTCAAGGGAAAACAATTCTCCATAACGAAAAAAATATCTTGCCATTGATTGAGATCTGTCATTTTATGGATATGAAATACTGATGTTACTCATGTCAGAAACACCTATGATTCAAAGAGCCCTTTTTTATTTTTTTTAAAGCAGGGTCAGGGATTGCACTTCTTTTGGCTCAGACCTATCTTATTTCTTATCAGAGGTGAGTTTTGAAACTCCCTATATTTCCATGTTTTCAAGGATATCAATATTAACAATTCTTTTGGGATTAAACAGCTGCCAACCAGACTTGGGGAGCAGGTCCAGAAGAAACTAGAACGAATTGTCCTGCTATATGCATTAGTTTTCCAGAGTATATTTAAAGTATAAAAGATTGTTTCCTTAAGGCTATCAGTTTTGCGTTTATTCTACCCTCACAACCATCATCCAGTGAAGCAGTTCCCAGGGAGAAGGGTGGGGGTTGAGGACTCTCTCCCTCCTCCCCCTTTTTCTTCTCTCCCCTTTTCTTGTTTCCTTCCTCTTTTCCTTCCTTTCCTTCTCCCTTCCTTCCTCCCTTCTCCCCAATTCCTCAAAATAACAAATTAATTTTTCTGAAGTTCTCCTCTAAATTTGGAGGGGATACCAGTTGATTTATGCCAAGATTTTATTAATATTATTGAATGACATTTTCTTCCTGTTGCACAGCAAATATAGGAATCTAATGGAATCTTAAAAGTTTCTACCAAATATAATTTAACCAATTATGTAATTATGTGTGATTTGCCCTGTTAAAGTTCAAGGATCTCACAGGGAGGAAAACAGTTTAATCAAGAAGTCCATGGAAAGCTAATATTGAAAAGTGCTATTTCTTCCAGATGACTTAGGTAGGTGCTCTAGAGATCAGGCTGTTTGTAAACACAGAGGAATAAATAGAAAATATAAATAGGAAGTTTATAGCCAAGAAACAGGAAAAGCCTAAATGACAGAATGTTTCAGCATGGAGTAAACTTGGTAATTAGCAAAGCAGCAAGTGGACATTTTATGCTCTATGGGCATGTAAAAATCAAAAGCTAAAAGGTCACTTGGAGCAAAAGAGCATTTAAAAAAATCACAATCTATCAAATAGAAGCAAACTCACTAAGGTTTGAGAAAAACATCCCCAAAGATAGCCTTATAAAAACAGATAAAATCACGTCTTTGTGACTTGATACAGATTGAAAGTATTAAAATACATGCAAAAGGTCCCTTTATTTTATTCTTTTAACAGTCCAATCTGAATTGGAATTTTTTCACTTTCCGAAAAAGACATGACCATATTTTTTTGTGTTAGTTCCCAGGGCTATGCCATTGGGGCATACAGAGGAGCCAGAATTCGTCATTCTACCAATTCTTGTGCATTTTTACTAGCTCTCATTAGCATCTACTTTTGTTATTTGTTTCTGTGAGATGATAAAGCAAGAAGGAGAAGGGAGCTCAGTCGGAATCCTGCAGCTGAACTGGACTGGGGCATTGACAGCCTTAGTCAAACACCAGGCCTCAAAGTGCTTCAAAACTAGGTCATGCCAGGCAGCGCAAGCCAGCTGAGAGAAGTAAAATTAGGCTACCTGAAATCCCTGAAAAATTGATTTAAAATTTTGTTTTAATAAAGTTTTCCAAGCACCCCTAGATGATTAGAAGTTGAACATATGATAAATCAAGCTGATACCAAAGCTTTTTTGGTATACTGTTTTGAAATTATTGAATTTAAAAGGAGAGGTTAAGGATATAACCGAAAAGGATCATTCATCTGTATTTTTAGGTCCTTTATGATTGTCACTTAACAGACCCTGGAAGTATGATTTTAATAGTCTGTACTTAGCTTTTGCCGACCTTCGGCAAAATAGAGGACCTATTTGAGTCCTTCCCATTATGACAGTGTGGAGGTGATTTTGGATTCTTGACAACTAGACTACAAAAACACAAGCTGGCACAGGTACTACATGGCTGGAGAGTCTTCTGTGTGCCTGGGTGGCAGGCTCTCTGTCCTTGGAAGGCCCACTTCATGAGGTTTATTGCCAAAAGGCGGCCAAGAGGTTTTAAATGATTTTGCTAACAAAATCTCAAGAAAGCAACTGCTGTGGGGTAGAAAGGTTGCAATTTGTATTGGTGGATGGATGGTTTAGTCATTTTTAGTTGTGTCCAAATCTTTGTGACCCCATTTGCAGTTTTGTAAAATGGTTAGCCATTTCCTTCTCCATCTTATTTTAAAGATGAGGAAATTGAGGCAAACAGGGTTAAATGACTTGCCCAGGGTCACACAACTAGGGTCTGTGTCAGATATAGAAGTGTCTGAGGCCACATTTGGCCTCAGGGTCTGGCACTCTCTCCACTTCACCACCTAGCTAGTCCATCCATACTAATGAAGTTAAGTCACAGTTGAAGTAAATAACTAGGTGGCACAGTGGACAGAGCACTGGGCCTGGAATAGATCTGAGTTTAAGCTGACATTTGCTATCTTTATGACCCTGGGCAAGTTACTTAACTTCTATCGGCTTCAGTTTCCTCAACTATAATGTAGGGATAATAACAACTACCTACCTTCCAGGATTGTTCTATCAAATGAAAAAATATTTATAAAACTTTTAGTACAGTACCTGGTACACAGTCAGCATTTGATAGATGCTTCTTCATTCCTTGAAATTTCAGTGACCATTCTACTCATTCATTCCAAAAATCAACCAATAAGTCTTTAGTAAGCACCTACTGTGTGCTAGCTACTGGGAACAGAAAGACAAAAAAAAAAACCCCAAACATTTCTACCCCCAGGAAACTTACCTAGTCTATCACTGATAACCCCTTTCTCTCCCTCAGCTAATTCACATCTTTCCTCTGAAATTCACTCCTTACCACCAAAACCACTTTACCCTTCTGAGTCTGAGTGGAATATCACAAGAGCATTCAGATGTTATGCCAAAAACTAAAACCTCTCTAATTAGAAAAGATCATGTTCTTGGCAATACTTATAACATATACTCATTTGGTATATTGTATTAGGAATGTTGTTATTGAAATTTTAGATGGTTCTTGAAATACCCACGCATTTTACTCATTTTAGAATTTATAGTTTTCTTTCCTCATAAAAATCTGGTAAGGTAAGCAGTACAGGTATTTTTGTCCCCATTTTCATACATGAAGAAATTGAAACCTGGAAGCTGCATGGCTTGGTCACACAATAATAGCTAACATTTAACATTTTTGCAAAGTGTTTTACACCAAAGTCGTTAAATTCACTGCCTGCAAAACTCCCTAGGGCAGCCTAAACCAGATTAAAATGTAATTGTAAAATGTTTAGCAGAAAATACAACAGAATGTTTTTGTGAATTCTGAAATTCTATGATACAATGAATCCATAACTCTTTATTTCAAAGCCAAGTTCATATACACATTTATTTCAGTGTACTTACCTACTGTTGAGGGCTGTTGTGGAGAGTCAAATAACTTATCCAAAATTCTCTGAATCTATAAGTTCCTACGTGAAAATGATTTCTCGTAGTTGTCATCTTGCGTTGATTTCTTCTATCCTTATGTTCTGAGGTACTCTGTGATCATGTGCTAGAACATCTAGGCACTGACTGAACCTTGAGGTATCTTGTTCATGTGGTCCACACATTTGAGAGAAGAAAAAAGAATGCCTACACAGGAGAGTTGCAATTTTCTTTCACCTTCCTTCTACTCTCACCTTCTTTCGAGTAGAGGGCTCCTTTGGAAGTTATCCCCCCTCCCCTCCGCTCAAAAAGAAAAAAAAAACATTTCCCACATCTTGCATATATTTAGAGGAAGTTAACACTTCCATCATATAAGATGCTTTGCCATGGCTATTGTTATCCCCAGAGATCAGATACAATATAACTTCAACTACCCAGGTGAAAACCTCAAATCCAAAGTGAAGGGAAAAGCTTGTCTAAGGGTCCCAAATCAAATCAAAATTCCTCTTGAATAGTCATGTATCCTATGGGTGCTTAATAAACATTTGTTGGCCGATGAGTATCGGACTGGGAGATAGGTAGGGACATGATGGAATTAGCTTAGAGGGCTGCAGAGTCAACTGTTAAGTTTTTAGCATGAGCATTTACACCTTGGAAATCAGCAATCATTACAAACTGTTATCTATTGTTTTATTGGTTGTTTAGACTTTAAAAATGTGTTGGAGAAAACATTAATGATGCAAATTCAACTTAATAATTGTCTCTTGTGTTTATTTACACCCACCCCCACCCATTGTTAAGCATTTAACAGCACAAGCCTGAGGATGTCATGAATTCCATTAGAGAGAAATATATTTCTTCTTCTTAAAAAAAAGAGCATTCATGTGACCTGGCATTTAAGGTTGCCTTATGGGAACATGCCAAATCACTGTCAAGCATCTTTGCTGTAGAATAAAGTGTCACATTTGCCATACATTTAACGAATAGTGGTGGAAAGAGGCAGGGTCGATTTTTTTCCCCGTTGTCCCTGTAATGACTTCTTTCTTTGCCATCTAGACAGTGATATTTCAAAATATTTTACTACTAATATGAAAAAAAGGGAGGATTCTATAAATTGTTGCTTGTAGAAGAGACAGTAATTACTCACTTATCTTGTTATGAGAGAAAACTCTTTTGGTTACTTTATCGCACTTCATGTGATATGTGACCAGCATACGAAGACTTGGTCTTCCAATCCTTTCCAAAGTGGTGGGATTGGCTTGACACATTAATCTTCCAGCATGATATGACACCCCCATTTTAACAAGCTTTGATGATGTCATCTGGAGCCTGAATGATCAGATAAATGAGCAAGGCTGGTTACTCTTACTTCTCCTCAAGGAACATTGACTAAAATGTTCTTTTAAATGAAAGCATCTGGAGACATTTATCACAGCTTAACTATGTAAAGGGGTGCACATTAAAATGCTTCAGTGGTCGTTTATGGGCACTTTAAATGACAAGGCCAGGGTCAGAGTTATTCCTCCTTCTGTAAGATTTTATTATCTCCATTTTACAGCTAAGAACACTGAAGCAAATAGAGGTTGGTTTGCCCGCAGTCAGCTAGCAAGTATACAAGTCTGAATTTGAACTCAGATCTTCCTGACTTGAGGGCTAGTGCTCTAATCCAGTGTACCACTTAGCTTTCTCATAAATAGGATAATTATAGTGATACAAAAAGGAGGAAAAATTGAGACAAAATATTTTTTATATATATACATATATAAAATGCATATATGTACACATACATGTGTACATTTACATACACACATATATTTACATATATGTATACACACATAAAAGTATATACACCAAAGCTCAGAAAGATGTTTAGAAAGGGACACAGTCAAGTAGGGCAGTATTTTAACATCCATATTAAATTGAAATTTTATTTAAAAATGAAAACAAAACAAAAAACCAAGCTGTATACTGTGGCAATTTGGAGTTTCAAATTCCAACATTTTTTCTGTTTTTATTCGCTTAGGGAAATGTCCATGTCAGTTGTTATTTGTTAAGTTCATACTAATAAAAATAGATACATCTTAAGAATCAGCGCATTGTTTAGTCTTGTGATTGAAGGTGGTTGAGTGAGACTGTGGGGGAAGGTTGGGAGCTGGAGATTTTGAGGGGAGTGGTATTGCACTTTTTAAGAAAGTTACTGAGTGTATTCCAGAGTACAATTTCTAGACTGAAGAGAAAATGAGTCAGGAGGCAAGCTGGGAGAGGACTGAGTGCTGGTCCTGAACACACTCCTTAGCGTTGTTTCTACCTTAGCATGTGATGACACATTGCCATGTTCCATTCATATCCACATTCTGGTTGGAGAGGACAGAAAGAAGATGCTAATGTTGTCATTTGTACAAGAATTTGGAAATGTCATTTGTACAAGAATCTTCACACCTCTGACAATGATACAACTTGGAGAAGAGGGAACATATCCCAAGATTTTATGAAGGATATAGCTGTTACCAGCCTTGTGAGAGTGTCAGTGCTGGCTGAGGCTGGGGGAAGTGGGCAGCAATTTATTGGCAAACAGACATCTTCTATACAGTCCGCACTCATCAGCGCTGTAATATCATAATTTCAGTACTGGAAGTAGGCTTAGGGATCTAATTCCCTCATTTTAAAGATGAGGAAACAAGTCTAGAGGTCATGAAATGATTTGCCCAATGTCTTAAAGGCAGCGACAGAGCTGGAATATTTAGTCCCTTTCCTACTATTCTGTGTAGCCCCTTTGATTCCTCAGTATCAGCATTACAAATAAATGGACATTTCTGAATCTTTTTAATATCTGTATTTCCTTCCTGTTGCTAAGTAAATGACACAAAATGACCTTTGGGTTGGACTTAGTAATGTCCTGAACTCTGCACCCTCCTTGGCTCCTCTTATCCTTATCTATACATTCCTTAGCCCTTACTACTGGAGTTCCTGGCTGGTCAGGCACACACACTCAAGATATTGTCTTGCTCTTAGTCTTTAATAGCATCTTGGGTAAGCCAGAGCATCAGAGAAACAGATTCTTCACCCCCAAATCCCATTGGGAATCTCTGTGCCTTAGACTTTGGGCTGCTTAGCCATCATGGTTTCAGAAACAGTTGGTGTACTTCTCAGGGCTATCAGGCAACTTCTGACTTTTTTTCTGGACTGTGTTAATGGTGTCTGTCGGCCAGGGCTGGTGATCATTTGCCAAGCATTAAGATGAACCAGGGAATTCTTGTAATAGGCTGATAGTAAATGGATAATTCAGGAGTCCAGTCCTTTGGGACCCACTCTGGCATTTTGTTGTAACTGCAGAGATCTTCTGATACACCTCACTTTTGACCTTGTTCCATTAATATGTTGGAATAAGTATGACACATCAACTCTCCCCAAACAAGTGAGGAGAAGAGGGAATTATGGAGGCGAGGAAGAGTAATCACACTTGTGGGGTTGCCTTTAGTTAGGGGACTCTAAGGAAGCAAAAACCTAGAACATCCATCTAGTGCCCCTCTACCCTCCATCTTTCAG
Organism: Bettongia penicillata ogilbyi; assembly: GCA_023548195.1. Classification (NCBI taxonomy): domain Eukaryota; kingdom Metazoa; phylum Chordata; class Mammalia; order Diprotodontia; family Potoroidae; genus Bettongia; species Bettongia penicillata. Next base: position 767,353 of record JAJHZJ010000230.1, read on the forward strand.
CCCAGTCAGACAACTAAAGAACAGAGGGGACTGGAGAAGGAGGTCAACTGAAGCAAAGGGGACTTGGAATCTAGCTGAGGTTAGTCTTGTCCCATAGAAGCTACTTAGAGAAAAGGACCAAGGTTAGTAAAAAAGTAAATTTCCCAAAGATGGGGGAGGGTGAAACAGCATTGTGTCCTAGTTCTAAGGGTGAATACAATGTATGTGTTATATGAAAATCTGAATAACAGAAAGGTACATTCTATTTCTACCATAAGCTGTATAAAGGGAAGGGAATAATATATTCTGAAAAGCAAATGAACTCAAGATGAAAACTTAAATAACAAAATCTAAACCTAAGCCTAATAATCAGTTTAAAAATATGGATATTCAATAAAAGAAGTATTGGAGTCATTAAATAAATTTAAGTAGCTTATCTGTCTTGGGAATATCCCACAACAGAAACAAAAGAAAGATCAATAAATAAAGCTAAAAAGGAAAGAAAAAATAATGTTACCTTGATGTACATTTTAATAAACTCCTTTAAAATTCTCTTTTTCCTGAGTTTTGCCTCATTTAGCAGAGAGAAAACTTGAAGAATTTTCTTTGCACCTATATAATGTGCACACTCTCTATCTAAAATTTCTTTTCCCTTCAAGTTGTCAATCTGTTTGGGTGAAAAGTAGATTTTGCCACAAATGGAATCCTGGGTCTGAACCCTGCCCCTCCAAGGATCAAGTTTGCCTATATTAATAGTTCAGAAATACACAATATAGTGTATGACACATAGGATTTAATGATGTATTACACACTACCAAAGTTAATACTGGAGATATGGCGGGACAAATGATAAAGAGAAAAATAATTTCAAATGAAATCTATACTGTGTAGATATTTGCTTTTCTCCTATTGATTTGGGATTTCCTGCTCCCATGGTTAAAATACTATGAGTCAGTGACTCTGCTGAGCAATCTTTCTGCAGTTACTCTTTTCTGATTTGAATATGTATAATATTCTCATTTATTTTTGTGTGGTTGTTCCAGTCATGGACATCAATGCATTCTGTAAAAAAAAAAAAAATTGAAAGAGTTACTTTCCATTTGGTAAGTGTGCAGCATATTGAATATGAAAATAAAACTTGCTTAGGTTCACTTCTGAGGAGCTCAGGAAAATATCTAGTAACTTTTTCTGAAAAAAAGACTGCTATATGGGGAAACAATGACCATTTATTCTCTTGACTATATTCTATTACCCTGTTCTTGCTAACTTTTAAAGAAAACAATAAAGTTGTCAAAGTATTTATTTATGAGAAGAGTGCACCAGCAATTTTCCAATGACAAAAGCCGTATGAAAAATGCTCCAAATTACTAATAACTGGAGAATGAAAATTTAAGCAACTCTGAGATGGAATCCATAGCCATCCAATGGTCAATAGGAACCAAAAAAAAAAAAGGAAAATGACAAATTTTAAATTTTGAAGAGGTTGCATAAAAATAGATATATGAATGCACTGTTAGTGGGACTGTGAATTGTTTCATTTTGGAAAACAATATGCAGCCATTCCCCTTAAATCACTCACCTGTGAATGCTGTTTGATCTAGCACAATACAACTACTTTGCTTATGCCTCAAGAGGTCAAAGAAAAAGGAAAGTGAATCTATGAACAAAAATATTTATGGTACTAGTCTGTAGTGGAAAAAAATCTTGGAAACTTATGGAGTCCACATTTTCTGGAGGATGGCTGAACAAATTGTGGTATATAAATGTAATGGAACATTCTTGTGCCGTAAGAAATTACGTCAGTAATTTCAGATAAATCTGGCAAAATTTTTATGAAGTGATACAGAATAAATTGAATAGTATGATCATTCCAGTGACCCAGTTTCCCATAACAGGTGGCATCTTCTTCTGCTTTCTCACATGCCCATATCTGTGTCTCCAACTCAGTAATTCTCACTTTTGAAACATCTCTCTCTACGCCCCTTTCCTCCTCTGACAACACCAGCATCTTGATTTAATTCTTTATCCCCTTATAATTGGACTATTTTAATAGCTTGCTCATGGGTCCCTTTGCCTCAAATCTTTTGCCATTCCAGTCCATCCTATAGCCCAGCTGTCAGTGACCCTTCTAAAGTGCTGGTGTGACCATGTCACACCTTCCTACTCAATAAACTTCAGTAGCTCCCTATTACTTTCAGGATCAATTGTAAAATCATTCATTTGACTTTTAAAAGCCTTTATAGCATGGCCCCTTCTTACCTTTTCATTACTCTACAATTTAATGACACTAATCTTCTTGCCCTTCCTCATACAAGACACTCCATCTCCTGACTGAGCACTTTCACTGTCTTTCGCCTATGCCTGAAACGTTCCTCATATCCACCTCCAGGATTCCTTGGTTTCATTTAAGTCTCAAATAAATCCTATTTTCTGCACAATGCTTTTCCTGGTCCCACTTAAAGCTAGTGCAACTATATTCATACTGGTTAGCGTTTTCTTTTGGCAGGAGAACAAACAAAAATACCTGATTTCCTCATCTTTCTAGCTTTAGTTCCTCAACTAGATTTTTGTGCTAGGGCTGGCCTCCTCTTACCTCCACTCCTAGTGCATGTTTGGGTGGGATAATTGTTTCTGCTGAGGTGCATCTGAGCCCCTTAGGCTTCTATGCTGACCCTACCAAGGTTAGACCCTAATTCACTATAGTCCTAACCTTATTCCATGGAGACATAGCCAATATTCTGAAAGGTCCATCATTAATGAAAGCAAAGCTCTACAATAAGTGTTTACATCCATTCTTCTATATTACATGGTCAAATGACAAAATATCCAGAAATTGATTGTAGACTACACTTACACAGTTTCAAGAAACACTCTCTCACCTCTGTATTGGTCTTCTCCAAATGGAGTTTACAGAGTTCAGGGATTCAGCTGGCTCCCAGTCTAATGGAGGCTAAGGGTAGCAGTATGTTCAACTGGGCAATATTTTATATATTCATCTGGGTTATGGAATCACTTGACAAGAAACCTGAAAACTGATTTTTGTCTAGTTTTATTCAATTCTAAGAAAGTCTTTTAACTAAATATCACCAAAGAAAATTATTCACTGTAGAAAATTGTGTAGGAGCTCCTTTGTGCTAAAGATGACTTTGGAAACATGTTTAAGATGGAAAGTCACAGACACTGTGCTACGGAGTAACAATTAATTAAAATAAAACTGACAGAATGTAATAGCCCCCCAAAATGAAATCAAGCATGTCTCCTCATGAATATTGAATTGAAAGCTGTGAGAATCCAATAATACTACATATCTACTGAAGCCCAAAATTGAATCCAGAAGCTCTAAACAATATAAATTTTCTTTAATAATAGCTTCAGTGTTTCAAGTGACCAGCCAAAACCTTCATCTGTGAACCCTCTGAGTTGTACTTATCCCATAACAAGACAGTGTGCAGTCAGATTCAGCAACACACCTGGGGAGAAACTACTCAAAGGATAAATAGAGTTGACCACCATGCACCTGAAACACTGAAAGTAGAGATGAGATAAGTACAGAGAAGAAACTAGGTTTAAAAAATGCATGCCATGGAATATCAGAAAGGAAGAGTAGTAGGAAGATGAACTGATTTGCAGAAATCAAATTGGGGATGTACCATTCATTTGAAACAGACATACAGCAAATAAGAGGGGCCATGATGGACAACAAAAAGAGAGTGTTGCTGTTTAAGTCTTTGCAGCCACACTTCACACTGGTTATGCCACCTTTGTCTGGGAATACCTCCAAACATCTCTCAGACCAAGCCAACAATGTTACTCCTATATGCTACTAATAACCCCATTGAACAGAGTTGTAACAAGTCAGGCTCCAGCTGATTGGGTGTCTGTGGTAGTATCTAGGAATTTTGTTTTTATTAAACAGGATTAGGTTGGGTAGAAAAAGAAAGAATTCAAAAGTGATGGGATGTGGTTTCAGAGAGGATTTATTGACTGACTCACACCATCCTTATACATATAAAGTGTTCCATTTTGAAATAAGTATGGGATACTAGACATGATCAGGAAATGATTTCTACAAATGAAATAATAATGACACAATTTCTTGTCTGACTTTAAATTCAGCTTATCTTTTATTATCCTAATAAAACTCAGAAAATGATCTCCTGAGATTGCTTCTGCTAAGACTTGACTTCATTCAAGTATTCCAGACTGTTTCCCAGGATGTTGCCCTTATCAGAATAATACAGCTGGCAGAGACTAGAAATCTAAAGCCACTTTTCAGTCCAAATCAGGAAAGTAGCAAAGAGGAACAGATGAAAAAAAAAAGAAAAGAAGGAAGGAAGAAAGAAAGAAAAAGAAAGAAAGAAACCCAAACCTAGGAATGTAATGGGACCACAAAAGCTCATTCTCTTAAGGCTAAACTCAGAAAAAAACAAGATGGTAAATATGTAGCTACTGAGAATAAAAACCAGGAGAGACAGAAAGATTCAGCTGTGACTTGGGCAAGCATATTGTTAGGGTAAAAGTATAAGCACCAAGACAAATTGAGGCAAAAAATAAATGAGAAAGAACTTAATGACCTGAATAAAATGTCAGAAAAGTTAGATTTATAGATCTTCAACAATTATTGAAAAAGCGTAGAAAGGAATACATTTATTTCTGAGAATTGCACAGTATCTTTACAAAAACTGATCATTAGGGTATGAATGAACAACTGACAAATACAGGAAAGCAGAAATATTAGACACATAATTCTATTGAATATAAATAAATAAATGATATTCAACAAGGGGCCATCGAAGGATTAAAATTTGGGCGAACTGAATTCTGAAGAAGTGGTGGGTCAGAGAACAAATCATAAAAGTAATACATAATTTCACCAAAGAGAATGACAACAAAAAGCTGCCATCCCAAAATCTTCTTACATCTCATTTTAATAAACCAAAGAGATAAACGACTGACTAATGAACTGGAAATGCAACGACAGCATAACAAGCTAGAAAATTTAAAAAACCCAATTAAACACCAAAATATAAATTCTAAAAAGTCAAAAAGGAGATTAACAAAATTGAAAGCAGTTTTATTAATAAATAAAGCATAACCTGGTTTTCTAAAGAAGAAACTCTAACAAAATAAACCACTAGCTAATTAGTTTTTTTAAAAGGAAAAAATAAATTGTTAGTAGCAAAAACGAAAAAGGAGAATACACAAGTGAAAAAGTAAATGAAATTATTAGCTACAACTTTATCCAGCTATATGCCAATAAAACCAATAACTTAAACAAAGTGGGTGAATGTTTACAAAAATATGATGAATATTTACAAAAGCATAAAATACCTAGCTTAATAGAACAAGAAACAGATAATTTAAATAAGTCAATCTCAGAAAAAGAAATTATATAAGCCATATTTCAACTGCAAAAGAAAATTTCTCTGGGACCAAATTCTGAGAGAAATGATTATTTGTCTCCCTTATTAGTAGCCAATTATTGAATTGGGACTAAAGTTTTTCCCCTTCCTTTTCCTCTTTTAGAAATCAACCTCTGTAGACTCTTCAGATAGCCTTTGAAGCGCAGGGCTGATAAAGAGATGAAATATTGGGTGAGATGCACCCAACTGCAAAGTTTAGATCTGATCAAAAGGTAAAGAAATTTTAGTTTAGGTGGATTCTGCACCATTGCATTTCAATCACACAGGTCTGCGTAGAAGAGAATTTCCCTTTTTGTCTAGATTACCCTGTATGGGGGATATGGGCATAAATAAGTCTCTTTGATAAAGACTGAGCAATCAGTCACATTCCCCAGACCCTCATTAGAGTAAGCCCACCTCATTATGATATGCCTCATTACTTGTTAATCAATCAAAGTTGATTTCCATCCTCAGGAACATCCTACTTTTCCAAGGGCATGAAAGTATTGAGTGGGTTCCATGATGGATCTTTTGCATTTGAGAATGTCACTGACCCCTTTTATTAATTATTTGCTAGTATAATTAAGAAAATGATTCATTACTCAGAAATTATTTTTTCAAACTTTTGTCACATATCAAATGTTCAAAGAACAATTAATTGTAACATTATGTAAACTATTTGCAAATATAAGAAGAGATCCTACCAATTTTTTCTATAATACGATGCTCTAGATACCTTAACTAGGAAGAATTAAAATTCAAAAAGCAAATTATGGACTGATGTTCCTAAGGAACAATGAACCAGAAATTTTAAAATATTAGCAAAAATGCTACAACAACATACCACAAAGATTACGCATCTTGACCAAGATGGGCTTATACCAGAAATCCAGGGTTGGCTCAACGGTGAGAAAATGATAAGGATAATGGATCGTGTGAACATGATAATCACCTGATTATACGCATTCAGAAAAGTTTATGATGCAACACTCATTCCTATTGAGATCACCAGAAAACAAAGACAAATGGATTTTTAATAATATTAATAGTATCAGAAACCGAGGATTTTTAGATTCAGAAATTGGGTCCATTAAACTGTACAGAGAATCCCTGCAGTTCTAAAATTGATATAGAATAGTATTAATATTATCTTTGTTATTCAACATTAATAAATACTCCAAATCACTCATAATTAATGAAAGATAAAGTAAAAAATTCTGATATTCCACCTAAAAGTCATCATTTTGCAAAAATGGCAAAAAAAGAAAAATACTAGAGGTCCTTTGGGAAAATAGAAATATTAGTGCTCTATGAATTAATCCAGTAATTCTGGAAATAAATTTGAAACTATGCCAAATAAGTCAGCTAAACTACCTATCTTTTGATCCTGAGGCACCCCTATTTTTTTTCAGAGATATTCAAGAAAGAGGAAAAAGACTCAAATGTACAAAAGCATTTGAAGTAGTTCTTTTTGTAATGGCAAAGATTTGGAAACTACCTTATCAATTGAAAAATAACTAAACATTGTGGAATACTATTGTGCTGAAAGATGTGATAAAAAGGAAAGTTTCAGAGAAATATTGGAAGTTATAGGAATTGATGTAGAGCTTAGTGAGAATAACCAGGGGAACAATGTATGTAATAACAATATTTTAAAGATAAACAACTTTGAAAGACTTAAGAGCTCTGATTAATAATCCAACTATCATTTCTAAGGTCTAGTAATGGACCATTTTCCTGACAGAGAAACATTGGATTCAATATGCAGAATGAGGCAACGTTTTGTTGGATGTGGTCAATGCAGGAATTTATTTTAGTTGAATATTCATACTTGTATTGAGGTAGTTTTTTTTTTTAATTGGGACAAAAAGACAAGAGGGAAAACAAATACTTATTGAAAAAATTAAATTAAAAAATTAATCATTTCTGCTTCAGTATCCTTTTACCTCTTGCTGTTCACAAACTTGATTTTTAATTCCTTGTAATTGCAGACTATATCCCATGCTTTTTTTAATATCTCATCCTCATAGAGTCTAGCAAAATACGTTGCATATAGTAGGCATACAATAAACATCCTAATCATTATTCTCTAAAGCTGGCTTTATCTCCCATTATTTTTCCTGTTATTTTCTTTGCCTCTGTTTCCTTTAGTTATGCTTCACTATTGAACTTTCCTAACTACCAGATTTTGAAACTTCCCTGTGTTCTAACTGAAGCTTTTAAAAATCTAGATAAGGAACAAATCCCTCCTTGACCTCACTTCTAGTTCCCATTTTATAAATCTCTAAAATATGAGTAATTGATTTTTTTTTTTTTGCCATATGTACCATAAGGCCAGAAAGGTCAAGAAGGATTTGGTTAGTATGGATGTTAGGAAAAGCCACAAGATGCAGCCCCAGTAAAAATGGTTAGGAAAATAAACCTACTCCATAATTTCTCCTTCTTTCCTACATTACCCTATCTTGTTTTCTGTTGCTGTTTTTCTAAAATCTTATACTTCAAATAAAGTCAGAAGGCACACACCCTTGTCTAGCAAAGAATTCTCTCATCGTTGTTGCTATTTAATTTTTGCTGAAGTTGAAATAAGATGCAAATATTTTTCTACTTCTAGGACACATATGAAAAACTCACAGTATGGACGTTCATTTTACATTTTTTGTATAATACCTGCTTTTTGATTAGGTTGTATAATGATCTCTCTTCCACTGCTCCATTTGAGGGTAATATGACATTCCCTCATCTCTGTTTAGCTTTCTGTCCTCCCTGCCATCATACTGAATTAGGCTCCTAGTAAAATATTCTGACCTGCAAATTATATATATATATATATATATATATATATATATATATATATATGCATACACACATTATATATATGCATACACACATTATATATATATATGTATATATATGCACACATACATCCATAGATACATGCATACAATTTTTTTCCTGATCTGAAATTTCATCTATGTAGGGAATTCCCAATATGGAAATTCCCCCCACTAATGTAGAGAGTTCCCTGAGGTACTAAAGGTTATGTGACTTGCTGCCTGTCACAAAGCTAGAAGGACTTATTATCCACTGTGGCCATTCCACTTTTCATATGTTATGTATGTAAATATAATAATAAAAATTGAGTCTGCAAGTGTAGGAACTTTCAGGCTGAGAGAATAAGAGATCTAGATTACAGTGGTATTTATTTACGGAGAGAAAGCAAATTCATGATCTAAAAATAGGTCAAAATTCAAAGTCAGCTGGAGAAGTTTCCAAATGGGATTTTGAGGTCTTAGAATGGAGTGAAACAAATGGACACTAAAATCTTATTGTTCATGGAACAAAATCCAATCAAATACGTCTAACAAAGGATTAGAAATAAGCTGGAAACTGTTGCATCCCCATTTTTCCTGTTATAGTCACTTGAATGATTATTTCATTTCACAAGCTTTATGAACCTTTTCATCACAAAGAAATATTAAAAACATACATTTACCTTATGGCATTCTAGATGCCTTTCAAGGCAACAAACACATCTGATACCCTTGAATTTATTGAATTGATGGTATCCAATTGAATAATTTCACCTGACATTTGGATCCTGAAACATAGAAATTAAATTTATCTATAAGCACCATATAAGCCTTGATGAAAATACTACTGGATGCATATTATTCTGAGGCATAGTATTTTGAGGTGGCCAGGTGTCACAGTAGATAGAGCACTGCACCTGGACTTAGGAATTCATCTTTGTGAATTCAAATCCAGTCTCACTTAATAGCAGTGTGACCCTGGGCAAGTCACTCAACCCTATTTGCCTCAGTTTTTCATCTGCAAAAGAAGCTGGAGAAGGCAAACCACTTCAGTATCTGGCAAGAAAACCCCAATAGAGTCATGAAGCATTGGATGTGACTAAAATGACTGAGCAATAACATACTTGGGTTTCATTATTTCACTGATATTTCTCTCCTTGCATAGACCCAAAGTATAACCTTTGTTCATTTTAATAGATTCTCTTTGAGAGTTGCCATGGCTGAAAAATTCATTCCATAGCATGAGTGTGAGGATGAGCGTCTCCAGATTTAGTGAAACTACCCAGAGGAAAACATCGGGACAGTCATATCATTAGATCTGCCGGAGGTTGCACTATTCTGGAATAGTCTCTGAGAATTCTTGGTTACTTCTATTTCCCATGGAGGAAAAGAATAGTATTTTGGGGATGGATATTAAACTAGGTGACAGAGATAGAGAAAAAAATTCTGCCATCCCTTTCAATTTAGCTATTTCATTTTAAACTTTATCCAGTTTTAAACACAAATACTAAAAAATTAGCTCAAAATATTGGGAATTTAGAATCAACTATTCCCCTTACATGTTAAGTGAGGGCCAACCAAGTTTGGGGTCTTGATCAAAACAGAGATGAACGAATAAATGAAAATAATAGTAAGTACTTTGTGATGAAGATTAGGGGCAAAAATAGACCTGTACTTTAGAAAGATCACTTAGGCAATTCATAGAGGACAGACTGGAGGGGGACTCGAGGCCATAGTCCAGACATGAAATGACAAGGGCCTGAACTGGAGAATGGTTGTTAGAGAGAAGAGGATGTATACGAGAGACGGTGTGATGGTAAAAAGGACAAGACTGTGCGACACATTGAATATGTAGGTTAGTTAAAGAGAGGAGTTGCAGAAAGCTGTGGTGGTGAGCCTGGATGGCTGGGATGACACCAGGTAATGAGGGAAGTCTGGGAGACGGGAAAGGGACTTCCAGGACATGTGACCAGTTAGATGAAGGAATAAGCCCTTTTCCCTGACCTACCTCTCAGACTTCTCCAAAATGGAAATTTTTCTGTGTAAAAGACAGTTATTTCGGCTGTCTAGACAGTGTAAGACAAGGTCTCATGATTCATGACCAGCAGAGAAGGTCAATCCCTCATCTCTGATGAGCTCACTTAGCATCCACTCTGTTACCAGCAGGATACTAGTGCAGTCTGTTTTGCCATAATGCTTGTTTTGAAAACAGGTATCTGTTTCAACATGATTAGTTTATTAGGAAGCAGTTTATGAATAAGGCAGATTTTGTGTTTATTTAGGCATGATTTCACAATAAGGAAAACTGTAACATGGTGGTGGTGGGCATGAATTGGGGGTAAGGGGGAGGAGTACAGGAGGCTGGGGGAGGAGACACCGCCAGCATGCAATAGGTCCTGTGGGAAGAGATGTCTAGTTCCAGTTAGGAGAAAGCTCTGTTAGTCATCTTGTATCTAGGATGGAGTGAGAGCTACTGGAGGGAAAGTGGGACTGAGAGTGGTGTCTAACACCTGTGGAGCTAGAGGTGGGGCACTGGAGAGGCAGGTGACCCTCAAAATGTGTCCTCCTACCCCCATTCCAGAACAGACTTGATGATGACCTGAGATGTTTTATCAGATGCCCTGATAGAAATGGGTCTGCACTGTCCAGAGAGCAGAGTGTGGTTCTCCAGTGTATTTCACAGAGGAGGCTGTGCTAGAGATCTTCCCGGTCTTTGGATGATCCCACCTAAGACCCTTAGAGGAGTTGGTGTTGTTGGTAACAGATACTGAGGTGGGAATTCTTCCTGTTGAGGTTATGGTAGCTGCCTCTGACCAAATCTGGACACAATTCCAGCTTCAGGTCTTTGTTAGGTAAAATGCCGAATTTATTGTATATCTTCTGACACAGCGGTAGTTGTGGGTGGAGGAGGGCTGATACACACACACACACACACACACACACACACACACACACACACTCCTCTCACCGCCCTCCTCCTTCCTGGGCTGTGGAAACTAGCAAGCAAAAGCATGAAGTTGGTATCACCATCATTATTTATTATAGTATACTTGTATATCTTAACAATTTAACAAGTATAAAACTATGCCACCATTTTTACTAGGTTTTTATCTTTTTTTCAAATTTGTCACTGATGAAGTTTTTGAGAATTGTGCCCCCAACCTCATCTTCCCCTGTGGTTTTGATTGTGTGAGTTTGGATAGTGCCAGATGAAAGAAGCCCCAAATCACCCCCAGGAAAAAAGACAAAACCAAACCACCAGCCTATGCTATAACTCAAAGGCATAGATTGGTTAAATTGAACAATTCTAATGACAAAACAATTCTGCAAGTAATTAGAACCATCTTCAAATATAAAAGACAGCAAACTGAAATAACGCAAAGACTATATTACATCCAGTAGAAACCAAAGAAGAATAATTTAGTGAATTAAATACTTCAAATGTCCTACTTTTATCAGCAAGCCACAGCAGCAACACATGGCTGGCTTCAGTGGCTGATAAGAACGTAAGCCTAGGGTAGGAGAAACAAGGTCACTATTAGGAAATAAAGGACCAGAAATTTCCTCTGAGGGATTAGCTAGCTGGGGCATATATCCTCTCTGGGTCTCCTTTTCCTCACTTATAAAACAAGGGAACTGATCTCGATGTTCTAAGGTTCTTTCCAGTAATAATTGTCTGCAATCTATCAAGGACCTATTTGCTATTTCTAGTAATAATTTAACATAAATGAAGCTGGATTTGAGAAAACATTTTTTCTAACTCTTGTCCAGGTCCCACAGAAGTTTACCACAGGAGGGCCATGCAAAGGGCTGGAGGCTTTTGTTGCATTATCCTGATATCACAAAGTTACTAGTGAAACATTCAGGTCTCTGCCTCTTCTAATTCCTCACTCAATGTGTGACCAGCCTCTCTGCTCTTTTCATTATACAATTCTTTAATGAGATCCTTTACCTTCATCCTTTTTTTAGTTTTCCTCCCTGAGGTTGGTCAAAGTTCATTGCAATGTCTCCAAAGCAATCCAGCTTTCTCTCCTCTTTTATTTTGAGCTCTGGGACCAGCTTTTATCTATGCTAAAAATGATAATTCTCTGATATCTATGTCTTTTCTCGTCTGAGACTGACAATCCTGGTACAGGACCTCGTCACCTCACACTTGGATTATAACAGTACCAATGCTACTATTTATAAAATCTATCAGTCATTTGCAAAACTTGAAGGTTTGCAAAGCACTTTACAAATATTATTTAATTTTATTCTCATAACAACCTTGGAAGATAAATACTATCATTATACCCATCCTACCAATGGTCCTCAGCGAAGCAAGGTAATATTTCTCCACCTCCCTCACTAATTCACTAACCCTCCTGATATAGGGACTGTTCCAAACCGTTTCATCTGTCCTCAGACATCACATATATTTCTTTTGATCCTTTCAAGAACCTTGGGTGCATGTATTATCTCTGTTTTGTAGATGAGGAAACTGAGGCCAGAGGTTAGGTGATCTGCCTAAAGTCACAAAGTTAATAAATATATGAAGTTGGATTTGAACTCAGATTCCTGACTCCAAACCTAGTGCTCTAGCCACTTTTTAACCAAGCTGCCTCCTCCCAAAACTCCTTGAGAAGGTTGTCTACAATTGATGCCTCTATTTTCTTTTTATTGGTAAACTATTTTAAACATAGAAAAGGTTTTGAAAAGGCCTTTGATAATCTTTGATAAAGCACCCAGGTGCATAGTCTTAGCATTACCTTTGACTTTTCACTCACCCCACATATCCTGTCTTTTAATAAATGTTGTCTTTTCTTAACCTGAACACCAGGTTATTCTAGAAATGTTATCTGAGAAGGGGTCCATAGGTTTCACCAGACTGTCCCAAAGGTCCATGATATAAAAAATGATTAAGGATGCTGTTTGTTTAAATGAATCTTGCATCCAATTACTTCTCTATTGCTTTAATTTAGTCCCTCATCAAATCTCACCTGAATTTGTGATTTTTATATATATACATATATATATATGACTACATATATAGACAATAGAAGACTATATATATGTAAGACCATATGTCAGTAGTCTTCTAATTAGTATCTTTGCCTCAAATGTTTTGTCTAACTCTACCCCATCCACCACATTGTGTCAACAATAATTTTCTGTTAAGATTTGGCCATGTGAATATTTAATTCAATCCCTTCCAATGGCAACCATTGCCACTAAAATAAAAATATTAGTTTTTCCTGTTTAACTTTTTAAGCACTTTACAACTTCACCTCTGCCTTTTACATCCCATTGTCTATCATTTATCCATCCTTTACTCTAAGATCCAGACAATCTGGTATTCTCTTTGTCCTTCATACCCAACACTCCATCTTCTGTTTCCTTGCCTTGCCGCTATTCTCTAGCACTGGAATGTTCTCCACCCTCACCTCTGCATCACTAAATCTCTGTCTTAAAGATGCAGTTCAAGCCTCATCAAATCTGGCCTCAGACACTTACTAGTTGTGTGACCCTGGGCAAGTCACTTCCTCCTACTTGCCTCAGTTTCCTCCTCTGTAAAATAAGTTAGAGATGAAAATGGCAAGCCACTTCAGTATCTTTGCTAAGAAAATCCCAAATGGGGCCACAAAGAGTCAGACACGACTGAAACAATTCAAAACAAACCTAGAATTATTGCCAAGCTAAAATGAGATAAAATTTAAAGTGATATATAAATGCTACTTATTATTATTTTATTAAGAACTGGAAACAGTGGAAGGTGTTAGCAAATGGGGGAAAAGCAGAAAAAATAAGGGTATATTAATGTAATGGAATACTACTGTGTTGCAAAAAATGATGAAAGAGATAATTTCACAGAAATTTGGGAAGACTGGCATTAATTTATGCAGAGTAAGTGACTTGAATCAGGACAATTTACATACTGACAATTTGTTAAAAAACAAAAACAAGGTCTTTCAAAGACTTAAAATTGTGGTCAGTGCAGGCAGCCACCATCATTTCAAAGGACTCAAAATGAAACCCATCTTTGACAAAGAGATGACAGATTCAGACTACAGTATGAAGTATTGGGGGGGGGCATCATCAATGTTAGAATTTGTTTTGCTTGACTTCATTTTCTTTAAATGGGGGATGGGGAAGATGGGAAGAAGAGAAAATGGAGGTTTGTTAATTAAAAATGAAATTTAATAAAAATAAGGAGTTGTGTAGCATTAATAACATTCAGGATATAACTGTGAGACACTTCTCCAATCATTCCCATCCAAAGATGCATGTGATCTGCATCACCCTTAAAACTTGTCACTTATTGCTTAGGATTCCTAGTATTTGGTCTTGGGTATCTGTTTTATTCTTACATCCCCATCTTGATCCTCATAAACAGATTTTAAACTTCTGGTGCTCAAGGAATGTGCCTTTTATTTCTGTGTATTCCCATCTCCATGGAGTTCGGTACAATGCAAACAGTATACATCTCACAAATATATGATTATTCCCCAGTGTCTGCTTAATCCCTCCCCATCTTTACTGTTGCATGTTCTGCCTTTGTTTCCTCCAGTTATTGAGGTACACCTGCTCTCATTCCCTAGCTACCATTCTTTTAACCTGCCTTGGTCTGTAGAAGCTTATCAACAACCAGACAAGACGCAAAGATCTTCCTGACCTCCTACTTCCATTTCCTTCTCTATCAAAATCTAAAACATAAGAAATAGCTGAATTTTCTGACATAATATGTAAAGTACAGAATCCATATACCAATTAATTACTCTGATCCCAAGCACATACAACAAAAGGCCAGAAGAGGTAAAGTTCTAGTGAAACCAGGATAAGCTATAGATAGTCAAAGGATATAGCCCTAGGAGAAGTGCTTAGGGAAATAAACCCAGCCCATAATTTCTTTCTTGTTCTAACTATTCTTGCTTTCTGCTACCCTTCTCTATCTTTTTCCAATCTCACAATTTAATTTGAGGCCCAAATTATCATCGAAGTCTATGATTAAAAAAAAACAAACCATAAAAAACTATTGTTTCTGTTGCCATATAACTTTTTGCACAAGTTGAGATAAAATGGAAAACAAAAAATCTTTATGACATATTGAAAGATACACAAAAATGTTGTCTATTTTATGGTTTTTAAAAACATGATATCTGTTCTGTAATTGGGTCAAATAAGTCTCTCTCTTCCATTATTTCATTTGTGAGTTGAAAGAGGTTACTGGCACTCTCAGGAGTCTCATATTTTTTCACTTTTGGCTGGGTACTCACATTCTGGTTTTTTTTTTCTCCCTTATCCAATTAGACTATTAGCTAAAAATTATGTTTGTTTTTGTTTTTGTCCTGATTTGTGATTTCCTCTGTGTAAGGAACTTCCAGTGTGGAAATCCTCTTCACTGATGCAAACTGGCAGCTTGTTTGTATTATATGGTCTTATAAAGTTTCCTGGGACATGAAAGTTTAAGTGACTTGCCCATGGTCACAATCTAAAGTTACTCTCTATTGTGGCCATGATACTTCCCTTAAAGTATTTAAAATAGTAAGAAAAAACTGAATAGGTAAATGTAGGAACATTAAAAATTATAAAAAAAAATTTGGTCTATAATGGTATTTATTTACTAAGAAAATGCAAATAAAATGTACGAACCAAAAATAGGTAAATATGCAAAGTTAGTGGAAGGTTTCCCCTAAATGAAACTAAGATATGGTTGGGCAATCAGACTGAACTGAGCAAAGTAACCCTAAAATCCTCTAGCTCGCTGAACAAAATAGTTTTTCATATACAACAAAAAAGATTGGAAAAATAAACGTAAACTCTTTACCTTTGGGTTTTTTGTCTCCTCACTCTTCTTGTTTTAGTTGAATGAAAACTTCAATACTCAAGATGAAATGTCAGTTTTTGCATGACAAAGAACTATAGGAAAATGTATTTACCTTAGAGTATACAGGATACTTCCCAAGGTTTTGAGGACTGTCAATACACTTGTAGTGACAAAATTAATACTGTCCAGATCAATAATTTCATCTAATACTTCCTGAAATACAGAAGTTAAATTTAATCAAAACTACAGCATAAGTCTTTATGAACTAAAACAGTTTTGCATGAGTATTATTGACAAAACAGAAGATAACACTTCAGGGCTCCATTATTTCATTGGTACAATTTCTCCACTTCCGTAAACAAAGACTCAGAGAGATGGTCTTTGGGAGTCACTGTGACTAAGAAATTAATTATTTATCTTGTACTGTCAATGCAAAAATAGCATCTCCAATCTTAGCAAGATTGCCCAGAGGATAGCAGACAAGCAGTCCATTAGCAAAAACATACTAAAAGCCCTTTCAGTTTGGTAGATGTGCCGGAGCCTGTATTTTACTAGGCTAGTTTTTGAGAGCTTACAATCAGCTCAATTCCATAAGGAGGCAAAGACGTTAGAGGTAGATATTAAACGCGGACACAAAGACCTATCGCCTATCCTCTCAAAATGAATAGCTAGGTGAGGAAATGCAAAGAACTCTGAGCCTGGGATCATAAAGATTTAAATCTGACTTAAGACATAGCTTGTGGCTCCAGGCAAGCTTCTATTTGCCTCAGTTTCCTCAAATGTAAGAAAGCTAATAGCAGCATCTACTTCACAAGATATTTATAAAGAATTTAGCACAGTGTCTGGTACATTTTAAGAACTATAGAAATGCTTCTTCTCTCCTTCCCTACAGCTATTTAGTTTTTAAATTTATTCCGTTTTTAAACATAAATGGTAAATGTTATACTCAAACTTTATTGTGGAACCTAAAATCAAGTATTTTTTGAGGTGTCAAGTGAAGGCCAATCAAGAGTATAAGGCTTTGGTCAGTAAATGAAAAGACATTTATTAAGTACTTTGTATATATAAAGTTGGAGCAGCTAGGTAGTGCAGTGGATAGTGTCAGGACTAAAAGTCAGGAAGACTCATCTTCCCGAGTTCCAGTCTGGCCTCAGACACTTTCTATGTGACACTTGGCAAGTCATTTAACCCTGTTTACCTCAGTTTCCTCATCTGTAAGATGATCTGGAGAAGGGAACGATAAATCACTGCAGTACCTTTCCCAAGAAATTCCCAAATGTCATCACGAAGAGTCAGACATGCCTGAAAAGACTATATAACAAAAATGATACTATTTACTCTGATAAACCCTAGAACTTCATATAGAAAGGTTAGATAGTCCCTGCTCTCAAGAAGCTCATATTCTAATGAGAAGGACAACATATATAGGACTGAAGTCATAGGGTTTAGTTTGACAGTTGGCATGGTGATTTGGGGGTGATTACTTTCTAAAAGTCTCTTAGACTCAACTAGTTATTAGTAGCTGTTGATTGACAGTTGACTGTTGGTATTTGCTGGGAGGGCAGGTCACTTCCCTAGGGTTTTCTAGGGTCCTCTGTTTGATGATGGCTGCTTGGATGAGGCAAGAAGGAGCATCAGTGGTTGAGGAGTCACTGTAATTCTTGGGGCTCTTAGATTCTAATTTCTGGGCTGTCTCTCTAAAGTCTGCTTGGCCTTCCTAGAACATGTTACCTACCTATCCCTCCCTCAGTACTTCTTGCTATTTCATTTAGGCTGGTCTGCTGGTCCATAAGGTGGTTGTTGATGAAGAAGGTGGACCCTTTTCTGACAGATTTATCCCCCCTGGGTCATGAAAATGAAAACAGTTCACCAGTTGATGTGGAAAAAGAGGAAACTTGACACAAGGCAGATTTATAAAACAATAAGGCTAAGGGAAAAGAAGATCATGTGTTGTCAAGATATAGATAAGACAAAAGAAGACTGTATTGCATATGCAAGGAAGACTCTCAGATTTCCATATGGCATGTCCAGTGGTCACTTGGAGACGTAGATACTATAGATTCTATTATAATCCATTTCATAAATTAGAAACTGAATGCAACTTTAAAGTCAGATTCCCTTGGTCTATACCTGTCCTTGCTCCTGCCTACCATGAGGCAGGATTCAGCAGGGTTCAAAGGATATAGCCTGCTGCCAGGCTAGTCCATGAAGGAGAACCTTGAAAAGTTTAATCACCTCCTAAATAAATAATAAGAACAGTATTTGAAAACAAAACAGTATTTAATCTCAAAGTGCTTTCCTTCCACTAAAGGAAACAATGTGGAATGTAGGTCAGTGTAATTGGAATTTTGAGTGTGTAAAGAGAAACTATGTAATTGGACTAGAAGAGGTTGGATTATGAAAGGCTTTAAATGCAAAGCAGAAGAGTTGACATATTATGCTCGTGTCAATAGACGGCCACAATCTTGCAACAAAATATTCATAGCAGCACTATTTGTAAAGTGCTAGTAAAATAAAACCGGAAAGTTAGTATATTCCCATTTAAAATGTAATAGTTGTATTAATTCTGACAAAAGAATGTAATGGAATATTTTTGTACCATGAGAAATGATGAAGATAAGGAGACTAGCCTAGATCCTTCTGGGCTCTGGGTTTAGGCAGTCTGGATGATCTCTAGTGAAAATGAACTTTTCAAATGCTTCTATTCATATGTAGCATTTATATTAAGCCATGAAACACTATGAAGAATTGCCTGTAATTTCAACTAATATACAAGACTATTTATGACATAACTTGGAAAGGCATTATAGGTGGGTCATCCCAGAATTGACTAGGAGGAGAAGAAGTGGCTCGATTGCATTGGCAAACAGCACAGGGTTTTCAGTCAATCCATGAGCACTTAGTAAGTACCTGACACATTCTATGTACCATATTTAGTTTTTTTTAAAAAAAATTTCCTGTTTTGAAAAAATTCTGAACTTAAGACCAAATTAAATTAGCGTTTTTATATACATAATTTAACAAAAAAAATATTGTATACTATGAAGCGCTATTATGTGTAGTTTGCTCTTATTTTTGACTACATAATAAATTCAGCTGGTAACATTCAAAACTACCCTGTTTGTGAATACTTCTGGTCTTCCTTCTCTGCACTTTAAAAATAATCCAATGACTTTCCCCGCTTTTTCCTTTGGTCTTACATCCCTAATTCCCCTCAACCTTCCATTAATCCCTTCTTCCCAAATTGAAAAAAAGAGAAACTAAACCTTAGTACTAAATATGCAGAATCAAGCAAGCAGATTCCCACACTGGCTATGCCTGAAAAGGTGTGCCTCATTCTTTATCCTTAGTCTACCAAATGTCCTTACATTGATCAACGTGCTTAAGTGTTTCAAAGTTGTTTTTCTTTACCATATTGTTTTTATAGTATAGACTGTTCTCTTTATGATCACTTCATTCTGCATCAGTTTATACAAATATTCTTAGGTTTCTCTGAAATAATAGTTTTTGTCATTTCTTAAGGCATAACATTGCATTATATTCATACTTCACTCAGTCGTTCCTCCAACGATGGACACTGTTCTTTGCTATAATGAACAGATCTCCCATAAACATTTTGTGTGTATGGATTCTTTTCCTCTTCATTTGAACTCAAATTGCTTTTTTGAATGAACCAGTTCAAAACTCGGCCTGTGCTTTCAATGATAACCTCACTGTTTAATGCTGAAAAAGTTCTCCAGCACCACTGTTGCAAGGATCAGAATATGGTTATGTAGCAAAGAATACCGTAATTTCAGAGGAATTGTAAAGATAGGGAATCTGAGTTTCAATGCAAAAATGTATGTGTGGCAGGGAATAAGCTTGCACCATATTACCAGCAAAGATTTGTACATGGGGAACTGATTTTAAAAAAGAAGTATTTAAAGACTGGAAAAGGGTAATGTGTCTGTCATGCATTAAGAATGAGAAAGAACAGATTGACAGTCTAGACAGTATAATGGTATCTCCAAGATGCCAAAAGATTAAGAGGAAGACCTTTCTGGTTAGATGTCAATCTTCTATGATGAATTTACAGAAAACATGAACAAAAATTTCATTGGATGGAAAAGCATGAAGGATATTCACTTTGGATTGGTGGAGGGTATTGCCATAGACAAAATCATAGATCCTCCAAAATAAACCTAAGACTTTTCCAAAAGTGGAAGGAGATATCCCTGTATAGTTCTAAGGCCAAAGAACATGAGAATAAAGACATGAAACAAAGAAGAACTATGTATTATTAAAAATGAATGTGTGGCAAAATCCTTTCTATAGTTATTAAAGAATTTCAACTTTTAAATGTTATAGCAGAAATCAGGTTATCAATAGTATGGACCTGAAAAACAATTAACACTAATATCGCCTAGTATTAAATGAATGATCCAATAGATGCATAATACAGATAAAGAAAATTCACATTTATATAGTAACTTGTAAAGCATTTTCCTCGCAACAATTCTTTGAAGTAGGTAGTTATAGATATTATTATTCCCATTGGAAAGATGAAGAGGATGTGCCCATTGTCACAGAGTTAGCAAAAATCTGAAGTGAGATTTGACCCCAGATTTTCTGTCCTAGTCCAGTGTTCTTCCCACTATGTCACACTGGGAGGAAAGCCCGGAGTGGCAGAATGAGGTGGCCTTGTGGTAATAGGTGTTTAGTATCTCTACTGCTATTGTATATATAAATGATTTTTGAAAAGCTCTTCTTTCAAAAATTAAATCACTTGGATGAAGTATGGATAAAATTTAGCAGTCTTATTTGCCTACAACTGAAAATATGGATGGAATGAGAACTCTGATGAATTTGATAGAGAAACATACATATTAGAGAAAGGCAGATTTCAATGGGCTCTTTAAGAAAAGAAGAAAGAAAAGAGACATTTATGAAGCACTTACTATGTGCCAGATACTATACTAAATGCCTTACAAATACCTCATTTAATATTCCCAATGACCCAGGAGGTAGGTAATATTACAGTTGAGGAAACTGGGGCAGGCAGAAGTGAAGTGACTTGCCCAGAGTCACACAGCTAATATCTGAGGCTCTATCTACATTACCACCCAGCTGCCAGAGTCCTAGAGGGAAAAGGTTTGTTGAATCATAGGAGTACCACCATGTGGTTATTGGGCTAGAAAGGAGGAGAGACAATTCAGCAGGGTTCATTCTCTGCTACCACTTTAATATTTTTCTTAAGACCTTTATGATGGCAAAAAAAAACCTGCTTATGTTGTCTATCATTTGGTATGATATAACAAGTCTAACTAACTGCCTATGATTTCCTAGAAATAGCATAGCCTTTTCATAATTTATATCTATCCCATATGGGAAAATGCCAGATCTAGTATATTGAAAAATATGTACCAGTTCTACACCACCCCCATTCTCCTTCCTTGTTATAATGGGTTCTCAGCTGGAGCGTCTACATTTAAAACTAACTAGACTCTGATTTGATGTACTGTTAAAAGTGTGCAATTTAATTCCTGGGCTGCACCTTTGGGCTTCGAACATTCAGAAAATACTAAGAAAATCTCCATGTTTCAAAAAGATTTTAAAGAGCTCTACGGTTCATTGAAAAAAGGTCCTAAGGACCTCTGGGATTTGTGGCTTGGTCAAACGATGACATCACACTCTATAGAGTTGTTATTCATTTCTTACACTGCCAAGTTTTGCTCAACTCTTGTTCTGATAGCTACATCAGCCCATCATGTAGGTTAACCGTTTGTTTTCTTGCTCATAATTCAGTTTCCAACCAGACTCATGGTTTAGTGGTTAGAATGGGAAGATGCACATATTTCAATTTACCTGGTAAATTCACCTTGATGAAAACTTACCTTCAATCCATTTCCTTTTAGTTTCTGTACTTTCTTGGATTGAGACATTTTGCAAAACCAAAGATGAGCAAACAAGACTATGGAATCTCCATCTAATATAGGATTATTCCTGGAATCATTCTGGGTTTAGAGGAAAAAATCCAAAAAAAGCCTAAATTATTTCCTACCATATTATTGAAAAATATTTAATATAAGTACACTGCAAAAAACCATGAATTTCAAGTCTATAAAGAAGGGCAAACATAGATTAAAAGAGGCTGAAATGGCGATGCTAGTAAAATGTCTTTACATCAGATCCTGAATAGCTAATTTTGGTAGAAATGCTGGAGGCTCCCATTTTGTAAGAGAGGAAAATGAGACCAAGAGAGGATATTGAGTTAGCTAGCATAAGACTTCAGGACTCCTGGTTGCTAATATAATGCATGTTTAGAGAAGTTAAAAGAGATAATGTTTTTAATGTATTACATGTATATGTATTCAGAAACTTATCTTGACAGATGTGTATGTATATGGTTCAAAATTTAAAAGTATTAGCCCACGGATACTGTGATTTGTCTGTCAATATTGACATCAACTCCAAGAAGCCAGAGCAATTTGAACATAACCACTTACAGATCTGTGTTGAGGCTTGAATTCCATAAGCAGAAATAGCCTATTTTCCAAACAGACAAACCCACATAATAGTTCAAAGATTGGGATAACGGAAATATTGACAAGCCCATGAGTATCCACAGGTGCTACATTAACATGCTGTGAGTAAAGATGAAAAGATCTTTTCTTAATAGATATAGTAGATTTTTCCCTTTGTATTTTCTGCTGTTTTCCGGATGTTTATTGGAAACATCTGAAACTGAAGATGAGGAAAGTGTTGGCTGTAGGATCTACGTACAAAAGAATCAAATTACATATGGAATTACATATGGACAGTAAGCCTAAGAGCCTGAGCAGTCTTAAGGTGGAAAAACAAGATGTGGAAACCTGAAAATTAAAAAAAGTGCATGTGTTTGTGTGTGTGTGTGTGCGCGTGCAAATGGCATTGCATTTTTACTTCATAGATGTAGGATTTATCTTCTACCTGAATCAGAATTCTTAAGTGTTTGCCAAGCTTTTTCTCTAGGCCCATTCTACGCCTGGTTATTGTTTTATGCTGCATACAATTACAAGGGTTTGGTTGGTCTTAGCCTATAAACTTGGGAAGCCTGTTGGAAAGGACCTTGGACGTCATCTAGTCCAACTATCCCATTCTAGTGAAAGGAAAGAGGCCTGGAGACTAAATGAAATGACCAAGGTGAAGTGTACAGAGTTAGGCTTTGATCAAAGATCCTCAGATTTCTCTTCTAGTACTTTGTCCTTTATGCCTTGCACCAGTTGAAGGCAATGTGAACACCTAAAATCATTCTATGACTGAGATTCTAAATCAAAGAGAAAAGATGGCATGGTTGTACAGGTGCCAAAACAGTCAAAAAAAGCCAAGCAGGTAGAAATGGTTTTGTTCATTAAGAATTTTGTGCTCAGTATATGGAGATCTTGACAGTAGAATGAAAATCTCCTTTTAGCCTTTTGCCCTTGTATACTCTTCTCTACTTTTTTTTTAAATCACTTATTAGATATAGGAGTAAGAATAAGTCCATGAGTGAAACACTAAGATGTCCTAATGGTCTTTGCAAGAGAAGCTGGTTTCTGTCACTGACCAATGCCATTACATGAGGAGTCAGGAGCCCTAATGTCTCAGACCAACTGAATGTCTTTTCTGGGACTCATTTTCCTCACTTAGAAAATGAGGACTGCAACATCCCCGCTAATACTAATCATTCCTGATCTATACCAATGCATCATTTTGCCTCTCTAGTAGCAGTTTAACACAAAGATGGATTTGTTCAAATAAGACTCTAACTAGTCAGCATATGTTTGATCAGGCTTAACAGTGTCACAGCAATGATGCCAAGCACAAGCATACTAGCCACCGGAGTGCATCATCTGTACCCAAACTGTTCCTTATTCACCAGTACAGGCTTTTCCAAGTCCCAGACTTCTAAGCCTAGGCTCAGTTGCCTGGATAATTAGTGTGTTAGCAACAACTAAGTGATCCTCAAAACATTTTGAGTCATAATACAAAGTAAGAGTGCAGGTAGATGATGGCACATAGTATCGAAAACATTTTATAATGTACTTTACATAAAGATCATCTATTAAATAGCAATGATAAAAGCTTTCCTCATCTTATATGCCAACAGTGACATATTTCAAGTGATAGTCTACCCCAAATCCTTGAAATAAAAGGTACTCTTCCCAAAAGTCAAGATTTAAAACCTGCTAGGTGGTCCATCACTGCACTTCAAGTCAGGGATACTTGAGTTTAAATCCTCCATCAGACAGCACTGTGACCTTGAGCAATTAATTGAATCTTTCTCAGTCTTATTTTTCTCATCCTTAAAATGGGCATAACAATGGCACTTCTCTCACAAGGCTATTATAGGGATAGCCTGGATAGCTTTATGTAAAGTTTTTCATAAATATCAAACGAACACATAAACGACAAATAACAATAATAATGTTATTTAATTGTGTCTGATTTTTTGGGACTCCCTAGATCCTAGCACATTGAAACTGTTTGAGAGTTTTCTTGGCAAAGATTCTAGAATGGTTTTCCATTTCCTTCTCTAGTCAAGTGGCTTGCCCAGAGTCACACAGCTAGTATCAGAGGTCAGATTTGAACTCAGGTTTTCCTGACCCCAGGCCCAGCACTCAATCCACTGAACCACTTAACTGCCCTAAAAATAAATAAGGTGGATCCAGCTCATATTAAGAAAACAGCAGCTTACATTAGCTAAACACAATTTAAAGTTATCGAGAAGAATGATATTGGATAACTCAGTCCTACAATTCATAAAATATCTTGCAGAATGTTAGAGACGCTTCTGGACATGGCGTTGTATTTTCCTTCTGCTCCCTGAGCTCCCAACTCATGATACTTAAATTGAATATCAACTTAAAATGTTTCCCATGGAATTGAATGACAAAGTCATGTAAAAATGTCTATGTATTCCATTGTTGAAACCCGCTGTGTTAATTTTATCAAATTTTCAGGAGACTCACCATTAAAAATCTACTCTCCCTTCATAGAAAGGTCTAGGTATTCAAATGATAAATAAATGCAAAATATTAAAGTCAAAGCAGCTCTTCAATGTTCTATTTTTCTTCATATAGAAGAGGGTATACTTGTAAAAACTCAAGAAACATACCTTGAAAATTGGGAAAAAATCAGGAAAGAACGAAAACTTTCCTGTACTAGTGCTATTATTATTTCTTTCTTAAATTCTAATTTATTTATTTAGTTTTCAATATTAATTTCCACAAGATTCTGAGTTCCAAATTTTCTCCCCATTTCTCCCCTCTGCCCACTCCAAGACAACTTGCATTCTGACTACCCCTTCCCCCAATTTTCCTTCCCTTTTGTCATATCCATCCCTTCTCTTATCCCCATCCTTTCTATTTTCTTGGAGGACAAGATAGATTTCTATACCCCATGGCCTGTGTATCTTATTTCTCAGTTACATGTAAAATAAGTTTTAACGTTAGTTTTTAAAATTTTGAGCTCCAACTTTTCTCCTTTCCTCCCTCCCCATCCATACCCACTTAGAAGGCAAGCAATTCAATATATGTTAGACATATGGAGTTATGCAAAAATCTTCCATAAAAGTCATGTTGTGGAAGACTAAATTTCCCTCCATCCTATCCTGCCCCATTCTATTCTCTCTTTTGATCCCATCCCTCCTCAAGAGTGTTTACTTCTAATTATCCTTCCTCCTATTTGCCCTCCTTTTTATCATCTTCCCACACCCCTGCTTATCCTCTTCCCCTCTACTTTCTTGTAGTGTAAGATAGAGTTTCATAACAATTTGAGTGAGTGTGTTATTCCTTCCTTAAGCCAAATGTGATGAGAGTAATGTTCACTTTTTCTCTCTTATCTCCCTTCTCTTCCCTTCCATTGAAAAAACTTAATCTTTGCTCTTTTATGTGAGAGATAACTTGCCCCATTCTATTTTTCCCTTTCTTCTCACAATATATTCCTCTCTTACATCTTAATTTTTTTAGATATCATCCCTTCCTATTCAACTCACCCTGTGCACTCTGTCTATATGTATATAATCCCTCCAACCAGCCTAGTACTGAGAAATGTCTCAAGAGTAATAATATTATCTTTCCATGTAGGAATGTAAGCAGTTCAACTTTAGTAAGTCCCTTGTGATTTCTCGTTCCTGTTTACCTTTTCATGCTTCTCTTGATTCTCATGTTTGAAAGTCAAATTTTCTATTCAGTTCCGATCATTTCATCAAGAATGCCTGAAAGTCCTCTATTTCATTAAATGACCATTGTTTCTCCTGAAGTATTATACTCAGTTTTGCTGGATAGGTGATTCTTGATTTCAATCCTAGTTCCTTTGACTTCTGAAATACTGTATTCCAAGCCCTTTGATCCCTTAATCTAGAAGTTGCTAGATCTTGTATTATCCTGATTGTATTTCCACAATACTGGAATTATTTCCTTCTGACTGCTTACAATATTTTCTCCTTGACATGGGAACTCTGGAATTTGGCTATAATATTCCTAGGAGTTTTTCTTTTGGCATCTCTATCAGGAGGTGATCAGTGAAGTCTTTCAGCATTTACTTTACCCTCTGATTCTAGAATATCAGGGCAGTTTTCCTTGATAATTTCATGCAAGATGATGTTTAAGCTCTTTTTTTCATCATGGATTTCAGGTAGTCTCATAATTTTTAAATTGTCTCTCCTGGATCTATTTTCCAGGTCAGTTGTTTTTCCAATAAGATATTTCACATTGTCTGCTATTTTTTTTTCTTTCCTTTGGTTTTATTTCATAATTTCTTGATTTTTCACAAAGTTATTAGCTTCCATCTGCTCCATTCTAATCTTTCAGTAATTACTTTCTTCAGTGCACTTTTGTACCTCTTTTTCCATCTGGCCAGTTCTGCTTTTTAGGGCATTCTTCTCTTCATTGTTTTTTTGGATTTTTTTTGTCTTTTAGATTAGTCTATTTTTTTTACAGTGTTATTTTCTTCAGCACTTTTTTGGGTCTCCTTTAGCAAGCAGTTGATTCATTTTTCATCATTTTCTTGCATCACTCTATTTTCTCTTCCCAAGTTTTGCTCTACTTCTCTTACTTGGTTTTCAAAATCCTTTTTTGAGCTCTTCCATGGTCTGACATCAATTCATATTTTTCTTGGAGGCTTTGGATGGAGGAGCTTGGACTTTGTTTGCAAGTTTTGGTCTTCCTTGTCACCAAAGTAAGATTCTATAGTCTGATTCTTTTTTTCAGTTTTTGCTCATTTCCCCAGTCATTTACTTGACTTTTGAGTTCTTTGTCAAGGTAAATCTCTGCTTCCAGCGGGGGTGGAGGGGTGTACTGTCAGTTGTGGCTTCTCCCACAGTCTGTGGGCCTAGAGTTCCAGAAACAGTTGTTGTCTCTGTCCCTGCTGCTACTGTGGCTGCTGCATGTTCCTCTGCCCCCTTCCTCCTCTTCTACCCTAGGGCTGGGGCCTGGACCACTCCACTCTCCCACACTGGTCCACAGGCTTTTTCCACTGACCTTTCAATTTGTCCTTAGTGTTTTGGGCTCTTGAAGTCTGGAAACTGCCACTGGTGCAAGAGATTCAGTTTCCCCAGGTCTACTCAGGTCCTGTCTGTGTGGGTGTGTCCCATACTGGACTCACCTTGCCCCTATATGGCATGATAGACACTTCCTGGTGACCTTCCAGGATGTCTTGGGCTGCAGATTTGCTTCGCTCCATCATTCTGTGGATTCTGCAGCTCCAGAATTTGTTTACAGTCATTTTTTTTACAGGTATTTGGCTGGGCTTGGGTACAGGGATCTAGAAAGTGCATACTGTTACTCCACCCTTGTACTATTGTTTTTAAACTCAAGTATAGAACTTTGTGTATATGTATATTTGTACATACATATATGCCTATTAAATTACCCTTAGATCCAGAACATTCTTCTAGCTTATCAAGATCTGTTTGGATGCCTACACTATCCTCTAAAGTCTTAGATATCTTTCTTAGATCATATCATCTGAAAATCTGATTATTTTTGAGATCATTTAGTTTGAAATGTCAACAGTTAATGATGTAGGACTCTAGGAGAGAGACTAGGGCTGGATCTAGAACCCATCACTATGGAGATATATTGACCATATGAGATTAGGACTTGTATGGTGCCCAAGAATGTAGAGAGAAAAGAAAGGAACACCCTGGACAGAGCAAGAATAATTTAACAATAGAGACTGAGAAGTATTCAGACAATAAGAGACA
Source organism: Bettongia penicillata ogilbyi (assembly GCA_023548195.1). Lineage (NCBI taxonomy): Eukaryota > Metazoa > Chordata > Mammalia > Diprotodontia > Potoroidae > Bettongia > Bettongia penicillata. The sequence goes on from JAJHZJ010000230.1 coordinate 795,553, forward strand.
GTGATTCCAAGATAAGCTGCTTTTGGATAATTAAAGGACTACTAGCAATTTCAAAGATTAGTTTTAGTGAAGTGATGAAGCTAGGTTCCAATGAGCAGGGAAGTAAGGAGATGACAAAAAGGAAACATATCATTTCTAGCAATTAGAGCATGAAGAGGAGGAGAGAGATAGAATAATAGTTTTAAGGGATGGGTGGATCAAGTGAAGAATTTTTATAGATGGCATCTTTGTAGTCAACCTGAAATGGGTCAGGAGATAGGGAAGGACTGAAGATTAGAGAGAGAGGATAATTGGGTGGGCAATCTTCTAGAGAAATCAGAAGGACTTCTGCTGCTTAGGCAATGACTGAATTTGTGCAGAGAAGGCTGAGGTTTTGAGATGCAAAGTTGGGGGGGTAAAGGGAGTTTGAGCAGATAACACATTCTTTTTTTCTTAATAAAGTAGGAAGTTTCTACTGAAGGTATGGATGGGAAAGTATAGGAGAATTGAGATGAGAAGGTTTATAAGGGCTACTGGGTAACGTTTTATAGAGAATCAATTGGTGGGTAGAGAAATTATGGGAACATGGTGGAATAAGTCAGGGAATTACCTGGCTCTCCCCAATTCCCCCACAAGTAACTTATAATAATGCCTCAAAGTGAATTTTTAGGGCCGGAGAAATGATTAAAAGTCAGGGTAAAGCAGTCAATCAGCCCAAGACAACTTGGGAGGAGAAGAGGAGAGATCTGGCCTCCCCGGTGGTAGTCTGGTCAGATCAAAAGGCAGATACCATAGAGCAGATTCTGTTGTGTCAACAAACAACAAAGTCCTGAGGGCAGCCATGCTGGAGGCAGTCTCAGCTTTGGGAATTTTTGCCCCATGTACAGCCAGGTGACTGTTCAGGGAGGTTGTCAGGGGCCCTCCACTAGGTGGGTGTGGGTGCTGGGTGTGGGTGCTGGGTGTGGGGCCCAGGCATATTTGACAAGGCTTCCAGGCTGTGACTGCAGGTGAGAAGACATAAGCACAGTCTGGTGAGTATAGCAGTAGAGGGGTGGGACCCTCCTGGTTGCAGTCATTTGTAGGAGAGCACAGTCCCTGGTTTCTGTTCCAGGGCAGAGGGGTGAACTGACACTTATGGCCCCCAGAGGGATGGCAAGGAGCAAAAGCATTCAAGGTGGCAGTGGTACTGGGGTCCTGGTAGTGGCTCAGGAGTGGAAATGAGTGACTGAGGGCACTCAGAGACCAAGGCATGAGTGGGAGGAACAGTAATCATACCTGACTTTGGATTATAGAACACTGGAAGAACCAAAAGGACAAAGACCCCTGAGATTGAGCTCAGAAAACAAGAGCATGAAAAACCTGAAGCCTCAGACATTATCCCCCACACTCTGGAGTCAAAGCCTGACCTTATCATAAAGTTAACAGGCAAGGAATAGATTGTTAAAAAAAAGATGAGTAAACCACAGGAATAAGAAACAACCTGGTCATAGACAGCTACGGTGGTGATAGATGAGATCAAGGTTCAGACTCAGAAGACAGTGAAGTCAAAACAGTTGCTTATGAAGCTTCAAAGAAAAACACAAAATAATCAGAAAGCCAAAAAGAGTTCTTGGACGAGCTTAAAAAGGATCTTAAAAATGACTATCTTAGATAGCAACAATGAATCTAAGCATAACTGAGATATATAGCAACCACACTAAATATAGTCAGAGAAATCCAGTCATTAATATGTGTTGAAAGCCATTTGAATTCTTCTACATAATTGATACATTATCCAATAGTAATAATATAATAATAGTAATAATAATAATGGTAATAATAATGATTATTAAGCCTAAAATGGAATCCAGAAGTTCTAATAGAATTGCTTCAGGGTTTCAAGTGACTATCCAAGATAAAAACAAAATCATCATCTCTGTCACCTCCAAACAATGCTTACTAATTAACCAGAAAATAGGGTTGGGGGGGGTCTTAAATTATGTAGAGATTTCTTGAAGGATGTGTATGCATAGACTGAAAATAGATTATACAAAAAGAAGGAATGGGATAGAGCAAAAAAATTCAATTTTTACAAGTTCATAAAGAGGTAAAACCAGAAAGAAGCCAAACACATTCTTAGTGTAAAAATGATTGTGGTTGTGGGCAAATCTTTGTACCCACATTTACCCTGACAATAATAACACGAGCAAGGGTGTCATCTTTAAATGTGAATACTCTCAATAATCCACTTAAATAAACCAACATTTTGACTTTAGATGTTAAATGTTCAGTGATCAGTGCCAATCCTAGTGGTTCTTTAACAAAAAGGTCTTGGCTTATTCTTTGTTCCTCTAGGTTTACACTTTAGGAATGAGTTGTTATTGTTCTTGTTTTCAAATAAAAAGAGCAACTAGAGTACAAAAAGAAAACATGCAAAAGTTTTGAAATTTGGTTTCTGATATGTTTTGTTCATTGCCTTAATATCCTCATTCCATATGTAAGCTCTTACATTGCTGAAATCAGAATTGTCTAACTAGTTATGAACAGGGACTCATTTTAGCAAATTAAATCTTAATCTGACATTTTCTTATTTAGCGTAAGATCCAATTCCTTCTTTATCTCTGAAAATAATGTTTTTTGGGAATAATTTCCCCTGCCAACAGTTGGCTTCAACTGATGTGTACTCAACTAATATGGAGTTTCTCACAGTGGTGTCCTTATTGGGCTAAGACATAAGAAGCAATGAAATTAGCAGAGATTGGAACATTAAAGTTACTTTTTTAGTTTGTCTATGAAAGTGGCATGATCAAAGACAATCTCAAGAAAGCCAGTTCGTGTTTTTAATTAAAATCAGGATGAGAAAGACAAAAAAAATAGGTGAGACATATATACCACTGAGAGCAGGAATAAGGGAGGAAACAGAGAGGTTCAGTGATGGTTTAAGAAAGCTTCTTGTTTCTGGTTGACCCTAAATGGGCCATATCCCTATGTGGAAGGGTTGGGGAAGATTCATTTCAGTGGAATGATGTGCTTGAAAGAATCAGGAGGAAGAAGCTATGCATACATTTAGACACCTTCTGATTGGTCAGGAACAGAAGGACCATCCAGAAGTCTCTCAGACAGTAAGTGTATGGTAGAGTGGAAAAGAATGTTGAATGTGGAGTCAAAGGATTTGGATATAAATGGAATTCTGCTGTTTGCTTTCTGTGTCATCTTTGGGCAAGTTGCTTAATTTCTTTCTGGGGCTCAGTCTCCTCATCTATTAAGTGAGGTAGTTAGACTTAGGTAATGTTGGAGGATCCCTCCAATTTTGTATGTGGGATTCTGAGATTTCTTTGAAAAAGGTAGGGACTTAAAATATTCAAATGTGATTATGGTATACAATACCCACACACACACACCTACACAGAACTTTTCATAATCTTGGTATTCATTCAGTTTATTCTCATCTAAAGTAACTGAACTGAAAATTTCAGTTGAATATAAAACAAGATACAGAGAGTGCATTTGGTAAGGAACAGTCATTTCAAAGGATATTAGACAATAGTCCTTTCTGATGATTCATAGCATTTTTATAGTTACATGAAGAATTTTTTTTTAAAAATAAGTCATCAATTTTAGTTTAAAGGTATGCCTCTATATTTCCAAAGTATAATTTTTGGTGGTTTTTTTTGCATTTATCAATCATTTAAGAAGGAAAAATGAAATTAGAAAAGTAAATTGTAGTAAGTTAAAATCATTTTTTTCTACTTACATTTACTTACATATTAGTGAGTGCTGAGTGCTAAATGCCAGAAGAAATGAGGAAACATATGAAAAAAGATACCTCATTTGGAAGAAATTATGTAGAGTCCACATCCAAGTTATTCCTCTGGGAGGCCTTCCCCAAACACTGAAGTCTATACACAAAAAAGCATTTATATCACTTTTTAAAAATTTATCATTTATTGCTTATTATGGCTAGTATTTTTGTTTGTTTAGATTAATTTTGTGTATTACTGTTATGTTCCCTCTAAACCAATAAAAATAAATTTTAAATTCCTTCCATTTGAGAGTTGTGTCCTATCTTTTTTTATATCTCTTGTCTCTTGACATCCAATAAACTTGATTGATCATTCTTCAATTCTAGATTCATTCTTTTCCATTTCAACTGCTACCCACTCTGTTTCTTTTACCTCCATTTACAGAGATTCAACCCAGACTATCCTCACCTTTCAGTCCTGTTACCTGCTTGATCCATACAAGGATGGCTAAACATATAGGTAAGGGTACAAATCCTTTCCCAACCTCACTCCTACTTTCCATTCTTCCAGAATCTAAAATTATGGAGTAATTTAGCAAACAGAAAAATGTAAGGCATTCCTGAATACATACAAAATAGTTTCTACATTTTTCTTTTTTCATAATAATATGGGAAAAATATTGTTAGTAACCTTTATGAAGAAGGGATCACTATCCATCCCAGCCATCACCACAAATAGCTGACCAACTGCCATCACTGTAACAGGCAAAGTAGCCTAACTGACCTGGTCAGCCGTTCTGAAGATTAACAGGAGTCAGAATGTTCCAGCACAGCCAAACAATTGTCTAAAGGCTCTAGGAATAGAAGTGAGAGCCCTAGAGTCCACTAGCCCTTTCTTCCGGAGTAACTACTACCCACTCCACCCCCTGCCATCAAGGGAGGGGACCCAACCCTTATGGAGAAAAAGGCTCACCCAACCCCTGCCCTATGAACACCAACTGTCAACCAACTGTCACCCATGGGCAGTTAAGCAAAAGAGTCCCAGGGATAATGGTACTCCCCAGAATACTGGACTTGCAGTGATCATTCAAGGATCACTGTGGAGAAAAAATAGCCACAACTACCCCCACACTCCCATCCTCAGTTACCAACCAACTGCTACTGCTGGGGAAGACAAAATAAGATAGGGGAAGCAGCAAACGTTCCCTCGGGGAGAAATTTAAACATGATCCAGATGGGACGATGTACTAACAACTTCATTACCACCACTTCCCTACAACACTGTGTCCACGAGCCCTAGAAAGAGCAGCAGCCCCCAGATCTTCAGCCCTGCTTACAATCCCACTACTTCTTCCTCCTTTTCCAGGAAGCAACACTTGTGGAAATGGGACTTGGGAACAGTTTCTACAGATACTTCAGCCCCTGCCTCTTCAGCAACCATAGTCACTGAAAACATTGTAAAGAAAGTTCATGATATCATATGTTTAGAGGTAGAGGGGACCTTAATAGTCACAACATGCAACACCCCCATTTTGGAGATGAGAAAACTGAATCATAGAAAGGTTGTGACTTGCCCAGGGTCACACAGTAATAAGTGTCTGTGATGAGGCTTGTATCCAAGATGCCTGACTTCAAATCCAGAGCCCTCTCCCATTCTTGACACCAAAAACCTTAGCATTGTCAAATGGGCCAAAAGTCAGAAGCAGATATGATTTTATCAGTGGAAAATAACACTAAAGGAGATGAATTCCAATCTACTCTTCTATTGTACGCTAATAATATCAAGCATTCATATAGAGGATTTTGAGGTAAAGCACACTTTGAGGCTGAGAGGTTTAATAACTTGCCCAGGTTCACACAGCTAGTATCTGATAGTGTTTGAGCTCATTGCTGACTCAGCCTCCAACACTCCATCTACTGTGCTACCCAAACACCTCTGAAGTGAGATAAATGTAGGAGGGCATCAGCACACTAAGGGCTATTGAATCTTTGAATGTAAGCTTCCCCATGGGAATACAAGCTTTCTGGCAGCAGGGATAAGTTTTGCATTTTTATTTGTTACCCTAGCCCTTACAATAATGCTTTTTACAGAGTAAGTGCTTAATAAATATTTTTTTTTTTCATTTATTCATAAGCCCAAAAGGGGCAAGAAAGATCTTGGTCAAACCAGTAGGTGCTGTAGACAGTCATAAGATACAGTATCACCTGGTCACATCACAAAGATAAATCTAGCCCTAACTTTTTCCTTCTTTACTATTGCAGCATATAGTGCTTTGTGTTCTTGATCTGCCTCAGTCCCATACTTAGTTGAAGTAGTGAAGCTTTAACCATACACTGAGGCTAATACTGTTTTAAAGAAATGGGGAGGGGGGGACAGTTTTCCCATTTATCCTATCATTAAACTTTTTGAGCAGCAACTTGACAAAAATACAAGAATTTCAAACCAGTGGGTTTCACTGAGAAATTCACAATACAGATTTCTACTTTATGTATTTCATGTGATACTTAATTTGTGTCCTACTTGAATAAGACTCTCTTTTTCATTGTTTCATTTGTGGATTGGATAATATCTCTGACATAGTCTGACAAGTCTGCATACTCAATTATTAGACTTGTAGGTTAGCAGTTATTCAATAAACCTCTAATAAGGATCTATTCCATTTTATTTTTGTCATTTTTAGATTGGGATAAGTTCACTCCCAGTCTCTTAAGAAATCTACTTCGTTTATTTCATTCCTAGTTTGGACAAAGTCACTGACACTTAAACAAGACTTTACTATGGCTTCATTTGTGAAATTGTTAGTCGTTAATGACATTTCTGTAAATTCTCTATCTTCCTTTCTTGACTGATAAGTTCACTGAAACTCTCTGTTAAATCCATTCAAGGTCTAGGTAAGGACACTCAAAGTTTTTAAAATACCCTTCTACTCTGTGAATTTCCCGTTGCTCTGGAAAACCATTTATTTGCCCTTAAAAATCAGTACAATGCAGATACCCTTTTTACCCAGTGATTCCATTACTATGCCCATTGACCAAAGAGATCAAAGAAATGAACAAAAATATTTACAGTAGCTCTCTCTGGAATGGCAAATAGCTGGAAACTAAGCAAGAGGGAGTCCATCAGTTGGGAAAAGGCTACACAAGTAACGGCATATGATTATATGGAATACTATTGCAACTTAAGAAATGATGAAAAGACTAGTTCAGAGAAAATTGGGAAGCTTTGTCTAAACTGATGCAGAATGAACAAGAAAAATGCTATATAGAAACAACTTTGAAAGATTTAATAACTTCCAGCAAGACCAACCATAGATCTAGCAGGACTTCTTAAACTTTTTTCACTCTTGACTCCCAACACTTCTTAAACCATGAGTTGCAATCCCTCATGGGGCTACGGCCTGAAAGAACATAGAGGACTGAGATGATTCAGGCTACGCACTTCCTGAGAGGTGATAGACTTACAAAGTAAAATGAAACGTTCATTTTTGAACAAAGCCAATGTAGGAATTTGTTTTGATTTGCTACTCATATTTCTTATAAGGATTTTCTTTACTTTGTTTTTTGTTCATTTGTTTTTTAACCTGGAGCATGTGAAGTTGAAAGAGAGGGAAGACCAGGAATAGGATTGTGAAAAACAGAAAGCAAAAAAAAGCCATAGAAGCATTTTGACGTGCATAGGAGGAAACAAGAGTAAGGCCAGAAGAAATCATATGCAAGCAGAACTTAGAAAGTTACATGTGGAATTTATCACTTAGTTTTAAAAGCCTAAATAAGAAAAAGATAGAGAAGTATACAATATAGTTCAAAAATAATTACGTTCAATAAAGATTGAGCAATAATGATGATTTTTTTTTAAAAAAAATCATTTGTTGCAATTTCAAGGAATATCCTCCAGAATATTCACACTTTCAATAAGGTCTTTATACAAACTTGTTGGCTCATGGAGGTCGTTTAAGTCTCTTTCTTCTATTATTTGATTTTTGAGTTAAAAGATTTTACTCCAAGTCTTCAATATGTCTTTTCCTTCTATTTTGTTTTTGATTGGAAAAGTTTGAACTCAGTACCTGGAACACAGTAAGCACTTAATAAATGCTTACTGAGGCACCAATAAGTAAGTTTCACTTGTGGACTAGACAAAGTGACTCACAGCATTTTAAGAAGTCTGTCTCATCTATTGATTAATTTATAGGACAAGGTCGCTCACTGTTTCTAATTTGTCTGTCTTTTTCATGAGTTAATTTGTGACTTGGAAAAGATCACAGATGCTTTACAGCAAAGTTCTCAACTGCACTTTTTTTTTTGACTAGGAAGAAATTACTGCAACTTTCTTAAATGAAACAACTCCTTCTTTCCTTGTTTCATTAATAGGCTGCAGTTAAATCTCTGAGAGCCTCTAACTAGTCTTCCTCTCTTTCCTTCATTTGTGAGGTGAACTACCTACATCATTCACAGACTCTATAAAAATCCCCCATTCCACCATTTCATTTGTGGTTTTGTCGTTCAGTTGTTTTTCAGTTGTATCTGACTCTTCATGACCCCATTTAGGTGTTTTCTTGTCAAAGGTATTGGAGTGATTTGCCATTTCCTTCTCTAGCTCATTTGATAGATGAGGAACTGAGGCAAACAGGGTTAAGTACCTTGCTCAGGGTCACACCGCTAGTAAGTGTCGGAGGCCAGATTTGAACTCAGGTCCTCCTATGCCACTTAGCTGTGTGACTAAATTTTACTGTAATTAAAGGACACCGTTATAGGCATAAGTCTCCTAGTTTCTAAAAGTAATCTTTTTCATTATTTAATTTGTGGCTTGGACAAGACAATAATAATCTCTTACAGTTGTTATCTATTGTTTCACTTTTTGTCTGATAATCTCTATCGAGTTTCTATCTTCTACTGTTTCATTTGTTGCTAAAAGCAGGTCACTGGGTGGAACATCTATGTATATTATTAAATTCATTCACTGTCTCTAAAAAGTCTCTCTGAGTAGTGGGAGCCAGAAATCTAATAAATCTCATTTTCATTGTTTCACTTGTGGATTATGTGAAGTCACTGACACTCTTTAACAAGTCCGTCTTCTACATTGTTTCATTTGTGGTTCAAAATATGAATAGAATTTTATTTGCCTGGTCACTTTCAGATGATCTCTTGCGAATCACCTTGGAAGCCAAAATCTTACATCCAAAAGGATGATGAGTAATTTCCCTCTCTCATTTTTGGATAAATCTATCTGAAGGATAAGGAAGAGGAAATATGAGGAGTTTAATAAATTGCTGGAGATATCAATACTAAAAGATTTAGAACATTTATATATTTCTCAGCACAACATGGACCTTCTACAAAAATTTACCAGAAATGTATTAGAAAAATATAAAAAGACAGAAATTGTAAACACATCCTAAACTGACCATAATGCAAAAACTCCCAAACAAACAAAAAACAAAAAAATGTAGTAATCAGTTCAAGGAGCATAATGTAAAGATGCAGTATCCTAAATGGATACTAAGCACTGAAATCCTACGTAATGAGTAGATCAAATAACAAATCATGGAAACAATATTTATGTGAGAGAAAATGATGATGATGAAAAAAATATGCTGCAATACCTGGGATAGAGATATAACAGTTGTAAGGGGGAAGAGTATATCTCAAAAAGCTTTTATGATAAAAAAGGTATACTTTATTAATAAAAATGGGAACCTTGAAATGTATATAATATATAAAGAGTTGATACACAAGGAAACTGCTTCTTCTGAGAGAATTTTGTACTTTTGTGGTCAACATCTGTAATGGGAATTAAAAATGGGAAAATTTCTAATTTGTTAACAGGAAAAAAATGATCATGGGGAGAGCAATGAATAGAATTGAATGACATGATTGGAACACAGGGAAATTTTTACCATGAGATCTCATGGTAAAATATTTCCACCCTTATTACTTCAATCATGAATTAATTCTTCTAAGAGTTAGGCTTGTCAGAAAAAGTGATCAATGGGCAGAATCTGCAAAAGACATAACAAAGACTGCTTAGAAGAGAGAACTAAAACTTGGTACCTTTGAAGAATTATTTCCATGAGAATCACCAAGAGGATAAAGATGGAATAAATATACAGACCATGAATCAAAGAATAAAAGTTCTGAATAGACAGAATGGGAAGGGAATCATTGAAAAGAATAAAATAAAGCAATCCTCCTTAGAAAAAAAAGTACAAAGAAAGAAAAAAGGAAAAGGTAACAAGAAGTTATAAAAGTCAAAAAGAAAGAAAAGAAGAAAAAAGTTAAATAAAACTACAGAAAATATGAAAAAGTTGGCAAACCTGTCAAGATAAAGTCCTGGACATGCTGCCAACCATTCAAATTCTACTTTTTTAAAAAAATTCTGAACTTAAGATATAAAACAAGCATTTTCATAACAAAGTAGAATAGAAAAAAGTGGATTGCACATGAAAGACCAAATCTGTTAAGCACAATTTGGTTTTTCTTTTAAATATTTAATAACATTTTCATGTACCTTTCTTTTCTTCCCCTTCCTCCTCTATCCCCCAATTTAGAGACGGCTACCGTTAAATACAAAAATATAGATACATACATATGTACATACACATCTATATCTACATACACACACATATATGTAAAACCAAACTATATATACTTCTATTTATCAGCTCTTTCTCTGGATGCAAATAAAATAGGTCCCTCTGTAGTTAATTTGGGTATCATTGTTAAAATGACTTGGTCATTGAAAGTAATTTTAAAAACAATATTGCTGTTACTGTATACAAAGTTCTCTTGTTTGCACATTTTGCCCTTTGTTGCTTTGTGCAAATCTTTCCATGTTTTTCTAAAATCATTAACTTGTCATTTCTTACAACACAGCAGTATTCCATCGTGATCATATACCACAACTTGTTCAACCATTCCCATATTGACGGACAGTCCCACAATTTCCACTTCTTTTCCACCTGAAAAGAATTGCTGTAACTATTTTAGAACATTTAGATTCTTTTCCTTTGCCTCTAATCATCTTGGGAAACAGATCTAATAACGATATTGCTGGGCAGTTTCATAACTCGACACAATTTCAAATAGCTCTCAAAAATAGTTGGATTAGTTCATAGTTCCACCAACAGTGAATTAGTGTCCCAATTTTCCCACATCGCCTACAACATTTGTTGCTTTTTCCTTTTATCATTTTAACCAATTTGATAGGTGTAAAATGATATCTCAAGGTTGTTTTGATTTGCATTTCTCTAATCAATAATTATTTAGAGCATTTTTCATAGATCTATAAATTGTTTTAATTTCATTAAAAAACTGCATGTTCATTATCAATTGGGGAATGACTCATTCTTATAGATTTGATGTTCTTTATGTATTTGAGATATGAGACTTTTATCTGAGTAAAAGTCTGACAAATTTCTTTCTTTTTTTTCTTTCTTCTTCCCTTCTGACCTTGGTTTCATTTGTTTTGTTTGTACAAACCCTTTTAATTTAATGTAATTGAAATTATCTATTTTATACCTCCCAATTCTATTTCCTGCTTATTCATAAATTCATAAATATTCACCTATTTATAAGTCTGATAATATGTTCCATGTTATTTCAATTTTTTTGTAATATATCCTTTTATAGCTAGAGCATGTATCTATTTTGACTTTATCTTGCTGAATGGTGTAAGATATTGGTCTATGCCCACTTTCTGCCAAATTGCTTTCTAGCTTTTCCAACAATTTTTATCAACTAACAAATTCTTTTCCCTAAAACTTGTCTTTACATTTGTCAAGCACAAGTTATTATTAGTCATTTGTGCTGTAAATTGTATATCTCTTCTGTTCTCCACTGATCTACCTTTCAGTTTCTTAGCCAGGAACAGATAGTTTTGAAAATTACTGCCTTATAGTTTAAGATCTGGTCTTACTAACTCTCCTGCCTTTACATTTTTTCATTAGTTCCTTTGATACTCTTGACCTTCTGTTCTCCCAAATGAATTATCATTTTTTCTAACTTAGAAAAATAATTTTTTGGAATTTTAATTGGGACAACATTACACAAACACACACAAACACATACATATATGTGTGTACATTTAAACGTGCGTGTGTGTGTGTGTGTAAAACTATCATTTTTATTATACTGATCTTGCCTACTCATGAGTAATTAATACTTCTCCAATTATTTAAATCTGATTTTATTTCTATAAAAAGCTGTTTATTTTATAATTTTGTTCATATAGTTCCTGGGTTTGTTTTGGCAGTTATTTTTTTTTTACTCTCTAATTTTAAGTGGGGTATTTCTTACTATCTCTTCTTATAGAGTTTTGTTGTGATATATAGGAATGCTGTTAATTTATGTGGATTTACTTTATATCCTGATTCTTTGCTAAAATGATTGTTTCAACTAACTTTTTAATCGAGTCTTTGGAATTTTTCAAGTATATCATCCCATTATTTGCAAAAAGAGAGTTTTATGACCTCATTGCCATTATGACTGTTCTATTTCTTTTTCTTCTCTTATTACTATTGCTAGGATTTTTGATGTAACATTAAATAATTTGGTGACAGTGGGCATCTTTGTTTCATACCTGATCTTGTTCAAATGTCCTCTAGTTTATCCCCATTACAAATCATACTCGTTGATCATTTTAAGTAAACGTTTCTTATCAAGTTAAGGAAAAATCCATTTATGCCTGTATTTCAAGTGTTTTTAATAGAAATTAAAGAGCTTTTTCTGTATCTACTGATGTAATCATAGGATTTTTGTTACTTTTATTATTGATATAATCAATATAATAGTTTTCCTTGTGTTAAATGACCCTTGCATTCCTGGGATAAATCCCACTTGGCCACAGTATACAATCTTTGTAATATATTGCTGTAATCTCCTAGCTAGAATTTTATTTAAAATTTTTGCATCCATATTTATTAATAAAATTAGTCTACAATTTTCTTTCTTTGTTTTTACTCTTCCTGGTTTAGGTATCAATGTTATATTTGTTTCATAAAAGGAATTTGGTAGGACCTCTTCTTTGCCTATTATTCCAAATAATTTATTTAATATTGGAATTAGTTAGTCTTTAAATGTTTGATAGAATTTACTTGTATATCCATCTAGTCCTGGTGCTTTTTCCTTAGGAAGTTCATTTGTGTCTTGTTCATTTTTTTTTCTAAAATAGGTCTATTTAGATATTCTATTTCCTCTTGTGCTAATCTAGGCAGTCTATATTTTTGAAAATATTCTTCCATTTCATTTAATTTGTTAAAGTTATTGGCATATGATTAGGCAAAATAATTCCTTATAAGAATAGCTTTGATTTCATCTTCATCAGTGATACATGCACCTTTTCCATTTTTAGTACTGGTGATTTGGATTTGGATTTCTCTTTTTTAAAAATATCATAATAACCAATGGTTTATATATTTCATTATTTTTTTCATAAACAAATTCCTACTTTTATTTATTGATTATTGCAAACCCAATTCATTGGTCTGCTCTTTCTCTGTTTTATTGATGTAAGCTTCCTGAGATGGTGGAGGGTTTTTCAATCTTCCCTTTCTGAGCTATAGGACCCCTATACAATGAGTGAGTGAAAGCACCTGAAGCCTAGGCGTTGTCTCAACCCAGCTGCCCCAGGGCTTATTGTTTGTTGATTCTGTGGAGCTGCCTGGAGATATTTGTACATTACTCAAGCCAAACCTATGCCCCTGGAGGTTGAATCTTTCCTGGAGGTCCTCTCCAGGTCCTGTAGGAAAGGACCCCAATTTTTATTTATTTTTGCTGATCTCTGTTTACTTTGAGATGTTTTTTGTGGAGGAAAGTTGGAGAGCCTGAAGTTTTCTAATTTGCTCCTCCATCTTTTCAGAATCCTTTCCTCAGCAGCCACATTCAAACCCCACTGCAGAGAGCACAAGTCCAATAGACTGGCCACATAACTGGACTATCAAGTGTATGTTTACCTAAAAGACTGTATTGCAAGTGTTCACATGGAGATCAGGAAAAATGGCACAGAGATACGCTAAGGTCTCTCTGAAGAACTTTAGTATTGACTGTGACACATGGGAGACACTGGCATAGGACTGCCCAGTATGCTCTGCCTACATCAAAAAAGCCTCTTGTGGTTTATGAACAAAGCAAAATTACAACAGCTCAAAGAAATATGAGATGAGCAAATATAGAGACATCTCCATTCCAAATGCTTAGACAGACTATTTATAACCAACCTTTGGTAGAGCTTTCCAAGGTCATGGTGGATTGATCAGTTACAGTCATACTCACTGTGCCCTGACCCCAACATTCACATATAACTCATCCATGTTGTAAATAATCTGTAAAGCATTCCCAAAATTAGTATTTTGTAGTTTCCTGAGTAACCATTTCTCTTATTCTCTCTGGGATGTCATAAGGAGGCCTTGTTACTAAGAAAACAGACCTGAAATTCCACTTTTGAATTTGTGGATGGTTCAACCTCTGTGAATAATCTTTATATTCCCTAGGAACTTTCTAAACTAGAATATTAGGTTGGAAAGGATAGTTTCTGACCTAAGTCCTTTCTGCCTATTGAGACTGGGATAAATTTGTGTAAGACTGGCGTGATAGTTGAGTAAGTCAAGTGAGTCAACCCCTCTCCCCCAACTTGAAGTAAGTAATATGATATCCTGATGCTTAGCAAGATGAAAACAACGATAGGCTTTAGATTAAGGGCAAAAAGTCCTTGGAAGTGGAATGCATTGTCACATAGAAATCATGTTTTGGTAGATAGATAAAACTCGATCATGCCTTGGGAGCTGTCTATAAAATTCAAATTAATCGAGAACATTGGAGGAAATTCACTGCTACAGTACTGCCATTATCACCTTCTCCCCCACCCCCACCTCCACTCACTGAGAAAGGTCAGTGGGATAGAGGTGGGAGGAGAGGGCTGTATCACCAAGGCGATAACACAGCCCCTATGGCAGCCATGAATATCCAAGTGCAATTCTGAATCACAAAATAGCACAGACTCTCCACATGGAAGACAGAACCAAAACATTTATTCAGACACTAGAAAGGCAAATCCATCATAATCTATACACAATAACAATGCAGAGAACAACAGCAGCCCCAAGCCTTGCCCCTGCTAGGGTTCACACAAACAGCTCCATTAAACAAATCACAAACAATCACAAAATCACTCACACTGTAGCCAGCAGCCTACATCCTTCCCAGCTCTGACTGCTCTCTAGACTAACTTTCTCTCTGCTCTGCTCCAGCTCCGCCTCTTCTTGTTCCACCCATTCAGCAAACTCCTCCCACCACAGGCTCCATGGGACTCAGACTCACGTGACTCAGGCTTCCATGTGATCCAGGCAGATTACATGAGTCCATTGATGAATATGAAAGATTTTTCCATTTAAATTACCATTACATGTATGTAATGATCTTTCATATTCATTACATAGGTTGGGTCTGTGGGGCAACTGGTATCAACAGAACTTTACAACAGTATAACAGGGATCACACAAAATGAACACATAAAACAATATCTTAGGGTGGGGCTTGACCACAACGACCCTATCACTCTCCCCTCAAACAAATGGGACCCTAAATCTTGAAGTAAGGGGCAAAATTCTCTTCTTCCATAGTGACTTTATGCTGAGATTGACTGTAAAGCTGTCCCTGCCCCAAGAGGTCCCATTTGAGGGGTCATATCTCTAGCTGGCATCCGGAGCCTGGTCCATGCCAGGTCCAGGGGTGACATATCACAGTCATAGACAGAGCGTGACATCCAACTTAATCAATCAGACATCTCTAGGAGGAGGATACTAGGACTGCAGAAAACAAATCTGACAAACAATGTGAAGAGACAAAAAGATAAAAAGAAACGGAGACAATAACCAGAAGAAGGGAAGATATAGGAGCAGCCATGATTCTGGAGTCCATGAACCCATTACCATAGCCTCGTTCACTATTGTTTACTGTTTTCTAATTTGCAGTCCCAGGGTCATCATTCTGTTTAGAGGTACACCCTCTTTAACCTGAGCTGGAACCTGGTCAACCCCCCATACTCCCTGCAGGTATGATGAACCTGGATATATGTTTCAGAATGATCTGCAGGGGCATCCTATCCTTTGGGTGAATCGACTCAAAATGTCTGTGATCTCCTGCCAAGTAAAAGACTCGATTACCTCCCCAAACACTCAGGGGACCCCCTGTTTCTCCTGCTTACTTCTTAGTATTGGCTGCATTCACTTCCTTTGTTAACTTTTCACCTCCTGTGAGCCAGACTAACAATGCTTTTTCTTCCACCACCTGAAACTCTCCAGCTTCCTCTCCTAAAGGAAAGTTTGAACACTGCAGGATAAAAAGCCTCTCCTGCAAACCAGTCAACTCCTTGTGCATCTGAACCTTCTCCTCCAGCAGCCTGTCTCACTTTTACATATAATTCAACAGCTTGTTAGCAGGATCCTCTAGCCTCTCCTACATACTCCTGCCATTTCTTTTCCTGCTTCCCTTGCTATTCCCTGCAACCATCTTTGTAAGTCTCTGGGTTCTCCCTTCTGTAGCCTCGGTTCCTAGTTTTCACAAAGCTCTGTGCCTTTAGCCCATTCTCTTTCTAGGGAGGAACAAAATTTCTCTCATCTGGGATATCTATTTTTTCCTCTATCTCCTCTGCCTTTATCTCTCCAAATAGAGGCCTGATATTTTGCGATCCCATCCTGGTCTCCATTTGTAGCACCAATGTGATATTCACAGTGCCTATGGTGGTCATGAATAAGCATGGGCCTATTATTGAATATGAATATGAGAGATTTTCCATTTAAATTGCTATTACAAGGGCATGGATTTGACTTCAACCTAGGTTTCCTTTTGACCAGAGCCTTGTGAGCCTTGAAGAGTACAGAGAATTGTGAATATCCTATCTTCTCATTAACTTGTTAGATTTGTCCCCTGTATGATAGCAGCAGCTTACAGTAGTATCTGCAACAGGACCCAAAGACAGACTGGATGCATATTCATGAGTCTACAAGGAATCCAACAAAGAAGTTACTCCACACCTAAGGGGAACTTCTAGAGTATCTCATGAAAGAAATAACAGGGCTTCCAACAACCAGGAGCTATAAACTACCTTTTTCCTCCAGAATAGGTGAGGATGCTTTTCTCTTAAGAATCTACTTTGTCAGTAAGGGTTCATTTCCTCCCCTTTGAATACCATATTCCAAGCTCATGCATTTTTATTGTTGTAGCTGCTAAATCTTGTGTGATCCTGACAATAACGCCTCAGAACTTGAATTCTGTCTTTCTGGCTATTTACAGCATTTTTTTCTTTTTGACCTGTAAGCTCTGAATTTGGACTATGATGTTTTTGGAGTTTTTATTTTTGGCTGCTGGAGATTCCGTCCCTGAAGCCTTCTCGGATCCGCTCCTCTTTGTGCTGCGCGGCTAAGGCAGGGCTGGGCTCTACTCTGGGTTTGATGCACGACAGACCTTTGGTGTCGGTTTTTAAGGGCTCTCTGGAACAGAAATCTTCTCCACTCCGTTGCTCTATGGCTTCTGCTGCTCCAGAATTTGCTGGAAGATCTTCTTTACAGTTATTTTATGGGCTGTGGGTTAGGAGCTAGCATATGTGAATCTTTCTACTCCACCATCTTGGCTCCTCCCCCCTGATTGGTTAACAATTAATGAGAGAATACATATTAAAATAAGTTGGCTCATTCCAATGAGGGGTAGAGAGGATGACATCTTGTCACTCTTGGACAAAGAGACTGTCTTTACACCCAGCCCACTCCAAGCCTTGGGCAATCTAGACATATCTACTTTTAGACAATCTACCTCCAAACAAACTTGCTACAGTGGAACACAATGGACAGGGATTCATCTGGTCTAAGATGGTCTAAGATAAGATGGTCTATGTGAGGTAAAATTTCGACATTCCTCAAAAGGTGGGCTTCAAACAAGGAAATGAGGATTTTAGAAAACAGGGAAGTTTGAATCTCTCCAGATCATTGGTTTTTAATAATCATATCTCTCAAGTAGCTGGAGGTTATCTCTGATCTTAACCCTAATTTATTCTATATGCCAAAGCAACAAAAATAATTATTTCCAGGACAAATTTGTTATTTATTTCTCTCTGAAGGACTCAGTATGAACAAGACAAAGACAAATAGATCATCTAGAAGAAGCCATTGCAGTAGAGAAATGAAGAAAATAATGATCAAAAATTAGTCAGTTGAAATTGACCAAATGCAGCCTGAAGAAATCTGTACTGGACTAATGATTTTAAAGTGATTTAGGGATTGATTCTCAAGATCCTCCACATAGAGGAAGATCCCTCCCAAATAAAAATGTAACAGATGATGTTTTAATAAATAAAAAATAAAATGAGGATGCATACTTTCATTATGTAAATTCAGATCAATTCTTTCTTAAATGCTGATAATGTTCCAGACACAGTGCAAACTCATGCACATACACAGACAAAATCCAAAACAGTTCCAACAATACATCAAATTCAACAGGCAAACAGGAGGAGATTTGGGGTGTAATAGGCAAAATGAGATCAGGGAAGAAGGAGTCATACACAAAAAAATCTTCCTGATCCTAAAGAGAGGTTTAAAGCATAGATGCAAAAAGGATAAAAGCAGAGAATTAGACTCAGAAGGGTGACAGTAAAATAATTTTAGAGTCCTGCCTAGTGCTACTGGATATATAGTGACATGAGTAGAATTTCTAAAAGGTCCGCACTCTAAAGGCTTTTCTCAAACTTACTGGCTCATTATGCTACCACCTCAGTTTGTGCTGGGAAAAATTACTTAAAGACCAAGTGCAGGTATGAATCAAATCTAGGGCACCCCTTAAGGGGACTGAGAGCATCCCTTCTAGAAAAATATTCAGCGTACAAAGTAATGCAAAGATATAGTACAGATTTTTATTTCTTCTACCATACCTGGAATGCTTAAAACACAAAAAAGACTCCTTGGTTCATACTTTAAGTAAGTGACACCTGCCAGATATCTTAATGAAGTGAGAACTAGTCTCAATATAAATCATATCTTCCATCAATTAATAGTGACTGAATAAAGCTACATCTATGATTGAGATTGTTTCTTTATATTAAGTGCAAAACTTGGAATTAGTGTAATTGTTTAGATTGACTAAGAAAACTTGACCACACCTAAATTGGCATCCATAAAATTTAAAGGTAGTTTAGAACTGGGGTTATTCCAGAAATTGGACCCAGGACAGTGGTGCTCCAGTAAAACTTCTGGGAGGGAACCAGTGAGGCCTCAAAATCTAAACCTTCTTCCTTCTTTTGACTGAAGTAAATGTTTTTGAGCTTCAAAGTGTCCAAAGAATTTTGGACTCCCCATCAGTGTACTACCAACATCCTTAGATGAGATGATAACAGTATACACTGAACATAAGTTTATGGTTCTCCAAGGAACCCAACAAAGAAACTCCACCAGACCAAGTGGAACTTCTGAGCAGTCCATGAATGGGAGAAAATATTTTCCAATGAGAAGGAACTGTGAGGTACCCCTTTGCCACATGTACTTTCTCTAAGTCTGGGTCCATGTTTCTTTGGACTCTGTATATACTTACGGAGAGTATGTCACAGACTTTAGGAGGGATATTTTATACCAACTATATTAATTGAGTAGTCAGTCCCACTTTAATAATTACCCTTACTAAAGACTAGTTGGCTGGTTGACTAAATTGATTCTCAAATTTGGAGGGGAAAGTGCAACCGTGGAGGCTTGTGAATTATGGCCCTAGAAAAGATATCCCTGAGCCAAAAACATGGAACCCAGAGATGCCACTGTGCTCTGAGGACTCATGAGTGACAGAGGGAGTTGGGATAAGTGGGCCAGGTCATGGTTGGCACTTCAAACATAGAAGGAGCTCATCACTCTGTTAGGAAGGAAAGAATACAAAGATAATAGCCAACCATACCCAGATGAACAAAATTTTTCCTTTTGTCTCTGACCTGCACTGTCTGAGACACTCATAAATTTAGATCTCTTGGCAATATCTCCAGGTCATAGTATAGTTTTTTATTTGGACCCTTCATCAGTGGAGATCACCACTTCTCCTCCCCAGGCCCTACCCCCAACAAGATGACCAACATGGAGACCTAGGGACTCTTGAACTCTCCAGGGGATAAGGTAGCCACCAAGATCAGGAATATCTATCTCACATTTTCTGTTTAGTTATCTTTGCAAACAAACTCTAACTAGGGTCATGAAGAGTCAGATACAACTGAAAAATGACTAAATAACATCTCTGCTTGGCAAAGAAATAAAGCAGCAAGGCAGCCAGGAATTGGAAATCCATTCCCAGATTCATCTAGGTAAACATATACCATTGCTGCCATGACCACACAACTGCCATAGCTATTTGGGGTGTGGGGCAGGGGGAAAATAATAATAATAAATATATATTATTGTTACTAATATAATATCACATCATAGTATAATTATATATAATTATATATAATACAATTATAATGCTATAACATATATGATATATATGTTCTATATCATATATAATACTACTGATAATATCTAGCATACACACACACACACACACACAAACTTCCTTGCTGTAAGTTCAAAAGAAAGTCTGCCTGAATCAGCAACATGTTTCAAAGAGAGGAAAATATAAAAAGAAGATGGGTAGTGTCACTCAAAGTTTACTGTGTGGACCCCTCTTCCTGGTTCAGTAGGCAGTTGTCTTTGCTATAGCCTGGTGTGGAGATACAAGGTGACTAGACAGGAGCTGTGAGTTCTTTAATAAGAATCTGAGTTCTAAGTCTGTCACTGCACATGCTTCAGGGCTGCACTAATCCAGCAGATCAGGCATGTTTCTCCAATTGTCCTCATTATATTATCATGGGTTTTATTTTGGCTTGGCTGGGGAAAGATTTCATGGAAGTGGTTGCTTCCAGATTGTGAATTTAGATTGAGTAGCATAATTCTGGGAGTAGCAAATAAAGATCATGATAAAGGACCTGAGTTAAAACACATTCAAGAAATATTTTGACAGTTTAAAAATATTTGTTATAAATATATTTATAAACTAAAAGAGAAGTTTTCAGTTTCCTTCTGGCCAAGGCTTGAATTGGCCTGGGGGCCAAGGAAATGAGGGGAAAGAGAGATAAAGGCAAGTTTTATTTCAAAGTTACATTAATTTAAACTAGAAGTTGTGTTGTTGCTTCAGAGTATAATATGCAATTATTTTGCCATAGCTTCTAACGTTTTCATGTAAATCTTTGTTTATTGGCACATGGAGTGCTGCATTTGAAAGGAAAGCTTGAACTTCACAGTGTTATTTTTTGTCTTTATGGAGCTAAGCATCATTTAGTCCAGTGTAAGTGCAAGCAGGGTGGGATTTTTGTTGTTTTCTCAGGCTCAGACTGAACTGTGAACATCTGAAGGATTGATATTCTTTGAACCTTGATAATTCACAGTTATGCTGAGTCACACAGATTTCATGCCTACTGACTCTGAGCCAATCAGGGACTAAGTCTTTGTTATATATTCTGGGAGGTTGCAATTTTGCTTAGGGGATTCGCTTATGAGAAGGACCTTTTGATTCCCTGTATGGGACTCTGAGTAACCATTTGTTAAGAGCCCCCTCCTACTCAGATGTTGGTGGTCTTCTGGTCTGATGGTGCATGCAGGTCGTTGTATGACTTTGTTCAGATAGTTGGAGCCCTGTCCATTGAATCTCTACT
The DNA here is from genome assembly GCA_023548195.1 of Bettongia penicillata ogilbyi. Taxonomy (NCBI): domain Eukaryota; kingdom Metazoa; phylum Chordata; class Mammalia; order Diprotodontia; family Potoroidae; genus Bettongia; species Bettongia penicillata. The sequence continues at coordinate 816,957 of JAJHZJ010000230.1, forward strand.
AATTTCTCTGCTTGTATTTTTCATACTCACTTCTTTCTACTTATCTGTAATTAAGATTGTTGACCCCTTTAAAGTTGTCTTTCCTTTAGAAAAGCATATCAAAGAACGTGTGCTAGCAGCCCACCCTGTGTGCTAGGGTGCTTGTTATTACATCCAGGAGTGGGAAACCTCAGGTCTCAAGGCCACATGTGGACTTTTTGGTCCTTGAATGTGGCCTTTTTGACTGAGTCCCAGTTTTATAGAACAAATTCTTTTATTAAGGGGATTTGTTCTGTGAATTTTGGATTTGGTCAAAGAGCAGCATTTGAGAATCTAGAGAGGCACTTGTGGTTTTGAAGCCATGGATTTCCCCACCCCTGATTTTAGTCCATTCCCTTGGGCAAGAACACCCTTACCTCCAGTTACCTCTGGTGATTTATGAAGATGTCAGGGAACTTGGAAGCCTGCCCAGCATCTCTCCCTAGTTGCAACCAGGAAGATTCCTTTTCCCCAGTCTCAAATCCTTGCTGCTTACAAATAATGGAAAATTTAAGTAATTACTCTAGTTCAATAGAATATTTTGGTTTAATACATTTGGAAATTAGTTTATTGAAGTATTTTTTTTTTCCTTAAAGGGCAGCTTTCTAAGCATAATAAAATGAATGGAATTATGGTCACAAGATTTTAAATACCAAGCTTTATTGGCAAGCACAAAAAAAGTAATTTTCCTTCGGGAATTTTATCTTAGTGCAATATCAGAAAGAATAGACTTTTTCTAGAATATAGAGATTTCAGTGGCTGTTCCCCAGGGTGAGCTTGTCAAACAGGTACTCCCCAAGGCCACTCTCAGGAGCTCCCAGCCTCCTCAGATTGGTGATATGTTCTCCAAGACACTTGATAATTGTCACCTGCTTATCTAGATACTCCCGCTCCAGGAAATCGCAAAGCTGAAGAAAGAAAAGCAAGAAATCACATGAAAGGTGTGACTAATGCAGTACACTGCCAGGGAGTGGTTTTATTAGGACACAGAGGAAAACAGGAAAGGAATGATATACTGGCTTTAGAAGAGTCCTTCCCAAGAAGAAATAACCCAAACCTACTTTGCTTTTCTCATCAACATCTCTGATGGTAAGTAAAGGCAAATAAGTTGCTTTAGATGTTGGTGAGGACTGATTTATTGCTTGGCCGAGCAGACAAGAGCCATTCCAGGCTTGACCACTGAATCACCTGGGAATTTTCTAAGTAGCCAATAACTGGTTTAGTCAGTTTCATTTCATCAAAGAATGCAAGGTTCTCCTGATCATAATCAGTTTAGCAAACTTCTATTCCCTGTATGTAAGGTTAGCAAGCTTTCTGAACCACAATGCCCTTGTGATAGGTAAAGGGAGTTGTCCTTCAGGTCCTCCACTGATTGATTTCTCCCAATGTTCTCCTTCCTGGGCTCTCCGAACAAGGTCAGACTCTGTGTGCTCAATCAGGGTATGCTTCTCCCCATATGCAGCATCCACTGCCTGAGCTAGCCTATGGAACTGAAGGGAGTTAAACGCTTGCATGTCCATGAATGGTAAACTGTCAGATTTGTGATTCTTGAGTGACTGTGTTCCTTCGGCCCCGTATTGAAGATCTTCTCACAGAGATTTTTTTTTTGAAGAACTATTTCAGAAGTAAGGGCTGTATACATCATATAAACGTATTCAAAGTCATATGTGAAAATGTGAAATTCTATTGCTGTACTTACATGTGGGTCACTTTTTTCCATTGCCAGATTATGCAGGTTTAGTAGGGCCTGATTTATTTTCCTTTCAATCTTCATAACTATTTCCAGGACTTCTAAGCTATTTCTCCAATCATCACACTCTGGTTTCTGTTCAAATTCAATCACAGAATGACTGAGAAGCAGGAACTACTCTCTTTTAAACTACAACCTTATATTTTACCCATAAATGTGAGAATTGATCTGATGTTTGAGTAAATCAATACACGCCTAGAACTTCAGATTAGTACAGTCTGAATTTAAAGCAGTCATAGGAATTTTTTGTGGGAACTTCTTCTATCCAGTAAATCTCATCTGGTCTGTTATTTAGTAAAAAGTCTGAGTTCCTTGAGACTTAGAGGCCATGGAATATGCCCATGGTCATGGGGCTGATAACTGTACCAAACAGACTTTGAACTCAGATGTTCCTGACTCTAGCACTTCATCCACTATAATATTATTATAATATCCATTATATAATGATAATAAGAGAAATGGTATTAGTAATAGCTAACATTTATGTAGTGCTTTATGATGTGCAAAGCACTTAACACATTTCAGACAATTCTTGCAATAACCCTGTATACAAGGGCTATTATCATTTTCATTTTTCAGATTAAGAAAGTGAGGCTGAGCATTTTAAAGTGGTCTCACAACTAGCAAATGTCTGAGGTAGAATTTGAACTCAGGTCTTCCTGATTCCAAGTTTAGTTACTCTATCTACTGTGACATGACCGTCACATATCAAAAAAAAAAAAAAAGCCAAATCTCATGAGATTCATAACTAGGTCTTCCACTTAAAACCTGTGTGATCTTTGGCAAACTACTTATCTGCTTTGGCCTCAGTTTCAATATCTGTAAAATGAGTGGGTTGGACCAGATGATTCTAAAATCACTTCCATGTATAAATTTATAGGCACTATTATTCTAATCAAATTTCTTGAGGGGAGGGGTATTCATTTAACATGTAGAGACATATTGTCTTTATTTTTAGAATAGGAAGGAATAGAAGCTGGGTATAGCCAAGAGGTGAAGTGACAGGATTAAAATTAGGTGCAGTAGTAGAGTTTTATAGGATTATAAATTAACTGGCTTGAAGATTAGATTTATTTTCAAATGTCCTTAAGGTCCCTAAAAAAATTCATTCTATGTTTCTGACTCTGTATTATCTCATAAGGTTTAGCTCTCACCTTTATGTCCTGTAGGACAATATGGCCTCCTCTCTTATTTAAGTATTTCAGGAATTTTTGAGCGTGTTCCAGCTTCTCATCAGATTGATTTTTTGAGAATGTTTTGAAGTGGTATAAAGCCACATCATCCCTGTCAAAGAAGTAGGCCTGATGTGCAGAGACAAAAGGGAAGATAAATAGGGTTGTTCAAATAAGTCAGTCAGTCAGTATGCATTTAAGTGCCTATTTTGTGCCAGGCACTGTGCTAGGTGCAGGCAAAGACAATCCCTGCCCTCAAGGAGCTCACAATCTAATGGGGCAGATAGGAAAACAAATATATACAATCTATATATGTGATAAATAAGAAATAATTAACAGAAGAAAGGTTCTAGAATCTAGAGATTAGGCAAGGCTTCCTGTAGAAGTATTTTAGTTGGGACCTGAAGGAAGTCAGGAAGTGGAGATGAGTGGGGAGAACGTTCTGGGCAAGAAGGATGGCCAGCCAGAAAGCTGGGATGGAGTGTCTTGTTTATGGAAGAGTAAGGTCACAGGGTCAAGTAGTATGTGGTGGGGAGTAAGATTGAAGACTGGAAAAGTGTTTGAGGCACGGGGGCATGTTCGGGGCATCGGAGGAGGGCACACCAACAGAAGATTTCCCATTTGATCCTGGAGGTGATACGGAGCCCCTGAAGTTCACTGAGTAGAAGGGTGTATAGGGTCAAACCTCTGTGAATCAGAGAGGAATTTGCAATTTGTGCCAATGTTTTTAAAAGTATGTATTCACCTCAAATGAATGAAGAGTTCTTCCCAAGCACAGCAAACACTGACTAAATTCAGGTTGCTGAAGAGTAGGTTTTAAATTTGCTATCAAATTCTATATTTATGTGAAAGTTTATTAGGATTTGGTCATCCCTAGAGTCGTAAGAGTTCTTTTGGGTTTTTTTGTTTGCTCATTTTTGTTGCTGAGACCTTAGAAATTGAGTTCTCTCTCCCTACTCTGTGGAACAAATATAGTTGAGGGCCTTTTCTTTACCCCATGGATCTTTCCTCGGACCAGATTTTCCTTTTCTTTTGGTTAGAGTTTCCACCAGAGACTTTTTCAAAATTCTCTCCTGAGACCCACTATTCTTTCCTTTGGATGAAGAGTAATCTCTTCCGTAATCCTCAGGTAAACCCAAGGATGCCCTCCTCTGATGAAATAGACTTAGTGCACACCTTTTCTTTTAGGGGGAAGAGGAGGAAAGTTGGACTTCTAATTTTTTTTAAAAAATCATTCTATTTGTTATGACTAACAAGTTACTGAGTAAAAATTCAAAATATCAGAATAGCCTTATTAAAATAAAGAAAGGCTAAAACTGCAAATGAATAAGGTTTTTAATTAATGCTAAGATCACCTACACATACACAAGAAAAGTTTTCTTTATCTATCTTGGCTACAAGAAAAATAACAAGGTGAGGATGTGGATAATTATTGTTTTAGAGGAAGAAATAATGATAGGAGATCACAGAAAGAAAATGAAACTGCTTAACTCTTTTTTGCTTTTATTTTCTCCATTAAGAAGAGTAATTTCATGACTGAGGAGTATTTGCAATGTACCGTAAATACTGTAGGGCTTTTCTTCCCTTCTGCCTCACCTTTCCAGTAGCAACAGCCAGCCCACCTTCTGGTGGGGAGTTTTTTTCTTAAGGCTAGGGTGTTTTCTACCCCTGAGGGTGTAGCGTTGTTACATCGCATCTACGATGGACTACTGTTGGGGCATAAGAAATGATGAAAGAGATGATTTAAAGAAGACATGAAAAGACTTCTGTGAACTGATGCAGCGTTAAAAGAGCAGGAACAGAACAATTTACACTATGACATTAATATGATAAAAATGAACAATTTTGAGGACTTTTGTAAACTGATGAAGAGTAAAAGAAACTTTTTTAAATAGAGATGTGAAATGTTGTATGAGGTCACCATTATGTTTTGCTTTATTAGGAGTTGTTCAGTCATAGCCAACTATTTGTGATCTTTGCGGTTTTCTTGGCAAAGATTCTGGAGTGGAATAGTTTGCCATTTCCTTTTCCAGCTCATTTTACAGATGTTGAAACTGAGACAAACAGGGTTAAGTGACTTGCCCAGGGTTACAGAGCTAGTAAGTATCATGAAGATGAATCTTCCTGATTCCCAGCATTTAACATAGTGTTAACATATAGAAGTGTGTGACATATAGAAGGTGCTATATAAATGCTTCTCTCACTCCCCTCCCCTTGACAGAGAGAGAGGTACAGGGTTATACCTGTCTTGAAACCTCAATTTTAGAATATAAACTTCTTTGTAAAATCTTTTAAAATTTTTTATTCATTTTAAACTTAAATAAAAAATGAGAAAAGGAAAAAAAGAACATTTTCATGTACACAGCAGAACATAGAGAGGTTCAATATAAAACTATAAATTTCCATTTCAAATTGTTTACATTTTTTTGAAAGCCTTTGTAATAAATGCTATGTATTATTTTCAAAGCCACCCACCTTTTCTATGCTCTTTTCTAAGTTTTCTTCTTTTCGCTGCTGTGCACTTCATTTCTATTTTTTTCTCCCTTCCATCCCACTCTACCCTAGTGAAGGCTACACTTAAACACAAATATCTATCTATCTATATATTATATATATATATATATCTGTATACATATAGATATATATATGTGTATTGGTATGTATATGTGTATGTATACATGTAAATAGACATATACAGACTTACACATATTTGCAAGACCATATTATGCATATTTCTATTTGTCAGTCCTTTTTCTGGAGGTAGTTAGCATCTTCCTTCATAGGTCCAATCTTTCCATGTTTTTCTAAAGTCAACTGGCTTGTCATTTCTTATTTCATAGTAATATTCCATCATAATCATATACCTCAACTTCTTTAGCCATTCCCCAGTTGAAAGGTTATCAACCATTTTAGCCAATCTGATAGATGTCAGATATCTCAAAGTTGTTTTAATTTGCATTTCTCTAATCAATAATGATTTAGAACATTTTTTCATATGATTATATATAGTTATGATTCCTTCATTGAAAAACTGCCTATTCATATCCTTTGACCATTTATCAATTGTGGAATGACTCATATTCTTATAAATTTGACAAAGTTCTTTACATATCTGAGAAATGAGACCTTTATCTGAGAGATTGTCTTTGAAAGTTGTTTCCCAATTTTCTGCTTTCTTTTTAATCCTGGTTACATTGGTTTTATAGATACAAGCCCTTTTTTAATATAATCAAAATTACCCATTTTATACCTCAAATGCTCTTTATGTCATTTCATCATTATTCTCCTGTTTATGAGCCTGAGAGGTAATATGTTTCATGTTCTAATTTTCTTGTGATATTTCCTTTTATATCTATGTCGTGTGTCTATTTTGACCTTATTTATCTTGGTACATGGTTTAAGATTTTGGTCTATGCCAAATTTCTGCTAGACTGCTTCTATCTTTCCCAACAATTTTTACTAAATTGTGGCCAGCTAGGTGGTGCAGTGGATAGAGCACCAGTGCAGGAGTCAGGAGGTCCTGAGTTCAAATCTCACCTTAGACACTTGACACTCACTAGCTGTGTGACCTTGGGCAAGGCACTTAACCCCAATTGCCTCATCCTGGGTCATCTCCAGTCATCCTGATGAATATCTGGTCAATAGATTCAGATGGCTCTGGAGGAGAAGTGAGGCTGGTGACCTGCACAACCCTCCCTCACTCAAAACAAACTCAAGTGCAAGCTGTGTCATCATTTCTCTGATGGCATGGTCTTCTTTGGCAACAAAGGACGAACACACACCAAATTATGAATACTTATCCCAAAACGTAAATCTTTACATATGTCAAACACAAAGTTCCTGTAGTCTTTTACTATTATGAATCATGTTTCTGTTCTGTTCCACTGAGCTTCTTTTCTATTCCTTAGCAAGTGCCAGATAGTTTTGGTATTAACGGCTTTATAAAATAGTCTAAGGTCTTGTACTGCTTTCTTTACCTTTTTTCATTTGTTTCTTTGAAATTCTCCACCTTTTGTTCTTCCAAATGAGTTTTGTTATTATTTTTTCTAACTCAGTGAAATATATTTTTTTTAGTAATCTAATTGGGATGGCAGTGAATAAATAGATTAGTTAGGTAAAATTGTCATTTTATTATACTGACTTTGCCCACCCATGAACAATAAATATTTTTCTAATTATTCAAATCTGACTTTTTTGTATAGTGTTTTATAATTATGTTCATGTAGTTTTTCAGTCTATTTTGGCAGGTATACTCTCAGATACTTTATATATCTACAGTTATTTTAAATGGTCTAAAATAATGTTAAATGATATTGGTGACAGTATAATTTCCCTATTTATTTCTTTTAATTAAATCTATTTTAGTGTAACTTCATCTGAGATCATGATTGCTATCTCTGCTTTTTTTTTTACATCAGCTGAAGCCTAGTAAATTCTGCTCCAGCCCTTTTTAAGTTCTTCCAAGAACTTTTTTGTGCTTGTGAACATTTGACATTCCTCTTTGAAAAAGGGGTGGCTTTTTCTTTTTTTTTTTTTGTTACACTATCTTCCTTTAAATATGAATCCAGATCTTTTCTGTCTCATAGTAATTGTCTAAGTTTGGGCTCTTTCCTTTGTGCTAACTAATTTTTTTATTTAGCAGTTTATTATTATAGTAATCAGGTTCTAGTCCTGAAACATGGGGAATGGTGCCCCAGGCCTCAGGTCCTTCTTACTGTTATTTTCTGAGCTTTGTCCAATGGCCTAACCTTGGGCACTTCTCTCCAGCCCCAAGCCATGGCTAGGGCCCCCAATCACACTGAACCATAAATACTCTTGCTCCCAGGGCTGAAAATTTCAGCTTCCCCCTCTGCCCTGGAATTGAAACCAGGGCCTCTCCTCTCCAGTAGGTGTCCACAGCCAGCAGCAGCCCCTCTGCTACTGCATTGTGTACCCTGGGGAGTGTGCTAGCTCCCTCTTACCAATAACTGCAGCCCAGAACCGTATCTGGTCAGCACAGCTTTTCCTGGCATCACAGGATGCCAGCTAAGGGTCCTTCAATCTTCCTCTACTCATAAGTCAGACAACACACTGTGAGGTGAACATTTCTGAGTCTGAGGCTATCTCTCCATCCAACTGCTTCCCCCCCACCCCAAGTCTTTCTTGGAGGTCATCTCAAGTTGTCTTAGGGGGGCAACCATTTTACACCGACCTTTGCTTATTTCTGCTTCTCGATGTTCATTTTAAGGTGATATTGTATCATTTCTGTAGAGGAATTTGGAAAGCCTGGCATTTTCTAACCCATTCTGCCATCTTTCCAGAATTCTCTCTCCTTTGTAAAATCTTACAGAGGACAAGAGCAGAAAATAATGAACTTCTACAACAGTGGAAAGCAATGGAGGGAAGTTTAAAGAAAAACCCAGGGAGATGCTCCACTAACCCAAGTCATCCTAAGGATATTAAAGGATGAAATTGAAAGGAGGATGTAATGGAGCATCTTTGCAGAATGCCACTGAAGCGACTCCCGGGCCAGGGAGCCTGCTTTGGGGAGAATCGTGGCTGTGTGTGATGGAAGTGTCTTGAAGGAACTTTGGAACCTGGATAAGCATTCTGTAACTGATTCTAGTTGGCTAATTATGTGGTGAACAGGAGGCTCCTGGATGAGCTGTGGAAGTATTCAAAAGGCCATTAGTTGGCCTCTACCTCTCATTCCTGGTGGATCACTGCTCTTGATTTGTCTACTTCACCATGGGCCCTCTCCCCTCAGAGGCTGACAATTTGTCAGAGAACACAGAGCTTGTTCTTGTGCTTTGCTGTTGTCTTAGATGAGATAAATTATAAGGCTGTATTCTTGTGAATTTTGAAAAGTGGGGAGAGCAAGCCCCTGAGAGTTCAGAAGCCACCTGAGGACCAGAATTCTGGGGTCTGAGTCTGTGTGTGGTTTTGTAACCAGCCCAACATCTGTGCCCCAAGAAACAATGAGTGATCTTTGAGAAACCCAATGGTAGATGAAACAAGGAGTAGTCTGGCAGCAATGCTACATTTGAACTTGACTTTGGAGGGAGGGATTGAACATTTATATAGCACCTACTAAGCACTTCACAAACATCACATTCAATCCTCACAAGAAACCTATGAAGTAAATGTTAATATGGATGGAAAAGGACCCATGCATACAAAAGTATTGTTCTTTTTATACTTTCAAAGAACTGGAAACTGCAAAAATATGCATTGGTAAATGACTGAACACATGAATGTAATGAAATACTATTGTGCCAAAATGTTGAAAGAGTCATTTCAGAGAAATCCGGGAAATCTTTTGTGAGTTGATGATGAGGCACTGTGAGACCCTAGGCCTGAAGTCACAAAGACCTGAGTTCAAATCCATCCTCATATACTTAGTAGCTGTGTGATCCTGGACAAGTCACTTAACCCTGTTTGCCTCAGTTTCTTCATTTGTAACATGATCTGGAGAATGAAATGGCAAACCACTCCAGTTTCTTTGCCAAGAAAACCCCAAATAGGGTCTCGATGATTTGGACGTGACTGAAACAACTCAACAAAAACAACCGAAAGTGAGTATAGGTAGAGAACAGTTTATACATTAATAACATTGTAAAGGCTAAAGAACTCTGATCAAAGCAATGATGAGCCACAATTATACAGGCTGGTGATCTGTACTCCTCAACAAATCCAGAGAAATGACAGACTCAAAGTACAGAATCAAAGCTCCATTTCTGAATGTATCCTGGGTGAGAATTTGTTTTACTTTACTATGTATACTTGTTTTTTTATCCTTTTTTTTTCCACTGGACATGGGCAGGGGGCAGGTGGTACAGAAGATAAATGCATATCAATTGAAAAATATATAATGAAAAAAATGACAATGTCTAGCGTAGTCAATCATTATGTCAACAAATATTTATCTAACGTCTACTATGTGCCAGACACTATGCGAAGTGCTTAGGGTCAAATTGTAAGAGGGATTGTTTATAGAAAGTGGTGAGGCCCTTCAGAGTGTTCCTGTTTGCCTATGGCATTGTGATGATTGTATCAAGCCCTGAACCATACGTTAAAGAATTTACTAAAGAGGATTTATAATCATACAAAATGTTTGGGTTACCTATCCATCGAGGAAAACCCTAAATAGATGAAAAAAACCAGTGTGGTTCTTGGAGAACTATGAAGTAACCTCTGCCTCAAGGCCACAAAGGGTGGTCCTTTGACTGAATCCAAACTGCACAGAACCATATGCATTGGGCACACTGTTCATGAACAATGACCTGGACCCAGAATTGAAGAGTAGAAGGCAAAGGGATTAGTTTACTGTTGAGAAATTGTGTGATGCTCTTAGTGACCCCAAGATTCACCCCCCAACAAAGGCCTATCTTGTTTTTACTTCTTCGCTTTGTAATTCCCCAAAATTGTCCCTGCCCTCCCAATTCCCCACTGCTACTGTTTGAACTAAACTCAAGAAGGGGTGGACCTCAGAGGTAGAAGCAGGAGAGCAATCTCCTGACTCCAGCACGACGGAGATCTTACCCTAAATGCTTACGTCATGACCCCAGCTGAAAGTCCCCTTCTCATTCCTATACCACCATTATTATGAATAAGAATGAATGTATGAGCACATATTGCTATCAAGATACTCAGGTCATGCGAAGGTGAAAATGTATTTAATAGGAACGTATGTGGAGAACCTATATAAGATTGCACTCCGTCTTGGGGAGAGTGGGGAGGGAAGGGATAGGAAAGGCAGGAAGGGGAAAAAAATCTAAGATATATGGAAATGATTGTAGAAAACTGAAAACAAATAAAATAATTTTATAAAAAGATACTCAAGTCATGGTAATCAATGTCTATGCAAAAGTTATCTGTGAAAAAAATCACTTTTGTAATTGTCAGGAAACAAAGGGTCAATGACCACATCTAAGAACAAGTGAACTTGGAGCTCTTTATATAGTAAACATATGATGTATACATGCACCCATAAAGAAATGAATGAATGGAATCATATATATTATGCATACACATGTAGACACATATAATAGAGATGGGGATATTAACTGAAGCTATCATTTAATCTGTATGCAGATATCCCAGGTGAAGAAACTCCCTATGCCAATGAAGGTCAGCACTTTTCTGCAACTTATAACTCAAAATGATCTACAGTACCGGGTGGTTATAAGATATTCCCAGAGTCATAAAGCCAAGATCTTCAAGGATAGGTTTCTGTCCAGAAATGATATTGTAAAACTGCTTAGCACATTGCCCAACACACAGTAGGTGCTATATAAATGCACATCCCTTTCTCCAATCTGTGTACTTTGTGGGGGTAGGGAAGCAGGTTTAAAAGCCTAGCCTGAAGTCAGGAAGGCGTGAGTTCATATCTTTCTTCATTTGCTAGCTATGTGACCCTTGGTAAGTTGCTTCACTTCTCTTTGCATCTGGGTGCTGACAGGAGCAAACTAGATAATATTATAGAACTTGGCCAGTTCCTGGTACAGAGTAGTCACAATATAAATGTTAAACTATGTTATCACTATACCTATTTATTCAAATATACATGCATATACATATGTATATATTTATACACGCATATTTTTGCTATACATGTATGCATATATGCATATGTGAACAAATAAATACATGTGTATGTGCGTGCATACACACATTTTCAGTGATCTACTGGTATACACTTAATAACTGACTCCCCAAAAAAAGTATCCATGTCACATTTTCATGTTAAATCTGCATTATTAACATTTTCTCTGTCATTTTGTAAGTCTAGACTATTAAACAATAAGTCAAATCCTGATTTGTAGATGTTTGCCAATTCTTGAGGTGTAAACGTTCATACTTACATTGTAATAATTCATTCTCATGATCTTGTATGAACTGGTTTGTGCACCTTTATGCATATATATGTGTACATATATGTACATGGGCATGTAAGAATATGTATAATAGGGTGCAATGCATGACTATGTGCATGTATGTGCACACATTTATGCATGTATATTACACATGATGGCTACATGCGCTCATATGTGTGTTTACACATGTGCATTTATGTATTTTTGTATGCCATAGCAGGAAAAGGGCATCAGTGGTAGAGAACAATCCCGTCCAACGAAAGATCTTTTTGACTATCTTTCATAGCCTGAGAGGAATATCAGTGATTATTTTTTGAAAAACACCTTATACTGAAAGAATTGAAAGGACAGCCTCAGATTTAAAATCACACAGAAAAGGGAAACAATGAATAAAATTGAACAAAATCTATTATAACTTTAAAAAAAAAGTCTTTTAAAATGCCCTATACACCAACAAAGATACTGAGTGCTCTGAAAGCTTTTCTGTGATACCACAGGATTTGATCCCTTCTTTGTGTAAGGTACATGCCTCACCCATGTTGGTTATGTGTGTATCTGCATAAGTTTATCTAAATGTGGTTCACAGGAGGGCTTCAGTACACATCTCAGGGATCTTGCCTATCCCTCTCCAATGGAGACTTTGATTCTTGCCTGGAGGGGACCATGCAAAGGGACTGCAATTATATCTGGCTCCCTCAAAAATTGATAATGTAAAAGAATTAATTTTTATTAAGGTTCAGGCAGCTTTCCTAGTTGCTAACACATAAAGAGGAAGGTGGTACCCCAAGCTTATGGACATGTTTGACCCACCAAAAACTTCTTACACAAAAACCATCACAAACAGTGAATAATAAGTAAACCAATTTTTCCTAACAGATCCCAAGCAAAAATCAGAGAAGTTCCAGGGGTAGGGGGCCTGAAGGCTCAAGACCCCATGTGGTCCTCCAGGTCCTCGAGTGCAGCCCTTCGACTGAATCCAAACTTCATAGAACAAATTCCCTTAATGAAAGGGTTTGTTCTGTAAAACTTGAACTCAGGCTGCACCCAAGGACCAAGAAGGCTACTTGTGGCTTCGAGGCTACAGGTTCCCCCACTTCCCTCACTGCAACCTGGATTAGACTATGCTAGAAAATAGCGAATGAACTTTCCCGCTGGAAGTGAGATTGCTCAGTTCATTGAAGGGAAAGGCTCCAGCCTCATCTTGGGGGAAATCCTTCGACGCTCTAGAGAGGCAAGTTGGGAATTAGAGACATGCTGAGACTCTGGTTTCTTAATGTGCCTGCCACTTCCCAAAGTCTTTTCTTTCATTCCAGAGTTGATCCTGAAGAGAGGGTGGAATCACTTGTGTCGTCCTTCAAAGTAGAAAGGTTTGCATTTTCCTCAGCTCCCACACCAATTCTGCTCCTCATGCACGTGTGTAGCATTGAGGCATCGTTCTCTTTATCTATTATCCAATAAGTTCTTACTTAGCACAATGTCTGCTACATAGGAGGCTCTCAGTAAGAGTTTACCGACTGACTGACGTAAGGGTCATGAATCTTTGAAAATCACAGTTCTGTTTCTTTAGATAATTTGTCCTTATCTATCCCTCCTCTGTATTTATATTTAGCACCACTGCTTGACTGGGAACATATCTGATTTGAAATATAGAACACGAGGGACCTTAGAGATCTAATTCAATTCTCTCACTTTACATTCTGTGTAAGAGAAAATGACAAGCTTATGAGTCTGGATAAAGTTATAACTCTCCCCACAAAGGTATAAAATTTTCAAACGAGCATCTTTGATTACTACTGTATTATGGAGAAATGGAAGAAAATACTCTTGTCCTTCCAAGGTAAGATACAGTTAGTTTTTACTGCTGGGATATTCATCATTGGCAGTTGAATTTCAAACCGAACACACTTTGCTAAGTGTTTATGAAAAAAAGAGGTAGAAACAAAGGAGATAAACCAGATATGTCTATTTACAAACCTATTTTACCCACACACATGAATCGCACATATTTTGTGAATTTGTATGTGAATTATGGCTGCTTAGCAAGCCTCTCAGTAACAGACATTCAATACATATTTGCTGATTTCCTGAAATGTTAAAAGATTAAACTTCCAACCTCTCACAACTTTAAAGGAATCAAAAGACAGAAGTGCTTACCCCTGAAAGGTAGACATAATTGGCACATAACTCCATATTCACGAGGTCATTGATGGCAACTTCACAGTCCGTGTGGAAGTTCTGGAGCACCTGGGACCCCATATCAACACTATTATAGTTTAGATACCACTAATCAGATCTACTGCTGAGGAACACTCAGTCCTATTCCAGCTCTACCAGCACTCTAGAAAAGTGTTCTCTAATGCAACTGTTATTAAGCCCAGTCAAGCCAGTATGGAAGTATGATTGACAGTCATTCTCCACCAATAGGATTGTTCTTGACCATCCACATGACCAATCAGAATGGGGAAGGATGTCTTAGAATAGTCATTTCCCTGATTGCCATGACTACCCTGAAAAGGAAGGGAAAAGACTGTTTGTCCATTTATGAAAAAAGCACTTTTTGCAAAATGAGGACAAGTATGATCTGAATTTTCATTACTCCTTCCCAAACTGAAAGAAGGTAATTAATATTAAAAAAAAATCAGGGGAATGGCTACGCAGTGACCCAGTTTTTAATTTCTAAGATGTCTTCGAAGAGGTCAGGGTCCTCTTCTTGCTATTATAGATAGCCCAGACTTTTTGATGGAAAAAAAATCAGCTTCATGCTAAAGTCCCTGATACCATAATTGGTAGAGATAATACTTTTCATTTAAACTTTTTCTCTGAGAGGCTCAAAATGCTTTACTAAACAAATTCATTATCTCCCCCCCCACTCATATCCATATGATATGATTTTGTGGAAAATGTATAAATATGATGAGGCAGCATGATACAGTGGAAAGAGAACTTGGACTTGGGATCTGAGGACATGGATGCAATCTATTTACTAAATACTGGTGATCTCATCAGCTCTCATAAATACCATCTCTATGCTGATGATTCTCAAATCTACTTTTCCTGCTCCAATCTCTCTGTGGACCTCCAATCTCACATCTCCAACTGCTGTTTAGATATCTTGAACTGGATGTCTAGTAGACATCTTAAATTCAATATGTCCCAAATAGAATTCATTATCTTTCCCCCTAAACACTCCCCCCACCCTCCTACCTTCCCAGTTATTGCAGAGGGCAGCAACATCCTTTCAGTCCTTTAGACTCACAACCTACAAGTCATCTTTGATTCTTCACAATCTCTCATCCCCCATGTCCAAGCTGTTGCCAAGGCCTATTGATATCTCCTTGAAATAGTAATTTAAATGGGAAGATCTTTCCCCTTTGTTAATAGGCCCATGTGACCTGCTTAAATTACATGGAAGCCTAAGGTGGGAGGAGCTCGCTGAATTTGTGGAACAGGAAGAGTGGAACAGAACTGGGAGGAAGTTGGTGACAGTGGTTGGTGCAGAAGGAGGAAAGAACACAGGCAAGCAGACAGATAGGTTTGTGAGTGTTTGTTTGTGGGAAGGCCCCAGAAGAGAGAGGAGGCTTGGGAATGTCCATATTCGCTGCAGTGAAAATGTGTATTGACTTCTTGGTTACTATTGTGGATTTGGCTTTCTTGTGTTGGGATTTGACTTTCTGGTGTCTGAATAAATGTTTTTTTTTTCTGCCTTTTATATGGAGAGTCTGTTATACTTTGTGATTCAGAACTATGCTGGCATATTCTTAGTCACCACCAATGCTGTTGATATTGCCTTGGTGATATACACCTCTGCAACACATCTTGAATATGCCCCCTTCTCCCTCTGACAGTGCCATCACTGTAGTGTAGACCCTCATCACCTTACACCTTGATTCCTGCAATAGTCTGTTGGCAAGTCTACCTGCCTGAATCCCCTCCTCACTTGAATCCATTGGCTATTCAGTCACTAAACTGTGTTTCCTAAAATTCATGTCAGCTCCCCACTCACTCAGTAAACTCCAGTGGCTTCTTCCAGGAGCAAATACAAAATTTTCTGTTTGGCATGCAAAGTCTTACATAATCTATCCTCCTCCCTCTGTTACAGTCTCCTTACCTTATTCCCCAACATGCATTCTTCAATACAGTGACATTTGACTCATGGCTGTTCCATAAACAAGACAATCCATCTTTTGGCTCTTGACATTTTCCCCTCTCTGGCTGTCCTGGGATGTCTGGGATGCTCTACCTCCTCCACTCTGACTACTGACCATTATGCCCCAACTAAAAACCCACCTTTTATAGGAAGCCCTCTCTAACCCCTCTTAATAGTAGTGATTTTCCTCTTTGAATTATTTTCTATTTATCTTTTATATGACTTGATTTTTATATATTTGTTTACATGTTGTTCCCCCTCACATGTACCTCCTCCCTCTCCTCCCCATTTCATTGTAAGCTCCTTGAAAGCAGGAGTTGTCTTTTGTGGTTTTTTTTTGTACCCCCAGAACTTAGCATAGTGCCTGGCATATAGTAAGTACTTAATAAATTTTAATTGATATACTATCTGTGTGACCTTGAGTAAGTCACATGGAACCTGGGCCTCAGGTTTCTTACCTATAAGATGATGAGTTTGGACCTTGAAGGCCCCTTCCATCTCTACAATCATGTGAAAATGCAAATTACCCAAAGCATCTGTACAGATTTCTAAAGTCTCAAGGCAGATCATAACCCGTGTATGTCTTAGTATATGTCTGTTTGTTCAAGATCGCTAAACTATTTAATTGGTAGTGGTAGGGCTTGAGTTGGTTATGTTGGCATGCCACAGGGCTCTATCATCAGAATTGTTCTGTTCAATAGCTTTATCAATGACTTTGTCAAAAACAGAGGTATAAAGAAAATCTATCAGAACTTCTGACAACATCAAACTGGAAGATGAATCTAATAAAAGGAATTTAAGTAAGACTAAAGAGAAAATCCAGCAATAATTTCAAAAAAGGTAACCGCATAAGTATAGAATGGGTATAGCATAGTAAGACAGTATTTCCTCTGGGAAAACAAACAGAAAAAACTAGAAGATTATAGTTGTCTGAATGTTCAATATTAATGAAAGCTCAAAAGCACTTTGTGATTTTTCTCATCCTGTATTTTTTTCTTCAGTTGTTCAAAGGATGAGATCGATCTTTCCCTTGTTAAAATTTGCTTGCCACTTGGGCCTTTGATCTTGTCTCCTCCAGGAATTTGTTTGTTCACACTCTTCACCGCATCTCTCCTGAATTTTCAATCTCTCTCTATTTTTCCCTATGCCTATAAACATGCTTTGAATACAATATTTTTAAAAGAATATTCCTCATCTTGTTTCTATTTCAAATGAATGCTCTTACCTTCTTAGTCACTGTTAAACCTAAAAGAGGAGCCTATATTTACTCTCTACTTCCTCACTATCAGCTGATTCACTTGAAATCTGGTTTTCATCCCCATCACCTTTTCTGCAACTGATCTCTCCAATATCATTAACGAACATATCATTTAGTGTATCTAATGGTATCCATGTTCTTTTATTTGTCTGTAGCATCTGATGCCACTGACAGTAGGATTCTTTCTCTTTCCTTAGCTTCCATGACATTTGCATTTGTTTGTTATTTTTTCCTCCTTCATTTCTGATCAATTTTAGTTTTCTTTACTAATCCCTCTTTATCCTCCAACCCCCAAGTGTAAATGTCTTACAAAACTCTGTCTATGATTTTATCTTCTGTCTCCGCCATCTTTGCTTTAATCACCCCGTTGCCTATGGATTCAAATATAACTTCTGCAAAGATGAATCTCAAATCTGTGGTTGCAGCGCTGAACTCTCTCTAAAATTCCACTCCCTAATTTCTTCTCATCTCCTACTGGATTTCTCACCACTAATTCAAACTCAATACATCCCATACAGAACTCATCTTTATTCTTTAACTTGTGCTTTCTTCTATCTTCTCCCTTTCTCTTGATAGCTTTACTATTCTCCCGGTCACCAAAGCTAATCTCAAAGTTATTCTTGACTCCTCTCCTTTACTATTTATATCTAGCTAGTTATTTTATTCTATTTCTTTAGTATCGCACACATCTCCTCATTCCCACTTCCATTGCTTTAACCCAGCTTCAGACTCATATCACATGAATTATTGTGATAGATTTCTAGCCAGATTCCCTGTCTGTAACCCCATCCCCATCTCAATTCATCCCTTAAATTGTTGCCAAAGTAATCTATCTTATTTGTAGATTTCATCATGTCTCTCTACTTTCAGTGGCTCATCATTGTCTAACAAATGAAATGGCTATGCACAGAGTGCCCAACTTGACATTTGAACCTTGTGTTATTGTGCAATCATCATTATCTCTTTAATCCAGCCAAACTGGAATAGTCACAATTTCCCTCTCTCCTCCTGCTCTCTGCCCATCTTTGCATTTATGACCTCCAACCTACAAGCAAGGAATAGATTTCCTTTCCCTTCTCTTTCCCCTGTTGGCATCCATTCCTTCCTTCCTTGAGTTCTAAAATAGGAGTTATCTCTCCTTCACTGAATATTTAATCTATTCACTTAATTTCTAATTTGATTTATAGTTCTTTGTGTATTCATCATATATTCCTGATCTATATAAACATGACAACTGAAATGAACAAGAAGATAAGCCCATTTTTAGTTCTACTTTTATTTATACAAGGAGACTACACACACATACACAATACAAACATGGTTAGTAGTATTTTGTTCCAACACAACAGGTCAGAAAATATTTAAATTTGTAGACCTGGCTATGCCTGAAGTGAGAAGAATCATTCATTTGTTCTTTAGGGTGAACTTGTCAAACATGGACATCCCAAGGTAATTCTTGTAGGCTTCCTTTCTTTTCAGTTTATCTACATGGCCACTGTATCCTTTATGATCTTCAACTGCTAATTCAAATACGACTTTTTAAATTTTTATTTATTTTAAGTTTTCAACATTCATTTCCCCAAAATTTTGAGTTCCAAATTTTCTCCCCATCCCTCCCTTCCCCCAACCCGAAATGCCAAGCATTCTAATTACCCCTACCACCAATCTGCCCTCCATTCTAATATCTTTCCCTTCCCTTATCCCCATCTTCTCTCTTTTCTTGTGGGGCAAGATAGATTTCTATTCCCCATTACCTGTATTTCTTATTTCCCAGTTGTATGCAAGAACAATACTCAACAGTTGTTCCTGAAACTTTGAGTTCCAATTTCGCTTCCTTCCTCCCTCCCCACCCATCCCCATTGAGAAGGCAAGCAATTCAATATAGGCTATATATGTGTAGTTTTGCAAATGACTTCCATAATAGTCATGTTGTGTAAAACTGACTATATTTCCCTCTGTCCTATCCTACCCCCCCATTTCTTCTATTCTCTCTTTTGACCTTGTCCCTCCCCAAGGGTGTCGACTTCTAATTGCTCCCTCCTCCCCTTGCCCTCCATTCCATCATCCCCCCCCCCGCTTATGCCCTTCTCCCCCACTTTCCTGTATTGTAAGATAGGCTTTCATACCAAAATGAGTGTGCATTTTATTCCTTCCTTGAGCCAAAAATAATGAGAGTGTCACATTTTCCCTTTCACCTCCCCCACTTTTCCCTCCATTGAAAAGTCTTTTTCTTGCTTCTTCTATGAGAGATAATTTGTCCCATTCCATTTCTCCCTTTCTACTCCCAATATATTCTTCTCTCACCCCTTAATTTTAGTTTTTTTAGATATGATCCTTTCCTATTCAACTCACCTTGTGCTCTCTGTCTCTCTCTTTGTCTCTGTCTCTATCTCTGTCTCTCTCTGTCTCTGTCTCTGTGTGTGTGTGTGTGTGTGTGTGTGTGTGTGTGTGTGTGTGTATAATCTCACCAACTACCCAGATACTGAAAAAAGTTTTGAGAGTTACAAATATTGTCTTTCCATGTAGGAATGTAAATGATTCAACTTTATTAAGTCCCTTATGATTTCTATTTCCTGTTTACCTTTTCATGCTTCTCTATTGGATCTATATTCCAGGTTAGTTGTTTTCCAATGTGGTAGTTTACATTTTCTTCTATTTTTTTCATTCTTTTGATTTTGTTTGACTGATTCTTGATGACTCATAGCCAAGGGAACCAGTAGACACCAGCAAGGAGAACCATCACTTGCATAGTGGATTTTTGTCCACCAGCAGCTGAGCCTACCTGTGATCTAGCCCCTGGGGAGGAGGTGAACACCAGCAGTCAGACTACCCCCACCCTCACACCTCACCCCATGAGTTTCATTATAACCCTAGGGAAATGCAGACATACCCCACCTGGCTTCAACACATACCAGCCACCACCACCAGCTCCAGCTCAGCACCAGGTAAACTAAGACCTTTACAGCCTCTAGCTGCCAGAACCTGGAGCCCCAATACACAAAGCCAGTAACCAGGTCCCTAGTTCCCAGCACAAGAAGTGTGAGACAGTGCCCCCGGTGCCCTAGAAGCAGACATCTACTTTAAAAAGCAGAAAAATAATGCAAACACCATGAGCAAAAAGCAACATAGAAAAATAAAGGCCATGTATTCTCACTTTGGGGACAGGAAGATCAAAACACAAATTCAGAAGAGGATAGCATTGTCACTATACCCACATATGAAACCTCAAAGGGTATAATATATATATACTCAGTTGGATACAGAAATGTATCTTACCCTATAAGAAGGTAAAAAGGGATGATTATAATAGAAAGAGGGGGGACCAGGAAGGGTGGTGAGTAGAAGTAAAACACTTGTAAAGAGGGAGGGAGGGAGAGAAAGAGAACAGAAAATAGCATGTAGAGAAATACTCTGTTATCATAACTATAAATGTGAATGAGATGAACTCATTTATAAAATGGACAGGGATGGCATAATGGAGTAAAAACCAGAATCCTATAATGTGTTGTTTACAAGAAGTACCTTTGAGGCACACAGAGATACACACAGAGTAAAGGTAAGGAATTGGGGGCATAATCTATTATGCTTTAGGTGAGACGAAGAAAGTGGGATAGCAAGCATGATCTCAGACAAAGCAAAAGGTCACTGAAGAAAACAATTCATTAAAATTTAAAATTGGCCAAGTGGAACCAATTAACTCTATGAGTCATCAAGAATCAGTCAAACAAAATCAAAAGAATGAAAAAATAGAAGAAAATGTAAAATACCTCACTGGAAAAACAACTAACCTGGAAAATAGATCCAAGAGATAGAATTTAGGAATTATTGGTCTACCTGAAAAACATGATAAAAAAAAAAATGAAAAGTTCATATTGGACATAAGCCTGACAAGAATTCCTAGAAGAGCTAAAGAAAAAGTTTTATTTTTGAGAGCAAAAAGAAAAACAAAGGTTTTTAAAATCAAATAAAGAGGATAGAGGCAAAAAATTAGGAAAACTAAATGAGTGCTAGGAAGAAAATTGTTAAAAGACAATGAAAAGTTTATAAAAGAAGAAGGAAAAAAATACTAAAAAATATAACTCCTTGAAGATCTGAATTGAACAACTGGCAAAAGAAAAATAAAAAAGCATTAAAAGAAAATAATTCTAAAAACTGGAATTGTTCTAGTAGAAATTAATGACTCCAGGTCTGAGGGGAAGGGGTAGTAGGGTAATTATTGTGGATTGATCAGTCTAACACACAATTCCTCCTGCTTCATACTCAGAGAACATCAGAGGATCACAAGTCCTCTGTCTTTTAATCCAAGATCCTTTCCATTCTACCTGGGTAATCTTTCCTTACCTTTCTTGAAGACATCTCTAGAGTTTAAATGTTCAATCTTTTCTTCTTGATTTTTCCCATTATATTCCATCAAACTGACTCTTAAAAAGTGATCTGACATCCCAAAGAGGCCTTTGAGGATCATCCCTAAACAAGATGCTTTCCTAAGTGGTAGATGACCCTTCCCATTTTCCCTTCTATTTTTGATCTTAACAGAGGCATGGTCTATATTCCATCACTATTTCTACATTGAACAAAAGTAGCATGAGTCAGGAAAGATGACTTGATTTGAACATCTCTTTCCTTATGCCAACTCAGAGCTAGATAGAAGAAGTGGGTTTTTATCATCAACCTCTGCCAGCTTCATTGTTCCTTGATTTTTACCCTCACAAAGGCATCATTTTGGGAAATAGCCTAGAATACATACCAGATCAGATCAACAGTGGAAGCAAGCCTGAGAGAATTTCCCCAAGTTATTATCAGGGATAAATGAAAAACTGAATCTATAGATAAGATTGTCAGATTAAGTTTTATTTTGCTAACCTTATTCCCTGATCACTATTTGTAGCCAGTACTACATATGAGAAGGCTGACATGTGTAATGTGGATGTCAGTTAATAAAAATCTGTCTGAAACCACACATATTTGAATTTTTTTCTATCATATTTCTGGGTTTTTTAAATCCATTTTGGGTAGTATAATAGCAAACCAAAGAAAAAAATATAAGCTGATAACTGTTTATTTAAAAGACACTCTAGTTGATACTGTTCTCTGAAATTGGCTTCTACATTGCATTTAACTCCTAACTGTTGTTTTTGTTTAGAAGATTATCATAGAATTCATTTTTGTAGATTGTTCTTGTTTCCATTGGAGTATGGCTACAAAGACTTAATATAGCATTACAAGTCTTTTTCATCTCAGCAATGAACTGTGGATGATAACAGAAGTTGATCTTGCCTTTATCTCTTTGGGATAAAGTCTGCCCAATGAATTTGTTCCAAAAGAGCCATTTCAGATTTGATATCTGAATATCAGTTGGTTTGTCTACTACTATTTCCCCCTACATGGTATGGATTTTTAAAATTGAATTTCTTTTTGTAGTTATTATATTTCTGCCCTCAATATAACAAATATTTGAATGGTTTAGTAAAATATCCTTTTAGAAGTCAGTCATTTAGTAAGCAAGTATTTAAGTAATTACTATGTGCCTGACACTATTAAGTACAAAGTATAAAAAAATTAAAAGAGAAAAAACAATCATCTGAAGAAGTATACATTCAAAAGGCGATGACAATATCAAGTAACCTACAAAATGTATTGGCTGGTTGGTGGTTGTTGTCCTTCGTCTTCCAAGAGGATCAAAATGACATAACCAGGATAAAGTGAAATTTCAGTGTGTCCAACTCTGGTTGATCAGATCAATATAAGCTTGAAATACTCTACCACAGGTTGGGCACAGATAGTCCATATGAATTATTTGGGGTGAATATCCCAAATTTGTGCATCCTGCATTTACTTTGTGATGTCTAAATTTTGCTTTGTTCAAA
Source organism: Bettongia penicillata ogilbyi (assembly GCA_023548195.1). Lineage (NCBI taxonomy): Eukaryota > Metazoa > Chordata > Mammalia > Diprotodontia > Potoroidae > Bettongia > Bettongia penicillata. The sequence continues at coordinate 840,024 of JAJHZJ010000230.1, forward strand.
GAGCACAGCACCCTTTCTGATGTAGGCATGCCATGCTGAGTGGTCCTGTGCCAGTGTCTCCCATGTTGCACAATCAAATCCAGAGCTCTTGAGAGAGACCTTGAGAGTGTCCTTGTATCACTTCTTCTGGCTACCACATGATTGCCTTCCCCAAGCAAGTTCTCCATAAAATAGTCTTTTTGGCAAACCTACATTTTGCATTCAAACAATGTGGCTAGCCCATTGGAGTTGCGTTCTCTGAAGCATAGTCTGAATACTTTGCAGTTCAGGTTGAGCAAGGACTTCAGTGTCTGGTGCCTTATCCTGCCAGGTGATCCTCAGAATCTTCCTAAGACAGTTCAGATGGAAGCAATTCAGTTTCCTGGCATGGCACTGGTAGACTGTCCATGTTTCACAAGCATATAACAATGAGGTCAGCACAATGGCTCTATAGACTTTCAGTTTTTTAATCAGTCTAATACCTCTTCTCTCCCAAACTTTTCTTCAGAGCCTCCCAAATACTGAGCTAACTCTGGCAATGTGTGCCTCAACCTCACTGTCAATGTATACATCCCTGGAAAGTACACTACCAAGTTAAGTGAACTTATCCACAGCATTCAAAACTTCTCTGTTTGTTGTAACTGATGATTCCACGTATGGATGGTGTGGTGGTGGCTGATGGAACACCTGTGTTTTATTGGTGTTAATCATTAGGCCAAAATTAGCACAAGCAGCAGAGAATTGATCCATGCTTTGTTGCATCCCAGCTTCAGAGGCTGCATTGAGTGCGCAATCATCTGCAAACAGAAAATCATGCACCAACACTCCCTCCACTTTGGTCTTGACTTACAGCCTTTTCGTTTCATAGATGTCAGTTAGATGATTCCATCATTCTTTTAGATTTAATTTCTCCAACATCATATATTCTCATAAAATTATATATTATATCTGTATGTATGTATGTATGTGTGCATGTGTGATTGTTATATTAGTACCACATGGAAGTTTTATAAAAGTGTAGCATGTATTGGGGTAAAGAGATATTGTACATAAATATAAAAAGGCAGAAAAAGTAAACATCTCTTTTAGACCATAATGGAATAAAAATATGAATCAATTGGAAGAGCACAAATAAAAGGAGCAGACCCAAATGGAAACTTAATGATGAAATCCTAAATATTGAGGTCTGTAATGGTAATTTAAATAGGAAGATCTTTTCCATTCATTAATAGACCTATATGACCTGTCTAGGTCACATGAGTCTGAGTTACATAGAGCCTGTGGTGGGAGGAGTTTACTGAACAGGTGGAATAGGAAAGGTGGAACAGGAAGAGGCAGAGCTAGAGCAGAGCTGAGAGGAAAGTTAATCATGAGCCTGGTCAAAGCTAGGAAGGATGCAGGCTAGCAGGCAGCTGGCTAGCTTGAATGAAAGAGCTTGCTTGTGATTTTGGTTAAGGGAGCCTGCTTGGGATTTGTTTAATGAAGCTGGTTTGTGGGAAACCTAGTGAGAGGAAGGCTTGGGGATGGTGTTGTCCTTTGCGTTGTTATTGTGTAGAGATGTCTTTGTTACTATGATAAATATGGCTTTCTGGTGTTTTGGTTCTGTCTTCCAGAGGGAGAGTCTGTTGTATTTTGTGATTCAGAATTGTGCCTACATATTCATGGCCACCATAGGTGCTGTGTGAATATCACACTGGCACTACAAGGTCACAGAAACTTATTACATGAAAGAAAATGACAATGATGAAACAGCATACTAAAATTTCGGGGATGCAACTAAGGAATCTTGTACCTTGACTAAATTTATTCTTTCAATTAGTTTTTTTTAATTAATTCTTTAGGGTGTCCTACATAGACTATCATTATGTCATGTGCAAGACATCAGAAGGTCTTTTTTGCCTATATTTGTTAATTTTCTTTCTTTCCATATTGCAATAGCTAACATTTCTAGTTCTATGTTAAAGATTAATGGTGACTAGTAATGGACATTCCTTATCTTATTGGGAAGTCTCTAACTTTTCTGGTGTGTGTGTGTGTGTGTGTACATGTTTATATCTTTTAGTTTTAGAGAGATACTACTTACACGTTGAGGAAAAGTCCATTTGTTTCCATGCTTCCTAATATTTTAAAAAACAGAAACAAGTGTTTTGTTAAAAGCTTCTTAAGAATCTTTTGATATATGTTGTTTTCATAATTTTTCTTTATAGTTCTTATTTTGAACCAATCCTAGGAATATAAACTATTGTATATAATATTTTTAATATATTGTTTTAGCCTTTTTTCCTACTATTTTCATGAATATTCATAAGGGATATTGTTCTATAGTTTTTCTTCTCTACATTGTCTCTTCCTACTCTTAAGTATCAAAGCCATATTTTTATCATCACAATAGTCTGAGTCTTTCCATTTTGGCAAACACTCTGTATAATATTGTTATTGCTATTATTATTTTTTTTTTGCAATAACTTAGACAGGAGGTGATTTAGTGAAGTCCTGCATTGGGCTGGTGGCAATGTCAAAGAAGAGAAAGGGACGTATTTGAGACACAATACAAAGGTAAAATCAATAGACCTCGACAACAACTTGGATATTGGGGGAGGCAGTAAGAGACAGTGAGGAGTTGAAGATGACACGTAGGTTGTGAATTTAGGTTACTTGGAGGATGATGGTGTCCCTGACATTAATGAGAAGTTTGAGAAGAGGGAAAGGTTTTTGGGGAAAGATAATGAGTTCAGTTTTGTGTATGTTGAGTTTAAGATGGCTATGGAACATCTAGTTTAAGATGTGGTTGGAGAAATAAGTCTGAAGATTCTGGAGGGAAATTAGGACTGGATAAACAGAATGAGAGAATTGTTAGCATTGAAATAAAAGAGGTCCCAGGGCATAACCTCAAGGGACATCCATAGCTACTGGACTTGACCTGGACAAAGATTAAGCAAAGGAGACTTGAGGAGTGGCTGAACAGGAAAGAGGAGACCCGAGATAGAGAAATATCTCAAAAAGTCAGAAGAAAGTGATTGATATTGACAAAGGCTACAGAGGTCAAGAAGGATGATGTTTTCTTTTGTTTCTATTATCTATTCTTTAGGATTTAGTGATGCATCATGAAAATTATTTTTAGTATTTTGTTTTTATTTTCTCCCAGTTACATGTAAAAACAATTTTTAACATTAATTTTTAAAACTTTGAGTTCCAAATTCTCTCTCTTCCCCCCTCCCCACCCCCTGCAAATAATTTTAAAATTCTCTTTTGAAAGGCACTTTATTGAAAATAGTTTTATTCCATTGTGATCAGTAAAAGATATAATAAGAATTTATGCTTTCTTGCATTTCTTGGGTGGAGTTTTTATGCTTCAATAAATGGTCAATTCTTGTAAATGTACCACAAATGGCAGAGAATTCTGTGAACTTCTTTTCATTCCCATTTGATAACTGCTAGAGATCTATCATTTCTAATTTTGTAAAGTTTTTATCATATCCTTAACTTATTTCTTGCTATTTAAAAAAAATCTGTTTAGACTTAAAGCAGGTACATTGCAGATATGTAAAATGGCATCTCTACTGTCTATTTCTTCTTTGTTTCTCTTCTTTATGCTTTTGTGGCACATATATTAAATATTGACATTAATTTATTACTTAAGATGCTCTTATGCATGATATAGTTCCCTGCCTATGTTTTTGTTTAATTTAATGTAATCTGATGTAAGATGATTGCTACCAGTGCTTTTTTTTTTTGGTTCACCAGAAATATGATAGATTCTGATCCGACCTTTCTTCCCTTCCTTTTTCAACTCTATTTTGAAAATCTAAATATTTATGTTTCAAGTGAATTTTTGTAAACAACATATTACTGAATACTGCTTACTAATTCTGCTATCCTCTTTTTATGATTGAATTCTTCTCATTTGTGTTCATGGTTATGATTATTTTAGTAGATGCAATATTTTAAAATGTCCTTAATTTTATGCTCAGGACCAAGTCTCACAATTACAATTTCTATTATGTATTTCTGTGCTAAATATTATACTTCACATTTATAAAGTTTTGCCCTGCACTATTCAAAATCAAAGTAGTTTTGCTCAGTAAAACAACTGAGCCAATGTAAAGAAAGTATAATGATAATTACATATCATACACTAGTAATTAGGACACCCTGAGTAAGGCAGCAAGGATGAATTCAAAACCATATGTATTTAACTAGTGGGGGTAGTGGATAATATACAACTCTTAGCAGTGATGGTTAAGAGTAATCAATGTAAAAGCATTGATCGTCCAAGGCACAGTGGATTTGGAATTTTATGATAAAATACCGAGCTGGTTAGACATAATAGAAGTCCTCAAAATGGAAAAGAGAAAAACAAATACAAGACTAGGAAGGAAATATAGGGAAGAAAAGGAAAATTTAAAATAATAATCAACTAAAAGAAAATTGCCTTATGTTCAATTCCTTCTCCACCCCTCAAAACTGTACAGTTAAGTTTCTGGTGAATGAATGCCTTCATGCAAAGTATTTATATAGGCTTATAAGTCACATATGCCATGTACAGGAATAACCTTTGAGGGGATGTTGGACTGCAATGTCTATTCTAGCCATACAGTGGCACTCCAAGCTCAGGCTTCATCAGTTCACTTTCACAATGTAGGAGAGAATTTCTCAGGTTCTGCTAAGGGAGCAAAGAAAGGTATTCGCTGCAGATCATGTTCAATTTACATTCTCAACCCCTCTCCCCAGTAATTGGCTTTCCTATACTCTCTGCCCAAGTATGTAGTAAGTCTAATAATCCAGTAATCCCTCAAATGATTCTAGCCCCCATTCCCTTGGGAGTTTAGTCTCTTTTCCCAATCAGTATGTCCCAGAAGAATTACTCATTCACATTTAGAGTCTGATTTTTAAAATGAAAATAAAAAAAATGAAAGGATTAAAAGTTGCTGTAACTCTTCCTCCACTCCCAGAGCGCTTTTATTTTTTCATACTTTTAACCATACTGTATCTTACTCAGATGAAATTTCTCCTTCAATACCAGTTTCTGTTATGCCTTTTTTTTTAAACAGCTGTGACTTCAAACTATAGCTACAACTATCAACTTGAACACTTCAACTATAGGTCTCTGGAAGAACTCTGCAAGAACACAGTTTCAAAATCACAAAGGGTTGGTGTGGTAGTGGATGTGGAGTCATCTCACAACCAGGCTATTTATTTATCTCACTGCAAGGCCTACATGCATCATACCTTATCTCCTCTGTAGAGATGGCATTTGGTTCCTTGCAGCAAGCTAGGTAAAACCTACAATCTAGTGATTTGGTGGGCAAGTTACTGTATTTCTGAAGTCAGGTGCCTTTAGCATCTTTTTCCATTGGCCATCATGTACCCCTACCCGAAGAGTGTCATAGATTGGGCATTGCCTCATACAAACTGAGGCTTGGGAAAGATGACAATTTAGAAAAAAAGGTCAAGGTCAACCGCTGCATCCTGGGCCATCCCTGGTCATTTTAGCTTTGATCATGCCACTGGACTTTGATGACTCTAGAGGAAAGAGATGGACAACTTTGTTCAGCCCTGCCTCACTTAAATCCAGTTTTTGCACAAGTCAAGACATCACCTTTCATGAGGTCACTGGGCCTCTTCAAGAATGGACAAGCAACAGCTCCACAGGCTGTGCAGGGAAATCATACACAGTCTGCATAGCAAGAAACTATCACAGGAAATGTTTTTGTAGCAAAGGAAAGAAAGTAGAACCAGAAGAAGAGTACCCATTGGTAATTTTATGAGAACAATAAATTAAGTGGGAAAATATTATGTTCAAATTATAGAAGTGAATGGCAAAAATAAAAGGGATGCAGAAATAAAACCAACATGTTCTTTTAGATAATTTATAGGTTGAAATTTACCAAAGCGTAAATAGTGATAAAATAGGTTTAATTTGGGTGGATAAAGTTTGTAATAAATAATAAAAAGAGGCTTACTGCTTCATTGCAATACTGACACAAATTTGTAATGTGTCTATAGCTTTATTCAAGATGTAGATAGGTAGACTTCCTGTACCCTAGTTAAAAATGGTCAAATACTTAATAAACTCTTTTAAGATGTCATATATTTTGAAGTTCTCCTATCTGAAAGGGCCAGATTACAAAGCATGATATTGCCTTTGGGGTAGAAGTATAAAACATAAAGAACATAGTCCTACCATCAAAGACCTGTGGTCTGTTTTCTACAAAACACACAGCAAGAATGTTCCACACATTGAAGTCACAACATGCTGTCAAAAGAATGAACAACTTTTGGTTATTTATTAAAGAGCATTTTCTTCCATGATGCAACCCTATGAAAAGAGCTCAAATATATCATTCTAATTAGAATCCGTAAAGCCATGAGCAGGGCAGACAAGACATGTGGGGAAGAAGTACGATTGCATTGCATTTAAACCATTTGTAAAGAATGAATGCTTCCATTTTAAGGATAGTCTTCTAGCTGGCCATGTTCATTGGGCTCTCTCCCTGACTCTCTGGAATTCTTCCTCCACTAAACCTGAAATGGTACCTTTTCTGTCCTATGCTTTAGGTATGATCTTTAATGTATGATCTTTACCTATTAGAATGCTTCTTCCTTGAGGGTAGTGCATTTATTTTTGCCTGCATTTGTATTTCTAGTGCTTGTAATCATATGACCAGACACAATGCCTGGCAAATAGTAAGTACTTAATAAATGCATCTTGACTTGGCTTGGCTAAGCAAACTGATTAATTGTATCTCTGAAGGCTTTAAACGGGTAAGTTCTTGTTCAATTTTAGTAGTGTAAGAGTGGGAAAAATTGCAAGCTTGGAGGTGCCAGGGAAGAGACCCACTTTAGAGGAGGAGAGGAGGGAAAGTGTCACTCCTCATACCATTCATGTCAGCCATGTAACTTTTGAAAGGACCTACTTGATCAGTAGCAGTTGTTACATCCATCAGGGATAGAGACGTATACTCAAGACAGATGCAGATAGAGATAAGTCACTTGAGGGAGGAAACAGCTTCAAGGAACATGACTTAGCAGGAGGAAAGAGAGTCAGACTATAGAGAAGAGAACCTGGGAACCAGTTGAGCAACCTGCCAAGCAGGCCCAGCAGCCTACTGAAAAAGCTCTGTTGTTCAGTGGTGGACTTGTAGTCTGTTTAGTATGGGATTTCTGCCAAGGTGATTCCTCTGTAAGCTCAGTTTGATGCTGGAACTGAGACCTTGTACTTCTCCTGGAGTCTGGCCATACTGCTGCTGCTTGTTTCTGAATGCCTTCCTTCCTCAGTATCTGCTCAAAACCCCTATTTCCGGGAATTTCCTCTGTCTGTTGGTCTCCTCAATCAACCTTGGATCTGTGACTAAGTGTTTGGCTACAAAGCTTCTAGTTTGCTTCTGCCCCCATCACAGTGTTCCAGTATCTGTCTGGTAATGCTCTCATGAGAGTATGGAACCTTCTTTTGCCCTGGGCTCCAGAGTGCTTCAAGTAGCGTGCTCTGCACCTGACCCAGTCCTCTGCACTCCCACATGCATATGATTCTTTCCCCTTTATGCCAACCTAGATTTGACAGATGATTCACTTTTTTTTTTTTTGGTTTTTCCTATTAGGATTTGACCTTGAGGATTTTCAGGTACCACTCAGAGAACTTTTCTGTTTTGGGGTGAGGGGGCGTGGTTAGGGTGAGGATGTTATCTATATTGCTCCCTATAATTCTGTCATCTTGGTTTTCATTATTCCTAAAGATTTAGGATGTTCCTCAAAAGAAAAAGCAAAAATGCATATAAAAGATAAAACTATTTTTGGACAATGTAAGACAGCGTGATTCTTTCATTTTATTCACTCATCCATTCATTATGGATTTAAGGACATGTTGTCCTTCCTGTAATGAAAACTGTTGGAAACAGGCAATCAAAAGGGTTTACATAATAGAGATAAAAAGAAATAACCCACCCAGATGCCAGTGCTCATAGTTGAGTTGGGGAGTCAGACAGGAAAATAAATGTAAATTAAGATGTTAGATGTCACTCACAAAACTCTTCTGGATTATCTGAAAATTTGATATTCATACCTTCTCTGTCTTATAAAATGGAACCGGCAGCCTTAGGAGGGAGTGGATTCTATTTCCCTGGAGGTCTTCAAACAAAGGCTGGATGACAGCTTCTCAGAGAGATATATTATAGAGGGGATTCTTGTTCAGGTTTGGAATCGATTCCTGATGAGAGTCTATGATTCTGTCTTAAACATTCTTCAACTCTCTTGGTTAAATAATCCTATCGAAAGGAATTATGCTTTGCTTATGTATATCTATATGTATATGTCTAGGTAGGTGTATGTGTGTATGCATGTAGCCTTTTAAATAAAAACATGTTGGCCCGGAGTGTTCATGACTTTCTATTTCTTCATGCTCACATGCCATTTGTTCAGTCTTGTTGATGACTGATGTCTTGCTTGCTTGGTCTGCTATTTCTAGGACCTCTGGAAATATGAAGATATTTGTTTATAAACCAGGCTTTCTGGTAACATTTCAATTCTCCATGACTTCTGGAAGATTATAGTAATTCTTCTATCATATTAGGAGGTTCTTTGTTTCTTCTTGAACCTACACATGATGGACAATGACTACAATGCCTGATCAAAAACTAGAAGCATTTGGTCTGCTACGAATAAAGGGTCAGCTAGGTAGCACTGTGGACACAGTGCTGAGACTGGAGTCAGGAAGACTCATCTTCCCAAGTTCAAATCTGGCCTCAGAAATTTAGTAGCTGTGTGACACTGGGCAAGTCACTTAATCCTGTTTGTTTGCCTCAGTTTGCTCATCTGTAAAATGAATTGGAGAAGGAAATGGCAAATCACTCAGTGTGTTTTCCAAGAAAACCCCAAATGGAGTCACAGAGTCAGCCATGACTGAAATGACTAACAACCGTTTGAAGAAGATCCGTAGCTGGAACTTTCCACAGCTGGTCCTCTCTCAGCTTTCCAGACTTCCTTTCCTTTATGTAACTACCAAATCTTACACTCCTGTCAAATGGATTCCCTTTACATGAATATTCCTTGTGCTACTGAGAAAATTTCTTTCATGCCATTCGCTTCACCAGAAGCCATATGTGCTTCATCAATTTATTCAAATTCTATCCTTTTCTCAAGTCCAGGTTCAACTTCTAACTTCTTCATGAGGCCCCCCACACCTTTTTTTCTTTAATATGTGCACTTTTATTTGAACCAGTCTTAGGTCAGTGTACAAGTAAAGCTCCTCCCCTCCCCCAAGTACTGGCAGCAATCTCATAAAACCCCAGGGAGACTATAAAGTCTCCATTCACATCTATGTTGGGGGCAGGGAGGGAATTTAGGGGGCCATTCAATATGGCTGACAATTAAAAGAAAGGAACAAGTATTAAGGCAGAAAATTTAAAAAGTCTTTTTAAAGGATTACATTAATTTACATGTAAAGCAATATTAGTGCCTTTCCCCTTCCCCATCTGGATCTGTTATTTAGCTCCTTTGCTCTAGCAGAGGACAGCCTTCATGAAGGCTCATAACTCTGCATTACACAATATTTGAAATGACTATTAAAAAAACCAAAACAAATGTACAATCAGTGTCCTGATGATCCAGTGTAGAATTTTGGGGATGTTTGCCTCCAGCATACTTAGACTGCTCATCACCTTCACTGTTCCAGTTTTTAAATTCTGAGTCAAGTGCCAAAAAAACAAAACAACCCCCCCAAAAAACCAAATAAAGTCATGCCAAACTCATCTCTTTTTTTGGGCAATTATCATGTCACACGCTTTTGACAAAAAAAATCTTTTTGTAAATAACTGAATAACAAGGGACTACCCATCAAATTAGGGAAATACTGAATAAAATTATTCATTTAATAAATGCTATTGACTGACTGACTGATAGGGGAGTATAAAAGGAAAAGAAAAGAAAGAGGGTGGCTGAAGCTTTTTTTTTTTAAAGTTCAGAGAACAGAAAGTCAGAATGAAGCAAAGACATGCAGAACAGCTTTGGAAGCTAAAGGCTGAAATTATATGCTTAAAAAGAAAAGCAAGTGGACTTGAGAGATCTTCAATTTAACTTAACATCTTTTTTTTGTTTATTCTCCATTTTATATGCGTGATTTGTTCTTTAACGATGTGGTTTGGGCTGAATAATTGTCTCTTGAATAAATTATTTGATTTTATATGAGTTTTTATATCAGAATCTTTTGAAAAGGAGGTACTCACTGAACTGATATAAAAGTAGGTGTTTGGGGAGGCCTTGAAATTCTTTTATGTCCACTGGGAGTCATTCAGTCTGAGTAGCATCTGTCTGAAAAGAGGCTAGAATACAGAATTAAAGACATATAGGAAGACTTTTCTCCCGCCTACGATTGCATTTTGACCTTAGGACAGACATTGTGATAATTTAGTCCCTTGCAAGTTTGGGCCTCAGTTGGTGAGTCCAGATTTGATATCATCCCTGTAGTTTTAGCTACAAGGAATCTGGATCATGACTCCTGTGTAACTTTGAGACCATTTCAGAACTTTGGGGAATGTCCCATTCCCTGCCCTTGTGTGCCTAGGCTTTGGTCTAGCTGTAGCTTGGTGACTGGGCCAATCTGTGACCCTGACAAGCATCAGACTTCAAAGTTACTGAATTTTTGTTCTGGTGATCTGAATAATGTGGAACCTCTGCCCTGAAGGTCAAATCTAAACCATTTGCAAAGGGTTTTTGTTGAAAGGATAATGTATCTGTGCCCTTGCAATTATTTACATGGGACACAGCTTTTTTCTCATGGTCCTGGTAGGATAATTGTGAAGGTAGAGGTTCATTCTAATGGTGAGAAAAGGAGGCCTTATGGGTGTTATTCTGTTGTCTGAGGTAAAGCAACTGCTTAGCTTCGGAATGGTGGTCTCCTCTTGACAATGGTGTAGCACCAATGTGAAATTCACAGCTCCTATGGCAGCCATGAATATCCTAGCACAATTCTGAATCATGAAATATAACAGACTCTTCACATGGAAGACAGAACCAAAACATTTATTCAGACACCACAAAGCCAAATCCATCATAGTAACAAAAATCCATATGTAATAACAATGCAGAGGACAGTACCATCCCCAAGTCTTCCCCTTGCTGGGCTTTCCACAACCAGCCCCATTACACAAGTCACAAGCCCTTAAATCCCTTAAACAAAACACCCTTCTCACACTCACAGCCAGCTGCAGCCTTCATCTCTGACTGCTCTCATGACTAACTTCCTCTCAGCTCTGCTCTATCTAGCACTGCCTCCTCCTGTTCCATCCATTCTGCAAACTCTTCCCATCATAGGTTCAACGTGACTCACTCATGTGACTCAGGCTTTGTTGTGACCCAAGCAGGCAACATGGGTCTATTAATGAATATGAAAGATCTCCCCCTTGAAATTACCATTGCAAATAGTGCAATCTGATATAGTAGATATGGTATCAATACTAAATGGTCAGGGAAAAAAATGGATTTCTGGAGAAACATGGACCAAGGCTGAAGATGAAGAAAAGACAGAAAGACTGATGCATGAAAGTTACCATATCAAGTACATTAGTATGGAAGACATTTGTAGAAGGGGGAGAGATTAGGGAAAGGGATATAAGCAAAGATCTACCAGCAGTAAGACCTTCCATTCCTACAGTACTTTGTCATTTTCAATGTGGTTTCGCTTTTACTGTTTTAATGGATCTACACATAAATCTCTTGGCAACTAAGATAGATCCATATTATTATCTCCATTTGACAGATAAGTAAATACATCATATATATATGTATATACACATATATGTATACATATATGTGTAACAACTTTTACATATTACAAAGAGCTTTCCTGAAACAAGTTGATTGTGAGGCCATAAGTGCAAATACTTTTTGTAGAAGGGAAAATTGTGGCACAGAGAACCTTGAGCCAGGAGTCCAATATGGTGAGCATTTAAATGATGGAGCCAGAACTCAAATACAGAAAACTGAGATGGAAGGATGAAGCAATCTGCCCAAGGGCCTGGAATCAGTAAATGGCAGAGGCAGGACTAGAATGCAGGTCTTATTTCTTTATCCAAGTACTCTTGAGGAGCACAAAGTCAAGTACACACACGTATACACATGGTGTCAAGTACAGAACAAGAGTGCTCCTCCCCCAGCACACAAGAGTACATGCGTGCACATGCACACATATATACACATGGGGTCAAGTACAGAAGAACAAAAGCATGCCCCCAGAACACAAACATAAGTTTACATGGAAAATGTGTAGAAGGTCCATTTGAAATGATAAAACGTTCTCTTCCCTTCTGGGAATGTCCTGCATCTTTGTCCCCTTTGTCCACTGAAAGATTTCCATGAGAAGATAATAATAAAGCCTGATAAAAGAGTTTCATTTCCAGGGGCCCACTAAACAGGGTACCAAAAGACAACCCTTCACATGATTGCTCCCCATAAAACTTCTTTTTAAACCAAGTTGCCTTAAATTTTTTGTGTTATAGATCCCTTTGGCAGTCTGGTGAAATCTATGGAATTTTCTCAAAATAATTCTAAACAATTGAAGAAAATGAAAATTTTAAGTTAGAATTTAGTGGAAATGCAGATTTTTTTTCCATTCAATCTCATGAACCTCTTGAAATCAAATCCACAGAACACTTATGGGTGCTTAAACTGTAGGTGAAGGACCTTTGTTTAAACCAACTTCCTATTGTATCCATCGGGACTATTGCTCCTCTACACTATACTTCAGCATAATGGGCATGGACAGCTAGGTCATTTACCTTTCAGGACTTTTTTCTAGACTTCTCCTCCTGGCTTCTTGCCCATCCTCCTTTAACTCTATCAAAATACATTCTAAAAGAAGGAAATGGTAAGTATTTTTAAATGGAGATTAGAAAAAAGAGAAATAACTCTCATGGGGCATTTTAGTAGCAACAGATGACAAAATCATTGAATTCCAAGCCTAAGCTAGAGTCTTAAATATTACTCAATGAGTTTATTGTTACTTTCTTTTCTTTTGTATTTTTAATCAGTAATTTTTATACATATTTTTAGTATCTTTGGCTTTTCCATCCCCTGTTCATTTTTCAATATTCTTCACTTCACCTTGAATCAAAGGCAGGAGTCCTCAGTCCCTTACAGCATGGAATAAAAAAGGACTGACATGATGGACAATATCCTTTTCTAATGCTTGGCACTTCTCAGTTAACCCACACCCCCAGATATCTCACCAGTACGATCAGGAAGAAAAGCAGAAATCAGAACCCTTCAAATGTCCTACTGTCAGGGGCACTGGATCAAATTCCTAGTGGCCTCAAAAGTGGAGACTAATCTAAACAGAAAGAATAACAATAAATCAGTTTCTTCAGAGACATAGCCTGGATAATATGGTCCATATACAGGAATAAAATACTTTTTCCAACACTTACTACGACTGAATCTTGCAGTGCCAGTCAATGACATGCACTTGCAGTGCCAGTGCCTTGACATGTTCAGTTAATGAATGGACATGAGAGTTCAGGTCCATTTGTAATGGTAATTTAAATTGGGAGATCTTTCATATTCATTAGTAAACCCATGTGGCCTGCCTGGGTCACATGGAAGCCTGAGTCACATGGAGCCTGAGGTGGGAGGAGATACCTGAATGGGTGGAACAGGAAGAGGTGGAGGTAGAGCAGAGCTGATCGGAAGTTAGTCTTGAGAGTAGTGAGAGCTAGAAAGGATACAGGCAGCTGGCTAGTGTGAGTAATTTTGTGATTGTTTGGGATTTGTTTAAGAGAACCTGCTTGTGATGAGAATAATGGTTTGTGGGAAGCCTAGCAGGGGGAAGGCTTGGGGATGGTGTTATTCTCTGCATTGTCATTGTGTATAGATATTTGTTGCTATGATGGATTTCGCTTTTTGGGGTCTGAATAAATGTTTTGGTTCCGCCTTCATATGGAGAGTCTGTGATGTTTCCCGATTCAGAATTGCACCAGGATATTCATGGCTGCAACAGGCACTGTGAATATTGCATTGGCGCTACCCCATTGTTCTTGTGGTCACTCGGTAGGGACTTAACAGAGAACATTTCTTCTATGGGCTTTCATGATAAAGGCTCTAAAATCTGATTGAAGTTAAAAAGCCACTTCGCACTGGAATATTTTAATAACTGTGGAAGATGCCCGGCGCAGCTCCACCGAGGTTCCTTCTGCCCCATCGGTAAGAGAGCGAAGGCGGGGCTGGGGCTCGGTTGGACGGACGCTCTGGACGTCGCCTGACGTCACCGTACGTTCTTCGCTGCGCTCCCTCGCCCTTCCTCAGCTGCGCATGAGCAAGGGGCCAGTTGTCCTTCAGGGCGGGGCGGGGCCGCTGCGCCAGTTTCGTTCCTGTCCTCCCTCGAGGCGTTAGACCCGTCTCCGTTTCCAACCCCGCCCCCACGAGGGGTGAGGGTGGGGCTGGGGAGCAGCGAGGCCTGAGCGCCCCTCCCCTCCCTTTGTGGGGCTCCGCCTCAGTCAGAGGGTCATTTTTTCACCTGACCCCGTAATGAATAAATCTTTCCTCCCCAAGGGCCGCCAAAAATCAGTTTTTTGTAGTAATTTAAGAGAAGGACGCCTTGGAGGCCTGCGTGTGTTGGGGAGCGCGGGAGGAATTTTGTGAGGCATGATGCCCCAGGAAGCATAGGTAATAGGCTCAGGCTGTGTCTCCGTGGGTAGGTTACGTTTCCTTTTGTGACAAAAAACGTCAAACTGGACCGAAGGGCGTGGTGGGGAAGACCTTCCGAATTCTTGATGTGGGCTTTGTGGGGTAACCCAGCTAGATTATGTGCCCCCGAAAGTCTGGTTAAAGGGGGCAGACAGGCTCGGGGGCATCTACTCATACATATTCCCTTAAAGGTGGCGAGCATAGGCACGTGGAGCCAGAGCCCGAAGTCTGACCGACCACCCAGTCTCAGAATGCCCGTGTCTCAGATTGATGGTCTCCAGAGGTGTTTAACCATACCGTGGTTAATTAAATAGGTGGTAAATACAGTATAAGAGAGCTGACCAAGTGCCCACTCACATGACATAGCACCGTATGTGTCCCTAAAATATGAAGATGAGGAAAGCTCCACTACTGGAGGTAGTGCCTCCAGTTAAGACCCTTTGTCCTTGGCATTCATTGACAGAAGAATGCTGCCATGATGACCCAGGAAGAGGCGTTCTCTGAGTTTATTTACTCAGAGAGCAAAGAAGGTATATCTGGGTCTTCTGGTTGATTAGTTCAGTCTCTGGCCCTTATGGAGGTTCCAATTGTATTAAAGGATTATCAATTACTATTGAGATCCTTGAATTGGTTGCTGCATTAGGAGTTTAAAGTGAAATCAACTGCAATATATTAGCCAGCAGTTGACATATTTAAAAAAAATTTTTTTTAAGGAGACAAAGTTGCATACTTTTGGATACTGTTGCTAAACAGGGATAATGTAACAGTACTTGAGGAACTGCAGAGGGTTTCCTTGCTATAGCAAAGCATGACCTTTTCATGTTCCAGTCCATTTTTGCTGAAGATACACAAGTTAGTTTCAAACTAGAGTTATATATTGACTCATTTACAAGGAGACATCCTAAATATGTCATTTTGAAAATGTTAGATTGTTCTGATATTGGCAAGAATGTTTCCTTTAAATAGGAGTCTCAACATTGCTCAAGTGACTCTCTTGTTATGAAAGGTGGGGAATATGGACATGAGTTTCACCAGGACATTTACAAGGAGACATCCTAAATATGTCATTTTGAAAATGTTAGATTGTTCTGATATTGGCAAGAATGTTTCCTTTAAATAGGAGTCTCAACATTGCTCAAGTGACTCTCTTGTTATGAAAGGTGGGGAATATGGACATGAGTTTCACCAGGACCCAATCAGAGGGATCCTGGGTCCTTGTCCACTAGTCTCCTGTATTCTCATCAGAGATTATTTTACTGAAACAGAAAGTCAGCACATCCAAATGGCATTATTTTGGCATTAATGTCAACTCTGGAAGGTCCCTAGAGAAGGAGTACAGTTAGTGTGGGTAGAGTCAGTCCCTATGTCTCCTCAATAATTTCCACTTTCTCAAAATATGTTCTATGTAGGATCTCCATTTGTAGATGTTCTATACTTTTGAGATATTGCCTTAGATTGTGAGCACTGTCAAAAAAAAAGTTGGTATTTTTAGCAATCCACAGAACTTTACAATATAGTAATAAATAGGCCAAGAAGCCTATTTACCAAGAACAAAATGCAATAAAAGAGGTTGTTTTCTGTTGCTAAGTAAAACCCTCTCAAAAAGTGAGAACATTGGATTTGAATAGAAAGAAATATGGAAATTGTAGGACAGAGTTGGAAATGATGTCAGAAAGTGTCCATCATGTTTGAACTCCCCCCCACCATTGGATTCTGAAGTCCAAAAACATTAATGACAGCCCTTAGAGTTACCCAGGGTAAGTGCCCACCTCTAAGGTTCAAAAAACAATAAGCTTTCCTGACCCTAGCATGCTTATTTGCTTGTGGAATGCCAGATAAGTCATTGAAATTATATGTGTTTTAGGCATTTATCATGGTGCAACAAGAAGATACCCAAACTTCAGCTTCATTGGTAAAGAAGTTTTTCAGTCTGGGAAGAATTCCTCATTCCCATGCAATCAACATGTCCCATCACCATCACAAATCTGTTTTTCTCACTGCAAGGTGAGTATTTCAAGTATATCCTTGCCTTTTTCTACCTTCCAAGCCTGTCTTTTATTACAAGGCTGGGGACAATCCTGAATGGGTTATTGGCCTAAATTCTCTCACATGTTCAGGTAGTGATAATAGAACACTTCTTTCAAGTGGAGTCTTACTACCTAAGGAGTAAACTTAGAGATTAGTTTTGGAGTTTTTTCGGGTTTTTTTAGTCTTTGAAGGAACTTAGAAATATTTCTTGAACATGGCCATGTAGGAACTATAATTAGATAACAGATATTTCTGTTGACAGTGGCTAAATCTGTGACCTTTTATGCCATGATATTTATCAGTATATTTAAATTTTATAAAAAACCTTTTTCTAAGAGAATTCATCATCTTCTTTTATGACTGTTAACACACCATGGGTAGAGATGGCATCTCTCTACTACCTGTTGTTCCAAGAGCATAATTAAAGCCCAATCAGATTCTCATTAGCCTTCCTTCATTAGATGTAATTGATCCAATCTTCAAAGTCAGGGCCATGGTTATTCCATATTACTGAACTCTAGGACAATAGAAACAACTCTAGTCAAAACAGCGAGGTTCCATGGAATTAATTAATGGATGACCCTACAAAGAGAGGCTCATTTTGACTTACTACTAAAATATTTAATTGTTGGGATGGTACATCTCTCTATAGTCCTTATAGCGAGGTTAATTCTATTTTAAGAGCTACTAATATTTTTAATGTTACCTCATGTTGTAAAGTTTTTCCAGAAGATAATTTACAGAGATGTATGCTTTCAAATTTTGTGGAGGGGAGGGTTTGCATTTCATACTTCTTACACAAGTTGTTCAAATGATCTTTTATACTTTGTGCTCAACAGAAAGCTAATTTTGATACATCTGTGTGGTAAATTTGCTGTTCACCTTCTGGTTTGTTCCCCTGTGACTTCATGGGCAAGTTTTTCTTCAATCCTTCCCTGACTGATATTGTCACCAATTCCAGTAAAAGCTACAATAGAGTTTTGGTGGAACCAGGATGGTGGAAAGAAACCTGGAAGTTGCTTGAGCTTTCTCCCTTGGAAACAATATTAAATCAGTCCTCTTAAATAGATTCTGGAGTGACAGAACCCCCAAGAAGACAGAGTGAAGCAGTTTTCCAGTTCAAGGTAACTTAGAAGGACTTCAGGAAATGTCTGTCTCACTTGAGTAAAAGGGGAGCACAGCCAAGCACAGAAGGTATCTGGACAGGCCAGCAGCAGGTTCTTAGTCACAGAACTGATTGGCAGCTGAATCTGCTCAGTGCTTCCTCTGCAGGCTAGCAGTGAAGCCTCCAGCCTCATTGTAGAAGGCAAAATGTGAGCACCCCAGCACAAGAGATGGGACTAGCCCACCCCAGAGCATGAGCACATGAGACTCTGGCATAGAAAGCCAATGACCAAGCCTCTGGCTCCTAGCATAAGAAGCTGGGATAGTGTCCAGAAGCAGAGTTCTACTTTGAAAGTCACAAAATAGACTGGAAAAATGAGTAAGAAACAGAAGAGAGCCCTGACCATAGAAAGCTACTATCGTGATAGAGAAGATCAAAACACAATCTCAGAAGTGGATGAAGATGTCAAAATGCCTACATATTAAATCGCAAAAAGGAATTTGAAATGGTCTCAAGTCCCCAAGATCCTCTTGGAGAACTTAAAAGATGATCTAAAAACAAGAAAGAGAAGTAGAAGAAAAATTGGGAAATAAAATGAGTTATGAAGTAGAATTATGAAAAGAGCCAGCAAATTGGAAAATGAAGCACAAAAAGTGACTGAAGAAAACAACTCCTTGAAGAGTAGAATTGGCCAAATTGAAAAGGAGATAAAAAAGTTAACTGACCCGGGTCCGGGTCCTTCAGGTGACTCTCTCTCAGTGGGCTTCTGCTTTGGATGTCTCCGGTTTCCCTCTCCGGGGGATTCGGCGGAGGGACTCAGTCGGACACTTCTTCAGGAGGCATATATTTTATTGAGTGCAGAGGAATCCCCCGAACAGCTAAGGGCGTTGGTTTAAGTAGGGTTCTAGTTCCGGGTAGCCATCCCGATCCACCCCGAGGGCGAGGCCTACATCCCATTGGAGTGAGCCCCTCCAGACCAATCCTAGGGAGGCACGATCCCCTATCCCGGGTCGTGTCCTCCCCTGGTTGGCTGGCGGCCACTCCTGGGGAAGCCCCTCTCCGCCCAGGCAGTCAGGACCGACCCCCGACAGTTAACTAAAAAAAACAATTCCTTAAAAATTAGAATTGAGCATCTGGAAGCTGATAACTATGAGACATCAAGAATCAAAATCAAAATTATGAAAATATGGCAGAAAATGTAAAATTACTCAATAGAAAAACAACTGACCTAGAAAAAGGTTCCAGGAAAGGTAATTTAAGAATTATTGGAGTGCTTGAAGGCCATGGTCAGAGAGAGAGCCTCAACAGCATCTTTCCATAAATTATCAAGGAAAACTGCCCTGATATCCTAGAACTTGAAGGTAAAATAGTCATTGAAAGACTCCACCTCTGAAAGAGATCCTAAAATGAAAACTCTGAGCAATGAGAAATGAGAGAGATGCAAGAAAATCATGAAAAGCGAATCAACAGCTTGCTAAAGGAGACCCAAAAAAATGCTGAAGAAAATAATACCTTTAAAAATAGGCTAGCTCAATTGGCAAAAGAGGTCCAAAAAGCCAATGAGGAGAAGAATGCTTTCAAAAGCATAATTAACCAAATGGAAAAGGAGGTTCAAAAGCTCATTGAAGAAAATAATACCTTTAAAATTGGAATGGAGCAAATGAAAGCTAATGACTTCATGAAAAATCAAGCAATTATAAAACAGACATAAAAGAATGAAAAAATAGACTGTGAAATATATCATTGGAAAAACTACTGATCTGGAAAATAGATCCAGGAGAAATAAAACTTATTGGACTACCTGAATGCCATGATTGGCAAAAGAGTGTAGACATCATCTTTCAAGAAATTATCAAAAACACTTGTCTGATTTTCTAGAACCAGAGGGTAAAATAGAAATTGAAAGAATTCACCAATTGCCTCTTCAAAGAGATACACAAATGAAAACTCTTAGGAATATTGTAGCCAAATTCCAGAGTTCCCTTGTCAAGAAGAAAATATTGCAAGCAGCCAGAAAGAAATAATTCAGGTATTGTGGAGACACAATCAGGATAGCACAAGATCTAGCAGTTTCTATGTTAAGGTGTCTGGGCCTGAACTCTCAGGCCCACAGGCCTTATCTGACCAGCAGTGCCTATAGGCCTTGGTGGAGTGAGCTGTAAGTAATGACCGAAGTGGGAGACAAGATAGTAGGCAACTCCGTTTATTGTAACAGCAAGCAGTGCTTTTATCTCTTTCCTGACACCAGAGCCCTTAGTGGACCTATCAGCAAACAGTTTGCCCTAATAAGGAAATCCTATACCTATGACCAGGACTGCCCAGGACTGACACGTAGCCCCTAGAAAGAAAAACATCTTGGGCCTTCTTTGTTCTCCCAGGGCCCGGGAAATAGCCTTGAGCAAAAAAGGGGCGGAACCCTTCCTCCCAGAGCCATCTTATTCATGCCTTACCAGTCTCCCCTCAGTTTACCTGAGTCATGACCAGTGAATGACATCCAAGAGGCTGAGGGTTGGCGATTCCCTTACACTTCTACATTAAAGAATCAAAATGCTTGGAATATGATATTTTGGAGGTGAGAGGATCTAGGATTAAAACCAAGAATCACCTACCCAGCAAAACTAAAATTATTTTAGGGGAACAAATGGTCATTCAGTGAAATAGAGGATTTTCAAGCATTCTTGATGAAAAGACCAGAGCTGAATAGAAAATTTTACTTTCAAATACAAGAATCAAGAAAAGCATGAAAAGGTAAACAGGAAAGAGAAATCATAAGGGACTTACTATAATTAAACTGTTTACATTCCTACATGGAAAGATAATATTTGCAACTCTTGAGACTTTTCTCAGTATTAGGGTAGTTGGAGGGGTTATATACATGTAGACAGAAGGCACAGGGTGAGTTGAATAGGAAGGGATGATATGTAAAAAAATTAAGGGCTGAGAAAGGAATATATTGGGAGAAAGAAAAAGATAAATTATCTCACATAAAAGAAGCATGAAAAAGGTTTCACAACAGAGGAGAAGTGGAGTGGGGAGGTGAGAGGGAATGAGTGAACCTCACTCCCATCAGATTTGACTTAAGGAGAGAATAACATACACTCAGTTGCGTATCTTTCCCTGCAGGAAAGTAAAGGGGGAAAGGATTGGCGGGGGGGATAAAAGGGAGGACAGATTGGGGTTAAGGGTTAGTCACAAGCAAACACTTGTGAAAAGGGAAAGAGTCAAAGGAGAAAATAGAATAAGTGGGGGACGGAATAGGATGGAGGGAAATAGAGGTAGTCCTTCACAGTATGACTTTTATGGAAGTGTTTTGTATAATTATACATATATACAATATATTGAATTGCTTGTCTTTTCAATGAGAGTGGCTGGGGAGGAAATAAAGGAGAGAGTTTAGAACTCTAAGAACAAATGTTAAAATAATTGTTTTTACATACAACTGGAAAATAAGATATACAACCAATGTGGTTTAGCAATCTATCTTGCCTTATAAGAAAGTAAGAGGGAAAGGGGTTGATAGAAGGGAGGGCAGACTGGAGGAAGGGGTTATCAAAATGCATACCATCTTGGGGTGGGGGGAGAGGAGAGATGGGAGAAAATGTGGAATTCAAAATCTTGTGAAAATGAATGTTGAAAACTAAAACTAAAATAAATTTTAAAAAAGGAAAAGACTAACTGAACAGAAAATTTGATTTTAAAATAAAATACTCAAGAGAAGCATACAAAGCTAAACAGGAAAGAAAAAAATTCATGTTATTCAATAAGATTTAAACTGCTTTCCCTAGACAGGAAGATGATACCTGTAACTCTTGAGAACTGTATCCCTATTAGGGTAGTTAGAAGAAGTATATACAGATAGGGGATATGGGAATAAGTTGACTTGATGTGATGGTATAAAAATATTTAAGAGGTTAATAAAAAAGCATTGTACTGGGAAAAGAGGAAAGGGAGAGACAGAATAGCATAAATTACAAAAAATGAAGAGATGCAAAAGGCTTCTTACAGAAGGAGGAAAGAAGGGAGGGAGGGAGCATTTTTAAAATTAAATTATTTTTAGTTTTCACCATTCACTTCCACAAGATTTTGAGTTCCAAATTTTCTTCCCATCTCTCCCCTCTCCCCACTCCAAGATAGCATGCATTCCAATTACTCCATCCCCCAATTTGCCCTTCCTTCTTCACCCTTCCATTCTCTTATCATCTTCCTTTCTACTTTCCTGTAGGGCAAGATCAATTTCTATACCCTGTTGCTGTATATCTTATTTCGCAGTTGCATGTAAAAATAATTTTTACATTCATTTTTAAAACTTTGAACTCCATATTCTCTCCTTTCCTCCCCACTCACCATTGGCAAGGCAAACAATTCGATATAGGTTATACATGTGTAGTCATGCAGAACACTTCCATAATAGTCATGTTGTGAAAGACTATATTTCCCTTAATCCTGTCCCGCCGTCCATTTATTCTGTTCTCTCCCTGTCAAGGGAGCATTTTTTGAACCTTATTCTCAGTGGATTTGGCTCAAAGAGGGAATAACATGCATATTCAGCTATAGAAATTTAGCTAAACCTATAGGAGGGGAAAGGGGGAAGAAAGGAAGGGGAACTGTTGGGAGGGCAGAAGTAGGAGGATAAAGGGGAAAGAAAAAGTGTGGGTGATAAAAAGGAGGTGATGATCAGAAGCAAAACTCTATTGAGGAGGAACAGGGTGAAAGGAGGAAAGAAGTAGAAATGGGGGAAAATAGAGTGGAGGAAAATATGCAGTTAGTAATCATTACTGTGAATTTGAATGTGATAAACTCCCATAAAATGGAAACAAATAGTAGAATGGATCAAAAACCACAATCCTATAATATGTTGTTTACATGAAGCACTTTTTAATATTAATTTTATTTATTTTTATTGTTCTACAATCACTACCATAAAACTTACTTTTTTTTCCCCTCTACCTACCCCTCAACTCCCCGCTTCCTCCCCAAGACAGCATACAATTCTATATAGGATCTACACATATATTCCTATTGAATACATTTTTCCTATAGTCATGCTGTATAGAAGAACTAAAATAAATGGAAGCAATCATATAACAAACCAAAACATAATACCCACACACACACAAAAAATGATCTGCTACATTCTGCAATTGAATTTCATAGTTGTGGAAGGCATTTTGCCTTAGAAGACCATTGGGAATTTTTTTTTTAAGTCTTTGCATTGCTATGAAGTTCCAAGTCTACCAGAAAAAAACTTTCGCACACTGTCGTCGTTGCTGTGTGTAAAGTTCTCCTGGCTCTGCTCCTTTTACTCAGCATCAGATCATATAAGTCTTTCCAGGCCTCTCTGAAGTGTTCTTATTCATAATTTCTTATAATGCAATAGTATCCCATTACATTCATATACCATAATTGCTTCAACCATTCCCCAAATTATGGGCATCCCTTTGATTTCCAGTTTTTGCTGCTATAAATATTTTTGTACATGTGGGACTACATGAAACACTTTTGAAGCAGAGAGATAAAGGTAAAAGGCTGGAGCAGAATATATTATGCTTTCTTTGAAATTAAGAAAAGAACAACAACCCAAAAAAGCAGGGGTGGCAGTCCTGATCTCAGACAAAGCAAAAGCAAAAATAGATCTAATTAAAACAGATGCAGACGGAAACTACATCTTGCTAGAAAGTACCCCAGACAATGAAGTGACATTAAGACTAAACATATACGCATTGAGTGGTACAGCATCCAAATTCTTAGAGGAGAAATTGAGTTACTGGAAATAGCAAAACTACTGTAGTGGGGTACCCCAACCACCCCCTCTCTGACTACAAAATAAGCAAGAAAGAAGTTAAGGAGGTGATAGAATTAAATACGTCCTTTTCAGAGCATGATGCAATAAAAATTGCATGTAATAAATGGTCATTACAGCAATTTCTCACCAGGATAATACACTATGGCTAGGTGAGATTTATACCAGGACTGCAGGACTGGTTCAATATTAGGAAAACTATCAGTATAGTTGACCATATCAATAATGAAATCAACTGAAATATTATCTCAATAGATGCAGGAAATGGTTTTGACAAAATACAGCACCCATTCGTATTAAAGACACTAGAGAGCATATGTATAAATGGAGCTTTCCTTTAATTATGAATAGTATATTTAAAACCATCAGCAAGCATTATCTGTAATAGGGATAAGCTGGAAACCTTCCCAATAAAATCAGGGGTAGAATGAGAATGCCCACTATCACTACTGTTATTCAATAATGTTTTAGTAACAAGAGAGGAAAAGAAATTGAAGGAATTAAAAATATACAATAAGAAAACAACTGTTACTCTCTGCTGATGATATGATGGTATCCTTAGAGAATCACCTAAAAACCTACTTGAAACAACACTTTTAGCAAAGTTTCAGAACATAAAATAAACCACATAAATCATCAGTATTTCTGTATGTTACCAACAAAGCCCAACAGCAAGAGGTAGAAGAAATAAATTCTATTTAAAATAACTGTAGATAATATAAAATATTTGGGAATCTACCTACCAAGACAAATCTACTTTTCACACAAAGTCATATCCAAGTAGCTGGAAAAATATCAATTACTCATGGGTAAGCTGAACCAATATAATAAAAATCACAATTCTATCTAAATTAATTTACTTATTCAGTGTCATAAGAAACTACCAAAAAATTATAGAGCTAGAAAAATAAAACAACAAAATTTATCTGGGAGAACCAGATGTCAAGAATATCGAGGGAATTATTGATAAAAAAAAAAAAATCCAAGAACAGTTTCCTAGCTGTACCAGATCTAGAACTACATCGTAAAGTAGCAATCATTAAAACCATTTGGTACTGGCTAGGAAATAGAATGGTGGAATAGGTTAAGTACACAAGACACATTAGTAAGTGATTATAGTAATCTACTGTTTGATAAACCCAAAGACTCCATGTTCTGGGATAAGAACTTACAATTTGACAAAAACTGCTGGGAAAACTGGAAAATAGTGTGGCAGAAACAAGACATAGACCAACTTCTAATACCAAGATAAGGTCAAAATAGGTACATGTTTTACACGTAAGGGATAGCACCATAAGCAAATTAGGAGAGCAAGGAATAATTTACCTGTCAGATTTATGGAGAAGGGAAGAATTTATGACCAAACAAAATAGAGAACATTATGAAATGCAAAATGAATGATTTTGATTATTTTAAATTAAAAAAAAAGGTTTTGCACAAACAAAACAATGCAACCAAGATTAGAAGGGAAGCATAAAGCTGGGGAAAAAACTTTTACTGGTTGTGTTTCTGATAAAGGGCTCATTTCTCAAATATATAGAGAACTGAGTCAAATTGAAAATATAAGTCATTCCCTAGTTGATAAATGTTCGAAGGATATGGACAGGCTGTTTTAAGATACAGAAATCAAAGGCATCTAAAGTCATATATAAAAAATGCTCTAAATCATTATTGATTAGAGAAATGCAAATTAAAATAGTTCTGAGATGCTATCTCTATCAGATTGACTAATAGGACAAAAAGGAAAATGATTAAGATGCGAAAAAAATGAAACATGCTTTGATCCAACAGTTCCACTACTAGATCTATTTCTCGAAGAGATCAAAGAAAGGGTAAAGGACCTATATGTACAAAAATATTTATAGCAGCTCTTTTTGTGATAGCATAGAATTGGAAATTGAGGGGATGCCCAACAGTTGGGGAAGGGCTAAACTGTGGCATATGAATGTAATGGAATACTGTTGTGCTAGAAGAAATTGATGAGCAGGCAGATTATTATTACCAGAACATTATACGCAGTAATAGCAATAGGTTTAGCTCTCTTCAGCAAAAACAATCCAAGACAATTCCAAAAGACTTGAGATGGAAAATGCTGACCACATCCAGAGAAACAACAATGGAGTCTAAATGGAGATCAAAGCATGCTATGTTTTAATTTGTTTTGATTTTTCTTTCTTGTGCTTTTTCCCTTTTGTTCTGATTCTTCTTTCACATCCTGACTAATGTGGAAATATGCTTAACACAATTACTCCTGTATAACCTATATCTGATTGCTTGCTTTTTTAGGAAGAGGGCAGGGTGAACGGGAGGGAGAAAAATTTGGAACTCAAAATTTTGCATAAATGAATGTTGAAAATTATCATTACATATAATTGTGAAAAAATAAAATACTATTAAAAAGTCTACAATAGAGACTTTAAATGAGAATGACCAAATCATTTAGAGATATAAGAAATGTCCCAATTCTTTTATATATGATTGATTGGATGAATGTTTCACAGTAGCAGTTCCTTACACAGGTGTTCTGCTATGTCTGTTTTAGAAATCATCCCCACTACCAACAAATTATTCATTTATTCTTCAGTTAGTATAGGGAGATATCAGTTCTATACAATGCCCTATATATATAGGGACATAGGAGTGGTAATATAAAATTTTCTATGGCATTAATTGTAAAGTCATAGCCAATATATTCAGGGCACCTTTTTGGTCAGAAATGCTAAGGAATACAAGATGATTATAGACATGGCCTCTGTTCTCAAGCAACTTAAGAGTTTCCTTATACTGTGGTATGAATGATAGCCCTTACTCTGGTCAATCTACAAGTCTTCCCAGTTTACACATACTGAATCTAGCTATGAATATTCACAGTTGCCTTTGACAGCATGATTTTTGGAAAGTGGAGTTGAAATAGGGACCTCTGATGTTGGGAGTTTGGACCATTGGTATGGAGTTAGGGATGGTATAACAGCAACTCTCCTTTTAGTAACTGGGATGGGTTCTCCTGGTAAAAACTAGGGTGATCTTTGGAAATTCCTATGCCTGTATTGTTCTCCTTGAATATATTTACATGATTAAGTATAAAATGTGTTTCCACAATCAAGCCTAATCACAACCTCATTTTATTTGTGTACAAGAGGATATTACCTATTTTGGAATTTTCTTAGCAAAAATGCTGAAGTGATTTTCAGTTCCCTTCTCCAGATCATTTAACAGAGAGGAACTGAAGCAAACCAGATTAAAGTACCTTTGCCCAGGGTCATACAACTAGTAAGTGTCTGAGGCCGAATTTGAGCAGAGGATGAGTCTTTCCTAGCTGCCTTTCAACTCCAATAAAATCTATAATAGAAAGTTCAAATCATTTAGAGCAATAAGAAATGTCAGTCAATCTCCTAAGGTAATTAGACTCTTAAGAGTTTTTAATGCTATGAATTAGTGGAGGAACATTTCACTGCAATCTTTTTACACTAATGCCTTCCTAGGGATTACCAAAAGAACACCATTACCAACACAAAAGTATTACTTATCAATTACCATAAGTATAAAGTCAATAATAGTCAAGTCTCAATAAAAAAGAGCCTGAAATCTAAAACTTTCTATGTAATTACTTTGTGATTTGTAACCAATATGGATAAAGCATGTACAAATGCTTCAGGATGCTAAGGAATCAGAATAATGTTGAAGTCTTATTCCTCAAATAGTTGTAGTATAGTTGCACGGTACCGTAGGAAACATTTTACCTGGTTAATCTATAGTAGTCTACTTAATCTGTATTGTCACTTAAGATACTCATTCACATTTTTCTGGGACGCCATTGCCTATTGCAATTGAATTTTTCAAAAAGGACCTCAGATGCCAGTTGTTTTGGATACTGATGTGGATCAGGAATTGAATAGCAGTAATTTTTGTTTCAACAATTCAGATAGGTTGTCCTGGTCTGGCCAAAAAAGGTGGCTTTTGGACATTCTAGTCCATGAACTGTTTTTGACAAAGATTCATCTCTTGGTGGTTAACCCTGATTATGTATTATTATTTTGGGGATTATATGGTCTTGTATTTCACTTAGAAAACATTTTGTAGTTTAAGCTGCTATTGGCTAGAATTTCTTTCAGTAAATTATGGCTGAGTTTTAGGATTGTTACTATGACTCTCTGTCTTTATACACACACACACACATACACACACGTATATGTATATATACATATATATACACACATGCACAGATGCATATACATAGATAACCTCACACACACACACACACATATATATATGTATATACACATATACATGAAATCTGTGAATGTGAATATCATTTTGGTAAACTCATCATTCTCCATATTTGGGGAGATGTTTACATCTTTTTCCAACCTGTGTGCATATTGTTTTTCACAGACCTTCCTTGAAGTGGAAGTAAAAACATTCAAATAGAAATTCTAATTATAAAATTAGATAGAAAAGGACTCTTTTTATAATGATTCTGTA
The DNA here is from genome assembly GCA_023548195.1 of Bettongia penicillata ogilbyi. Classification (NCBI taxonomy): domain Eukaryota; kingdom Metazoa; phylum Chordata; class Mammalia; order Diprotodontia; family Potoroidae; genus Bettongia; species Bettongia penicillata. The sequence continues at coordinate 868,088 of JAJHZJ010000230.1, forward strand.
TCACCTCTTGAGGGTCACTTGAAAAGTAATCAAGTTCATTTTGAGACAGATTTTTTCACTCCAAAATAATTGCTCCTTTATATTATATTATGCTGTACTTCTAGTCTCTATTTCTAGGTGTCCTTTACATTTGAGAAATTAAATTTGTGCTTCTGTGTATCCATGTGTCTATATACACATATGTATACACACACACACACATATATATGAAAATATATTCTGAAAATTAGTTTGGATTTGCAGAAATATAGTCAAGAGGACAACGTAGAGTTAGCCTAAGGAAGTATTCCTTACCATAAAAAAAGAAAAAGAAATAAACACAGAAACAAATGAAGAGGTGTTTTTTTGTTTTGTTTTGTTTTTTTTTACTGTTATTAGGTATTACTCCTTCATAGAGTCGGGATAACTTTAGATTTTTAGAGATATGTAGAATGGATATAATTTGCTAGAATTATAAGAGATGTCATAAAATGCCCATCAAATCTGACACCCTCATTGAATTCCTGAGACAACTGAAGCAGAGAAGTTAAGTGACTCTCCCAGAAACACAGAGGGAATAAATAAGGGTTCACCTGAGTTCCAAAGAACAGTGAACATCATTCCTAATTTTGCTATTAAATAAGTTCTTGAAACTCTGTGTGCCTGGGCATCTATTGGTATTTTTGAAAAATTCTTGAGCTTCTGCTCCTTGATACCTAACTGCAGTTAACTGTGGAAGCTAGATGCTTCAGTCTGTATAGAATAGTAACAGAGAAGGAATTATCAAAAATATGTTGCCTGCATATTTGCAGATACAATCAGTAGAAACTTCATTATGCAAAAAAGAAAGCTCCAACCTCAATAAACTTGCCTGATTCAATGACAATATTTTGTTCTTGAGAAAAATGCTCAAAATTGAGAAATACATCCTGCAACTACAGCTTTACTATAAGCATACCTTGAGGAAGGTGACCCTGTAGGATAATTCTTTACCCTATGAAAGGATGACAGATACTTGAGAGGTCCTCAATGCATTTTAAGTATATGGGATCTTAACTAGTTCACTGAACCCATCTATGTTTCAGTAAAGTCATCTGTAAAATGATACCCCTTCTTTTATTGTTTTACTTCAGCTGAATCCTAATAGATTCTGCTCCAGCTCCTTATTGCTTTCTGTGTTTCTTGTAAGCAACATATTGTAGGATTCTGGTTTTTATCTAATGTGGCATCCATAATATAAAAATTGCATTGAATAAATGCAATATGAATAAAATGCAATTTGAAGTAAAGCTTAAAAATTATTTGGAAACCAGTCTAATCCTAATGAAGGAATGGGTTAAAGAATTCATCATAGAAACAATAATTTCATTAAAGATAATGACAATGAGATACCATACCAGAATTTGTGGAATGCAGCCAAAGAAACATTTAGTGGGAAATGTGTCTTTAAACACTTACACCCCTGAAAGAGAAAAAGAACTGATTGATGATTTATGTTTGCCGCTAAAAACAATACAAAACTTAGAAAACTAGAAAAAGAACAAATTTTAAAATCCCCAATTACAAACCAAATAGAAATCCTGAAAATCAAAGGAAAGATTAATAAAATTAAAATAAAAAATCATTGCATTGATAAATAAAACAGTATTTTTATGAACAGAAACAATAAAATAGGTAAAATATTGGTTAATTTGACTTTTTTTTAAAGAAAGAAAACCAAATTACCAATACAAAAATGAAAAAGGTAAATGTATCACCAATGAAGATGAAATTAAAGCAGTTTTAGGAGCTTTTTTATGCCAATAAAACTGATAATCTAAAAAAAGTGGATGAATAGTTAGAAAATTGTAAATTGCCCAGATTAATAAAAAATGCAGTAGAATATTTAAATAATCTTGTCTTAGAAAAAAGAAATCGAAGAAGCCATAAAAAATCCCCTTCCTCCTGTCAAAAAGGACCAGATGGATATACAAGTGAACCAAAAATTTATTCAAATAGTATATAAAGTGATTGTAAAAATTAGGTAAAGGAGAACTGCAAAATTCTCCTATGACACACATGGGTTTAACACCTAAACCAGGTAGAGCAAAAAACAGAGAAAGAAAACTGTGGATTCCTTTCCATAATGAATATTGATGCAAAAACATTTAAATAAAATGCTGGGAGGAAAATTAAAGCAATATTTCACAAAGATCATACACTTATACCAGGAATACAGAGATAGTTAATTTTTAGGAAAACAAAAAACATAACCATATCATTAACAAAAACAAATACCATAACATATCCTTTGATGTAGAAAAAGCTTTTAGCAAAATAAACATCTATTGCTTTTAAAAACAGTGGAAAGCATAGGAATAGGAGTTTTTCTTTAAATGACACATAATATTTATCTATAACCAAGAGCATGCATTTTCTGTAATGGTTGATAAATGAAAAAGAAGCCTTTTCTAGTAAGATCAGAGCTGAAGCAAGGATGTCTGCTGTCAGCATTATTATTCAGTATTGTATGAGACATCCTAGCTATGGCAATAATTCAAGAAAAAGGAAATGAGGGAGTGAGCATGAGCAAAGAGGAAGCAAAAATATCACTTTTTTGTAGATTATATGATAGTATGTTTAGCCCTAGAGAGTCAACTAGAAAAAATAATTAGTTGAAACAATAGCAACTTTAGTGAAGTTGCAGGATATAAAATAAACCCCCATAAGTCATCAACATTTCTATATATTACAAACAAAATTCAGTAGAAAGAGATAGAAAGAAAATTCCATTTAAGATTACTGTAAGTGGTTGGTTGTCTTCCTTTGTTCTCAGAGAGGACCAAAATGATATCACCGTGATAAAGTCAAGTTTCAACGTGTCCGGCTGCAGCTGATCAGACTAGTACGAGGTTGGAATGCTCTACCACAGACTGGGTACAGATAGTCTGTGTGAACATTGGGGGTGGAACATACTTGAGACTCCACCTGCCAGGACACACATTAAAAACTATATGAAAACTGTTACAAAATAATCTTCACACAAATAAAGACATATTTAAGTAATTGGAGAAATAGTAATTGCTTATGGGTAGGCTGAGTTAATATAATAAAAATCACAATTTGTGGTTCAGTCATTTTAGTCATATCTGACTTTCCATGAGCCCATTTGGAGTTTTCTTGGGAAAGATAGTGAAATAGTTTGCCATTTTCTTCTCCAGCTCATTTTATAGATGGGGAACTGAAGCAAATTGTGACTTGCCCAACGTCACAAAACTTTAAGTATCTGAGGACAGATTCGAACCCAAGAACATAAATCTTCCTGAGTTTACATACCTGGTACTCTACCCACTTCACCACTGACTGACCCCCAAAAGATAGTACCTAAATTTACTTGATGCCATACCAGTCAAATATCAAATAATTACTTTATAGAGTTAGAAAATAATAAAATTCATCCGGAGAAAGAAAATAACCAAAATATTAAAGGAGATTAATGAAAATAAAATGTGAATGAAGGGGCCTAGTAGTGCCAGATCTCAAACTGTATTACAAAGCAGTAATCCAAACCATTTGGTATTGAATATGAAATAGAGTGATTGCTTAATGTAGTAGGTTAAATACACATTATGGAGAAACAAATGAACACTTTAATCTAGTGTTTGATAAACCTAAAGATCTCAGCTACTGGTGCTAAAACTCACTGTTTTCCAAAAACCTTGGCAAACCCAGAAAGTAAACTGGCAAAAAAAAAGACATAGTCTAACATCTCATGCATATGCCAACATAAGCTCATGACTTAGCTATAAAAGATGATGTCATTTGCAAACTGTTGGAGCTTGGAAATTTCTTGAATATGCCCCCTTATTCCCCCTGACTCTGCCACCCTGGAGTGAAAGCCCTCATCACCTCACATTGGATTATTACAATAGCCTGTTGGCAAGTCTGCTGCTTCCAAAGTGATTTTCCTAAAACACGGATCTGATCATTTCCTCACTCCCCTCCAAAGCCATAAGCTCCAGTGACTCCCTGTGACTTCCATGATCAAATATGATATATTCTGCTTGGCACTCAAAGCTCTTTATAACCTAGTTTCCTCCTATCTTTCCAGTCTTCTTACACACTACTCCCCAACATGTACCTTTGGATCCAATGACCATGGTCTCCTGGCTATTCCATAAACAGGACTCCATTTCTTGGTTCTAGGCATTTTTTTGGCTATCCCTACTGCCTTGAACACTCTCCCTCCTGCACTCTGACTACTGATTTCTTTCAACTCCCAACTAAAATCTCTCCTTCTACAGGAAGCCTTTCCTAAACACTCTTAATTCCAGTGCATTTCCTCTTAATTAGCTTGCTTTGTCTATATCTGTTTGTGTGTTGTCTCCCCCAGTAGACCACCTTGAGGTCAGAGACTGTCTTTTACCTCTTTTTGTCACCCCAGCACTTAGTACAGTTCCTGGCACACAACAGGCACTTAATAAATGTTTACTGAATTTAATTGATTCTGCTCACTTTAAGAAGCCTCAGTTCATAAAAATCCTCCTGGGTTTTTCTGAATCTGTCCTTTCATCATTTCTCATGGAACACCAGTACTCTGTTTCACTGATGTATCATATGTGTTCAACTTTCCCCTAATCAATGAGTACTCTCTTATTTTCTGAAGTACTACTGGTTTTCAATGTGGTGGTGCTTTCCTTCTTTCTTTTAACTCTTTGGGATAAAAGGTCAGCAGTGGTATCTTGAGACCAAAGGACAGGTTCAGTTGAGTGAATTTTGAGGTATGTCTCCAAAATGCTTTCAAGAATAACTGGACAATCTCTACCAATAATAGAGTATTATGCCTGTTTTCTCATATCACTTCCAGCCATTCTCATTTTTCCTTTTAGTCATCTTTACCAGTATGATGGGTATGAAGTAAAACTTCAAAGAACTTTGCATTTCTGTTTTTCTAATTAGTAGTGAAATGAGTTATTGTATTTGCCAGCTACTTGATTATCTTGTTTTGAGAACTAGTCATTCATATGTGATCTAAAATGGAAACTTTCTCTCTATGGGGTCTCCATCAGTCTTCTGTCTCATCTCTACTTCTCCCTTCAAGCTCTGTTTTCCAATGGAAGAGTTTCATTTATTTCTCAGTTCTTTCTACTTTCTTGGAAAGCAGAAGACTTTGTAGGTTTCTAATAGTTTGGAGACGGCAGGTGTGACTAGAGTCAATCCACACAAGATTGACAATATCAGTCAATAATGTTTTACTTATGGAACTCAGTGCTGTCGTTTTGTGTTTGGATCATCGACACTTAGCTATAATAGACATTTAGTAGATTTGCATTGTGCTGAATTGAATGGAAAACCACTGAATTTAGAGTTAGAAGATTTGAGTTCAAACCCATTTATATAGTCTGTATAATCCTAGTCAGCCAATGAAATTTCAAAATCTCAGTTGCTTCATTCATAAAGTGAGGGAGGTTGGGCTCAAAACTTGTCCCCAAATGGAAATTCTATGACTTCTTAAAAATAATATTGACGACTGCTCCATTTTCACATAAGAAAACTGAGAAGCAGCAAATGTAAGGGATGATCTAAAATTCTGATGACTATAGTAGCACTTGGTCAATTTATGATGCTTTTTAAGGGATTAGGGAACATAATTCTTCCATGGATCCTGAGAGGAATAAAAATCAGTTAATAAATAGGTGTTATGTAAAAGGAGAGTAATACACTCGTCCTTTCCTGTTCTGTCGCATTGATAGAGTTGTTCTCCATATAAACAACCACAACTGTGTAAAGCATATGCTAAAATAAGAGCACAATCACAATATCTTTTATGTGGTGCTTTAAGATTTGCAAAGTACATTACAGATACTATCTCCTTTGAGCCTCGCAATCACACTAGAAGGCAGGCACTGTTGCCATCTCCATAGTATAAATGAGAAAATGGAGGCAAAAAGACTAACACAGCTAGTAAGTGTCTGGAACTAAGATATGAATTCAGGTCTTCCTGAAATACACATGCACAGGTGAGAAATCAGGAAACATTCCATAGAGCTTGTGGTGTTTGAATTGAACCTTGGAAAAAAAACCCTAGGATTCTAAGGGACAAAGGTGGTGAGGGAATTAGTGCCTACTATTATCTATTATTTTTCCTTTCTTTGCCAGCAAATCTTGGCTGATAAGACAATGAGACATTCCTATCCTAACTAGGGTCATTTCTCTCAATAAAATGAATATTGACCTAGGTTAAATCTGGATTCCTGAGGACTGCACCTGTGATAAACTCAGAGGGGCAGTGACAGCAAGGAGCAGGAGGCGTAAGCCCTATCTAGAAGCTATGGGGTGTTGGGATTCGACTCTAATCTCTGTCTACAGATGGTTCATATGCCAGATGTTGGCACATGAAGTATCAAAACGCCAAAAGACTGAGATCCTGAGGGAAATGAGCCAGCCTAAGCAGGGATGAGCAGATGCACTCCTGACATCCTTTACCCTTAGAATTAGGAAGCATTGTTAATAACAATACATTGGATAAATCCAATGGCATGTACTTGTTGTCAGATGTTAGCAGGACAAAGTGAAATGATGTCTGTTTGTTTAAGAAGTGTTTCTGCATATTTTTCAACTGTTATATAAACTGAGAACAACTACAAATGCTACTATTTCTGGATGAACAAGTGTTAATCTTTTATGTGTACAGAATTCTCTGGTTTACTCACAGTATGTGTAGGATTGATTTGGATAGTTCCTCTCTCTTCTATTTTTCCAAATGAAAGCATTAAGACTGGTATTGTGAAGTTGTTGATTGTCTTTTCTTCCCATTCCCCTCTGACTTCAGGTGTGATTAAGTTGCTTGATATGCAAAGTCATAATTTCCCCCTTAGTAACTTTATACTTAATGTAGCTTTTTTGGACAAGCATTTGGACAACAAAAGCTCCAAGGGGGATACTTGCAATGACAATTGCATTTGTGTGTTAGTTCACTTTGACCTCAGGATTCACATTCAAAGCCTTCAGATGCCTTTTAAATGATACAAATTTTTGAAACTAATCAAATGCAAATACATACTAATATCATTAGAGAAAATTTCTACTGAATGAGCAAGATGTTTAAATATTATTGAATTTTTCCTTAGTAGAACCACATATTCTGATGTCATCAGGTATATTAAGTGATTAATATTTTGGAAAAAATTTCTCAGTATTACCACTTTTATAATTTATTATCGTTATTGTCTCATCTGTATCATCATCATATCATGATGTTAAGAAATGCTTGCTACTGTAAGTTACTGAGAAACAGCGAATGTAAAAGCAAAAATAAACTGATACAATCCTCAAGAGGATTACCACTTAGTAAGGAGGTCAAGACACCTACAAAAATCTGTGACAAAGAAGGATATTATGGAGTATACCTAAGAGATCAAAATCACTGAGAGATTCTAAGAAGGAGGCAATGTTTCCAAGTAGGGCATTTCCGAGAAGGCTTTGTGGAGGAAGTGGCAGCACAAATTGGAATTGAAAAAAGCTGATTGATTGACTTGGTTGACCTACTTGTTAAAACTCACCATAAATTGATTTGCAGATGCTGAGGTTAAACTCATAGATCAAAAAATTTAGACTGGTCAGGAATGTCCATAAAGTTTAGAGTTCATCTGTTCCTGAACCCCTTTCTTTGCTAATGAGGCCACCGAAGCCAGACAGAGGTTCATGGACTTGTTTAAAGGCAAAATGTTCAGAGTTGTGATTCCAAGCTCAAGGGACAAAAAGTTATTGATAGCAATAATGATTTCCACAAATGATTTCTACATCCTTGCTTTCTCTCTCCCCCAATGTAGTCCTTACCTAACTGCCGCAGTATAACTATCTACAATCATGGGAACACGAAGATGTGAATACGCATGGTTTGTGTTGCATTTCTTTCATTCGTAGCGATTTGCATCATTCTTTCATGTGGTTATGAACACTGTGCAATGCTGAACTTGGGGTGTTACTTTATTTAGATGATCTCTCTTCATTTCTAGGCAGAAGTAAAGGAATTGCAACTTACTAGGTGGTTCTTATCATGGAGAACTTTGACTCAGGATCCCAGTCTGGATGTAGTAGCCAACTTAAGCAGAAAACCCTGGGAAGTTAGGGTGACAGGAATAAAACCCAAGGGAGGCTTTGTACTTGGAACTTTGTGGAACTAGGCTATACAGAAACTGAGTTAAGCAAAATCTCTCTCCCCTTCCCAGAGCCTGAACTGGTAAGATGATACTTGAAAGAAACTGGGGAGAATGTTGGCATGTTTGACATTTGAAATAAATATCACTCTGTACAAACTTATCTAAGTGACTAATAGAACAGGGGGTCTAGGGGACAGCCTAAGATTTACCTGGGAAACATTATTGGCAGGGGCTTGAATCAAAGGCAGATACTTAACATCTTTTTTTTTTAATTTTATTTTTCATTTTTAAAACAGTTTATAACAGATAAAGCAATTCAAACTTTTGGTCAGGTGATACTTCTTTTTAAAGCATTTACAATATGGACCACAAAAGAATATTTTTTAAAACATTAACAAACTGAGACACAAATAATAATCATGTTGCTAACTTCCCAAGCTCTTGGCCTAATTGTCTCCACAGTATTACTAAGAAGTAAAGGACCCTAACTTAATGTTGTTGGTCTGAAGTCCTATGCCTAATAGCTTAATTTTAGACTTAACCTCTGATGATCCACTACCAATAATACATAATTTAGTAGATCTGATATTAAACTTACAAACCTTTTGACTATAGGAAATTGACACCAAGAGTAGGGACATTGCAGGGATCCAATATCTCCCCAACTTCATGTCAGTCCCAGGCAGGATTAGATTGTCCACTTGCCTTCAGTCAGGCTTAAAGTCTCCCAGGTGTCAGTGGGGAAATTGAGTCAGGAGAATCCTACCTCAGCCCAGGCTGAACAGACACTCTCCCTTCCTTCTCATGAGATCACCTTTTGCAGTTCATACCAGCATCTCACAGACTTACTGGCATCATGGATTGTAGGCTGAGACTGCCTTTCTTGCTATCTATACCTGGAGTTAGACTCAAAAGAACAGTCACTTAATAGTCCCATAGCATCTAAAAATGGCAAGTTCCAATAACCAGGTTTCAAATATGATTATAATTTCACTTTGGCTAAGGAACATCTTTTGAAGCAAATCTTAAGTGGCTTACATGCCTTTCTATACATGTTCTAGTTCCTGATTAAATAGCAATCATAAAATCAAATTTACTATTAAAACCTTTTCCATCAATGCCAAATTTTACCCAAGGTTACCTTCCTCTAGAAAATTTAGACTAAAATTCTTTTCCCCAAACTAAAGATGTCATTGATTTATTCTCAGTAATTAATTCAGTCAATTGTTTTAATACTGTTTGCTTTTACCTCACTTTGTAACATGTCTAATTTTTCTCCCCATCACTCCCCTCTCCCCGCTTCCTAATACCTTGCATTCTGATTACTTCTTTCCTCAACGTACTCTCCCTTTTATCACACCCCACCCTTCCCTTATCCCCATCTTCTCTCTTTTCTTGTAGGGCAAGATAAATTCTATACCCCATTCCCTGTATTTCTTATTTCCCGATTATATGCAATAAAAATTCTCAACATTTGTTGCTAATACTTTGAATTCCTACTTCTCTCCCTTTCCCCTCCCTCCCCCACCCCACTGAGAAGGCAAGCAATTCAATACAGACTAAATATGTGTCATTTTGCAAAAGACTTCTATAGTAATCATGTTGTGTAATACTAATTAAATTACCCTCTGTCCTACTCTATCCCCTCTTATCCACCCCCCTACAATTGACCTTGTCCCTTCTTGAAAGTGTTTATTTCTAGTGACTCCCTTCTCCCATTTGCCCTCCTTTCTAACATTCCCCTCACCCCACTTGTTGCCTCCTCCCCTACTTTCCTGTAGTATGATATAAATTTTCATATCAAATTTAGTGAGCATGTTATGCCCTCCTTCAGCCGCATATGAAGAGAGTAGGTTCATTTTTCCCCTCTTCCCTTTTCCTTTTCTCCTCCATTGAACAAGATTTTTCTTATCTCTTTTTTGAGTTATAGTCTGCCCTGTTCCATTTCTCCCTTTCTTTTCCAGGTATTTTCCTCCTTCACCCCTTAATTTTTATTTTATTTTATTTTTTTGTGTATGTGGATATCATCTCTTCTGATTCAACACACCCTGTATTCTCTGTCTATATATGTGTATGTGTGTGTGTGTGTGTGTGTATGTACAATCTCTCCATCTACCAAAATACTGAGAAAAGGTTCAAGAGTTATAAATATTTTCTTTCCATGTAATAATGTAAACAGTTCAGCTTTAGAGAGTCTTTTATGATTTTTCTTTCCTGTTTACCTTTTCATGCTTCTCTTGATTCTTGTATTGTAAATCAATTTTCTATACAGATCTGACCTTTTCCTCAATATGAGTGATTGAAAGTCCTCTATATCACTGAATGACCATTTATTCCCTTGAAGTATTATACTCATATTTGCTGGGTAGGTGAGTCTTGGTTTCAATTCCAGTTCCTTTGATGTCTGGAATATCCCATTCCAAGTCCTTTGATCCCAAATGTTGAAGCTGCCAGATCCTGTCTTATCCTGATTGTATTTCCACAACACTCAAATTGTTTCTTCCTAGCTGCTTGCAGTATTTTCTCCTTGATCTGGAAACTCTGAAATTTGGCTGCAATATTCTTAGGAGTTTCTCCGTTTGAGTCTCTTTCAGGAGGTGATTGGTGGATTCTATCAATATTTATTTTGCCCTATGGTTCTAGAATATCAGGACAGTTTTCCCTGATAATTTCATGGAAGATAACATCTAGGCTCTTTTTTTGATCATGGCTTTCAGGTAGTCCCATAATTTTTAAATTGTTTCTCCTGGATCTATTTTCCAGGTCAGTTGTTTTTCCCATGAGATGTTTCACATTATTTTCTATTTTTTCAAGCTTTTGGTTTTTTGTTTACTAACTGCTTGGTTTATCTCATAGTCATTCATTTTCCTGATCTCAGTTCTCTCTTTCAACGAATTATTTTGTTCAATGAGCTTTTAAACCTTCTCCTCCATTTGGCTAATTCTGCTTTTTAAAGTCTCCTTCTCCTCATTGGCTTTTTGGACCTCTTTTTCCAATTGAGTTAACCTCTTTTTAAAGCTGTTATTTCCTTATCATTTTTTTGGTTCTCCTTTAGTAAGCTGCTAACTTGTTTTTTTAAGATCTTCTATTGCCTGAGCTTAGTTTAAGTTCCCTTTAGAGGTCCTGGAGGCAGAAGCTTTGACTTCCTCTGCCAGTATGCTTTGTTCTTCCTTACCTGATAGGATGGGGGAAGACACCTGTTCCCCAAGAAAGTAACCTTCTATGGTTTTATTTTTTTTTCCCTTTTTTGGGCATTTTCCTAGCCAGTTGACTTCTGAGTTTCCTCTCCATAATCACCTCACCTCCAGTTCTGCCGAGTCAGCACTGGGGCTGAGATTCAGATGAGCTGCTCCAAACCTTCCAGGGCTTTAGGTGGGGGCAGGGCCACTATTCAGTGTGAGATTAAGATCAGCTGCTCAGGTGGGGGGCAGGGCTGCCACACAGGGCTCAGTTCCCTCAGGGGGTTTACAATGAGACCTTCAACAGTGGATGAGGGCTACTGCCCGATTTGGGAGCCCAGGTCCACTGCTGCCTCCACTGCTGCCACCTGAGGAAGCCTGAGTTATGGAGACACCCAGTTCCCTTCTCACTGACCTTTGGCTGCTGTGGGTTGAGGGATCTGTGCTGCTGTTGGAGATTCTGTCCCTGAAGCCTACTCAGATCTGTTCTTCTCAGTACAGAATGGTCAAGGCTGAGCTGGGCTCTGCTCTGTGTCCCTTGCAACAGACCTTTCCCATCAGTCTTTCAGTTCTGGGCTAGAAATCTCTTCCACTCTCTTGTTCTGTGGCTTCTGCTGCTCTAGAATTTGTTGAGAGTTCTTATTTACAGGTATTTTATGGGCTATGGAGTAAGAGCTAGTGTATGTGCATCTTTCTACTCTACCATCTTGGCTCCACTCCCTGATTCTTTACATTTTCAAACCCCTCCACTTTAAGAGGTTCAGGAAAACCATAGGAGGAGGAACAATGTGTAACTTCCCTGACCTACAGGCAGTAGGACCCAAGAGTCATTGTTACAATTGGATTATACATTCAGTGAGAGCTAGAAAGGTCCTCAGAGAGCATTTAGCTAAAGACCCCCAGTTTATGTATTAGCAAACTGAATCCCAGGTAAGTAGTTAAAAAACTTAAGTGCTCTAGCTTTAAGCATTAGGATTGTATTGGACTCATAAAAATATTGTGGGAGAGTGTTGTTTTCTTTCTCCATTTTTGAAAAAAATGTATAACACAGGCATTATTTATTTCAGTTTAATAGCTTCCTCCTGAGTACCCAGCTGAGAATGAGGCTAGGGTTTTAATTTTTTTCTAGTATGCACCAGATGAATTCAATAAAGTAACAGTTGTGCTCATGCTCTGATATAGCTAAAGGAAAAGTTTACTGTATCAATAGAGATAAGCAAGGACATCTTTTTTAAAATTTGAATTTATTTTTCTTTTCCAGTTTCAAATTCTCTCATGCTATCATTGAGAAGGTGGGAATTACAATATCCAATATACATATGAAGTCATGCAAAATATATATTAGCCCTGTTTAAAAAAAGTATTATCTTTTGATTTTTGATATATTTAAAGAAATTCTATATTGTTTATTTTCCTTTTTCTGAATTTATTTATAAGAAAGAGAATCTTTATACACACAGACATACATTTTTTAATCTGGACAACTCTGATGGGTCCCATACCACATGCATTGAATCCACTCTCAATAGCTAATGTAAAGTGTTGCTGACATCATAAAGCATCTGTTTTGGGAGTGGACAGACCAGTTAAGGAGTGTCAGTCCTGTTCTGAGGATGGCTAAGGAGGTGTAGTATTTTCTAAGAATTTTGAATGATAACTTTTGGGGATGAGATTGTAATGAACTTTTCTTCCAGATATCATTTTGAATTTTTCATTTAGGTACTGCTCTTCTAATTTACATTAATTGTTCCACAAACATCTTACATCGAGTACACCCAAAACTAAAATCCTCATCTCTCTGCTCTCCTCCCCTCCAAAAAATTATTTCTTCCTACTAAGTTTTCTTTCAGTTTAGTCATCCCACGTAACAAAATAGTTGTCTTCCTTAAATACTCAGTACTTCTTTCCCCTCTCCATACTATCAGTGCCAAAGCCTATCTGTTGACATTATATTTGTAAAATTTCTCCCCTTTTCTCACACTGCCAATACCTTAGAGGAGACCTTCATCTTCTGAAGCCTGGGTTTTTGCTCAGTTGCCTGCTGGTTGCTCTATCTGCCTCAAAGTCTTTTCTCTCTCCAGTACTTTCTCCACTCAGCTGTTAAAGTGATGCTTCAGAAGTGGATGCTCTGTCTTCCTTTCTTTCAAAAAACCTCAACAACAAACACACCCTAGCGATTCCCTATCCAGCTCCAAGGTTCACTAAATGTTTTTGGTGTTGAAAACTTTTAAAGCTCCCCTCATACCTTACACACACGCACACACACACACACGCACACGCACACATCCCTTTCTAGGCTTCTAACAGGACCTTGTCCCCCTTAACACCAAGCCCTTGTTGTCTGCATCTTCTGGGGTCCAATGACATCGGACTCTTTGCCCCTCACAAAATACTCTGTCTTTCAACTAGAAGCATTTTTCCTTGTTCTCTCCTTATCCCTGGTATACCCTCCCTTCTCATTTCTGTCTTCAATTTTTCCTGACTTCAAGTACAACCTGAAAGCACCTTTTCTAGAAGAAGCCCTTCTGGAATCTCCTTTATTACTAATAGTTTCCATTTCTTAATTACTTAAACTTTTGTCCTAGTTATAGATTGTTTATGCATAATTGCTAGCATGTTATCTTCCCTAATAGTCTGTGAACTCCTTGAGAGCAGAGGTGATATTGGACAATCCTTTCTGGCTCTAGCATTTATCATGGTACCTTGGACAGGAGAGGCACTTCATTAATGTTTACTGGCTCATTGACCCCACTCTCCTTATATTTACTCATACTCAATATGAATCCATTTATAGATGTTGAGGGGAAAATTACAGATGACAGAATGGAGAGGATGCTCTCTTTTCAATTCTCAGTGCTTTGAGCATATAAAGAGTAGAACATTGATAGAAAAGTGATTTATGTATAAATAATCTATACATCTTAGAGAATTTTTATTTCCATGGGCACTTGGAAGACTTAGATAACACATAATTACCCTGTAAAGAGCAAGTAACTTTTTCCACTTTCTTTCCAAAATGTGCAAGTACCTCCAGTCCATACCATCTGGGAAAAAAATAACACTTGTATATTTTAAAACCTTACAGAGGCAATTAATTTTTTAAAAAACTAAATTTAAAAAAAATTTAAAAAATTTTAAATTTAAAAATTGCTCAGGGGTCCTTTATTACATTCAGGTTTTCATTGAGCCCCACGCCCCACTTCCCACAGGTAATGCTTCATGTTGCTCACATCATAAAGCTTCTGTTTTTTCCTCTCCATGGGAGCAGGAGTGGGCAGAATTGTTAAAAAGTAGCAATCCTGATGAGAGGACAGAGAAAATGAGATCTGTGGTTACTGACTTTCAAAGTCTTTTAGGTGTTGGTTTCCAAGAAGTTGTGTTGACCCTTTTGCTTCCAGTTGTCATTTTGGAATTTTTGGTATGTGCTACTTTTTTCTAATTTACCATTTGTCCCATAGATGTCAGTAATTCAAAGTTTCAAAACAGAATTCATCTTCCTCTCTTCTCTTTCCCTTCAAACCTTGCCCTCTCCCCAATTAGCACCTCTTCCTTACTTCACTCCTTTACTGTTGAGGGCACCACCTTGCTTGTCATTTCCCAGGATCACAACCTAGCTACCTTCTTCCACTCTTAATTCCCTCTCAGCCCCTCATATCCAATCAGCTGCCACAGTCTGCCTGTTGATTTACCCTTTGTAACATAATTCCTATATATCCTCTGCTTTTCTGACACTGCACAAACTCTAGAACAGGTCTCCATCACCTGAAGCTTGCATTGTTACTATAATAGCCTGCTGGTGGTTCTACCTGTCACAAGTCTCTCCCTACCTTAGTTCATGCTATATTTAGATGTCTGCTCATTTCTATTCCACAAACCCGAATGATTCCCTTTCACCTCCAAGATTAATTATAAAATATTGTTGGTCATTGAAAGACGTTCAGTACCTCATCTACTACCGCCCATATACTTTTCCTGATTTCTTCCATCCTAACTCTCCATTCTGTCCACAAGCCCTTGTCACTCATATGTTCTGTCATCCAGTGTTACAGATCTATGCCCTGTTCCTCAAACGAGGTATTCATCTTTGCCTACAGATCTCCCTGATTTCAAAGTCCAGCTAAAGCCATGTCCTACAGGATCCCTTTACTATCGTCTTTATTTCTAGTGCCATCCTATTGATTAACTTCAATTTCATTCCGCATATAGTGGGTTCATACACTACTGTTTGCTTGTGGTGTCCCCTATTGATCTTCGAGCACCTTGACTGCAGGGATTGTCTTTGATCTTCCTTCTTGGCCTGGGCAGCTTAGCAGAGTACTTGACAAGTCAGTAGGCATTAATGGATATTTGTTGGTTGACTGACAGACTTCCTAGATTTCCTTTGTGTCTCATAACCTTAATGAAACTACTCCTTGCCTCAGTTAGGTTCTTTGCTGATTTGCCTACAATTTTCCAAGCAGACAAAGTCATTAACAAAGTGGTTTAGGTTTTTTCCTCTATACTTTGCCCTTCTAATACTTTTAAAATATCTTCCTCTTCCCTTTATGTTACTAGCTTGTATAGAATTATGTAATAGGTAGATAGATGGATAGATGGATGGGTAAATGACTAGATAGGTTTTGAGGAGGGTTGGGAAAAAGGAAGGAATTCTGAGACCCCCAAAAAACCAGAGTACAGGGGAAAGTCATCAGGAATGAATTTGCAGACTCAAGCATTCTTGAAGTCAAGGTGATAAAGATTTATTGTTAAGAGTTCTTAGGGAACTTTTGATTTGAAAGGGGAACAGGTGAAGTTTATATAGGATATTCTATAACATGTGCCAAATATACTAACTAGGTGATTCAGGGTGGGATTAGGGAGTGTTAAGGAGTGGTTAGTTCTTAAAGGAACATGCACTCTTAGCATCTACTATGCAGGTATTTTACCCAGAGTTCATTGGGATATAGCCCAAGATAGGGTTACTGGGATGTGTGATTTTAGATCTGAAACATCACTAAATCAACTAATGGTCAGGGCTTACTGAGAAATACTGAGGCTCCCCCATCATGTCTTGCTAGACAAGATAAACATGAGGGAGTATACACATGTCTAAGTCGAGGATACATATGATAGGCGAGTGAGTAGTAAATATCTTTATGACCCAGTAAACAGCCAGTTCAGCCAGTACA
Source organism: Bettongia penicillata ogilbyi (assembly GCA_023548195.1). Taxonomy (NCBI): domain Eukaryota; kingdom Metazoa; phylum Chordata; class Mammalia; order Diprotodontia; family Potoroidae; genus Bettongia; species Bettongia penicillata. The sequence continues at coordinate 884,555 of JAJHZJ010000230.1, forward strand.
CAGCTGGTTCAAACTAAAAAATTCTATAGGTGCAGCTGGCTACTGTATCAGGAAGAGAGATAAGAATTTTGCTAGAGCAGGCTGTCCTTGGGCTAGAGAGAAACTTCCAGGGATAGGATGGGGAGAAATGTGATTTTTAGACAGTGTGTGTTTGACCTTTGTTGCCAAAGAAGACCATATCATCAGAGAAGTGATGACATGACTTGCACTTGACTTTGTTTTGAGTGAGGGAGGGCTGTGCAGGTCACCAGTCTCACTTCTCCTCCAGAGCCATCTGAATACAGTGACCAGGTATTCATCAGGATGACTGGAGATGACCCAGGATGAGGTAATTGGGGTTAAGTGACTTGCCCAAGGTCACATAGCTAGTGAGTGTCAAGTGTCTGAGGTGAGATTTGAACTCAGGTCCTCCTGACTTCTGCACTGGTGCTCTATCCACTGCACCACCTAGATGCCCCTTTAGAGAGTATATAAGCAAGGACCTGACATACACAGGAGGGCCTGCTGTCACAGATTCTTTGATATGCTTTTCTAAAAGGAAAGGCAACTTTTGAGTGGTCAGCAATCACTTTAATCAAGCACATATATCATTCACCTAAGTGAAATTCAGGGGAAAAAGTCAGCATCCTGAACTTCAGAAAAAATAGAAAGAAACAAAATCAGTCAACAGACAGGGCTTCCAACAAACAGATCAAAGACAGATAACTCTCTGACCACACATACATAGTTACCAGAGAGAGAAGTACCAACAACTGGATTTCAAAGCTGGGGGGTTCCTTAGTAGCTGCCCAGAGTCTCATCTGGCCAAACAAACACTTGCAATGAGTAAGCCCCAAAGCAAAACTTCATCTTAGAGTATTTATACATTTTCCAGAGTCAGAGGGCATCGTAACCATTGAGAACCAGTGCCTCATTAACAAAAGGTGTGGGCTTTCCTACACATCTCCCCTAACCAAACTCCCCTTAATGGGTAGGTCCACTAATGGGGGAGGAAGATCTTTAATCTCATTAGCATTACAGAGAGAAATGTGATTTTAGAACTGGGGTCCAAGCACAGGCACTCAAACACCTCATTGGCTTTGCCTTTGCATTTCTCTCATTTATTGGCAAAGTTTCTAGGCTTTCTTTATATTTGCCAACTACTCTTTAAATACTATTTTATCATTTTAAAAAGTAGTGTATGCCTTTTATTCTGCAGGTTTTTTTTTTTAAAGAAATCATACATGAGTGTTGTATTTTGTGAACAATTTTTCATGGTTTTTTGAGACAATTGTATCATTTGGATGCTTGAGTACTTTGGATGTTTTATTTAAATTGTTTTCCAAATGTTGGATGCAATTGTACACCAGGTATGTATCCAGATTAATCATGTTCAATGATTTTTGAGTTTAATTGCATTAGTTCTTTTTCTTTTCTAGAATTTAGTCTAATATACTTGAAGCAGTCTGAATGGCATTACTTTACAATTCATTTTCTTTGGTTTATCATTCCTAAAGTTAGCTGGAAGAACTATATTTGTCACATAAAAAAATCATCTGGAGGAGACTGGAATAGAAAATTTTATCTTTGCCACTTTCTCTATAGATAGATCAGTTTTTTTTTTTTCTAAGTTTAGGTTATTTCCTTTCTTTGTGTTTATCAGAGTAATTTAGGTTGTATGTAATCTGTCTCTTTTGAGTTTACTTTTCTTGGCAGAAAACTATGCAGACATATTTTGTGGTTTCCGGTATTCCCGTTACTGCTTCTTAATCAGTTTCACTTTGTAATTTAGATGATGTTAATTTCATTTTCCACCTTTTGATTGGATTATCTAAACAAATATTTGGCAATTTTCTGACAGTTTGAAGGATCAGAGTTCCATTTTTTAAATCAATTTTTGAAATATTTTATTTTCAAATTGTTCTTTCTCTTCTAATTATAAACTTTACTGTGCGTTTTGTTTCACTAGTCTACTTATTGATATTCCATTTTTTGATGCACTATCCACTTAACCCCCCTTTTTTCTGTTTTGTCAATGCATGGTTTCAGGACAATTTTTCCACTGAGAATTCCTGTGATTTCATTTTCAAAATTTTAATATGGTATTTCATTATTATCATTATCTTTCACAACATTATTAATTGTTTCTACGAGTTGTTGTTTGAATCACTTCTTCACTAGTTCATGATTTGGCTCCATTTTTATATGTAACTTGCTTGTACTCGCTGAATTATTACTCTGATTGTGTTATGGTCTTTTAATGGAAGTTATGTTAGAATTACAGAATCCAGGCCACCCAGAACAATGCCCTCATTTCACACTAAAGCCCAGGGAGGTGGTTAAATGATGTATAGTATAACACAGATGATATAAGTAAGCATGGGATACAAGATCTGAGCCTCGACACATACATGTTAGTAGACCCATCGCTGTTTTAAGTTTGTCCTGTTCCTACGAGGCCTTGATTATTAAGTCTTTGTGAGAAAGAAGGAAGAAGAAAACAGATGTTGACAGAGGGATGGAGACATTATTGATAAGATGATCAGAGTCAGAAACAACCAAACATATCTATGCCCTAGTTCAGCCCTCTTCATTTTACAAACGACTTTACTGACCCTCAGATGGATTTAGCGAAGTAGCTGAGATCTCCTATACTTAAAATACTTCGAGAACCACTCAAGTGTATGTCATACTTTCATAAGTTAAAGAATTACCCTAGGGGTCACTTTCTTCAAGGGAGGCTTATAGTATAGCTATAGTTTCAAGATGTTGCCCATAGTTTTGACCATTACTCAGAAGGACACAGTAATGCCCCTGAACCATGAGAGCTTTAGAGGGTTTCAAGTTTCTTTTTTTATGATTCTGATTCTATTAATTGTGTTTCTACTCTTATCTGGGGAACATATTTCGGTTATTTCCTTCTCTTCTCTCATTTTGTGCAGGTTGGAGCAACTGCCCTCCTTAATTAACTGGTGGTAGGCATCACAAAGCAGAAGCCCAAGGACTTTTCAGAATTGTGTAGTGAACTCACTGGGAATATACGTATTGCTAATTGTTCTCTAAAGTGGCTACAGTATGGGAAGTGTAGTAGACAAGCTGAAAAGCCTAACTAACATCTAAACTAAGGAAGGGAACCAGCAGTGCAGTGAATAGGGTAAGGCAGAAGTGAGTGGGTGAATAACCCTGTAACCACCTTGATCAGGACACCACCAAGCTCTCTTGACTCACATGGTCTGCGGCTCAGAAAAGTTGCATTAGCTTCACAGCAGCTGGGGAGAGACTCAGGGAGGGACAAACCTTTGTTCAGGTAACTGTCTAATTTCCTACCTCTGATATAACCAGGGAGACACCAAATAGGCATGGTGGAAAGGAGTAGGAAGTGGTTTCTGCCCAAGTGCTCCTGAGCAAAGGAAATGGCTTGTCAGGCAGGAAGGGAGGAGAGAGGGCTAGGTCAGAAAAAAAAAAAAAAAGATAATGGATTGGATGGGTCGTATGACTGCATTCATATGAGGAATGCCCAGATCAGAAACCTCTTTTTACAAATGCATGATTGGCATCTCCTCACCAAATGGTACTGATAGATGCCTAGCATACAGAGTTTCAAGAACTTATTCAACAGCGATTATTTTTAAGCAGCAAATACATGTTAGAGTTAGGAATGATGCTCACTATTTTGAGGGCTCAGGTAGAACCTTATTTATTCCCTCTGTTATTCTTGGGGAGTCACTTAACTTCTCTGCTTCAGTTATCTTAGGAATCCAATGAAGGTGTTAGACTTGATGGACATTTTCTGACATCTCTTATAGCTCTAGCAAATCATATCCATTCTGCATATCTCTAAAAATCTAAAGCTATCCCCCCCTCTATGATGGAGTGATACCCAACAGCAGACAAACAAATATTGGTTGCTGTCCTTTTTTAAATAGTAAAGAATACTTCTTGAGCTATCTCTATACTGTCCACTTGACTAGATTTCTAAAAATCTGGACTGATTTTCAATATGTATGTATGTATGTACATACACGTATATATATACATATATATGTCTGTATATATATATATACAGACATATATACACCTATGTACATACCCATTTAATTTCTCAAATGTCAAGGAAATCTAGAAATAGAGAACAGAAACAGAGAAAAGTATGATATACATAGAGAAAGTGACACTTTTTTTGGAGTGAAAAAGCCTGACTGAATCAAAATGAACTTGCTTACTTTTCAGGGGCCATTCAAGAATCAAAATGAACTTGTTTACTTTTCAAGGGCCATTCAAGATGTAATACAGAATCACTATAAAATGAGTCCTTTTCTCATCTAATTTTATAATTAGAATTTCTGTTTAAATATTCTTTTTCCATTTCAAAGAAGGTCTGTGAAAAAATCGTGTACACAGGATGGAAAAAGATTTAAACATTTCCCTGAATAAGGAGAATGGTGAGTTTATTAAAATGATATTCATATGTACAGATTTCATATATACATACATAGATATGTGTGTATATGTGTGTATTTATACATACACACATACATATGGTCATGGGAATATTACTAAAACTCAGCCAGTAGCATCCTAATCTAGAAAATAATAATTGTCATCATTGTTAGCTTCTAAGGGATGAATCTTGGACTGGAATATCCACAGGCCACCCTTGGCCATACCAGGACAACTTGTCTGAATTGCTGAAAGATAAGTTGCTGCTATTCAATTACTTATCCACACCAGTGTCCAAAACATCCAGCGTCAGAGCTCCCTTTTGCAAAATTCACTTTCAGTAGGCAATGGAGCCCCAGGGCACTGTGAATGATTATGCTGAGAGGCAGTACAGATTAAGTAGACTATTGTAGATTGACCAAGTAAAGTGCTTGGTTAAGCATATAAACTGCTTGAGGACTAAAATTTTTTCGTTATTCTGCAATGATTCCTTAACATCCTGAAGCATCTATAGATACTTTATCTATATTGATTATGAGTTACAAAGTAATTATATGCAAAGTTTTAGATTTCAGCTCCCCTTTTCACTGAGAGTTGATGTTTTTTTTACTTTATACTTATGCTAAGTGATGAGTAACACTTTTGTGTTGGTAGTTGTTTTCTTTTGGTAACACAACAGCACGGTATCAGTGTAAGAAGATTGCAGTGAAATATTCCTCCACTAATTCATGCAATCAATAACTCCTCAAAGACCGGAATTGCCTGACATTTCTTATTCCTCTAAACAATTTGGGGATTCACATTTGAACTTTCTATAATAGATTTTATTGAAGATGAGAGGCAGGTAGGTGGCCCAGTGGATAGAACACTGGCCTTTGAAACAGGAAGACTCATTCTCTTATGTTCCACTCCAGCCTCAGACTCTTACTAGATGTATGACCCTGGACAAAGGCATTTTTATTTGGTCTGCCTCAATTCCTCATCTGTTAAATGGCCTGGAGAAGAAAATTGAAACTCACTCTAGTATCTTTGCCAAGAAAACCCCAAAATGGATGAGGCAGAGTTGGAAATGACTGAAAAGACTGAACAATGATGATAGATTAGGGAAATGTTTGTAGATCACCCAGAGTAACTGTTATTTATAGGATTCTAGGAATAGGAATTGGAGGACAATTAAGACTTTCTAATAATTGCCATAACTCACAAAGTGCTGACATAAAAAGTATTGGGTTTCACACATTCTTACATTGAGAATTGCCTACCATAGACTTACAGTTATGATAATTAATGAACTATTTTTTCCTGTTATTAGTTTTAATCTTTTAGTTAGAGGTATCAGCATGGGGGATTTCCAGTGTAGAAAATTTTTTTCTTCATCCACTACATAATATTTCAGAAACCAATTACTTTAGAAAACCTTATGAGATTTCAATTTTTCTCTAAATGATTGTTTAGATCAAAATTTAAACTCGGTATCATTGCAGATGATTGTAAAGCTGGTGTAACTGTCATTAACAAGTATGAACAGAAAAAAGAGGAAAGTATCAATGAAGTGATTGCTCAGGAAAGCACAGAAGAAAAATATAAATGGTGAGCTTCCATTCGACTTTCTAGATTGATTAGAATTAACTTTGTTCTGAGGCCCAAGATACATATTACATAAGACCATTTAAAACCATTTATAAACACATCATGTAAAAAACTCCAAATAAGCCAAAATAAGCCAACAATTACAAAAACACAAAATCCAAAGTAAAATGTCTCTATAAATATATTTGAGAAAGAAACTAAAAAAACTAAGGTAAAATATAATAAGTATTCAAAACTGAGTGGTCATTGGTACAAGGAGAATAATGCAAATAACCTATCCCATTTCATTTTTAAAACTCTTTCAAAAAAGGCCTCTACTTTGATGATGATCAGTTTTCAGGCCATTTCTACTGTCAGTTATCCCATGAAACATGAAGCTTCTGGATCACTTTATTCCCAAAGTACCCTGAGCGTTCAATAAGAATATGTTACAGCCTTGAGATGGAAGGCTTAGGAAATGACTAGCTTAATGATCCTGAACTACTAGCCAATTCACGAACAGTTGACCAGAAAGGAAATAACTTCTGCCTACATGGTGATGCAAGTTAAACGCCATGAAGCATCTGGTTTAGGGAATGATTCCTTACTAATTTCCAATAAATTAACAACATTTATATACTCTAGTCTATGAGGACTCTGAGAGTTTGCCACATACAGCAGAAATAGATCTCATTATTATATTTACTAGAACATGCATGTTCGAGAAATTTTTCTGAGTTCATTCAAAGAAATTAAAGCAAAAACAAGCCACTCTGGAAGATGACTATTGAAATTTTTAAAATCATGATTTTAATTAATATTTTAAGGGAGACATTTTGTTTTTTTACATCTGAGCCTGAACTTAGTTTAGCCCAATTCCCTTTGCATCACAGGATTGTTCCTAGATTGTCGCTCCTCAAATCTCTTAAGTCCTTTATCCATCTCACTCAGGATAATACTCCATGTGTCTTCCATGAATTCTGCACTCAGAAGACTTCATAAACAAGATACATTTTAAATAGAAGAGAATTCTCCTGCAGTGTTCCATCAGATACAACATATTTATAATTGACAGGCTATTCAGGATATAGCTCATCCTAAGTACACTGTATTAGATAAGAGATCAACATCATTGAGCACCTACGGGTCTGGGGGGCATACTCCTTAATAGGAGGATTTAAGTACTGACCTATTTGTCTCCAAAAAAGAAGTGCTTGGTACGCAGGGGAAAACCTAAAGATGCACCTGAGACAGGCATCAGAAAAAAAAATTAAAAGGAAAAAAAAGTTAGGGATGGGGATGAGCTAAGTTTTCTTGCATTGATATCAGGAAATACTATATTGCAAAATTCCATTTTTCATTGAATTTGGTTATCTTCACATCAAATTATACTGATAGTTGCCTAAAGCATGTGTAGCTTCAATGAGTTATTCAGTTTTCCAGTAACATATACGTGTTAAGTGACAGAAAATGTGCTCTGAGTGGAAAGTGTGAAAGACCATTTGAACAGTGTGTGTACGGATTTATGACTCCCCCTCCCCAAAATCTGAGGATGAATATCTCTGTAAATGATCTTCTGAAAAAATTTACCGCATGAGATGACAAATGTTAGCCTTTGCAGAGAGAGGTATCATCCCACCAATTACATTTCTTAGTGGTCTGTCAAAATAGACCTCTCGTTATATGCTAATCAATTAATTACAATGCTCCATAGAACCTCATTGTTTTGGCTAGAGTTGCTTCCATAGTCCTGGAATTCAGTGAGAGTATAGAATAATCCTGTCACTGATTGTAGAAATTGGGCCAGTTACCTCTCATGATGGAAAACTAATGAAAATTTGATTGGGCTTTAATTATGTCCTTGAAACCACACAGAGCAAATAGACACCATCTCTACTCACAGTGATTTAAAAAAAAAAAGATCATTTTTTTTTAGAAAAGGATTTTTTAAATTAATTTATTTTTAGTTTTTAATTTTCACTTCCATAAGATTTTGAGTTTTAAATTTTTCCTCCCCATCCTGTCCCATTCCCAAAACAGCATGCAATCTGACATAGACTCTACTCCAATATTCATATTAAACATATTTTCACATCAGTCATGATGTAAAGAAGAATTAAGACTAATGAGAGCAGCCCTGAGAAAGAAGAAACAAAATAGTACAACAAAAGAAAAGGAGAGCAAATAGTCTGTTTCGATCTGCATTCAGACTTCAAGCTTCTTTCTCTGGATGTGTATTGCATTTTCCATCGTGAATCTTTTGGAGTTATCTTAGTTCCTTGCATTACTGAGAAGAGCTAAGTCTATCAAAGTCAGTCAGCACACAATGTGGCTATTATTGTGTGCAATTATTTTCCTGGTTCTGCTCATTTCATTCAGTATCAGTTCATATAAGTCTTGCCAGGTTTTTCTAAAGTCTGCCTGCTCATAATTGCCATTGCATTTATATGCCACAGCTTGTTCAACCATTCCCCAATTGATAAACATTCCCTCAATTTCTAATTATTTGCCCCTACAAAAAGAGCTGCTATAAATATTTTTGTATATGTGTGTCCTTTTCCCCTGTTTATGATCTCTTTAGGACACAGCTGTAAAAGTGATATTGCTGGGTCAAAGGGTATGCACAGTTTTATAACATTTTGGGCATAATTCCAGATTGCTTTCTAGAATGGTTGGATCAGTTCATAACTCCACCAACAGTGCATTAGCATTCTGATTTTCCCACGTCTTCTTCAGTATTTTTCATTTTCCTGTTTGGTCATGTTAGCCAATCTGATAGGTGTGATGTGGTACCTCAGAGTCGTTTTGATTTGCATTTCTCTAATCAATACTGATTTAGAGCATTTTTTCATATCACTATAGATAGCTTTAATTTCTTCCTCTGAAAACTGTCTGTTCATATCCTTTGACCATTTGTCAATTGGGGCATGACCTGTACTTTTTTGTAAATTCAACTCAGTTCTCTATATATTTTAGAAATGAGGTTATAAAAATTGTTTCCCAGCTTTCTGCTTCCCTTCTAATCTTGGTTGCATTGGCTTTGTTTCTGTAAAAACCTTTCAACTGAGTGTAATCAAAATCATCCATTGTGCATTTCGCATTGTTTTCTATCTCATTTGGTCATACAGTATTCTTTTGTCCATAGATCTGATGGGTAAGATATTCTTTGCTTGCCTAGTTTGCTACAGTATCGATCTTTATATCTAAATCATGTGACCAATATCTTGGTATATGGTATAGGATGGTCTATGTCTAGTTTCTGCCATATTATTTTTTTAGTTTGCCAGGTAATTTTTGTTAAATAGTGAGTTCTTTTCTCACAAGCTGGAATCTTTGGATTTATCAAATGTAGATTACTATAGTCACTGACTATTCTGTCTTATATGTCTAACTTATTGCACTGATCCACCACTCTGTCTCTTAGTCAGTACCAAGTAATTTTGATGATTACTGCTTTATAGTACAATTTAAGATCTAGTAGAGCTAGGTCACCTTTCTTTGCATTTCTTTTAATTAATTCCCTTGATATTCTGGACTTTTTAGAACAGGTTTTTTTTAGATAAAATTTAAATATACTGTTAAATATCATGACATAAAAAGAAAACAGATGTATCCTCTCATGGCAGAAATATATGTATCTTATTATAGTTCCTGTTGTTGTTATTGGTCCTTCAAGCCCAAAAAGGATCATGACATCAGGGAGGTGATGGCATGGCATGCAAGTGAATTTAATTTAAGTGATAGAGGTGTGTACAAACTCACCAACCTCACTTTTCTCCTCTAGAGCCATCTAGGACCAGTGGCAAAATATAGATCAGGATGACAGGAGATGTTCTTGGATGCAGTGGGATACCCTGGCCTTTTTAAGCTAGGGTCTTTAAAGGGACTGTTTCACTGGGCCAATGCCCATTCAGTGATTAGGAATAGGTAAGAAATGAGGCAGAGAGTGGCCTCTTTTACCTAGTCAAAAAAAATTCAGTCTGGAAGGGGAAGACCCTCAGGGTTTTTGGCCAAAATAGAAAAAAAAATGCTTTTTACATTCACTCTTAGCCAATAAGGGCCCAAACAAAGACTAAGTGAGGCTTGGTCTGTGCCCTATTGACCAATCAATGAAAATCAGAGTCATTTTTGTTTAAGACATAGTCCTTAAGAAAGAAATCTAGCCTGTAAATTCCAAGATATCTTTCAAGGTTTCAGCGATCAAAATTGAAATTCCTTTTGTCAGAGCACTTATAGGTAAGGGTATGGTATTCTATGTTGACAGAAAGAAGAGAATAGAAAGAAGAAGGGAAGGAAGGAAGGAAGGAAGAAAGGAAGGAAGGAAGGAAGGAAGGAAGGAAGGAAGGAAGGAAGGAAGGAAGGGATGAAGGAAGGAAGGAAGGAAAGGAAAGGAAAGGAAGGAGGGAGGAAAAAAAGCAGGAGCTGTGTTGCCCAACTGCCCAGTTCCAGTTGGGTCCCCATTGGGGCAGCTCCTATAACTGCTCACAGAGACTGTTGTCATTCTCTTTTGGAGAGGACAATGATTTCAGGGAGCAGATAGCATGACATGCAAGTGAATTGGATTTAAGTGAAGGAGGTACAAATTCACCAGCCTCATTCTCTCCTCTGGAACCATCTGGATCCATCTGGATCCAGTGGCATGATATAGATCAGGATGATAATATATTTGTAAATGTTTTTCTGGAAAAATTTATGTGAAGAAACATTAATGGTATTAGCTTTTAAAATGGAATGAACCCTGCTCAAAGATTACAGAGAGATGTATCATCCCAACAATTATATTTCTTAGTGGTCTGTCAAAATGAGTGTCTCCTTATAGGTTAATCAATTAATTACAAGGTTCCATAGAATCTCATTGTTTTGACTAGTGTTGCTTCCATGGTCCTGGATTTCAATGAGAACATAGAAGAGCCCTGCCCCTGACAGTGGAGACAGTCAATTACATCTCATGACAGAAGTCTAATGAGAATCTGATTGGGCTTTAATTATGTTTTTGGAACAACAGGGATAGAACAGAAAGATGCCATATCTACCCATAGTGTGTTAACAGTCATTAAAATTATCATGTATTTTCTTAGAAAAGGGTTTAAAAAATTTTTTTTAAATATACTGACAAATATCATGGCATAAAAGATCACATATTTAGCTACTGCCAACAGAAATATATTTATATAATTATGCTTCCAATATGTTCATGTTCAAGAAACAGCTTTGAGTTTCTTCAAAAAGCTAAAACACTCTTTAAATTTACTCCTTAGATTACAAAACTAAAATCAAACGAGAAAAAATAAGCATTAAAATTTATGCTTAAAAGAGATGTTCTATTTTCACTCTCTCAGTGCGTAAGAGAATTTAATCCAGTAACCCGTTCAGGATTGTTTCCACTCTTATAGTGTCATTACAGCCCTTGCCTCAGATACTAAAGACTTCATGTGCACAAGAGAATTATCCTACTGTTTCCCATCCCATGATGTATGTTCACAATCTATGAGCAGTTTCTGTATGTTTTTCATGAGGACCATGGTTTTAGAGAAGAAATCAGTGATATCATTGAGCTCTCCAAACCTTAAGGGGTTACAAGGAAGGCTAAAGTAAGTACTGACTTAGTCATGTTCTGAAAATGGAAAAGACAGAAAAAAGAAAAGATACACTTAAGATACCTTTTGGAGAGAAAGATGTTTGTGATAGTGATGGGATATGTGATTACACAAGAAGGAGACATTTTCCCAGATTGAATAACTTCCTTTATCAATGACGCTGAAGTTTGGGCATCTTCTTGCTGCATCATGGCAGATGCCTAGAGCCCATAACAGTTTTTATGAGTGATTCAGAAGCAAATAAGCATGTTTGAATCAGGAATGCTCATGCTCTTTGCACCTCAGAGGTGGGCACTTACTTTTTCCCTGGGTGACTCTGGGGGCTGTCAATGTTTCTGGGCTTCTGAGTCCAGGGAGGAGGGGGTTCAAACATGATGGAAATTTTCTGACATCCTTTTCAGCTCTCTCCTTCTGTTTCCGTATTTCTGTCTCTTCAAATACAATACTTTCCTCACTCTTTGACAAAGTGCTACCTAATAGCAGAGACAGACAACTATTGTTGGTTCCCGTGCTTGTTCTTTACGGTTGACAGGGCTTCTGGGACTATTAATTTCTACATTGTCAGTTCTGTGGATTGCAAAAAATGCCAATTTTACTGGCAATATTCACAAACTGAGGAACTCTCTCAAATGTATATAACATCTATAAATGGAGGTTATTCATAGGATATGCATACATAAGCTTTGACATTACCTAGATGAACTGCATTCTTTTTTTATTATTTTATTTATTACTTTTAATGTTCTTCAATCACTACCATAGAACTTAGATTTTTAGCCCCACACACACCTACCCCCCACCACCCTCCTCCCTCCCCAAGATGGCATACAATTCTATATAGACCTACATATACTTTCCTATGCTATGTAATCGAACTAAAATAAATAGAAGAAATCATATAACAAATCAAAACGTAATACATACATACACACACACACACACACACACACAAACATGATCTGCTACATTCTGTGAATGAGTTTCATAGTTCTTCCTCTAAGTGTGGAAGGCATTTTGAGAAACTATTGGGAATTATTTTTTTTAAGTTCTTGCGTTATTACGAAGTTCCAAGTATACCAGAAAAAACTCTCGCACACTGTGGTCATTGCTGTGCACAAGGTTCTCCTGGTTCTGCTCCTTTCGCTCAGCATCAGATCATGTAAATCCTTCCAGGCCTCCCTGAAGTCTTCTTGTTCATCATTTCTTATGGCGCAGTAGTACTCCATCACATTCATATACCATAATTTATTCAGCCATTCCCCAATTGATGGGCATCCCCTTGATTTACAGTTTTTGGCCACTACAAAGAGAGCTGCTATAAATATTTTTGTACATGTGGGACCTTTCCCATTTTTTATGATCTCTTGGGGATACAGTCGTAGTAGCGATATTGCTGGGTCAAAGGGGTATGCACAATTTTTGTAGCCCTTTGGGCGTAGTTCCAAACTACTCTACAGAATGGTTAGATGAGCTCACAGCTCCACCAACAATGAATTAGTGTTCCAACTCTCCCACATCTTCTCCAATATTTATCATTTTCCTGTTCTGTCATGTTTGCCAATCTGATGGGTGTGATGTGGTACCTCAGAGTTGTTTTGATTTGCATCTCTCTAATCAAAAGTGATTTAGAGCATTTTTTCATATGATTATAGGTATCTTTAATTTCTTCCTCTGAAAATTGCCTGTTCATATCCTTTGACCATTTATCAATTGGGGAATGCATTCCTTTTCAAGGGACCTTCCAGAATTGACAAAGGCTAATTAGAAATGGTCTTTATATTGAATAAGATTAGTGTAGATTTTCCATTTAATGCCAGAATTTCTATTTAGATATATTGACTTTCTATTCCAGTAAAGAAATCTGTGATGAATCTCAAGAGAAATTTCTGGAAAAAAGCTTATGGTCCCAACCTCCTCTTACTTTGGGTGAGTTTCTTAAACTTATTTTCATATGTAATACTTTTAAAACATTATAGTCACTCAAACAGTGTTGAGACTTGACCATATTTTAAGGGAAATGATTCTTGCTAGAATCAGTCCAGTTTAGAAAAAGGTTTCAAAATTATATACTTGGGATGTCTCTTTGTAATTGAGTAAATATATAACCCTAATTAGAATCTAACTCGTGAATATTTACCAAGAAAGGTTCATGTACTGGAGCATACAAATGGCTACTGTTTGCCATATCAGGAAAATTCATTCTAATTTCTCAAGGAAAGATGCTATTATGCTGCCCCTGATCCACATAAGTATTCAAACCTACTCAAATCAGAGGTCCCTTTTGCAACCTTTCTTTTCCATAGACAATGGAAACCCTAAAAAATTATGGTATAATATAGATTAGGAAAAAGTATGTAGATCATCCAGAGTCATTAGTATTCTATAAATACAATATAAGCTGCTTGAGGAAAATGTCTGTACCATATTTATCTTTGCCTCTCCAGCATCCAGACCATAGTTTTGTTTTATTTATGTCTGCTATTGATTATCAAGTGCTGACATAGAAAGTTTTAGATTTCAACTTTGTTACATTGCAAATTCCCTGTAATTGAGTCATGATCATTAATGAATAATCCTTTCTTCTCATTGGTTTTGGGACATCAGTGTCAGGAATTCCCAGTGTGGAAAATGTCTCCCTTAATACATCCGCTGTATAACACTTCAGATACCTATTGCTTTGGTCATCTGCCTGACTCTTCATTTTTATGCACATTTAAACCCTGTCTTTGCAGATAAGATTGAAGTAGATCTGGATATCACTGGAAAATATCAACATGAAAAAGACAAAGGTATGAATCAAGTCATTACTCAGGAAAGCACAGAGGAAGAATGCGAATGGTGAGCTCCTCTTTGATCCTCTAAATTGATTAGAATTAATTTCATTCTGAGGCCCAAGATACTGAATCAGACCATTTTAAACAGGTTATAGCTGGATCATGGAGATAAAAGGAAACAACAATCACAGACATAAAATCCCAAATAGAATATTTTAAAAATCTATTTGTAATGAAAAAGAGAGGTCGTTGCTACAATGAAAATGATTACACATAACACCTGCCCCATCCCTTTTCTACAAAGCTTTTCCAAAGAGGCCCCAACTTCTATATTGAGAGTTTTCTGACCAATTCTACTATTATTCTCTCCATTGAAATCAAAGGTCCGAGTGCACTTGTTTCCAAAGTCCTCTGGATGTTCACAGGCAGAAAGGGTAAAATAACTATGTCACTCCCTGGAGTGTTCAAGCACAACAGGACTTGAGATGGAAGACTTAGGAAATGGCTAGCTTAAAGTCATGCTTCTGAACCACTATTCAATTCACGAACCTGTTGACCAAGGGGACACAGCTTCCACCTTTGTGGTTGTATTATTAAACCTCAAAAAGCATCTGCTATAGGAAAAGTTTCCTTATAAAATTTCAGTAAATTGACCAACATTTATATAGTCCAAGCTATGAGACTCTGAGAGGTTGCAACACAGAACAAAAATAGACCTCATTATACTTAACTATACATCCATTTCAAGAAAGATTTCTGAGTTCATTCAAAGAAAATAAATGACTTTGCCAGTTGACTCTCTAGCTCACAAAGTTGAAATAAAAAGGAAAAAATCCATAATTAAACTTTATACTTTAAAGGAGAGGTCTATTTTCTTTTTCCATATCTGAGACTGAACTTCTTTTGACCCAATTCCCTTGGCATTGCAGAACTGTTTCTAGATCATTCCTCTTCCACTCTTTTTGGTCTTTATCCTCCCTCACTCAGGCTCATGATTCTATGTCCTTTTCACAGACTCTGTGCTGAGAAGGTACTGAAGATTCTTAGGCCTAAGACACACTTTAGATAATAGAGAATTGTCTTGTAGTGTCTTATCCCATACGCTATTGTTTATAATCTATTGGCAGTTCCAGGATATTCCTCATCATAAGTATTAGAGAAGAAATCAGATATCACTGAGCTACATAGACCTTAGATTTCTGGGGTTGGGAGCACTTTTCAGCGGGAAGATTTGTAATTAGGAAGTACTTTTCAAAAGGAGGACCTATTTGTTCCCTGATTAGGGAAGTGCTGAGAGGATTCTGGGAAGATAGCAGAGTAGGTCAGGAAATTTTAAGCTCTCATGATTATCCCCTGCAAAAGAGATAAAATACTGCTTCAAGGAAAACATAGAATTATAAAAAATAAATGAGTAGGGGTGGAAGAATGGTGTTATTAAAACAGCTAGGACAGTTGGAGAAGATCTGAAGAAAAATCCAAGGGGAGCCAAGATTGTGGAGTGATGGGTAATTTATCTCCCTCCCCTTGTTGACCTTGATGAGCTCAGAGAATATCTCCCTGGGAAAAACAATGGAACAGTGGAAGCAGCAGAAGTGGTAAACAGATTCTCAGACCATGAAGCTGGAAAGAACACTAAGGATGGTTTCTCTTGCTGTGGCCACAGGCAACCGGTGCAGGATCAGAGCTGTCCCAGACAGCCTCACCTCAACAAACCAAGAGAAGATCCTGAACCCCAGGGGAGTAAAACCAGCAGCTGCCAACACCAGGACCCCAGGTGTGGCTCAGCACCCCAGTGGAATCTGGAAGACACTAGCACAGACAGCTGAGCTTGTCTATGCTCTAGCTCAGCAGAAGAGCCTCTGGCATCCAGACCATCCTTCCCCCACACTTAATGAGCTAGCTGTAGGGTAACTGTGGGGAAAACCCAAAAAGACCTCACTTGCCTTCTGCTTTCAAACACCAGCCAGTTCAGCACCAGGTAAGCTGCAGCATTTTAGTTTCTAGCTGAAAGAACCAGAGGTCATAACACTCAAGTTTTAGGCACAAGAACTGTGGGATAGAGCTCCCTGTGCCATAGATGCAGAGATCTATTTTAAAAGCCAGGAAAAGGATTATTATCATGAATAAGAAGCAAAGTAGAAAAGTAAAGACCATGGAATTTTTCTATGAGGACAAGGACTAAAATTCAAATACCAAAGATGTCAGCATTGAGACTGTACTCCCATCTGAAACTTCAGAAGGGAATATGAACTGGTGTGAAGCACAAAGAACTTTCTTGGAAGAGCTCAGGAAGGATTTTAAAATGCAAATTAGAGAAATAGAAGAAAAACTGCCCAATGTTTTAAAAAAAAAAATATGAAAAAAGAATTCACTGAAGAGAACAGCTCCTTACAAAGGAAAATTGGACAAATTGAAAAGGAAGTACAAAACCTAATTGGTGAAAATAACTCCTTAAAAGGAACAGTTGGACAGATAGAAAAGGAGATGCAAAAGTTAACTGAAGAAAAGAATTTGATAAAAAAAATAGATCAAGTAGAAGCTAATGAATCTATGAGACATCAAGAATCAGTCAAACAGAACCTAAAGAATGAAAAGATAGAAGAAAATCTAAAATATCTAATTGGAAAAATAACTCTCCTGGAAAATAAATCCAGGAGAGAAAATCTAAAGATTATTGGTCTACCAGAAAGCCATTATGAAAAAAGAAACTGGACAATATCTTCCAAGAAATCATTAAGGAAAATTGCCCTTGAGAATTGTATATTCATTATGAAATGTAAAAGCGATAAATATAGAGGGAGTGGGTATAAATTAAATGATGTGATGATAACAAATGTGACTTAAGGGTGCGAAGGAATTGTAATGGGAGATATTAAAAGAGGCAGAAAAAATAAATTCCATCACAAGAAGAAGCACAAAAACATATTACAGTAGAGGGAAAGAGGGGAGAGAGATGAGCATTGTTTGAGAGGTACTCTCATCTTATTGGATTCAAGGAGGGTACAACAAACTCAGTTAAGTGTAGGAATACAGTTACCTCTATGGGTAATAGTAGGGAAAGGGGGAAAGAAAAGGGAGGGGAGGCTAAAAGAAGGAAGAAGTAGTAAGGGAAAAGGTGATTAAAAGGGAGGGGGCTGAAAGAAGGAAAGGAAGACTGAGGGAGGTGGTGGTCAAAAATTAAATTTCTATTGTGGAAGAGAAGGGAGAAGGGAGACTAAAAGCATAAACAAGGGGAAAGGTGATGGAGGGAAAGACACAGATAATAATCGTAACTATGAATGGGAATGGGATGAACTCTCCCATAAAATGGAGATGGATAGCAGAATGGATTAAAAACCATAATCCAACAATTTGTTGTTTACAAGAAGCACATTTGAAACAGGGGCATACACACAGGGTAAAAGTAAAAGGTTGGAGCAGAATATTTTGTGCTTCAGCTGATGTAAAAAAAAAACAGAGGTAGCAATCGTAATCTCAGATAAAGCAAAAGTAGAAATAGATCTAATCAAAAGACATAAGAAAGGAAACTATATCCTGCTAAAAGGCACCATAGAAAACAAAGCAATTTCATTACTAAACATATGTGCTCCAAGTGGTATAGCATCAAAATTCTTAGAAGAGAAGTTAAGGGAGTTAACTCCCTTCCTTAACAGGAAGAAATAGACAGCAAAACTATCCTAGTGAGGGACCTCAACTTCCTCCTCTCTGAACTTGACAAATCTAATCTAAAAAATGAAAAAAGTTAAGATGAATAGAACTCTGGATAAGGTAGATATGATAGATGTCTGGGGAGAATTGAATGGGGATAGAAAGGAATATACTTTTTTCTCAGTGGTACATGGCACATATACAAAAATTGACCATGTACTAGGCCATAAAATCCTCACAATCCAGCGCAGAAATGCAGATAGTCAATGCATCCTTCTCAGATCATAATGCAATAAAAATTATATGTAATCAAAGACCATGTAAATATAAACCAAAAACTAATTGGAAACTAAATAATCTCATCCTAAAGAATGAGTGGGTTAAACAACAAATTATAGAAACAATCAACAACTTCATTCAAGAGAATGACAATAATGAGACAACCTACCAAATTTTATGTAATACTGTAAAAGCAGTTCTAAAGGGAAGTTTTATATCTTGAATGCCTACATGAATAAAACAGAGAAAGAGGAGATCAATGAATTGGGCATGCAGCTGAAAAAGCTCAAAAAGAACAAATTGAAAATCTGCAAGTAAATACCAAATTAGAAATACTGAAAACCAAAGGAGAGAGTAACAAAATTGAGATTAAGAAAACTATTGAACTAAATTTATCTTTCCCAACAGGGGGTAGGACGGGAGGATGATTAAGTAAAGAGGGTGTGGGGGGAAATGGGAACTGATAAAAAGGAGGGAAGATCGAGGAAGTGGTAGACAGAAGCAAAACACTAATTAAATAGGAAAGGGTGAAAAAAGAAAGAGGAACAACAAGAGAAAGAATGGGATGGAGGCAAATACACAGGTAGTACCATAATTGTGAATATGAATGGGATGAATTCTCCCATAAAACAAGCAGATAGTCGATAAAAAATCAGAATACTACAATATTACTTACAAGAAACACACTTGAAGCAGAGAGACACACACACAGAGGAAAGGAAAGGAGATGAAGCAACTCCTTATGCTTCAATTGAAGTAAAAATAAACAATAGGGGTAGCAATCCTGATCTTAGACAAAGTAAAAGAAAAAATAGACCTAATTAAAAGAGATAAGAAACGAAACTACATCTTACTAAATAGATAGTGAAACAATCAGAAGAGCAACTAATAGTCAACCAGTCAGAATTATGGGGAGGAAAACAATTCATGGCCAAATGAGATAGAGAGCATAATGAAATATAGAACAGGTAATTTTGATCATATTAAATTGAAAAGCTTTTGCATAGACAAAGCCAATGCAACCAAGACTAGAAAGAAAGGAGAAAGCTGGGAAAAAATCTTTAGAGCAAGTGATTCTGATAAAGTCCTCATTTCTCAAATATAAAGAGAACTGAGCCAAATTTATGAAACTACAAGCCATTCACCAATTGATGAGTGGTCAGGATATAATATGAGCAAGCAGTTTTCGGAGGAAGAAATCATCTTTTTTCCTTTTGATCTGTTTCTTCTTCCACAACTGTGATGAATGTGGAAATGTTTACATGATAGCACAAGTATTTGGTATATTAAACTGCCTACTATTTTCAGAAGAAGGGAAGGAAGAAAGGAAGGAGAAAAATTTGGAAATGAAAATCTTATAGAAATGAATGCTAAAATTTTTTTATATGTCATTATGGAAAAATAAAATATTTAAAGCAAAATAAAACAAACAAATATACATGTTAAGAGATAGGAATGTTCCCTGTTCTGAAGGACACAGAGAAGGACCCTTACTTTGATACCGTGTGTGTGTAACTCTGGGGGAGTGAATAAATTTTACTGGCATTTGATTGTTTCAGGTTTCAATGAGGATTAGACTGGATGGACACATTTTGACATCCCTTCCAGTTCTAGCATATTCTTTCTATTATTCTTTCTCTGAAAATCCACAGTGTTCCCCATTCTGTGATACAATCCTGCCTGATGACAGAAACAACTCTTTGTTTGAGTCCCATGCTTTTTTTGTTTATGGGAAATAGGTTTTCTTGGGCTATCTCTATGTTGTCAGGTTTTGTGGATTTTTAAAATTATCCATTCATTTTTCACCATATCCACAAATTATTTTAATGCCTCTAATGTAGAGAATGTTTACTGATGGAAGTTTAACTTAGGATATATTTTGAGCAAGTGAAAATTAATTGATAGTGTTATATGGTCTCTTTTTCCCCAAAATAATTATATTTTTTGGTGCATAACAGAAGTGATAAAGAAGTATTATGAAAAAGGTTCCTACCACAAATAACATTATTTTATATTTGTCATTATTTAAAATAGGACTTACATTAAGATGTGTTAACTTTCTATTCCAGGGATGTGTTGTATAATGTAAATGTATAAGAAAAATTGACTAAGGACAATAATGAAATTATGACAGAATAGTTTAAGATTATTTTCCTTTGTACACATTTCATGACATGTTACATTAAACCACTAGTGAGGTCTAACATAACAAATTCTTGCCAACTTAGGCCCAGTGTTCCAAAGAGTTCCAAAATGATGTATTTGAGATCTCCTCCTCTATACAAATGAAATTCTAGTTACATTCAATTGTGTAAATATATTCAGCAAAATCAATCCATGGGATAGCATGGGAGCTATCAAAGGCCATCCCAGACCATACCAGGAGAGCCCATCCCAGTTGCTAAAAAGAGAGTTGCTATTATACAATTCCTAATCCATACCAGTAGCCCAAACTTTCAGCACCAGAGGTCCCTTTTTCAACTTCACTTTCCATAGGTCATGTTATCCAAGGGAATTGTGAATACTTACAGTTATTAACAGTATATATGCATTGACTTTTGTAGATTCTAGACTTTTGCATATTGGTCACAATGACTGGTAGTATTTATGCTACTGTATAAGTAGACTCTTAAGTTATTGAGAACATAGTTTATGTCCATAATCATCTTGCATTCCATAGAATTTCTGAACACTAAGGTGACTTATCCATATTCTCTATGGCTTTATAATTGATGCCATAGAAAGTTTCAAAGTTTCACTGCTTTATCCATAGCTAATTGAAGAATAAATGAATATGTGGAGATGATTTCTAAAAAGACAACAGTGCATCTATGTAAAGAACTGCTAGTGTAGAACATTCCTCCACAGATTCATCCAATCAACAATACTTCAGAGAATCATTACTGTAGGGAATTCCCTGACATTTCTTATTGCTCTAAATGATTTTGGGATTCACATTTGAACTCTCATAGGTTTTATTGGAGTTGTTGCAAATATCACTCAGCAAACCTTATATATTATACAGGGAGAGAATGAACAAAACCTTTCCCAGGAAGTGACTGGGGATCATCACACATGATGAGCAGCTAATTTATCCCGTAGACACCTGAGCACCAGGGGCAAAGTAAAAGAGCCTTTCAAACAGTGTATGTACAGACATCAAAACAAAACCAAAAAACCTTGATGGTCAATATCTCTGTAAATGATACACTTAAGACAGTCACCTTTCAAGTGGGAAAAAGAAGCTAAAGATGATAGTCATGGCGAGTGTGATTGCATTGACATCAGCAATTTCCTGATTGAAAAACTTCCTTTAGCAATGAAGTTGATGCTTGGCTATCTTCTCACGACTTTATACTGACAAACACCTTAAAGCACATACAGGTTTGGTGAGTTGTTCTGTTTTCCAGCAACAACTATACATGTTAGAGTCAGAAATGCCCCCTTTTTTTTGGGACTCAGAGGTGGACCTTTACTACTCTGACTGTAGAGGAATCACTTACCTTTTCTGGGCTTGAGATGTCTCATGAGTACCATGAAGGTGTCAGATTCAAATGGATTCTTTCTCACATGCATATGTCTGAAAATCAGAAAACTCCCCACTCTCTAACACAGTGCTGCCTGAAAGTAGAAACCACTCTTTTCAGTCTTTCTCATGCTTTTTGTTTATAATAAATAGGACTTCTTGAGCTCTCTCCACATCGTTAGGTTCTGTGGATTGCTAAAAGATCTAATTCATTTTTGCAATAGCCACAAACTGTAACATCTACATTGTCCTAGTAATAAGATATCTGTCAGTGAAAGTTTTCTATAGTGGATATATGTTGAGAAAGTAAAAATTTTTCTTGGACAGGTGTGATCTGACTCTCTCCAAATCAACTCTCTTTCATTTTGAAGCCAGTTCATAATTATATCAACCAAAGAGGGTACATCTCTGCCCTGGGGATATTAAAATAAATCATCGCTAAGCATGTGCTTTAAGAAAGAATTCTTCATGAAATTGCAATGGTTTGACACATGTTCCTAAAATCAAGGCCATAAAGATTCACAAGATGCCACATGCAATAGAAGTGCATCCAATTTTATTTGCTAGATATCCAGGTTAAAGAGACAATTCTGAGTTCCTTTAAAGGAATTAAACCACTCTCTAAATTTGTTCTTTCAAGTCACAACTTAGAAATAAAAAAGAAATGAAAATTTAATCATTGAATTCTATACCTGAATGACAGCTTCTGCTTCCTCTTTCTACATCTGAGATAGAATTTATTTTAGACAATAAAAGATTGGCCTCAAGGATCAATTCTGGTTTATCCCTCTACTTAGTTCCCTTAGTTCTTTCCCTACTCCATGCAGGCTTATGATTCCATAGACTACACATGGACTTCATCCTTATAAGATACTAAAGACTTAAACATGATACATTTTTAAAAGGGTAGAGAAGTGTCTTTTAGAGTCCCAGTCTTCAAAGTGTACTTATCATCATCTATTTTGCAGTTTCAGGATGTTTCTCACCATTGTAGCCATTGTTTTATAGAAGACATCAATGCCACTGAGACATGCTAGCATTATAGAATTGGAAGTGTGACCTATTTGAATGAAGTATAAGTACAGATAGATCAGACAATTTCTGCAAAAGGAAAAGCTTAACAGAAAAGGAAAAGCATTGTAAGGAGAGACCTAAGATATTCACCTGTCCAAAAGCAAAAAGAAGTCAGGGGGTAGATATGATAGTGATGGGAAGTGTGATTGCATTGATAGAAGGACCTACCCCAGATTAAGAAGTCCTCCATCTCCCACCAAAGTAATTTGAGCACCTTCTCACCAAATTATATTGATAGATATGTAGCTCACAGAGAGTTTCACTGACTTAGCATTCCATCATCAAATATGCATGATAGATTCAGAAATGTACTCCTTTCTTCCTCACTAAGAAACCTACTCTGATTCCCCTTGTGAAATCTGGCTGAGTCACTTTAACTTCTGGATTCATTTTTCTAAGGAGGACAATGAGAGTATAAAACTAGGTGGCCTCTTTCTTTCTGCCCTCCTTTCCAAAACCTCTAGCATATTATTCCCATTCTGTATCTCTCAAAATCCAAAGCTCCTCCCACTCTGTGATTGAGAGGGACTTGACAGCAGAAAAAGAAGCCTTTTCATTGGTTCTCCTGCTTTTTCCTGGTAATTCTTGGGTTGATCACAATGTTCTTAACTCCTTTGCATTTCTAAAAATCCATTTTGTTTGTCCATACCCATAAACTCACACTTTAATTTCTTAAATGTAAAGAAAATCTTCAAGAGCATTGTAGACATGTGAAAAATACTTTGAATGTGAAAATTATTCTGGAGTGGTATAAACCAATTCCCCCACAATGAAGGGATTCTTCTTCCAGGATACTTATGGATCTAAAAAATAGTTTTTAGAAAATTCCTTTGCTCAAATTGCCTATCTACCATTTGAAAATGAAGATTTAGATTTCATTTTTTTATTTCCTGTTCAATGAGACCCTGGTTGGCCAGAAACCCCCAAAGTAGAACTTTGTAGGGCTCATCTACTGACAGTAGCCATGAGTTTCTTTACTTCCTCTTTATATTTTCATACATTATATAGGAGATCATTAGAGGATTGTTGAGATTGAACCCTTTTTAAGTGAAATAGATTTTTAACCAATAGCAACTTCATTGAGTGAAATTTTTCGAATGACATCCTTTGAGGAACTCCCCTCGCAAAGGCATAGTATTAGTCTCCAATTTAGGATGCAATGGAATAAAGTTTATTTCACATAACACTAGAGTCTTTCCCTCTAATTGACATAAAAGTTGTTGCTACTCAGTCCTTTCCTACACGTCACACTTCATTCCTCACCAAACCTCCATTGAATAAAATTACCAACACCTAGCTGGACGGAGGGGCTTAACTTTTCCCAGGGACTTGATACTCAAGGTTACATTGACCAACTTCTGTCAACCTACATTATAGACTGAGTTAACTTTTGAGGATTATTCAGACAAATTGTTTTTTATGTCACTGAACAAGCAGAATGTTAGTTGTTTGATGGCAAAGGTTGCTTACACAGTATCCCTGGTAGAGTAGATGTTTTATACAAGTTTATACATGTTTCCCAAAATGATTTTTAATTCAAAGAAATAATACCAGTGGTTCCAACACCTAACACGGA
This sequence comes from Bettongia penicillata ogilbyi, assembly GCA_023548195.1. NCBI lineage: Eukaryota > Metazoa > Chordata > Mammalia > Diprotodontia > Potoroidae > Bettongia > Bettongia penicillata. The sequence continues at coordinate 909,017 of JAJHZJ010000230.1, forward strand.
AAGTTTAAGATTTCAGTCCATTTTTACTTTGGGAATATTGAAGCCATTGACCCATTATTCATTTGAGTTGATAATACATGTTTTGGGAACGAAGGCATTCTAAAAATCTGTGTCTGCATCAGTGTAAGGAACTTCCCATTGCAATCTCTTCCACGGAATCATCAACTCGTCAGAAATCTGTTGCCTTAAAAAATTGTCTGACTTTCTGATTATCTTTTTAAATGCTTTTGTATTTATGGATGAAGAGGGGCTGTGGTTTACACCTCATGTTACTTATGCGACTGACAATTTCAGTAAGCCAACTCTCACAAGAAATATTGACAAAGGAGGAGTAACTGACCAACATCAAGGATATGTTTCCACTCTTGCCCAACACTTGTATTAGAATTAGCTCTCTAGTGAGGATCTAGATATGGTTTGAATACATTCATTTTACAAAGGAAAATATCTCTTGTGAAGAATCTAAGTAACTTAAAAAACATTGTTCTAAGCAACTCTTGTATAAAACTTAATGGGTTGTATGCCAATCAATCTGACAATCTAAGTGAAATGGATAAAAATTTACAAAAATATGAATTGCCAGATTAACAGAAGAGGAAATAAAATACTTAAATGATATCATTTTAGAAAAAGAAATTGAATAAAACTTCAATGAAATCTGTAAGAAAAAACATCTAGAACCAGATGGATTTATAAATGATGTCTATGAAACATTTAAAGAACAATTAATTCATATACTACATAAAGTATTTGGAAAAACTGACAAAGGAGTCTTATCAAATTGCCCGAGGCTATTGATCAGTGTTCCACCAATTTCCATGCACTCCATTCATCAGGGCAGCTCAGGAAAACTATTTTAAAATCACAGGAGGATGAAGTGTTTCAAAAGGGGAGAGGCCAAGCATTTGTTCAGGCATGTCTGATTGATTTCCTACCCTCTCATAGTCTGGGTAGAAAGTAAAAATGATTTATCAGAATAGGTTGTAGGTTCTGATGAAGCAGAATCCTAAAGAAAGAATCTTGGGCAGAAAAAAGAGACAAAATGATTGGCCTGAAATAGCCTGTCAGAAAAAAAAGGATGGGGGAGATGATAGATAGAAACAAAGATGTAATTGCATGGATATAAGGAAATCCCTGATGAGGCAAAACATCTTTTTAAGTAGTACAGAACCTTCTTTCCAAAACCATGTCAGATGCCTAGAGCACGGAGAGGGTAAGTGGACTCCTCAGTGTTCAACCAGTTAAGAGACAGGAAAACATGAAGCAGAGGTGGACCCCTTTTCCCTGTGTGACTTTGGGGGAGTTGGTTAACTTATTTGGGCTTCATTTTTCTCATCATTATGATGACGGTTATCAGATTTGATGGTCCCTGTCAGACATTTCTGAAAAAACAAATCTCTTTGCACTCTCTGACAGTGATATATCTGACATAACAAACAATCCTTTTCGTCTTTCCCACCCTTGTTTGTGGTTAGTAGCACTTCTTGGCTTATGTCTACATTGACTACATGATATCTACGTTGTCAACTTCTTGGATTTTTTAGAATCCCTAGTTTGATTTCAACACTCTCAAAATTCTTTAACATTTAACATGGAAATGATAACATCTATGGCAGATTAGACATACGAGATCTGTTCAGAAGATGAAAGTTATTCTTACAGATGTATGGTGTGGCCCTTCCATAATTAACTAGATTCCTCTACCAAGGACTTTCCCGATGTAAAGAATGATTATTGTGTGGGATAGCATGAGCCCCCTCTTACTCAGATTGACTGTTCAGAGGTATCTCAGAGTAAAAATAGAAAATCTCCTTTATTTGGTTCTCATACCCTTCACCAGGAAGGCTGGAGTCGGAAGGCGCCTTACAGAAACAGAATGGCAATTTATACAGACCCTGACGTGGAAATCCCCCTCCCACTGCTGACCATTTATTCTTGTTGGCTGAGAAGCATGGTCTTACATTCTCCATGTGAAATCTAACCAATCCCTTTTGAAATCTGGTTCAAATTTCCCAGTTCAAATTTCCCCCATTACAAAGCCTGTGAAAATATACATCATCATATGCAAATTAGGCATTGAAAACATATGCAAATGAAGCATTGATGAGTCATGCTAATTGGGCATTGAGAACTTATGTAAATCAGACGAACCAGAGTGAGGGCTGCAGACTGTGTGCGCATATACAAATTAGTTATTGAGGAATTAGTGGACCATAGCTAATCATTGACCCTAATGCACTGTACAGCCTTATATGGAAATCACCTGACCCTGGAGGAATCAAAACCTGGGTCTAAGGTCTCTTCTTCTCTAGGGAGGAGTCTCATACCCTGAGAAGTCTTCACTAAAACTGTTCCCATTCATTATGGAAAAAGTAATTTTTTAAAATGTCATATTTGCATATTCATTCCTTTTAAAACCTGAATTTCATTTTAAATGTTTTTATTTGTCATTCTAGTCAAGTCTCTTTAAGTTACATACCAGAAATTATTCAAGACCTCTTCTCTAGTGAGAATGGTGAGTTTTTGCTCTGTATTTTTTTTCTTGCTGGTTTTATTATATATACAGTTATTGGAGGAATCATGAGATTCAACTCTGTTTTAGGTTTTTGTTTTGTTTTGTTTTTTTACAAACTTTAGCCTAATCTAAAAAATGTTTTTAAAATGACATATTTTAAGGCATTCCACCTGTAAATAAATAATCATAGTTAGTCTGTGACTCAGGAATATTCAGGAAGTACAGTCCATGTGTGGGAACTTCCAAAAGTCACTCAGGTCTCATACAGGGGGAACTCTTCATGCCAGCTGATATTTGAGTGACTACTGTGCTATTTTTTTCTTTCCCTGCAACCTCCCACACCTTCAGGAAAACTACTTCTAGAGGGGCTCCCACCTTTAACCTTCCCTTTTCTCTTGGCACCAACAGTATTCTGATACTCTGAGCATTCATATTCAGCTATAGGATGGATTGAGTAGATTTTTGCATACTCAGAGAAACTGTTATTCATAGCATTATTCAAGTCATTGTAAGCTGCTTGAGGGCAGTGGCTAAGTCTTCATTCATCTTTCCTTCCTCAGTACTTCTAGCAGAGTAGTTGTTTTATATATACAATGCATGGATTTTAATTCGATGAGGTGGGGGAGAAGAGCAGAGAACATAACCTGAGTTAGAAACCATTGACAGAAAGTTTCAGCTTTAGCCCGTTTTTACTTTGGAATTAACTGTAATTTATTATACATTAGAGTTCACGTCCTTTTGGAGAGGTAAAGTGGTATAAAAATCTCAGATGATAACATCTAATATTTTATGTAGAGCTTGAAAATTTGCTGAGTTTTACATGCGTTATCTTCCCTAGATTCTCAAAATTATCCCAGTATGATTGGTACTATTTTTATCCCAATTTTATAGATGCAGAACAGCCTGAGAGAAGGGAAGTGACTCACACACAGCTAGTTAAGTGTCTAAGGCTGGATTTGAACTTAAATATTCCTGACTCCAACATCAGTGTTTTATTCATTAGGCTATCTGGCTGTGTTTGAAGCTAAGACCTCTGAAAAAATCAATAATTTTTATTGGGATGATGTTAGAGGAATGTCATTTGGGATATATATTTATTGGTACATAAATGGGACATAGCTTCTATCCCCATTAATTGGTAGACAACCTGTATAGGAGGTGTTCTGTGAAAATGAGTCTATCCTGAGGGCCGTTAAATAACCTGCTCACCAGCTTGGTACTGTCAATTCCACAACATTCTTGGAGAACCACTCAGCGTTATCTCAGAGATTAATTAGTTAGGCAACTGAACCTGGGCTTACAAGGCTAGGGCCCAAAAGAACAGTCAGTGAACAAATGGAGCAGGTCCTTGGCTGGCCTTTTGGATGTCACTGTTGGGCCTTTTGGATGTCACTGTTGATCTGCACCCTTACAGTGCTGTTACTAGACTGAGATTGGTCTTCTTGAATTTCTGCTGACTGATTGTTTTAATTCTTCAAATCCTGCATTATTGATATTAAACTGTCCCGGGAAAGGGCAAATATTGCCTTAAGGACTGATCCCAGGTGGGCTGTATTAATAGGACTGTTGTAGGCCATATGGTTAAACCTTTCTCTCCCCTATTGTGTAGGGGGAAAAGATATCCCAGAGAAGGGCTTTCAGCTAGCTGATCCCCCTCCTCGGACTTCAGCTCTCCTAGCTCCCACTGGAAGGATATGACTTCTCTGCCTCAGTGTTTGCTCCTGATAGAAGCCACCTCCAAGGGGCTGGTGCATCTTGCAAATACCATTAATTCAGTTATAGTATTTCACTCATGAAGTTATTCTTATTCCTAGAGCTGATAAATAAAACAAATACAGATAACCCTTTACAAGAAGGAAAGACTCAAAGGAGGAGAAGAATGTTTTCATTCTTTCAGTAAGTTCTTTGTATATTAATAATAAAATTCTTACTGAGTAAAACCTGACTGTTTTGGACAGTCTTAGCCGTTTTGTCCTCTTTGTCTTAGAGTCTTCTTAGTCATGGAATGTCTCCCTCCCTCTTTCCCTCCCTTTCTCTATGTCTGTTTCTCTCTCTTCCCATCCCTCCCTTTTTCTCCCCCACAACCCCCCGCTCCATCCCCATCCCCTGTCCCCACAACACAAAAATATTTTTAACCTGTGGGCTTCCTTACCTTAGCTTATTTTTCTTCAGTCTAGTCATAGCTGGATTACATTTTACATAGAACTGAGAAGTACACTAAATTAAATTCTGTTAACTCCCTGTGAATTTCAGATGTTTCCAGAGGAACATCTACAAAACAGAAAAAAAGAACAAAAAGAGGAGTTCCTAATATCACCTGCAGAAAGGTATTTTCATCTTAACTTGTAGCATATTAATGTAATTGTTAGCATTTGTTGGCATCCATTTGGCTTCACAGCCACTGAACTCCCACAAGGATTTGTCTGACTGGAAAATAAGCCATTCCTAGGTATAGAATCCAGACACTCATCTTCCTCAGATCCGTGAGGAGATTGTGTTCCCAGAGGTGTTTTGGGTTCTTGGAGCTGATGTCAACCTTTAGAGAAAAACAGTAGTAGTAATGTGTCCAGCCTAACTGCCGTGGGCTACCGTCCTTCTTACCGAATTCAGATCTTCTGTGGCCAGACAGATAAACATAATGAGAGAAGAGACCTCCAGAGTCAAACAGGAGTGTAGGCTTTATTCCAGATAGAAGCTCCATATCAGCATTCAGGACGAGTTCTCCCCATGGAGCCCCCTTCTCCCTCCAGAGGAGAGAGGAACCCAACCCCCAGGCTTTCCGGTCCCCATTTAAGCTCTCCCAGCTGCATAGTTCACTCGTGTACACGGTGCATGCTCTCAGCCCCTTAGCCAATTAACAACAGGTGTGCTCAGACCACGGCCCAGTCTCAAGGGTGGGATGCTCTCCCCAGCAAGTTTCCACTGAGAAGAAGTGGAAAAACAAGATAGCTCGTGATTCACTCCTCAATATCCCAGCTTTTTCCTTGGGGGTGGGGGGGGCTCATGAGAGCTCCGCAGTTTAGAAGCCCTCACCTTTACCTAACCTGAGACTGTTCGCATGAAAACCAAGCTTACACCCCAACAGTAATGGAATGCTGTTAAGTTCCATATATTGGAAGACACAACACATATGATGTGGATACAAATGGTTCCCTAAGGGTAAAAAGAAATACTAAGACTGACTTTCTCAGGCCCCCGTGCGGGTTTGAGGCTCATTCTGTAGCCCATTCTGTAACTTAAGGGTATCTTAATGCCCTTTTCCCCTTATCTTGAAATACCACACAGCTTGTACCAAAAGAATTGCTTTTGTTCCCATTACCCTGTGCTCCTCATCCTGTCATTCATCTTCCTCATCTGTGTCATGACAGTTTTTCCTTATCTTGCAAGCAGCCACCTTCCTTACCTTGTTTGTATTTATCCTGTCCATAAATTGCCAACCCCCATAAGAAATCCTAAAAATTAGATCATCATCTTGAACATCTCTATATAAGCTTAACTCCCCCAAATATCAGGGTTTTATTTAGCTTTCTTGCTAAGGAGGCATGTGATACTTTTTCATGTGAAATAAAAAGCTCCCATCAACTAAAAGAGAAGGTCTAAGTGAATTCTTTCACATCTAAAACTGCTCTCCCAACTCTGACCTCAAAACATACATATATCAAGACATACCCAGATGTACATACAGAAATGCATAATATTGGAAAAGCTATCTTGTTTCTAACTCTCCTCTCTAAAAAACATGCGTTAAGAAGTATATTGTGTTCTCACCACAATTTCATCCTATGATAAATTTTTGCAAAATTTTAGTGTAATGATAATTTTTAAGTATCATTCTGCATTACAGTAGGAAATTTCTTGGTATTTTCATTCCTTGTTTCCTTTTCTCACCCAGGAATAACTCCAGAGAAAATGTAGCAGACAAAGCATCAACAGATTGTTTAGGTATGGTGTTTTATGAAGTGCTGGGAAAAGTAAAATAAATGGAATAGGAGGAAAGTAAAATATTCATCATTATGAATTTAACATGAAAATTTAAGCATGTTTGTTTTCTTTGTGTAATATGTCAATAACCATTTTAAAAACACCAAATATATTCCATGCACTATGCTAAGTGTTGGGCTGCAAAGAAATACAAAAGATGGCACCTGCCCTTAAGAATCTCACAGTATTAACCTGAACACAAATATGTAGGCAACTATGAATAGGACTTTCTACAAGAAAAAAAATGAAATTATCAATGGAAGGGAGGCACTAGAATTAAGAGGAATCAGGAAAAAGATATAATTATAGAAGGTATAATTTTAGCTAGGATGTGAAGGAAGTCTGAGAAGCCAGTAGGTAGAGGTAGGAGGGAGGGCATTTCAGGAATGGGTACAGCTGATAAAAATGCCTCAAGCAGAGTAGGGGGAATGTCTTGTTCAATCTTATCGCAATGATTCAGGTAAGAAGAGATGAAGGCCCCCACCATGGTAGGTGTGTGTGTATTTGTCCTTCGTTGCCAAAGAAGACCATGCCATCAGAGAAATGATGACATGACTTGAACTTGACTTTGTTTTGAGTGAGGGAGGACTTTACAGGTCACCAGTCTCACTTCTCCTCCAGAGTCATCTGAATCAAGGACCAGATATTCATCAGGATGACTGGAGATGACCCAGGATGAGGCAATTGGGGTTAAGTGACTTGCCCAAGGTCACACAGCTGGTGAGTGTCAAGTGTCTGAGGTGAGATTTGAACTCCAGATTCCTGCACTGGTGCTAAGTGATCCTATTCTGTATGCTAAAGCTAGGCGGCACAGTGGATAGAATTCCAGGCCTCGAATCTGGAAGGCCTAAATTCACTTCTTATTAGCTGTATGACCCTGGAGTGGTAGGTAGTATCTGAAGAGGGAAGCATATTCCAGAAATGTTTCAAAGATAAAATCACCAAATGTTAGCAACAGATTAAATATGGAGGGGAAAGATAATGAGGATTTGAGGATGACTTCTAGGTTGTGAGCCATGGAGACCAGAAGGATGGGGGCATCATGGGCTGTTTGGAAAAGGGAAAGTTTGGAGGGTATCTGAGAAAAGGGATTATTTTTCTGTTATGTTAATAACCCATTATTAAATTAGGATTGAGGTTTTTTTTTCTATTTTCTCATTCAGGGACCTGTACTGGTAGGACATTGAGTCTCTGAAGGGAAGGACAAAAGTGAGAAAAGGGATTACTCTAATCCTCTGGGTATTGGCTCCTTGATCTTGGGCCAGACCCCACCCAATTAGGAGATTTAAATTTTATTTATAGTATAAACATCATCTGATCTAGGTGAATTCCAGCTCCAAAGTATTAAGCCCAAGACTTTGCACCTGTCCACTGGAGTCTAGGGGAATCCAGATCTTCAAGGACAAAATCAACCAGAGTGGTCTGGGTAGAGATGGATTCCTTTGTGCAGGATTGCCTCTCATGATCCAGTCACACCCTCAGCAGCAGAACTGAGACTGTTAGCACACTTCCTCATTAGCATGTCCACTCCCTCACCAATTGTTCACCATCAGTGTTGATTGCTCCTGCCAGGGGCTTTCCTTTTTCTAAAACAATTAAGGTATTCAGTATCTCCAGTAGGTGTCTTGTTACTAAGGAAAACTAATAACCATAAATTCATTATCAGCTAGCCTAATTAATATACTGTTGATTAATCACCAAGAAACTCTTTATCTTAGACTTTCCATTTGTCTGAATTTGAAGTGATCACAGCTCTGCACTCCAGATTATCAGAAAACTCTCTATCTTTTTGGGTCCAAGTGAGACATTTGTCCACAAGGGGGAACTTTGTGTTAGGACTTGACTGTATTACCAGCAATTAGATCTTGTCTGGGTAAGTTTATGCTAGAAATAACCAAGAATTCTATCTGGTCATGAGTAAATGAAGAAAAAAAAAAGATTTTTATTTCACATCTTTTACAGAAAGATAACGACCTCTAAGCTAGCACAAGCACATGTTAAGATAGTTACAAAAGTCTTTGTAATTCATCCAGATTTGAATTTCACACCTTGAACCTCACTGGTCAGCATTCCAGGGTTCACTAAATCCCCACCCCCCTTGATTACATTTTCATTTACCTTATTCTTTATTTAATAAAGGAATACTTGGTCCCCTATCCTTTTGTCTGCATCAGATAGCATGATAAAGGAGTTTTTCAATTGTTAAGAGAACTAACAAAAGTGTGAGTTTGAAGATTCCAGTACAGAATATCAGTAATAAAAGTGGGTTTATGGCTCTCATCTTTATCCTTTGTGAATGAGACCTGGCCTGGCAGTTGTTTTTCATAGGCAGGAAGAGACATTTTCAGAGCAAAGAGAAGTAGTAGATATGCTGATTTTCAAGCAGTCAACCTTTCCCACTACTCCCTCTACAAGCAATTTTTGTCTCTGACATTAGCCATCAATATTAATTATTATTTCTGTTTTTATATGATTTCTGTGGAAACAAAATTCAATCTTACCTTACAATCCCTCCGTTTTTGTAACACTGTTTTTTGTTTCTGCATCTTTCTGAAATCTAATCAATACTTTCTCATTTTCTTTCTCATATGAATTCTTCCTCTCATCTATTTCCCCTTTAGGTAAATATGAGAAGGGAGGGAGAAGTTGATTGATTCTTTGACAAATTACAAGAGGGCAGTCCCCTTTATAAATAGATGCAGAGACCCAAAAGAAAATGATAATGAATACTCAATTGTCCCATCAAGATTCAGAAGTCTCCTCTCACACAGCTGTCTGACTGGGATCATCCTATGTAAGTTTTCTGGTTCTTGGTGCTTGTTCCATCCATCTTCAGCATCTCAATATCTTCTTGTAAAAATCCATCTTCTTACACCCATTCTCCTACAAAACTGACCTTGGTATAATTTTAAATTACCATTCCTAAACCCTTATCATGCTTACAAAATCTGCAACCTTAGACAATTGTCCATTATTCATTACCCCATCAGTAAGGAATTAATAATAGGCTCCAGTATATACATAAATACAATAAGTAATCAATATTTGACACAATACATATCAAATCATGAAACAATCCCAACTTCTGGTCACAGTATGCTTCTTTTAAAGCATTTACAAGATAGACCACAAACCATTTAACATTAACTAATTGTAACGAAACTGAGACAAGTATGATATTAACTAAGTAACAGAATAATATGCTGATTTCACAAGTCCTTGACCTAACTGTCTCCATACTATTACTAAGAATTAAAGGGCCCTAATTTATAAATAGTTGTTTAGACTGAAATCCTAAACCTAATATCTTAATCTTAGACTTACATTTTAACCTCCAATATTCCTATGCAAGGCTATTATTTAATAGATCTGGTAGAATGCTTACAAAACTTCTGATTATAGAAATTTGTCATTGAGAGAATAGGGACATAACTAAAGCAAGGGAAAGTTTCCCTAACTTCATGTCAATTCCAGGCAGAAGCTGTGTAGACTGCCAACTGGCACTGAGCCAGGCATTATAATAGAGAAATTGAGTCAGGAGAATCCTACCTCAGCTCAGGTGGAATAGTCATTCTCTGAACCTTCCTGTAAGGTCACCCTCTGCAGTTCATACCTGCACCTCGCAGGGTCGCTGGCATCATAGATCAGTGGTTCAGACAGCCTTTCTTGATATCCACACCCAGAGTTAGATGCAGAAAAACAGTCAGTTAACAATCTCATAAAATCTTCAATAGCAAGTTCCAACTATAATCTGACATTGGTAAGGAAATAGCCTACATGCATTTCTACAGATGTTCTAGTTCCTAAAAATTAGATATTCCCATTAAGATCACAAGTTATTGCTCATTAGATTTGCATCTGTTTCTCAAGCTTCTATCCTACTCTAACCATGTTCCATAAGATAGTTTAAACACTAATTTTAACTTACGTTTAGGTCATGGAATGAATTCAAATCAAAACAGAAGCATTTAACTTTTCCATCAATGCAAAAGTATTCCACAACTTACCTCCCTCTAAGAAACTTAGACTGAAATTCTTTCCCCTAAACTGAAGATGTCTCTGAATTTAGTTTCAGTAATTAATTCAGTCAATTTTATTAATATCCAATTGCCCTTACATCATTATGGAAAATAAAGGACCTTATTCCATACAGATACACTTTTACTACAGTTAACTTTAAATCCTTGCCTTAGTCTATGGGATAATGATTCAACATTGTATTTGTATCTTTGCTTCACAAACTTCTTTTCCCTTTGTCTAATTATTCCCCTATCATTCAGAAAGAATGTTCTACTCTAGGGATTTTATTTTTTGCAAGACTTTACAAGAGTAATTTATCCAATTATTTGATTGAAAATAGCAAGATTTCACATGTTTGCACTATGCTTACATTTTTCACTGACTGCTTCAATTACAGAAACTTGCCATAAAAAAGAAAAGCAAGGACCTGATTAAAGTATCCACATGCAGTATCATATCCTCTTTATAGCCAGAGTCAGAAAGAGTCAGGTGGGAAAACATTCCTTTTCAGTGGTACACAATGGGAAAACTGAGCCAGAAGGATCCCATCCCAGACTGAGGCCTGGATTGTCCTTTCAGCTTCTTTTCCCCCTGAGGAATCTTCACCTGTAACGTCACATTGTCTCTGAGTAGCTAATGGTATCTTTCCCAGATGGTTGTTTATTGAGGTCAGAACACAATTCATCATAATCCCAGAAGCTTTTATATCTGATGGCAAGTTTCATTAATCAAAACTTTACCATGACTCACATCTTAAATTTTAGATTTGTTCTAGATCACTAGAAATCAATTTTGTTGACTTTAAGAGGGGGTTTGGAGGCTGCCTGATTTCTTACCTTGCTACCTCCTCAGTAATACTTCTAATTCCAAGTGCCCAGATTCATTACCTGTGGCACCTTCATGATAGCTGTTGCCCCCTCCCCTTCCTTCCCTTTTGCCTGGTGAAGAAGGGTAAAGAAAGCTCTCTCTCTTCTGAAACTGATCTGTGATAAATAGAAAAACCCTGGGACTGTTTGCAATCCACCTGAACTCCTCAGATATCAGGGTTTCATCCCCAAAACTCAGAAAATTTCACAGTAGATTTGAATATGAACTTCAGTATCAAGTTATTACAACAAATTAACTTACAAATAGAAATTTAATAGGCCTTCTAAAAATCATACAAAAGATTTTACAAAGTATTTCTTCTGAAAACATTTCCTTTTCTTTAAAAACAGTGTATAACTTATCCTGATATTATTAATTTCTAAATACCACAAAATTCCCAAATTTTCTGCTTACAAAACCTCTCGTACATGAATGACAAAAAGTATGAGACATTACAAAGCCTTTGCACAATTACCAACTCTCCTTTCACAAATATGCTTCTGTAAATACTTGATTTATGGCAAAAACAATTTTAACTGAAGCTTCCTTCTCAAAAGTGAACATAAACTTTTAAACATTGGAATTCATTAAAATTCCCAGAATGTTATAACAAAGTAAATTCCAAGTTATTACAGAATTAATGTGCTAGTGTATAAGCCTCCAGATTAACATTGATAAATATATCCTTAGATGAAACAGGTTTTATAGTTTTAAATATTTATATATTTTAAAGGATTCTCATTTTTTCAATAGGAATTTTCCAACACAGCAACTTTTACACTTCCTCTTCCTTAATTTCCTCTTACTTAATAGCTTCTTAACCCATTTGTCATTTTTCTTTGACTGTTCAATTAAGAGAAATTGCTTTTTAAACAATCCATTATCAATTTAGGTGAGTGCATTTCCAAATCACCTTTCACAGAGAAGAAACAACACCCACTGTATAAATTTTCATGATAGCCAAGATTTCAAATGAAAAATCTGCCATCCTAGCAAATACCAGTAGCTTTATTACTGCTTGTTTTTAACCAAATATAACAGTTTCAAATCATCAAATTTCTATGGTAATACAATATAATTTAGAAATATAATAATAACATATCAATTGCATTTCCAGAAATTATTAATCATATTACTTTTGGCATTTAAAACGCATTTCAAAGTTATCAGGTATAGAACAATTACCTTAAGTTGAAGAGATAGTAATAGTTATGTCTAACATATTCCTGTCCTTGTGTCAATCACTTTACAATTATAATGCCAAATAACGATATGTAAACACGATATGTAAAAATATACATATATATATGTATATATACATATGAGTGTATGTATTTTAAGTCCAATCTGAATGATCTTTCTTCTATTTCCTTAAAAAGTTTAATTGGATAGTAATAATTACAAATCACAGTAATTAATATTTTTGCCACAGTGTGTACCCATTTTTAAATTCAATAAAACCTTCCATAACCTTGTCTATTGACTTTCCAAACAGGCTGCACATTTTCATTTTCAGCCCCTGATACTTAAAACATCAAAATTTCCCTGTATTTTTTTTATTTTGCCTTCCATATTTTTGCTTTATATTTCAAATAAGATAAAAGAATCATCCTTACCTGTCGGGGGCCGCCCCAACTGCTGCCTCTACTTACCCTGCCCAGGGTCTTCGGACGTCTCCGGCTCCCTTCGGGGGTGCGAAGGGAGAATTACCAGGCAGAACACCGGAGTAGTGGATCAGAGCTTTATTGCATGGCGATCAGTCAGGAACTCCCCCGAGCCCTTCCTGCGTGTGCCTTTTATCCCTATTGTCTTGCCCTCCTCTTCCGGATAGGCTCCTCCCCAGTTCCTCCCTGAGGGCGGAGCTCAGCTCAGTGAAGCCTCCCCAGTGCTAGCGTGGCAGAGCCACGTCAGCAGGTCCAGACTTCCTGGCGTCTCCTATCCTCTCAGGGGGCCTGGGTCCAGAGCGCCCCTTACAACTCCCCCTTTTTGTTTATAAGGGCAGGCGAAAGGCCTGTCTTAGGCTATGTGGCCTGACTCCATGCCTGGTACCGAAAGTGGGCAGGGCCCCTGTCTTAGGCTATGTGGGTGGCCCCCACCTCCAGCATTTCTGGTAGGTGGACCCACAATAATCCCGTCATTGGGTACCTCTGCAGCCAATGGCATGATTATCCAAGTCATTGGCACAGTCACAGCGAAAGCCCATTATTGATTATAGCAGGGTACAGGGACGCTTTTGAAAAGTTTGATGGTATAATTAGCAGTAACCCTAATATAGTCCCAGGAGGAAGAAGGACCCCAATAAGTGTCACCCGTGGTTTCCCAGTCCCAGCTTCGGCAGTAATAATCAGTTATGCATCCGGAGCCAGTATGTTGTTTCTATCGCCCGAGTTGTTCGTCTCTTCCTTCGTCCTCGCTTCCTTTTCCATCGCCCGAGTTGTTCGGTTCTTCCTTCGTCCTCGCTTCCCTCGTCTCCTTTTCCTGTTTTTCTGGATTGGCCGGGGGGACCTCTCATGCGTCCTGGGATGGGATCAGACCCCTTCATGGTTGGTATCTGTGGAGACACAAAGATATCCTTTTCCCCTTATTAGTACCGTCCCTGGTCCATTCCAATTGCCTTTCGCATCCTTCCACCAAATCACGCTACCTTTTTTACACGGGGTTGTTGTTGACCCTTGTGGACCTGTTTGTGGGATTGTAGGGGACGCTATTCGGGCATTACCAAGATCGGGGTAGTTGAAAAACCGCATGGCCGGTGTTAGGCCGTCATCCCGAAATTGCAAAAAATTCATGGTATAAACCGCTTGTGCATGTGTAAGCCGTCCCGGAACTCCCCCTTTTTGTTTTTTGATGGTGTTTTTAAGGGTCCTATTAGCACGCTCCACAAGGGACTGGCCTGTTGGATTATATGGGATGCCAGTAATATGACGTATACCAAATTCCATGCAAAAGACGGCAAAGGCCCATGAAGTATAGGCAGGGCCATTATCGGTTTTAATAGCGCTAGGGGCTCCAGCTATTGAGAAACATTGTAATAAATGTGAAATAACTGCAGTAACAGATTCTCTGGGCTGGAAGGTAGCCATCACAAAAGAAGAACAGGTATCTATGCATACATGTATATAAGAGGTTTTATAATGTGTAACATCCATTTGCCAAAGATCATTGGGTAGTTCTCCTTTGGGGTTGAAAGCCTTCTCTGGAGGCGGAGGGCGGAAAGGGATGCAATTGGTACAGCATTTCACAATCTGCCTAGCTTCCTCCCTAGGAAGGTGGTAAAGCAACCGTAACGAACGTGCAGATAAGTGGAATTTGGAATGGGCCTCTTGTGGTGAAAGAAAAAGGAGAAAGGTACGTTCGTTATTAAGGGCTTCATCTGCAATGTGGTTGCCCCAGAAGATAGCGCCTTGTGTGGATGTGTAAGAACATACATGGAGAACATAAAGAGGATCAGTACGAAGTAACAAAAGCTTTTGAGCAGTTTTTAGCAAAGGAGCAATAGTAGAGCGATTTTCCATAATATGAGAATTTTCTAACAACAAGAGAACATTAGCACAATACATACTATCTGTAATTAAATTAAAAGGCTCCTCTGAGAACAATTGAAGGGCACCTATAACGGCCGCTAATTCATTTTTCTGTGCTGAGGAGTATGGTGTAGAGATCACTTTTAGAAGGTGTCTCTGAGGGGCATAAATGGATGCTTTTCCGGTTTTTGTTGCATCAGTAAATACATTCGGTCCTTCAATGGGAGCTAATGAAATAACAGAACTGGGCATAGATAGGGGTAAGGTTTTCCATCCACGTAAAGGAGGTGGTAATGAGCTGTTATAGAACACATGGGTCACGTATAAAGATGCCCAATCAATAGAATTTTGAGCTAGAAGGTGTAAAGCTTGAGGAGTAATGGACAAATTGAGGATAGGCGGGGTCCCAAAAATCTGAACGCATCTCTCACTCACCTTGAGTAGAAAGAGTGCAAGGGTTTCCCATTTATCAGGTAAAACTTTAGTAGCCTTTGGGCGATATAGCCACTCCAAAACACCATGTGTCTGATATAAAGCTGCAATACCTCGGTCCTCCTGTAGGACCACCAATATGATAGGACTCTCAGGATTGAAGCGGACTAATGAGGAGGTTTTCTTTTGTATATCTTGTATAACTTGAAGGGCTGCCGTTGTCCATTCTCGGGGAGAGGTGAGGTTGGGATCGCCCCGTAACGTTTGATATAATGGCTCAAGTTCCTTATCAGATATGGGAATTACATAACGTAGCCATTGAATAGAACCAATCAGTTTCTGAAAATCATTAAGTGTTCTTACCTTTTTAACATCAATCTTAGGGACGGGGCGCATAATCTTGTTACCCTCTATCTTGTAAGGCATGAATAAGGAGGGGTAAGTTGGATCTTTTCGGGTGCTACAATCAGACCATGCGTTTTCAGTGTCGAAATGACATCTTGAAGCATTGTCTGAAGCTCACAACCCAAGGATGATGCTAGCAAAATATCATCCATATAATGTATAAGTATCCCAGTGGGGTATCGGTCTCTAAGCGGCTGAAGAATGGAGGCTACGTAAAATTGGCAAAGAGTAGGGCTATTAACCATTCCTTGAGAAAGGACCTTAAATTGATATCTTTTATACGGGGCTGCCAGATTAGTGGTAGGAACAGAAAAGGCAAACTTTTCTCGGTCATCAGGGTGAACAGGTATGGAATAAAAACAATCTTTAATGTCTATGATGGCCAATTTCCTGTTCTTTTTATTGATCTGAGGGTTTGGGTTTATATAGACAAGGTACTGCAGGTCTACGTGACATTCTGCTATTGTGTCCCAGTGATTAAATCAATCAGGATGATTAAATCAGTCTTCTGATTAAATCAGACCACAAGCCTAGGAGCATCTATTCTACATATCCCTTGTTTTCTGTAATTCTCTTGTTTGTCTCACAGAGACAACATCTGGGGGGCATGGAGAGCCATTCCTGATGATAATGAGCACAGTCTCAAAGATCAGTTTCCCCAAAGGTCTATCCTGATCTCGTCAACTGCACTCCACCCTGGCCCTCAACAATTCCCCCTTTCTTTTGTGCAAGTAGGTGTCCAGGGAGTGATTTGCTAGTTCCACTATAGCTTGACCAGTGGGATTATGGGGGATTCCAGTGACATGTAGAATGGAAAATTCCACCATGAACTGTTCATCCCAACCCCTACCCTCGGGAAGGGCAAATTAAATTCCCTACTATTCTTTAGCATTCTCTTCCCTTGATCTAATCTGGGATGATAAAAGTTACAATTGACTGTAGTCCTAGCTGGTTGATGAGTTGGGACTGCAGGGCAAAAATCTTAATGATTCTAACATTTACTCAAGTAAATTTTACTTCCGTATCCACTCCTTAAGAACATCTTTGAAAGAGAGGGCTTTTGAATCTATCAGCTGAAGTGAGGGAGACTTCTGGACAAATATCCAGTGGCGCCAAGTCCCCTCCGTTCTACTGGAGAGTTTCAAAAGCTTTATCTCTGCTGAGGTGTCCCTTTAAGATTTATGCATATTTCCAATTTGCCTACTGCCAAATAATATAACAAATCCTGATCTGTTTTAAACATCCAATTAGGAGTGACACGTTTCACTTAAAATGTGACCAGAATAACTACCTTTTGGTTACTTCTCATTATACAAAATACTTTTCTTTTAGGTGAGGCATGAGATAATGAAAATGCTGATCAGCATGCCTCAGATCTCCTCTTGTCTTTCTCTCCACTTTCACAATCTGGCCAGGATTGGAAGGTAAAGAGAGAGAGAGAGTTTAACCAAAAACTTTCAAATGATTTCCAAAACTTTTATGCTTTCCTTAAACTTCATATCCATGTTGTTTTCCTAATGGGCTTTGATCAAAGCCCCTTTAAAACTGCACATATATTATTCCCTTGCATTTCTTATCTAAAATTGCATTTTGCATTCATATAAACTAAATAATATAAGATTAGTTCCTCTCTTTCTCTCTCCCATACTTCTCCCCAATGCTGCAGCCATCAGAGAGAAGGGAGGAGGGGGAGGAAAAGAGATAACATTCCAAGGTCCAGCTACCATGGAGTAAACACACACACACAAACACACACACACAAACACACGCACACAGAACATGTAAAGACAGAACACATATACAGACAATAAAAGAATCCAAAAACTGAGAAAAATTGTCAGAAATCCTCTGTACACATTATAACTCTGGCTTAACTTCTATCACTGTGTAACTAAGCCTTGCATAAGATTCCCTGTCTAAACTTTCTCCCGTACAAGATTGCTTTTTTAGACTTACTCCTGCAACTTTTTACTGCACCACAGATCTGTGCCGAGTGCCAGGGCTGGAAGAACATCCGGGCCGCTGAATTCGCCACTGTGCCACAAATCCTGGGTAAATTTTTTGCTGTGCCACAAAACCAAGCCCTGGGGCAAATTTTTTGCTGCGCCACAAATCCAGGCCCTGGGCCAACTCTGGATGTATTTCCTGGTTGAATTTCTGACTGCGCCAACTCCCTCTTTCCTCTCTGTCCTATCTGGTCATGATTGTCTCCTGAGCTCCCAGACCACCAAGATTCTATGGCCGTCTGTACATAAGCAGAGCCGGAGCCGTATTTTGTCACGGCCTCTTTCAAATCCCGTATGAACTTAAAGGGAACAGGGCCATGGTGCCTCCTTTCATCCTCAGTTCCAGGATGTTCTACGAAGATTGGAAAGGCTGATGACCACTCATTCCAATCTATGTCCTCTCCTTCACGTACTGCTTTTTGTAAACTAGCTGTGAGGAGGCTCACCGGCTTGGATGGGCCCTTGGGGGTACTAGAATGGTAACTAAATCCCCTTACCCCTTCTAAAGACAATTGCGCCATACGGGCGGTGGCTCCAGCTGGGTCACCTGGCACTTCCCTTTTTTCACTTAGAGGAAAAGACAACTGCGCCATAAGGGCGGTGGCTCCCGCTGGGTCGCCCGATACTTCCCCTTTTTCACTTGGAGGGGGTGGCCACTCCCAGTTCCCCATTTCTGTCCTTAACTGAGCTTCTTTCTCTTCTTGCTCTAGGGGGAGCTGGGATGTTGGTGTTCTGCTAGCCTCCTCAGAGACTTTCCAGTTCCTCTTTTTGTTAGGCAGAATTGGAAAGCTGTCGGGGGTCTCTTTACTTTGTAGCAACTCTTCCCATGGATAAAGAGGTCTTGTTGGGGCTGTGATTTGACTTTCTTTTTCTTCCTCCACACTGTCAGAGCCCATTAAGGACTCCCCTACTTGGGTGGCTTGGTCGCCCAAGAGGGCGGGCGGCTCAGGTTGTAGGGCCACGCCGACTGCTGCATATATTACGAAATCTGAGGGGTTTAGGGCAGATGGGTTATCTTTGTGGTAAGAGACCATCTGCTGGCCTACCACCGTCCACCATTGTGGATCTATCCCCGTGTGCTCTATCGACGGACTGATCGTCCAGATCTTATCCACCCATTGGTGGCAGCTTTTTAAGTGGATCTTAATACCTTGAGCCTTGCAGGTTTTATAAATCTTGCAGGCGAGTACGCCTTTTTCCTCCAGATCAATTTGGGCTCTAACTACCTTTTGTCCCATTCTTCCTAGAAGGTTACTAGGGCTGCCTGGCCTTCCCTTCCCGCCTGCGGGATTCGGGGTTAGGCAGTTCCTGGCGGTCCCTGTTCGGGCGCCAGCTGTCGGGGCCGCCCCAACTGCTGCCTCTACTTACCCTGCCCAGGGTCTTCAGACGTCTCCGGCTCCCTTCAGGGGTGCGAAGGGAGAATTACCAGGCAGAACACCGGAGTAGTGGATCAGAGCTTTATTGCAGGACAATCAGTCAGGAACTCCCCCGAGCCCTGCCTGGGTGTGCCTTTTATCCCTAGTGTCTTGCCCTCCTCTTCCGGGTAGGCTCCTCCCCAGTTCCTCCCTGAGGGCGGAGCTCAGCTCAGTGAAGCCTCCCCAGTGCCAGCGTGGCAGAGCCACGTCAGCAGGTCCAGACTTCCTGGCGTCTCCTATCCTCTCAGGGGGCCTGGGTCCAGAGCGCCCCTTACACTTACCCCAATTCAATTCTGCCCTGCTTTGCTTTAATCTTTTTTTTTTTGTAATAAAAATTTATTCATTTAACTTTTTACATTCATGTTCACAAAATTTCGGGTTCCAAATTTTCTCCCCTTTTATCCCCTCCATCCACCCCAATACACTGAGCAATCTAATTTTCCCTATCACCAATCTGCCCTCTCTTATATCATCCCTCCCTTCTCTTGTCCCCATCTTCTCTTTTGTCCTGTAGGGCCAGATGACTTTCTATTCCCCATTAACTGTATTTCTTATTTCCTAGTAGCAAGAACAATACTGAACAGTTGTTCCTAAAACTTTGAGTTCCAACTTCTCCCCATCCCTCCCTCCCCATCCATTCCCTTTGGGAAGGCAGGCAATTCAATATAGGCCCTATCTGTGTAGTTTTGCAAATGACTTCAATAATAGTCGTGTTGTGTAAGACTAACTGTATTTCCCTCCATCCTGTCCTGCCCCCCATTGTTTCTATTCTGTCTTTTGATCCTGTCCCTCCCTGAGTGTTGACTTCAAATTGCTCCCTCCTCCCACTGCCCTCCCTTCCATCATCCCCGCCCCTTGCTTATCTCCTTCTCCCCCACTTTCCTGTATTGTAAGATAGGTTTTCATACCAAAAGGAGTGTGTATTTTATTCCTTCCTTTAGTTGAATGTGATGAGGGTAAACTTCTTGTTTTTTTCTCAGCTCTCCTCTTTTTCCTTCCACTAAAAAGTCTCCTGCTTGCCTCTTGAATGAGATATAATTTACCCCATTCCATTTCACCCTCTTTCCTCCCCCTACCTTTCTCTCTCACCATTTACCTTCATTTCTTTTAAGATATGGTCCCATCCTAATCAATTCACTCTGTGCTCTCTGTTTCTGTATTTGTGTGCATGTGTGTATGTGTGTGTGCGTGCACGCGGGTACGTGTGTGTGTGTGTGTGTGTGTGTGTGTGTGTGTGTGTGGTCCCACCAACTACCCAGATACTGAAAAGTTTTAAGAGTTACAAATATTGTCTTTCCATGTAGGAATGTAAACAGTTCACTTTTGGTAAGTCCCTTGTGACTCCTCTTTGCTGTTTGCTTTTTCATGCTTCTCATTCTTGTGTTTGAAAGTCAAATTTTCTTTTCAGCTCTGGTCTTTTCATCAAGAATGCTTGAAAGTCCTCTGTTTCATTGAAAGACCATATTTTCCCCTGAAGTATTATACTCAGTTTTGCTGGGTAGGTGATTCTTGGTTTGAGTCCTAGTTCCTTTGACTTCTGGAATATCCTATTCCACGCCCTTCAATCCTTTATGTAGAAGCTGCTAGATCTTGAGTTATCCTGATTGTATTTCCACAATACTTGAATTGTTTCTTTGTAGCTGCTTGCAATATTTTCTCCTTGACCTGGGAACTCTTGAATTTGGCCGCAATGTTCCTAGGAGTTTCTCTTTTTGGATCTCTTTCAGGCGGTGATCAATGCATTCCTTGAATACTTCTTTTGCCCTTTGGCTCTAGAATCTCAGGGAAGTTTTCCTTGATCATTTCATGAAAGATGATGTCTAGGCTCTTTTTTTGATCATGGCTTTCAGGTAGTCCCATAATTTTTAAATTGTCTCTCCTGGATCTATTTTCCAGGTCAGTTTTTTTTCCAATGAGATATTTCACATTCTCTTCCATTTTTTTATTCTTTTGGTTTTGTTTGGTGATTTCTTGGTTTCTCATAAAGTCGTTAGCCTCCATCTGTTCCATTCTAATTTTGAGAGAACTATTTTCTTCAGTGAACCTTTGAACCTCCTTTTCCATTTGGTTAATTCTGCTTTTGAAAGCATTCTTCTCCTCATTGGCTTTTTGAACCTCTTTTGTCAATTGAGTTAGCCTATTTTTCAAGGTGTTATTTTCTTCAGCATTTTTTGGGTCTCCTTTAGCAAGGTATTGACCCATTTTTCATGCTTTTCTTGCATCTCTCTCATTTCTCTTCCCAGTTTTTCCTCCACCTGTCTAACTTGCTTTTCAAAATCCTTTTTGAGCTCTTCCATGGCCTGAGCCCACCAGACATCCACCTGGGATGTCTGGGATGCAGAGGCCCTGACCTCCAAGTCTTTCCCTGATGGTAAGAATAGTTCCTCGTCATCAGAATTGAAAGGCGGGAACATCTGTACCCCATCAAAGTAGCTGTCTATAGTCTTATTTTTCTTCCCTTTTCTGGGCATTTTCCCAGCCAGTTACTTGACTTCTGAGATTCCTGTCCACTCCCACCTAGATCTGCCGAGCTAGTACTTGGGGTCTGAGATTCAAATGGGCTTTCCGCAGCAGGACTGGCTGGTATTCAATGTGAGCTTAAGTTCTGGTGCTTGTGTGAGGGCAGGGCTGCCTCCCAGGCTCAGTTCCCTCAGGGGCTTTATACAGAGACCTTCAGCAATGGAGCGGGTGGGGGCAGAGCCGTCTCCCAGGCTCAGTTCCCTCAGGGACTTTATGCAGAGACCTTCGGTAATGGCCCTGAACTTCTGCCTGCCTGCTCTGGGAGTCCCGGGCCGCCGCCACTGCCACTGCCTCTGCCGCTGCCTCCCAAGGGGGCTCTGAGTCATGGAGACACCCCACTCCTCTCTCAGCGAGCCCAGAATTCTCTCTCACTGACCTGTAGCATCTGTGGGCAGAGAGACCTTCCTGGCCACCAGAGAATCCGTCCCTGAAGCCTGCTCGGATCTGCTCCTCTTGGCCGCGTGGCCAGGGCAGCACAGGGGTGGGCTCTGCTTTCCGGGGCACAACAGACCCCTGAGGACCACTCTCCAGGGCTCTCTGGAATGGAAATCTTTTCCACTGTGTTTCTGCATGCCTTGTAGTGCTCCAGAATTTGTGGGGAGTTCTTCTTGCAGGAAATATATGGGCTGTGGGTTCGGAGCTAGCATACATGAGTCTTTCTACTCCGCCATCTTGGCTCCTGTCTGCTTTAATCTTTTAGAAATTAAAGTAATTAAATGTCTAACAATTTACCATATTTTAAACAAACCACTGAACTTCTAAAGTGATGCCACTATCGTACAGAAGATCCCCCTCCCTCATTTTTGCAGTTTTAAACACTTGAAAGGTCTGATATCAGATACATTGATTTAATACAAACATAAAACACAGATTCTTAAACTTCAGGATCTAATTAAACCTTAATTTAAAACCCTCAGCTTTTCTTTTTCCTCCCAGCCCCTGCTCCCTCTGGAGCCTTACTTCCTTTATTTCCCATCCTGCTAATTTGTCTAAATCTCTTCCTGGTCTTGTGTCTCAGCAGGATTCCCCAGGCACCTTTGCCTCTGTTCCCACCTTAGTCTGTTCAGTTTTGCCTGACTGCCCCAGGTGCCCTCTTATTTACCTTTTCCTTTTCTTGCTTTTCCTTCCTGTCCCTTACTCTTTTCCCTTTTCTTCACAGTGGTCTCTTTAAATTTTTATGGTTCTGAGATTCTGAACAGTCTATAAGCAAGAGGACGGAAGCACAAGAACCGTTTAAAAATAATGAGATGTGTCTTCCTTATCTTCCAGCACTTTTTGCTTCAGATGCTTTTTAAGATCTTGGAATAAGCCCCCAAACTGTTAGAAATAACCAAGGATTCTATCTGGCCATGAGTGAATTTAGAAAAAAAAGATTTTTATGTCACATCTTTTACGGAAGGACAATTTGGCCTCCAAGCCAACAAAAGCACATGTTAAACCAGTTACATAAGTCTTGATAATTCATCCAGATTTGAATTTCACACCTTGAACCCCATTGGTCAGCATTCCAGGGTTCCCTGAACCCCACCCCTTGGTTACATTTTCATTTACTTTGTTCTTTATTTAATAAAGAAATAAAGGAATTCCTTAATTCCTTAATAAAGGAATACTTTATTCAGGATACCTATTCTTTTGTCTACATCAGATAGCATGATAAAGGAGTTTTCAATTGCTAAGAGAACTAGCAAAAGTGTGAGTTTGAAGATTCCAGCCCGGGATATCAGTAATCAGTATAATCAGCCTTTTGACTCTCATCCTTATTCTTTATGAATAAAACCTGGCCAGGTAGTTGTTTTTCCTATTGCAGGAAGAGATTTTTTCAGAACAAAGTTAAATAGCAGATAGGCTGATTTTCAAGCAGTCTCCCCCACTGCTCTCTATACAAGCAGTTTTTGTCTCTGACATTAGCCATTAGTATGAATTACAATTTCTGTTTTTATATAATTTCTGTTGAAACAAAATTCAATCATAGCCTAGGGTTTATATATTCTATGTATGTTTTCAGTGTGTTGTTTTCTTTGTGCTGGAGCCTTCTGATTTTCACTCTCACAACGGGAATTGCAGCGATGCAATGTGTCCTTTTTGAAAGAGATCTCCTGAAATGGACTAAATGGAGATAAAAGGAAAACCTGTGTCTGAGGGCCACCTGGGAAATTCAGGATATTCTGGACTTTGGTTCACAAATTCTAGTTTGCTTCAAGTGAACCACAAAATGTTGTCAACGTGGGGTTCCCCAAAGGAAATCTGCACTATTGAGCTGTGATAGGACATCCAAAGTTATATCCTTGCTTTCAAGTCTTTAGGGCTACATATCATATAGTAGAGCTCTGTTGGATTAAGGTGTGTGTGCGTGCGTGCGTGCGTGTGTGCGTGTGTGCGTGTAAGGATCTCCTTAAGTATAGGAAACAATTAACCATTTTAATTCTGAGTGAAAAAGAAATTGTCTTGAGTAGAGTAAGAAGCCAGGTAACTGCTAGAGGCAAGTGGTAAACAAGGTAAGGGAGCATGTCTAAACTTTAATTTCACTAGGGCTTTGTGTGTTTTGTGTTTGGAATTTGTGTCATTTTTGCCTCTGTGTGTTTGTAGTAAGAGTTTGCCTGAAGGCATTCCTTTTGTTATTTATATTCAAAGTTTAGGGGAATAAAAAAATTATTTTCAAAAAATCTCTTTCTCTCTTCAAATTGTGTCCAAAATCAAGTGATATACAGGGAGAGGAGGTAAAAGACTTTCCTCCAATCTAGAAAATTTTTCAGAAAAAATCTGAAATAGGAAAATTTTCTGGGCTTCCATGAACTAACCCTTCTTCCCTGGACATTTTTTTTTTTTGGTTTTGTTTTGGGTGGTGTTCTTCCTCTCTAACTTGCTAAAAGATAAGACCTTAGAGCAAATCAGTCATTGAATTTCTGTTGAATAACATTTCTATTGATAAATTATCCAAGTAGAAATTTAACAAGTGCTAATTGACTAACTTGAAGCTGAGTGTAGAGCCAATGTGATTGTTCACACGGCAGCTATGACTATGCCTGCACAGTTCCGAATCACAAAATATAAGAGACTCTCCACATGGAATACAGAAGATTTGTTCAGACACCAGAAAGCCGAATCCATCACAACCACAAAAAAAAAAATCTATACACAATAACCAAGCCAACTATACATGTTATCAGGCCTTCCCACAAACAAACACCCTCAAGCAAAATGCTCTTCTCTCAATTGCTGCCAGCTTCCTGCTTTTTCTCTCTCTCCAAGATCTGACTGGTTTCTCTTGATTCCTCTCAGCTCTACTCCTCGCTTCCTGCTTTAAGTCTTCCTGTTCAACTGGTTCAGAAAGCTTCTCCCACTACAGGCTTCATGAGACTCAGGCTCATATGACTTAGGCTTCCATGTGACTTAAGGAGGTCACATAGGCCTATTAATGAATGGGAAAGATATTCCTGTTCCATTGAAATATATTAATTCCATTAACAATACATTAACAATACATTGAGTGTAAGAATAAATTTTGTTGTAAGTCAGAGAACCACCAGCTAGTGAGTAAATTTACTTCCTCTTTCCTCCTTATTCCTAAAATACACCTCTGAGCTATTAGGGTCAAGATCTCCTAGTCAGATGTTAGAATTTCTGGATCTCTGATGGTGTTCTGTTCCCTACAAATTGCCCTTCCCAATCAAACAAATGCCTTTAAAATTGTAAAAATGTTTTTGTCCTTTAAAGGTTTACTTTGATCAAGTTTTTTTCTTTTTTTATGTTATAGTCTTAAATGTAATCACTTTAGAATTTCAGCATTTTATTATGTTTAAGATGTAAAGTTGCATAATTAGAGTAACAGGTTTGGAAGATATGGAAAGAGAAATAAAAGCTGTAAATGATGGGGTTTGAAAGGTAGGGGGATTAGGGACTCCTCAAGGACCAGAGTCCAGGAGAGGATCATCTGGAATGAATTCACAGACTCAAACATTCTTGAAGTCAAGGTGGCAAAAATCCATTGTTATGCTTTTCAGCAGGCAAGAGTTCTTAGGGAGCTTGCAACTTTAGAGGGATACAAGTTAAAGTTTATATAGGACATGCTACAGTAAAAGATGTGCCAAATATGCTAACTAGGTAATTCAGGGTGGAATTAGGGAGTGGTTAAAGAATGGTCAATTCTTAAAGGAACATGCACGCTTAGTGCCTACTGCACCCCATGTTTTTTTTTTTTTTAAAAAAGAAGCTCTTTAGAAACACAAAAGATGGTGATAATGGTTTTCTGTGGAGTTATCATAGCAAGGACCTCTTTAAAATATCCTCATCTACGAGAGGTAAAGTCTTTAAACAGCTTAAAGTAATGCTGAGTGCTTGCTTTTGTAGCATAGCAGCAAGCACCCTGACACATCCAGGATGGCCTGCTATCAAAGGTTCTTTTTCAAAAGGAAAGCAACTTTTGAGGGGTCAACAATCTTCTTTAATCACATACACCAACAGGGAAAATACAAGCAGAGAAATAAAGACTAACAGACAGGGCTTGTAACTATCTTGACCATCAGTAATACATACATCACAGATCAACAGACAAACCCACCTTTCTGATCCTTACATACATACATAGTTATCAGAGAGAGGAGCACCAACATCTGGGTTTTCAAAGCCAAGGGACTCTTTAATGGCTTCCCAGAGTCTCATCAGGCTCATGAACCTATATGAATGGGATGAAATCTCCCATAAAATGGAAGCAGATAGAACAGATTCAAAGTCATAATCCTACAATATGTTGTTTACAAGAAATACATTTGAAACAGAGGGATATACATAGGGTAAAGGTAAGAGACTGGAGTAGAATATATTATGCTTTAGCTGAGTAAAGAAAGCATGGGTAGCAATGCTGATCTCAGACAAAGCAAAATAAAAGATAAATCTAATTAAAGGAGATAAGGAAGGAGACTGTATCCTAAAAGAAAAATTCTGGGCTCCTCAGTTCTTCACTATCAAAGCCTCTAAGAAAAGAATTAATTTGATTCTTGCTTTTAGTTATGTGCAGTTGTTTTTAAAATTATTGTAAAAATTACACTTATTAAACATCATTTAATAGTTCCAAAATCTGAGGGGCTGTGACATCTTAAAGAAGGATCCATGCTCCCACTATCCCTTCACAAACCTGATGAAAGAAGTCTAAATGTAAACATTAAAAGTTAGCAACGAGTTACTAAATACAAAGTTTTGATCCCACCTAGAGTCATCTAATAAATCCCAAGTTAGAATCTAGAGGCAAACAATTACTCTTCTATAACTTGGCTGGTAAGATCTGAAATTTCTATAATCTTAATCTGAATTGAGAGCAAAATGAGATCTGAAATCATCTTAGGGCTCCTCTAGGTGCTAAACTCTAGCAAGTCTAGGTAAATATATAGTTCTTTAAAAACAAACAAACAAACTTGAATATTGAATGCATGTCTATCCATGTTTTCAAGAATGAAATGACCCTTGCATCCTAAGGGTTATCAGGAGAATTTTCTTCCCACCCACCATTAGAGAAGGCAACAGGGCATAAGGAATAGAATGCCAGCTGGGTGGTTCTGTGGATGGAGTTCTAGGCCTGAAATAAGGGAAATCTGAGTTCAAATCTAGCCTCAACTCCTGTTAGCTCTGTGACCCTAGGAAATTACTCCTATCTGATTCAGTTTGCTCAACTGTAAAGGAACAATATAACAAGTACCTCCAGAATTGTTGTGTAGACAAAGTGAGATATTTGTAAAATGCCTAGAACATAGTAAGTACAAAGTCAATATTTGTTCCCTCACTTTCTTTCTCCCCTCCCTCAATCTTGGAGCTAATAATCCTTGGATTTTGGACCCTCTGCAAACATTACTAACTGTGTGGTGGTGGACAAGATATTAAGCCTTTCTGAGTCTCAGGCAACAGAGTAAGACCAAATTATAAATGGATTTCTCTATGGGAAGCGAAAGAAGTTCCCCTACTGAATATGTTTTAATATTGACATAATTGACATATTGACACAAAAACCACATGGGTGTTCAGAAAAGGTCAACCACTGTCAAAAGAGCGCATGCTATTATGTGATGGAGCATGTGCTCAGTTACTGCCAGAGAAGAAAACTTCAACCCAAAGAGATTACCATCAGTGTTCTATCTGGGCCTTGATAATGGTGTCACTATCATAATTAATATAATAATATTTAAGGTTTTCAAAGTACATTAGTTTACTCATTTGAAGTTATATGAAGGAGAGGCAGTAAGTAATAGGGAATAGGGCAAAAAAGAAAGGCAAGGACTTCTTAGTCATTAAGTCATTTGTGAGAACTTTTTCATTGCTATTCTAAAGTATTCCTGGGGGTTGGAGCAGAAGTTTAAGCTCAAGATCAAGAGAAACTAAGAATCTTTAATGCTGTAAACATGGATTTGGATATAGTGATATGTCAGGGAGCTGAACTGTGACTACTTTCTGGTACAACTGTCGTAGAGTAGAAAACATGAATTAGGACCTGCAATCAGAAAGGCTATAGATTTGAAGCCAAATAGTTTGTCTAATGCTTAGTGGGCTGAGAAAGGATTCATTTGGATCCCTACTCTATTCCAATTAGTATTAATCAGTTGGATATGATTTCATAGGAGTGCTGATTATAAGTTCTGTATATTAGGCCCCAGAGCTCTGAACTGCAGGTTGTAAGTTAGCTGGCTTAATCATAGGAAGCTAAGCAGAGGCCTCCGCCATTGTTTTTCTTGGTTATGGTGACCTAGCCCAATAAGGTAGAGGTGACTCAGTAAAATGGAAAACCCCCCAACTTATTTTTGTACCCATGGACCATTATTTCTTGTCCAACATAAGCAGTTGACCATCTATGACTGCTTAGTCAATGGAGCTGCCCCATGCTTTGCCCAACCCAAAACCCCCCTGCCAACGTACCATTTCTAGCTGATGAATCATATTTTAACCCTCAAAGCAAAGTCTAGTAGGATTCTTCATTTTGTGTAATTCCTATAGAGTGTTAAAGTATCATATCTGTTATCCAACCTTATAAAAATAAAACCCTGGAAGAAAGGGGCACCTCAGATTGTGAGGAAGATCTGAGGTCCCCTTCATTAAAGTGGATCCTTTAAATAAAGTGCCATTGACTTAGCACTCTGCTTCAAAGGCTTTTCTTTCAGATTGGATAGTTTTAAACTTCACGGTGGCTTCATGGCCAAGGGCAAGTCTTTTAATTCCTCTTCACTTCAGTTTTCTCATCTTTGAAATGAAGACAATGGCAGTTATTTGACAGGATTATTGTGAATATCAAAGGAGATAATAAATGTAAAGCATAAAGTCTAACTATTAACATTGTAGCTAGGTGGCACAGTGGGTTAGAACACCGGGGCTAGAATCAGGAAGACTTGTCTTCCTGAGTTCAAATCTGGCCTCAGACACTTACTAGCTGTGTGACCCTGGGCAAGAAACTTAACCCTGTTTGCTTCAGTTTCTCCATTTGTAAAATGAGCTAGTATCTTTGTCAAGCAAACCCCAAATGTGGTCACAAAGAATTGAACACAACTGAACAGCAACAGCCTTTACTATTACAACAGAAGCACCATGGCATAGTGGATAGAGAAGTCAGGAAGACCTGGGTTCCAGCTCTGCCTCTGACAGGTGGGCTTGTATGACCATGGCCAAAGCACTCAGCTTCTTACAGATGAGCTGTAGTGTGGTTTCAGACAAAGAGGACCTACGTTCAAATCTCAGCTCTTTTATTTCTTCTTAAGGGGTTTCAAATTCTCACAAGATGATCACATCTAACTTCACCCTGAAGCTGTTAACTCAAACTTTGCCTGCCACCACCCTCTCAGCCTCTGCTCCCCTTTAATTGGAGGTCGGGGAGGGTAGGGTACTAAACTCCTCCCAATGCCTTCCTTTTTACAGGGAGGAAACTAGCCTTTCTGGCTCCCTGCACTCTGCATTCTGCACTCTACAGAATAAGATGTCCCCTTTTTTCTCTGCCCCAGCCCCAACAAGCGACTCCTGCTCTCCCCCACACACAGCATTTTCCTGCTCTTTTTGTGTGTATATCTCCCACCCCCCATTACAGGGCAGCTAGGTGGTGCAGTGGATAGAGTCTGGAGCCAGGAAGACCTGAGATCAAATCCAGCCTCAGACGCTTACTGGGTTCACCAAGAATCAGATAAGACTGAACAACACCTTCCCCTATTAAATGATAAGTTTTTTGAGGGCAGGGACTATTTTTTAAAAATTACTTGTATCCCCAGTGCTTAGCACAGTGACTGGCACATAGTAGGAATTAAATAAATTTTTATCAAATTAAATTGGATTGGATCCTGGGCAAATCACTTGAGCTCTGTGGGCCTCAGATTCCTCATTTATAAAACCAGGGACTTGTATTGTTTATCTTTAATATTTTTCTTTTAAAAAAATTCTGTATTTTATAAACATTGATAAGCATATTTTCATGTGAAAAGAATAGAAAAAAGAGGATTCTACATGAAACTACTAATCTCTGTTACATACACTTGTTTTTGTTGTTGTTTTACATTTAATAAAGTAACTCAAACACCACCCTGTTTGTCTGTATCAAAACAAAGAATATGTCCCACAATTGCCTTGACTCTTTACTCCCCTGGCAATGCCGGCAGCAAATGGAACCAGAACCTAGCCAGCTATTTCTTTCCCTTGTCAGTCCACTCCGCAGTCAGTCACCATGCATTTATCAAGACATAGGCTATTCCTGGCACTGTTCTCAGCCTTGAAGATACAAAGGAAGGCCAATGACAAGTCTTTCCTCTGAAGGAGCTCAGGTGATGGAGGAAATAGCATGCAAACAACTCCTGTTACATGTACAGGTAAATTAGAGATAACCAGCAAAATGAAGGCATGTGCACTAATGAGGATCAGGAAAGACTTTTTGCAGAAGACAGGCTTTTGACTGGAACTTAAAGAAACCAGGTAAGCCAGGAGGTAGAGAAGAGGAGGGAGAGAATTCCAGGGATGGGGTGGGGTGGGGTGAGGGGGCCGGTCAATGAAAATGTCCAATCAGGAGATAAAGTAGTTTTTTCAGGAACCTAAGAAACAACAAGGAGGCCAGTGTCATTGGAATGCCAAATACATGAAAATAGAGTGTAAGAAGATTGAAAAGATTGGGGGGGGAAGGGGGAGGCAGGTTATGAAGGACTTTGTACTCCAGGGGATTTTAGATTTGATTCTGAAGATAACAGGGTAAGTATATTGAAGTGGGGTGGTGTGGTGATTGGGGAATGAATAGTCAGACTTAACATTTAGAAAGTTCAGACAGTTGAGTGGAGGATGGCCAGAGGCAGACCAGCCAGCAGGCTGGTAAAATAATCAGGAGTGAGCTGCTAAAGGCTTGCATTAGGGTGGTAGTGGCATCAGAGGTAAGAAGAGTCTTATATAAGAGATATTATAAAGTAAAGTTGGCAGTACTTGGCAACAAATTGGATTTGGGGGGACTGAGAGAGTGAGGAGTCAAGGATGACACCCAGGTTGTGAGTCTAGGTGACTGGTAGGATGGGGGTACCTTCAGCAGTAATATGTGTTCACGAAGAAGACCATTCCATAAGAGATATGATGACGTGACTTGCACTTGACTTTGTTTTAATGAGGGAGGGCTGGGCAGGTCACCAGCCTCACTTCTCCTCCAAAGCCATCTGAATCCAGTGACCAGATATTCATCAGGATGACTGGAGATGACCCAGGATGAGGCAATTGGGGTTAAGTGACTTGCCCAAGGGCTAGCGAGTGTCTGAGGTGAGATTTAAACTCAGATCCTCCTGACTCCTGCACTGGTGCTCTATCCACTCTACCACCGAGCTGCCTAAAACAGCAGTAATAGCAAACTTATGAATAAGGAAGGGTTTATGGGAAAAGATCACAAGTTGCATTTTTGATGTGTGATGTTTAAGATAAGCAACTGAAGTTCTAAGTCTGGAGGTTAGGAGAGAGATTAGAGCTGGATAAATTGATCTGAGAATCATCAGAAGGATTGAATCCATGAGAGTTTAGGAGATCACCAACCAAAATAATCTAGAGGGAGAAGCGAAGATGGCTCAGGACAACCCTGGAGGATACCCACCATTGGTGGACATGACCTTAGCACTTAGCATCGTGCTTGGTGAATAAGATGTGCTTAATGTTGTTGATTGATTGACCTGGATGAAAACCCAACAAAGGAAAATGAGAAGGACTAAGATAGGTAAGAGAAAACCCAGAATAAACTGGTGTCATAGAGAGGGGACAGTATCAAAGAAAACAGTGTGGTCAACAATGTCAAAGGCCGTAGAATCATCGAAGAGAAGGTCTGAGAAAAGACCAGGAGATTTGGTAATTAAGACATCATTGATAACTTTGGAGAGAGTAGCTTCTTTGAATTATGAGGTAAGAAGCCAGGCTGGAGAGTTAGGGAAAGAATAAAGAGCAAGCAAATGGAACATTGGCTAAATATGCCAGATAAAGGGAGGCAATCTGCTAGAGAAGATGGAAGGAGAATGCAACGGGATCACTTGTTCATGCAGAGAGGTTTGTCTTGGTAAGGACTTGTTCCTCGGAGACAGTGGTGGAGGCACTAAGTACGGAAGACCTCTGGGTAATGTGAGATGAGGGGAAGGACAGAAGAGGGGATGACCTTAACGTTTTCAGTGAAATAGGAGGCAAGGTTCTCAGCTGAGAAGGTGGAGAAAGGAGGCGTATGGGAGGCGTGAGGAGGGATGAAAAGGGGTACAAAAGCAGCTGTGGTGAGTAGGACACCCACTCAGTTATGGAGACGCAAAAATAGCGCTTTGCTACAAGGAGGTGGATTTGAGATTATGTGAAGCGATCAGTAGCAGAACAGAATAAACAAGGGAGCTGAATAGACTTGAGAGGTTTCAGTAATTCTGTGTAATGATTATTTCTTGGTATATCTTAAGTCTTTTTTCTTTCTTTTCTTTTCCTTCCTCCTCCCTCTTTCTCTTTCTTCCTTCCTCCCTTCCTCCCTTCCTTCCTTCCTTCCTTCCTTCCTTCCTTCCTTCCTTCCTTCCTTCCTTCCTTCCATCCTTCCTTCCCTTCTCTTTCTTTTTTCTTCTTTTTGGTATTGTTTGGCATTACCTTTACAGAAATCTCATGCCTCAGTGCCCAAGTTGTGTTTAGTCTGTCTGGAGAACTAACCAAGTGTGTAGGGTGTTAGTGTTTCTGAGGTTTGACAGAACTCCTACTCGCCCCCTGAGGAATGATCTGGCCCTGCTGCCCTGGCTGATGCAAATTCAGAGGTAAAGGGAAGCAGCATCTATTTTTTATAGCATTTCAGTCCTATCTTTCTGATCCTGAGCCTGAATCTATAGACTAGCTTGAGTTTGGCCTGGTCCAGAATATTTACTGTTAATTAGCACTATTTCATTTCAGATGGATTTGGTAGTTGAAAGGGCAATGAACAATTTTTATAAAGGAGTTTCAGATGATTAAGTTGCCAGATAGGCAACCTTAGTGCCCTGTGGCTAAAGGGCTTTCTCATTGAGATTAGAGGACCTCCCTAGTCCTTGCCAGTTAGGTTAAAGAGCTTGACAAGGAAAAGTAAAAATATTACAAAAGTCAGTATCCTCTGGCCCTTGGTAGTGATTTTTAGAAAATCTGGATTGCCAATATGAAAAAAAATGAAAATTGTGCATTTAGCGATTGGAAAAAGGTATGAATGTACATTGAGTTTTTAAAAATTGTGTCCTGAAATCTGAAGGGCATTTTATGAATTTAGTAACTAGACAAATGAAAAAGAGCAGTGCTGATGTGGGTGGGCATCCATAAGGTGCAAATAGAAAGCATGGCCCTAGTCTAAAGAGTTTGAAAATGTGTTAAAACTTCACTGAGATTAAGGATATAAGGGATGAGTATTGTAAACTGTCACCAGTGATAAGAAAGTCCCAGACTTACCCTGTCATTACATCTATCACTTCATCGCACTGCACCCCCCAATTTGATTTCCTTCATTGAGGAGTGGGCAGACTTTCACAAGGAAGGAGTTTGGGAAGTTTCAGAAGTTTAAAAAGCAGCTTAGTCAGTAGAACAATGGTTAATGAAGGTATGGTCCAATGGTGGCAACGGGCATTTCTGAATTGACTTAAGATGCTCAAAGATTTACTTTTGCAAAATCAACTACATCAGTTAAATTCCCTGAATAAGGCTTTGCCTTTGTGTCTTTTTAGGTGACCATGATGAGGAATTCAGCATACTAGGCCCATAAAGATGAATTCCCTCTATAGTTCGTTTCCCAGCTGAGATCAGCCAGATGGTGGTGGGTGGGGCTTATTTTAAAAATAGATGGATTTAGTGAATTAGTTTTGTCCTGTATCTCCTACCTCCACTGCCCAACATGTATCAGGAACAATTAGATCCTGAATTTGGGGAGAAGTCCCACAGAAATGAAGTCAGACTTTAGCCATGAACTATTCCTGCTGTACCAACATAGAAACCTGAACCTACCAACTCATGATATGTGGCCATCTGGGAAAAATATTGCTGACCACAGAAGTAAGCATTCTTTGTATGATGGAAGGAGATACATGGCAAGCTACTTTGTTGGGTGAAAGATGATGATACCCTCTTTTGAAAGGAGTCTGGGTATGGGTTTTGAAACATAGGGTATTGGTGAAATTCTCATTGTATCCAGGGTTGGGAAAGTTGAGTCCTTCTGCCCCTATTCTAACTTAGACAAACCTAAAGTAATAAAAGCCCTTGCACATTTAATCACTTAGAGACATTTAGGTCTCTATCCAGATTTAAGGGACTCCAGATGAATTTCCATAGTCTACCCAGACTTCATCCTGAGGCTTAGATTATTCTAATTACAGCACCATAAGGGGTCTGGAAGGAAATGTGTCTGAGACAAAGTGACTCAGAAAAAGTGGGGAAGAACATCAAATATTTAAAGGCTGATGGATATTAGCAGCCAAGTCACAATTGTACTGGAAGATCCTTAATGGATCCCTAGAAGTCTCTGAGTTTCTCCTGGGAATTTGGGCAGGGAAAGCAAAGGAGGAAAGTATATATCTACTTAAGTGGAGGTGAGAGAAAGATCCCCTATCTGGGTCACAGTCATGTTGGTTAATCAGGGTGAATGTATTTTGGGAATGAAAGTTTGAGTTCTTTGGAGTCATTACTTGTCTAGGAGTTTACTATAACTGTTCTTCCAGTTATTGTGGGTGGGGCCAAATGGAAACCCATGGAGTTATTACCTCAATCATCTCAATCTATGTGCTATGCAAAAACTTAATATCAGGGTGTAATGGTTATTTAAATTTCTCATTCATTAATAGACCCATGTGATTTGCTTAAATTACATGGAATCCTAATTCACATGCAGTGGGAGGAGCTTGCTGAATGGGTGGAAGGGGAAAGGTAGAGGAGAGCTGAGAAGAAGTTAATGAGAGCCATTAGGGCAGAGGAGAGAGGATGCAGGCAAGCCGGAGCTATATTTGTGAGTGTTTGTTTGTGGGAAGGTCCTGGGGGAGAAGAAGGGAGGCTTGGGAATGACTTTGCCCCTGCAGTGATAATGTGTATCAACTTCTTGTTTACTTTGATGGATTTGGCTTTCTGGTGTTGGAATAAATGTTTTTCTTCTGTCTTCTGTATGGAGAGTCTGATGTGCTTTGTGATTCTGAGCTAAGCCGGCATATTAATAGTGGCCCTTGGTGCTGTGAATATTGTTGCCTGGGCAATACACAGGGTATAAAAGGGAGAGGGAGAACAAAGAGTCAAGAATGACTCCAAGTTTGTAAACTTGAATGATTAGAGCTAAGGGGTAAAATGAAGACTGGATGACCAGTTAAATGAAAACCAGTTAATAACACTAGAATATCCTGTAACTGTTCAAGTGAAAAGATAAGTCAAACCATGTCAAATAACCACCCCAGCTTTCAGCAGCCACCACCCTGATCACTCAGCAGCTATCCCATTGAGACAAGACCCTCTACCCAGATGATGGGGTAGCTTTTTTAGCAATAAAGAATTTTTAAATTAATATATGTACATTTTTAAATACATGGTACTATTACACATTTATATGAATCGGGAAACCAAAAAAAAATTGCAGGACAGCTTGCTTCAATATTAATTTTATTGTGGTGATATGGAACAAATAGGGAATTTCAAGAAAATATGGGAAGATTTGTGATTCAGAGCTTGATTCTAGAGAACAGTTGATGCAAGAGAACAATTCAGATAATGATTTTTGTTTAGTCATTTTTCAGCTGAATCAGATTTTTGTGTCCCCATTTGGGGCTTTTGGGCAAAGATACTGGAGTGCTTCACTACTTCCTTCTCCAACTCATTTGGCATATGAGTCAAAGAGAGTTAAGTGTTTCTCAGAGTCACACAGCTAGTAAGTGTCTGAGGCTGGATTTGAACTCAGGTGTTCCTGACTCCATCCCCTTTCTGGCCACTGGACCCAGATGGCTCTGGAGGAGAAAGTAAAGTTGGTGACTTTGCACAGCCCTCTCTCACTCAAATTAAATTCCATTGCAAGTCATGGCATCATGTCCCCAATGTCATGGTACTCTTCAGGTCCTTACAACCTGCAAGTAGTCTCAGCTGCCTGAATGGGAACCCAGCTAGCCAGTTCCAGTTGGGCCCCTTAGTTCCTCCAGCCCTCTCCTCTCCTGTCTTCTGGGGTGTCATGCCCTTATCTGAGGGTGTTCTGCCCAAAGGAAGATAAATTTTGATGGCTGAAACCTACCTGGTTAACTTGGGGCTTACTGGCTAGATTTGTTTCTCAAACACCAAGCCTTAAACCCAATTCACTCTGGATCTCACTGATTGGACAACAATAGATTCCTGCCCTGGGAAGCACCACTTAATGGTTATTTTTTGGGCCCTCCTGGCTCAGAGCGGATGTAAATAGTAACTGTTTCTCAACCCTGAGGTTCTTCTCTTCCCTTTTTTTTTTTTGATTTTTTTTTGATTAAGGAAGCTATCCCTTGACTCACTTCTTAAAAAGCCCTATTCACTGAATGGGTGTTGCCTCACTCAAACTGAGAACTTGAAAAAGACCTGAGCTTAAAAAGGCCAAGGTCTCCCGCTACGTCCTAGGCCATCTCTAGTTGTCCGGATGGATATCTGGCTACTGGACCCAAATGGCTCTGGGGGAGAAAGTAAGACAAAGCCCTTCCTCATTCAAATAAAAAAATTGAAAGTCATGTGATCATCTCCCTGCTCTCATGGTCCTCTTTGAGAATGAAGGATAAACACATCTACAGCCACAACCACACAACCCTGTGTGCTCTCTCCGCTGGGCCACCTAGTTGCCTCATATAACAATTATAATAATGCAATTAAAAACATCACAAAGATGAAATTGAACTTTGAATAATGGAAAAACCAGTAAAGGTCTCAGACAAAAAATAAAATGTGACTCTTCCCACATGTTGGAGAAGTGGGAACTACTAAGAGGAGAAGACTGTGCACATTGTCATGCATATTTTCTATTGGAGGCTTTTTGCTCAGTTTTTTTTTTTTTTGTCATAAGGAAAGGTTTGATTTGGAAGAAACAGCGAGAAGTTATTGAGATGTAATGACAAAATACTAAAACTGTATTTTCAAAGGATAAATTTTGAGTTCTAAAGGGATAAAAATACCAAAAATGGTCAAGTCTTAAAGATGCCTCAGCAGACTCTTTTGTAACTTCTCCCCAATCATCGTGAACAAGTAGATGTTTAATTTGGCGGCCGGAGTCCAGTACAGCATCTTCCTGTTGTTCTGTGATTGGTATGTCCTCAACTGGAGGGTTGGGGCATAAGGGCTAAAGTATCCCTTAACAAATACGTGAATGTTCTGTGATTTCATCAATGCAAAACATTCTTGCGTGAGTGTATTTTCTACCAGTATACTTTCCGTGTCTCACCAGACTTCCATGTCTGGGCTCCTCCCATCATGCCCCAGAAAAGTCTTCCTCCTGAAACATCAGATCTGACCTTTATACTCTGGAAGTTCACTCAGCTTCTTTAAGTCCTCCCTCTGAGTATATGTCTCCTCCTGGAACTTCCATTTAAGGAAGGTGCCCAGACAAGCTCTCTTCATTTTGCATTAGACTGCAATCTGGACTCATCTATCATATACCAGATACTTTTCTTCTTCCTTAACTGTTTCAGCTTCTTTTTATGAGTGGTCTTCCCCACTCATGGGGAAGTTCCATGAGGGCATACAGTGTCATTCTTTTTTCTCATATTTGTATTTCTAACACTTAGTACGATGGCTGGCATGTAATGAGCTCCTAAAACGTTTTTTGACTGGCTAATAGAGATCACAACATGGATATTATTTAGAAGCTAGTAAATGTCTAAGGCAAGATTTGAAACAAAGTCTTCCGATTCTAAGTTCAGCACTCTCTGCATTATTCCATGCTATCTTTATGTGATCTAGCAAATTTAAGCCTTCTACCCATTGGTCATCATTTAATGATGTGGCCTGATGATTTAGATCTCTTTTAACTTCCATCTGTGATTGTAGCAGACTAGGAGTATAGATTTGTGGGTGAATTTTTTGGGTCTTGTAGTTTCATGGTGTGTTGTGGGGGTCGTATCAAAGAATTCAGATTTAGACCATCTCCAACCCAAACAAAAGCATTTATTCAGAGTGATGCTCTTCTGTGGGCTGAATTCCAAGAAAAACCAGAAACTTCAGTAAGATAAGACAGGCAATTTTATAGTGTAATGATGCTGATTACACAATAGCAATTATGAATATTAAATAGGCAGGCGAGGTTTCTCAAGAGATTAGGCGGTGGGGAGGATCCCAGCCTCAGTAGAACTGCACATGCGATTACCCACAATGCATATGGCGAAGCCCAAACAGGGCATTTATATATATGATAACAATATTACAATAAGCCTCTCTACATCATAAGTACACCTAAAGGACAGCTTTTGCTACTACTGTGCAGGTGCCTACATAGGGAAAGTCCCTTCTTTTGTTTTGGGGTCCACATCCTGCTTAGGCATTCTGGTGGTACTGCTTTCTGATTAACTGGCTGTTGTGGAACTATCTGAGATTAGGTGGATGTAGGTATGGTTGAGTACATGGACACACCTGCTGTTTCTGTGAGAAATATGAGAATTGGGTCTGGGGCAATGGCTAGCTAGGGGCAGTGGCTAGGATTCCATCACATGGACACACCTGCTGTTCTAGTGGGGCATGACTTCATGGATAATCGACTGTTCTAGTGAGGCAATGAGGCATATATGAGGAAGTTAGAATATTGAGTTGGGAAGAGGCAGTAGCTAGGTAGGGGCAGCGAGCCTGCAGTTCCATATGAACTATGATTGAATCTAGGGGTAATGGTGTGGTTAAAGCCAAACTGTGTGGTTAAATCAGCACATGCTTGCTGTTCAGAGAGACCCATAAGGAAGTTAGAATATTGGGGATGGTGGCAGCAGCTTTATTAGGATTCCATCATTGGAACAGATATATTCCTGCCTTTGTTCTTGACTATGACTATGGCATTGAAAAGACATAATAGTGGCCTCAATCCTGGGGTCCAGTTGGTGAAAGTTCAGCTCTGGCTCTAGCCCTCTATTGTTGTACAGATGATGGACAGTTGTTATCATGGTCTCCTGATGGGAACCAGGTAATGGTATAGCTCTAGGGTTCTTAGCTGTTGATTCAGGCCTGAAGATAGCTGTGATGTGGCTGTAACCCACGAGTTTGAGCATAGTAGACCCAAAGTTGTAACTGACTGTGTGATTGGGCTATGAGAAAGATTGATCCTGAATTACAATTAACAGCAAATGTGTTAACCTGGTGAGAGAGACCTGGTTGCAAGGACTTACACATTTGGTCACAGCATACAGATCTGTCATGTGATACTATATGTCATGTAGGCATGTGCTTTGGGCTATATATGCAATATTGTATTATTTGTTGTTTTGTTTGTGCCACATATAATATTGAGTGGAATATGGTATTACTTGCTATGTGCAATTTGAATGTGAATGCCATTTGTACTAGATGGATATATTCTATATTATTTTAGTTACTATTTGTATTTACAGATAGGATCATAAGATCATTGAGGTAGAACTAGAGGGGACCTTAGAAGCCATTTTTTCAACTCCTTCATTTTATGGTTGAGGTAACTGAGACCCAGAAGGCTTAAGTAATTGCCATAGGTCACACAGAGTATAAAATGGAACTGGACTTCCTGCTCCTCCAAATTCATTGCCCTTTCCACTTCACCATTCTGTTCTGGTATACCCCAAGTAATTTGTAGGGACTGAAAATTCTTCATTCGGGAGAGTTTTTATTAGATGTATTAAGATGAAAGTGTTTGTTTTCCTCTCCACCAAAACTATATCACTCACAAGGCTTGGGGACAGTATCCTATAGGTTTCCCCAGGGATTAGTACATAATACAGGAGATATAATGTATATTTGGATAGTCTCATCACCTGATCACAGTAATCAGATATTCAATTTAAAAAAAAATTCTTTAAAGAGGGTAATGGCACCTATTAAAGTTACATATATTTGTCATCTGTGATGTTTGGAGAAGTATTCTTTGGTGGAATTCTTGGATCTTTTGAAATTTTGAAATACCAAATTATGGAACTATGGGCATAATTTTTCCTTGAGATTATGATTTGGGGTAATCTGTTCCAAATAAAGAAGTTTATGAATATCATGGGTGTCCTTTCTGGGGAGGGAGGGTTCACTAAATTACTATAAAAAGTGTGTGACAGAGGCAGAAAAATACTTTTTTTCTTCCCTATGGGTAACCATGGGTAATACAATCTATTTGACCAGAGGCTAGAATAAATGATGGGAGGGAAAAACATGAAAGCTTTTCTACTCTCTTATGCCTGGGGTCATAGAATCCATACAGTCAGAAACAAATTTGAAATACACAAAAGAGGTCAATTAATTCTGAGAGAAAAGATGCTGTTTTTTTTCTTTACTTGCATTGAAATTTAGGAGATATCTGAACTATGACCCACTATATTACTTCCTTTTCATTGATATTTTAGCTCAACATGGGTATTTTACCCAGGAATGGTTCTTGACTTGTAGATGTTTTTATCTTCCTTGACTCTTGATCTTCGGCAAGTGTCCAAGCCAGATGAGCTTTGGAGGCACTAGGTCTGAGGGGAACACGATTGAAAGGCTAATGCAGGCTTTGAGGTTTTAGTCTTAGCAGAATTGAGGTATTTGAAGTGGGAATTGGAATAAGGCACTTTAGGTGAAAAGCTCATCTCCATATTCTCCAAATCAGACAAAAATGTTGGTATGGCCACAAATTGTGCATGAAAAGGCTTTTTTATTCTCTGAACATGGTGACAGTCATTTGGAATCCATGAAATACAGACTAAACTGACTGCAAAACTGACATATATTGATCAGGCTAATGAATGGAACTGGGACATCCCTTCATTCTCCATAAGAACCCTCCACCTGGTTATAAAGATCACTTTTCAATTTTTCCTGGGGGTGGAATTGAAAATGTTATCAACAATTTAAGTAGGGAGAGTTTACCCTGGAAAGTGAGTGGTTTGATGTCATTTAAACACCAGGGAGTTTCTCTGTTCTAAACAGTCTGAATCTGGTGAGCATCATCTCAATCAGAGCTCTGTGCAGCCTTCACCTGGTGATAGGAGTTACTGAAACTTCACTCTTTTATCTGGGATCTGGAGAAGTAGGGACCTCTGGTAATGGCTTGTTGGGTCTGTGGATTTATCATTCCAGACCTCACACTCTCAAGAGTGTGTGCTGATATTCTTTGCTGAATACCATTTTTGCCTAGTAGGATTGACTAGGCAATTGTGTATTAGACATTGGGGTCTGGTGGAGCCTCTAAACGATGCTCATGTCTTGGTGAAGGCACTTTGGTTCACGAATGGAACTAGGTAGAGTTGTGTCTAGTGTGTGTGGTGAAGAGCTAACAGCTTGACGGAGCCTGAAAAGCCTATTAATAAATAAAGGACAGAAGTATGGCTTGAATTTCAGAGCCCTATACAGATTTGCTCCCGGCTTTGAGGTCTTTGACTTGAAAATGTAAGTGATTTAGTAAAGGTGGAGCCCAGCAGGAAATACCTGTGCTTTTAAGTGACTAAGTGGAGTCATGCTAGGGTAGTCATAGCCGGCAAACTTTGCCAGATTAATTTGACCTAGTATTGTTTGACCTGGGTCTCAGCTGGTCTCTGCGCTGTTGAGTTTCCAGTATGACCTCAGACTAGATAGCACGAGACTGGGTGGAGCCTAGTGTTTATTTGACCTCCTAGTGAAGACTAGGCATGGATTTGGCATGGCCATAGAAGCCTAAACCCGATGAAGTCTTCTGAATCAAACTCTTTGTCCACTGTAAAAGGCCAGTTGAAATGGTGGCATGGTGATGTAGGCCTGAGGTGATTCATCTCTCTTACAGTTGGTAGCTGGTATACTTGTGGTTGGTGTTCAGGATGTAACAATGGGTTAGATGTGTCATTGTTCTTGTCATTTGGATCTGGGAGAAGTTTTCTATCTATATGACCCTTATATGGAAAGGATTCTAAATTGACCATGACCAAAAGTGATCCATGAATGGTGCCAGGTCATTTTTTTCCTTGCCCATGGTCCAGCGTTAGTCCACAGTATGGTTCTTGCCTGATGTTTGGGCTGATGTCTGCGCACTTCTGATGACACAACTATTGATGTTACCCTCTTGAGGGAACATGAAAGGCATATAAGGTGGGCTCTGATGACCTTATTGGGACCTGATTATGCTATTCTGGACCGTGGTCAAGATTTCTTAACTGGGAAGATTTTGTCCTAGAGCACAGATCAGAATATGATCTCTCCTATGCTCGGGTATTGGTCTGGTGCTAGTCCAATTCTCATCTTTTCATAGCTATGGCCTTGGACCTATGGTCAGAGCCCTGTGGTGGTGCAATTGTAGCCTTCTTTCCGAGGTTTGTGCATCATAACCAGGAAGGGTAAGTCCTTGTCCAGGGCCTGGACCTTGCCAAAGCTTTGCTCTGCTGGGGCTTATTGACCCAGTTGCGATCTTAACATAGTCCAGATCAGGGCCTATTAATCTTTTGCAAGTGTTCATTTGGTGATCATCATGTTATGGAATATCAGAGCTAAGGGGCAAGTCTGAATGAGCTGCATGTTGTTTTCCATGTGGAAATTGCCCCCCAACCCCATATCCTTGTTATTCACAAAGGACACGATTTTCTTCTTGTGTTCAGGATGGGCTAACAGTGAATCAGAAAGAGAGAGTTGTTTTGATGGGTATTATCTGTTGTTTGAGGCAGACTATCTGGCGAGTCTTATTCTGACAATGGTGTGATCTGATGTGGTGGACATATTATCAACCTTGACTTAGTCCAGTGAGAAATGAATTTTGGAGGGGACCTGAGCCAATGATGAAACTGAGGAAGAGATGCTAAGAGAGAGTGGACAGTGGAAATACCTAGAGAGACACCTAAAGCATAGGCATCATAGATGCCTTTCTTTGTCAGTTTGTTGACGCCTAGCCTTTGGACTCTTCACAGTAATGCTTTTAAATAATTGAAAATGCTAAGTTTGTCAGAGATTAATGAAAAATAAATATATCTTTTTCCATTTCAGCATAGGGACCCCTGAAAGTTATCCATGGGATCTGTGAACCCTA
This sequence comes from Bettongia penicillata ogilbyi, assembly GCA_023548195.1. Classification (NCBI taxonomy): domain Eukaryota; kingdom Metazoa; phylum Chordata; class Mammalia; order Diprotodontia; family Potoroidae; genus Bettongia; species Bettongia penicillata. Next base: position 952,303 of record JAJHZJ010000230.1, read on the forward strand.
AGATCTGTCAATCCTAGGGGCCTGCTATCACAGGTTCTTGGATCTGCATTCATAAAAGGAAAGGCAATTGTATCTAAAAGGCACATGTATCAGTGCTGTAGCCAAGCACATATATCTTTCTTCTAATTCAGAGGAGTCAGTACCCTGAACTTCAAAGAAAATGCAGAAATTAAAAGTCAATAGGCATGGCTTCCTCTGCCTCACCATAATTAACAGACAGGTACAGCTATCTGACCATTGTTACCAGAAAGGGAAGCACAACATCTGTGTTTTCAAAGCTGGGAGGGGTTGTGGGGTGGAGCTCCTTTAGCAGGTTCCCAGAGGCCTTGTCTGTCCAAACAAACACTTCCAGTCAGTAAGCCCCAAAGTAAAACATGCACTTCAGGCTTTATACACTTTTTAGAGCTACAGAGCACCACATCTCTTGAGAGCCGGCACCTCATTAACAAAAGGCATGGACCTTCTTACAAATCTTCCCAGGCCTGACAATGGGTGGGAAAGATCCTCCTCAGTCACATTCAAATAGAGGCATTATATTTCTTGATTATACTAAAACAAAAACAGCAAAAGATCCTATTTTACTTGCCATTACAAGGTTAAGAACCTATAAGCTAGAATATTTCCATAAGGGAAGCAACTGTGTAACAGAGATGAGAGCACTGAGATTAGGGGCAGGAATATAAGAAAAATCTCTTACATTCTTATAGTACTTTACAGGACTGTTTTTTTTTTTTTTTAATATTACCTCACTTGGATTCACACAAAAGGTCCTTAGTATCCAGGGCAGATATTACACTGACTTGAGTACAGTGGATAGCAATCATATTTGCATAATCACTTTGCTTTTATGCTCTGTTCAGTGCTTTCTTAGCAATCCTCAATGAAGGAATGAATGAAAAAGCACATATTAAGCACTTACTATCTGCGAAACATCTCACTAAGCAATGGGGATACAGACAGAAAAAGTGAGACAGGAGCTGCTTTCAAGGAGTTCCCATTCTAATGTGGGGAGACAACACATTTAGGAAGTTTCAGCATGTCACATGAGAAGGTTCCATGTTCCATAATATTAATAAGCTAGCATTGATAGTATTTTAAGTGCTTTACCTATATCCCCATCAACATTTTATAACGTAGGTTATCATTTTTTAGATGAGAATTTAATATTGATTCAGCAAAATTATCTCAGATTCCTCTCCCTGTCTCAAATCCCAAGTATGGAGAAAATGAATGTCTTATTTAGGGTTAGTGAAATGGCTGGTAACCAGGATTCCAGTCTAGGAAGCTGATCTTCCAAAGCCATCTTTTGATTTCTACACCAATGGTCTTTCTATTATGCTGGATTGCTTCTGAGAATCCCAGGGTTAGGAAAAGACAGATGATCACACATACACATTTAATGGGGATTTGTCAGAAATGCTAAAAATGAAAAGTCTGACTATTTGGAAATATCCTGATTCTTTTTACCTATTCATCCAATGAAGGGTTTACTTGAGAAAATGTTGTATTCATAAAGAGATTTAAAGACCACTAGTTCCAGGAATGAGAACTTTATAGTTACAGTGTACTGTCCCACTGGAAGGAACTTCCTTTTATTCCAATATCCAATTATTCCCCCATACCAGCCCATTACTAATATATATGAAAATATTTTATTCTTACTTTAGGATCAGCCTCAAAACAATTAGATAGTAGCAACAAAAACAACAGCAATTACTCACATTTATATAGCACTTTAAGATTTATAAAATGCTTTATGAGTACCTTATTTTATCCTCATAATAATTCTATCTGATAGGTGCTATTGTTTTCCCCACTATTGATGAGGAAACTTAGGAGACAGAGGTTCAATGACTTGCTCAGGGTTCACACAGCGAGTACTTGTCTGAGGCCACATTTGGACTTGTCTGACTAATCTTTCTCTTCATGGTGCCACTAAGAGGAGCTAGTCATTGCCATTCAATTCTTCTCTTTGGATTGATTCCCAATTTCCTATTTCATTCCACTCAATTTCATTAAATCATAAAGGGGATAAATGGTAAGTTTATCTTCATGGTGTTATAAACAGCAGAGTGCAGAATACACTGCATTTCCAGAAGCATTTTTTTTTTCTTGACTAGAATGTGTAAGTAAAAGAATGAAGCTCTCTAAGGGTAGAATTGTATATGCCAGTGATTTCAGTGCATCTCATTGACAGGAGTCTCCTCCCAATCTCAAAAAACAATGTTAATATTGATTCAGCAAAATTATCTCAGATTCCTCTCCCTGTCTCAAATCCCAAATATTACTGCCTTGAAAGGGTTTTCATGCATATAGGATGTGTGTGTGTGCTTTCAATGAAAGGGCAAAGATATGATTTTTATTTTTAGATCATGTATAATTTTGTGACACTCCACTAAGAAAATAAAAATACAATGCAGTCAAGATTAAGGGGAAAACAGAAAACTGGGAAAGAATTTTTCCCACTAGCACCTGTGATAAAGGCCTCCTTTCTAAAATATATAGAGAACTGAGTCAAATTTACAAGAATATGAGTCATTCCCCAATTGACAAATGGTCAAATGATATGAACAGGCAGTTTTCAGAGGAAGATATCTATAGCCATATGAAAAAGTGGTCTCAATCACTATTGATTAAAGAGATACAAATCAAAGCATCACACCTATCAGATTGGTCAACATGACAAAACAGGATGATAAATGTTGGAGAATTGGAATACTAATTTATTGTTGGTGGAGCTGTGAGCTCATCCAACCATTCTAGAGAGCAATCTGGAACTATGCTCAAAAGGCTACAAAAATGTGCATACCCTTTTGCTTCTAGAACTGTTTCCCAAAGAGACCATAAAAATGGGAAAGGGTCCCACACGGACAAAAGTATTTATAGGAGCTCTTTTTGTGCTGGCCAAGGACTGGAAATTGATGGAAACTGCTCATCAATTGGGGAATGGCCAAACAAGTTGTGGTATATGAATGTAATGGAATACTATTGTACTATAAGAAATGATGGCAGACTTCAGAGAGGCCTGGAAAGACTTATATGAACTAATAATGAGTGAAATGAGCAGAACATTATACACAGTAACAGCCAGAGAGTAAGAGGATTGTTTCTGATAGACTTAGCCCTTCACTGCAATTCAAGGACCTCACACACTTCCAAAGGCCTCTTGATGCAAAATGCATACACATCCAGAGAAAGAATTACAGAATCAGAATGAAGCAAACTATTTTCTCTTTTGCTATGTTTTGGTTTTTCTCATCGTTTCTCCCATGGATTTTAATTCTTCTATGCAACATGACCAATGTGAAAATGGTCATATGTAGAACCCACATAAAACTGCATGCCATCTTGGGGAAGGAAGGTGAGAAAATTTAAAACATACGGAAGTGAATGTTGAAAATTGAAAGCAAATAATTAAAAAAAGAAACTAAAAATAGAGAGTATTATCATAAAACCAGAATTTATAAGCACTGGATCATTAGCTTGGTTCTCTTCTAAGCCTATTCTCTCTTTTCCATTTCTACTCAAGTCTTCCAGTTCTGATTTGTGTCTCACCAGTAGGAATTTCCATAAAAGTAGAAATCAGGTTTTTCGAATGCCTCAACATTTAGAACACTGGGATAGTCCTTAGGGCCCACTGCCTTAAAGGCTAGGAACTTCCCTGATAGGTGGAAAGTTAAGAAGAGGGCAGAATACAAAGCAAATGAGAAAACAAAAAGTCAATCTCTTTAGAAAAATGTTTCTTCCTGAAAGGGTTATGTCCTAGGATGCTGGGATGCTGAGAGGAAGAGATATGCTTCCTTAAACACCAAGCAGGACTGAGTCCTATGCTCCCTGGCCAGATAGGGAACATGGGGTCCTGTTGACATCACAGAGCATTAGTTGTCCATCGTCAACAGGGGTTACTTGGTATAATGGGGACTTAAGAGGTAAACCATGATCTCTTTTAATAAATGGAACAAAAATAGCTTAAATTGTTTTTAGCAATATTTGAAACAGAATTTCCTGTTCTTTCTTTCACCTAGTTCACCCTTATGTTCTTTAATGAGACTTGACATTTCTTAGGACCAGCACAAAGTATGAATGTTCCTGCCCCACTTGAGGTCCATCTACTATTCAGCTAATCCTAATTCTTAGCATTGTGTCTTTTTTTAAAACAAAAATCATTTTTATTATTATTATTTTATCTTCCATATCATCTAGCCTAGTATATTGCAAGTAGGTGGACATTTAGTAATTCTTTTATATTACTGGAAGAATTTATAATAATAATAAGTTTATATAGTGCTTAAAGATTTGCCAAGCAGTTTACGTATGCCATCTCATTTATAACCAGGTTTTTCTTTCCCTTTGAAAGTAGATTTGGGCATCTCCATTTTGGGATCTGAGGAATTTTAAATAAGATCCTATAAAAATAGCCTAAAAGGAAATTTCTCTGACCTTACTTTAATAATTCCCATCTGTATTCAAGCAGTTAGCCATCACAGGATTTCTAAGTAGTAATAAGGTGTCTCAAAGCAATAGGCACCTAGGAATCATTAGGGGACCCCTGACAGCATCTCTCTACATTTGTGAAACTCTGGAACAAAATCATGTTGCTGATGTTGCGACAAGGTTTATCCCTAATCACCACTTCAAATATAAAGAAATGCCTCCCAAGCCTGGGAAATCGAACATTTCAAGTAGCCTAGGAAATCAGTCAGTCAGTAAGCATTTTTACGTGCCTATTTATGTGCTGGCCACTGTGCTAGGTTCTGGGGATAAAAAGAGAAAAAGAAGAAACAATTTGTACCCAGAAGGGTCTCCTTACATGCATCCTATATATATGTATATGTAGATATATGTATATATGTGTCAGGTATATATTATACACACATATGTGAGTACATATATATCACTAAAATATATACAGTTAAATACAAAGTAATTAAAAACAAGGTAGTTTGGGAGGAAGATCACTAGCACTTGGGAAGAGTCAGGAAAGGTTTCATACAGAAAGTGATATTTGTGCTACTTTTCATCTTCAATGAAAAGAGGAATTGATAGGGAAGACAGTGTATTCTGTGCACTTGTAACCACCCATGCAAAGGTGTGGAGTTGGGAGATTGGTATTGAAATAGGGAGCTGTTGTCTGTTCTTTCTCAAAGAAGACCATAACCTCAGGAAGGGGAGGCCATGAAGGCCAACTAGAATGGATGAAAAAGGTGAAGGAAAAGAGAGTGAAGTGTTTGATGAGTCTGGGAATATAGGTGAGGGCCAAGTGAAGGATTTCTGGAGTTAATAAGTACAAAGTCAAGGGAATTTATTTGAAAATAGGTGATTTTGAGGCAAAAGCAGTCATGAAAACAAATATTGGTTAGAAGTAATTAAAGGAGCAGATTCTGGGAAATCCAGTAGTTTCAGATGATGGAAATCAAACATAGGCCTTCACACATTTCATATTATATTATACTTGCTTGTAATCTCTTAAGAATTACTCATGAATGTATGAATTCCCACAGCCTATTGTGAATTGTGACTAAGAATATAATTGCTAAAGTCATCTTTTGAAACTGGGATTCCCTAATACTTGCTTCATGTGGAATTATAATCAAATATTCCCCATTCTCTAATGCCATACCAATGGCATTACAGTTACATAAAAAAGCAGTTCCTTATTCAAAGAGAGCTGTATTTTTGGTTTTGAAACTGGAATTTTTTCAGCTAAATTGTAGCTATTTTGGAATATTATTATAAACATTGGGAGTTTTTGGTTTGGACTAGATAATCTTTAACCCATTCCCACACATAACTTCCCTGCCTCCCATTTTGTTCCCCTTCTAGGGATCAATTCAGAGCCGTTCCCATCTGAGTTTGCAGGGGAAAGGGAAGGGAACTACTTTGCAGCTCCAAGAAATAGGTACCTGTGAGTTGTCTCAGAGTTAACTTGAAGGATATATCCTTTGCATTGCAGAGCACAGAGCCATAGGATTTTTCCTTCTGTTCTGGATTGCAAATATGAATATCGATTACATTTATCACTGGAGACCTCTCTTGTCTTTGACTTGAGACTTATTCCTGTAGGCACAGAGCTGATGCTACTATGGCATTATTTACCAGGAAGAACTTCAAGAAAAGCAGTAAATGGGATTTCAGAGTCTTGTGCCTGTAGAAACTGTAAGCTTCTCCAAGAGGGAAGGCTAAAGGACAGAATCTTCTTTAGAAATGTAGTAACTAAAAGAAAAGTAAATCCAATAAGTTCAGGAAAAAAAAACAACAGGCCTCTCTTCTGAGCTAACAGTGGTCTGGGATGTAGAGAACCAGGTGTACTTTCTTAGCCACAGATAGCAAGACCAAGACTTCGGCTGGTCATTCCAGGTAGGGTACCTGACTTTTCCCTGACTTCATAAATCACCAGTTGTCCTTTGTTTGCCTTACAGTCACCATTAGCCCAATAATCCCTGGGAGATCAGTTAATGCTAGAGGCCTGTAGGGAGTTACTTAGAGATCATGTATGCCTCAGAGGGTTGTTCTGTGACAATTAACACATGCAGATGTGACTTGAAACTGTAAAATACTTAGTTCTTGTTGGTTTTTTTAGAATTAGTAAGATTCCCACCACCATACTCCCATCCCAGCCCTGTTACCCTTATTGATAGGGGACCCAGTAGTTTTTAGAAAAACTTAAACTTCAGACTGCAGAGATAAATATAACCTCTGAGGTCCTTTCAAGCTCTAAACCTATAATTGTATGATCCTGTGTGAATGGGCCTGTTATGTCGCTTCCTCTTGAAGGAACATTTATTCCCAGGAATGTTTTATAGGGAATTCTTGATTCACCATATATTGATCCAGGGATGATCCAGGGATTTCACTTTTTGGTGGCCCTTGAATGCCAAAATTTATATATCTCAATATCTATATCTCTAGCTATATTTCTGTCCATATTCATATCCCTATCTATATCTACGAAGATATTTGTGTATACATATGTGAATATATATTAAGTATATATGTATAACATATATGTATATATGCAGTTTTGAACCATGTGAATGTGAAATGATGCAAAATCAGTATCCTAGCCATAGATAAGTTCCTCCCTCCTCCACTCTTCTCCTTTTCTTTCTCTTCTCTTCCAAACGCTCCTATTTACCACCTTTCCAATAACACCTTTATCTCATTAGAAAAATCACTATTTTGTCATTGTCTGACACCTCATATAATAACTAACATTTTCTCTACCCTCTTTTAGAAACCAGAGAATATGTTAGTTCAAAGCAAAGGACATTTAATCAAAATACAATGAAAATAGCAGCCATCTAAATTTAAAGACTTGTGAAGAAAGCCACAATTGGGGATGGAATTCCTCACAGCTACATTCAGTGACTGTTGGGGGTGTGGATAGGGTGTTGTGAGCTTGGGTTTGATATGTGGACATCCTGGAATTAGAGAGGTAACAGATTGTGAAGTCCTGAATCCAGTCAGAGCCACGAGAAGTGTTTAAACCTTACACTCTAAAAGCCTGTATCTCATTTCTGTGAAAAGACGTATGGAAGATTCTGAGTCCAGAACAAAAAAAAAAAAGCCTTTACTAGATTGGAAGTACTTAGCGTCCAGTCCAGTGTGTTGATACTTATTTCCTTCCTTCCTCATCTTTCCTTCTAACAACCTTTAAAATTTGGAATTGGTAACCTTTCCTGAAGTAAACATGAGATTGTAATGCAAACGCTAGGCACCTGATTTTCTCTTTTCATTTTAATGGACATAGGAACATAATAATAGCAAATGAGAGCTCAATTTTCTTTTGCTTGTTTGCTTCCAAAGGGAACCTATGTATTTCTCCAGACTCCAACAGTCACAGAACCCAACCACCAACTGTCACATTCTTTGATTGTTATGTACCTGTCTGGTGATTTCAGTTGGGCTTCATTTCCCTCAACCTATTGCTTTTGAGAAGTCTAGGCATCTGTTCAATTCCAAATACATAATTCAAGAATATTCCTTCAGGCAGTGTGACATCCTGGGAAGACATAGTAGCCTAATAAAAAAAGGAGTGGGCTAGGGGATCAGGAAAAGTAGATCTCAAAGCCTAACTAACCCACAGATGTTCAATTAATATATACTAGGCACTAGACCAAAACCTGAGGCCCAGGACAGTTTTCCCATCAGGATGTCAATGGCAGAGAAATATATTTGCCTCATTATTTTATCCAGACCACTGGTCTGTGGTTATAAAGGGATAACAGCAAATGTGGACCTCCACTGGGTCAAAGTTAAACTTTTGAAGATGTCACACTTTTATTCATGCCCAGGGGAACATTTTCACTGTTATGATGCCCTGACCCACAAGAGAGGATGATGGATTAAATGTATCCCATATCCCATTATATTCAAGTTGCTGGGTCGGTACTTCATCTCTAGAGGGCCTCTAGGTTACTGCCAAAGCTAGGCCATCATCTGGTCCTAATCATCGGGCCAAAACTATTGGCCCAGAGTCACAGCTGGTCCTTTCCTATGTCTGGACCTGTGGGCTAAGATGACTTTTTCCTACTGAAATCTTAGCTATGAAGAAAGCATGGAAACTACATTTTTGGACCTCTCAGCAAAAAGCAACGATTTTCATGTATCATTTGTATGTTTTCCTTCTAATCACAACATGGCCTTGAAGTTTATACCCTATGCCCTCACCCTCATTATTTGTTCACTCATGTTCTGTTGGGATAAGCTCATTTTGTCTCCATCCTTTCCTAGTTGCATCCCCTGTGATGTGAAACAAACCTTGAGGTAACTGTGTTGGATCCATAGTACATTCCCCAAAGAGGCAAAGCTTAAATATCTTACCAGGACTCACAATGGAAAAAGATCCAAAATGCCCCCTGTCTCAAACTTTTCTAACCTATTTGGCTAGTTGAACCCCACCCCACAAGACTAAATGTGAACTTTCATTCCATTAATAAAGTTCTCACTCCACTAATAACAAAAGTAGCCTACATCTAGCAACTCTTTTCTAAAATCCATAAAACATCAGATTTGGGGCAGAAAGCGACCCAAGGGAATGAATTCTTAATGCTAGGATTTTAAGTTCCATAACAAATAACTGAGGAAGATAGTTTTGCCTAAGAAATCTTTAAATTTTAGCACTTAGGCAACAGCAAATGCATAAGCCTATCTCTGGCAGTGGTAGCTGTCAAAAATCATCTATAAAGAATGAAATAGTTATTTTGTAATATGCCTGGAAGTGATTATCATGCTAAAGAAAAGTGACTTTAATGTTAAGTTATGTTTCAAAAGTAGCTCTAAGGACATGAAGATGGTGTGGAGGAGACGAGGATTAGAATGGTGGTTTGTTTTCTAGGTTTAAAACAACAGTATGAGAGAAATGGAGTAAGAGTGTAGTCGGCTAGGAAGATGAGAGTTACACAACCACAGACCCTATAGAAAGTGAGAAGATTTTGTAGCCAGGTGCAAGGAGGTTTTCAGTAAGAATCACATGAAATATTGATCAGATGTGAATGACTGTGTTCAGAAACTTCAGACTGTGGGTCTACCTAAAAGCTGATTTTTATAAAAACTGCACTTTACCCCTGTGGGATTTTTAGGGAAATCAAGGTATGAAACACTAAACTGATGAGTTATATCTTGTTGTACCATATTGAACTATTCATTTCAAATACTATTGGCAGGTTTGATTGCTGTTATAAATAGGAAGAAGTGGTTAGTTCTATATATTTTGTATTCTCAAAGAACAGTAAGTCAAATCAGGACTGACTATTGCCTGGCATTATATTTGTTTATGCCAAGCAAATATTAGTTTACTCTGTATAATAATACCTGTTTAAGTATAAAGGGAGTCTCCTTGATCCCAGGTCAAGTGCTCATTTGACTCAGGTCAAATGCTTATGTTCCCAAATTGTGTTCCAACCAGGATGAAAGGGAGCATGGAGGCAAAGCCAAGCTCTCCATGGCTCTTAGAGAGCTCATTTATCTCTCTTTCCTGCCTTGAATTATTTTGTGCCTAGCAGCACTGCTCTGATTAGTCCAAGTGGTTTAATATTTGCAGATATATCCTCTTGAATTACTTACAGTTCTGCCCCCACAGACTGTACCTTTTCCTGTCCCACCAAGTTTTTTCCATTTCAAATTCTCTCCCTGCCTTCACACTCTTCTTGAGCCCATGAGACCCACTGAATTTCAATAGTTTACTCATATAAATGCTCTCTATTTATGTATATATAGATGTACGTGTGTGTGTTTCATTAATTGTGACCTTAAAATGGGATAAACTCAAATTTATTAAGCACTTAAGGTTGGCTAGGTCCCTGCAGCTACTTTCCAGACCAATGAACATTTCAAGGTCCCGTTTAGCTTGCAGGTAAGGAAGAAACTCACAGACAGACATAAAATAAAATATATTCTGTGGTCTCAGGGAGCTAACAGACGATATAAAATGCGGTCCCCAGTATTTGGTGTCCATGATCCAGAATTCTGATCTTCTCTCTCTACCTCAAACTTATTATTGTACCCATCATGATTCCCTTTCTTTCCTAGCCCATCATGCCTACTTTCCATTCACTTCCTTCCCTTTGAAATTTTGACTCTGTAGTTAACTATAACTAATTAATATTGTAGTTAACTGAAAGTTTTATAATTTTCTACTCTTGTGATGAATTAATCAAGTGGAAGAGGAAGCACAAAAATTCATTGAAGAAAATAATTCCTTAAAAATTAGAATTGGACAAGTGGAAGCTAATGACTTATCATCAAGATGAGTCATTGAAAATCAAAAGCAGAAGAAAATGTGAAATAACTCATTGGAAAAACAATTAACCTGGAAAATATATGGAGGAGAGATAATTTAAGTATTATTAGACTCCTTGAAAGATAAGAGTGAATTGTACCAGTGCTTTCTTTCCTCCAGTATATTGTCTGGAAGGGATCCTCAAGGGAGGCCTCTTTGGTGGAAGAAAAAGGAGAAAGAACCCTTAAACCCATGGAGTGAACTTAATGACTTCTGACATTCATGGTTCTGAGATTCTAATCCTTAAGCAGCTATAGTAGTTATTTTCATTCCTTCCACTCACCTCAATTTGTCTTAATGGCTTTGTGTATTCACACAGGTGAATGTCAAATCTGGTTTGAAGGTGTCTGTTTATTGCTTGCCCCAGACACCAAAACTGTTAGTTACTGCTCTGGTTTTCAGGTAGTTTCAAATTGATGATTTTTTCTAGTGAGGCAAAAGTAGAGGTAGGGGAAATACGTAGGAGGTCATAAAGGGTAGATTTTTCAGGGAAGGAGACAGAGATGGTAAAATAGAGAATGGGAACCAGAGTTTAGAAAGTTGATTAATTTATGCCATTTGAACTCAAATTAACCAAAAATGCCCATATAAATTCAATGACCTACTGGTGGAAGGAGAATCCATCATTATATCTACCACCTCCTTCCTAATTAAGTTAAAGTAAGGAACGGCACACATAGTTTCTCTTATCTGTTCATAACCTGGGTATAAATATTGTCTGAGGAAGTCTAGAAACTAAGCCTAAAACTAAAGACTTAGTAGTTTTACTTTTGCCAAAATCTACTGAGACCTCTATCCAAAGAACTCATGAAGGGGACATCTATTTTGTGAATACCCACTGAAAATTTAATGTTTGATACATCTTCAAGGTGGGATTGTTTATGTTCAGTGTAAAAATATAGCCCCTAGGACATCATTTCTTAAGTACTACCCTCACCACCCCTTAGCCCAATACCGACCAGACCCCTAGAGATGATCACCCAATCTGACTATAGGTGGATAAAAGACAAGTGATACTTTATTGAGTCAGGGTAACCTCAGATCCCTTATCTGGTGTCTGTAATTATAGACTTGATCCTGCTATCAAAAGAAGCAATCTCTTTTCACTACATCCCAGGATAGATGGAGTCCTCTCAAATAAAAATGTTATATTTCTGAACTGACCAATTTTCTTTTAATTGATCTTATTTATATTGAAAATTCAGGCCATTATCCTCCCCCTTTTGGAGAAGTTTATAATCAACAAGACGACAGCTAGACTTCTACTAGTTCATGATCTTATTAGCTTTTTTCTTTTGTTTTTCATCTTTATGAGTGAGCAGTTCTGTGCTCTGTCATATAGCCTGATACAGGCCAAAGCAGATTGGGATCAGGATGAGAGGTGCTAAGGGATCATAAATGGCATTGATATTCTTTAAGGGGCCAAGAATTGGAGAAGGTTAGGCCTGGAGGGATCTGTGCTCATCAATAAGATAGAATAAATTCCTTAAGTCACCTAGGAGCAACTTCAGGTTCCCATTCCACAGAACTCCAGAAGCCTTTTGGTTCCCTGTAAATCCAGAGCAGGGGAGATTCTGAATTGACCCCTGCAGGGAAAGAGAATGGGAAGGAAGAAGATTTTGTATTGGAATGACGTAGTAAAAAGGGATTAGTAATCTAGCCCAGTGGTCCCCTAATTTGGTAGTGATTTGTGTTAAAGGAGCTTCAGCTTAGTTCAAATGAAGTCCAAGAAATTGCCAAGATGAAATACCAACCCTGTTGGTTGTCTCTTAAAGAGAAACAACAGTGTTTTATACCTTGAGAATATAACTGGTTGGCATGCTAGGGACGAGGGACAGGAACGGTATATTGGGCTACCAAATGAAGGAATAAATAATGAATTCCAACTCCACAAGATAACTTTAGCAGTTGTTTATTTGCATTTCATAAGGAGGTTGTGGGGCTTTCATTCTTGTTCAGTATTTCTTAACAGACTACTAGGAAGAAACTTGACATCAATTTCTGGTGGGACCTATGTCTGATTTCCATGGCATGAACACTGCTGGATTTCTCAGACTACTCCCTTGGTAGCTTCTAAGATTCAGAGCCTTATAAGATGATATTTGTTTTCAGGATCACTTTTTTTTCAGAGGTTTTGGCCCTACTGGATTTCCCAATATCAGGGAGGTGTCCTTACCTGCCTCTGTTGACCATGGTTGTTATGAGGACACCTTATTCTAATATTAGCATTCTCACATAAAGTTCTTGATTGCAGAGGTTTCCAAATGTAGTATAGGACCTATCCACAAAATTGCTGCTTTTCCTTTTGATCCTGGGCACTTTTATATCTAGCTTCAATGTTCTTGCTAAGAGTTCCTCTGTTGATTAGCTTGGTATTATCTAGAAATGCTCAAAGAGAGAAAATTTTCTTTGGAGCAGTTCTCACAGAACCCAATTTCATTATCTCCCTATACCCCAAAATGGGGATCTGGATTCTATATCAAAACAGGAAAAGAAACCTGACTTTAAATATTACTTTATATTGAGATAAGGGACATTTCATTATATTAAAGAAAATGGGCTCAGAGATGTGACAGACCAAATGAAGTTCCCATAAAAAGATGTGACCTCTAGTAGGATGGGATCTCATTCTTTGTCCTTTGTCAAAAGAAATACTGAGTCTGATGCTGAAAGGATATAAGAGAGCAACCTAAACTGAGAAAGAGATAATTCCATTTTTAGCACATCTAAAAGTCCAAACTCCTTTATTCCATTTACTAGGAGAATCTATAGGATCATCTTTTACATCTCTGTTTATACCAGCTGGTCTGAGATGATAACGTAGAACAGATTCTCCATGATGTTTCAGTGACCTCACATCCTACATGTGATCTGATCCCACAAGGTTTAGTCTTGCTATAGGTGTATGAGGAAGTACATCTTGACACAATCCTCTGAAAAGAAGGCATTTTTTCTGAAGAACCTGGTTATTTTCTTGTTCTTTTTGTTTCATTCGGGTTCTTAAATCATTTTAGTCTCCACTAAGTAGGAAAACTAGCTACCAAGGCCATTGGGGAATGGGCTTCTTCAATTTGGGGATATTTGAAATACTCTGTGCCTGGGCTTCTTGTAGCCACTACTAGTGAAAGAATTTTGGGACTGAGAAGAATTCAGAATTACTGGCAGGATTGTCTGAGTGACATAAAGGGGGTGAATTTAGAAGAGGGCCTGTCTGATCCATAGTGCTTCTTAACTCTGGTATTATGATGATCTAATCGACATGAATACTGTATTCTGCAACAAAAGCCTCTCTGCTAGAAATAATTTTGCTTAATCTAACATTATACTAAATGCAGGCATTTCTAGTTTAGAGAAACTTGCAGACCAGCATAGAGTTTCCAGACCTGGGTTCCTTGAGAGGCCAGGGATAAATTTCCCCTCCATCACTTTACAGGGAGAGATAGGTCAAATAGAATGAGTAGCCACATTGAAAGGAAAAGAAATTTATTCGTGCACTAAAGATGATTGTTTAGGGTACAGGTTAGGTTTTTGTAGATTTTTAGGCTGACTTGAATTACTCAACCAATCAGTGACATTCTACAGCAAAAAAGAATGGGGAGCAGGAGGCATGTGATGTTTTCAACATCATGGGAGTTGATAAAGATCAGATTTGTTCCTATGGGAAAATGTATTTCTCTGTGATCGGTAATTTCTAAAATAGTGGAAGTCTCCCTTAAGATGGCATCAGTCTGGGTCATCCTATGGTTTGCCAGTAAGGAAGGTAATTCAAATGCAAGCAGAAAGTTCTTATCCACAGTCCCATAGCTCTACTTCTCTGTCCTCAGAGATGTTTTCCCCAAACAAACAGATCTCATGTCCATCTTCTCCTCCACAAGTCTTTATTTTGTTCTAACCCTGCTGTCTGTTCCTGAAGGCAGCTACAGAGTGGTCTTTCCCTTCCTTTCAGGATATGCAATATTCTTTTTTCACTCTTGTGGTCTCTTCTTCAGCAGCAGCCTTGGTCCAGATCCTTGTAAAGGCTTTTGTCACCAGGCCAAGTCAGTGTTGATGCATGTCCATTGAATGGGATGGCTTCTCTTCCTCACTACCTCACCTTGAGCCCTAAGTGTTCCTCCAGAATTTGGCTTCCATTGCGTAGTGCATGCCCCCAGGTAAGAGCTGTGACCTTTCTGTTTGGACCCTGGGATTTCATTTGTGTCATGAGGTCCCAGAAGGACAGCTCTTGCTGCCAATGCAGCTTGGTGCCTTTTCTGCGGTTTACACTCTCCGAAAGTTACTTGGGGCACTGAGACATTCACTGATGTCCCGCCTCTCACACCCTCCCTCCCCTCTCCCCCACCCCGACTGTATTGCAAGTATGTATCAAAAGGAAGACTACTAACTCTGGGCAGGCTTGAGTCCAATGTAACAAATGCATTATGGGCTCTGTGGATAAGGAGAATATGGCTAACCAACTCTGTAGCACAAACACCAGACGGATGCCTCAGGCTTACCTTAGTCTTACCTTTACCTGCAGGCCTGAAGTTACTTTATGTGTAGACTATAGGTCTAAAATAGAAGATGAATCCTTAATGTGTCCTGACTTACAGATCAGGGTCACAGCTGGGCTAATAATGTCTGAATCACCAGGCTAAAAATGATTTCACCAAAGGGCAGCTGCTGGGCCATCCTGCAGCTGCTAATTATGGTGTTGCACGGACACTGTCAGTGTTATGGTATGACTCTGTGACTGAGCTGTATCCATACAGCAATTTCACCAAGGTACTTTGTCCATCCAGTGCCATGAATTTGAAAACATCAGATCAGAATAAATGTGTCAAGGACAAAGCTTGTGAGGGATCACAATCTGCCCTCTGTGTTCTGGCAGCTGCTTCAATGACATACACTGACGCTGCTGTAGAGCAAGGGCCTCAGAGCCATGAAGCCTCTTGGCATAGCACAGAAGACAAAACCAGATATCCTCCACACTACAAATATGGATGGACAGCCATAGCTGGACCCCAGAGGGGTCCCCCTAACCAGGCCAAGACCATGGCCATACCATGGACTGTGGGCAAATGGAAGTGATCCGCAAATAGAATATCAGGCCAAAGCCATCTTATGACCTCTCAGAGGTGCAAACCAGATAATGTAAGCTCTGTGAGACAAGGTAGTGGTTACAGAGTTATGGACACTTATGAACCATTGTTTTCCAGTCGTTAAACTGAGACTTTACCAGTCACAAATGCAGCTGGGATTGGCACTGACCCTCCAGGCCTTGCCTGGCTGTACTGATACCTGAAGGGATGACACCTAGGCTTGGATAGTAGGACAAAAGTCACTGTGGTAAACCAAAATAGGTTGGCAGCACTGTCCTGAGGCTATGCTAGGCTCTGACCACTAGCTTATACCTCCTTTAGAGATAGGACGCAAGATTGAGCCTGCAATGTCATCAGAAGCCCAGCCCACTGAATTAGCTAGATCTGAATGAAGTTCATTCTGGGTTGTGACCAGTGTTCAGCCCCTCTACTTAATACTATCATTAAGCACTGATTGCCCTGGACAGAGGCCTGGTTTTCTGGATCATTGTGTCTTAAATATTAAAGTAAGGAATCCAGATCCCATGACCGCACCTCCATTGGGCCTGGACCACCAGCAAGGCTATCTGAGGTTTTGGAATCCAAGTCCACCCATAGTCTTTCTTTGCTAACAAGCCTTGGCTGCACGAGGCCCCCCATTCCTGGGCCAAACTTCCACTGGCCGTAACTCCTGATTATTGGCTTACTGTGTTTATACCCAGCTCTGAGCACTACTCAGTCTTGCATTAAACCCTCCCCTGATCTAGATCACTGGAAGAAAATCTTAAGTGTGCACAGAACTTCAGAACATACCTCCAGCTAGTCTGGATAATCAGGCAACAGTTCCAACAAAGTAATACAACAGAACCATGCTTCTACTGGGTCCAAGCCACTAGGCTGAGGCTCCAGTGAGCTCTAGTTACCATCTGCACCGATGTCTGACCACCAAAATGAGACTCTATCTTGCTTCCAATACCAGTCCCACACTATGTAGAATAGAGAAGTTCTGTGATGTTTATAAGACCAAATCATACACCTTAGGGAAGGGGGTAAGTACTGTCAATGGTGCAAGCAATTCTGTCATCAGTGAGAAAAAGGCATATTTGTAAGTAGATCTCACAAAAAAAGGGATACACCATTTATCAGCCTTGTCAATGCATGTCAGCTACTTACATCGTCTATTTTGGGTCTCCTGGATCCCAAATGACCGTCCTGTGCTTAGCAAATGAAATAGCCTTCTCAAGCACAATTATTGGTCATTCTTTCATTTCTGCATGGTTCTGAAAGAGCAGGGTAAAATTTTCTCAATTTTTCCACCCAAAGGGGAGGGGGCTCCATTTTTAGTCCTTTTAGCTCTTTGTCTCTCTCTGCAGCACTTACCTGACTGACTGGTCATCATTACTCCTTTATGGTCACAGATCTTGCCTAAACCCAGAGGCTTAGAAACGAAGAATAGAAAAACAAGTTTGGGGAGAGAATCATAGCAGCACCCACTTCAAATCTAGCTAGCATAGAAGGAAAGGGAGCAATGGTGAGAAGCATCATTTCAACAGGAACACCATAGAAAAAAACAGCAGAGAGACCAATAAAGACTGATTAAATCTGACAATGAAAAATAACTCAACTGAAGGAGTCAAGTACAACAAATTAGTATTTAAATGCAAGTGAAACTGAGTCAAAATCTGCAAAGTGTCAGAGGTCCCCCAGAAATGACAGCAAAGCACCTCCAAAAAGATTCAGGATAGTTCAGGAGAGGAATAATATAATATAATAGTATACTTAATAAGATGTAAGTAATAACAATAATATAAATAATAATATAATTAAGTGAAAAAAATCAAAGAAATAAAGATGGAAATGAGATGTCTCAAGGAAGAAATGAATCTAATATGGACAGTAAGGAATTTAGAACAAAGGACAAAGTCTCCAAAATCGTAACTTTACATCTGAGATGCCTCATACCTATCACAGTGGTTAATATGAAAAAAAAAATAAAAAAAAGAAAATATTGAAGGTTAGAGGGATGTGAGAAAACTGGGACACCAATGCACTATTAGTGGAATTGTGACCTTGATCCAACCATTCGGGAGAGAAATTTGGAACTATGCCCAAAGGACTATAAAGTTGTGTATTTCTTTTGTTCCTTGTTCTATATCCCAAAGACATCCAAAAAAGGGGGAAAGAACCTATTTGTACAAAAATATTAGTAGCAGCTCTTTCTGTGTTGGCTAAGATTTGGAAATCAAAGGGATGCCCATCAGTTGGAGAATAGCTAAACAAGCTATAGTATATTATTGTAATGGAATACTGTTGTTCTATATTACATGACAAACAGCATAATTTCAGAAAAAAAAACCTGGAAAGACTTCCAAGAACTGGTGCTGAACCAAGTGAGCAGAACCAGGAGAGCATTTTACACAGTAATAGCAATATTGTTTGATAAAGAACGGGGACTCAGAAATACAATGATCCAAGACAATCCCAAAGGACTAATGATGGGCCATATTATCTGCCTCCAGAGAAAGAACTGTTATTGGTTGAATATAGACTGAACCATGTTATTTCTCATTTTATTTCATTTTTCCCTTTTATTTGAGTCTTTTTGTAAAAATGACTAATGTGGAAATATATTACATAACTGCTATAATAATCTACATCTGATTGCTTACCATCTCAGGAAGGAGAGAGGGAGGGATGGAATTTGGAACTCAAAACTTTAAATAAGAATGTTAAAAATTGGAAAAAAACATAGTAGCTTCTCTGAAAAAGGGAATGACAGAATTGCAGTGCAAAAATGCAAAGAAGGAAATTAATTTAACATCATAATACACAGCAAGATTAGAAGATGTGCTTATGCTAAAAAAGTAGAATTCTGGACATGATAGGATTTTAAAGAAAATAAATTATTATGTGTCTTCCAGAAAAAAAATATGGGCAAAATATCCTGAATACCAAACCTCAGGAAATCATACAGAAAACTTACTCAGAAATATTGAATGTAGGTGGACTATTGTATTTGATTCTTAGGACGCTAAGAGATGCGCCAAGTTTAATTTACCAAGAAACATCATAGCCAAATTTCAGAATTATTATAACAAACAAAAATAGTATAAGCAGCTGGGGAAAAGATAATTTTTCAAGGAAAATCAATAAGATCAGAGTGAGATTGTTTCTCATTTGTCATCATCAAAAGAAAAATGGAATGTGATACTCATGAAAGCAAACAAGGTGGTTTTGGATCACTCTGTAACACTTTTTATGAAGCTAAGTAAACCAAGAAAGCAAATCAAATATTCAATAAAAGGGAAAAATTTGCTATTCTTACCAAAGAAATGAGAGATGAGCAGCAAATTCAATTCACAAACCCTAAAGGAAGATAATTAAAGAGACTTATAGAGCAATGAAAGATGGAGAAATAAATATTTTCACATACCTAGAGTTAGATAAATTTATGATTTTGGGATATTAGAAGCTTTTTTCTTAATTTTGCTCTTTCAAAAGAAACAAAATAGATTAAAAAGCAAAGGAAGAATAGGGATAAAATATGTTGCATTACAAATGAATCAATATTATTGGTAGTGGGATAATACAGAGAAATTTCTCTCATAAAAAAAAAAGGGGAGAGGGTGAAACAAGGAGTTCTGGGAGAAGACTAGCCAGAGGAAGTTATTTTCTTCTCTTGCCTCAGAGACAAGGGAGTTGGGGTCATTGAATGCAGCTGGAGGTTAAGACCTGTGTCCCACTAGCAGAGAGG
This sequence comes from Bettongia penicillata ogilbyi, assembly GCA_023548195.1. Lineage (NCBI taxonomy): Eukaryota > Metazoa > Chordata > Mammalia > Diprotodontia > Potoroidae > Bettongia > Bettongia penicillata. The sequence continues at coordinate 971,894 of JAJHZJ010000230.1, forward strand.
GGAAAGAAAGCTCTAGCAGCATCTCAAAAAAAAATTTCTACAGAGTGAGAGAATTCTGTAGGGATCTTCTAATGCACTTTGTTCAGGAAAAAAAATAACTTCTTCAAGCACCTTTGGTCCTTTCTTAGAAAAAGAGAATGACTGAGACTTCAGTTGTAAATAGCACAGAGAGGGATGAACGGGGATAGTGGTTGGGAGCACAGAGGTCCATGAAACAGGACTAAGGCTGAGACCCTTGGATTTTGGGAGGAGAAAAGGAGGGAGGGAGGGAGAAAAGGAGGGAGAGAGAGGGAGGAGAAAGAGAGAGAGAAATGGTGATACTAACACATGGGCAGGTTAGAAGCAAGAATAAAGCTTGCATACTTTAGAAGCTCCAAACAAAAGAAGAGCCATAGACAGGAAAAGAAAAATCCAAACCTATGCAGAGGAGCTTAGAATATTGAAGTATCATATTGTGTAGTGCAGTGGTATCAAATTCAAATGAAAATAAGGGAAACTAAATCTTACATAAGAGAATCCCTGCAGGATGCATATTAACTTAGAAAACTACATGTTTAATACTGTTTTTGTTAGTAATCTATATTTTAAAAGCAGTAGGAACTAAATAAAACTAATAAGTGAAAACATTATTATGAATTTGACAATTTGCTTTCAGTATCCATATATGTGTTAGACATATACATAAAAGCAACTAGGAATTAGTTAGGACAAAAAGCATGCAGTTTTATGTTTTAATATCAAATAGATTCAAAAGCATTCCAAAATATACCACTAGAAGAAGATTCAAAATTAATTTAATATCCCTAGCTAGATATGGCATCTTTTGCCATAAACAATTTTATTAATGTCAGATATAAACTTTTGTGTTTTCAGCATAGATGAGAAATGCTCATTTGTTCAACCACCCTTTATGAACTTAAAATAATAGTTCAGTGAATTTTGTACAATAAAGTGAATCTTCCTGCTCACTTAAAATTTCTGAGAGTAATGAAGGAAACTATCACTGATTTAATCTTTGAACATGTATATAATTCACTGTTTTCTTAACATATTTCAAGATATGTTACACTTTTCACTGTTTTTGAGCACCAACACTTTCTGGTGTATAACTCATTGAATATGATGAAGTAATTTCGTTCTGCCTAGCCAATAATGTAGATAAAAAAATCCAGTTGTCTTCCCTGTCATTGCAATTGTACCATCTGTAGTCATACCTATGACAATTCTGATAATGAAGATTACATACTTCTTTAAAAATTCATATACTTCCTTGAAAATATCTTTACCTGTTATAATGTCTTCAAGAGAAAGAATATCAAGCAATTCTTCATTCTCACTAAGATTTTTATCACATGCATGAACAAATATGGCTACTTGAGCCAGTCCATTAATATCTATATTTTTATCAACTTCAATTGAAAAAGACATTTTTCCAATTTTGATTAATTTTTTCCTGTTTTAAGTGGCAATTTTAAAAAATTCTTTCTGTAACTGTGTTTTATGATAATGAAATATTTGGAAAAATTTTAGTTTGGGGAGGACAAAAAAATTTCAGCACCTTTTACCATATTCTCCTTACAATTTCATCTTCAATATAACACTTTGAATGTTTAACTACCAGTTCTGAAGTAACATAACTAGCTTTGACCATGATCTTACTTGAATTCATGTTTTCTGTAAATAGTCTTTATTGTTTTTGAAATGAGACTTTATGTTAATTTATCTCCTCTTTGTCTAAATACTGATCATATATAGAATGTATGTTTCACAGTGGCATTTTAAATTATATTGTTGTGGGACACTAATATTATTTCTGCAAATTAAATACAAAGTTGTTTATCACTTTGGGAAATAATCTTAACTCCCATCTTGTTGGAAAACTTCTGTGTTTTTCTTTGCTTATTGCTTTTAGAATGAGAAATACTTTATACCCTTCTTATGAGAATTAAAATGAATTTTAAAAGCAAATAATTTTATATTTTAGTTATAAATTTATAATTCTCTTATCTTATATAAAGTGTAGTGAAGACTCTTTTTTAAAACTTTTTTACATATAGTAAAGATTCACTCACTATGAAAGGAACAAAACATCATGTCTTGCATACCATTTAACACAGAATGAATTTTAATGTGCATGAATCAAAGCTATAGATCAACTGCCTGAACTGTGCCAAAAAGAACCACGAAGGAGGAATTTCCTTGGGTCAGTGATGCAAAGCTTCCCCCCCACTCTACTAAGCTGCTGTTTGGGAACACATTTCAAAGCATGACAGATGCTATCACATGGTTCAAGAAAGACAGCGCATTCCATTAGGAAAGCAGAGAAGAGAAAGTGCTGCTCCATACTTGGTGTTTTTGGTTTCTCTTTCTAAGAAATAGCAATCTCTCATCTACTTTTCTACTCCAGTAGATTGTTTTCCACCAGCATAGTACTTTGCTGCAAATCATGAGTGAAACTTTGACTTAAAAGGGAAAACCACCTGACCCACAACATGCTTCAGTACTGTACAAGAGGATCAGTACCTATTTACAGAAATGGATAGCATGATTAAGTTAATAGTGTGTCACAAGGTGTGAGACACCTAGATGGTGCAATGGATAGTGGTGGTATAAGAGACAGGAGGACCCAAGCTCAAATCTGACCCTCAGACTCTTAGTAGCTGTGAGACCCTGGACTGTTTGTTTCAGTTTCTTCATCTGTAAAATGAGCTGGACTGGGAACCAACATAACAGAGAAAGCAAATCACTCTTACCCTCCCTTATTGACTTTGGAAAACCCAGAGAACATTGCCCCAGGAAAAATTCTAGAGTGGCAGATAGTAGAAAGAGGTGGTATTTTAGTCTTTTAGCTCAAGAGCCTAGGGGGATTAATGGGAAAAGTGCTTCTTTCTGTGGTTGCAGGACACCATTACAGGACTGGAGGCATCCCAGCAAGCCAGCCCCACCTCAGCAGACCAGCAAGAGATCCTGAGTCACAGAGTGAAGGAGCAGGCTAATGCCAACAACAGGTACATACCAACCATCACCACTAACTCCAGCTCAGCATCAGGCAAACTACAAAACCACTACAACTTCCAGCTGCCAGCACTTGAGGCCCCACTACACAAAACCAGTAACCAGGCCTCTAGCCCCCTGCACAAAATGTCTGGGACAGTGTCCCCTGTGCCCCAGAAGCAGAGATCAAATTTAAAGCCAGAAAAAAGGCAAACAACATTAGCACAAAGGAACAAAGAAAAACAATGACCACAGAGAACTATCTTGGTGACAAGGAAGATGAAAATAGAAATTCAGGGGAGAACAATGTTTTCAATATACTCTCATTCCCTCAAAGGCGAATATAAACTAATCTCAAGCCCCAAATGCCTTCTTGAAGCTCAGGAAGGTTATTAAAAGGCAAATAAGAAAAACAGAAGGAAAATTGAACAATTCCTTTAAAAATATAATTGACAAAGTACACTGGGGAAGTACACTGAAGGAAACAACTCCTTAAAAAGTAGGATTGGCCAAATGAAAAAGAAGGTACAAAAACTAACAAAATATCTGAGGGAAAAGTGATGAAATAAAAAGTGAGAGAATAATATACTCAGGTGTGGAAATCTAACTTGCCCTATAGGCAGTTGGAGGGGAAAGAAAAGTCAGGGAGAGATAGAAGTAAGGGAAGGGGAGCCAAGATGGTGAAGTGAGATCAACTATTCACCTAAGCTCTTAGACAAACTCCTTCAGATAACTCTAAAAAGAGAATCTGACCAAATTTTGGAGGGGCAGAATCCAACAGGAGACTATGGCAGTTTCATAGCCCATGACAGACTGGAGCATTGACAGGAAGAATCTGTTCCATGGGGGTGGAGGAACATAAAGCACACAGTGCAGCATGTCCTGCCCTTGGCAGGGCTGAGCAGGAAAGCCCCAGGACAGTCTGAAGAAGGGGCAACTCAGGGCAGGAGTCCAGTGGAGCTGAACAAGTGAGAGCCCGCGAAAGGAGGTGCAGGTGTCTGCAGCAGCTGGGCTTGAGACTTTCAGCTCACAGATTAAATGTCTGTAAGTCACCTGTTTGAACTTCTGGGAGCCAAAATGGCAGAGTGATCAGTAAAAGCTCCCACCCTCTCCCCTTGTTGACCTTGAAAGAACCATAGAATATTTCCCCAGAAAAATCCTGGATCAGTGGGTTCAGCAGAAGGGGCAAACAGTCTCATAGCACCTGAGGCCAGGACAATTGCTAAGGAATATTCCTCTTACTGTGGCAGAGGTCCAGAGCTGTCCCAAACTGCCCTATCTCAGCAAACCAACTGAGAGGAGATCTGGAGCCCAAGGGGGTAGAGCCTGCAACTACCAACACCAGGACCCAGGTGCCTCAGCGTTCCAAGGGAAACGGAAAGACACTACTGCAGCCTGAATCACCAAGCACTGAGCTTGCCTTTGCTCTGGCTCAGCTGAGGAGATCTCCTATGACCAGACCACCCCTTCCCCACACTTAACAAACTAGCTTCAGGGCTAATCCAGGGAAACAGAAACAGAATTCACTAGCCTTTGCTTTCTCATGCCAGTCAGCTCAGCACCAGTTTCTTTAGCTTCTAGCCGAAAGAACCAGAGGCCACAACATATGAAGCCTCACCATCATGAGTAACAAGCAAAGGAGGAAGGAAAAGACCATAAAATCTTTCTATGGGGAAAAGGACCAAAACACAAATACCAATTAGGTCAGTTTTGAGACAGTACTCCCACCTGTAACTTCAGAAGGGACTATGAACTTTTCATATGCAACACTCTTGGAAGAATTGAAGAAGGAAATAGAAAAAAAATGACCAATGATTTTAAAAATATGAAAAAAGAATTCGCTGAAGAGAATAGCTCTTTAAAAAGGAAAACTGAACAAATGGAAAAGGAAGTACAAAAACTAACTGGAGAAAATGATTCCTTAAAAGGAATAATTGGACAAATGGAAAAGGAGATAGAAAAGTTAACTGGAGAAAACAAGTTGATGAAAATTAGAATTGGACAAGTAGAAGCTAATGACTATGAGAAATCAAGAATCAATCAAACAAAATCTAAAGAATGAAAAGAATAAAAAAGAAAATGTAAAATATCTGATCGGAAAAACAACTGACCTGGAAAATAGATCCAGGAGAGAAAATTTAAGAATTATTGGCCTGCCAGAAAGCCATGATGAAAAAAAAGAGTCTGGAAAATATTTTCCAAGAAATCATCAAGGAAAACTGCCCAGAAATGCTAGATCCAGAGGACAAAACAATCATTGAAAGAATCCACCATTCACCTCCCAAAAGGGATCCCAAACTAAAAACACCAAGAAATATTATTGCCACATTCCAGAACTATCAAGTGAAGGAGAAAATACTACAGGCAGCTAGAGAAAAACCATTCAAATACTGAGGAACTACAGGGTCACATAGGATCACACAGGACATTGCAGCTTCTACATTAAAAGATCAAAAGAACTGGAATTCCGCAAGGCAAAGGATCAAATTACCCAGCAAAGTTTGGCATAACATTTCAGGCAAGGAGATGGACAATCATTGAAATAAGGGATTTCCAGACCTTCCTGATAAAAAGGCCAGACCTCAATAGAAAATTCGATCTTCAAATGCAGGTCTCAAGAGAGGCATAAAAGGTAAACTGAGGAAAAGAATACTTGTTACTCAATTTGGGCAGACTGTTTCCATCCCTATAAAGGAAAATGATACTTGTTAATCTTGAGAATTATATATCTATTATGAAATATAAAAGAGATGTACATAGAGAGAGGGAATGGGTATAACACTTTATATGTGATGTGAGGACAAAAACGTGATTTAAGCATGCAAAGGGATTGTAACAGCAGATGAGAAAAGAAGGAAGTAGGAAATGCTAAATTACATCACAGGAAGAAGTACAAAATTATATTACAGTAGCAGGAAAGAGGGGAGGGAGATGAGCATTGTTTGAGAGGTACTCTCATCTGATTTGATTCAAGGAGGGAACAACAAATTTAGTTAAGTGTAGAAATACAACTAGCTCTGTAGGCAGCAGAAGGGGAAGGGTTAAAGAAAAAGGAAGGGAGGCTAAAAGGGATTGAAGAAGTAGTAAGGGAAAGGGAGATTAAAAGGGAGGGGAGCTGAAAGAAGGGAGATAAGACTGAGGGAGGTGGTAGTCAAAAATTAAAACTCTGTTGTGGAGGGGAAGGGAGAAGGGAGAAATAAAAGCATAAACAAGGGGAAAGGAAATGGAAAGAAAGATACAGATAGTAATCATAACTGTGATTGTGAATGGGATGAATTCTCCCATAAAACAGAAATGGGTAGCAGGATGGATTCAAAGCCATAATCCAACAATATGTTGTTTACAAGAAACACATTTGAAATGGGGGGATACAGGTAAAGGTAAAATGTTCGAATAGTATATATTGTGCTTCAGCTGATATAAGAAAAACAGGGGTAGCAATCCTAATCTCAGACAAAGCAAAAGCAGAAATAGACCTAATCGAAAGAGATAAGGAAAGAAACCATATCCTGCTAAAAGGCACTATAGATAATGAAGTAATATCATTACTAAACATATATGTTCCAAGTGTTATAGCATCCAAATCCTTAGAGGAGAAGGTAAGGGAGTTACAGGAAGAAATAGACAGCAAAACTATACTAGTAGGGGACCTCAACCTCCCCCTCTCTGAACTTGATAAATCTAACCTTAAAATGAACAAGAAAGAAGTTAAGAAGGTGAATAAAACTCTGGATAAGGTAGATATGATAGATTTCAGGAGAAAATTGAATGGGGATAGAAAGGAATATACCTTTTTATCAGCAGTACATAATACATATACAAAAATATTAACAACTGAACATGTACTAGGGCATAAAAAAATCACAATCTAGTGCAGAGAGGCAGAGATAGTCAATGCATCCTCAGATCATAATGGAATAAAAATTATATGTAATAAAAGGCCATGGAAGGGTAGACCAAAAATTAATTGGAAACTAAATAATCTAATCCTAAAGAAGGAGTGAGTTAAATAAAAAATCATAGAAACAATCAATAACTTCATTCAAGAGAATGACAATAATGAGACAACCTACCAAATCTTATGAGATACTGCAAAAACAGTCCTTAGGGGAAGCTTTATATCTTTGAATACCTACATGAATAAAATAGAGAAAGAGGAGATCAATAAATTGGGCATGCAGCTGAAAAAGCTAGAAAAACAACAAATTGAAAATCTCCAAGTAAATACTAAATTAGAAATACTGAAAACCAAAGGAGAGATTAATAAAATTGAAATTAAGAAAATGAAAAACTATTGAACTAATAAATAAAACAAAGAGTTGGTTTTATGAAAAAACCAATAAAATTTTAAAACTTTGGTCAATTTCATTAAAAAGAAAGGAAAGAAGAAAACCAAATTACCAACATAAAAAAATGAAAGGAGTGAACTCACCTCCAATGAGGAGGAATTTAAAACAGTAATTAGAAACTATTTTGCCCAACTTTATGCCCATAAATTCAACAATCCAAATGAAATGGATGATTATTTTAAAAAATATAAATTGTCCAGATTAACAGAAGAGAAAGTTGAATACTTAGCCCCATCTCAGAAAAAGAAATTGAGCAAGCCATCAATGAACTCCCTAGGAAAAAATCTCCAAGGTTGAATGGATTTACAAGTGAATTCTATCAAAAATTTAAAGAACAGTTAATTCCAACACTATATAGATTATTTGGGAAAAGTGGGGAAGGAGTCCTCCCAAAATCTTTCTATGATACAAATATAATTTTGATACCTAAACCATGAAAGAGACAAAACAGAGAAAGAAAATTATAGACCAATTTCTCTAATTAATATAGATGCAAAAATTATAGATAGTATTTTAGCAAAAAGAATGCAGTAACTTATCACGAGAATAATACACTATGATCAGGTAGGATTCATACCAAGAATGCAGGGATGCTTCAATATTGGGAAAACTATTAGCATTATTGATCATATCAACAATAAACCTAACAAAATCCACATGATTATCTCAATAGATGCAGAAAAAAGCTTTTGACAAAATGCAACACCTATTCCTATTAAAAATGCTGGAGAACATAGGAATAAATGGAACTTTCCATAACATAATAAACAGTATCTACCTAAAACCTTCAGCAAGCATTATATGCAATGTAGATAAGCTAGATGCATTTCCAATAAGATTGGGGTGAAACAAGGATGTACATTATCACCACTATTATTCAATATGTTACTAAGAAATGTTAGCTATAGCAATTTGAGAATATAAAGAAATTGAACAAATTAGAATAGGCAAAGAATAAACGAAGTTATCACTCTTTACAGAGGATATGTTGATGTACTTAGAGAATCCCAGAGATTCACGTAAAAAACTACTTGAAATAATAAATGACTTTGGCAAAGTTGCAGGTTACAAAATAAGCCCCCACAAATCTTCTACATTTCTATGTATTATTTACAAAGCCCAAAAGCAAGAGATAAAAAGAGAAATCCCATTTAAAGCTAGGGTAGACATTATAGAATATTTGGGAGTCTACCTGCCAAAACAAATCCAGAGACTATATAAACAAAATTTCAAGACACTTTTCACACAAATAAAGTCAGATCTAACTAAGTGGAAAAACATCAGTTGTACATAGGTAGGCCAAGCCAGTCTAATAAAAAGGACAATTCTACCTAAATTGATTTCCTTATTTAGTGCCACACCAATCAAACTATCAGATAACTATTTTCTAGAGCTGGAAAAAATAATATCAAAATTCATCTGGAAGAACAGAAGGTCCAGAATAGCAAGGGAACTAATGAAAAGAAATGCTAGGGAATGTGGCCTAGCTCTACCAGATCTCAAATTGTATTATAAAGCAACAATTATCAAAACCACTTGGTACTTGTTAAGGAACAGATGGGTAGACAAGTGGAATAAGCTAGCTACTCAAGACACAGTAAGCAATGAATATAGCAATCTACTATTTGTTAAACCCAAGGACCTCAGCTTCTAGGATAAGAATTCACTATTTGGCAAAAATTGTTGGGAAAACTGGATAAAAGTGTGACAGAAACTAGGCATACACCAATGCTTGATATCATACACAAGAATGAAGTCCAAATGGGTACATGATGTAAGCATAACAAGTTATACTATAAACAAATTAGTGGATCAAGGAGTAGTGTATTAGATTTATGGAGAAGTGAGGAATTTTTGACTAAAGAAGAGATAGAAAGCATTACGAAGTGCAAAATGGGTAATTTTGATTACATTAAACTGAAAAGTTGTTGCACAACCAAATTTGTTGCAACCAAGATTAAGAGGGAAGCAGAAAACTGGGAAAGAATTTTTGCAACTACTGTTTGTGATAAAGGCCTCATTTCTAAAATATAGAGAGAACTGAGTCAAACGTACAAGAATACAAACCATTCCTCAATTGATAAATCTTCAAAGGATATGAACAGGTAGTTTTCAGAGGAAGAAATTAAAGATATCTATAGTCATATGAAAAAATGCTCTAAATCACTACTGATTAGAGGGGTGCAAATCAAAACAACTCTGAGATACCATATCACACCTATCAGATTGGCTAACATAAGAGAACAGGATGATGATAAATGTTGAAAAAGATGTGGGAGAGTTGGAACACTAATTCATTGTTGGTGGAGGGAAAGGGAGAAAGGAGAAAGAAAAGCATAAACAAGGGGGTGATAGGATGGAGAGAAAGACTCAATCATAACTGTGAATGTGAATGGGATGAACTCTCCCATAAAATGGAAGCATATAGCAGAATAGATTAAAAATCATAATCCTACAATATATTGTTTACAAAAAAGCATTTAAAACAGAGGGATATACACAGGGTAAAGGTAAAAGACTGGGATAGCACATATATATACGTATATATATATATATATATATATATATATATATATATATATATATATATATATATATATACGTATATATATGTTTCAGATGAAGTAAAAAAAGCAGGAGATAATCCTTATCTCAGACAAAGCAAAAGAAAAAGAGATTTAATTAAAAGAGATAGGAAACTATATCCTATTAAAAGGTGCCATATGTAGCAGTAAGCACCCCAGCATATAGAGGGGAACCTGATATCACAGGTACTTAGATCTGCATTCATAAAAGGAAAGACAACTTTTGAGGGGTTAATAATCACTTTAATCAAACACAGATATCAGAGAAAATCAAAAATCAAAATTTCAGAGAAAATACAGAGAAGTCAAAAGTCAACAGATGTGCTTCCAAAATATCTGACCATTACATACATATACAGTTACTAGAGAGGGAAGCATCAACCTTTGGGTTTTATCCAGGGGGCTCCTTAAAGCAGCTTCCCAGAGTCTCTCTGGCCAAAGAAACACTTCTAGTCAGTAAACCCCAAGAAAAACCTCACCCTCAGAGTATTTATACACTCTTTAGAGCCAGAGGTCATAAACCCTCTGACCCAGTGCCTGAACAGAAAAAATAAAAAGGTACTTGTGATTCTACCATAGAACTACTCCCCTAATTGAGCTTCCCACAATGGGCAGTCCCTTCAATGGGTGGAAAAGATCCTCTGCAATCACATTATTCAATCAGGCACTTTTAGCAAAACAAAAACAGCAAAAGATCCTAATCTGATTGCTATTACACCATAGACAATGAAGTAATGTCATTACAAACATATAGGAACCAAGTGTTATAGCATCCATATTCTTAGAGGAGAGGTTAAGGGAATTACAGGAAGAAATAGACAGCAAAACTATACTACTGGGGGACCTCAACCTCCCCTCTCAGAACTAGGTAAATATAACCACAAAATAAGAAAGAAGTTAAAGAGGTGAATAGAGTTTTAGAAAAGTTAGATATGGTAGCTCTCTGGAGAAAATTTAATAGGGATAGAAATATACCTTTTTCTCAGCAATACATGGCACATACACAAAAGCTGATCATGTACTAGGGCATAAAAACCTCACAATCCAATGCAAAAAGGCATAAATATTAAATGCAGCCCTTTTGGATCATGGTGCAATAAAAGTTATGTGTAATAAAGAACCATCTAAAACTTGACTAAAAATTAACTAGAAACTAAATAATCTAATCCTGAAGAGTGAGTGGGTCAAACAACAAATCACCAAAACAAGCAATAACTCCATCCAATAAAATGATAATAATGGGATAATATGCCAAAACTTATGGGATGCAGGGAAAGCAGTTCTTAGGGGGAAATTTTGTATCTCTAAATGCTTGCATGAATAAAATAGAGAAAGAAGAGATCAATGGATTGGGCATGCAACTAAAAAAGCTATAAAAAGGACAAATTAAAAATATCCAATTAAATACCAAATTAGCAATACTGAAAACCAAAGAAGAGATTAATAAAATTGAAATTAAGAAAACTATTGAAGTAACAAATACAACTAAGAACTGGTTTGTATGAAAAAACAAACAAACCCAATAATCATTAAGAAAGAAGAAAACCCAAATTACCAGTATCAAAAATGAAAAAGGTGAATTCACCACCAATGAAGAGGAAATTAAAACAATTATTAGAAATTATTTTCCCCAATTGTATGCCCATAAATTTGACAATCTTAGTGAGATGGATGAATATTTGCAAAAATATAAATTGGGGGAGGAGCTGAGATGGCGGAGTAGAAAGATTCACATTTGCTAGTTCTGAACACACAGCCCATAGTTACCTGTAAAGAGGAACTCCCAACAAATTCTGGAACAGTGTAAGCCATGCAGCAATGGAGTGGAGGAGATTTCTGTTCCAGAGAGCCCTGAAAAACCGACCCCAAAGGTCCGTTGCGCCCTAAACATGGAGCAGAACCCAGTCCTGCTTTGGCCACGCGCACTGAGAGGAGCAGATCTGAGCAGGCTTCAGGGACAGAATATCCGGTGGCTGCGAAGGTCCCTGAACCCACAGGTGCTACAGGTCAGTGAAAGAGACTTCTGGGCTGGCCAAGAGGGGAGCAGGGTGTCTCTGTGACCCCGGCCCCCTCGGGAGGCAGCGGCAGAGGCAGTGGCGGCCAGGGGCTCCCAGAGCAGACAGGACCTCAGATCCATTACTGAAGGTCTCCTCATAAACCCCCTGAGGGAACTGAGCCTGGGAGGTGGCCCTGCCTCCACTTGAGAACCTGAATTTAATCTCACACTGAATAGCAGCCCCACCCCCTGCTGAAAGCCCTGAGGCTGGAAAGCAGCATTTGAATCTCAGACCCCAAGCACTAGGGAGGCAGGGGTGGAGAGGAATCTCAGAAGGCAAGTAACTGGCTGGGAAAATGCCCAGAAAAAGGAAAAAAAGTAAGACCATAAAGGTTACTTTCTTGGTGAACAGACATTTCCTCCTTTCCTTTCTGATGAGGAAGAACAATGTTTACTATCAGGGAAAGACATAGAAGTCAAGGCCTCTGTATCCCAAACATCCGAAATAGATATCAAATGGACTCAGGCCATGGAAGAGCTCAAAAAGGATTTTGAAACTCAAGCTAGACAGGTGGAGGAAAAACTGGGAAGAGAAATGGGAGAGATGCAAGAAAAGCATGAAAAACGGGTCAATACCTTGCTAAAGGAGACCCAAAAAAATGCTGAGGAAAATAACACCTTAAAAAATAGGCTCACTCAATTGGCAAAAGAGGTTCAAAAAGCCAATGAGAAGAAGAATGCTTTCAAAAGCAGAATTAACCAAATGGAAAAGGAGGTTCAAAGGTTCACTGAAGAAAATAGTTCTCTCAAAATTAGAATGGAACAGATGGAGGCTAATGACTTTATGAGAAACCAAGAAATCACCAAACAAAACCAAAAGAATGAAAAAATGGAAGAGAATGTGAAATATTTCATTGGAAAAACAACTGACCTGGAAAATAGATCAAGGAGAGACAATTTAAAAATTATGGGACTACCTGAAAGCCATGATCAAAAAAAGAGCCTAGACATCATCTTTCATGAAATTATCAAGGAAAACTGCCCTGACATTCTAGAACCAGAGGGCAAAATAAGTATTGAAGGAATCCATCGATCACCACCTGAAAGAGATCCAAAGAGAGAAACTCCTAGGAACATTGTGGCCAAATTCCAGAGTTCGCAGGTCAAGGAGAAAATCTTGCAAGCAGCTAGGAAGAAACAATTCAAGTATTGTGGCAATACAATCAGGATAACACAAGATCTAGCAGCTTCTACATTAAGGGATAGAAGGGCATGGAATATGATATTCCAGAAGTCAAAGGAACTAGGACTAAACCAAGAATCACCTACCCAGCAAAACTGAGTACAATACTTCAGGGGAAAATATGGTCTTTCAATGAAATAGAGGACTTCCAAGCATTCTTGATGAAAAGACCAGAGCTGAAAAGAAAATTGACTTTCAAACACAAGAATGAGAAGAAGCATGAAAAAGTAAACAGCAAGGAGAAGTCATAAGGGACTTACTAAAGTTTAGTTTACTAAACTAAAATTGTTTACATTCCTACATGGAAAGACAATATTTGTAACTCTTGAAACTTTTCAATATCTGGGTAGTTGGTAAGATTACACACACACACACACACACACACACACACACACACACACATACACATGCATGCACACACAGAGACAGAGAGCACAGAGTGAATTGAATAGGATGGGATCATATCTTTAAAAAATGAAGTTAAGCAGTGAGAGAGAAATGTATTGGGAGGAGAGAGGGTGAAATGGATTGGGGAAAATTATCTCTCATAGAAGAGGGAAGCAGGAGACTTTTTTAGTGGAGGAAAAAAGTGGAGAGCTGAGAAAAAAAACATGAAGTTTACTCTCATCACATTCGACTAAAGGAAGGAATAAAATGCACACTCTTTTTGGTATGAAATCCCGTCTTACAATACAGGAAAGTGGGAGAGGAGATAAGCAAGGGGGGGGATGATGGAAGGGAGGGCAATGGGAGGAGGGAGCAATTTGAAGTCAACACTTGGGGAGGGACAGGATCAAAAGAGAGAATAGAAACAATGGGGGCAGGATAGGATGGAGGGAAATATAGTTAGTCTTACACAACTATTATAGAATTATATAGAATATAGACTATTATAGAAATCATTTGCAAAAAAATATAATATAGAATATTATAGACTATATAGAATAATATAATATATATATTATAGAATTATATAGAATATAGACTATTATAGAAATCATTTGCAAAACTATACAGATATGGCCATATTTAATTGCCTGCCTTCCCAAAGAGAATGGGTGGGGAGAGAGGGATGGGGAGAAGTTGGAACTCAAAGTTTTAGGAACAACTGTTGAGTATTATTCTTGCTTCTAGGAAATAAGAAATACAGGTAATGGGGAATAGAAAGTTATCTGGCCCTACAGGACAAAAGAGAAGATGGGGACAAGAGAAGGGAGGGATGATAGAACACAGGGCAGATTGGTGATAGGGGAAATTAGAATGCTTGGTGTATTGGGGTGGGAGAGGGGACAAATGGGGAGAAAATTTGGAACCCAAAATTTTGTTAAAATGAATGTAAAAGTTAAATAAATAAATTTATATTAGAAGGGGAAAAAAATGTAAATTGCCCAGATTAACAGATGAAGAAGTAAAATAGTTAAATAACCTCATCTCAGAAAAAAGTAATTGATAAGTCATCAATGAACTCCCTAAGAAAAAAATCTCTGGGGTCAGATGGATTTACAAGTGAATTCTATCAAACATTTAAAGAACAATTACTTCCAACACTATATAAACTATTTAGGGACATAGGTGAAGAAAGAGTCTTACCAAATGTTTTTTATGATACAAATATGGCACATATACCTTAACTGGAAAGAATCAAAGCAGAGACCAATTTCCCTAATGAATACAGATGCAAAAATTTTAAATAAAATATTAGCCAAAAATTATAGCTAGTTATTAAGAGAGTAATACACTATGACTGGGGAAGATTTGTATCAGGAATGCTGGACTGGTTCAATATGAGGAAAACTATCAGCATAATTGATAATAACAACAAAACTAAGGGAAACAATATGATTATCTCAATAGATGCAGAAATATTTTGACAAAATATAACACCTATTCCTAATTAAACACTAGAGAACATAGGAATAGAGTATTCTTTAAAATGATAAGTAGTACCTACTTAAAACCATCAGCAAATATTATATGTGATGGGGATAAGCTAGAAGCATTTCCAATAAAATCAGGTTTGAAATAAGGATGTCCATTATCACCACTATTATTCAATATGATACTAGAAATGTTAACTTTAGCTTTAACTAAGAGAAGAAAAAAGAAGCTGAAGGAATTATAATAGGCAAAGAAGAAAGTAAGCTGTTACTCTTTGCAGATGCTGCGATGATATACTTAGAGAATCCTAGAGAACCAAGTAAAAATTATTTGAAATAATAAACAACTTTAGCAAAGTTGGTGGATATAAAATAAACTCATATGTCATCAACATTTCCATATATTACTAACAAAATCCAACAGCATGAGATAGAAGGAGAATTCTGTTTAAAATTACTGTAGACATTTGTAACACCATCCATGGCAGCACACCTGAGAGCTGCTACTGTGAATAATTTCAAGGGTTTAATCACACAGTATAATGAACTCTCTATTCATCAATAAACTAAACATTGTTCAATAAAGCAAAGCATAACATTTTTAGCAACATCCTTAATCAATACCAGGTGTCCAAGTAAAGTCCACACCATCTACCCCTAGGTTGCAGTAAGAACAATCTTCTTAATCAATACCACGTGTCCAAGTAAAGTCCTCTTTCATCTTAACTTGAGATTAACTTTCAAGTACAATGGCTCTTCCTCTGTGGGCTGACCACTCCTGGCTCTTGCCTGAATTCACATATAGACAGCTCTCCTTTCCTGTTCAACATCTCAGCTCAGGGGGACTGCTCCATTCTACAGCTTCTGCCTCTGGCAAAACAAAATACATCAGAACAACAACAACACTGACATACCACCAGAACAGTCATCTTAATTCACTGCCAAAGTCCAGAGGCTCTGTGTTAATAGCTCAGTTCATTTCAACAACTCTCAAAAGGAGCTAAGCCTCATGTGCGTTTCTTCCCTACAGCTCTATTTGCTTTCCAAATTTGGAAGCTCCTTCAGCAAATCTCTGCCATCAGAGGTCTCTTCTCTCAGCTTGGAAGTCTCCTCCCAGGTTCAGAAGTCTCCTCCTGGGCTCAGAGGTCTCACCCCAGCTCAGGCCTCCTCCTAAATCTCTTCTTTTCAATGTTGGCCCATCCCTTCAAGACTGGCTCTCTTCAGGTCTGCTTTCTTATACCAGCTCTCTCTTTATATATAGTTCTACTCAGTATTTCATTGGATAGAACCCACACATACATATCTGATTGGTTAAAACTCAATCCAGCAAAAGAGCAAAGATTCTACTTTGCTTGCTGTTACATTATAAAATATTTGGAAGTCTATCTGCCAAGAAAACCCAGGAACTATATTAACACAATTACAAAACACTTTTCACACAAAGTCAGATCTAAATAATTGGAAAAGTATCAGTTGCTCAAGGATAGGCCAAGCCAATATAATAAAAATGACACTTGAACCTAAATTAATTCCCTTATTCAGTGCCATACCTACCACACTATCAAAAAGTTATTTCATAGAGCTAGGAAAAATAACAATTCATCTGGAAGAACAAAAGTTCCAGAATATCAAGGGAATTAATGAAAAGAAATGCTAGGGAAGGTGACCTAACCATACAAGATCTTAAATTGTATTATAAAGTATTATAATACAAATATTCAAAACTACTTGGTACTGGATAAGAAATACAGGGGTGGATCAGTGGGATAGGTTAGGTACACAAGACACAGCAGTCATGATTTTAGCAGTCTACTGTTTGAAAAATCCAAAGACCCCAGCTTCTAGGACAAGAGCTCACTATTTGACAAAAACTGCTGGGAAAACTAGAAAATAGTATGGCAGAAACTAGGCATGGACCAATATGATATACCATATGCCAAAATAAAGTCAAAATGGGTACATGATTTAGATATAAATGCTGATACTATAAGCAAATCAGGAGAATAAGCAATAGTTTACCTGTCAGATTTATGGAGAATAGAAGAACTTATGACCAAACAAGAGATAGAGGACATTATGAAATGCAAAATAGATAATCTTGATTACATTAAATTGAAAAGGTTTTGCACAAACAAAGTCAATGCAACCAAGATTAGAAGGAAAAGCAGAAAACTAGTAAACAATTTTACTCTCAGTGTTTGCGACAAAGGCCTCATTTCTCAAATGTATAGAGACATCAGTCAAATTTGTAAGATTACAGGTCATTCCCCAGTTCATAAATGGCCAAAGGATATGAAGGGAGTTTTCAGAGGAAGAAATTAAAGCTATCTATAGTCATATGAAACACAGGCTCTAAAAAATTCTAGAGCAGCAGAAGCCACAAAATGATGGAGTGAAAGAGATTTCCAGCCCAAGACAACCTGGAAGGTCAACAGAGTAGAGCGCAGCCCAGCCTTGACCACACTGTACGGTAGGGACAGGACTGGAGCTGAGCTCTCCCAGCATTCCCCTCCAATCAAATTTATAATAATGCCTCAAATAGAATTCAGGGGTGACAGGGACAACCAAGTCAGAGTGAAACATTCTTCCAGCCAAAGATAACATAAGAGGTCAGAAAACAAG
Source organism: Bettongia penicillata ogilbyi (assembly GCA_023548195.1). Taxonomy (NCBI): domain Eukaryota; kingdom Metazoa; phylum Chordata; class Mammalia; order Diprotodontia; family Potoroidae; genus Bettongia; species Bettongia penicillata. The sequence goes on from JAJHZJ010000230.1 coordinate 989,560, forward strand.
ATCTGTGACATGGGGGAGGAGGCTGACCTGGAACTCATGTGGATGAAACATCAGTGGTAGGACTAGGTGGTGACAGCAGAAGTAGTAGTTTTAGAAGTCTAGGGGACTTGGTAAATTGTCACAAAGGCATTATAGGGTACCCCTGTGGTAGCACTGAATATAGGACCAAACACCCTTTGTCAATTCTATTGCCTATACATACTTCTGCAAAGGCAGAGAGGAGCACTTTCTTTCAAGAAGGAATGGAAGCCTTGAGGAGCAACTGTTTGGCAGCTTCATTGCCAAGCCTCACTTCTGAGTTTAAGGATGGAGAGGACCAATTTGCTTCAAAAGGGTGTGGAAGTCCTGAGGGGCAGTATTGCTTCCAGTCCCAAGGAATCAGAGAACTTGAGAAATGTACCATTTCCAGAAATAGCACCATTTCCCTTCCCAAGAAGGGTCCCTGAGGAGCAGGATTAAGAGGAATCTCAAGTGATAAAGGAGTATTCCTGGGTAAGGACCAGAATGCAGACCAAGAGAGCAGTGGACCACAGCTCTCCCCAGATTATACTACCTTGGAAACATTAAAAACTTTCCAAACCCCAGAACTAGCTCTGAAAACAATAGTCTGAAAAAGCCTGAAGCTTGAGATAGAGCCCCTCTCCACCCCATACCAGGAACAGAGACCAACTTTAACAAAAAGTTGTAAACCAAGAAATTGGGTAGGAAAATGATTAAGGAACAAAAAAGAACCAGCTCATAAAAACCTATGAAGGTGAAAAATCAAGACATAAACTCAGAAGATAATGAAATCAAATTATCTGCAAGCAAAGCCGCAAAGGGAAAAAAAATGAATTGTATGCAAATCCAACAAGAATTCCTGGAAGAGCTAAACAATGATTTTTAAACTTAAAATAAGAATGATAGAGGGAAAAATAGATAAAGAAATAAAAGCAAAGGAAGAAAATTGTGAAAAGACAATTAGAAGCACAAAAAATACTGAAGAAAGTAACACCTTAAAAACCAGAATTGTCCAAAATGGAAAAGGAAGGAGAAAAATAAACCTAGGAAAATACCTCCTTTGAAAGCACAATTGGCCAAATGGAAAAACAGGTACAAAATCTCACTGAAGAAAATCATTCCTTAAAAATTAAAACCTTCCCTTATTGAAAAATGGTCAAAGAATATCAAAAAGCAGTTTACGGAAGAAAAAAGTAAAGCAATCTATAGATATAAAAATGTAAAAATCTATGTATATAAAAATGCTCTAAATTACTCCTGATTGGAGAAATGCAAATTAAAACAACTCTAGGTACCACTTCACACCTATCAGATTGATCAACATTACAGAGAAGGAAGTGGAAAAACTTGAACTCTAATGCACTGTTGTGTAGCTCTGAACTGGTCCTTAGTGTGGAGCTATGCTCAAAGGGTATAAAACTTTGCTTATCCTTTTACCGAACAATACCATTATTAGGTTTGCATCCCAAAGAGATAAAAGATAAAGGGGAAAAGGACGTATTTGTAAAAAAAAAAAACAAAAAACCATAGCAACTCTTTTTGTAGTGATAAAGAATTGGAAATTGAAGGGATGCCCATCAACTGGGGAATGGCTAAACAATTTGTGATATATGATTGTGACAGATTATTATTGTGCTATAATAAATAATGAACAGAATATTTTCAGAAAAATGTTGGAATACTCATATGAACTGATGTGAGAAGAACTTAAAGAACATTGTACACTATAATAGCAATCTTGTAAAGTTGGTCAACTGTGAAAGATTTAGCTACTGTAATGAAGACAATGATCCAAGACACTTCCAAAGTATGGGTGATGAAAAAGGTTATCTACCTCCATGAAAGAACTGATTAACTCTGAATTCAGGTTAAAGAATATTTTCTTGTACTTTTTTATTATTTTATTTTGTTTGTATTTTCTTTTACAATGTGGTTAATGTGGAAATTTGTTTTGCATAATTTCACATGTATAATCAGTATCAAAATTTTTTTGCCTTCTCAAGGAATGGGGAAAGGATGAGACAAGCAGAGAATTTGAAACACAATTAAAAAAATATTGTTAAAACTTTACATGTAACTAGGATATACTTAATGAAATAAGTAACAATAATTTATAAAAAAAAATAATAACAGGACATACCAGACTAACCCTACTTCCTTTTTTGACAGGATTATTGAAATTTATAGATGAGAATGCTATGGATATAATTTGTGCAAAATATTATATTTTTGTGAAGATCTACAGACCTATGGATTAGATGATAATATAATCAGATACAGAAATGGTTTTGGAGGGCCAGACTCAAGAAGCATTTACTAATGATTCAATGTCAATGTGAAGGAGGTTTCTAGTAATGTACCTGAGGAATATGAATTTGGTCCTGTGCTGTTCAACAGGAATTGGATAAATATATGATTTGGATAAAAACTTTAAGATGATATTCTTGACATACCTGCAGATAACACAAAGCTAAGAGGAATAGCTAATACATGGATGATCCATAAGGATCTTATCAGACCAGAATTATGGGCTAAATGTAACAAGATAAAATCCCAAAAGGCCATGTCCTTGAATACAAGAAAATCAACTTCACAAATATCATACAGTGTTGACATTGATAGATAAGCTTTGGAAAAGATCTGCGGATTTTATTGAGCTTCTAACTCAACTTGAATCAGCAGGGACATAGTTACTAAAAAGTTAATGTGATTTTGGCCTGCATAAAAACTTCCAAGAATCAGGAAATGATATTCTAATTGCCCTTTACCCTCATAAGTCCTTGTCCAGATTAAAGTATTTATCCCTGGGCAACATGATTTCAGAAGATATTATAGGATAAAGAATGGCAACCAGTATGAGTAAAGCCCTTAAGTTCATATCATATGAAGGGCAGTTGAAGTAGCTGATTTTATTTCACCTGGAGAAGAAAAGGCTTTGGTGGTGGTGGTGGTGACAGCTGTTTTCAGGTATTTGAAGGGCTCTCCTGTCAGGGAGGGCCTGGACTTGTTTGGCTCCAGGGGCAGAAATAGGAGAGGGGGAGGTTATAGAGAGGTAAATTTGTCTTGGTATAAAGAAAAACTAATGACTTGATCTGCCTAAAAGAGAAATATGTTGCCCTTGAAATGCTCTGGGTTTCTTCTTTTCCTTGGGAGGTCTTGAAGCAGAGGCTTGATCACCACTTGTTCATATGCCATAGCAAGGACAACTGAGGTCCCTTCTGGCTCTGAGGTTCCATGATTCTTTTGACTCTAGCAGGTGTTGGAAGACCTAATAAAATAAAGAAGGTCGACAGAGTAAAATAGACGGCTTAAAACAAAAGCTGGGAGGTCTTAGAATTTCAGTGATTGACAAAAAAGAACTCAAAACAATATGTTAAGTTAATAAGAGCAAAATGTTAAGTTAGCAGAAACAAGTCATCTGGAAAATAGGACAGACAGATATATTTTAAACATCAAACTCCCAGAACCTAACGAAAATGCTAAGTAAAATAATACTAAAAATCTTTTTTTTTTTTTTTGCTATACAACAGTACATGATCAGTTTATTAGAAAGTTGCAAAGAACAATGGTATGGGAAGAAAGATTCCTTGGAGAGGGTGGTGTTTGAATTGTTCTTTTAAAATATATACATACATATGTATATATATGTATATATGTGTATATATACATATATATATGTAAATTGTATTTTTCAGTTCTCAACATTCACTTCCACAAGAATTTGAATTCAAAATTTTCTCTCCCCACCCCAGGACAGCAAGCAATTCAATATAGTCTATATATGTGTAGTTTTGCAAAAGACTTCCATAATAGTTATGTTATGTAAGACTAACTATAATTCCCTCCATTCTATCCTCTCCCCATTTCTTCTATTCTCTTTTGACTTTGTCCCTCCACAAGTGTTTACTTCTAATTACTCACTCCTCCCATTTTCCTTCCCTTCAATCATCCCCCTCTCCCCACTTGTCCCCTTCTCCCTTACTTTCCTGTAGTGTAAGAGATTTTCATACCAAATTGAGTGTGCATGTTATTCCCTCTTTAATCCAAATGTGAAGAGGGTAAGTTTCACTTTTTCCCTGTCACATCATCCCTTCTCCTTTGAAAAAGCTTTTTGTTGCCTCTTTTATGAGTGATAATTTGCCCCATTCCATTTCTTCCTTTCTCCACCCAATATTCCTCTCTCACTTTTACATTTATTTTTTTAGATATCATCTCTTCTTATTCAACTCACACTGTGCTTTCTGTCTATATATATATATGTGTGTGTGTGTGTGTGTGTGTGTATAATCTCTCCAACTACCCAAATACTGAGAAAAGTCTCAAGAATTACAAATATTATCTTTCTGTGTAGGAATGGAAACAGTTCAGTGTTAGAAAGTCTTTTATGATTTCTCTTTCCTGTTTTCATGCTTCTCTTGATTATTATGTTTGAAAGTCAAATTTTCTATTCAGTCCTGATCTTTTCATCAAGAATGCTTGAAAGTCCTCTATTGCATTGAATTATCATTTTTTCCTGTGAAATGTTATGCTCAGTTTTGCTGGGTGTGCGATTCTTGATTTTAATCCTAGTTCTTTTGACTTCTGGATTATATTCCAAACCCTTCAATCCCTTAATGTAGAAGCTGCTAGGTCTTGTGTTATCCTGCTTGTATTTCCACAATACACAGATTGTTTCTTTCTTTCTGCTTGCAATATTTTCTCCTTGACCTGGGAATGCTGGAATTTGACTATAATATTCCTAGGAGATTCTCTTTTCAGATCTCTTTCAGGAGGTGATCAGTGGATTGTTTCAATATTTATTTGCCCTCTGGTTCTAGAATATCAGGGCAGTTTTCCTTGATAATTTCATGAAAGGTGATGTTTAAGCTTTTTTTTTGATCATGGCTTTCAGGTAGTCCCATAATTTTTAAATTGTCTTTCCGGGATCTGTTTTCTAGGTCAGTTGTTTTTCCAATGAGATATTTCACATTATCTTCTATTTTTTCATTCTTTTGGTTTTGTTTTGTAATTTCTTGGTTTCTCATAAAGTCAATAGCTGCCATCTGCTCCATTCTAATTTTTAAAGAAGTATTTTCTTTAGTGAGCTTTTGAACCTCCTTTTCCATTTGGCTAATTCTGCTTTTTAAAGCATTCTTCACATCATTGGCTTTTTGGACCTCTTTTGCCAATTGAGTTAGCTTATTTTTCAAGGTGTTATTTTCTTCAGTACTTTTTTTGGATCTCCTTCAGCAAACTATTGACTCCCTTTTCATGATTTTCTTGCATCATTCTCATTTCTGTCCCCAATATTTCCTCCACCTCTCTTAACTTGATTTTCAAAATCCTTTTTGCCCTCTTCCATGTTCTGAGACCATCGCTTATTTATTGTGGAGGTTTTGGATGCAGAGGCCTTGACTTCCTCTGATGTTATGGTTTGTTCTTCATCATCTGAAAGGATGGAAGAAAATACCTGTTCACCAAATAGTAACACTCTATGGTCTTATTTTTTCCCTTTTTTTGGGCTTTTTTACAGCCTGTTACTTGACTTTTGAGTCCTTTGTCAAGAGGAGGGTATACTCTAAGGACCTGTAAGTTCTCAGTTCTTCTAAGGTGGCACAATCAATGGAGAGGAGTTTACTCCTCTCCTGACCTATGTACTGGTGTCAGAGCAACCAAAAACTTTTCTGCCCAGAATCTATGAGTAGTACAATTCCCTCTCTACAGCAACCTTCACTTCCACCTTGCCAGCACTCCTCCTCACCCCATGCTCAATGCTGAAATTTCAATCAGCCTCTCAATTCCCCTGGTGTTTTAGGCAGAGGGATCCAAAAATTGACTCTGCTGCTGCAGTGGCTGCTGCTGGCGGTCCAGACTGTATTCCCTTCACCTGGGTGAAGTAGCTTTCTCACTGACCTTTGAAGCTATCTGTGGTATTTGTGGGCTTTTCAATCTGGGAACTGCTGCTCCTGGTGACTCCTTAAGCCTGTTCTGGGTGCCGTGCTCTACTCCACTCTGTGCCCAGCATGACAGACCTTTCCTGTCAGCCCTCCAGGGGACTCCTGTCATTTATGAAGTATTTGAACAAGTTGTGATGTGTGGTTGTAATGAAATGCCATTAAAATGATGAAGAGGGTGGCTTCAGAAAAACCTTGGAGGACTTATTTGAACTGATCCAAAGTGAAGTGAGCAGAAGCAGAACATTGTACACAATAACCGCAATATTGTAAGGATAAGCAACTGTGAAAGGTTTGGCTATTCTGATCAATTCAGTGATCCAAGACAATTCTGCAGGACTTACAATGAAAAATACTATCTACCTCCAGTTTTGTAGTCAGTATATATCTGAGAAAGGGGTGTAGGGTATTCAGGGAAGACTAGTACTTCTGATGTGAGGACTGCTGAGCCCTAATCAAGGCTACTTTCCACCATTAGTGTCCATCTCAGTCACCTAACTCTTATCTTTGACTCCAAGAAGCTGTAGCATGTACAGCAACCACCCTCTGCTAAGCCTTTGGGACAGATGGGTGAAGCCATCTGTTTATGGGTAACAAAGATTTTCAAATTACTCAATAAGTTGGTGGGGTGGGGATCTCTACTGCAAGCAACTGATGACTTCCCTCAGCAGAATGGGTGGAAGAGAACAATTTGTTCCAAAGGCCATGGAGCAGCTGAAGTGATGTCTGTGAAGTACTTAAAGCTTGGTTAGACATTGAGGATACAAAGATCCTCTACTACATCCTGAGTCATCATCAGTCATCTTGATTTTTGTTCTGCCACCAGACTTTGATGACTCTGGAAGCAATAGTGAGGCAGATGACTTCCTACAACTCTGCCTCACTTATATTGAATTTATAGAAAAAACAAAAGACATCACACATAGCAGTTAACCATTTTATCTACTTCAAATCCTATAGAAACAAGCAAGTGACAATGTAACAGGTGCAGATATACTGGGAGTTGTAGTCATAACCCTGCACACAGGGAGGAATTTTGTCTGGGGGAACTTATTTTTGTAGAGAGGCCTGACAGAAAAAAGATTTAAGATGTCAGCACTCCCTATATTAGCGATAAGTACTTTGTTATATCTTACCTTCTGGTATTCTAATGATGTATCAAATAAATATTTTGGTTTTGCCTTTGAGGTAGAGAGCTACTTATATTTTGTAAATTTACCCAGGAAATATACATGCATATTTTTAGCGAATCACATTGGTGTTACAATAGTAAGCTTTGAGTAAGATTTGATTTTCATTCAGACCTCATCAGTTCTTTCTCTGGATACATATAGCATTTTTCATCATGAGTTTTTTGGAATTCCCTTGGATCATTATATTGCTGAGAACTAAGTCAATCATATTTTGATGTTGTTACTATCTCCACCGTTCTGGTCCTCCTCCTCACTTCACTTTGCATCACTTCAGGTAAGTCTCGAGTGTTTTTCTGAAATCTACCTGCTTATCATTTATTCTAGCACAATAATATTCCATTACATTCATATGCCACAGTTTATTCATCCATTCCCCAATTGATGGGCATCCCCTCCATTTCCAATTCTTTGCACTACAAAAAGAACTGCTATAAATGTTTTTGTATATGTGGGTCCTTTTCCCATTTTTATAATCCCTTTGAGATATAGACCTAGTAGAGGTATTGCTGAACAAAGGACATGCACACACTTTCTTTCTCTTTTTATTTATTTTTTTTGGTTTTTCAACATTCATCTCCACAAGATTTTTGAGATTCAAATTTTCTCCCCATCTCTGCCCTCTCCCCATCCTAAGACACCATGCATTTCGATTACCCCTTCCCCTAATCTGCCCTCCCTTCTATCACACCCCTCCCTTCCATTATCCCCATATTCTCTCTTTTCTTATAGGGTAACATAGATTTCTACACCCCATTCATTACCTGTATTTCTTATTTCCCAGTTGTATGCAAGAACAATACTCACCATTCATTCCTAAAACTTTGAGTTCCAACTTCTCTTCCTTCTTCCTTCCCCACCCATCCCCACTGAGAAGGCAAGCCATTCAATATAGGCTATACATGTGTAGTTTCGCAAAAGACTTCCATAATAGTCATTCTGTGAAAGACTAACTACATTTCCCTCCATCCTATCCTGCCCCCCATTTGTTCTATTCTCTCTTTTGACCTTGTCCCTCCCCAAAAGTGTTAAGTGCTAATTACTACCTTCTTCCATTGTCCTCCCTTCTATCATACCCCTACCCCACTTATCCCCTTCTCTCCTGCTTTCCTGTAGTGTAAGCTAGATTTTCATACTAAATTGAATGTGGATGTTATTCCCTCCTTGGGACAAATGTGATGAGAGTAAGCTTCACTTTTTCCCTCTAACCTCCCTTCTTTTCCCCTCCATTGAAAAAACCTCTTACCTTACCTCTTTTGTGAGAGATAATTTGCCCCATTACATTTCTCCCTTTCTCCTCCCAATATATTCCTCTTTCATCCCTTAATTTTATTTTTTAGATATCATCCCTTCCTATTCAGCTCACCCTGTGCACTCTGTCTATATGTCTATAATCCCTCCAAGTACCCAAATGCTGAGAAAATTCTCAAGAGTTACAAATACTATATTTCCATGTAGGAATAGAAACAGTTCAACAGTCCCTTATGATTTCTCACTCCTATTTAACTTTTCATGCTTCTCTTGATTCTTGTGTTTGAAAGTCAAATTTTCTATTCAGCTTTGGTTTTTTCATCAAGACTACTTGAAAGTTCTCTATTTCATTAAATGACCATTTTTACCCCTGAAGTATTATACTCGGTTTTGCTGGGTAGGTGATTCTTGGTTTTAATCCTAGTTCCTTTGACTTGTGCAATATCCTGTTTCAAGTTCTTCGATCCCTTTATGTAGAAGCTGCTAGATCTTGTGTTATTCTGATTGTATTTCCACAACACAGATTGTTTCTTTCTTTCTGCTTGCAATATTTTCTCCTTGTCATAGGAACTCTGGAATTTGACTACAATATTCCTAGGAGATTCTCTTTTCAGATCTCTTTCAAGAGGTGATCAGTGGATTCTTTCAATATTTATTTTGCCCTCTGGTTCTAGAATATCAGGGTAGTTTTCCTTGATAATTTCATGAGAGGTGATGTCTAGGCTCTTTTTTAATCATGGCTTTCAAGTAGTTCAATAATTTTTAAATTGTCTTTCCTGGATCTGTTTTCCAGGTCAGTTTTTCCAATGAGATATTTCATGTCATCTTCAATTTTTTCATTCTTTTGGTTTTGTTTTGTAATTTCTTGGTTTCTCATAAAGTCATTAGCTACCATCTTCTCCATTCTAATTTTTAAAGAGTTACATTCTTTAGTGAGCTTTTGAACCTCCTTTTCCTTTTGGTTAATGCTGCTTTTTAAAGTATTCTTCTCCTCATTGACATTTTGGACCTCTTTTGCCAATTGTGTTAGTCTATCTTTAAAGGTGTTATTTTCTTCAGCTTTTTTTGTGTCTCCTTTAGCAAACTGTTGACTAGCTTTTAATGATTTTCTTGCATCATTCTCATTTCTGTTCCCAATTTTTCCTCCACCTCTCTTACTTGATTTTCAAAATCCTTTTTGAGCTCTTCCATGACCTTAGACCATTGCATATTTATTTTGTATGTTTTGGATGTAGAAGCCTTGAATTTTATGTCTTCCTCTGATGTTATGCTTTGTTCTTCCTCATCTGAAAGGATGGAAGACAATACCTGTTTACCAAGAAAGTAACCTTCTATAGCCTTCTTAATTTTCCTTTTTGGGGCATTTCCCCAGTTTGTTACTTGACTTTTGAGTCCTTTTTCAGGTGAATGGTGTACTCTAAGGACCTGTAAGTTCTCAGTTCCAAGGTGGCACAATCAATGGAGAGGAGTTTCCTCTCCTGACCTGCATTCTCATCTGGGAGCAACCACAAGCACTCTTTTCTTCACAGGATCTGTGAGTAGATTTCCCTCTCCAGAGCCTCCAGCAGCCAGTGCTCCTCCTTACCCCAGGGCCACCACTCAGTGCTGAGATCCAGATCAGCTATGCCTAAAAGCCCCTAAAGCCCAAGGGCTTTAGGCTGTGGGTTCCTAAAATGGATGCTGTGCCACAGCAACCACTGCTACCCTGTGGCAGCCAGGGTCAGATCACATTTACTTCTCACCCAGGAGAAAGAGCTTTCTCATTGACCTTTAAAGTTACCTTTGGTGTTTGTGGGTTGAGTAATCTGGGAACCTCAGTTGCTGCCTGGGACCTGCTCCAGTCCTATCCCAATTGAGTTTAGCAGGCTGCACTCTGCTCCATGCCCAGTGTGATAAACCTTTCCTGTTGGCCTTCCAGGCTGCTGAGGGTTGGAAATCTCTTTCACTCTTTCATTTTGTGACTTTTGCTGCTCTAGAATTTGTTTAAGGTCATTTTTACAGGTATTTTATGGGCTATGGGGGAGGGGAGCTAGAGTAGATGCATCCTTCTACTCTGCTATCTTGACTCTGCCCCTGGCATACAGTTTTGTAGCCTTTTGAGCATAGTTCCAAATTGCTTTCTAGAATGGTTGAATCAGTTAGAAACTCCACCAACAATGTATTAGTGTCCCAATTTTCCTACATCTTGAAGAAGAGGTTTTGAATGACACTATGCTCCTCTCATGTAGCAAACCACCTCTTGCTGATTCTATTTCAGCTATCACTGCTCATAAAAAAGCTAATAGAAATTTTCCAGGTAATATCACAAGAAGATATTATTCCTAAGAAGTTCAATAATGCCTTCCTTGACCATCTCTATAAAGAAAAGGGAAATAGGTTGTCCTATGACAATCATAGTGAGGTTTCTGTCTTAGTCATTGCAATCAAGATTCTTGCCGGAGTCCTCCTTAGTAGGCTGATCCTTCATGTGAAATACAATCACCTACCTGAGAACTAGCATGGCTTCAGAAAGGGCCAAGGAAGAGGAGATATGGTCTTTGCTGCTTGACAACACCAGGGGAAATACCAAGAGCAGAACAGAGGTCTGTACACAACATTTGTCAATCTAACCAAGGTATTTGAGATTGTCAGTCATGAGGGTTTGTGGAAAATCATGGTAAAATTTGGCTGCCCAGAGAAGTTCATCAGTTTTGTACATCAGTTTCATGATAGCATGCTTGCATGGATTCTGGATAATGGATAAAGCTGTAGTGTTTTCCTAAACACCAGTGGATTGAAGCAGGGATGTGTGCTTTCTCCCATGCTATTTACCATGATGATTTCAGTGATGTTGTCAGATGCCTTCAACAGGGATGAAAATGCCATCAAGATCAGATACCACACTGACAGTAAATTATTTAACTTGTAGAAGCTACAATCCAATACTAATATGGAGAGATAGTTGGTATGTGACTTTTTTTTTCAGGTGAATGCACTCAATGCAGCCTCTGAGGCTGAGATGTAACAAAGTGTGGATCAATTCTCTGCTGCTTGTGCTAATTTGGGCCTAACAACATCAAGAAAACAGAAGTTCTCCACCAGCCAGCACTATACCATCCATATATGGAGCCACTCTTCATAGTAAATGGAGACATTTTGAATGCTGGGAATAAGTTCACTTACCTCAGCAGTATACTTTCTAGAAATGCACAAACAAATGATGAGATTGATACGTACATTGCCAGAGCTGGCTCGCTCAGTATTTGGGATGCTCCAAAGGAAAAATGTGAGAGAGAGGAGGTATTAGACTCCCTACAAAAACAAAGGACTATAGATCCATTTTCCTGACCTCACTGTAGTATGCCTGTGCAATCTGGAGAATCTACCAGTGCCAGAAAATTGAACTACTTCCATTTGAATTGTCTTAAGAAGATTCTGAAGATCACTTGGCAAGATAAGGTATTAAATACTAAGCTCCTTTCTCAAACTGAACTGCCAATCATTTAAACTCTACTGGGCCACATTGTTCAAATGCCAAAAATATGTTTGCTTAAATTACTTTTACAGAGAGCTCACACAAGGCAAGTGTTCACATGGAAGTCAGAAAAAGTAATATAAGAACACTCTAAAGGTCTCTCTGAAGAACTTTGGAAAAGTTGGTGAGACTTGGGAGACAATGGCATAGGACCATCCAGCATGGTATGTCTGTATCAAAGAAGGCACTGTACTCCATGAGCAAATCAGAATTGCAATAGCTCAAAAGAAACATGAGATGAAAAAATCAAGATATCTCCACTCCAGATGGTCATGCAGACTATGTCCAACCTGTGTTAGAGCATTCTGAGCATGTACTGGTCTGACCAGCCAAAGTTGTACACACTGTGCCATGACCTTAACATAGTGATATCATTTTGATCCTCTTTGAAAATAAAGGACAGCAACCAACCAAAAATCATCTGAGAAATGTCTCTATCAGAAATACTTGCTGTAAAAATATTTTCCTGATCATCCCTTTTAATGAGTCTATTTTTGCTTTTGCTTAGCTTAGATCATGATTTCTCCTGCATTTTTGCATATTAGAGCATATCGTTTCCCAATTTTTTTTCCCTATCACTCATTTCTTTCTTTAACTCTTCCAGGAATTCTTGTTGGTTTTTGGTCAAATTAGCATTTTACCTTGAAGCTCTGTTGCAGGTATTTTCACATTTTTGTCTTTTGAGTTTATTTCTTGGTCTTCCCTGTCACTGTTATTAGCTTTTTATGGTCAAATTCTTGCTAATTTTTCCAGCCTATTTCTTGACTTTGATCTTTGTGCTAAAGTTGAACTCTGCTCACCTGGGAATGAGAAAGCAATCTGTCAAGTTTCAGGCTTATGATGTTATTTTCAGAGACAGTTCTAAGTCTGCAAGTTTTTGTTGCTTCCAAGGTTCTGTGATCCCACAAGAAGTATGGTCACTGCTCTCTTGATCTGCCCTGTGGTCTTTGCCCAGGAAGGGCTGCTGGTCCCTTGTGTTCTCTTTGCCTTGAAACTATTACTAGGGCCCCTATTTTCTGGTGGTCCTGTCCACCCTGGAACTTCAACCCAGAAATGCATATGCACAATATTGTCCAATCGGTGCCAGTTGTACCAAATGCCAGCAAAGGGTTTCATAATTTTTCTGACCAGTTGTCCAATCCCCTTATCATCTCTAGGTTGAAAGCTGCAAAATCTACTGCTGCTGCTGCTTTAGCCATTTTTGCTGCCACCACATTTATAGGTTGCAGGCAGGCCTCTATACTGGTTTCACAAACTTCTGCTGGTCTGTTAAGTTTTCTTAGGAAAGAAAAATGTTTCACTCTGAACTTTTGTTGGTTCTGTCTCTCCAAAATTTGATTTGAGACATTATTTTAAAGTTGTTTGGAGGGAAACTTTGAGAGAGTTCAGCTGGATTGCCTCTAATCTGCCATCTTGGCTTCAGCCTACCCCACTCATTTCTCATAGCACAATATTATTTGACCACAATCTTATGCCACAACTTGTTTAATCATTCTCTAATTTATGGGATATTTCCCTCAAATTCCAGTTCTTTGATACTTTGCTACAAATATTTTGTACATGTAGGTCTTTTCCTCTTTCTTTGATCTCTTTGAGATACAGACTTAGTAGTGCTATTGCTGGATCAAAGAAAATGTAGCTTTTGAGCCCTTTGGGCATGGTTCCAAAATAATGAACCTTATTTTAAAAATATTTTGGTAACCATATTTTAATACAATTTATTTCCTTGGAATGGCAATATATTATATTTCATGCTTTTAAAAACATTATTCTGAGAAGAATTTCCTAGGCTTCACTAGGTATAGACATATAGACAACTCAAAGAGTTTACAAGAAAAGTTCAGGACCTCTCTGCTACTCAGAAGACCTCTCAACTTCAGTGTCATCATTAAATCCTTATGTTCCCTGATTCCACAGTTGCCAAAAGGTGTAATTTCTATCTCTATATCTCTCACATCTTTCCCTAACTTCAAACCTACAACTACCATTCTTGTTTAGGCCCCCTAATCTCAACTAGACTGTTGTAACAATCTCCTAATTGGTTTTCCTGCCTCAAAGCTCTGCACTCTCATCCATCTTCCAATAGATGCCAAAATGATCTTTCAGAAGCAAAACCTGACCGTATTTTGACTCTTTTACTCAGGAATCTCCAGTGGCTTCCGTAACATCTCCAAGATCAAATCAGCATCAATGCTTTACTAATATGGTTTCGCTCTACATTACTCTTTTTTCAAATACACTATAATCTAGCTAAATGTGACTTGTCATAATAGTTCCTCATATGCTATACTCTTATCTCCCTTCTTTGTATTTTCTGTGTCCTATGCCCATGAATACATTCCCTGCTGATCTTATGCTCTTAGAATCCAAAGTGATATCATGGTTAAAGTGCAGGAAGCCCCGTATTCAAATCTCTCCTCTAAAACATGTTAGCTATATGAATACTGGTTAATTCTATCATCTCCTTGAGCTCCAGTTTTCTCAGTCTAATAAATGAAGGAATTAGGCTTCCATCCCTAAATCTATTATCGTATGATCCTTGCAAGACTCAGTTCAAGTATAACATGAATTTTGATCAGCCTCATGACTGATGTCTTCCCCTTTACCCACCCCAAGTTTTTCTTCCATTTTGAGTATATTTGTTTATATGAATATGATGTGCTTGTCAGTCAAATGATAAGCTTCTTGAGGGTAGGAACTATGCTGCTTCTTCAAACCTTCATTTCCTACAGTGTCAGACACAGTAGGCACATAATAAATGTTTTTAGTTAAATTTGGATGATTATCAATTATTCCCAATCTTATTTTATATACTTTAAAATAGCTTCAGTTTGGGTGGCATCTAAGAAATTCTCAAAATGCAAAAAAATAAAATAAAATAGTGATCTTCAAATTCCAAAAAATGGCCCTTTTTTAACCTGGAGAAGTAAGGGATTGGCATGCAGAGACATTTCATCACCAAACACTAGGAAAGTCCAACTCCCAAAAATGATTATTATCAATTGTATTCTCTTGTACAATTCACATTAAGGTCTGTGGGACACTGGACTTGATGAGATTTCCTGAGATTAAATAATGAAAGTCCAATACCTGTCTTCACAAAGCATTTATATGCTTTGTAAATTAAATCTCATGTGGGAGAGGAGCTAGCACTTTGTGCATCTGAAGAGAAATATTGAGTCTTCTATTAAAGAGTTAATCAAATTGTTAGGAATCACTGGAAAATTTTAAACATACCTGAAATTTGAGACTGGTTTTCATCTATTTACCATAAAAATCCATATGACAAGTATCATTGCTTAAGTCCCCATTACAAGGGACCCCAGGTGACAATGGACAAGTGGTGCTCTGTGATGTCAGGCTGGTGTATCAAATCCCTGTCTGGCCTGGGACCATAGGATTCAGTCCTAATGAGTGTTTTTAAAACCACACTGCTCTATATTCTTTGCATCTCTCTATTCAGTCCCCTTAGGAAGAACTATTTATTTCTCTGAAGTAACTAATTATTTTTGCTTTGTTTCTATTTAGTTTGTTCTCCTCTAATCAGAGGAGGCTTCTGGCCCCTGAGGCCATCAGGAATTTGCCTGATGCAGTGACATCACATTTGGACATTTAATCTGCTTTGATTCCTGCTTTTCTTACTGCTCCTACTGGTAAGAGCCTTTTTTTGGGACTGGGTGACCTGGCCAGTGAGTATAAGGTGTGGGTAGAGAAGAGAGAATCTAGCAGTCAGGGGTGGGGAACCTAGGATCTTGAGGCCACATGTGGTTTTCTAGGTCCTCTAGGGTGGCCTTTTGACTGAGTCCAAGTTTTACAGAACAAATCCTTCTTTCAAGGGGATTTGTTTCGTGAAGTTTGGAATAAGTCAAAGGGCTGCACTTGAGGACTTAGAAAGCCAAATGTGGCCTTGAGGCTGCAGGTTCCCCACCTCTGAAAACTGATCTAAATTTGTGCCTGTGACTTGAGTTTGTCACAATCCTGTTTCTTTCCAGTTCCCTCAGTAAGCATCACAAAATTTTCCATTAGCTCAAAATAATATTTCATGTCATTAAATGGAAAACGTAAGTGCATACAGGAAAAATCTTTTTTTAAAGACAGTGTTGCTGGTTATTCAGTCTATAAGGCTGCGGGAAATTTTGGCAAGAATTTTTGTAAAGCTGATCTTAGAAACCCTGAAAAGAATATTTATCACAAAAAAGACAATAATGACTAAGATTCTCTCTAAAGAAGATATGTGATGAGAAGTCACGTTCTCACCCTGCTTTGTAGAGGTAAGGAGCTGTAGGGTAGAACAATGTGCCTCCTATCAACCCATTTTGATATGATGTTAGTTTGAAAAACAAAACAGCTTATTTTTTTCATTCTTTGTAAAAGAGAGATAGATAGTTCTTGGGGGTGGAGTGATGAATACATTAGGATTGTGGGTGATGTAAAAAAATAAAAAATAATAATTGTATTTTTAAAACAGAAACTGAAATCAAAGAGGAAATGAAAACATCATGGAAATCACTGGGTAATATTTAGGATTCTGCCTTAGAGTTTCATTCTTTTAATTTAGAAAAATTGACCCAAAAAAGCCAATTGTTGATATTCCCCCTTCAGTTACTTATATCTTCACAAAAATTTACATATCATTCCCTTTTTAAAAATTTTAATAAAGGCGAAGGAAATGAACAAGATAAAGAGAGATGAAGATTTACACAAGAGAACACCCAGGAAGACAATGACTAGTAAGTTTCACACATTAGGCCAATGATACTGATGGCTAGTAAAGTAAAGATACATACGAACTCCCTGAATATTAGCAATGCCCCATATGGGGACATGTGGAAATTGGTTGAAAACAGTGGTTCTTAACTTAGAGTCTAGAATCCCCCAAAGGTTCTATGTTTAGTTTCCAAGGGATTCATAAATACACATCTGTAATTTTGCTAAACCCTTCATTAAAATTGAGCATTTTCTTCATTATTTAAAAATTATTCTGAGATGATAATAATTATAATTTTTGTTATTAGGCTTCAGAAGACTGCCAAAGTGGGAAATCCAAGACAAAAGGAAAAGTTTACAAGCTTAACACCTTGGTCAAAACCAGAAATACTTGGGCAGCAGAAGTCATATAAGGGACTGTCTTTTGATAACCGTTTTTTTTTTTTAAGAAGGATCCCAGAATTATTATCATTGTTTATTAATGTATTATCTTTTCAAGGAAATCTTTCAGTGGAAAAATGGGGAAAACAGTTGGAACATTTCCAAAAAGTGAGAACTTTGATTTTTATTCATTTCAATTAGAATCCATCCCATCTGTCTTTGTGACTTGTGTAGATGTGGGTATTTCTGGTGTGTGTGTGTGTGTGTGTGTGTGTGAGTGAGAGAGAGAGAGAGAAATAGTCTTTCATCTAAAATTGACTCTGTTCTCAGGACCAACTGGTCCTTTGGAAAGAGTGCATGGTTCAAGAAATCAGAAAACCTGAGTTCTAGCCTTGTCTCTGTCATTTACTATTTCCCTATGGACAATAAATCTCTTAATCATCCCACCTTAACATTCTGGATTTAAATTCTGGCTTTGTGATTTAAATACGAGTCATACCTATGATCTTGTATCAGATTCTCTGTGTGCCATTTTTCTTGCGTATAAACCAGGGCAGCTGGGATGTAGAGGACAGAGCACTAAACCTATAGTTTGGAAGTCCTGGGTACAAACCTGGCCTCAGAACCCTACTACCTGTGTGACTCTAGGCATTAACCTCTATTTGCTTCAGTTTTCCCTGCGGTAAAATCAAGATAATCATAGCACCTACCTCCTAGGCTTGTTGTTAGGGTCCAGTGAGGGCATATTTGGCTTAGCATATTGCCTGTGACGGACTATTGTCATCTAGTAGGTGCTACAGAATAGGTAATTAGTTTTATTATTATTAATATTATTAATATTTACACTACCTCTATATATCACAAGTTGTTTCAGAAAAACTCACTAAGCATGAAAGTTGTTGCAGATATAGAATGATCTCTTTTCACATCTATCAAACGGAGATAATTATATTTAGTTGCAAAGATTTCTGGTGTGGAGCTAATGAAATAGTTTAGGTGAAGATACTTTGAAAAGTTTCAAATGGAATGGAAGACTTTCCTCCTGCTTGACCCCACACCATCATCTCTTCCCAATCCCTGTCCAGCTGCTTTTTCTTATCGCAGGGGGCATGGTAGCTCTTCCTTCTCACTTTCACTGTCTCTTCTTCACCTTCAGCCTTGGTCCTGGTTCCTCCCAAAAATGTTTCTTACCAAACTCAGTCGGTTCTAATACCATGTCCACCCCATCGGATTGCACCATTGTCCCAGTTTGGTCCAGTTTTCCACCAGGCGGAGGCAGACCAGTTGGTTTGCTTAAAACAACAGGTCATCATCAACAAGTCCTCGCAAGTACCTGACTCTGACCACCAGGAAAAATCTGTGCCCCCTGTGAATAAGAATACAGATAAATTAGCCCAACAAAACAACCTGGAAAGCCACTCGAATTTGCTCTTCAGGAATGTTCCATACGCTGGAGATCTGCATCCTGGGGATCACCTGACCAAAAAATTTGGAAACTTAAGGTCTCATGGCAATAAGATCAGGGACCTAGATGGGCCAGCAATCTCCAGTTACAAAACTACAGCTAAGTCAAGTCTCAGTCCCTCAGAGGAAAGGAAGGTGACATCCCAGTTACGAGGCAAAAAGCTGAGCAGGGCCACTGCTACAACAGCATATGATCCTGATGCTTGGTCCAAAGGCACAACTATTGAGAGACAATCACCAATTCTGAACCCAGTTGCTAGGGACCAAGTATGGAAGAGATCGTATTCTGACCACCAGGATAAACATAATTTGACTTCCAATGAGCAGGCCAACCTCAAAGTTTCTTCCCAGCACCAGGCTAACATTCAGCTGAACCCTGAAGACCAGTCTACACATCTACTCAATGGACACCGAAAGATACCTGCACTAGGCCTTGAAACCAAGGCAAAAAAACAATCAAATAAAAGAAGGTGGGCAAAGTTTTTCCAAGATTGTGGTCACCAGGTCGTAATTCCACTGGGTCAGCAACATCAGGCACAGGTTGGCCTGGACCTTGTCTGTGATGACTCATTTCCACTAAACCCCATACATGTAAAATCTGAGGGACCCATACATAAGAACATGATCTGTGGATGTCAAAGAAAATCTCCACCCTTTGTTTTTCAACAACCCAGCACTACACCTTGCCGTGTCTGTTCAACCAGGCCTCAACTAATGAAGTCTAGCTCTGATTGTTGGACAACAGTGACTCTGCCAATGCTTGAGCACCACTCAAAGTCTCCACTTCATCCCAATGTCCAAGACATACCAATCCCCAAAAAGGTTGCTTTACATTTAGCTGAGGCTCCAAGAAACCACTACCAGGCTAGGGCTACACAGATCTCTGACCACCAAGATAAGGAACACCACCAGATCCAGACTGAGCAGAATAGAGGCATACTCAGGTGTTTACATGACATCAAACCTTACACCAGTGAGAGGCTAACTCATGCAACAAAATTTGTTGATGACATAAGTCCCATCCCCAAGGGAAAAATAAAGAGTGATTTCTCAAACCCAGGTCACCTGTGGCAAATGAAGGAATATCCCAGCCTTACCTGTTGGCCTAGTCAACATATGTCTGCTAATGATAACAGCTGTTTAGTTTGTTCCTCAGGGATCCCAAATGGTTCTCCCCATGTTGACAGAAAGGTTATTGTCCCAATGCTTTCACGTGGTCCAGAGAAGAAAAGTGTCAGGTTTCTGCTGGAAGGGCCCCAGTCAAAGGCAAGTCCCAGTTCCAAGGCCCCAGGGGCCCTTTCTTCTAAACGCAAGCTCGTACACCCTTCAAGAGCATTTCCCTCATGGTACTCAGACCCTACGTGGCTGGATCCATTAAGACCCAAGCTCACTTGGCTTGATTTTATACGTTATAAACATCACCAGCCAAAGGAGATGAAAACACCTCGAAGTCAAAATCTGTTTGGGGAAGAAATATCCTTTACAAACAAGAACATCATAAATGAGATGTCAATGAGACAAAACACAAGTCCTGTGTCTCTGTTAAAGAAATTTGAAAGAAGGATAAACCATTAAAATACAATCTTTTCTTTTGTATATCAGTTGACCCCTCCTATGTTGTCTCTTAAGCTTGGGCCTAAGCTTACATGTTATTTTAAGTATGGAATCACCACACCATTCTTTTCCTATGGGTTGATAAGAGAAAGCAGTTATGGACCCTATAAATCAACATGTATTTATTGATACTTACTATAAGTCAGGCACTGTGCTCAGTGCTGGCAATACAAAGTCAGCAACAACTAGCATATACTAAGCACCAGCTATTTCTCAGGTAAGCAGTCCATGCTCTCAAGGAGCTTGCAGTCTAATGAGAAGACAACAAGTGAAAAACCATGTACCAAATATGTATGTATGTATGTATGTAGATAGATATAGATATACATCCATGCACTCATTTTGCTCCAACTATAGAACATAAACTACCAGTGATGGGCCTGAACAAAACACTGCAGGTAGTTAATAATATCTAATTCGCATGGAAAGATGAGTTGGACCCAGACTGTCCATGACTTTAAATGCAAAACAGAAAAGGTTGGATTTTATCCTATTCTGGCAGCCACAGTCCAATATACAGCAGAATGTTCACAGCTGTACTTTCCGTAAAAGCAGTCAGTCAGCTAACAAGCATTTATTCAGTGCCTACTATGTGGTAAGCATTGTGCTAAGTGCTGAGAACACAAAGAAGGGCAATAACAGTCCCTGCTCTCTCACAAGAGAGATCTCATAGTTTTATACAAAATTAGAAACAAAGTAGGTGTCCATTCCCTGGAAAGTGGTTGAGCAAATTATGTATAGGAATGTAGTGGGATACTGTTGTGCCATGAGAAATTATGAATATGAGCAATTCATAGAAACATAACTAAAGTAACTAATGGCCTAAGGCCCTCCCTGCTCTTGAGACATATAGGCTGGGATAGTCCTAGTAGACTGACAACTGAAGTTTCAGATGCCCTAAATGTATCTCTTTTCTCATTGTCCTTCACATGAAATTTAATCCAAGAAAATCTCCAAATATAACACATCTCTTAAGTTTCCACAAATATGGAGAACACAGAGTTCTTACATAAATACTGAAGGTAGAAGTGCATATATGGAGAAATCAATTTTTGTTTCAACCCAAAGTCAATGCAAAAAAAGCACTCATAGCTTCCCTTAGAACAAACCAAACTTGAAGGTATCTTTAGAATAAGTGGCATTCTAATGATTTTCTATCTCTCTCATAGGGTCCTAACAGAGTCTTTTCCCGACTCATAGTGTCATCTTATGCTTTGAATTCCTCCCAAAGGCAGATACTCTTGGGGTACTGAATTCACAATCCCCATTCCATACGAAATAAATGTAATGGTTTATGAGCATATCACAGTGAAATGAGGAGAATGCAAAAAGAAAGCCAAAATCCAGAGCTCTGTGATCAAGGACAAAATACTGTAAGCAGTCAGAAGGAAAGAATTAAAATAAAATGGAACCAGTCAGGATCACACAAAATTTAGCAGGTACCATTCTAAAAGGACAGAAGGCTCAAAATATGATATTCTGGAAGGAAAAGAAATCTAGGGTTACAACCAGGAATAGCAAAACAGACTATAATTCTCCAGGGGGAAAATGGACATTTAATGAAGTAGAGTACTTTTGAGAATTCCTGATTAATAAGTTGAATTCAGCACCAAATAGAAATTTGGACATTCAAACACAAGACTCAACAGAAGCATGATAATGCAAACATTGGTGAGAAATCATAAGGAAGGAACTTATCAAGCTTAAACTGTTTATATCCCTTTATGGGGAGATGATATATGCAACAACCAAGAACTTTGTCATTATTAGAACATTTAGAAAGTTTGCTTAGACAGAGGGCATGAGTGTGAGTATATTATGTTGGGGTCATGTCAAAAGAAGAATGGAAGGACTGGAAACACTGATGCCCTGAGAGAAGGAGAAAGGGAGAGGAAGAATAGAGATAATTATGCTATATAAAAGAAGACACAAGGAAGCACTTTCACAAAGGAGGGGGAGAGGGAGGGAGCAGCAAGAAAACTCTTAAGCATCACCCATCTGAACTGGTTCAAGTAGAAATGAAAAACATAAACACACACAGATACATACACGTACAGTTGTGCATAGAAATTCATCTTATACAACAGGGAATTAAGCAGGGAAAGTAGTAACAGCATTGCTTTCATTGTGTACAAATGTTCTCCTAGTTTTACTCGCTTTATTTTGCAGTTTATATAAGACTTTCCAAGTTTTCCTGAAACCATCCTGCTCATCATTTATTACAGCATAATAGTATTCTGTAGCAATCATGTACCACAACTTGTTCAGGTATTCCCCAATTGATGGACAGCTCTCAATTTTTAATTCTTTACCACTGCAAAAAGAGCTACTGTAAGTATTTTTTGCATATGAGTCCCTTTTCCTTTTTTTTTTTTGATCTGTTTGGGATATAGACGTAGTAGTGGTATCACTTGTTCAAAGAGTATACACAATAGTTCCAAATTCTTCTCCAAAATAGTTGGGCTAGTTTACTACTCCAGCAATAATATGTTAATGTCCCAGTTTCCTTTACTGTCATGTTAGCCAATCTGATAGGTGTGAGGTGATACCTCAAAGTTGCTTTAATTTGCATTTCTCTAATTGTTGATGATTTAAACATTTTTTCATACGACTATTGATAGCTTTGATTTCTTCATCTGAAAATTATCTGGTCAGATATAACACTTCTTAAAGATGCTTTCTTCCTCCATAAAGGAACTGTCTCTCAGTATCAGCTTAATTTGAAATATGTCTTCCAGACTTAAACTCCCCGAGTGAGAGTTTGAGATATTTATACTTTGTACAGAATATCATGACTCTAATCTGGGGGTGTGGAACCTTTGGCCTTGAAGTCACATATGACTTTCTAGGTCCTTGGGTGTGTACTTTTGACTAAGTCCACATTTTACAGAACAAATATTAAGGGGATTTGTCCTATGAAGTTTGGATTCAGTCAAAGCACTGCACTTAAGGACCTAAAGGGCCACCTGTGGTCTCAAGGTCACATAGTTCCCACCCCTGAATCTAATCCATTATATATTCTTGGTTATACTTTTATCTTATAGAAATAAGACCATAGCTTATGATCTTTACTTCTAGTGCATTACACTTTGAGATCTCAAATACAAAGAATTTCAATAGCATATATTGAAAAGGCCAGTCAGTCACTAAATAACCACTTACGAAGTGCCTACTGTGTACCAGGTACTTTGCTATGCTCTGGGAAGACAAAGATCCCTCAGTGAGCTTATAATCAAATGGGTAAAGACAATGCATAGAGGAAGGTAAGAAACAGAGGAAGAAGATCAAAACCATGAAAACAGTTCAAATGTGTCCAACAGAGTTTCTAAAACACTGCTATGTCATTCTACACTTTCTTAACTTAATACAATCAAGAAAGGTCTGTGTTCATGTAGCATTCGCTCTGTTTTGCTTTCACAAATAAATGAGAGAATGGAATGGTGGGAGTGGGAGAAGGATCCATCATAGGCAGGGTGAAGACCATAGGAATACAGTAAGCTGGCAGATGAAGAGATGACTAGTCTGAGTGCCCTCCTTATAAGGAGGTTCTGGGAGGAGTTCAGTAAGAGCCTGTGAATGTTAACCAGGTTTGAGGAGCTTGTTCTCTATTTGTCTGTAAATAAGTCTACACAAATTACAAATTGGGATTTGTATGACAATGAAGCAAAAGTTTCATCTCACATTTAACAAACTGGTCAAGAGGACAAAAGAAAGGAATGGTAAATATTGAAAAGCACTGTGGAAAGACAGGCCCATTAGCATATTTTTGGTAGAATTGTGAATCAATTCATCAACTTTGATAAACAATGTAAAATTATGCAAATAAAATCACTCAAATTTCCATGCTATTTTACACAGAAAGTGAACTTTTGTTGCTTCTACCCCAAAGTGATCATTGTTAATAAAAAAGCCAGTTCCCATATACATAGTAACACTTTCTTTTGTGGCAAAGAATTGGGAACAAAGTGCAAGCCAATAAATTAATGAGCAAATTCTGATATATGTGTGTCATTGAATTTACTGAATTATGAGAATAAAAAACAGGAAGACTAGAAGGAATCATGGAAAAATTTATAGGATCAGATGAAGAGTGAAGTAAGGAGAGCCAAGAAAACAATATGCTCAGTGAATACAACAATGTGAACAGAAAACTATAATCGCAAAATTTTAAAAGTACATATTGGAAAATTATAAAGGATGAGTCTGGTTTCAAAGAAGAAATATGAGAACACTACCACCTCACTTCTTTGCAGATGTAGGAGGTCCATGGGTATGGTATATTTTACATATTTTCACTTTTTACATGAAGCTAAAAAAGATACAATTATTACTAATAAAGATGTCTACTATCACTTCTATTATTGGATAATAATGTGTTAGAAATATGAGTGATAGCAATAGATAAGAAAAAGAAACTGAAGAAACAGGAAAGGAACAAAACACTTGCCTTTTGCTGATGACATTATGTTTTAGTTAGAAAACCCTAGTGAGTCAAATAAAAGTAATTAAAATATTAATTTCAGCAAAGAGCAAGACGCAAAGTGCACCCAAATGATCAACATTTCTGTACATTGCCAACAAGATACAAGAGGAAAAAAGACAATTCCATTTAAAAATCTTAACAGTGTGAAAATTGTTTGGGATGCTATCTATCAAGATAAAGACAAAGACTGTATGCATGTAACCAAATACTCTACAGACATAAATAAGTGAAGAAATATTAATTAAATATTCAAGTCAATTCAGTATCATAAAATTGTGATACTACTTAAATTCATGAACTTAATTTCAATACCAGTTAAACTGGTTTTAAATTAGATTGATTTAAATAGCTAGAAAAGATAAGAACATAATTAATCTGAAGGAACAAAATGTTGATTTTTAAAGGAAACAGTGGAAAAAATGTTGAAAGGAAGGAAGGGAGTTTGGCTAAACCAGATCTTAAAGTATATTATTTGGCTCTATTTAAGAAACAGAGAAACCATTAGTGGAAGAGGTTAGGAACACAATGTGCAGAAACACATGAGCCTTGTAACCTAGTGTTTGATAAATTCAAAATCCTTTGTTGCTTGAGTAAACAAAGATCATTCCCTAAAAAGTTCTGGGACAACTAGACATAGGCTGAAATCATCTTTGGGTAAGATATTTTTTAACCAGGAGAGCATAGACATGTAAGTGTCTATGAATAGATAAGAAGGGGTCTGTGAATGGGGAAAAAATAATGTAACTTTAGTTTAAATTTAGCATTTATTTCAATTAGGAATTTAAAAACAAATTTTGAGAAGGGATCTACAGGATAAGAGGTCCATGATACAGAAAAACATTATGAACCCCTAGTGTAGGAGAAAAGGGACAAGTACAATGAGTTGGGGTACTCTCATGGACAATAGGAGTGACATAGTTGAAAATTCAGCAAAGGAGACTGAGATGTAGCAATCAGAGAGATAGGAGAACCTGATGAGTACAATGTGAAAAATAAAAAAGCTAGAGAAGAGAATGTATCCTGGAGAAGATAGTGATCTACAATGTCAGTCGTCCAGAGTGGATATAGTAGCCAGCTCAGCAGGAAGCCCTGAGAGGCCAGGGTGCCAGGAAGAAAACAAAACAAAACAACACAAAGCCTTTGGACTTGGAAGCTTTGTGGAACTAGGCTAAACAGGAACTGAGTTAAGCAGTGAAACAAATCTCTCTCCCTTTCCCAGAGATTGAGCTAGTGAGATGATACCCAGAAAGATTTGGGAGGAATGTTGGCATGTTTACATTTGAAACAAATATCACTTTGTACAAACTCATCTAAGTGATTAAATGGAATAGGGGTACTAGGGGGAACCTAAATTGATGGGGGAAACATTATTGGCAGGGGCTTACATTACAAAGGGAAACATTCAACTTCTCCAAACCCCACCACTTTCAGAGGTTCAAGAGGACCATAGGGGGAGGAGCAAAATGTAATTTCCCTGACCTATAGGCAATAGAATCACAAAGTCATTGTTAGAATTAAATTATACATTCAATGAAACCTAGAAGGACCTCAGAGGACATTTAGCTCAACACCCTCAGTTTACATATTAGCAAACTAAGGCCCAGAGAAGTTAAATTATTTACTTACCTCAGTTCACACAGTTAACAGGCTTCCATGCTCTATCCTTCCTTGGTTTATACATTAGGACTGTATTGGACTCATAAAAAGATTTGAGTAGACTGTTATTTTCTTTCTCCATTTTGAAAAAAAAAATGTTTGCTGCTTTAGGTTAGAGGAGAGAGAAAAATTTGGAACTCAAAAATCCTTTAAAAGCGAATGCTGAAAACTATTTTTACATGTAATTGAAAATAATATGAAGTGTTGAGCAAAACAAACCACCAAAAACAATCTGATCCTGCTTCCTGCCAACACACTTTTCAGTATGATTTATACTTTTCCTATCCTTTGTCCTCAAAGCTCTGTACTAAATTCTCTTTCATCTACTGATACTAAGATCCTCAGATAAGATGCTCCATCTCCCAAATCCAGGCATTTTCCCTGACTGTACTCAATGCCCAAAATGCTCTGATATTTCACCTCTGACAAAAGATTCCTGGCTTCCTCCAAGTCCAAGTTAAAAAGACATTTTATAGAAGAAGGCTTTCCTAAATGGCCCTTTTCTGTTACCTTTCTTTTCTTGATTACTTCATCTGTTATACCACTGATCGCATATTTATACGTAGTTGTAAGCAAGACAAGTCCTACAATAGATTCTTGAGTTCCTTGAGAGTCAAGATTGTCATGAAAAATCCTTCTGGGTCCAAGGATATAAACAAGTTCTTTGGGCAGTGGGGGCAATTTCATAAATATTTGCTGACTTACTGTTCAACCTATCCTGTTCTTAGTTGCAAAAACTCACTATGAACAGATGCTGATGATAAAATCACAGATGACAGAATTGAGATAATGTTCCATTTTCAATTCTCAATATTTTGGTATACAACTGTAGAACATCGATGACTAAGACATTTTATTTCTGGAAGAAATTTTCTACTTTTTATCTTGTCAATTTCTTTTTATTTTCTTTTGGTATTTCATATGTTTAAAGAAATTCCATATTTTTTCATTTTCCTTTTTCTCAGTTTGATAACCTATTAATAAACTTAGATATCAGGAAAAATTTATAAGAGAATACATGTGTGTATATATAAACATATATATAATATGTGTGTATATATGTATACATATGTGTACATATATACACACATACACACATAATTTTTTTAATCTGTACAACTCCAATGGAACCCATATCACAATCATTGAGCCCCACTCCCATTCCTAATATGAAGGGTTGTTGACATCATAAAGCATCTGTTCTGGCAGTGTCCAGAGCAGTTAAGTAGTATCAGTCCTGATCTGAGGATAGCAGAGAAGGAGGTGTAATATTTTTGCTGATCCAAGTGTTTTGAGTTTTAGTTTTTGGAAGGTGATTTTTAGGTGAACTTTTGTTGCAGATACTATTCTGGAATTTTCAGTAGGTATGACTTTTCTAATACATTATTCATTGTCCCACAAAGATCTTACATTCAATAAATCCCAAACTAGAAATCCTTATCTTTCCCCACCCCCTCAGGAAAAAAAATCTTTCCTAGTAAGTTTTCTCTCACTGTTTAGTCATCCCAATTAATAAAGTAGCTGTCTTCCTTAAATACTAAGAACTCCTTTTCCCTCTCCAACTAGTCATGTCATGGCTTACCCGTTGATATTACATTGTAAAGTCTTTCTCCTTTCCTTCCTCCTTTGTCTTCTGAAGCCAGGATTTTGGGGGCACTGGATTATTCTATCCACCAGTGCTTTTCACTCACCTGTAAAAGTGATTCTCTAGAAGAAGATCCTCAAGTCTGCCTTTTTATTCACAAAATCCTAGTGATTCCCTGTCCAACTCCAAGATCAATTCTAAAATATTTTTGGCACTGAAAGCTTTTGAAACAAAATCTCTCCTCACCCTTTACACATACATACACAGGCATACACGCATATAAGCAAACACACACACACATATATACATACATACACACACAAGCCTTTCCAGGCTTCTAACAGGATCTGGTTCCCCCTTAACCCTAAGCACTTGTTGTCTGTGTCTTCTGGGATCCAGGGGCATAGCGTTCTTTGATGTTCCTCAAACTCTTTCAACCAGAGGTGCTCTCCCTGATGTTCTCATCTCTGGTGTACTCACCCTTCTCATTTTTGTTTTCAGGTTTCCCTGGGTTCCTTCCAGTACAAACTGAAAGCACATTTTCTAGAAGAAGCACTTCCAGGATTCTTATCATTACTAATATTTTAATCTTTTAATTTCTTCAACTTTTACCCCATATATGCATTACTTATACATAGCTGTTAGCAGACTGTCTTCTCTGATAGACTGTGAGCTCACTGAGTGTGGCCATTGTCTTGGACCACCATTCATGGCCCCAGCCCATAACATGGTGCCTTGGGCAGTGAAAGCACTTCATAAATGTTTACTGTCTGACTCATTGACCTGCTCTATCCATATTTACCCAAACTTGCTATAAATTCATTTGCAAATGTTGATGGTAAAATCACAGGTAACAGAAATGAGGGCTGCTCTGTTTTTCAGTTTTTAGTGCTTTGATTATATTGCTGTAGAACATTGATTTCATTTTATTTCTCCTTACTTTATTGTAATATTACCTTGTCATTTCTGGTTATTTTCTTTTGCTATTCCATGTACTTAAAGAAATTCTACATTTTTAAACTATTCTTTATTTCGGTCAATTTAGCTTTCAGGTCGAATTTTTACACAAGACAATCTGTTTTCTAATTTATAAATTCCTCTTTTCAATCCAGTTGCAGTGACATGAGCATTTTTCCTAGTTTCAAAGTCAACTGAAATATGTCCTTTTAGAAATATACAGGCTGGAGGGAGGAGCCAAGATGCGGAGTAGAAAGACTCACTTATGCTAGCTCCGAATCTACAGCCCAGAAATTTCCTGTAAAAAGAACTCCCCACAAATTCTGGAGCAGAGCAAGCCACGCACCAATGCACTGGAGGAGATTTCTGTTCCAGAGAGCCCTGGAAAGACGTCCCCAGGGGTCTGTCACACTCCGGACAGCAGAACCCACCCCTGTTCAGCCCTGGCCGGGCGGCCCCAGAGGAGCAGATCCGAGCAGGGACGGAACCTCTGGCAGCCGTGAAGGTCCTTGAACCCACAGACGCTACAGGTCAGTGAGAGAGACTTCTGGGCTGGCCGAGAGGGGAGCAGGGTGTCTCCGTGCCTCGGGCCCCCTCGGGAGGCAGAGGCAGAGGCAGTGGTGGCAGCCCAGGACTCACCAAGCAGGCAGGAGCTCCATTACCGAAGGTCTCTGCATAAACCCCTTGAGGGAACTGAGCCTGGGAGGTGGCCCTGCCCCCACTCAAGCACCAGAACTTAAGCTCACATTGAATAGCAGCCACTCCCACCACGGAAAGCCCTGAGGCTGGGAAGCAGCATTTGAATCTCAGACCCCAAGCACTAGCTGGGCAGATCTAGGTGGGGGTGGACAGGAATCTCAGAAGTCAAGTAACTGGCAGGGAAAATGCCCAGAAAAAGGAAGCAAAATAAGACCATAGAGAGCTACTTTCTTGGGGAAGAGATGTTCCTTCCTCCCTTCATTTCTGATGAGGAAGTACAATGCTTGCCATCAGAGAAGGACGTGGAGGATGGGACCTCTCTATCCCAGACATCCGAGGTGGATGTCCGGTGGGCTCAGACCATGGAAGAGCTCAAAAAGGATTTTGAAAAGCAAGTTAGACAGGTGGAGGAAAAACTGGGAAGAGAAATGAGAGAGATGCAAGAAAAGCATGAAAAACGGGTCAATACCTTGCTAAAGGAGACCCAAAAAAATGCTGAAGAAAATAACACCTTGAAAAATAGGCTCACTCAATTGGCAAAAGAGGTTCAAAAAGCCAATGAGGAGAAGAATGCTTTCAAAAGAAAAATTAGCCAAATGGAAAAGGAGGTTCAAAAGCTCACTGAAGAGAATAGTTCTCTCAAAATTAGAATGGAACAGATGGAGGCTAATGACTGTCTGAGAAACCAAGAAATCACCAAACAAAACCAAAAGAAGGAAAAAATGGAAGAGAATGTGAAATATCTCATTGGAAAAGCAACTGACCTGGAAAATAGATCCAGGAGAGACAATTTAAAAATTATGGGACTACCTGAAAGCCATGATCAAAAAAAGAGCCTAGACATCATCTTGCATGAAATTGTCGAGGAAAACTGCCCTGATATTCTAGAACCAGAGGGCAAAATAAGTATTGAAGGAATCCATCAATCACTGCCTGAAAGAGATCCAAAAAGAGAAACTCCTAGGAACATTGTGGCCAAATTCCAGAGTTCCCAGGTCAAGGAGAAAATATTGCAAGCAGCTAGAAAGAAACAATTCCAGTATTGTGGAAATACAATCAGGATAACACAAGATCTAGCAGCTTCTATATTAAGGGATAGAAGGGCATGGAATAGGATATTCCAGAAGTCAAAGGAACTAGGACTCAAACCAAGAATCACCTACCCAGCAAAACTGAGTATAATATTTCAGGGGAAAATATGGTCTTTCAATGAAACAGAGGACTTTCAAGCATTCTTGATGAAAAGACCAGAGCTGAAAAGAAAATTTGACTTTCAAACACAAGAATGAGAAGAAGCATGAAAAAGTAAACAGCAAAGAGAAGTCATAAGGGACTTACCAAAGGTGAACTGTTTACATTCCTATGTGGAAAGACAATATTTGTAACTCTTAAAACTTTTCAGTATCTGGGTAGTCAGTGGGACCACACACACACATATGCACATACACACATATGTACACATGTGCATGCACACACACATACACACATGCACACACACACAGAGACAGAGAGCACAGAGTGAATTGAATAGGATGGGATCATATCTTTAAAAAATTAAGGTGAATGTATAAGAGAAATGTATTGGGAGGAGAGAGGGTGAAATGGATTGGGGCAAATTATCTCTCATAGAAGAGGCAAGCAGGAGACTTTTTTAGTGGAGGAAAAAAGTGGAGAGCTGAGAAAAAAACATGAAGTTTACTCTCATCACATTCAACTAAAGGAAGGAATAAAATGCACACTCTTTTTGGTATGAAAACCTATCTTACAGTACAGGAAAGTGGGGGAGAAGGAGATAAGCAGGGAGGGAGGGATGATGGAAGGGAGGGCAATGGGAGAAGGGAGCAATTTGAAGTCAACACTCAGGGAGGGACAGGATCAAAAGACAGAATAGAAACAACGGGGGGCAGAATAGGATGGAGGGAAATACAGTTAGTCTTACACAACACGACTGTCATTGAAGTCATTTGCAAAACTGCACAGATATGGCCTATATTGAATTGCCTGCCTTCCCAAAGGGAACAGGTGGGGAGGGAGTCATGGGGAGAATTTGGAACTCAAAGTTTTAGGAACAACTGTTGAGTATTGCTGTTGCTACTAGGAAATAAGAGATACAGTTAATGGGGAATAGAAAGTCATCTGGCCCTACAGGACAAAAGAGAAAATGGCAACAAGAGAAGGGAGGGATGATAGAAGAGAGGGCAGATTGGTGATAGGGAAAATTAGAATGCTCGGGTTATTGGGGTGGGGGGAGGGGATAAAAGGGGAGAAAATTTAGAACCCAAAATTTTGTGAAAATGAATGTAAAAAGTTAAATAAATAAATTTATATTTAAAAAAAAAGAAATAATAAATGACTTTGGCAAAGTTGCAGGTTACAAAATAAACCCCCACAAATCTTCTACATTTCTATGTATTACTTACAAAGCCCAACAGCAAGAGATAAAAAGAGAAATCCCATTGAAAGCTAGGGTAGACATTATAAAATATTTGGGATTCTACTTGCCAAAACAAATCCAGAGACTGTATAAACAAAATTTCAAGACACTTTTCACACAAATAAAGTCAGATCTAAGTAAGTGGAAAAACATCAGTAGTACATGGGTAGGCCAAGCCAGTCTAATAAAAAGGACAATTCTACCTAAATTGATTTCCTTATTTAGTGCCACACCAATCAAACTATCAGATAGTTATTTTCTAGAGCTGGAAAAAGTAGTATCAAAATTCATCTGGAAGAACAGAAGGTCCAGAATAGCAAGGGAACTAATGAAAAGAAATGCTAGGGAATGTGTCCTAGCTCTACCAGATCTCAAATTGTATTATAAAGCAACAATTATGAAAACCACTTGGTACTTGTTAAGGAACAGATGGGTAGACAAGTGGAATAAGCTAGCTACTCAAGACACAGTAAGCAATGAATATAGCAATCTACTGTTTGTTAAACCCAAAGACCTCAGCTTCTAGGATAAGAATTCACTATCTGGCAAAAATTGTTGGGAAAACTGGATAAAAGTGTGACAGAAACTAGGCATACGCCAATGCTTGATATTGTACACAAGAATGAAGTCCAAATGGGTACATGTTCTAGGTATAACAAGTTATACTATAAACAAATTAGGGGATCAAGGAGTAGTGTATTAGATTTATGGAGAAGTGAGGAATTTTTGACTAAAGAAGAGATAGAAAGCATTACGAAGTGCAAAATGGGTAATTTTGATTACATTAAACTGAAAAGTTATTGCACAACCAAATTTGATGCAACCAAGATTAAGAGGGAAGCAGAAAACTGGGAAAGAATTTTTGCAACTACTGTTTGTGATAAAGGCCTCATTTCTAAAATATAGAGAGAACTGAGTCAAACGTACAAGAATACAATCCATTTGTCAGTTTGATAAATGGTCAAAGGATATGAACAGGTAGTTTTCAGAGGAAGAAATTAAAGATATCTATAGTCACTCTTGCTTTAGAATTTAGAATGAACCGTCATTGTTTTCCCATAGATCAGCCTTTCTTCAAGATAATGATAGCTGCTAGAGAGGTGTCTGTGTAATATTTTTCTTATGGGAAGCCTAAGTTCCTCATAACCAATCTGAGGAAACTTATATTTTCAGGTACACTTGGATGACCCTCCAAAGAGAAAGTTACATTTTCAGTTTTATTGGGACATGAACCGTTGTCTTCAAACTAAGGAACTGTTAATGATGGAAACTTGTTTTTTCTTTAAAAAAAAAAAAAAAAAAACCAAACACCTTATGTGTATGAAATAAACATACATCAAGAAATTTAAAAGAAAATTTTGAATCTGGTTAACTCAAAGGGACCCATATTTCACAATCAGGTCTTGAATCCCACTCCAAACTGTTAATATGAATTGTTGATGACATCACACAGTATCTGTTTTTCTTTATCTTCATCGGAGCAGGACTGGATTTTAGGGTTAGAATTTGTCGTGGCAATCCTAATCAGAGGAGAGCGAAAGAAGATGATTTATTTTTGGTTTTTCAAGGATTTTGAGTGTTATTTGGATGTGGGGAACTTTCCTTCCAGATACCATTTTTAAATTTTCAGTAGGTGGTTCTTTTCTAATTTGCCATTTGTTTTTCCATAAACATCTTCATCCAGTACTTCTAAAACTGAAATCCTTAAATGCCTTTCTTGCTGCCCTTGCTACAGGATCCCTTTACTGCCCTCCTTATTTCTAGTGCCATCCTGTTGATTTAGCTTCAAATTTATCCCAGAAATAGAGGGTTCATACACAACTGTTTGCACGATGTGTCCCCTATTAAACTTTGAGCACCTTGCCTGAAGGGATGGCCTTTGACCCTTCCCAGCCCCAGCAACTTAGCACAATGCCTGTAGGCATTGTGGGACTTATTAAATGTTCATTGATTGACTAACAAACTTACTAGATTTCTTCTGTACCTCATAACCTTTAATGAAACTACTAACTGCCTCAGTTAGGATATTTGCTGATTCTCCTATAATTTTCTAAGTGATAATAATGTCATTCACAAAGGGCTCCAGGTTATTTTCCTCTCCACGTTACCCTTGTAATATTTTTTAAGCAATTCTTTTCCTCAGTTAGTTTTCTCCTACCTTCTTTTCCATGTGGCTAATCCTAATTTTAAATTTATTTTTAAATTATATTTTCTTCTACTTCTCTTATTTCACTTTTAAAATCCTTCTTGACCTTCTCCAAGAAGGCTTTAGGGCTTGAGACCAGTCCATATCCTGCTTTGAGGTTCCGGATGTAGTTATATTGACAAGGTTTTACTTTTCTGGGTTTGGGTTCTGATCTTCTCTGTCACTGTAGTAATTCTCAATGGTCAATGATCATTTTTTTCTTGCTTGTCTCATTTGCATATTTCCTGGATTTTAAAGTTGAATTCACCTGCTGAAGCATAGAGGGCACTTTCCCAAGCTGCTTCTACTGGGGGCCAGGGGCCTGGTCACTGTCATTGTGTTCTGGGGCCTCAGGGGCTGGCAGCTGGGGGCTGTAGTGGCATCTTACCTGGTGTTGAGCTTGGGGTCCTAGTGGTGGTGTTTGGTGAGTGTTGAAACCAGCTGGGGTTTTTCTCCATTTTTCTGGGACGCTGAAAGACGTGGAGGTCTGGTCACTGGAGGATGCCTGCCTGCCCTAGGCTGTGCTGAAGTCTGAAGGATGTCTTTCTGCCAGGAGCTGCACCAGAGCATGGGTAAGTCTGGCCAGAGGGGGACGTGTGCCCTCAAGGGACTGTGCTGGCACATCTGGTGGTTCTCTGATCTGGAGTCTGGATATGCTAAGGCCCATTTTGGGGAGTGGGGAGGAGGAGCTGATTGACATTTGCCTGCTGCACCACCGTGGGGCTCAGGATCTCCCACTGATTTCCTGAGGTGGGGCTTCTTGCTAGATTGGTAGAGTGCTTCCTGTCCTACAATGTGTTCCCCTGTTACCCAAGTGATAAGGACATTTATGTTGATCTTTCAACTCTTCCAGATTAAAAGACTGTTTCATCCTGTCTTTCCACTGGCTCTGCTCTTTCAGATTTTTTTCCTGGGTACTTTTTGCTGTTTTTTTTCCCCACAGGTCAGTGAGTGATTGCGATTTACAACTTATAGTGCCATCTTGGCCTGCCAGAAGTAAAAATCCAAACCTTTGTTTTCAATAGGCAATGGAGTCCCAGGAAACTGTGAATGATTATATGAAGTGACAGTGCAGATTAAGTAGACTATTATAGATTAACCAGCTAAAATGTTACTTATAGCTCTGTGCAACTCAAATACAAGCTGATTTAGGACTAATATTTTGTTTTCCTCTGGTTCCTTAGCATCCCTACAGATGCTTTATCTGTTTTAGATATAATTTTAGATTTCAGCTCCCTTTTTCATTAAGAACTAACAAATATTGACTTTATGTTATGCTAACTGATGAGTAATGCTTTTGGGGTTGGCTAGTGTTTCTGGTAACATCAGAGTGAGGCATCAGTGCAAGAAGACGGCAGGGATTCCACTAATTCATACGATTGAAGTCATCACTCCTCAGAGACAAATTATCTCATAGAATTACCTGACACTTCTTATTGCTCCAAATGATTTGACAATTTGCATTTGAATTTTTTTTATTTTATTGAAGTTGAAAGGCAGCTACATTGCCTAGTGGATAGAGCACTAGCTTTGAAACAGGAACACTCATCTTCATGAGTTGTAATATGGCCTCAGACACTTATTAGCTGTATGACCCTAGACAAAAGCATTTTAACCCTGTTTGGCTTGGTTCCTCATCTGTAAAATGACCTGGAGAAGAAAATTGAACATCATTCCAGTATTTTTGCCAACATAACTCAAAATGGATAATGCAGATAATGAAAAGACTGAATAACAATGAGAGATTAGGAAAACATTTGTAGATCACCAAGAATAATTTATTGATAGCATTCGAGGAATAGGATATAACTCCTTGAAGCAAATTATGACATATGCTATTGACCACAAAGTGCTGACATAAAAAGTATTAGCTTTCAACACCTCTTTACATTGGGATTTGGTTGTAATAGACTTACAGTTATGGTAATTCATGATTTATCCTTTCCTGTTGTTAGTTTTGATCTCTTAGTTAGGGATATTAGCATGAGGAATTCCCAATATGGAAAATTCCCATCTTAATTCATCCAATGCATAACCCTTCAGAAACTTGTTATTTTAGGAATTTTCTGATTTTTCAATTTTCCCTAATTGCTTTTCTAGATCATATTTAAACTCTTCATCACAGATGATTCTAAACTGGTTGTTAAGTATAATTGGTGAGTATGAACAAAAAATGATGAAGGAATTGGTGAATTCATTGCCCAGGAAAGCCCAAAAGAAAAATATGAATAGTGAGCTTCTAGCTTGTATTTGAACCCTTTAAATTGATTAGAATTAGCTCTGTAAAGAAGCCCAAGATAAATATTGCATAAGGTCAGCATGAAGCAGATTATAGACACATTATTCAAAAAATTAAAACAATAATAACAAAAACACAAAATCCAAAGTAAAATACCTCTATGAATGTATTTGGAAAAGCTTAAAAAAAGGTAAAATATAATAAGTACTTAAAATTCAGTGGTTGTTGCTACAATGTAATTGCAAATTAGAACAATCACATTCTTTTTTTTTTAAAGCTCCTTCAAAAGAGGACTCTACTTTTATGTTGATCAGTTTTCAGGTCATTTCTATTGTCAATAACGCCATAGAATGTACAGACTCTGGGTCAACTTTGTTTTTTTTCTGAAGTACCCTTAGCGTTCAATTAAAATATATTATGTCACTCACTGAAGCATCCGAGTCCAACTGGTCTTGAGGTGGAAGGCTTAGGAGACTAACGGTTTCATACTTCTGAACCACTATCCAATTCAAGAACAGGGTGTTGAATGAAGAATCTGATTTCGGAAAGCATTCCTTATAGCATGCCAATGAATTTACAACATTTATATACTCCAGGCTATGAGGACTGTAAGAAGTTTTCAGAAAGAGCAGAAATGGATTTCATTATACTTATTAGATGTTCATCTTTAAGAAAATTTTCTGAGTTTGTTCAAAGAAACAAAAATAAACCATTCTTGAAGTTGCCTCAAAATGTTGAACTTTAAAAAATAGAAATAAATTTATATTTTAAAGGAGAGATTCTATTTTCTGTTTTTACATCTGAGTCTGAACTTATTTTAGCCCAATTTCGACACAGAATTGTTCCTGGATTTTTTCTCTTAAAATCTCCTTAGTCCTTTCCCATCTCAGTCAGGCTGATGCTTCCTTGTCTTTTCCATGGACTCTGTGCTGAGAAGGTGTTGAAGATGTCTTGGTCTAAGACACAGTTTAAATGGAAGAGAATTCTCCTACAGTGTCCTATCAGACATAGTATGTTTCTAATCAATTGGCTAGTCAGGATATCACTTATCATTCATACACTATATTAGAGAAGAAATCATTGTAATTGAGCCCTGCAGACCTTAGGGGTCTGGTGGGGATGGGGGCAATACTTCTTAATAGAATTTATGTACTGACCTACAGGTCCCCTAAAAAGAGAAGTGCTTATCAGGCAGGGAAACGTTTGCATGTATACCTAAAAGAATAAGGTTTGAGAAAAAATTTTAGAAGAAAAAGAAGGTTAGGGAATATTGATGGGGCTAAGTATGAGATTACACTGATATCAGGAACTATCATAGTGAGGAGAAATTCCTTTTGTCACAGAATTTGCCTATCTTTTCATCAAATTATACTGATAAATGCCTAAAGTATGTACAGCTTCAATGAGTTATTCAGTTTTTCACTAGGAAATATACATGTTAAGAAGCTGGAATGTCCCCTCTTCTGCAGGTTACAGAGAAAGGACCCTAACTTTGACTCCTTGTGTGACTTTGGCAATGAGTGAGAAAACTTTAATAGGATTCAGTCCGCTCGGGTGCCAATGAGGGTGTCATTCTCAATGGACAAATTCTGACTTCTCTTGCAGCAGTAGCATATTCTTTCTCTTTTTCTGTCTCTAAAAATCCAAAACTCACCTCTCTCTATGACACAGTCCTACCTGATAACAAAGACAACTCTTTTATCTGGTTACCAAGCATATTTGTTTTTCTTGGGTTATCTCTATATTGTTAGGTTTTGTAGATTTCTAAAAATCTTCATTTTGACCATATTTGCAAATTAATGTACTGTCTCTAATATACAGGACATCTAGTGATGCAAGTTTTACCTAGGATATACTATGAAGAAGTGAAAATTAATGATGCTATTATATGTCTCACATGAGGCAAAATATCTATTTTCCCCCTAGGGGCTAGGATAGGTAAGAAAGGATAATTATGAGGAAAAATTTCTTATAACAAATAACATTATTGTGTATTTCTCATTATTTTAAAAAATGGGACTTAATATTTACATTACTTTCTGTTCCAGCAAGGAATATGATAATAATGAGTTGCAAAAAAAAGTGGCCAAGGCCATTTTGGACATTATGAATTATAAAGGTGAGTTTAATAAAAATTAGTTGCTATCACATACATTTTATGACATGTAATCTTTAGAGCAATGGTGAAGATGCAATCATATTTTTACATCACAAAATGCTTACCAACGTAAGATCAACATTCAAAAATTTTTCATGAAAAGTTTGAGGAGTTCCCCTTGTATACAAATAAAATGAAATTACAATTAGACTTGATTGTGTAAATACATTTTATGTTTAATTATGTAGATACATTCCAGGAAAACAATCCACCTATGGAAATTTCCAAAGGCTGCCCTCATGTATACCAGGAAAACCATCCCAAATTCTATAAAGAGAGTTTCTATTGTACCATCTCCAACTCAAACTAATGACCCAAACTTCCAACACAAGAACTCTGTTTTTAATTACAATCTGCACAAGCCATGTTGTCCAAGGCAATTGTGAATACTCATAGTTATGTATGGATTAATTAGACTTTTGTTGATTGACCTGAGTAACTGCTGTCATGCATGCCACTGTGTAAGTAACTCTTAAGTTACTTGAGAACACAGGCTATGTGCATAATCATTTTCCATTTCTTACCACTTCTGACCAGAAAGGTACTTTATCCATTTGGTGATGACTTTAAAATTGATGTCACAGAAAGTTTTAGCTTTCTACCCCTCTGTGCTTAAGGAATTGCCTAGAATTGACTTTCTCCCTATGCTTATTGAAGAACAAGTGAATAATTCTTGGTACAGGGGATGATTTCTAAAAAGATATAATCTTCTGAAAAGATATAAATTTTCATGCAATAAATCATACATCAGAGAATTATGACATTTCTTAATGCTCTAAACGACTTAGTGACCCTAATTTCAACTCTCTGTTGTAGATTTTATTGCAAGTGGGGAATATTTAAAACTGAAAATTTTTGAACTACAGAAGACATGGCGGATGAATTCAGAGGGTGAGCAGCAAATTTAGCCCATCGATGCATAAAAATTACCTTTGTACTGAGTGCAAAGTGTAAAAACATAATTTGAGCTGTTTATGTACAGAAGAATTAACCCCTTCCCCCCAAATAAAAAATCTGAGGCTATATATCTCTAAATAATGAAATTTTTACAACACGAGGTAACGTTAAAATAACCCTGCTATAAGGACTGCAGAGAGATGTAACATCCCAACAATTAAACTATTTACTGGTCTGTTAAAATGGGCCTATATTTATAGGCTGATCAATTAATTCTAAGGCTCTGTGGAACCTCATCATTTTGGCTAGAGTTGCTTCCATAGTCCTGAATTTCAGTGAGAATATAGAATAGCCCTATCCCTGACTGTGGAGATTGAGTTGATTACATCTCTTGACAGAAGGCTAATAAGAATCTGATTGGACTTTAATTATGCTCTTGAAACAACAGAAATAGAGCAGAAAGATGTCATCTCTACCCACAATGTGTTAACAGTAATAAAAAATGATCATATGTTTTCTTAGAAAAAGGTTTTTTATTAAATTTAAATATACTGACAAATAACATGGCATAAAATATCAAAGATTTAACCACTGTCAACAGAAATATATGTATCTAATTATATTTCTTATATGTCCATGTGCAAGAAACAACTCTGAGTTCCTTCAAAGAAAATGCAACACTATTTAAGTTTACTCCTTAGGTTGGATGATCAAATTGAAAGAAAAAAATTAGCATTAACATTTATGCTTGAAAAGTTCTTCTGTTTTCACTATGTGAGCAAATTTAGTCCGGTAACCCATTCAGATTTATCTCTACCCTCTTTCTCCCATTCTTGTCCTTGTGTCATACAGAGTGGTGACTGCATGTCCTTTCCAATGACTTCATGTTTAGTAGGTACTAAAAAATTCATATGCACAAGAGAATTATCCTACCATCTCTCATCCCACAATGTGTGTTTAAAATATATTGCAATTTCAGGATATTTCTCATCATACGGACAATGGATTTAGAGATGAAATCAAAGATACCATTGAGCCCTCTACACCCTATGGTGTTGGAAGGAAGGCTAAAATAAGTACTAACCTAGGCATCTCCTGTAAAAGGAAGGGTTTTTGGCAGGCAAAAAAAGCAAGAATATATTTAAAGTACTCACCTTTTGGAGAAAAAGATTTTTGGTATGGTGATGGAAAGGGCAATTCACGAAGAAGTCTTCCCAGAATGAAAAAAACTCTTTATCATTGAAGCTGATGTTTGGTTATCTTCTTGCTGCATCAGGACAGATGTCTAAAGCAAATACAGTTTTGAAGACTTATTCAGTGTTCCAGAAGTAGATAAGCATGTTTGGGTCAGGAATGCTCACTGTTCTACGGATCTCAGAGGTGGACACATATATTCCCTATATAAATAAAACAATAATCACAAAGACATAAAATTCAAAGTAGAATACCTCTATGAATATGTTTGTAATTAAACAGAGAGGTCATTGCTACAAAGATAGTAATTGCACACGATAATCACCCAATCCTATTTTTTTTTTGTTTTATAAAATAAGTTTTGTTCAAATTTTTCTTTTTTATATCACCATGGTTATTCCAGGTGTTTCCCTCTACCCCTGCCAGAGAGCCATTTCATATGACAAATAGTACTTTTGAGAGAGGAAAATAAATGAGTGCAATTGATCAATATATTGAAAAAGTCTGAAAACATGTGCAGTGTCTAAGATCTACAGACCTCCCAACTCCATGAAGGGAAAGGTTGGGGTTCTATTTCTTCATTGGGTATTGCTTCATCTTTATAATTTTACTACATTCACTTTTTTTTGGTATGTGGTTGTTGTCTCTATGTACATTATCATAATTACTGTGTATATTGTTTTATTGGCTTTATTTACTTCATTCTGTGTCAGTTCATATAGATCTTTCTAGGATTCTCTTTATTCATCATACATAACATTTCTTACCATGCAGTAATACACCATTACATTTATATAACACAATTTGACTAGCCATTCCCCAATTGATGGGCGTCTACTTAGCTTCCAATACCTGGCTATAGGTAGTAAGGTTATAGGTATTAAATTTAAGATTATATGGCAAGAGGAGGTTATCCCCCAGGACTTCAAGGATGCCTCCATTGTCCATCTCTATAAGGGTAAAGGAAATAGGTTGTCATGCAACAATCACAGGGGGATCTCTCTCTTAGTCATTGCTGGCAAAATTCTTGCTAGAGTCCTCCTTAATAGGCTGATCCTTCACCTGGAAGATAGTCATATCCCTGATACCCAGTGTGACTTCAGAAAGGGCTGAGGAACAGTTGCTATGGTGTTTGCTGCCTGACAACTCCAGAAGAAATGCCAAGTGCAGAACAGAGGTCTATACACAATGTTTGTAGATCTGACCAAGGCCTTTGACACCATTATTAGTCATGAGGGCTTATGGAAAATTATGTCAAAATTTGATTGCCCAGAGAAGTTCAACAATATTATACATCAATTTCATGATGGCATGTTTGTGTGGAATCTGCATAATGGACAAAGCTCTCATGCCTTCCCAGTCACCAGTGGAGTGAAACAGGGCTGTGTGATTGCTCCCATGCTTTCTATAATATGATGTTTTTAGCTATGTTGACAAATGCTTTCAAAGAGGATGAACACAGCATCAAGGTCAACTACTGTACTGATGGTAAGTTCTTCAATCTGAAAAGGCTACAAGTCAAGATCAAAGTGGAGGGAGTGCTGGTGCATGATTTTCTGTTTGCAGATGATTGTGCACTCAGTGCAGCCTCGGAGGCTGAGATGTAACAAAGGATGAATCAATTCCCTGCTGCTTGTGCTAATTTTGGCCTGATAATTAACACCAAGAAAACACAGGTGCTCCATCAACCACCACCACACCATCCATAGGTGGAATCATCAGTTACAACAAATGGAGAAGTTTTGAATGCTGTGGATAAGTTCACTTACCTTGGTAGTGTACTTTCCAGGGATGTACACATTGGCAATGAGGTTGATGCTCATGTTGCCAGAGCTAGCTCAGTGTTTGGGAGGCTCTGAAGAAAAGTTTGGGAGAGAAGAAGTATTAGACTGACTACCAAACTGAAGGTCTACAGAGCTGTTGTACTGACCTCATCTGTGACTATATGCTTGTGAAACATGGACAATCTACCAGTCCCATGCCAGGAAACTGAATCGCCTCCATTTGAACTGTCTTAGGAAGGTTCTGAGGATCACCTGGCAGGATAAAGTACCAGACACTAAAGTCTTTGCTCAAGCTGAACTGCCAAGTACTCAAACCGTGCTTCAGAGAGTTCAACTCTGATGGGTTGGCCACATTGTTCAAATGCCAAATGTACGCTTGCCAAAAAGACTATTTTAGGGAGAACTTGCATGGGGCAGACCATGAACATGGTGGCCAGAAGAAATGATACAAGGACACTCAAGATCTCTCTCAAGAACTTTGGATTTGACTGTGGACACTGGCACAGGACTGCTCAGCAAATGCCACATAAGAAAAGGAGAATTGAGACAGCACAAAGTAAGCACAAGATGCACAAATTTGGGATACCCATCCCAAATATTCACACAGACTGTCTGTGCCTAACCTGTGGTAGAGCATTCTGAGCTCCTGTTGGTCTGATCAGCCACAGTCAGACACATTGAAATTTCCCTTTACAATGGTGATGTCATTTTGGTCTCCTTCGAAGACGAAGGATAACGTATTAGTTTGCATTAGTTAGTCTATCCTTCCACAATTCCTCCAGCTCTGACTACTGCCATTTCTTGGGGAGGGTCATTTTTGCCATTTTGCAAGGTGTGAGGTAAAATCTTAGGATTGTTTTGATTTGCATTTACCTTATTATTAGTGATTTGAAGCATTTTTTCATGTAATTGCGAATATTAAAGTTCTCAAAAGAAGAAATGCAAAGTATTCACAATTACATGAAAGAATGCTTCAAATCACTAATAAGCAAAATGCAAATCAAAACAATCCCAAGGTTTTGTGTGTATGCGTATACATGCATATACACAGACACAAATATGCATATATAAAATCTATAAAATAACTCAATATTGTTTGTATATCTTGGATACTAAACCTTTATCAGATAAATTTGCTAACAAAGATTTTTTTCCCCATTTGACAACTTAACTTGTAATCCTAGTTGCATTAATTTTGTCTGTGGTACATAGTTATCCACATATTGTCTTCCCCATTAGACTATGAGTTATTTGGGGGAAGGGGACTGTCTTTTGTCTTGCTTAGTGTTCCTAGAACTTAGCACAATATCTGTCAATGCTTCATAAACGTTTATTGATTGACATGACTGAGTAATCAATATGGTCCCAACCTTCTTTCTAGGTTTTTAACACTCTACAATTCAGTCATTCTGGCCTTTTTACAGTTTTTCACACCATACACATTATTTTCTATCTCTGGGACTTAGTTGTGACTATTCTTGCTTCTTAGAATGTAATCCATCCACTTTGTTGCCTAGCTACCTGAAAGGCTCTGATCAAATGTCTCTTTCTTCATGGAGCGTTTTCTGATTGCCACAATTGCTAGTGGTTTCGTCCTCAAATTACTATTTTGTGTATTCTCTTACTTGTGACTCCAAGAAGCATGTGCAGCCCCCATACCCTGGTAAAACCATCTTGGTAGATGGGCTAAATCAGGTTGAAGGTAACTGACAGGCCTCAAACCCTCAGTGAGTTAGGGAGATGTCTACCTCAAGCATATGAAGACTTCCCAGATAGAATGAGAGGAGAACAATTTGTTCCAATGGCCATGAAGGTGGGGCTGATAGAAGTGCTATGGAGCACTTAGAGCTTAATTAGGCACCCAAGATACCAAGTTCGTCCACTGCATCCTGGGACATTACCAATTATCCTGACTTTTGTCTTGTATTGGACTTCAATAGTATAGTCTCCTGTGGCTAGACGGTGAGCTCCTTGATGGCAGTGGTCCTTTACTTTCATCTTCATACCCCAGGTGAGTACTTTCGATGCTTGGTTGAGCACTTAGAATTTCAGCATAAACTGATGACTAGGTTCTATGTTTTCTTTCGCAGTTTATTTTCTTCTCAGGTCTAGACATTATCCCTGACTGGGTGTTTAAGGCTCTAGGGAGGCCAGTAGTTGATTCCTCCATTACTGAGGTGACTTTGGTCAGTTTGGAGTGAGTAGTATGATGTAGCTCTGGCTTTCAATTGCTTTGTCACCATTTCCAGAGATAGCTCTCTCCTCTGCTTTGTTAATTTGCTGTCTTGAATCCTCTTGCTTTCTGCAGTAGATTGCTGTTGCC
Organism: Bettongia penicillata ogilbyi; assembly: GCA_023548195.1. Taxonomy (NCBI): domain Eukaryota; kingdom Metazoa; phylum Chordata; class Mammalia; order Diprotodontia; family Potoroidae; genus Bettongia; species Bettongia penicillata. The sequence goes on from JAJHZJ010000230.1 coordinate 1,034,208, forward strand.
TGTGGTCACTGCTGCCCTTTCCTCTCCCACTCACTGCACATGCAGTGCTCTCAATAATCTAACTCAGCAGGTGGTCCCAATGGAGAGAAGTCACTGGAAGCAAACCTCAATGGAAGGAGCAGAAGCCCACCAAAGGCCTGTGGGCTGTAATTAGAGAGACAGGGGTAGTAGAAGAGCAGAAGAAGAGGAGGTGGAATAGGAGGAAGAAGAGGAATAGTCCATTCCATTTTTTTTCCAAGTGCCTTCAAAGGAACCCTCTACTTTTATGTTGATCAGCTTTCAGGTCATTTCTACTGTCAGTCTTTGCATTGAAATGACAGTTTTAAGTCAACATATTTCCAAAGTACTCCAAGTGTTCCAGAAGAATGTATAAAATAACTGTCACTCACTGAAGTGCTGGAGCTCAATGAGTCTTGAGATGGAAGGCTTAGGAAATGACTGCATTAAAATCATGCTTCTGAACCAGTATTCAAATCAAGGACCTGTTGACCAGAGAGGACATGACTTCTGCCTGTATGGTTGTATTATTAAGCCCCATGAAGCCTCTGCTATCGGAAAGGGTTAAGATTCCAATAAATTGATAATACATATACTTCAGGTTATGAGGACTCTGAGAGGAGGCCACACACAGCAGAAATGGACCTCATTATGCTTAATAGATGTTGATGTTCAAGAAATGTTTCTGAGTTCATTCAATGAAAATAAAACAAAAATAGATTAAAATAGAGTATTCTGAAAGCAGGCTTTTTAGTTCAAAATGATGAAATTAAGAAAAATAATTTTGGGGAGGTATACTCTTCAGTAGGAGGATTCACATACTGACCTATTTGTTCCCTGAAAAGGGAAGTGCTTGGCAGACAAAAAAAGGCTTAAATATACATCAGAGGGAGACAGCTATCTGATACTAAAAAAGAGAGTTTAGGAGTGATGATGGGTGATGTGCGATTGCATCAATAGAAGGAAGTCCCCCATATAAGGAAGCCTTCCTCCAGCATCACTGCCTATTGGGTCCCCCTTGCCTTCCCCACCACCAACGCAATTTGAGCATCTTGCCTAATTATTTTGATAGCTACCAAACTCACAGAGAGATTCAGTGACTAACTCAACATTCAACATTCAAATATACATTAGATTCAGAAATGTACTGTGCTCTTCCCTGCCAAGACACATTGACTCTTACTCCCCCTGTGAATTTGGTTGAGTTGCTTTAACTTCTCTGGTTCAGTTTTCCAAGGAGGACAATAAGAGCATAACGCTAGATGGCCTCTTTCTTTCTGTCTTCCTTTCCAAAATCTCTAGCATATTATTCCCATTCTGTATCTCTCAAAATCCAAAGGTCTCCCCACTCTGTGATTGAATGGGAATTGAAAGTAGAAAAAGAAGCCTTTTCCTTGGTTCTTATGTTTTTTTTTCTTGTGATTCCTAGATTGATCACAACTGCTAACTTCTTCGCATTTGTAAATATCTAGTTAACCCGTCCATACACACAAAATCATACTTTAATTTCACAAATGTAAAGAACACCAGCAGGGACAGATTTCTTTCACATACAAAGTATAAGAGACATATTTTGAATGTGAAAATTATTCTTGGAGATAGAGACTGACTCTCCCAGAATGAAGGAGATTCATCTTCCAGAATCATGACAGATATTAAAAAATGGTTTTTAGAAGTCTTTTGCTCAAATTGCCTGCCATTTTGAAAAAGGAATTTACATTTGTGGGGGCAATAAAATTAGTATCATTTACATTTGTGGGGGCAATAAAATTAGTATCATTAGTAAAATAAAAGTGTATTTGATTGAATAATGCAATTAAAGAAGATATTTCCTACCCATAGGGTCCCAAGTACCTTTTGTTTTTGTCCTATGGAGGCATTGGGTAGGAGGGTTATGCCCTCTGGTTCTGAAAAGTGTATAAATACTCTGAGGTGAGGTTTTACTTTGGGGCTTAGTGTTTGTAAGAAGGTTTGAGTGACAGATGAGGTTCCTGGGAAGCTGTTTTAAGGAGCCCCTTCCCCCCAGCTTTGAAAATCCAGATGTCAGTGCTTCCCTCTCTGGTAACTATGATCAGACATTTGGATTGTCTGTTGAATTCAGGCAGAGGAAGCCATGTCTGTTGACTTTTAATTTCTCTGTATTTTCTTTGAAGTTCAGAGTGCTGACTCCCCAGAACTAGGTGAATGATATATGTGCTACATTAAAGGAATGATACATGTGTTTGATTAAAGTGATTGTCAACCCTTCAAAGGTTTCCTTTCCTTTTATGAAAGCAGATCTAAGAATCTGTGCTAGCAGGGCCCCCTCTCTATGTTGGGGTGCTTACTGAAACAATATTTCTTGTTTTTATTTTCCTTCTCAAGGGAAACCCTGATGGGCCAGATACCCCCCCAAAGTGGAACAAGACTCATCTACTGACAGTAGGGGTAAGTTTCTTCACTTCCTCTTTATGTTTTCGGATTTCATTATACAGGAGATCATTAGAGAATTGTTGAACCTTTTAGTGAAATGAATTCTTAACCAATAGCAACCTAATTCAGTGGAGTTTCTCAGAATGACATGCTTTGAAGATTTCCTGTCACAGATGAGTAATATTTTATCCTAGTTAATCTCCACTTTAGGAATAATTAACAATAGTCTATGTAACATAATATTGAATTTCCATCTCACTCTCATAACGTAAGAGCCTTTTCCTCCGGTTCACACAAGAGCTGTTGTTACTCAGTTCTTTCCTATATGCCATTCATCTCTCCCCAAACCCCCATCAGATAAAATTACCAACAACTATTCCTCCCTCTCCTTTCCCTTTCCATAGGGACTTGGTGCTCAGGGTTACACAGACTAACTTCTGTCAAGTTACACCATGAATTGAGTTTACATTTGTGTATTATTCAGATAACTTGTTATTTATATAATTGAACAAGGAGAATGTTAGCTTCCTTGATGGCTTGTATTCTTATTCATCTTTGTTTACTTAGTACCCCTGGAAGAGTAGATGTTTTATATATATTTCCCAAAATGATTTTTGCTCAAAAAAATAATACCACAGGTCCAAACAGCTAATATAGAAAGTTTGAGATTTCAGTTCATTCTTACTTCGAGAAAATTGAAGTAATTGACTTGTTACACATTTGAGTTGATAATACATGTTTTGGGGGATGAAAGCATTCTAAAAATCTGGGTCTGCATCAGTGTAACAAACTCCTCATTGCAACCTTTTCCACTGAATCATCAACTCATAAGAAGCTTGTTGCCTTAGAAAATTGTCTGGCTTTCTTTTTGATTATCCACTTAAATGGTGAAGGTGGGCTGTGGTTTACATCTCCTGTTACCTATCAAGATGATGCTTTCAGTGAGTCAATTGTCACAAGAACAATTGACAAAGGAGACACAACATGTTATCACAGGTGAGCTTGTATGGTTGCTCTATAGTGAGATCCTAGATACAGAAGACATGTATTTTATTAAGAGAGCATCTCTTGGAAAGAATCTAAATAACTTCCAAAACTTGGCTCTAAGCAACTCCTATTTAAATTTAAAGGACACTGCTACATACATAGCATTGCCCTATGTTATCCACACCATTTTCTTTTTTAAAAGATTTTCTACACTGTATTTTTACATTAACTGATAAGAAGACCTTAGTTACTTTCAGTCACTCCAAGGAATCTTAAGTTTTCTGGGTAAAATTGTTTCTATGGCCCTTTGAATTCAGGGAGAATATGTGTCACTGCCTCCAGTGAGTAAGTCAGCTATGACTTAAGAAGAAATGTTTATGAGTTGTTGAAATTTAATTATGGCACTGAAATAGCACACAAATCAATTGACCAGAGAGGATGAATCTCTACCTGCAGGGCATCAACATAAAACAATAGTAAATAAGTCCTTTAGCAAAGAATTCCTCATGAAATTTTACATATTAATTCATATATTCAAATCTATGATGATTCACAAATTGCCACAGAAAAATTTCAAATCATATTTAATATCCACATTCAAAAAATGCTTCTGAGTTCCTTCAAGGAGAGCAAGTTTGTTTTTCCTGTGAGTTTGCTTTTTCAATAACAACACTGAGGATATAAAATTTTGTTATGTGAAACTATACTGGAAGGAGAGCCACGGTGTTCTATCTCTAGACCTGAGATAAAACTTTTTTTAAGTCATCTCACTTAACTGAAACAAATCATTTCTCTTAATTCCTTGCTTTTGTCCTCTTAGTTCTTTTTCTGCCTCACTCATACTGGTCACAACAAAAGTGAGTGCAGATCTATTATACCCAAGATACTTTTACATAGTAGAGAATTCTCTAAAAAGGTTCTACAACTGAAAATAGGCTTGTAATGCCCTTACAGCTTCAGGATGTTTTGTCATTGAGCCATGCAAAAATTATGGGTTTGCAGATTTCTCTTATTGTGTATAATTATGTTTCCGTAATTGTTTTCTCTTCCTCATTTTGTTCATTTTTCATATTCCATTCTTTGCTCTCAGAATGATGGAACTCCTCATTGGATACCATCACAAGGAGATAAGGAAATTCTAATTATTAGTATAGATTTGATCACTTAATACCTCATTTAAAATTTTTCTAGCATCCAGTACCAAGTAAGACAGTGGGATCAGATAGTCTAGTAGTTTCTTCTCAACTCTATATTCCACAATCCAGACTTTCATCATACTTTGGATATTCTAATAATATTCCCTAAAAAAAATCAGAATATGACTCTCTCTCTCTCTTTCTCTCTTTTTCTCTCTCTCTCTCTTCCTCTCCTCTCACTCTCTTTCATTCTCACTCTCTCAACCCTCTCCTCAAGCACCTAACTCACTCCAATGCAAAACTACATGTATCTCAGTACCAATGAACTCCTAATTCCTTCATAATAGTATAGAACTCTTACAGGGTAGATCTAATAAGATTTTCTCTAAGGTAGCTAAAATATATGAAGCAGAATATAAGGGTAGGTTGAAGTGCACAGAAACAGAAATCCAAGAAAAGAATCAGCAGTGTAACAAAGTACATCCTTGTTTTTCAAGCCAAGGAAGAAGGGAGTGAATGATGATCCTGGAGAGGTGGCCTCTAGGTAATTGATCAATGTTCCATCAAGTCTCCTCCACTTCTTTGGTCACTCCATTCATCAGGAAGCTCAGGGCTCCTGATTTAAAATCACAGGAGGATGAGATGTATCAAAGGGACAAGCATTGCTCAGACATGTCTGATTGATTTCCTACCCTCTCATAGGGTAGAAATTAGAAATGACTTATGAGAATGGGTTGTATGTTCTGAGGAAGTAGAATCTTAAAAATAAATAGAAGGATTTGGCAGGCATAGAAAAAGGGCAAAAAGATTGGCCTGAAACAGCCTGTCAGGGAAAAAAATAGACAATCTATTCTGTGATTGCATGGATATAAGAAAATCTCAGATGAGGCAAAACACCTTCTATCAAAGTATTTCAGAAACCTTCTATCTGAAACAGTGTCAGATGAGTAGAGTGCAGAAGGTAGATGACCTCCTCCGTGTTCAACCAGCAGGTCTATGAGTTAAGAGACAGGAAAGCATGAAACAAATTTGGCTCCCTTTTCCCTGAGTGACTTCGGGGGGACATTGGTTAACTTGTTTGGTCTTCAGTTTTCTCATCATTATGATGAGGGTTATCAGACTCAATGGCTTCTGTCTGACAAGTCTGAGGAAACAAAGCTCTTTATATTCTCTGACAGTGGTACACCAGACATCACAAACAGTCCTTTCCATCATTCTCATTCTTGTTTGGAATTAGTAGTACTTCTTGAACTATCTCCACAATGTCAACTTCTTGGAGGTCTTAAAATTCCCAGTTTGATAACATGCTCTCTTTTAGTTCTTTTAGTATTTAAAATGGAAATGATGACACCTATGGCAGGTTAGATATATGTTCAGAAAGTGAAAATTATTCTTAGAGATGTATAGTGTGGCTCTCCCATAATCAATTAGATTCCTCTTACAAGAACTTTCCATATGTGAAGAATGATTATGGGAAAAGTCTTTCATATGTGTGTATTTGTTCTTTTAAAAGCAGGATTTCATTTTGGATGATTTTATTTGCTATTCTAGGAAGGTCTCTTTTAACTACAAACCGGAAGTTTTGAAGATAGCTTGCCTAACGAGAATGGTGAGTTTCTTCATCTTATTTTTGTTTTTTCCGGTTCATGGTGAGATTCAATCCTATTTTTTTAAAGAATGGGACAGAAGTTTAGAATTTTATTTTTCCTTGGTTACATATAAAAACAATTTTTAAACATTCATTTTTAGAACCTTGAGTTCCATATATATATTATTAAAAATAAAAAAGTAACTCAATGAAGTAGTTTTTTTCATGTAAAATATATTTCCATATTAGTCATGTTGTAAAAGAAGAAACAGGACAAAAGGAAGAAAACCATGAAATAAAAGATAAATTGAAAAGAGTACGCTTGGATCCGCATTCAGACTTCATCAATTCCTTCTCTGGATGTGAACAGCATTGTCCATCTTAAGTCTTTTGGATTTGTATTGGACCATTGTATTGCAAAGAATAAGTCAATCAAAGGCGATCATTGTGGCATGTTGCTGGTATGTTTTCCTGGCTCTGTTCAGTTCACTTTGCATCAGTGCAGGTAAGCCTCTCTAGATTTTTCTGAAGTCTGCCTGCTCATCATTTCTTATAGAACAATATATCCCATTACATCCATATACCACAACATATTTAGTCATTTCCCAATGGATGGGCATCCACTCAGTTTACAATTTGTTGCCACCACAAAAAGAGCTGATTATATATACATATACATACATACATATATATGTACATACTACATAACATATATATATATAGTAGGATGGCTGAACATGTTGTGTTATATGAGTATTATGGAACACTCTTGTGCTAAAGAAATAATGAACAGGATACGCTCAGAAAAATTTGGAAAGACATGAACTGACTCAAAGTTAAAGGAGGAGAATCAGGAGTACTTTGTGCCAGTAACAGCAATATTGTACCATTATCAACTGTGAATGCCTTAGCTATTGCAATGATCTGAGACAATGCTGAAGGACTTAGGATGAAAAATGCTATTGGCCCTTAGAAAAGAAATAACATACTGAATAAAGACTTAAACCTACTTTTTAAAACTTGCTTTATTTTACTTGGTTTTTTTTGCTTTATGATTCCTTTTATAACTTGACTAATATGGAAATACATTTTGCGTGACTGCAAAGATATAAGCTATATTAAATTGCTTGCCTTCTCAATGGGGCAAAGGGAGGGAGGGAGAGAATTTGCAACTCAAAATTTAAAAACAAATGTTGCAAATTGTTTTTACATGTAATGGAGGGAAAAGAAAATAATAAATTTTAAGAAAGAATAGGAAATTATACTAAGACCACTTAAAATATTCATGAATAAAGGCACGATCATATTCAGTTCTGCCTAAAAATGACTGGCTTTTTCAAAGTAAATCATTGCTGCAAGTTGTGAGATAAAGATAGTTTCCTCTCCTTTGGGAGTCAGAAGCTGCTCCCGTGATGATTAAGCCATTTTAGTCCATATTCCCTTAAGACTGAAAGTTGGCAGCGCTCTCATGTTGGCAGCCTGCAGCTCATCAGCTTTCTGGCTGGGGGAAGTCTTGACTGTATAAGATGGAAGGTATCTGCAATTTTGAGATAATTATCCCATGAGGAAATGGTATCACTACTGCAGTAACATCTGAACTGATCCCAGCTTCACTCTTTGCTTCTCACAGTTCATCTTGACCACAGTGCATGGCTCTGGTCAAGTGACTGTCTATTAAACAGACAAACCCCCTGCCCCCCAAAACACCCAGTCTTTCAGCCACTCTTCTTGTCTACCAAATGTCAAACTTCAAGGCCAACCACAATTGGGCTTCAACCTGTTTGTTCATCCTTAACTCACACTAGCCCCCTTTCCACCTACTATGCTATGGCTAATGCCGATTGTTCCTGTATCCTGAGTTATCATGTTCCTTCCCATCTATATATTTACCCCTATCATTCCCTTAACCTAGGATGCCCAACCGTTTCTTTTGAAATCCAACAGAAAGTGCTTATCACAGTATCTGCCACATAACAGGAGTTTAAACTGGGAGATCAGGGGTAAAACTTACTGTTCGTGTGCTTTGTCTGTCAGTGCTCTTAGCACTGTAGCATGAAGTGATGTGCCCCAAACCTCTTCTTTGAGGTAGGGAGATTTGGAACCTCTTGGTATTTTGAAGGAGCCTTCTTTTCTCTCAGAAATTCAAGCTTTGTTACCTTCCCTTCTAGGTATGGCCACATTTAAGTCCCAGAGCCCTCTGAGAGAAGCGTTGGTTCAAATGGAACTCTGGAACGGTGACCCACCCAGCAATGCACTGAAACTGGAAATGTAAAATTCTCATTAGCCTTTTGTCTTAGAGCCCTCTTGTCATGGAATGACTTAGGTTTTCATGTTCTTTCTCTTATTCTTTCTGTCCCCCTCTTTCAGTCTTCCTCCCTTCCCTGTGTTATTTTTCTTAAGTTTATTCAGGCTCTTAGGTCTAATATCTATACATAGCTTGATTATATTTTGCACAGAAATGAGAATGTACACTGAAATAAATCCTTTTAATTCATTTTGAATTTCAGATGTTTCTGGCTGACTTCCAAAAAAACAGAAAAAAAAAAAACAAAAAGAGAAGGCCAAGATATCAATTGAAAAAGGTATTTTCATATTTATTTCAGGCACATTAATATGATTTTCAGTATTTGTTTTGGTATTCCCAAGTTACAGAATCCAGACCAGCATCTTCCTCAGCTCTGTGCGGAGATATGACTTCCAGATATGCTTTGTATTCCTGGAGCTGATGCCAAGCTTTAGAGAAAAACAGGAGTAATAGAATGCTACCAAGTTCTATCTATTGAAAGACACAGCACCTACACATATCAAGACATACTCATATGCACATACATCACACAATACTGGAAAAGCTATCCCTTCCCCTCCATAACATGCACTGAGAAACATGTATTCTCATCACAATTTCAAATCAAGATAAATTTTTGTACTTCATTGGAAATCTAAAATTTTTGAATTTTTGTGTAATGTTCATTTTTAAGTATCATTCTATATTTTAGTAGGAAATCTTTTGTTCATTTTCTCCCTTATTTTCTTTTCTCACCCAGGAATCAATCCAGAGAAAATGATGAAACAGGTAAAATGTCAACAAGTTTGTTCAGTGTGTTTTACAAAGTATTGGAAAAAGTAAAATAAATAAATAAAACGGAAAATAAATATTTATCATCGCAAATTTAACAAGAAAATTTAAGTATGTATGTTTTCTTATTCTAATCAATTAATAACCTTTTATTAAATATGAACTGTGTTCCATGCTCTGCACTAAGTACTGGGTTTGCAAATAAGGACAAAAGATAGTACTTCAAGAAGCTCACAGTATTAACCTGAACACAACACATCAACAACTATGACTGAACAGGGATTTCTATAGGAAAAAAATGAAATAATCAACTGATGTCTCAATCCACATCAACACTGCAAGGGACAAAGTCATTCCTGAGCCATCCTTCCCCCTCAACCTCCCACAAGCAAACACTCACAAGCCAGCTACGCCTGGCAATCTTATGATTAAAAATAGGTCACAGATATCAGGAGAGCTTTGCGGCACTGAGGCTACTATTGCATGTTAGCTGTCAATTCCAACTCAAGTTCAGAGTGATTTTTTTTATCTTTGGAGAGTTAACATCCAGTCTCTGGAAGAGGTTCAAAACAAAAGAAAAGATTGTTGCAGGGAACATTTCAGAACTTTTCTCATGATAAGCTTTTTCTCTTTTTGGAAGCACTCTATGTCCAATGTAAATATCTTGATTGCCTAAGCAGTAAACTTGAAATTTGATTCCCAACAAACAAGCTAGAGAGGAGTCAATAGCAGCAGTAAGGCAGCAGTGCTACGATGCTCACAACGATTGGAAAAGCAAGTGTGGTCTACTTGGTAGACACAATTTGAGGGAGAAAACTATTCGAGAGTGAAGTAGTAGTAAAGTTGAGAGGGAGCAGCCCTGGACATCAAGACTCAGGGATGACAAAGGTAGAAATTCCAAGTTCAGGAAGTGGTATCATAATGTTACCCCATGGGACCTCCTCTCCTAGCTAGCTTGCTATATTCGAAGGCATTGAGCAGGACTCTTGCTTTTCTGACAGAGCTAGTTTACCTCTTATTCTGTTGGGGGTGAGGGTGGACTTGATCTACATTTACTTCAGTTGAACTTCCAGTGTCTTGGTGCTTGTTTTTCCCCCTTCATTTATTGGTTGAGCTGAGCTATCCATTCATTTATCTGTTTGTTTACTTAACTGTTTATTTTTCAAGTGGGAGATAGTTCAACTTCATCACATACAGTTTGGTTTTAATACGGACCACTCCAGTTGGTGCCTACAAGCATGAGGGCTAAGTAGGATCTCAATCCTACTATATTATGAACCAGCCTTGAAGTACATCAGAAATTTCAAGGAAGGGAAGCATATGAGATTACATTGTGTTTTTGATAGACACTTGGCTTTTTGGGAATGTTGGAGGAGAATTAATCATATAAAAAATATGTTCTTTTTCCTGTCTTTCCAGTATAATAATAAGTAGCAAATCCCAGGTTCGATAAGGGACACTGCTGAGTTGTTGTGAAAACAATAACAAACTTTGTTTTGAGAGCCATAATTATTTTTCTTCATTTTTTATACATCTGAAAATGAGAGGAGGACATTAGGTGTGGGGGAAGAGTAGGGTTCTAAGTCTAACTGGGGAAACCCTAACCATCCCTAGTAAATTTGTGTAGTAGAGATGTGCACACAAGAGCTAATCGATTCTGTGCATCTTCTAGATATAACTTACTTGCAAAACAAAGGACGAAATAGGACAATTTTTAGAATTTGATGTTATTTTTGCCTTTCCTTTGCCACCTTGACCATCTTAGTTTTCCTATTCTTTCTCTGAAGCTAAGCTTTATTTTTCACCAGTTTTTCCCCACTGCTTTTCTATTTAGCAAAAACAGGGTTACCCATCCAACTGCAGCAGATCTAATCAGAACCTTGGACCTAAACCAGAAATAAGATTCCACTGGAGAAAAAAAAACGCTTCTCTTATTTTCCATTCCATTCAACAACCAGTGATTCAATGCCTACCATCTTCCACATGCTCTGCTAGGTACAGGCAAAGCAGAAAAAAAAATCGACCTTCAAGGACCTTATGTTTTCCTGGGGCATGGGTAACAGCAACATGTTCACAGATAAGTAAATACAAATTACATACCTAGTAGTTACAGAGTGATTTCAGGACCCTAGAAGCATTAACAACTGAGCGAATGAGAAGAACTTGGTGTACAAACTGGAATGTTTTGAGTCCACAGAAAACTAAAGATTGTACATTTCCAGTTTCAGTGCATTGCTGGGTGGGTCACTGTTCCAGAGTTCCATTTGAACCAACGCTTCTCTCAGAGGGTTCTGGGACTTAAATGTGGCCATACCTAGAAGGGAAGGTAACAAAGCTTGAATTTCTGAGAGAAAAGAAGGCTCCTTCAAAAATACCAAGAGGTTCCAAATCTCCCTATCTCAAAGAAGAGGTTTGGGGCACATCACTTCATGCTACAGTGCTAAGAGCACTGACAGACAAAGCACACGAACAGTAAGTTTTACCCCTGATCTCCCAGTTTAAACTACTGCTATGGGGCAGATACTGTGATAAGCACTTTCTGTTGGATTTCAAAAGAAACAGTTGGGCATCCTAGGTTAAGGGAATGATAGGGGTAAATACATAGATGGGAAGGAACATGCTAACTCAGGATACAGGAACAATCGGCATTAGCCATAGCATAGTAGGTGGAAAGGGGGCTAGTGTGAGTTAAGGATGAACAAACAGGTTGAAGCCCAATTGTGGTTGGCCTTGAAGTTTGACATTTGGTAGACAAGAAGAGTGGCTGAAAGACTGGGTGTTTTGGGGGGCAGGGGGTTTGTCTGTTTAATAGACAGTCACTTGACCAGAGCCATGCACTGTGGTCAAGATGAACTGTGAGAAGCAAAGAGTGAAGCTGGGATCAGTTCAGATGTTACTGCAGTAGTGATACCATTTCCTCATGGGATAATTATCTCAAAATTGCAAATACCTTCCATCTTATACAGTCAAGACTTCCCCCAGCCAGAAAGCTGATGAGCTGCAGGCTGCCAACATGAGAGCGCTGCCAGCTTTCAGTCTTAAGGGAATATGGACTAAAATGGCTTAATCATCACGGGAGCAGCTTCTGACTCCCAAAGGAGAGGAAACTATCTTTATCTCACAACTTGCAGCAATGATTTACTTTCAAAAAGCCAGTCATTTTTAGGCAGAACTGAATATGATCGTGCCTTTATTCATGAATATTTTAAGTGGTCTTAGTATAATTTCCTATTCTTTCTTAAAATTTATTATTTTCTTTTCCCTCCATTACATGTAAAAACAATTTGCAACATTTGTTTTTAAATTTTGAGTTGCAAATTCTCTCCCTCCCTCCCTTTGTCCCATTGAGAAGGCAAGCAATTTAATATAGCTTATACCTATGCAGTCATGCAAAATGTATTTCCATATTAGTCAAGTTATAAAAGAAACATAAAGTACAAAAAACCAAGTAAAATAAAGCAAGTTTTAAAAAGTAGGTTTAAGTCTTTATTCAGTATGTTATTTCTTTTCTAAGGGCCAATAGCATTTTTCATCCTAAGTCCTTCAGCATTGTCTCAGATCATTGTAATAGCTAAGGCATTCACAGTTGATAATGGTACAATATTGCTGTTACTGGCACAAAGTACTCCTGATTCTCCTCCTTTAACTTTGAGTCAGTTCATGTCTTTCCAAATTTTTCTGAGCGTATCCTGTTCATTATTTCTTTAGCACAAGAGTGTTCCATAATACTCATATAACACAACATGTTCAGCCATCCTACTATATATATATATATATATATGTAGTATGTACATATATAGGTATGTATGTATATGTATATATAATCAGCTCTTTTTGTGGTGGCAACAAATTGTAAACTGAGTGGATGCCCATCCACTGGGAAATGACTAAATATATGTTGTGGTATATGGATGTAATGGGATATATTGTTCTATAAGAAATGATGAGCAGGCAGACTTCAGAAAAATCTAGAGAGGCTTACTTGCACTGATGCAAAGTGAACTGAACAGAGCCAGGAAAACATACCAGCAACAAGCCACAATGATCGCCTTTGATTGACTTAGTTCTTTGCAATACAATGGTCCAATACAAATCCAAAAGACTTAAGATGGACAATGCTGTTCACATCCAGAGAAGGAACTGATGAAGTCTCAATGCAGATCCAAGCGTACTCTTTTCAATTTATCTTTTATTTCGTGGTTTTCTCCCTTTTGTCCTGTTTCTTCTTTTACAACATGACTAATATGGAAATATATTTTACATGAAAAAACTACTTCATTGAGTTACTTTTTTATTTTTAAACCAGGATCAAATTGCTTGAATAATTACTTCTTTTTAGTATAGTTGGAGATAGTGGTACTTCTAGGTGCCCTTCCTTTTCATTTCTTTTCATTACTAAAGTTCTTTGTCTTTTCTTCTCCTGGATGATTTTATTTTGTTTAGTTTTTGAAAGTAACCTTTTGATAGTTTGATTGTTATATCATTCCATAAGCAAATCAATTTAGGGAATATTATATCAATATGTCCCCTTGGTGAGTAATTATTTCTTCTGAGTTTCCTTTTATTCTCATAAACTATTTCATAATTGTATTTACAAAATTTCTATGTATGTGTTGGCAGATGAACTTCAGCTCTTTTATACATTTTGTAGTTATTTCGAACAGAATTTCTCTCTCTCCTGGATTTTGTTGCCAAAACAAAGAGAAAAAATCATGATCATGTTTTTGTGGATTTATATTTATATGTCATGACTTTATTGAACTTGTTTCTATTAATTTTATTTGAATCACTAGAATTCTCTAAGTTAAAAAATATATATCCTCTATAAAAGGTGACAATTGTTTTCTTCTTTGTCCATACTTATTCTGTCAATATAATTCTTTTGAGTTATTGTTAGCACTTCTATTACAATTTCAAATTATAGTGATGACAATGAACATCCTTGCTTTTCCACTAATATTACTGAAAAGGCCTAAAGCATTTCATGATTACAGATGATGCTAATTCTTGATTTAAAATTCCATTGAATAATAATATTCAATAATAATATTGAATAATAAATGAAACTTAAAGATTCATTTATTACTGTGCTGTCTAGTATTCTTCATTAAGAAGGGTGTTTTATTTTATTAAAGGCCTTTTCAGTTTCTCTTAATGTAATTATGCTACTTTATTGATTTTATTAACATATGGTGTATTATGTTTAGAGTTTTCTTGATATTGAACCAATTCCACATTTCTCATGTAAATGCAATCTGAAGTGTGCCATGTATAATCTTTAGAATACATTACTATACCCTTTTTTTATTATCTTATCTGTAGAGGACCAATGAGGTCAAGGACTGATGCATTGACTTAGGCATGAATTGGATTTAAGTGAGGCAGATTTACACAAACTTGAAATCCTTCCTCTCTCCTTGAGGTTCAGTGGGAAAACAAGTCAGCAAGACTGGTAATGACCCAGGATGCAGTGGATTACATTGGTATCTTCCATGTCTGACCATGCTCTACGTACTCCACAGCACCTGTTACAGCTGCCCTCATGGCCCTTGGAACAAATTGCTCCCATTTCTCCATTCTGCTGGAGGAAATCTTTACGTATTGCATAGATACTCCCCTAACTCACTGATGGATTTGACACGCATCAGTTTTCTTCGATTTTTGTCAATATCCTTTAACATACTGACCTATAGTTTTCTTTATCTTACATTTCTCCAAGGTTTGGGCATTTGTATTACCATATTTGTCTTATAGAAGGAATTGAGTAGAATTCCACCTTTATTCTTGTGAACAATTTGAGTAAAACAAAGATAACTATTCTTTTTTAAAATTTTTGTATTTAGTATTTAATTTCCCCCAGTTATGTGATAAAACAATTTTTGACTTTTGTTTTTAAAACTTTGAGTTGAAATTCTCTCCCTTCCTCCCTTCTCACTCCCCTTCACCATTGAGAAGGCAAGCAATTCCAGATAGGTTATATAGGTCTAGTCGTGAAAAACATATCCATAATAGTCATGTTGTGAAAGAAAATAGACAAAAACACTCAAGAAAAATAATGTGACAAAAAGTTGTTTCAATTTGTATTCAGACACCATCAGTTCTTTCTTTGGGGATGGATAGCATTTTTCATCCTAAGTCCTTGCAAGTTATGAATTGTTGTATTGCTGAGAATGACTAAGTTATTCACAACTTACAATATTACTTGTAATATTGCAATCTTACAATATTGCTATTATTTTATAGCCAGTACATTTCATTTTGCATCAGCTCATGTGAGTCTTTCTAGGTTTATCTGAGATCATCTTGCTCATCATTTCTTATAGTACAATAGTATACTATTCCATCATAATTCCATGTCCAACTTACTTGAGTCATTTTCCCAATTGATGGACATCCCCTCAATTTCTACTTCTTTACCCCCAAGAAAAGAGCTGATATATATATATATATATATATATATATATATATATATAATATATATATATATATGTGTGTGTGTGTGTGTGTGTGTGTGTGTGTGTGTGTGTGTGTGCTTTTTCTTTCTGTTTTTTATCTCTTTGGTGACACAAACCTAGTTACTAGTGATATTGCTATATCAAAGGGTATGCATACTTTCATAGCCCTTTGGGCATAGTTCCAAATTGCTCTGTAGAATGATTTAATCAATTCACAACTCCAACAACATTACATTCATGTCTCATTTTTTCTCACATCCCCTAACACATTTGTCATTTACCTTGCCTGTCCTTTTATCTAATCTGTAGACATGAGGTAGTAGCTCAGAATTGTTGTACCTTGCATTTCTCCAATTAATAGTAAGTTACAATATTTTCCACATCTATAGATAGCTTTAATTCATCTGAAAACTGATTCTATCTTCTGATCACATATCAGGTGGGGAATGACTCTTATTTTTATAAATTTGACATAGTTCTCTATATGTTAGAGAAATGAGACCTTTATCAAAGAAATTTGCTTCAAATTTTTTTCACAGTTACTATGGCTAACTGTATTTCCCTCCATCCTGTTCCCCCGTTTATTCTTTTCTCTCTCTCCTTTCACCCTATCCCTCCTCAAAAGACATGCTTCTGATTACCACTTCCCCCAATCTGCCTTCCCTCCTATCACCTCCTCTCCTTTTCCCTTATCCCCTTCCCTTTCTATTTTCTGGTAGGCTAAGGTAGATTTCTATGTTCCATTGCTTATGTAACTTATTTCCCAGATACATGTTAAAACAACTTTTAACATTCATTTTTAAAACTTTGATTTCCAAATTCTCTTACTTCTCCCCTTCCTATCCACCTTCATTGAGATGGCAAGCAGTTTCATAGAGGTTATACATGTGTAGTCATGCAAAAAACTTCCATAACAGTCATGTTGTAAAAGACTAAATTTCCTTCTGCGTGGGTCAGAGACCACTAATTTAAATAAAAATCAGAGACTTCTCAAGGTAGAAACAAAGCAACAAGATTTTATTATGATCTTACAAGAAAGGGCATCTCCTCTCTGATAAGTCATCAGGAGAGTGAGGCAATTACAGAAGGCAAAAATAGAGATTATATAGGTCTAACACAGATCCCAATCCTCTGATGACCTTTTTACTCCCGTTGGCTGGGAGGCAGGCTCACAATCTAAATGCAGTAACTCTACTCTGTGAATAGGGGACAAAGTAGCTGTAGAACAACCAATAGACACTATGTTGATGTGGATGTTGATGTGGCAACCCCAAGGGGAGGAGTTTGAGTTTCACATTCCCAAGAGTCACATGATTTCGGGGTAACAAAAAGTTAGGCCTAACCATCTACTAAAAGCCTTTTGTCAAACACTGAGAAGTCTTCACTAACTTCATTCCATTCACCTCCAAGAGATAATTATTCTTAAAAAAAATTAATACTTACCTCTAAATGCATATATTCCTAGGCTTTATTCTTTGAAACTTCAAAGAATGTGGCTTGTTCAAAATTTTTCTTACTGATATTGGATTATGTTAACTTGGGTGCCTTATATTTTTATAAGCTTTTGGTTTTTTTGCCTTATGTTGGACAAAATCATTTCTAATAATTTTCCTTATTTATTTTTCATCTGTTTTAAGTTTTGTTTTTTATTTTGATTTTAGAAATTTACTTTTCTTTTTAAAAAATAAAATTAACTAATGATTTTTCTATTTTATTCATGCTCCCAAATCACTGATTTTATCAATTCATTTTTTCTCTTGGGTTTTCTATTATAATTTATTCTCTTGATTTTCAAATTAAAAAAAAAGTTTTGTTTTTAAATTCCATTTTTTCTATTTTTTTTTTACTTGTGCACTTGATTTATATTGGCTTTATATTTTTTTAATGAAAGTGTTCACAAATATTCATTTTTCCTAAGAATAGTTTTAACTACATCACCAAAATTTTGGCAAATTGTCTCATTGTTATCTTCACTGAAGATGTTATCTATTGTTTCTATGATTTTTCTTTGACTTACCAATTTCTTTGGATTTAAGCACTTAGTCTCCATTTATGTTCAAATCCTTTTCTCAGAATCCTTTGATTGACAGTAACTTTTATGAGATAGTCAACAAGGATATGTTTAATACTTTTGCTATCCTGCATACATTTACAAGTTTTTTATATTCTAGCAAATGATCAATATTTTTAAAAGTGCCATATATAGGTGAAGTATGCTACTTCTTTGGTTTCCATTTAGTAACCACGACAGCCACCATATGTGACTTTCCTAAAATACTATGTCTTTAAAGTGTTTTTTATTTATTAAAATTGTTTAGATCTAGATGGTACACATTGGTATGTTCAGCTATTATAGTTTTATTGCACATTTCCCTCAATAATAAAATGTATTTTCCTTTTAAATATTAAGGACATATATATATATTTGCCAATTCAACCAACTGCTTTATTTTCCTCTTCATTTAGAACCCAGGAGCTGTTGTGGTTATAATTCATCCTTTGTTTTCTTTTTTTGAAATTTCTTCTCAGTTTTCAACGTTCATTTCCACAAAATTTAGAGTTCCAAATTTTCTCCCCATCTCTCCCCTCCCCCACCCCAAAATGTCATGCATTATGATTACCCCTTCCCCCAATCTGCTCTCTCTTGTAACACCCCTCCCTTCCCTTATCCTCATCTTCTCTCTTGTCTTGAGGGCAAGATAAATTTCTATACCCTATTACATGTATTCATTTCCCAGTTGTATATATTATCATTTCATGTCAGAATATAAGCAGTTCAACTTTAAGTCCCTGACAATTTCTCTTTCCTGTTTACCTTTTCATGCTTCTCGAGTCTTCCGTTTGAAAGTCAAATTTTCTATTTTGCTCTCGTCTTTTCATCAAGAATGCTTGAAAGCCCTCTATTTCATTGAATGACCATTTTTCCCCTGAAGTATTATATTAGCTTTTGCTGGGTAGGCAGTTCTTGGTTTTAATCCTAGTTCCTTTGATTTCTGGAATATCAGATTCCAAGCCCTTCAATCTCTTCTGTTATCCTTATTGTATTTCCACAATACTCAAATTGTTTCTTTCTCTAGCTGCTTGCAATATTTTCTCCTTGACCCGGGAACTCTCGAATTTGGTTGCAATATTCCTAGAAGTTAATCTTTTAGGACCTCTTTCATAAGGTGATCGGTGGATTCTTTCAATATTTATTGTGTCCCATGAAAGATGATGTCCAGGCTCTTTGTTTGATTATGGCTTTCAGGTAGTTCCATCATTTTTAAATTGTCTCTTCTGGATCTGTTCTTCAGGTTGCTTGTTTTTCCAATGAGATATTTCACATTATCTTCTATTTTTTCATTCTTTTGATTTTGCTTAGTAATTTCTTGGTTTCTCATAAAGTCATTAACTTCCATCTGCTCCATTCTAATTTTTGTTTTTTAAATATTTATTTAATTTTAATTATCAATATTCATTTTCACAAAATTTTGAGTTCCAAATTTTCTCCCCATCTCTCCCCTTCCTCTACTCCATAACATCTTGTCTTCTGATTTCCCCTTCCCTTAACATGCCTTCCTTTTTAGCACATCCCTTCCTTCCCTTATCCCCATCTTCTCTTTTTTCTTGTAGGGAAAGATAGATTTCTATACCCCATTACTTGTATTTCTTATTTCCCAGTTGCTTGCAAAAATACTTCTCAACATTCATTTCTATTACTTTGAATTCCAGCTTCTCTCCCTTCCTCCCTCCCCACTCATCCCCCATGAGAAGGCAAACAATTCAATATAGGCTATACATATGTTGTTTTGCAAAAGATTTCCATAATAGTCATGTTGTGTAAGACTAACTATATTTACCTCCATCTAATCCTGCTCCCCCTTTATTCTATTGTCTCTTTTTAACTTGTCCCTCCCCAAAAGCGTTTACTTCTAATTACTCCCTTTTCCCATTTGCCCTCTCTTCTTTTTTTCCCCTCACCCCATTTGTTCCCTTCTCTCCTACTTTCCTGTAGTATAAGATAGATTTTCATATCAAATTTAGTGAGCATGTTATTCCCTCTTTAAGTCAAATGTGAAGAGAGAAAGCTTCACTTTTTCCCTCTCACCTCCTCCCTTTTCTCCTCCATTGAACAGCTTTTCTTTGCCTCTTTTATGAGTGATAATTTGTCTCATTCCATTTCTCCCTTTCTTCTCCCAATATATTCCTCTCTCACCTCTTAATTTTATTTTTTAGATATCATCGTTTCTTATTCAACTCAATCTGTGCTATCTGTCCATATATGTACATGTGTGCATGTGCGTGTGTGTGTGTGTATAAATCACTCCAACTACCCAAATACTGAGAAAGTCTCAAGAGTTACAAATATTATCTTTCCATGTAGCCATGTAAACAGTTCAACTTTAGGAAGTCCTTCATGATTTCTCTTTCCTTTTTACCTTTTCATGCTTCTCTTGATTCTTGTGTTTGGAAGTCAAATTTTCTGTTCAATTCTCATCTTCTCAGCAAGAACACTTGAAAGTTCTCTATATCATTGAATGACCATTTTCCCCCGAAGTATCACACTCAGTTTTGTTGGGTATGTGATTCTTGGTTTTAATTCCAGTTCCTTTGACTTGTGGAATATCATATTACAAGCCCTTCGATCCCTTAATGTAGAAGTGGCCAGATCCTGGGTTATCCTGATTGTATTTCCACAATACTTGATTTATTTCTTTCTAATTGCTTGCAATATTTTCTCCTTGACCTGGAACTCTGAAATTTGGCTACAATATTCCTAGGAGTTTTTTTTTTTTCAATCTCTTTCAGGAGGTAATTGGTAAATTCCTTCAATATTTATTTTACCCTCTTCTTCCAGAATATCAGGGCAGTTTTCCTTGATAATTTCATGAAAAATGATGTCTAGGTTCTTTTTTTGATCATGACTTTCAGATAGTCCCATAATTTTTAAATTGTCTCTTCTGGATCAATTTTCCAGGTCAGTTGTTTTTCCAATGAGATCTTTCACATTATCTTCCATGTTATCAATCTTTGGGGGTTTTTTGTAATTTCTTGCTTTCTCATAAAGTCATTAGCTTCTATCTGCTCAATTCTAATTTTTAAAGAACTATTTTCTTCAGTAAACTTTTGAACCTTCTGTTCCATTTGACTAATTCTGCTTTTTAAAGCATTCTTCTCCTCATTGGCTTTTTGGACTTCTTTTGCAGTTGAGTTAGTCTATTTTTAAAGGTGTTATTTTCTTCAGCATTTTTTTGGTCTCCTTTAGCAAGTTGTTGACCTGCTTTTCATGATTTTCTTGCGTTTCTCTCATTTCTCTTCCCAATTTTTTCCTCTACCTCTCTTGCTTGATTTTCAAAATCCTTTTTGAGCTCTTCCATGACCTGAGACCATTGCATATTTATTTTGGAGACCTCTAATGGTAAGTATTGTTCTTCCTCATCTGAAAGGATGGAACAAAATACCTGTTTACCAAGAAAGCAATCATCTATAGTCTTATTTTTTCCCATTTTGGGGCATTTTCCCAGTCAGTTACTTGACTTTTGAGTCCTTGTCAACAGGAGGGTATATTCTGGGGACCTGTAAGTTCTCAGTTCCTCCAATGTGACACAATCAAGGCAGAGGAGTTTACTCCTCTCCTGGCCTGTACTGTGGTCTGGGAGCTACCAAATCTTTTCTACCTAGGATCTGCAAGTAGAATTCCCTTTCCAGAGCCTCCACCAGCTTCACCACAACTTTCAGCACTGTTTCTCAACCCTAGTTCCCCATTTAGGGCTTAGACTCAGATCAGTGGCTCAATTCCCCCTGGGACTTTAGACTGAGGGCTCCAAAAATGGACGCTGCTGCTGCTACCAGCACTGCTGCAACTGCTGCCACTGCCACTGCCACAGCCTGGGGCTGGGGCTAGGAGGACCCTGCTCCCTTGTCAACCAGATGAAAAAGATTTCTCATTGACCTTTGAAGCTGTCTCCTGAGTATTCCCCCCCCGCCCCCTGAGGACTGTTCTGGACTCCTTGCTGTACTATACAGGCAAGTTTGGGCTGGGCTCCATGGGCTGCACTTTGCTCCTTATCCCTTATGACAGACCTTTCCTGTTGGCCTTCCAGGCTACCTTTGGCTGGAAATCTCTTTCATTCTGTTATTTTGTAGCTTGTGCTGCTCTAGAATTTTTTTAGTCATTTTTTTACAGGTATTTTATGGGCTGTGTGGGAAGAGCTAGAGTATGTGTGATTTCTACTCTGCCATTTTGAGCTGTATAATTTATCAAATATATTGAGGTTATTTCATTATATATCAGGACTTTAAGAATAGTTTTGTTTCTCTACTTATCTTTTTTTAGCAATGTCTATTTTTACTGTTAACTTGACTGTTTTTACTTCCATTTTTTTTTAAATTTGCTTGAAGAGCAATAAAATCTGCAAAACCATCGTTTTCACTCTGTGGACATTTCTCTGTTTCACAGGCATTTCTTGTAAACTCCATATTGTTGAATTCTGCTTTTTAATCCAAGGTGGTATTCTTCTTTTGTGAGTTAGCTCATCCCATTCACATTCATAGCTATGATGAATAATTGTATTTTCACCTCCATTTTATCCTTTTATACTTGTTTCTAAACGTCCCCAAATCCTTCCTTTTTTGCTAATGAAGAAAGTGATGAAAGAGAAGGTATGTGATCAGCATTAGTGATCTGTGATTGAAATGGTCTGATCCCATTCCACTCTTCACCTAGTCCAGATCCTGGTAACTAGATCTTACATTTTCTTTCTCTCCTCAACCTCCTTTATGATTCACCCTCTGAAACTGTTTATTCCTTGTTTTATTGTTATTTTATTCCTAATTTTACCCTCCTTTACTCAGCTTCTTTCTACTCCTTAACACCAACCTATTTGTCTCCTGCCAAGTTATTTGTCCATTTGTTTTCAACCTCCCTCTGCCCAGTTTAGATAAGAACATGGTTCATGAGCTGTCCTTCCCTGTTCTTCACACACTACATATTTGGATACTCTTCTGTACATTTGAATGATGAGAAACAACAAATTCTTCCCTCTTCCAACTTCATCACTACTGTGTATTTCTTATCTTCCATTTCCTTTCCTTTCTTATTATCAACAATATGGAACCAAGCCACCTCCAGGCTCTATATTTTTCTTTACTCCCTCTGTAATCCTAGAAACCAATGGAAGTCTCAAGAGATATGTATCACTTTTCAACTAACCCCTTTTTCTCATTTAGCCGCTTCTCAATGCTCAAACTCTTCAAGGTTTCTCTTGTCTTCCATGTTGCATCTGTGCTATTTTCCTTAACAGTGTTGGAAGGTTCTCTAGTTAAAATCTCTTTTCTCCCCTGTAGTTCATTTTCGGATATTCTGAGTAAATTCTGCTTGATTGTAACACTTCATCTTTTGCTTTTTGAATATCATATTCTAAAATTTTCTTTAATACGGAATGAGTACCATATTCCTGTGGATTCCCTGACGTTGGTTCCTTGCACATTGAATTATGTCCTTCTAGCTACTTGCAGTAATTTTTCTTTGATCTGAAAGTTCTTGATATTAACCCTCACAGTACTTAGGTACTTTCAGGATGTGACTGGTGGATTCTTTCTATTTTTATTTTGCCCTCTGGTTCTAGTAATGTGATGAGTTTTCTTTTATGATTTCATGAAATGTGGCATTCAGATTAATTTTTAACGGGAGGAAAGGGATCATGGTATTCAGGAATGCTCATGATTCTCAGCTTATCCTCCTTAATCTTTGTTTCAGGGTACTTTGTAAAAAAAAAGATAGCCAAGACCTAACATTTTCTTCTGTCTTTTCCAATCTCAGGCTTATATTTCTTGATGTTTCTTGCGATTATTGAGTTCGACTGCTTTGCTCTACATTTCAGGATTTCTTTTACTTTTGTAAACTAGATCTCAACTATTTACTTTCCATCCAAATTTTCCTTCCTTCCTTTCTTTCTTTACTTCTATTTTTTTCTTCTGTCCTTCCTCCCTCCTTTAATTTCTTTTAATCTCCTGTTTGTGCCTCTGGACTGTGGATTCTGCCTCTTTTGATTTGTCTCCACTTAGAGCATTAATAAACCTCTGGCAGTTTTGTGCAATCCTGCACTGGATACAGGAGTTTTTGTTTTTATTTTTCTTATCATTTCTCATGGGTTTTCTTTATCATTTTCAATGCATTTTTAGAATTTTGATGCATCATTATTGGTGGGATAGACTTCTCTCAGTCATACTGTATCACCATCTTAATGAGAAGTCTACTTTTCTCTTTTATTGGAAAGCTTGAATAGGAGACTTCTGATGAAGATGGGGAATTCTATCCCCAAGATTTCAAGTTGACCTCTCAAAAGCAATTGACAGGACTATTTTCTATTTTCAGGACTTCAACTATCACTCCTTCATACCCCCTCCCTCCAAAAAAAAAATAGATTCCTAAATTTCCAGTTCTATTCTGATTTCTTCTATAGGATTCTAGACCTATATTTCTATCTGCCTGGAGGACATTTCCACCAAGATATAGTGCTGATAGCTCACGAACAAAATAAAGATTGAACATATTCTTTCTTCCAAAACAAGTTAAATTAATGATTTTTCTATTTCTTACAGTGCTGTCATCATTCTGTAAAGTTGGGAAACTCAGAATATCATCTCTTAACCTCCTAACCCCATCCCTGTTCTCCTATAATGTTAGTAATCAGCTATTTTTGTTAATGCCAACTCCTTAATTACCCCTTCTTTTCCTCAGGCCAATCCTAGACTAGATATTACTTCATACTTAAAGGATTTCACTTTCCTATGCTAGGATATTCATATTTAGTCTGTCCCTCAAGTGGCCACTGTCTAAGTCTTTGGAACATTTAGTGATATTTGTAAATGTTTTGATTATTTCCACTTTATAATACAGAGTGTCAATTCTTTTACTACCAGATGCTGCCAGGAATCTTAATTTTGTCACTTAGAGCCAGTGCAGTGTGGTCTAGGTGACTCCTAAAGTTCCTTGTAACTATCTCATATGGCCCATGTCACATAATGACAAATGACAGTAATTTATGATGATGTATTTTCCCTTTTTCTAGGCTGACTCAGAGAACGCAGAACGGGAAGTCCCATTAGTATTTGCTAATCCACTCTACTCATTTAACAAAGGAGGGGAATTGAAGGCCAGATTGATTTGCCAATGAGCAAATAGGATACAAAGAAAAAAGTGGGATTGAAAGTAGAATACACTGACTTTAAATTCTTGCCCCCTATAGGTTAAAGAGGTGTGATAACATTGTTAGCTTTGTATTTCTTATGGAAATTTCTTCATGGTAGTTTCAGGGCTCTTCATCTACCTTTGGTGTTCATCTGGCACTCATCTCTCACCTGTGACTCCAAAAAACTCTAGCATGGGCAGTGACCATACCCTAGTAAACCATCTGAGCAGATGGGCTTAACCAAGTTGAGGGTAACTAAAGGGTCACAAAACCACTGATGAATAAGGGCAAGTGTCTATCCTAAGCTGTCCCCTAGCAGAATGGGTGGATAGGAATAGTTTGTTCCAGGGGCCACAAAGGTGGCTAAAGCAGGTGCTATGGAATCATTAGAACTTAGTCAGACATTCAAGATGCCAAAGTCATCCACGGCACCCCGGGTCATGCTGACTTTGTCTTGCCACTGAATTTTGATGACTGAATGAGAGAGTGAGGCTGTTGACTTTATGCAGCTCTGCCTCACACACAAGTCAAGACATCACCTTGGAATGTTGTTAGTCCTCTAAAAACAAAGAACAAACAACTTGACAACTTATAATTATCTTTTGATGTATATTTGTAAAAAGACGAACTCTTGATTCCATCAGAAAGGGTGGCCATGGAGAAGAAAGTGAGAATTTGAAGAACCCCTTTGTTGTCTCTGTCAATTTTCAAATTTCAGATAATGAACTCCTCATGTAAGCATGTCACATCATGGATCACATTTCAACAAAATTCATTTCTATATTTCAAGTTCAGCTGTATACATAGGGTGATATTTATTCACTTGATATGACAGAAGAGAAAATAACACTGGTGCAAACAGCTCAGAGCAACTGCTCATTTAAAGGGAAATAACTTGATGATTTTTTTTAAAAAGAAAGGAACCTCTCAACATGCCATGCTGTTTCCTGCCACAGATACCTCCTTATACGCTGAGAGTAAAAATAGAAAAAGGTAACACTTGGTGCAGTGAAAAATAGCAACCAACTGTGTAGACTTGGGGGAAAATATCTCAATTGGGGCAAGAGTTCTTAATATAAGGAATTTAACCTGGGTTCTAGGGTGGTGTAGCAGTCAGCACCCTGACACATCCAGGAGGGCCTGCTAGCACAGGCTAGACCTGCTTTTCTAAAAGGAAAGCAACTTTTCCTTTCCCCAAAAACAAAACTTCCCCTCAGAATATATTTAGACTTTTTAGGGCAGGCGTAGAGTTGGGAGAGGGGGTGGGGGAGTAATCATGACCCCTGTGATGAGTGATTCATTAAAAATTAACAAAAGGTGTGGGCCTTCCTACAAAAAAGCCTCCCCTAATCAAGCTTCCCTTAATGGACTCCACCTGAGGCCTGTTAATGGGGGGAAGGGAAGACCTTTAACTGACATTGCCTGTGGTGGCTTACATTGCATTAGTTGGGTGACAAAGATGGGTGTGGGGTGCTGGGTGGTGTGCATCAGGGTCTGATCTGAAGCTATTTGTAAGCCCTAAATTAGAAAGACTAAAGATTATGAACTCCTGAATCCTGTCCAAACCTTTAGGAGTGCTTAAAACTCACATTCAAAAAGAGGAAATTCTCTTAAGGAGCAGGTATCACATTTCCTTGAAGAGATATGTAAGATATTTAGTCCAGAACATAAAGGACAGTCCTTTATGAGAACCTAAAGTACTTTGTCTCTACCAAAGATGTTAAACTATATTTCTTCCCTTGTCTTTCCCTGTAACCTCCTTTAAAATATCTATTTAGTAACCTTTCCCGAGTAAACTCCTGGAATGTGTAATGGCAAGAAAAACCAACCAAACAAAATAAAACAACTGGGCATTTGATTATCTTCTTTTTTTTTTAACTTAGCAGACTTGGAAATGGAATAATGGAGAAGGACAGCTCAGTTTTCTTCTGGTTGGTTGTGTCCAAAGGGAATCTATATGTTTCTTCAGACTCCAACAGTCACAGAACCCAGCCACCAACTGTCACATTCTTACTTGACTGGAGACCCCAGAGGACTTAAATTTCCTTCACCCTGGTCCTTCTGAGAGGTCTATACATCTGCTAAGTCTCATGGATATGCCATTCAAGAATGTTCTCTCATAAAATGTGAAATCTGGGGAAGGCTGAGTAACTTGGCAAAAAGAAAAGTGGGCTAGGTGACAAACTTAGGCCTCAAAACCTAACCTTAGCCCATAATGGTGCCATTAACGTAACTTAGGCACCGGGGTGTGCCTTCAACAAAAATCAGGAGCAGATCCGTGTTATAGTTTCCCTGTCAGGATACTAATAGGAAAGAAACATATTTGCCTCATTGTCTTATCCATGCCCCTGGCCCATTGTTACGGAGGGACAAGGTCAGACTTGGACCACTGGGTCAAAGCTAGAGTTTTGAAGACATTGCATTCTTACTACTTATCTAGGGGATAGTTTCATTATTATGAGCTCCTGAGCTCCACAGAGGATTATGAATTAGATGTGGCCTGAATTTCATTATATTCAACACCAAAGGTCAAGGGCTGCATCTTTAGAGAGCCTCTAGGCTACTCCCATATCTAGGCAATCACCTGGTCCTAATACTCAGGTCCAAAATACTGGGCCAGAGCCACAACTGGTCCTTTAACATGTCTGGACCGCTGGGCCAGGATGATTTTTGCCTAATTCCTATGCCTTGTTCATATAGTTGAGATTCTGGGTACCCTGATTGAAAGGGTAGAAAAAGTGTAACATTTGTTGGTTAAGTACAAAGTCAAGATTTCAAAGAAGAAAATTAATCTAGAGTAGGCATGTTGGCCTAGGAAAACAGAGAAGGGGGGGGGTGACTGAAGGTCATAACAGAACAAAGAAAAGGTTAAGAAAAGTAGAGAAATTGATAAAAATTTTAGATAAGAATTTATGATGTGAGAGATAAAATCTGAATTGTGGATCATGGGCCTCAAATATTTATTGATGATCGCATTTTATATTTATATCTTTATATGTATATTGTATCCATCCACCCAACCTCCCCTAGAAACTTGTAAACTCTCCAATAGCAGAGAATATTTCATTTTGTACATGAATTTTTTCCTCCACTGCAGGCTGAAAGGACTTTGAAAGATTTATTGGTCTATAAAGGAGTAGAGGGTCCCAGACAACACTGAGTACTGAGTGATTAATTAATTAAAATTTATTCCTTTTATAATATCATAATTGGACTCTTGTCTCACTCTACCTTTGTCTCTCCACACACACAGATAAACAGATGGATATGAGAGTTTTTTGTAATCCATGAGGACTAAACTGTAAATAATACAGGAAGATATATGGGTCCACACTAAAATTTAAGTGTAATAAGACGAGTGGGGCTACCAGTAAAAGACATGGAGGTAGGAAATGGATCTAATCAACTTCCTGAGAGCCATGGAGAGCTTGACTTTCTTCCAGAGCACTAACTCATTCCAGTTGGAACACACAGTTACTGATGATGAACATTTGTCTTATAGCACTTACCATTATTACTGAATTAGATCAGGGAAACTCTTTTTGTACTTAAAGAAACGTTTTTATATAAAGCAAACTGGTGCTTGATTGACATAAGAGCAAATATATCATCAGGCCAGTCCCAGTTTGATTTGACTGTTATTTGGGAATATAGAGCATGCAAGTTAGCTGCACTTGCCATCTACAATGTTTAGTTATAGAACTGCAATCAAACCTGATGATGTTTTTTGAATATTATGATATGGTCAATGAACTATTTATTGCTTTAAGCTTTGATTTCCTTAAAATGCCCATAAGATTCTGTACAATTTCTATGGAAATAAATTTTCTAAACCAATAGTTTGAAGCTTCCAAATCTTCAATTCCTTAGTTCTTAGACCTGGCTGCACAGTCTCTAACTTGCCACAGTGTTACTTGTTGTTTAAAGACTTATTCTCATCTTTCCTAGAAAGCTACCCTGACTTTATTCCTTTTCTATCATACTTTTACCTAGAAAATGAAATACCTAATCCCATCTTCTCCTCCTCCAACTTCTACCATCCCTGTACTCTTAGGGCTACTTTGCGAAGTACAACAAAATTGGAGGTACCCTTCTTTAACATGGTGGTTATTTCTAGGCATGTTGCAAGATGAACATTCCACTCTCTGTAGATCATGTTTTGACTGTTAATGCTGCCAGAAAATAGGCTCCTCAGGAAGGATTTCTTGCCCCAAACTATCTCCTCCAATCAACTACTATGGTATTTAAAATCCTACCATTACTGGTTAATTCTTTTGGAGTCTCTTTAAGCTCTAAATTCTAAATCTAAAATGTTTTATAATTTTAAGGAAGTCATAGATTTGGGGAAAGAGTTGTAAGATGTAGGCAACTTTTATTATCAGACATCATGGAGATAGAGTAAGAACTTTTTTTTAATGGAATGAGAGTTCTTACTTAGCTCAACCAATAAAATAGGTTTGAAGAGACTATTGCAAGTGACATTTTCGATCTTTTTCTACAATGAGTCTTGATAAGACATGTAGACTTTTCTTCTTTTGGGAATATGCTAAACATCCAATACAGTTAACTCAAAGTTTGTTCCTCAGAAGATGCAACGAGTAGAGGCTGGAGATGGAATGAGCTAATTCAGATGGTACATAAGGGAAAGATATGGAGCACACATGGAAATCGCTGGGGGGTTTTTGAGGGACACAGGAAAAGATCGAAAGGATTCTTGCAATCTTGTAATGCACCATGAGCAAAATTTAGAGCATATAAGTATTAGCTGATCTTTCTATGAGAAAATTGCATTGATTTGTACAGTCCAGCACAAAGGCAGAGCATAAAACCTATGTGACATATTTGTACTCAGAAACAGAGAAGCACTAAAAAAAAAAAAAAAAAAACCACTAAATGTGAGATCAGAAAGTCTAGCCTTGCTACTTATTATTTTTATGGTGTGAGAAAAGTCTTTTAGCCTCTCTGGGAAAAAAAAAAAAAGGTTGGTGCTGTTACACTTTTAAAATTTATAATTTCAGTTCAAAATTCTTTCTCTCCCTCTAGTCTTTTTCCCCAACCATTGAGAAGGCAAGCAACATGACACCCATTATGCATGTAAAATCATGCAAAACATTTCTGTATTAGCCATGTTGTCAAAATAATAAAAAAAAGTGAAAAAACTGCTTCAATAAGCACTGAGTTCTTCAGTTCTCTCTCTGAAGGTGAATAGTATTTTTCCTCATAAAGTTTTTAGTATGTAGTTTTTGAGATTGAACAAAAGGGTAATCTGAGGCAGATCTCTGATAAGATAACATTTATGCTGTTTCTTATTATATGGTTTTATTGTTTTTACTTATGGTACGGTCAATAAATGAGTCAAATCTGCTAACATACATGGTAGAAAGTAAAATGATAATGGAATTAATGTTAATTTATAAAAAAATTCAAATACAGAGAAATCAAAAGCTAAATAATTTAAAATACCACACAAGGTAGGATCTTAAAACTTTTAAAATTACATATATATATGTATTTGATTTTGTTTTCTCAAAAATTTTACTTAGTTTTTTACTTTAACTATTATTTAGAACTCCAAATTTAAATATCACTTTATTTCAATGAATTACAATTCAATTTCAAGACCCCCCCCTTAGGAGGAGTAGGGACTGATAAGAATCTAATTCTTACAGTAAAACATAGGTAACAACACTTTTCATAAGAAGATGATCACTAAAATTTATTGACTTAAAAGTTACTAAGTTAATTTCAATTTTATCAAAAAGTCCTGGGATGGAACACTTACATACACTAAGTATTTAAATACAAAACAGTGCATATCAAATAAATTGTCTACAATAAAATATATATGCATCACAAGACATGCTCTACAGCAGGTGTTATATCCCAGCAAGTATTAATCTCAAATTAAAAAATAAACCTAAATGAAATATTTTCCTTTGAGGTAACATAAGATATTCCATAAGTCACTCTCCTCTATAAAATTTGTTGAACTAATTTTCTTTTCATTAAAACTGAAGATGTTTCTGATTTTTTCTTTAGCTAATTAATAGAATTATATTCTGGTCCCACAAACTGTCACATCAATGTCTTAATCTGAAAAATGTAAGGATTTTTTTCCAGTATGCAAATATAGATGACTATAAACAGGTAGATGATAAGGTCAAATACTCAGTTGTCCAGGATAAGGTATATCAACAACCAAGTTCATCTTAAAAGTCACAGCTTAACTTGCCCTTGATGGAGATTTACTATGAGAGGAGGAAGGAGGGGCATACTTACAACAGCATTAACAGTGGTCGTCCAAGCTCAAGGGCACAGAATGACTTAGCACATGTATGACAAGGCATAGCACCCTCAGTTTCATTTGATGTTAGGTAACAATAGTATCAAGTCAAGCATATGACAGCATCCCGTTTCCAGGCTCAGAATTAATTAGGTAGAAAAATTCTTGTATGGGAAACTAGAGTCAAGGGAGACTTACCTTCCCCTTCCTAAGGTCACCCTCCCAACTTTATTCCTAGGGACAGACATCCACTGGCTTAAATCTTACATATCAGTCCCATTGAGTTGCTGGGATTTTTTCTTCAAGTGGTAAAAGGTTGGCCCAAGGACACAACGAACCTAAAGACAAACCTGAAAAAAAATTCAGGGTTCCAAATGATTTCACCTCAAACAACAAAATTTTAATAATCACAGTAGAGCTAGACAAAGTTGTTGTCAGCACTCTCAATTTGTTACAATAAATTAGCTAGCAAATTAAAAATGTAGCACGCTTTCTAAAAAAAGGGCACTAAAGATTTTACCTAACATTCTTTCTTTTTCCCTTTCTCAAAAACAACTTAAAACTCATCCTGATATAAAAAGTCACTCATTGGAATTTAATATATTGTACATTAATCCTTTTAAAGCAAAAGTTGGTTTGAGATGTTACTTCAGTACAGACTATTTCAAGTATAACTTCATAATTTACATAATCACAAATCAGCACGTAAGACATATCTATATCATAAATACACATTAAAACTATTTCCCCTTTATTCAAGGAGTATTTGTAATTGGAAGGGTGGGGAATTCTATTTGATCTTTCACAGGGATGGCAATGTTTCATGACCTTGATTAAGCTGGCAGGTTTACAAATAATGAGATAAACAAGATCTTTCTTCCACTCCCCTTTTCCATAAAGTAAGCAATTATTGTTGCTTTTAAAATATGCCCAGTTAAATACTTAATCAGTTTTTAACATCATGACAATAGCCTCCAACTTAATAATGTCACAAAATTTAAAAGGAGTTAGAATGTAAAATGATATGTAATTATCATTTCCTTAACAGCATTTCTTATATAATGGTTTCTTGGAATTCGTAATAAAAGAAAATTTTAAAATATAACACATGAATTTAAAATATGAAACAAAACTCCATACTAATCAGATGATATTATTGCATTTTATGCATCTTGTATGTTAACACAGTGAAGAGGCATATCAATACAGTAAAATGCATTTTCAAATTACCTTCATACAAGCAGCAGTTTTCAAAATCATAATCTTCATGTGTTGGGAAGGCATTAGTAACACATTGCATCAAAGATCTAATTATCAAAAAGTAATTTTATATATAATATATGTATATGTACACATATACATACAATATATTATATACATATATATGCCAAATGAAATCACATAGGATGAATAAGTCTTTACTGGTCTAAATTCAATGTTAGGTTAACTCAAAATATGCTTGGCTAAATAGTTTATGCCACTGTTGTTAAAATAACTTACTCCATTTGCAGATAGGTAAAATTTTAGAACCCTTCACTACACAGATGAGGACCATTTAATGAAATTTATGCTATATCATTCATTGTAAAAATATCATTATTATCAATTATACTTCTAAATGTACAGTTTGAAAAAATTTACATCATTCTTTTTACAACTGAATCCATAACAATTTGTTGTTATTGTTTTCGTGTTCGTCCTTCGTTTTCAAGAAGACCGTGACATCAAAGAAACGATGACATGACTTGCACTTGACTTTGTTTTGAATGAGGTCAACAGCCTCCCTTTCTCCTCCTGAGCCATCTGGGTCCAGTGACCAAAATTTAATTTCTCTCTATGTGTGAGATAGCATGGTCTCCAGAGACCAAACTGAGTAAAGCAATATGTAAAGACTATCATTTAGTTACATTGTACCTAAGATTTCTTGGAGCAGATGAGATAAATTATTAGAGGAAGTAACTATTAGCTATAGCCTTGCCAGGAAAGAAATACTGTGGCCACTAACTCTCACAGTGGTGTGTCTGTCAATGTTTGTGTATCTAAAATTGTGCCTGTATATAATCTGTCTGTATCATTTTATGTATTGATTGCTTTTAGAATATTATGCACATGAAACTTAGAGGGAAAAGAAACTTGTCTTATGATCTAATTTTTTTTTGCTAATTTAATCTTTCAGAAGAAGTCTTTCTTTACATTCCTGTACTCTGAGGAAGCTTTTGTGGGAGTGCAAGGGTAAAGCTGTTTTACAACCAAGAAAGGAAGGTCATTTTTCTGATTTGAGGGAAGCTCCTAAGGAGTGACAGTGAAGTTGTAAAGAATATAGAGTACATCTCAGATTTTAAATGTCAACTCTTTTCTGGTTCATAGAAAAGAGAAAAATTTTTGTGAATTAGATAAAGAAGTTTACAAATTAAACTGAATTAAAAATCTACTTAGAAGTAGCTCTTTAAATTGGGGTGTTTTAAAATGAAGACAGTTTGCTCTGAATTATGTGAGATTCCTACTAATTTTTATAGAAGATTAGGTATTTGAATTTTTGAAAACTCTTTTGCTTCCTACCCACAAAAAAGAAACTTATTTAAGAAAGCAACTTGAAATGTACATGATACTTATTTATAAAAATGCTTTTGCTGTTTTTGTGAATAATAAAGCAGAACCTAATTGTCATTTGAAGAGATCAAGTTTTGTAAGGTATTCAAGTTAGCAAGCTGTTATAGTTCCAAGTAGAGATCATCTATTCACCTTCCAAATATACTCCAGGAACCTTCCTTTTGGGACATTGGACTTTCTGTTGGGTGGGTCTCAGCAAAACCATACCCAGAAAAAGGCCAAAAAGTCTTTGCCCTAGAAATTTTGAGGGCTCAAATATTTAATACATGCAAATTTTGCAAGCAAAATAGCAACATAAACTTAGGGGCCACTGAGTCTAACATCATTTTACAGTTAAGGAAAATGAGGCAGCAAAAGATTAAGATATTAGGCCCTTGCTTTCACATGCATTCTCCAAGGTCAGCTAAATTTCTTGAGACGAGAAGAGCTGGGTTTTTAAACTTAACCCATTACAGGCCAGCTGAAGTCAGAACTAAGTTCAGAGACAAAGAGCCATGCCTTAATCAGTTACAGGACAAAAGCAGTTACAGGACAAACTCAGTTGATTGTAAGTGCTAAATGATACAGGATCAATCTTAATCTCAGTATTGTGAATAATTGCACTGTCTTTCACAGTTGATTCTCACTACAGAATTACTCTTACTCTATATAATGTTCTAATTCTGTTCCCTTCACTTTGCATCATTCATATATGTCTTCCCAGGTTTTTTGTCATTTCTTATAGCACTATAGGATCACAATCATATAACACAGCTTGTCCAAAGCTGTTTCCCCACTGATGGGCATCCCCTCAGTTTTCAATGGTATCTGTTGTTATGGTGGATCAAGCACGATGAAGGAAGATAGTATTAATATCAGGAGATCTGAACATCTTCCCAACACAGTAGCCTGCTCCCTAAGTGAAAGAGTAGTTACTGGTACCTAGAAAACTTCATCATGTTCGCTGCACTTGGAAGTATTTCTACCCTAGAAAGTTATAAGTATCTCAAAACTTTGACAGGAAAAATACCATGGTTGGGAGAGATTTTGAATGAACAAAAACACATTGATGAAGCACTTATTATGTGCCAGGTATCATTCAATAAGCATTGGAGTTATGAATTAAAAAAAAACACCGCCTGCCTTCAGGGAGCTTACATTCTCTTTGAGGAGGATCTTGAATTGTCCAGGAAAAAACAGGTGTGAAGGTTGGGAGACAGTTTAAACTTGATTTGATCCATAGACATCGTTATTCTACAGGACAATATGACAGTTCAGTACTGTTGCAAGGGCAATTTGAGGTAGTCATTTTGTGTCAAGATGCACTTAAAAATTTGAGGCAGTTTAATATGAAAATAATTTCTTCATTGACCCAGGCTTGCCATCACAGCCTATATGAATCCTCTGGAAATAAGCATCCTTTCTTCATATGTATTAGTGGATATCTAGGCTTCTACACTTGTCATTTATATGAATGAGAAAATTGGAGGTGATGTGAAGGAAATTAAATACTTTAAAAAAAATCCTAAAGTCTGATCTATCTTGGTGATTTTTTGGACCCTTGGCCAATCAAATAAACAATCAGAAGTCATCTAATTATAACATTTTATAGTAGCATGTATTAAAAATTAATACTTCATAAATAATTGCTACAAACCAGAATGTACTTTATAGTATATGAACAGTAATGCTATTTAGTGGGTAGGGAGTCAAGAAGACCCGAGTTCAAAGCTTCCCTCTTACACACACTGGTTATGTGATTCAGGGCAAATCACTTAATTTCTCAGTGCTTCGGGCATCTCTTGAAAACCAAAAGTTGCAGAGAAGGTGGTGACCCGTTTTGGTAGGAATCAGGGCTCCCTATAAAGAAATCACAGGTCCAATCCCTGTCTCTATAAGTTTTTAAGGAATGATTTCTTTTCCCATGTGGTAAAGGGAGATATGTAAATAAAAAGTTTAACTTTGCAAATATCTTTAATGCTGGCATTCAGGGTTTTGTTACTTAAAGAGTACATGCTTGATAACTCTAATAAACACTTAGCTTTTCATATGTATACATATATATATATAAAATATATATGTGTGTGTGTATATATGTGCACGTGCATGTGTGTATTTAAATGAGGATGGACAAGATCCTCTTTCAGGTCCTTTCCAGTTTTAAATCCTAGCATCCAAAATGGTAGACTGTTATCAGGCACAAGACGACTGTGACCACTGGGAGAGCCTGTTTAGAATCTCATCCTTTACTCACACAATGAGTAGGGAATGAACCTGATACAGGAAACATCAAGGAGACAACACTGAAAACACTGGTTGTCTTTATGGAAAAGGAGGAAGGTCAAAGCTATGGATCTTTGGGCCTTAGCAATGGATAGCAACCAATCCTAGGAACTGCCTGGTTAAAGGAAATGCTATTGAAAGTGGTGTAGTGATAGGAGGTTGTGCTGTCCACAAGAGAACAAGGAGTATAACCTGTTGGCCAAGAAAAGGATCAGAAAGAAATTTCTATTGCACCTGTTGTTCTTAGTGACTTGGACAGTCAGAGTCCATACTCAAACTGATCTCTCCCTTTCCCACTCTCCAAAGACCTCAGATGATATTGCACTGAAGACTTGTATTTTTACCTGGCACATAGTGGGTGCTGAACAAATTGTGTTCTCTTTTTCTCTGTGTATAAAAATTTAAGGTTAATGAAGATCATCATTGCTATCCCCACCATCATTTCTTCTTTCCTATATCTTTAGAACAGTAACAGGTTGATGCCAGTATTGAAGATACATGAAAAGAAGTATGTGTACAAGTACTTCAGTTTTTCTATGTTTGACACTGATTTATAAACTACTGTAGAGACATTGGATCTTTCCATATGACATGCAGTCTATACATATATATATATATATATATATATATATATATATATATATATATATATGTTATCTTTCCCGCTAGAATGTGAGATCCTTGAGAATATTTCCAGCATTTACTTAGTAAGGTTAATAATATGCATTCATACATGAAAATGATTCAAATGAGAAATGGTACATTTTAATTCCATGCAAGCTTTTTCATTTCATTGTCCCTTACAACAACATTAAATCAAAGATGCATGTTAACTGTCTCTTGGTCACTTTTGAGGTTTTCTCTCCACATTCTCAGTGCCCCAGGATTTTCTAAAAGCTTGATATTATTTTCCAGCTGTTCCTAGGAAGATGAACTGTTTATACATAAAAATGAATTTTTTCAAAATACTGAAGGTGATATGTAGGATACTTTAGAGCAGAGTAGGCTTATAGGAGTTTGAATTGCTGGTACTATGACAAACATTCACACAATGCTGAGGTTAGCATGCTGTTATGGTTCCAAGTGGAGATCATTTATTTACCTTCAAAAAACACTCTAGGAACCTTTGTTTTGGGACCTTGGGCTTTCTGTTGGGTGGGTCTCGGCAAAACCACACCTAGAAAAAGGACAAAAAGTCTTTGTCCTAGAAATTTTGAGGGCTCAAATATTTAATACATGTAAGTTTTGCAAGCAAAATAGCAATATAAATTTAGGACCACTGAGTCTAGCTTCATTTTATGGTTAAAGAAAATGAGGCACAAGGAGGCTAAGAACTTTCTTAGTCCCAAGGAAGCATCTTGCCCAGGGTCACATAGCTAGTAAATATCAGAGGTGAGATTTAAAACCAAATCTTCTTAACTCTAAGTTCATAACAGCAGCCACAGTGTAAAAACAGAAGATTTGGGTTCTGAGTGACTAGAGAGGAAGCTATCTTTGGCTTGTCTACTCTCTCTCTTTCCACCCCATAAACCCCAAAACCACCATTCCCTTTTGCAAGTCGTACAATTCTTTCCCATCTTTTCAGGAAAACTAAACTCTCAGGCTGTGAAGTACATACTATTGCTATTTTTCCTCTGGTATACTGGAAAGGAAGCTTAGGAAGATCTCTGGTGTGACAGAAAGAAGAAGGGACCCTTGAGATGATCTCTGATGTCTCCACCACCTCTATTTGTCTTAATGATTTCTTGTATTCATGCCATGAATGTCAAAACTGGTTTGATGGTACTTGTTTACTCCTTGCCCCAGGCACCAAAATTGCTAGTTACTTCTCTGGGTTTCAGGCAGTGCCAAAACAAGGAATTTCTAGTGAGAAAAAGGTAATATTGAGTGAAATATAGAAGGTGCTAAATTGTAGGCCTAGCATTTTAGGCAAAGAAAGAGACAATGATGGTGATATTGGAGGGGTTGGAGTAGGGGGAAATTAATTAACCTTAACTTTTATGAGGACTGATTAATGTGTGCTGTTTCATACTCACAAGATAGAATTTGCCAACGTAGATTCAATGCCCGAGAAAGAAGAAGAGCTCCTTTCTAGTTAGCATAGGTACTAAATCTCCAAGGAACAGCATACATAATTCCTCTTATCCACCCATTACCTGGGTATAAATGTTGCTTGAGGAAGGTTAGGAACTGAGAATGAAACTCAAACCTCAGGAGTTTTGTGCTTGCCAAAAACTGCTGAGTCCTCTATCCAAAGGGCCCATGCAGGGAATGCCAGATGAAAATTTAGTGTTTGATACAGCTTTAAGGCAAGTCTGCTTGTGTTCAGTGTAGAAACATGGTCCACAGGATGCACATCTGTAAGTACTATCATCACCACCCCCAAATCTATACCAAACCCCTAGAAATGGGTCACCAAATCTGATCACAGGTGAATAAAGGACAGCTGGTACTTAACTGGATTAGAGTAACCTCAAACCCCCTATCGTGTGCCGATAAACATAGACTCAGTACTGCTATTGATTTTTCAGGGAGTAATTTGTTTTCTCTACGTCTCAGGATAGAGTCCTCTCAGGCAAGAGTACTACATTTCTGAACTGACGTATTTGCTTTTAGATGGTCTATTTCTATTGGGAATTCAGGCACTTGCCTATTCTTCTTGGAGAAACTTAAAACCACCAAGACTACAGTTAGACTTCTACTTGGTTCATATCTTACTGTTTTTTTTCTTTTTCTCTGTAGTTTTCTATCATAGTAGTTCTATGGTGTGTCATAGAGTGCCATACAAACTAAAGTGGATTGGGGTCAGGAGATGTACCAAGGGCTCGTAAATAGGATTGATATTCTCTTGGGGCCAAGAATTGGAGAAGGAAAAGCCTTGAAGAGTATCTAATCCTCAGGAACAATAAGATGAACCTTGAGTCCTCCGGAGCACCCCCTTGAGTAGGGGAGACTCTGAATTGACCCACACAAGGGAAGATGGGAGGCAAGGAGGTTCTGTATTGGTATGACTTAGTAAGAAGGACTCAATAATCTAAATCAGTACTCCAGTACCCTGCTTTGGTGGTGATACATGCTAAAGTGGTGTCCAAGAAATTCTCAAGGTGAAAAAACCAAATCAAACCTAATGTCTCTTTAAAAAGAGGCAACAGTATTTTATACTTTAAGGATATGATAGTTGACATACTGGGGATGGGGACAGAGATAATACATTGGGATACCAAACGAAAAACAGTGTTGAAATCCAAATCCAACAGCTAATTTAAGCAATTTTTTTGTATTTCATATGAATGCTGTGGGTGACTTTCTTCACATGATCAATAATTCTTAACATATTACGAACAAAAAAGTATGAGATCAATTTCTGGTGGAAACTACATCTGATTCCATGTTATAAAAATTGTTAGATTTTTCCAACTGCTTCTGGATTACTTCTAAGCCCCTGGTCGCATAAGACAGAATTTGCTTTTGGGATTACTTTTTCAGGTGGATTCTGGCCATTCTGGATGTCCCATTATCGGGGAAGTCTTATTACTTGTTTCTGTTGATAATGCCAACTGGGGGCATATCTGACTCTAAGACTAGCATTCCTACATGAAATTCTTGAACACAGAGGTTTCCAAATTTTGAAGGACGCTATATGGAACCTACCCACATAATTACTGCTTTTCTTTTGCTCCTAGGCATTTTAATCTCTACCTTCTATGCCCTTGTTGAACAGATTTCCCCTACTGATTAGCTTGGTTTTATTTAGAAAGGTACAGAGAGAAAGTTTCCTTTGGGGTTGCCCTCAAAGGATATTATTTCATAATCCCTGGACTCCAAAATGGAGATCTAGATTATATATCCTAACAGAAAAAGAAATGTGGCTTTAAATATTAATATTGAAATATGAAGTGTCTCATTATTTACAAGTCAGTGTCCTCAGAGATGTGGCAAATAAAATAACATTAACACAAGAAGGTTATTGTTTAATGGGTGTAATCTGTAGTGGAACAGAATCTCATTTTTTGTCCTTTGTCAAGAAAAATACTGAGTCTGATGCTGAAATGATGCAAAGGAACAACTTCTAAAATCCTGAAGAGGATCCAAAAAATTCCATTATTAGTGGAGCTAAAAGTCAAAGCTATTTTTATTCCATTTACCAGGAGTGTCCATAGGATAAGGGTCACCTCTTGCATCTCTGTTTATACCAACTGGCCCCAGTTGATAACAGACACCTGATGCTCCATGATGTCTTGATGACCATGTGTCCTATGTATTTTCTGATACTACAAGGATATATCTTGCTAAGATGTGTACAAGTACATCTTGTTTTCCTTGATCCCAGAGTACAGTCCTCTCAGGAGAAGCTATTTCTCTGGAAAAGCTGATTAATCATTTTTTATCTTTTTTTCTACTAGGGTACTTATTCTTTTAATCTCCACTAAGTAGGAAAACTTGTAGCCACCAAGGCCATTGGGAAATGGACTTCTTTAGCTTTGGGACATTTGAAATACTCTAGTGCCTGAGCTTTTTGGAGCTCCTACTGGTGAAAGACATTTTGGGATTGCGAAGAGTGGAGGGTCTCCTGAATGACTGTTTGCGGGACAGAAAGTGGTGATGTAGAGAGGGCCTATCTGATCTAAAGTGTTTCTGAGCCCTGGTTTTATGACAAATTAATTTGTTTCTGTTGAAGGAAAAATAGCAAATAAACCATGAATACTGTCTTCTGCATTTAAGGCATAAGTCTGTTGGAAACAATTTTATTTAATTTAACACTATTCCAAATCAAAATATTTCTGTTTCCAAGAAATATCCAAATAAGCATAGATGAGTTTCTTAGGTTGCATTCCTTGAGAGCCCAGGGACAAACTCAGGGGTCTAACAAAATAAGTAACCAGATTGGAAGGAAAAGAAATGGAGTAGTTCACTGAGAAAGTTTATTCAGGCTGATAGTAGCTTCAGCCTCTTAGAGTACAGATTGGGCTTTTATGGCATTTCAGGTTGTCTTAGAGTACACAGCCAATCAGTGACATTCTGTGGCAGAAAAGAAATTAGGGAAGTGAGCAAACCTGGGAGTCATAGGAGCTACTAAAGGTCCGATTTGTTCCTGTGGGACAATGCATTTTCCCATGGTTAGTACTGCGAGAATATTTTGTGTTGACAGCAAATCTCTAAGGTGGTAGAGGCTTTTTCTTGAGATACAATCAGTCTGATTTATCCTATCCCACCTTATTATTTTCTTAGCCTCAGAGATTACTCTACCTGGGGAGAAGATATTTCCCAAAACTTATAAGCCTCATGTCTATCTCCTCCACAGAGATATATTTATTAGATTAGAATTGTATTTATTTCTTTACCTTCTCAGTTGTACTAAAAATGGAGGGTTTTTCCTGTGCTTCCACATTTCCACTCTCCTGTGAGGACTGTCATACAGCTCTCCACCATCATAAAAAAAATTTTTGCCCTTAACTTGAGAATATAGGACAATCCTTTTGAGGCAGAGGGGAGGAGAGAGATGAAATTAATATTAGAGTCTGAGAAAAATCCCCCAAGATAAAATTTCAAAACCAGTGTTAGAACTGGTTTTATACAATTTGTGGAGAATTTGTTTTGCTAGATTTGTTATGAGAGCTTTATTTTCCATTTGACTCTCTCACACAAGCATGCAGCTAGGGAAAGAAGGTCATGCATTGAGGTAGCCCAAAATAACCAGCCCAAGATAAAGGGTTAGCCTTTTCTTGGCAAACTTGGGTGGACAGGGAGGCAAGGATGCCCACAAGGTAGTCCACAGACCACCCCTGATGTCTACTCCTTCCTACTTGAATCCCCAGAGTCAAGTCATACAGTGTCCTGGTTCAAGTTCAGCTTGCCTCTTTCTCATGTGGGAGGCAAATTTTCCTCTCAAACCCACAAGTTTTCTGTCACATTATGAAAATCCTGTTACAAGTCTTACTTCATCTATGCCATCAAGTTCAGTGGGAGAGAAGGAGACTAAATACTTATAAAAATGAATTAATAAAAGATGCTGTTGTATAAGAAAGTAATACAAGAAAATGGCAGGGTGATACTGAGTTTCTAATTCCTGCTAAAATGCTCCAGGAAGGACAGATCCAGTATTCTATATTTAAATGATATAGATATATCATTTATATAAATGAGTTCGTTGGTGCCTTTTCTTAGGTGTTAATAAGGGCAGGGGAAATGAAAGGGTGTGAGGATGGAATGAAAAGGGAAGGTCCTTATAGGCCATCATCATCTTCACCCATTGTATCAGGTCATATTAGAAATCTAAGCACATTGGCAGTGGCCCAGAATGCGGAAAAAAAGAAAAAATTGATGTGTCCTGGGAATGTTCTTTTTCAAGGGTAGGGAGGCAGGATGTGGAGGAAGAGTGTGTCAGTAGAACTTACACTACTTTATGAATAGTATTTTCTTAACAAATCATTTGGCAGACAAATGGGGTAAAATCACATTTTTAAAAAGTTAAGAATGTTATTTTTTAGTCATTTCAAATGGGTCCCTGTTGTATCTTTCCTCTTGAACACTTCTTGTTTTCTATGGTTCTCATCCAGTTATCTGATCCTGACCCATGATCCTCAGAACTGGCATGTTTACTCAGAAGAACCCTAGTCTAAACATCAGAAGATCTGGGTTCTAATCATTTCTATGCCACTTACTAACAATGTGATCTTTGGAAAGTCACTTAACTTCTTTAAATATTAATGTTCTACATCTGCATCTTGATTCTATTACTAGATATACCTATGATACTGAGAAAGTCACTTAGCCTTTCTGTGCCTCAGTTTCCTTATCTATATTTAGTCTAGAAAATTTTCACTACCTAATTCAAAGATCTATAGGAAAATATGTTTAAAAGCATAAAGCCATGTAGTTATATTGAACCTAATCAATTTCTCCACCTATTAAATGGTGACAATAGTACTGGCCATACATGCCAAAGGTTCCTTGTATGGATCTAATGAAGCAATAGATATGAGTTGCTTTGAAAACTAAGGTGTGTTGTGGTAGTTTTCAGAGCCTAGTTTCATTGAGAGCCCATAGAGAATCTCACATCTCCCCCACCACAGACACTCTCATCAGATCTCTAAAGCTGGATTTTTCAAATGATGTGAGTAGCCAAACTGAAAGGAAAAGAAATGTATTAAGGTTACCAAGGAAGACTGCTCTGACTGGTAGCTGCTTCAACTTCTTAGAATTCAATTTGTGTTTTTATAGCTTTTTCAACTGGATTAGAGTACACAGAAAACCAATGACATCTACAACAGAAATGAAATAAGGTTTGGGGGGATTATGAAGGCTCAGAGTCTTAAAATTTGATAAAGACCATATTTGTTCCTAGGGGAAAGTGCATTTCTCTTTGATCAGTAATTCTGAAACTAGCAGAGATCTTCTTCCAGATAGAATCAGTCTGAGCTCATCTTACTGTTAAGAAGAGGATACAGTCCAGCCTCAGGGTTTTCTGGATATAACCTGATAGCTCTTTTGCTTTGGTTTCAGAGATTTCTCTATGTGAGGACATGTTTTCCCAAAACTCACAGACCTCATGTTTATCCCTTCCCTGCAAAGGTTTTTGGTCAGTGGAAGGTTATTATTTTGTTCACACTCTGCCCCCTATTTCCCTTACTTCCAGTATGTGCATTATTTTTGTGGTTGCTGTTCCCATGTGGTCTCTCCTTCAGCAGCAGCTTTGGTCCAGCTTCTTCTCAAGGACTTTCCTTACCAGGCCAAGTCATGGTTAAAATGCCTGTTTTTCACAGTTCCTCCAACATTTGGCTTTCACTGGGTACTATATGCTCCCAGGCAATAGCTATGGCCTTTTTGGTTTTTGTGTGCTGAGTTCTCCAGGGATGCAAGAGTTACTTTAGGTGCTGAGAAATTCAGTTACTTACCTAGGGTCACACAACAAGTATGTATCAGAGGTAGGACTTGAACCCAGTTATTTCTGACACGAGCAGGATTGAGGCTAAATGTCTCAGGTTGGGCAGGGTTGGTGACCATCAAGGATTGGGCATGACCATTC
Organism: Bettongia penicillata ogilbyi; assembly: GCA_023548195.1. Taxonomy (NCBI): domain Eukaryota; kingdom Metazoa; phylum Chordata; class Mammalia; order Diprotodontia; family Potoroidae; genus Bettongia; species Bettongia penicillata. Next base: position 1,078,213 of record JAJHZJ010000230.1, read on the forward strand.
GGGTGAGTGAGGTGGAGGAAAGTCTTAGCTAAAAAGGATGAAGATGGAGGCCTTCTTTGGGTGGAACAACTGAACAAGATTTCCCCTTCACTCTTTTCAGAATCAGGCAGAGATGGAGGCATGGCCAAGAATTGTACTTGAGAAGGACATTCTCTTCCTCAAACATAGGGCAGCTGTTTGGGATCCAGGAGGCACAAAAGAAACAGACCGTATAACTAGTTGACATGTATTGACCAGACTGATGAGTGGATTATCCTCTCCTCTGCCAGAGGATGTTTACAAATATGACTTTCTACTTTTTTCATTGTGACTGAATTGATTATGCCATTAACAAACAGTTACCCCCTCCCCAATGGTGTATGAGTTGATGTCTTTTAAACACCATAGAACTTCTCTATTCTGCATGGTGTGGGTCTAGTGTTGGAACCAAGATGGAGCCTCATTTTAGTGGTCAGGGATCACTGCAGACTCAGCCTAGCAGCCAGAGCTCCCGGGGGCCTCAGCCTAGAGACTTGGACCTAGTAGAAACATGATTCTGTTGTATTAGTTTGGTGGAACTGTTGTCTGATCATCCCAACTAGTTAGAAGTGTGCTCTGAGATTCTTTGCACACTTAGATTTTTGCTCAGCGGTCTGCGTCTGAAGGAGGTTGTGACAGAGCCATTGGGGTCTAGTGCAGGACTTAGTAGTACTCAGAGCTGGTAATAGACCCCGTTGATCATTGATCCAAGGGCCAAGTAGAGTTAAGAGTTAATAGAAGTTTGGCCCAGAAATGGGGGCCTGATATAATGGTCTGTTAGTAAAGGAAGAGCATGGGTGTGACTTGAGTTCTAGAATCCTAGACAGTCTTGCTGGTGTTCCAGGTCCAATGGAGGCATGGTGTTGAGATTTGGATTTCCTAGTAGCATAATGTTTGAGACCTAGAGAAGATGAGGTCCAGAAGACAGGGCCTTTCTGCAGAGGTCAGCCAGTGCTTACTGATGGCTACCCAAAAAAGTGGTAAGCTTGTGGTAATACCCCAAAGTGAACTTAACCCCATAGCTCAAGCCTATTGTCTTTAATGGGCTGGACTCCAGAGGCCATTACAGGCTCAATTTTGTGACCTATGTCTACAGAAGGTGTAGGCTAATGGTCATGGCCTAGTACAACCTCAGAGCATCACTGTAGACCTATATTGGATTTAGCCTGGTGGTTGTGCCACAGTGGATTTTTGTCCTAGTTTTCAAGCCTAGGTATCATCCCTTTAGGAATTAGTACTGACAAGAACTGGTGGGTCAATGCCAATTGAAACCTCTGACCATTCTGTTATAGTCTGGTTATTTAAAACTCAACTTAATGATTGGTGTCTGGTACAATTAAAACTAAATGGCTCCCAAGTATCCTAAACATTATAACATGAGCCTGGTAGAGCCTCCGTTATGACCATATGGTTAGTGCCTGTGAAAGCTACAGAAATGGTTGGTTGTAGGGGAAAGAAGGTAGAGAGGAGAGAGGGTGAGAGAAAAAGACATAGATAGATGGAAAATGACAGATGGAAAAAGAGAGAGATAATAGATGCAAGTCGGAAAAGCAAACTAATGAGCAGATATACTTAATTGTTCTAACACATGAACAGATCAGAAGGAAAAGTAAAGCCTGTATCCTTTAGAAGCACTAAGCAAAAAGAGAGCCACAGGCATGACAAGGATAATTTAAGCACAAAGTCTGCTAATGGGAGCTTAGATTACTGAGGCAACAATACTGTATCCTGTACATGGATACTGTAATGGATAGATAGTTGAACTTGGGTGTCAGATCTGGCTTTCAATCTCCATTCTAACACTTACTAGTTAGGTGATCTTGGACACATCATTTAACCTGTCTTAGAGTTTCAGTTTCCTTATCTATAAAAGGGAGATTTTATAATCTATATTACTTACCTCACAGTACTATTGTAAGGCTCAAATGAAACAACATATGTAAAGAACTTTGACAACTTTAAGATGCTTTTAATTGCCAATCTTTTCTACTATTATATTTTAGCCTGGAAATTCTTAACCATTTTAATGTCATGGATTCCTTTGAAAGACTGGAGAAGTTCATGAACACCTTTATTGGGCTTGGGGGGTGTTGGGGTGTTTGTTTTTAAATATATAAAATAAAATGCTTGGATTACAAAGGAAACCAATTCTATTGAAATACAAGTGTCAAAAATATATGTAAAAATAAAAAACAAGTTCATCAATTCCAAGCTCAAAACTCCTTTAAAAAAAAGGTTATTTTAGAAGAGGGGAAAGAGTGATGGTGAGATGGAGACAATATGTTTTGGAAAAGCTTGCTTCAAATTAATGTAATTGAAATTAAGATGATGGATAAAGTGGGGGACAGGGCAGATTCTCTTGCTACTGCATTCTTTTCAGAGTTATAAAAAGAAATATCAACTGATTACTCTGCACAAAGTACTGTAAGAAGCACTGAATATAAAGCAAAACAGTCCCTGCTTTTAAGGAGCTCACATTCTAATAGGGTGAGATAACACATAATAAGGTTTAGTTGTAGGCCAGATGTTAAGATGCTGCAGGCCTTGTGGTAGAGAAACCAGGTAGATTATCTAGCTTCTTTACTGTCATTTACAATGATAGTTTCTAATAGTTTCTAATAGTGAACTATCTTCCAATTGTAGTGAGAATTTTCTTTTCTGGATCTTTAGTAGCCATGCCTGCTGATAAGATGAGAGCTCCAGCGGCAACTAGAGGGGCGGTTGCCTAGCTCTGCATCCACAAGAATGGTTCCTGATGATGGCTGTGAATGTCAGACTGGAAGAAGGGCCTGTACCCTGGGGACACCGAGAAGAGAGGAAAATAGAGATGAGAGATCAGAGGAAAGGAGAGGAGAGAAGAGGGAAAGAGGCGAGGAGAGGATGATGAAGACAGGAGAAGAGAGTGAATAGGAGGGGAGAAGAGAAGAAGAGAAGGAAAAAAGAGCACATTTATAAACATGCAATGATAAAAGTAACAATGAATGTGTTAGCGGTATGTACGTGATGGGTGCAAGAGAGTTATCAGTGGCAAGAAACCAGGATCAGATTAGTGGAAGAAAAACAAACAGTAGAGAGAAAGTTCTGATGTAAAGGAGGCAGGAAAACAGCAAAACAGAGTTTAATTAAAAAAGATAATGATTATAATAAAGTAAGTTGATTAAAATTCTCAATAAAAAGAATTTACTGCATACCGTAAAAAATTTAGAGCCCAGGCACATACAGGATTAAAGTGAAGTGGTATTAAAATTATTACTCTTTAGGTGGCTAAAAAACTCAGAACTTGTCACCATAATTTCAGCTAAAGTAACAGTAAGAATTGATAATGTCAAAGGAGAAACTGTATTATGCTTACAGACATCATAGACGATGAAAAAAACCTATTACCTGTGTGCCTCAGTTCTCATAGTTTCCAAGTTTTTAAAGAAAATTGAAAAAAAAAGTTGATAATAATGAAGTAGTTCAAAAGAAACATGTGTAAGGAAGATAGAAATGAACTGATTATTGGAAAAATTATATTTGAATTGTCTATGCAATTTCTGAATAGGAATATTAAAACATATATTTCTCTGTACCATATGGTACCTTCACAAAAAATTGTCATGTTGGAACATAATCTTTACTCCTCCAGGGTATAGATTGTATCATTCTTTGCATCTGAATCTCAACTTTTTGATTGATTGATGTGCTAGAGCATATAGAAATCAACACAAAAAGACATTAAAATTAACAGTATTTATAGATCATAACATAATAAAAATAACCATGGATAAACTCAATATAGACAAAAGTTAGAGACCTAAATGGCTTCTTAAATAATGACATTGTGAATGCTGAGTGGGTCAAAGAAAAAGTCATAGAAACTATGTTCAAGAAAATTTTAACGGTGAGACAATATAACAAAGCTTTGAGGATGCTGGTAAAGCAGTCCCCAGAAAAAAAAAAATTATCTCTGAAAATATATGTATTTGAAAAAAGAAAGGATTGATAAAATGAACATGCAATTAAAAGTACTAGGAAATAAATTTGCAACCATAAGACAAATACCAAAGGAAAAATCTGGAAATTAGAGAAGCAATAGAAAAAGGAAAAATTAAATGTTTGGAAATCTGATAAAGGAAACAGGAAACATTATTTTGAAAAATCTTAATAAACAATCTAATGAGAAAAAGATTAAAATTGAATTATTAAAAAGAATAATGTTATTTCACAGTGTTAAATTAAAAATAATTATTAGATATTATTTTAAAGAATTACATGCTAACACAACTTGACAGTTCTAAGGAAGTGGATGACTGTGCCAAAATATAAAATATGCAAACATAATTTTTACAAACAATATTTTAAACATGATCCTTAAACTTTCAAGAGAAATCAAGCCATTCCTAAATGAACTACTAGAGGGTAAAGCATGCTCATAGGAAGGAATATCTTCTTCAGATCAATTTAAAAGTGAATTCTATTGCACATTTAAAGAGGAAATTTAAAGAGTAACTATAAAAAATTTCCCCCAAATGAAAAACAAATTCCTTTTATGAGACAAATATGGACATGTTGCCTAAACCAGGGAGAGGCAAAGCAGAGAGAGAACTGCAAACTGATTTTACTATTAATATTGCAGGAAAAAAAAGTTTGCAAATAAAATGCAAGCAAGGAGATTACAGAAATAAATACAGAAAATAATATACTATTTCCAGATTGCTCCATGTTAATGATTCAAAGATAGCTTTCTCTTAAGAAAATAATTAAGATAAACAAATAATCTAAACATTAGATACAAAGAAAATTTCAAAGATACTGCAAAATGCCTTTAACAAAAGACACCTATTAATGCTAAAACCCTAAAAAATACAGGCATGAAGCAGCTCCTCTTACATTAGCAAATAGATACATATACGCACATACATACAACCTAGCTAGCATTATTTGCAGTGAAGAAGCACTCAGAACAAATGGGTTAAAACAGTTGTGTCCCCATTTTCCTTATTATTTTGTAGTTCTAGAAATATTAGCTATAGGAGTAAAAAAAAACAAAATCAAATGCATAAATATTGGCAAAGAGGAGGTAAAAATGAAACTATTCTTGCTCTCATGGATCTTAGATTTTATTAAGAACAGATGATTTTCATTTTTTTCTATATTGAAGTGACATCAGTTCCAAAATCTGATTTCAAGCAGTTAAGTCCCTTTGGATATAGATTCACTGTTCCTTGAATGACTTTTTTCTCTGAATAAACACTAGATAAGTCTTTCTAAATTGGTAAAATCTGCCAGACTTGGCATAGCCCTTAGAATCCACAAAGGTAACAGCACAATGACACTTAGTGGAGGTATTGTTATATGGGCAGTAGGAAATGTACGAGAGGTTACTCCACACTCAATAAACTAGTGGCTCCCTATAACTTCCGAGAACAAATACAAAATGTTCTGCTTGACATTCAAGACCTTTATTACCTAGTCTCCTACATTTCCAGAGTTCTTACATTTTACTTCCCAACACCATACTCTTTGCTATAGTGATACTGGCCTTCCATAAACAACACTAGTAAGCCAACCTCTTGGTAGTGTGACGAGCAGAGGGATTCTACTTCCTAGGGTGGGTTGAGGTCTGTGAATCAGACTAGACCTAAGGTCTTATGGGAAGGAATGTGGTTGGCTAAATAAGTATGTTTAGAGGAGAAAAGAAAACTGAAGTACAATGCATTAAAAATATTTAATATGGCACAGCAAATAATAAGCAACCAGCAAAGACTTCTCACAAGTGGTATGAGGACCACTCACACACAAGCAATGTCCTAAGGGATCATCCTATAACATCTTCATGGTCAGCCTCCAGGGATCAATGTGGAGAAAGAAGAAAGTTTCAAAGATTAGTGTTAAGCTCAAAACAGTAATGCTGAAATAGGTGGGAAATAGATCTAATTAAAGTGACTTCTCAGATTCTTCACACAGCAATGTTTCAACCAATTATTCTTACCCTGTGAGGGACACAGATTGCTTCCAACCTTGATTGGAGGCAACAGAAAATGGGGAGTAAGAGCTACTAGAAAAAATATAATCATTCTGGGCCATCAGGGTAAAAAGAATTAAAAATAGGAAAAATTCTTACTACAAGCATTTCATAGGGAGAAAATAAGTAAATGAGGATAATGACCAACAAAATCTGAGAAGAAGCATTCAAAGAAAAGAGTCATCTCAATGAACAAGTGCTTTCTGAGAGAGAAAACTTAATCAAACTTCCCTAAGGAAGGTGAAGATATCTTTTAAAAAAATCATTGAAGGGCCCCTTGCATTGGAGTAATGCCGGGAACTGCCAAAATGGTTTGAGGGACAATCAAAGAATTAAGTGAAAATATCAATGAAATAAAGTCATAGATTAGATACATTCAAGGGAGAAATTATCAGCGGGTCTAACGAAGATTAGAGTATTTAGGACAAAACAGAGATTTTTCATAAAACTAGATTCTCTGAAAAAGAAGATTTGTAATGTGCAAATGTAGAAGGAAGAAAATTCACAGAACAAAATGCAAAATGAAAATGGTTGGAAGAACACACAACTCTACATTAAAGAATTTTGACATGTATTAGGAATAAGAACCTCATAATCAAATGCAAAAAGGAAGAAACATTAAGTGTATATTTTCCAGATCATGATGCAATAAAAATTACATCTAACACAAGGCCATGAAAAGATAGAGTAAAAATTAATTGGAAAACAAATAATCTAATTCTAAAGGATGAGTCAAACAACAAATCATAGAAACAATAAATATTTTCATCAAAGAGAGTGACAATAAAGAAAGAACATATCCAAATTTATGGGATACAACCAAAGTATTACTTACGGGAAATTTTATATCTCTAAATGCTTACATGAATAAACCAGAGAAAGAACAGATCAATGAATTGGGCAGGCAAAGAAAAAAAGCTATAAAAGGAACAAATTAAACATCCCCAGTTAAGTACCAAATTAGAAATCCTGAATATCAAAGGAGAGAGTAAGAAAATTGGAAGAAAACTGTTGGACTAATAAATGAAACCAAGAGTTGGATTATGAAAAAAACAATAAAACAGATAAATATTTGGATAATTTGATTTAAAAAAGAGAATTTAAAAAAATGTAAAGAAAACCAAATGATCAGTAACAAAAATGAAAAGGGTGAATTGATCATTAATGAAGAAAAGATTAAAAGAATAATTGGGAGCTATTTTCCCCAACTGTACAGGAATAAATATGACAACCTAATTGAAATGGATATATATTTTAAAAAATGTATATAAATTGCCCAGATTAACAGAAGAGGAAATAAAATACTTAAGTACATTTTAGAAAAAGAAGTTGAACGAGTCATCAATGAATCTCCCTATGAAAAGGTCTACAGGGCCAGATGGATTTATGAGTGAATTTTACCAAACATTTAAAAAACAATTTTTTCTAATAGTATATAAACTACATGGAAGATAGGTGGAGTTCTATCAAATTCTTTTTATGAAACAAATGTGCTGAAACCCAAATAAAAAAGAACCAAAACAAAGAAAGAAAATTATAGACCAATTTCCCTAAAGAATATTGATGGAAAATTTTAAACAAAATATTAGCAAAGAGATTACAGTAATTTATCACCAGAATAACTAGGTTGGATTTATTCTAGAAATGCAGATCTAGTTCAATATTAGAAAAATATTAGCATAATTGACCATATCAGTACCAAAATTAACAGAAATCATATGATTATCTCAATTGATGCAAAAAAAGCTTTTGACAAAATATAGAATCCATTGCTATTAAAAACACCAGAGGTCATGGAAATAAATAAAACCTTCCTTAAAATGACAAGTAGTATTGATCTAAAATCATCAGCAAGCATTTTATGTGATGGAGATAAACTAGAAACCTTCCCAGTAAGATCAAGGGCGAAACAAGGATGCCCATTATCACCACTATTACACAATGTTGTACTAGAAATGTTAGCTTTAGAAATAAGAGAAGAAAAACAAATTGAAGAAATTAGAATATGCAATGAGGAACAAAAGGATCACTTTCTGTAGATGGCATGATGGTTTATTTAGAGCCTCCTAAGGAATCAGCTAAAAAACTACTTGAAATATTTAACAACTTTAACAAATTTGCAGAATATAAAATGAATTCACATAAATCATCAGCATTTTTATATATTACTAACAAAGCCCAGCAACAAGAAATAGAGAAATTCCATTTAAAATAGCTATAGACAATAAAAAAATTGGGGATCTACCTGCCAAGATAAACCCAGAGATAATCAAAGAACTATTGGCCTACCAGAAAGTCATGATAATAAAAAGAGCCTGGATGATTTCTTCTTCCAAGAAATCATCAAGAAATCTGCCCTGAGGTCCTAGAACCAGAAAATAAAATAGCCATTGAAAGAACCTACAGATCACCTCCTGAAAAAGATACCAAATTCAAACCATCAGGGAAAATAACAGCCAAATTCCAGAATTATCAATTAAAGGACAAAATACTGCAAGAAGCCAGAAAGAAAAAATTCAGATATTGTGGGACTGCAGTCAGGATCACCGAGGACCTTGCAGCTTCCATATCAAACAGATCCTAAATAAGGGAAGGGGGAACCAAGATGGCAAAAACAGGCAGCAACTAGCTTGAACTCTCCTCCAAACCCCTTTCAATATCTTTAATGCCATAAAAATTCCTGAAGAAGCAGAACCCACAAAAGGATGGAGTGAAATAATTTTCCAGTCAAAGACAATTTAGAAGTTCAACAGGAAAGGTCTACCTCACCGGGGTGAGAGTGGAGCAGTCCAGCACAGAAGATGTCAGCACAAACCAGGCCCCAGTAAACCAGGGGTAGACCTTTGGAGCCACCGAATCAGCAGCAACAGCAGAACTTGCAAAGCTCTTAGCCCACAGATAATGTTGGGAGTGTGGGGGATTATCACATAACTTATCAGAAGGAGATTATGGAGCTCTTTTGCTGGCACTGGCGGCAGAACTCTGTTGTTTTGTCCATACTCATATCCAAGTCTCAGTCTTGGGTGGAAGTCTCAGGATTAGGAGGAGCACTAGCACACCAGAGTTTGCAGGGCCACAGTGGAGCAGGGACTGTCTTCACAGTTCCAGGGCAGAAAAGAGTGCTTGTTGTTGCTCACAGACAAAAGCACAGACCAGGGGAGTAGAAAATACCTCTCCTTAGATCATACCGCCTTGGAAGAACTGAAAATTTTCAGTTCCTAGAAGTACTTCTGAAAACAGCTGCCCCCAGCCCCTGAAGTTTAGGATACTACACCCTCCACCCTGGAAGCAGAGGCCTACTTTAACAAAGAGTTAAAAGTCAACTAATAGGCTGGGAAAAGGAATACACAAGAGAAAAATATCCAACCATAGAAAGTTATTAGGGTGACAAGGAAGATCAAAATACATAAAAGAAGATAACAAAGTCAAAGCTCTGAAACCCAAAAACTCCAAAAAAATAATGAATTGGTCTTGGGCCATGGAGGAGCTCAAAAGGGATTTTGCAAATCAAGAGAGATAGAAGAAAAAGTGGGAAAAGAAATGAGAGGGATGCAAGAAAATTATGAAAAAAGAGTCAAGGGGGCAGGAGTTAAGATGGTAGAGTAAAAGGATGGATCAGCTGTAGCTCTTCCCCTATAGCCTATAAAATACATGTAAAAATGACTCTAAACAAATTTTAGAACAGCAGAAGCCATGAGATGACAGAGTGAAACAGATTTCCAATCCAAGATAGCCTGGAAGGCTGACAGGAAAGGTGTATCGCATCAGGTTTGGTATGGAGTACAGCCCAGCATGGACCATGATGCATGGACAGGAGCAGGGATCAAGGCACAGAATCATGGGCAGCTGCTGCAGTTCCCAGATTTCTCAACCCATAAACACTGAAGACAGCTTCAAAGGTCAGTGAGAAAGCTCTTTCACGTGGGTGAGAGGGGAGTGAGATCTGATCCCAGGGGGGTGGCAACCAGTGCCACAGCAGTGACCCCTTTGGAATCCTTGGACCAAAGGGCATGAGGCAGTTGAGCAGCTGATCTGGATCTCAGTACTGAGAGACAGTCCTAGGGTGAGGAGGAATGCTGGTGTGGTGGAGCTGGTGGTGGCTGTGGAGAGGGAATCCTACTTGCAGTTTCAGGGCAGGAAAGAGTAGTTTTGGTTGCTCACAGACCAGAGTGCAGAACAAGAGAGGAGTAAATTCCTCTCCCTTGATCGCGCCACCATGGAGGAACTGAGAACTTACAGGTCCCTAGAGATATCTCAGAGAACAGCTGCAAAATACCTCTGAAGCCTAGGGTAGTATATCCTCTACTTGACAAAGGATTCAAAAATCAAGTAACTGGATGGAGAAATGCCCAAAAAAGGGGAAAAATAAGAGTATAGAAAGTTACTTTCTTGGTGAAAAGGTATTTTATTCCATCCTTTTGGATGAGGAAGAGCAAAGCATACTATCAGAGGAAGACACCAAGGTCAAGGCTCCTACATCCAAAACCTCCAAAAAAATGCAATGATCTCATGCCATGGAAGAGCTCAAAAAAGGATTTTGAAAATCAGGTAAGAAAGGTGAAGGAAAAATTGGGAAGAGAAATGAGAGAGATGCAAGAAAATTATGAAAAGCAAGTCAACAACTTGCTAAAGGAAAACCCCAAAAATGCTGAAGAAAATAACACCTTTAAAAATAGACTACCCCAAATAGCAAAAGAGGTCCAAAAAAACCAATGAGGAGAAGAATGCTTTAAAAAGCAGAATTTGCGAAATGGAAAAGGAGGTTCAGAAGCTCAATGGAGAAAAATGTTCTCTAAAAATAGAATGGAGCAGATGGAAGCAAATGACATTATGAGAAACCAAGAAATTATAAAACAAAATAAAAAGAATGAAAAAGTAGAAAACAAATCTATTGAAACAAACATGATATGGTATGTTTTTATTTTTAATATGAAAAAAGAGTCAATAGCCTCGTAAATGAGACACCCTGATCCACTCCCCCTCCAAAAAAAAACCTGAAGAAAATAACACTATAAAAAACAGATGAGGCCAAATGTTAAGAGATCCAAAAAGTTACTAAGGGGAAGAATGCCTTAAAATGTAGAAGTGACCAAATGGAAAGGGAGGTACAAAAGTTCACTGAAGAAAATAATTTGAAGCAATAATAAAAGAAAACCAAAAGAAAGAAAAAATAGAAGACCAAAATATCTCATTAGAAAAAACAATTGACCTGGAAAATAGATCCAGGAGAGGTAATTTTAAAATGATTGAACTCCCTGAAAGCCATGATTGAGAAAAGAACCTGGACATCATCATACTGCCCTTATAGTGGCCATGAATAGTGTTGTGCAATTCTGAATCACAAAATACAACAGACTCTCCACATGGAAGACAGAACCAAAACATGTATTCAGTTCAATTTTAGTAAGTCTCTTATGATTTCTCTTTCCTATTAAACTTTTGTGCTTTTCTTAATTCTTGTATTTGAAAGTCAAGTTTTGTATTCAGTTCTGGTCTTTTCATCAAGAATGCTTGAAAGTCCTCTATTTCATTGAATTTCCATTTCCCCCCATGAAAGATTTTACTCAATTTTGCTGGATAGGTGATGCTTGATTGTAGTCCTAGCTCCTTTGCCCTCTGTAATATATTTCAAGCCCTTCGTTCCTTTGATACAGAATTTGCTAAATCTTGTGTTATCTTGACTAGGGCTCTACCATACATGAATTATTTCTTTCTGGTGGCTTGCATAATTTTCTCCTTGACCTGGGAATTCTGGAATTTGGCTCCAATATTCCTAAGAGATTTCCTTTTGGGATCTCTTTCAGGAGGTGATTGGTGGATTCTTTGCATTTCTATTTTATCCTCTAGGTCTAGGCTATCAGGGCAGTTTTCCTTGATAATTTCTTGAAAGATGATATCTAGGCTCTTTTTTGATCATGGTCTTCAGATAGTCCAATAACTTCTAAATTGTGTCTCCCGGATCTGTTTTCCAGGTGAGTTGTTTTTCCAATGAGGTATTTCACATTGTCTTCTATTCTTTCATTCTTTGGGTTTTTTAAAAATTATTTCTTGGTTTCGCATAAAGTCACTAGCTTCCATTTGCTCCATTCTAACTTTTAAGGAATTAATTTCTTCAGTGAGTTTTTGAACCTTCTTTTCCATTAATCCAGTTCTGTTTTTTAAGCATTTTTCTCCTCATTGGCTTTTTGGGCTTCTTTTACCATTTGGACTATTTGATATTTTCTTCAGTATTTATTTGTGTTTGTATTTGTGTGTGTGTGAGAGTGTGTGTGTGTGTGTCCTTTACCAAGCTATTGACTTGTTTTTTCATGATATTCTTGCATCACTTTCATTTCTCTTCTGAATTTTTCCTCTACTTCTCTATCTTGATTTTCAAAATCCTTTTTAGGCTCTTTCCTGGCCTGAGACCAATTCATATTTTTCCTGGAGGCTTTAGATGTAGGATCTTTGACTTTGTTGTCTTCTGAGTGTGTGTTTTGACCTTCCTTGTCACCACAGTAATTTTCTATAGGGAGAGCTTTTTCTATTGTTTGTTCATTTTCCAAGACTATTAGTTGACTTTTAACTCTCTGTTAAAATAAGGCTCTGCTTCTATGGTGGAGGGTGTGGTATGCCATCCTTTAGGGATTTTGGGCAGTTATTTTCAGAGATACTTCTAGGGATCCGTGAGTTTTTACTTCTTCCAAGGTGGTATGATCTAAGGACAGGTGTTCATTACTTTCCTGGAATGTGTTTCCACAATCACTCTTTTCTGCCCTAGAACTGTGAGGAGGATCCCTTGTTTCCTCCCCTACGGTGGCCACAAGCTTTGCTGTGCTAGTACTCCTTGCCCACAGACTGCTACTCAGGACTGTGACTTGGGCAAAGCAATAGAATCCTGCTTCAGTGCTAGCAAAAAGACCCCTGTAAATTCCTTATGACCAGTTGTTTGATCCCCTGACCATCTTCAGGCTGAAAGCTCCTGAAGCAGTCACTGCTGCTGCTGCTGCTGCTGCCACTGATGAGTCAGTCATTCCCAAGGCCTGCTCCCAGTTTCATGGAGCTAGGGCTGTGTTAGTGCAGCCTGTACCTGGCTGTGCTCCACTCTCACTCAAGTGAGAGAGACCCTTCCTGCTTACCCTCCACGATGTCTTTGGAGACTGTAGGCCAAGAGTCTAGAAACTGCCACTGCTGCAAGTGATTCAGTTGCCTTGAGGTCAGCTCTGGGTTTGCTGGGGCCTGGTCTGTGCTGGTGCAACCTGTACTCCTCTCTTACCGTGGTGCAACAGACCGTTCCTCCTGACCTTCCAAGTTGTCTTGGGCTCAAAATGTTTTCACTCCTACTTCTTGTGGGTTCTGTTGCTCTAGAATTTGTTTAGTCATTTTTTTTACAGGTATTTGGAGAGGTTTAGGAGAGCACTAACCAGAGTTCCTGCCTTTACTCAACCATCTTGTCTCCATCACTATAATCAACTTTCACAGTAAGAATTAGCCCATCAGTTATGGAAGGCTTGATGTCATGTCAACACTGGGAACTGTCCCTGTTCTGATTACTGTGAATCTGTGGTTGGTACGTAGATTGAGCTTCACCATGGTAGTCAGAGTTCTGTGACACTTCAGTTTGATGATAATGACTTATTAGACAACAGATTTTTTGTCTGGGACCTAACGGAGGCATGGTCCTATAGTACTGGCTTGTTGGATCTGTTGCTTTATCCACATATCTTGTCAGTGTGCCCTGTTCTGCCTTGAACAATGATATGCTTACTCTTTGGTATATTTTAAGAGTTGACTTAGGAATTGAAATTGAGTGGAACTTCTCTCTAAGTAGAGCTCATGACTTGGTGGAGACCCTATGGTCCAGTGAGCAGGGTTACATAGAATCATGACTAATGAAGTGAGCAGTAAAAGCCAGGTTAGAACCATATGGCTGATTAGAAAATACAAAGCCAACATTTTCTTTGATATTCACAGCTGTAGAGTCCTTGGATTTTACATATGTGTAGATTAATGGATGTGAAGCCTAAGAGGCATGACCAGGGTAGTGTGTATCAATTGGTGCTGAGTATTATTATGGCCTGGAAATCATACATATGGAAGAACTTTGCCCAGCTACTTCCATTTAATTTTTTGGGTTTTTTTGGTTCACTTTTTGCCTGGGTTTCAGAATCCGGTGTAGTATTTATGACACCACCTTGTACTGGTGCCATAAATAGTGCATATTCACTAGGAATCTATCCCATGCCCACAAGTGTCATAATAAACTTGCTATTTTGGTCACTGTGATGTAAATTTATAGACCAATTGAATTTTAGGTTAGTTTGAGTTTTCCTGGTGGTCACAACATACTGTGTTCCACATTTATTCTCAGTTACTGAGTCTACGAGTGATGGTATCTTAATAGCTATATCCTTGGACTAGTGATTAAGATCATATACTGATTTCTTTTCCAGATCATGAGTTTTTTGCACCTTAAAGAAGTCCTGAGGGAGATGGGATCTGGCCCCTAAAAGGAAAAAGTCCATGTCTTTGGAACCTGGACTCCAAAGCCCTATATCTCATATCTCTGATTCACCTGAGGCACCTGGCCTGTCCCAGTCAATAATTCTTTTAACTGCCCTTTCACTATGATTCTCTGGCCACTTAATTCCCTCAATAGTCTTCACCTGACCCAGTTCAGGCTACTTGCCTCTCCTTTATATCATTCAGATCTTCCCATAGTCTTTCTGTATAAAATATCCATCTTATCCTCATCAAATGCGCAGATTCCTTAAGAGTCTGGCCAGCTTGTTTTGACATCAGAAATAGTGCAGACTCACTAGCAATGTCTCCCATCACAACAGGTGTCACAATAAACTTGCTACTTAAACTGAAAGATGACTTAAGTGGTCAAATTCCTTTGAGGCAGTATATGTTGTAGTCTATGGGTGCTGGGAACCCCAGATGGAGGTGTACAGGGAGTGGGTCTGTCTCTTATACAACTGAAGTGCTAGAGGAAAAACCAACACAGGAATTAGATGGGGTTGGACAGCTGGTAGTTCTGGAAACCTCCTTTCATTGGGAATGAGTTTAAGAGGAAATAATATATATACATCTCTAAGACTATAATAGTCTTTTAAATTCCAAATGAAATATAATGCTCAAGGGATAAGGAGAAGGGAGAGGATAAGTGAGTGATCTTTAGAGAGGAATACGAGTTAATAGAAAAAAGGGGGTTCTAGAAGGGTCTTTACATTTGCTGGAATTGGAGAATAGGGAGGGATCTGGGGTAGATTAACTAATAGGAGGGCAAGGGAACAGGTAGCACTAAAGTAGAAGAGTCATAAGGAATAGGAAATAAGAAATACGTGCAAACATAAAGTCAAAGACTAGGAGTAGAATCTTTTAGGACAAGTACATGTTCATATGCATATGTATGTGTATATATGCATATATACATGTACATATCTATGCCTAAATATATCTACACTTACTTGTAGCATGGGGAAGAAGGGGGGAGGAAGAGGGAAAAAAACAACAAAGTAAAAAATGTACAGCAGAGAGCAAAAGAAGTCCTACAAGGAAGCAAAGAGAGACAACGTTTCATGCAAACATGCAGTTTTCCGTATGTAGGCTATCTTGAATTGGAAATTTATTGCTATATATTTTCAAACCTCTCATACTCTTCTGGGCACTTCACATGTTTTCTTATTTTATATTTGTTTTGATATTCAAGCTTATAATATCTTTTTTCTTTTCTTACTATGTATTTAAGGTTTAGTATTCAAGTCTAAAATTTTTAAATAATGTTAAAAAAAACCACCTTGAATTCTAAGCTATATTTAAAATGTTATGGCCTGATGTTTCTTAAAAATTTGATTGCCATTTTATGTTTTTTAATATGACTCATTATTTTCCCATCTTTTAAGGTGGATCTCTGCTATCGGGGTACAGGGGGCTCTGTCCCCCCAACGCTTAATTTCACTGGGTGGCACAATCTCTCCCCTGTCCCCTCTGCAGCAGGTCTTTGGTCAGAGGGCCACTGGGGGCATCAGGTTTTGATCAGTGAAAGGCATGCTGGGAACTTAAAGCTTTGTTTGTTGTGGCCTCTGGTTCTTTCTTCTAGAAGCTAGAATGCTGTAGCTTACCTTGTGCTGAGCTGGCTGGTGTGTGCCAAGGCTGAGGTCAGGTGAAGTCTTTCTGAGTTTCCCTGGGGTTACCCTGAAGCTCACTGTATGAGGTGTGGGGGAGGGGTGGACCACAGGAGGTCTCCTCTTCCCCTGAGCTACAGAACAGGAAGGCTCAGTGGCTGGTGAACCCCCTCCTTGACTAGTGTCTGCCTGATTCCCCTGGCAGTGCTAAGGCCTGCCCTTGGGTCCTGGTGTTGGTGCTTATGGGCTCCAACCCCCTGGGGCTCAGGATCTCCTCCTGGTTTGCTGGGATGGGGCTGTCTGGGACCGCTCTGGTCCTGCACTTGTCCCCTTCAGCCACAGCAAGAAGGACTCTCCTTGATGATTTTCCTAACCTCCAGATGTGAGAGCCTCTTCGCCCCTTCATCTGATATCACTATTCCAGAATTTTTCTGGGGTAGTGTTCTTTGGGTTTTTCAAGGTCAACAAGGGGAGGGTGAGAGCATTTACAATTTACTCCACCATCTTGACTCCCAGAAGTTCATGTTCAAACTTTTAATCTGTGGCCTGATAGTCTCAGGAGCAGTTATAGGGGGTCCTGCACTTCTCTCTCAATTCTGCCGGACTCCTGGCCAATATGTTTGCGAATCTCCACTACTGCTTCCACTTCAGTCCTGCTTGGCAGTTCTTGTCCTGTTCTACCATGCTGGAGTCTGCATTGGTGCAGCCTGTGTGCTGTGCTCTCCCCCAGCCTGTGTAACAGATTCTTCCCATCAACCTTACGGCCTGTCCTAGGCTAGAAATCTGAAACACTCTGTATCCTAGGGGATTCTGCCATTCTAAAATTTGTCATATACTCTTTTTAGAAGTATCTGAAGGAATATGTGGTAGAGATAAGGTGACTCCCTGCTCTCACTCCATCATCTTCAAGACTCATTTCTCTTTAAAAGCACAAAGTTTTTCTTTCCTGTCCCACAGGAGACATAAATTTTATGAGGACAAGCACTGTCACTTTCATAATTTGATGTCACCCCACCAAGTCCAGTGCCCCACTGACCTTATTGTGAACTGCCAGTGAGAACAGAATTGATAAACTTATCTTTTAGAGTTAGGCTCCC
Source organism: Bettongia penicillata ogilbyi (assembly GCA_023548195.1). Classification (NCBI taxonomy): domain Eukaryota; kingdom Metazoa; phylum Chordata; class Mammalia; order Diprotodontia; family Potoroidae; genus Bettongia; species Bettongia penicillata. Next base: position 1,095,444 of record JAJHZJ010000230.1, read on the forward strand.
CCAATGTTTAATTTCACTGAGTGGCACAATCCCTCCCCTGCCCCCTCTGCAGCAGGTCTTTGATCAGAGGGCCACTAGGGGCAGCAGGCTTTGATCAGTGAAAAGCATGCACTTGATCATACCTTTAGCACTGGAAGTGACCTCAGACAAGAACACCTATTCCATGCAACTCATTTTAGAGATGGGGTGCCCTGGATCTAGAAGCAATTAGGTGACTTTTCTAAGATCAGATGGAGGCAACAATAAGAGGCAGAGCTAAATTTGAACTCAAATTGTCCAGTTTCAAATCTCCTTTCCATTATACTAAATTTATTTCGGTGAGAACTATCCAAAGAAAAGCATGGGCAAGTCAGGTTTAGGAAAGGTAATCGATGTATCTAGAAGCATGATCTCAGTTGAAAGGAGAGACTGAACATCATGGGTAAGGTGACCAGACCTTATATCAAGATAGTACATTTATTTTGGCAATCAATTATTTTTGCTATGAGATACCTTAGATTCTCTTTCATTTTCTCAGTCTTTTGATTTGGTTTTAACATTTCTTATTGCTTCTTGGAGTCACTAGCTTATATTTGGTTCATTTGAGTTTTCAAAGAGTTTGTTGTTTCACTGAGGTTTTATAGTACTTGTGTCAAGCTGTTACTTTCTTCTGGCATAGCTCTCAATTATTTCTCCATTTTTCTCAAGTGTATGAAACAATTAATTAAACTATTTTCAAAAAACTCTTCATCTCTTCTAGACATTCTAGTTGATTGTGTGCCTACCCTAAATTTTTCTATGAAGTTTTACTCATCTTACTTCCAATGCCTTCTTTCTGTTATTTATTTCATTTTTATCCTATATAGAGCTTGTTTTGTACATATTGCTTTGCATGCTGTCTTTTTATGAGATTGTAAGCTTCTTGAGGGCAGAGAATGTCTTTTGCCTCTATTTATATCCCCAATGCATGGTAGGTGCCTAATAAATGTTGATTGATTGGTAACTGCCCAACTTGCACGATCCTGACCATAGCTCTATGTTATTCCAACAGTTTTTCTGAAGCTTCTTGCTGTACTTTCTCCTTGATCTAGGAGATCAGGATTTTGGTTATAATATTCCTGGGAGTTTTCATTTCGGGATGTCTTTCAAGAGATAATTGGTATATTCTTTCAATTTCTGTTTTGCTGTGTGGTTCTAAGATATCTTGGCAGTTTTCCTTTATGATTTGATATGTGATATCTAAGCTCTGTTTTTGATCATGGCTTTCACATAGTCCAATAATTCTTAAATTGTCTCTTCTTGATCTACTTTTTCCAGGTCAGTTGTTTTTCCTATGAGATATTTCACACTTCTATTTTTTCATGCTTTTATTTCATATAGTCATTAGTTTTAACTTGACCAGTTTTATTATTAAGAAATTATCTTCTTTAGTTCTTGCAAGGGGCGCTCTGGACCCAGGCCCCCCTGAGAAGGATAGGAGACGCCAGGAAGTCTGGACCTGCTGACGTGGCTCTGCCATGCTGGCACTGGGGAGGCTTCACTGAGCTGAGCTCCGCCCTCAGGGAGGAACTGGGGAGGAGCCTACCCGGAAGAGGAGGGCAAGACACTAAGGATAAAAGGCACACGCAGGAAGGGCTCGGGGGAGTTCCTGACTGATCGTCCTGCAATAAAGCTCTGATCCACTACTCCGGTGTTCTGCCTGGTAATTCTCCCTTTGCACCCCCGAAGGGAGCCGGAGACGTCCGAAGACCCTGGGCAGGGTAAGTAGAGGCAGCAGTTGGGGCGGCCCCCGACAGCTGGCGCCCGAACAGGGACCGCCAGGAACTGCCTAACCCCGAATCCCGCAGACGGGAAGGGAAGGCCAGGCAGCCCTAGTAAACTTCTAGGAAGAATGGGACAGAAGGTAGTTAGACCCCGAATTGATCCGGAGGATAAAGGCATACTCGCCTGTAAGATTTCTAAAACCTGTAAAGATCAAGATATTAAGATCCACTTAAAAAGCTGCCGCCAATGGGTGGATAAGATCTGGATGATCAGTCCGTGGATAGAACACATGGGGATAGATCCACAACGGTGGACGGTGGTAGGCCAGCAGATGGCCTCTTACCACAAAGATAACCCATCTGCCCTAAACCCCTCAGATTTCGTAATATATGTGGCAGTCGGCATGGCCCTACAACCTGAGCCGCCCGCCCTCTTGGGCGACCAAGCCGCCCAAGTAGGGGAGTCCTTAATGGGCTCTGACAGTGAGGAGGAAGAAAAAGAAAGTCAAATCACAGCTCCAACAAGACCTCTTTATCCATGGGAAGAGTTGCGACAAAGTGAAGAGACCCCCGACAGCTTTCCAATTCCGCCTAACAAAAAGAGGAACTAGAAAGTCTCTGAGGAGGCTAGCAGAACACCAACACCCCAGCTCACCCTAGAGCAAGAAGAGAAAGAAGCTCAGTTAAGGACAGAAATGGGGAACTGGGAGTGGCCACCCCCTCCAAGTGAAAAAGGGGAAGTATCAGGCGACCCAGCGGGAGCCACCTCCCGTATGGCGCAATTGTCTTTAGAAGGGGTAAGGGGATTTAGTTACCATTCTAGTACCCCCAAGGGCCCATCCAAGCCGATGAGCCTCCTCACAGCTAGTTTACAACAAGCAGTACGTGAAGGAGAGGACATAAATTGGAATGAGTGGTCATCAGCCTTTCCAATCTTTGTAGAACATCCTGGAACTGAGGATGAAAGGAGGCACCATCGCCCTGTTCCCTTTAAGTTCATACGGGATTTGAAAGAGGCTGTGACAAAATACGGCCCTGGCTCTGCTTATGTACAGACAGCCATACAATCTTGGTGGTCTGGGAGCTCAGGAGACAATCATGACCAGATAGGACAGAGAGGAAAGAGGGAGTTGGCGCAGTCAGAAATTCAACCAGGAAATACATCCAGAGTTGGCCCAGGGCCTGGATTTGTGGCACAGCAAAAAATTTGCCCAGGATTTGTGGCACAGTGGCGAATTCAGCGGCCTGGATGTTCTTCCAGCCCTGGCACTCGGCACAGATCTGTGGTGCAGTAAAAAGTTGCAGGAGTAAGTCTAAAAAAGCAATCTTGTGCGGGAGAAAGTTTAGACAGGGAATCTTATGCAAGGCTTAGTTACACAGTGATAGAAGTTAAGCCAGAGTTATAATGTGTACAGAGGATTTCTGACAATTTTTTCTCAGTTTTTGGATTCTTTTATTGTCTGTATATGTGTTCTGTCTTTACATGTTCTGTGTGCGTGTGTTTGTGAGTTATTATGGTTAACTCCATGGTAGCTGGACCTTGGAATGTTATCTCTTTTCCTCCCCCTCCTCCCTTCTCTCTGATGGCTGCAGCATCAGGGAGAAGTATGGGAGAGAGAAAGAGAGGAACTAATCTTATATTATTTAGTTTATATGATTGCAAAATGCAATTTTAGATAAGAAATGCAAGGGAATAATATATGTGCAGTTTTAAAGGGGCTTTAATCAAAGCCCATTAGGAAAACAACATGGATATGAAGTTTAAGGAAAGCATAAAAGTTTTGGAAATCATTTGAAAGTTTTTGGTTAAACTCTCTCTCTCTCTTTACCTTCCAATCCTGGCCAGATTGTGAAAGTGGAGAGAAAGACAAGAGGAGATCTGAGGCAGGCTCATCAGCATTTTCATTATCTCATGCCTCACCTAAAAGAAAAGTATTTTGTATAATGAGAAGTAACCAAAAGGTAGTTATTCTGGTCACATTTTAAGTGAAACGTGTCACTCCTAATTGGATGTTTAAAATAGATCAGGATTTGTTATATTATTTGGCACTAGGCAAATTGGAAATATGCATAAATCTTTAAGGGACACCTCAGCAGAGATAAAGCTTTTGAAACTCTCCAGTAGAACGGAGGGGACTTGGCGCCACTGGATATTTGTCCAGAAGTCTCCCTCACTTCAGCTGATAGATTCAAAAGCCCTCTCTTTCAAAGATGTTCTTAAGGAGTGGATACGGAAGTAAAATTTACTTGAGTAAATGTTAGAATCATTAAGATTTTTGCCCTGCAGTCCCAACTCATCAACCAGCTAGGACTACAGTCAATTGTAACTTTTATCATCCCAGATTAGATCAAGGGAAGAGAATGCTAAAGAATAGTAGGGAATTTAATTTGCCCTTCCCGAGGGTAGGGGTTGGGATGAACAGTTCATGGTGGAATTTTCCATTCTACATGTCACTGGAATCCCCCATAATCCCACTGGTCAAGCTATAGTGGAACTAGCAAATCGCTCCCTGGACACCTACTTGCACAAAAGAAAGGGGGAATTGTTGAGGGCCAGGGTGGAGTGCAGTTGACAAGATCAGGATAGACCTTTGGGGAAACTGATCTTTGAGACTGTGCTCATTATCATCCGGAATGGCTCTCCATGCCCCCCAGATGTTGTCTCTGTGAGACAAACAAGAGAATTACAGAAAACAAGGGATATGTAGAATAGATGCTCCTAAGCTTGTGGTCTGATTTAATCAGAAGACTGATTTAATCATCCTGATTGATTTAATCACTGGGACACAATAGTAGAATGTCACGTAGACCTGCAGTACCTTGTCTATATAAACCCAAACCCTCAGATCAATAAAAAGAACTGGAAATTGGCCATCATAGACATTAAAGATTGTTTTTATTCCATACCTGTTCACCCTGATGACCAAGAAAACTTTGCCTTTTCTGTTCCTACCACTAATCTGGCAGCCCCGTATAAAAGATATCAATTTAAGGTCCTTCCTCAAGGAATGGTTAATAGCCCTACTCTTTGCCAATTTTACATAGCCTCCATTCTTCAGCCGCTTAGAGACGGATACCCCACTGGGATACTTATACATTATATGGACGTTATTTTGCTAGCATCATCCTTGGGTTGTGAGCTTCATACAATGCTTCAAGATGTCATTTCGACACTGAAAACACATGGTCTGATTGTAGCACCTGAAAAGATCCAACTTACCCCTCCTTATTCATACTTTGGTCACAAGATAGAGGGTAACAAGATTATGCACCCTGTCCCCAAGATTGATGTTAAAAAGGTAAGAACACTTAATGATTTTCAGAAACTAATTGGTTCTATTCAATGGCTACGTTCTGTAATTCCCATATCTGATAAGGAACTTGAGCCGTTGTATCAAACATTACGGGGCGATTCTAACCTTACCTCTCCCCGAGAATGGATGACTGCAGTCCTTCAGGTTATACAGGATATACAAAAGAAAGCCTCCTCATCATTAGTCCGCTTCAATCCTGAGAGTCCCATCATATTGGTGGTCCTACAGGAGGACCGAGGTATTGCGGCTTTATATCAAGCACATGGTGTCTTGGAGTGGCTATATCGCCCAAAGGCTACTAAAGTTTTACCTGATAAATGGGAAACCCTTGCGCTCTTTCTACTCAAGGCGAGTGAGAGATGCATTCAGATTTTTGGGACCCAGCCTATCCTCAATTTGTCCGTTACTCCTCAAGCTTTACACCTTCTAGCTCAAAATTCTATCGATTGGGCATCTTTATACGTGACCCATGTCTTCTATAATAGCTCATTACCACCACCTTTACGTGAGTGGGAAACCTTGCCCCTGTTCACACTCTCGTCCATTGTTTCATTAGCTCCCGTTGAAGGACCAAATGTATTTACTGATGCAACAAAAACCGGAAAAGCATCCATTTATGCTCCTCAGAGACACCTTCTAAAAGTGATCTCCACACCATACTCCTCAGCACAGAAAAATGAATTAGCGGCTGTTATAGGTGCCCTTCAATTGTTCTCAGAGGAGCCTTTTAATTTAATTACAGGTAGTATGTATTGTGCTAATGTTCTCTTGTTGTTAGAAAATTCTCATATTATGGAAAATCGCTCTACTATTGCTCCTTTGCTAAAAACTGCTCAAAAGCTTTTGTTACTTCGTACTGATCCTCTTTATGTTCTTCATGTACGTTCTCACACATCCACACAAGGCCCTATCTTCTGGGGCAACCACATTGCAGATAAAGCCCTTAATAACGAATGTACCTTTCTCCTTTTTCTTTCACCACAAGAGGCCCATTCCAAATTCCACTTATCTGCATGTTCGTTATGGTTGCTTTACCACCTTCCTAGGGAGGAAGCTAGGCAGATTGTGAAACGCTGTACCAATTGCATCCCTTTCCGCCCTCCGCCTCCAGAAAAGGCTTTTAACCCCAAAGGAGAACTACCCAATGATCTTTGGCAAATGGATGTTACACATTATAACACCTCTTATATACATGTATGTATAGATACCTGCTCTTCCTTTGTAATGGCTACCTTACAGCCCAGAGAATCTATTACTGCAGTTATTTCACATTTATTACAATGTTTCTCAATAGCTGGAGCCCCTAGCGCTATTAAAACTGATAATGGCCCTGCCTATACTTCACGGGCCTTTGCCGTCTTTTGCATGGAATTTGGTATACGTCATATTACTGGCATCCCATATAACCCAACGGGCCAAGCCCTTGTGGAGCGTGCTAATAGGACCCTTAAAAACACCATCAAAAAACAAAAAGGGGGAGTTCCGGGACGGCTTACACAGGCGCAAGTCGCGCAAGCGGTGTATACCATGAATTTTTTGCAATTTCGGGATGGCGGCCTAACACCGGCCATGCAGTTTTTCGACTACCCCGATCTTGGTAACGCCCGAATAGCATCCCCTACAATCCCACAAACAGGTCCACAAGGGTCAACAACAACCCTGTGTAAAAAAGGTAGCGTGATTTGGTGGAATTGTGAAAGGCAATTGGAATGGACCAGGGACGGTACTAATAAGGGGAAAAGGATATCTTTGTGTCTCCACAGATACCAACCATGAAGGGGTCTGATCCCATCCCGGGACGCGCGAGAGGTCCCCCTGGCCAACCCAGAAAAACAGGAAAAGGAGACGAGGGAAGCGAGGACGAAGGAAGAACCGAACAACTCGGGAGATGGAAAAGGAAGCGAGGACGAAGGAAGAGACGAACAACTCGGGCGATAGAAACAACATACTGGCTCCGGATGCATAACTGATTATTACTGCCGAAGCTGGGACTGGGAAACCACGGGTGACACTTATTGGGGTCCTTCTTCCTCCTGGGACTATATTAGGGTTACTGCTAATTATACCATCAAACTTTTCAAAAGCGTCCCTGCACCCCGCTATAATCAATAATGGGCTTTCGCTGTGACTGTGCCAATGACGGGAATATTGTGGCCCCATGACCTGGATAATCATGCCATTGGCTGCAGAGGTACCCAATGATGGGATTATTGTGGGTCCACCTACCAGAAATGCTGGAGGTGGGGGCCACCCACATAGCCTAAGACAGGGGCCCTGCCCACTTTCGGTACCAGGCATGGAGTCAGGCCACATAGCCTAAGACAGGCCTTTCACCTGCCCTTATAAACAAAAAGGGGGAGTTGTCAGGGGCGCTCTGGACCCAGGCCCCCTGAGAGGATAGGAGACGCCAGGAAGTCTGGACCTGCTGACGTGACTCTGCCATGCTGGCACTGGGGAGGCTTCACTGAGCTGAGCTCCGCCCTCAGGGAGGAACTGGGGAGGAGCCTACCCGGAATAGGAGGGCAAGACACTAGGGATAAAAGGCACACGCAGGAAGGGCTCGGGGGAGTTCCTGACTGATCGTCCTGCAATAAAGCTCTGATCCACTACTCCGGTGTTCTGCCTGGTAATTCTCCCTTCGCACCCCCGAAGGGAGCCGGAGACATCCGAAGACCCTGGGCAGGGTAAGTAGAGGCAGCAGTTGGGGTGGCCCCCGACAGTTCTTCTTTTTTACCATGCTGTTAATTCTCTTCTCATTATTTTCTTCTATCTCTCTCATTTCTTTTCTCAATTTTTCTTCTACTCCTTTTATTTGATTTTAAAAATCTTTGGGAGGAGGTCCTTTATTATTTTTTTTCCTTAGCTCATCTAGAAATTATTTTTTTGTTTCTCTTCAAACTCCAGTTTTCTTCAAAACTTTTTTGAAAATGGTTTCAGGTCATTGCCTTCTAAGTTTGTGTCTTGGACTTCCCAGTCACCATAGAAGCTATTTATGGTCAGATTCTTTTTCTCATGCTGTTTGCTCATTTTCAATACTATTTCTCACCTTTGTATTTTATATTAGAGTTGGGTTCTGCTCACCTCTAGGAGTGTAGGGAATTTCTGACCTGAGTTCTCTTTATTATAATCTTCAGTTTCTTTCATAGCTCAATTGGGCCTGCAAGTTTTCATTGTTTCCCAATCAGTATATTGAGAGAAGAGCTGTGTTTGCATTTCTTTCACCTTTTAAAATCAAATTAGTCAATGGTTTATCTCTTTTATTGGTTCACTTCCATTTGACCACTTTGAATTTTTAAGGAGGTTTTTTATTTAGTGAGATTTTGTACCTATTTTACAACATGATTAATTCTTTTTTCATATCTTTCTTATATAGCTTTTATTTTGTTTTTTAAATCATTTTTTTGCTCCTCCTTTTACTTACTTTTAAGTATTCTTATTGCTTGGTTTGTGTCAAGTCTGTATTTTTTTGAGACCATGCTTGTCAATATTTTCACTTTGTTGTCTTCTGCATTTCAGTCAAGTTTCTTTGTCACCATAGTAACTGTTTAGAGTTAGGAACTTTGTTCTTATTTTGTTTACTCCTTCTTGACTTTGGAATTCACATAAGTGTTGGGCTCTGTTCACTTCTGGGATGAAGGGAAGCCTGGCCTAATCTTCTTTCCTTTAATTTCCTCTGCAGCTTTCATAGCCCAGTCCAGGGACCTGTATGTTTTCAGTGCTTCCAAAGTGATAGGGTCTGAGGAGAAGTCTATTCACTGCCCTTCAGATCTGACCTGTGCAAAATGGCTCTATTTATTGAGTATCAAAAGACTGATCATGGAGACACTCCCTGCTAGGCCAGTGGATGTTTGGTAGGTTCAGAGTAACTGAACTGTTGGTTCTCCTTTGGCCCTGGTTGCACCAAAACTTGTCTAAAATGTAAAACCAATTGCCACTCTGTTCCTGGGCTCAGAGACACTTTGTTCCTTGCTCAGTTCTCAGCTGGAACAGTGCTTCCTTAAGATTGTTCCTCTTCATCCTGGATCTGTGATCTGGAACTGGTTAATGGCCAAAAGTGCTTCCAGGTGACTTCTGTTCTTAGATCCAGTGATAATTCAGGGGTCCTTTGAAATCTTTTCCTGTCGTTGGGCTTCTGGCCTTGTGCTCTCTGTCTTAGCTCACTTTTTGTTCCTCCTTGTCAATGCCTCCACTGCATCTGAGCTGGCTTTCCTGGACAGTCCCCCACTCCAGTATCCACAGATTTCTCTCCATCTTCCTAAGCTTCCTTGAGGTGGAAAAAATGACTCAGTGTACATTTTTCCTGGCTTTTCTGATCCAAATTTATTATGACACTTCTTCTAGGTTGTTTTGGAGATGGAATACTGGGTAAACTTGGCAAAAATGCTTCCTCTTACTAGATCATCTTGATTCTACCCCTACAGCACTGACTTTTCAGTCTCACAGTGGAGAATTGACTTGTGTGATCCCTTAGAAAAGAATGGAAGACTTCGTAGAGGCAGATTCTTGGCAGGTTGGGAGCACAGGTCATAACTTAAGTGAAAGTATGTTATGTTCCTAAATGGTCTATATGGACTCTAACTCAATAACCACTTCCCTTTTCAGTAATAATCTAGGAAAATCTCTTCATCTCGGCCAGCCTCATGTCTTGGTTATGAAGCCTTCCATGAATGGACCTTTTCTCATTAGTCAAGTTTCTCTGAGAGCTGTTGTAGTGTCTCACTGTTTGACTCTGTCTGTACACATCAAAGTTTAGACTGGCTGCCTGAGGCCTCCTTGGTCCTAGACCAGACTCAGCATGTGTGTCTAGTTTCCCTTTTCCAATGGAATGAAGAAAGTCTTTTGCCTATAACCTCTATGAGTTCTTTGGTAATTTATTTATTTTTCAGAGTTGACATTGAAATAAAACTCTTCTGTAACATGTGGCTCTTTGCAAAGTTGACAGTTGGTGCATAAACTCACTGAGCTCTTCCTTGCTTTCAGGGTTAATGGAATGAAAGGGATTAAGTAGGGAAAGTGCTAGGGTTGTGACTTTAACAGGAGCTCTAACTACTGCTCCACAAGCTCAATACATCTAGGCCTACTCTTTGCTGCTCAGCTCAGGTAGCTTTCCTTAGGGTTTTAAAGGCTCTTGTTAGTCTCTGGTACTTCCTCATTTGCTAACATCTGGCAAAAAATGTGATTTGTAGACAGAAATTAGGGCTGAATATAAATACCCCTTAACCTTGGGAGAGGGCTCAAACCTCTTGTTGCTCATTATTTCACTGTCCTCCCAGGATTCATCAGGGGTTTCATACTCAGATATCCAGATTCCATCTAGGCCAAAATCCATTCTATTGAAAACAACGGTCCCAGTTAGTATGAGAATGGAGCAGACTGGGCCATCAGGCAAAGATTTGCTCTCAAATAAAGCACAAGAGGGCATGGTAATTTTCTTCTGAGTTGCTTTAAGGGCTCAGCTCAAGCACAACCAGCTCTATGAAATGTTCCTTGATCCCTCAGCTCCTTGTGACTTCCTCCCTAAAACGACCTTGTATTTATTTTGTATCTGCTATTTGTATATGTATTATCATCATTGATTAGATCAATGGTATCAAACTCAAATTGAAATGGAGGTCACTATAAGATACATAAGGATCACTGTGGAGCTCATATTGGCTTAGAAATTCATTAATATCATTTATATTTTATGTAATTTGTTAAATATGTCCCAATTATATATTCATCTGGTCCTGCATGTGGATTCTGGCCCTGTGCTTGACACTGCCAGACTAAAACATAAGCCACTTGAGGACAGAGACTGATCTTACTGTTATTTATCACAAGCACCTAACTAGATGTCTAGCACATAGCAGACTTACTAGTAACAGAGTTTTGTTGATTAGATAGGTGGAACAAGACGGATGCTTTCTCATATGGATATTTCTTCTGACACATCAAAAGTGAAATGAGATGAGACCCAATTGAAAGACAAGAAAATCCACATATCAAATGTGTCAAGATGATAAAGTGGAAATATGAGGTCGGGGTCTGGGATGAGGTATCTATCAATTATTATTGGAGTTTTTTGGATCCGGTTAATTGAGAAAATGAAGAAAGTTGAGCTCAATGACAATGATTTGATTACTGCCTGAAGAGGCCAACTGCTCAATAATCAGTAAAACCTGCTGGTTACATCATAGAACACTTAGAATGTTATTCCATATCACTACGGTAGCATGGGTGGGGAGGATGGCAACTAAGGGGAGGAATTGAGAGAGATCATTCCTGAAAAGGAAATCAAGGAGGTAGGATGTGGTTGTGGTATGGAAAGTGGCAGTTTGGAAAATATGGAATGTTATGTTATAGAATGGTTGGTTGTGGATCATTGTGTTGTGGAGTGGTTTTTTGTAGGTCATTATGTGGTGGAGTGGTTTATTTTGCTATTGGTGTTTTATGTGATAGTGGATTGTGGTTTCCTGTTATGAATATTTTTGTTATGGAGTGGTGTGTTGTGCAATGATAACTCTTGTCTTCCATAAGACACTCTTTAAGGTCCTGGATGTGCTAATTTTCTCATTAACCATTGATTCTTCATGATAGATAATTTTGTCTTAACTGCTGAGAGAACTCTGACATTTCGATTCAGTGGCACACCATTCTATCATTCTCCAGAAGCTTTCAGAGACCCCAGGAATTAAACCCCTGATATTACTAACAATGAAACTGGGGTCCACAGAGGTTCAGTGAATGATTTCAGATTCCATAGACTTGAATAGTTTGTTGGGAACTTACTAATTTTCAAAAGATGCTGTGTGTTGGAGATACATTTAATTTATCTGTTCTTCTCACTCTTATGTTGAAGCCTTCAATGTGTACACTTATAATCAATCTATTTGCAGGTAGATGGTGCAGAGGATGGAGTATTATGCAGTTTCCTTATTTATAAAAGGAAGATAGTAATGGCACCTACCTCATGGACTGGTCATGGTGTTCATATAAGATATTTTTAAAGCACTTTAAAGTATCCCACAAATAAGAGCTATTATTGATCATTATCATTATTTATTACTATTTATTTTATGCTTATCACAGCTGTGACCTTTTCCATAGAAAACCATTCAGTACTATTGGGATATAAAGGGTGATGGGGATATTCTCCATACATAATATGCTTCAATTAATTGCTTTTTTTCCTCAACATCTGTATGATATCAAACATTGATATCCAGAACTTTGTTGTCTAATACCAGGATGATCATTCATAAAAAAAAATCTCAGCTAGTCAGCAAAAGCTGCTGATTGCATCATAGATCCCTTATGATGTTACTCTATATCCCAAGGTAGCATGGGAGGAGGGTGGTAATTATGAGGTGCGGACTGGGAGAGATTATTCCTGACAATGAAAATAAGGTGGTAGGACAAGTATTGTTGTTTGGATGGTGGCAGATTGCAGAAGGTCTAAAAGTGGTTCAGAGTAGAGAAAGTGAAAGTACTCAAGGGTGTGTCTTGTTTTTCTTTGTTTTGGAAGAGGACCGGTGATATCATAAGGGATTTGCCATGAAGTTGAAACAGAGTCAGAGTCATCAGCCTTAGTCTCTCTTTGTTTCATCCAGAGCGTCAAAGTCTAGTGGCTAGACAAAAGTCAAGAAGCAGTAAATGACCTTGGCCTTTCTAAATTAAGGTCACTTCCCAGACATCAAGTTTGTCTAAGGCAAAGCCTTTTTGAAGAATTGACAAAAAGAAGCTCAAAGATTTAGAGCAATAAGTATTGCTGATGGTCAGCTCAAGAAAAGGTTCCTTTTATTTGTCTGTTTCTATGTAAGGAGAAGATAAGAGTGTGACTGTATAGGCAGCAGGGCAAGCCCAAGTGAGTAGAGGGAGACTGGAGGTTTTATAGAGAGAATGGGGATAGTACTGGGGAAATGGGACCGAGGTGCATGTGAACGTGTTGGACTTGGTAAGGAGAAACATTATCTCCTTTTTGTACAAGGTAGATGTCAAGAAGGACATGGGTCGGGATGATGTCTGCGTGATGGAAGGAGAACAGAGGAAGTTTTTGATGACAAATCTTAATTTTTGCAGTGGAGAGTGAGGGTTAGGGCCTTAGCTAAGAAGTTAAGGTGAGACAGTGTCTAGGGTGGTTAAAGGGGGAATGACAAGGTTAGGATTAGCTGTTGTGATAAGTATGACAATGAATTGAATAAGGATGTGTAAGGAGTATTGCCTTTCTACATTAAGGGTGTAAGTGAGAATATTATATAATATAAATTGGAAGTTGACCCAGTACCATGTTTATGTGCTTCCTACAATGTGAACGATTGGATAGGAAGTGGATGCTGGAAGTGATCCAAGGTTGGCATTTGGCAGGAGACTACCTGGGAAAGAAAAAGAGGTCAAGGAATTCAGGGCAAGAGTACAGGTTACTGTAGTGTAAACTGACTCAGTAAGGGAGTGAGAAAGATGAGGGGAAAGGACACTGTATATTGGCCCCAGGGATGTAGTGCCAAAGGGAGGGAGCCCAGGTCGTGACTGATTGAGTGTTCAAAGATGGAAGGAGTGAGAAAAGCAGAGCTTGAGATGAAAGGAAATGCATTTGGCATTGAGAAATAGTTTGTGTGCTATAAGGTGGAAAGGTCAGAATCATCGGTCTTTGGAGAGTCCAAGGGAATCAGAGAATGCTGACTTTGAAGAAATGGAAGCAAGGGAAACTATCGGTGGATGGCTCTTGGTTCTAGCTGGACATCTGCTGGGTGGGGGTTTTCTTCTTACTATTGTTAGAGGCTTCCTGCTTTTGTTATTGTCATTTTGCATTTGTAGTTGAAAAGATTTCTTTTCTGTCTCCTACCTGATTCAGCAGCCAAGGCATTGAGAATGAAAACAAGTGCTTTTGCCATGGAAATAATTGAAGGACATACAGTCCACATACTAGGATGTTGAGTTTGAACTTGACCTTATAACTTTTTAAGAATCACCTTTGTGACTTGACCCAAATTAAAAGCATCAGTTATTGAATTTAACAAACGAAGTAACTGTAGGGAGTATTTGAAATCATTCTGAATGGGGCTGATTTTGCAAGCATGAAATGCTAATACACAAATAACTGGGATCAGGAAAAATAGTTTTTAAAAATATTGCCACGACCAAACTAGCATTGAAATGGAACAAGATTTTACCATCCCAGCTATTACACTTCAAAGTATTCTGCCATACAGGACATCATTCTATTACCTTACTACTGATCATTTAGAAGGCCTTCAATAATTGCTATAGTGAGCCTGTTGTAAAAATATGTACGGCATATCAAATGTACGGCAAGTCAAATCTAATTAGTAAGCATTTACTCAGCTAAACTCTTCCAGGCCCTTTGCTAATACATGCAGGTGATATAAAAAAAGGAGAAACAGTTCTTGATCTTTAGAAGCTACTAATCTTATTATGTAGACAACAAAGAAATTATTGTGCACAAAAAAAGATCTAGGCAAGAGAAAAATGAAATAATCCTAGAGGGGTGATAGTGCTTTGCTTTAATTAAAAATGAATGATAGGGACTTCTACTGCCAAAATGACAGAATGAGAAAGGCAGCCTCTGAAGGCCTCCCAAATTCCCCTCCAAATAATGAGAAAACAGCTTTAGAATTGGTCTAGGAACAGTGAAGCAGCTTCCCAACCCAACAGAAAAGTTCTATCTTACTGGGTTGGGAGGGGAAAGAAAGGATTCCAAGAGTTACAGCAACAGCAGGGGTTCTCTCTGGGCCCGGGGCAATCCCAGCAGTTAGGACCCGCTCTCCTTCATACCAGCAGCCCACTAGACAAGTGAATAGTCTGAGCAGGGCAGGGCACACAACAGCAACGCCACCCCCAGCACAAGCCACCAGCAAAAGGCCTGGACTCCATTGCTGACCAGCGGTGAAGTCCCTCTCTGGGGCTGGCCATCAGCAAGACACAGCCCCCTGGGGACTGCCAGCAGACAGACCAGTTCCATAGTTCATGAATTTGTATTACCTGGCAAAACTGCCACTTAAAGCTCATGAGATTTTGGAAAGCCTAAAGTCCTATGAACATATATTTATATATCAGTTTGTTCGCCTGTCTAAATTAAACAAGCAGATATTTTGAACCTAGAAATGAAATTGGACAAGAACTACCTGAGGTCAAGGCAGAACTTATCTTCCTATTCAAGCCATCAGAGGAACACAGAAATAGTTGATGGATTCAGTCACAGATCAGTTATTTTTATGAATCAGATCAAAAGATGCAAAATTCAAAATTCTTTTTATTGCAAGATACTGAAAGTTCATTTGTTCTTTTAAAAAAAAATCTCCCTTCCTAGTCTGAACATTCTTAAACACTTATAAGTGACCATCTTAATTTACCATGTGTGTTGTTTTATTATTGTAGTTGCTTTTATGAACATGAGCTCCTGCTTTGACAATGAACTCTTTTGTCACAAAATTTGGGCAGCTAGGTGATGCAGTGGACAGAGCACCAGTGCAGGAGTCAGGAGGACCTGAGTTCAAATCTCACCCCAGACACTTGACACTCACTAGCTGTGTGACCTTGGGCAAATCACTTAACCCCAGATTGCCTCCTCCTGGGTCATCTCCAACCATCCTGATGAATATCTGGTCACCGGATTCAGATGGTTCTGGAGGAGGAGTGAGGCTGGTGACCTGCACAGCCCTCCCTCACTCAAAACAAAGTCAAGTGCAAGTCATGTCATTATTTCTCTGATGGCGTGGTCTTCCTTGGCAACGAAGGACGAACACAATTTGATGGATGCCTTCGGGATGTATATCTTAGTCTTCTCCTGATATTCATCCCCACCCTCACCATTGAACTATCACATAGCACAGAAGGAGTTAAACAAAACTGAACATAGTAAGAGAATCTGGTACTCTGTGCTCCTTTCTACATCTGTATTCCCCATCTTGTTCTCTCCCAAGAGGAGTGAAGTGTGTTTCACCATCTTTTCTCCTAGACTAGCATTGATCATTGCAAGTCATCAGAGTGTATTGTTCAGTTATTTTCAGTCATGTCCAACTCCTGGTGACCACATTTAGCGTTTTCTTGGCAAAGGTATTGGAGAGTGTGTGTGTGTGTGTGTGTGTGTGTGTGTGTGTGTGTCTGTGTGTGTGTATCCTTGATTCCTGTCTTTGAGGTTTCTTATTCTAGTGCAACTGATTTTGTTCATGCAAAATCTTCATCAAAAGTACGCTAAGATTTCTCCTTTTCTTTTATGGTCACCTCTATCCCTATCCCCTATTTTTGGTTACCAGTGTGCCCCTCAAACCTCGCTCTAGAAGGTCTTGTCCATTTACTCCCTCATTTTGAATGCTGTATTCTAGAGATAAATACTTTGTCTATTTTCATTGGAACTCCTTTAAAAAGTCCAGGGAAGGAAGGGATCCTGAGACTGAAGGGTGATGATTGATTCCAGCCACATGAACCCTTTCAAATAATTTATTAATTTGTACAGCGGTAATCTGAATGTGTGTAAGTCTAGCAATAATACCAATATCCTCTGATATTAAAGTTGCATATTCAACTTGAACTCATTGTGATGTATTTACCTGGTGCCACCCTCACCTCTATTAAACTAATTTCTAGCTTTCCTTGAAGTTGTTCTGGGATACAGAATTCATCCTCTACCCTGGACTACTGAGTCTGGTTACTTTTGGGACTTCCTATGTAAGTCTGCTCCATTAATCTACCTTTTAAAAAACACTTATTTAGCACCATTGCTCATTAATGTTAATTTTTGATGGTACACATAGGAACTTCTTAATGCTAGGCCCCCTTATCCATTCTGTTTTCATTATATTCATTGAGATTCTTGCCTTCTTCCCCAATAATCTGTTGATATCTCTTATGTCTTCTATTCTCCACCCTCTCCCTAATGCTAAGCCCCCACAAGGGGTTGTTAGCTGTGAGGCCCTGAAGATCATGGAACTTTTTGTCTTTGTCCCTCAGGTACCTGGGGCTTGCACGTACATAGAAGATACCTAAAAAATTCTGATATTAAAAATTAAGAAACTTATGCAGATGCATAAATAGCCTCTTTCTTATTCTTGTTGAACTAGGCTATTGAATTCTCTGTTTCTGTATGCTCTTTACAAAGTTTATGGTCATTTTTAAAGGACCATCTTTTGTTTCATAGACAGTAGAGACATTGTCTTTGGATTCAAGATCAAAGTACTTGTTTCATCTTTACAGGCTGAGTCTTGGAAAGGGATATAAAGGAATTGACTATCTCCTTAAGAACTCTTTCCTGTCAGATTCCATAAGCACTAATCTTCAGCACAGAGGAGTTGATTTGAAGCATTGTCTCACCTTTATTCCCTTTAGGATTATTTTATGATTCTATTTTCCACACATTTTCTCCATTTAAAAGAAAAAGTTGAAGGTGTTGAAATCATGAAAGAAGAAGAAATAAATGATGAAATTAATAGTCTAATGAGGTACTGGCTCATCAGATACATTCATAAGCTTCTATTGGGAATGCATTTGATTTTTTAAGATAATGGGCTAGTAGAAGATAGTAAAAATCTAAAAATAAAAATTTTGTACTTTTAGCCCTATAATTACTATGGGAACATTTCCAAATGGGAGAGTATAATTTTTTTTTAAACAGCTCTCTGTTCAGTGATATTTATGGCATAGTACTGACCTTTTGCCTCAGTTTTCTCATCTATATTGTAATGGCCTGAGAACTAAGCCATGGGCCCCACACTTCAGGCCACCTGGCAGTTCCGAGATAGGAACTGAACGGGCCCCCTCCTCAAGGTCTCCTGGCAGTTCCAAGATAGGAACTGCACGGGCCCCACTCCCCAGACCATCTGGCAGTTCCGACATAGGAGGTTCCTGGAATGGAACGTCCCTAACCCACCGATAAGCTCTTTATGCTAATATGTTCCTTGAATCACTCTGTGTAACCAGGTTCCCACCCGCCCCCCCCCCCCCCCCAACTGACTTTCTCTCTCTGGCTTGCGGTTTTTTGTGTATAAAAGAATGTCTGAAATGTAGGTTGGGGCAGACCCTAAGGCTTAGCTTCTGGGATGCCCCCAGCCGGCTAATAAACGCTCCTTTAATCTAGCTAGCACCGTCTCTGCCTCTGTTTTATCTCGGTGTCCATGACATTTGGAGGTCCCACCGAGATGGCCTTTGGCCCCGATAGGAGCGGGAGGGCCTGGGGGCCTTGGAGGGCCACCTCTTGGGTGAACGGACCAGGACCCGGTATCCCACCCTGCCCAAGGCACGAGAGATCTGGGAACACCGTGGGTGACCCGGCAGGAGTGGGGGGGTGGGGGGGGTGGCCACCGGTAGACTTTCTTTACTGGCCTCCCAGTCCTGGTGGGCCACGCCTGGCCCAAATGTCTTATTGAACATCACGGGAGCGATCTGATCTGATCTGAACTGGTGAGCACTCTTCTGTGTGAGAGGAAGGGCTGGGCGCAGCAGAACCTGCTCTCACTGCTCCCGCCTGGGACGCCGGGCTCGGGAAGCCCGTGTCTGTTTGGTCCCATTTATGTACCTAATCCTCCTTATGTCTTCCGGAGAAGCGCTGGGCTGTCTGCTAGTTTTCCTCTTTGCCCTGGGTACCGTCCTTTTCGGAGATCTCCGTTAGGTTACTGGGCAGAATAGCTTGCCTAGTAACAGTTTCCTTCTGTTGTTAAATCCCTCTCAAAATGTTATTTCCCTGGTTTGACTCCCCCGCGAGAGGCCGCGGGAGAGTCCTGGATGACCTATGCAGGTATTGCATGAGGTCCTTGACTTCGGCAGGTGTTGCATGAAGTCCGTAAATTCTGCAGGTACCGCGAGGTTCTACCTACCTCACTGGGTCCAGACTTTGTCTTGTCTTTTTGTTCTGTGTTCCTGTTTAATTGGACTTTGTGTCTTACTCTCCCTCCCTGCTCTCATGGGCCAAGTACAATCAGGTCCCGAGGAAAAAATTATGCTGTCAACAGGAATGGCCCACCTTCAGGGTGGATTGGCCACCCGGAGGGACGTTTGATAAATCAACTGCAGGGCGGGTATGGAAAATAATGAATGGGAACCCGGCCATCCGTATCAGATCCCATATATCAGCATCTGAACTGTGATAGAAAGTAAGCCAAAGTTGTCTGTATATGTGTTCTGTCTTTACATGTTCTCTGTGTATGTGTGTTTGTGGTCTTTACATGCTCTGTGTGTGTGTTTGTGAGTTATTATGGCCGGCTCCATTGTGGCTGGAATTCGGAATGTTATCTCTCTTCCTCCCCCTCCTCCCTTCTCTCTGATGGCTGCAGCATCAGGGAGACGAATGGGAGAGAAAAGGAGAGAAACTAATCTTACAAGGAATGCAAGGAAATACTGTATGTGCAGTTTTAAAGGGGCTTTAGTCAAAGCCCACTAGGAGAACAACATGGGATAAGTTTAAGGATTTTTGGAAAGTTGTTGGAAAATTCTCTCTCTCTTTCTACCTTCCAACCCTGATCAGGCTGTAGAGGTGGAGAGAAAGACAAGAAGAAATTGGGAATTTTGTGGGAATTTTTTTCCCCTCATATCAGCAAGGCAGATTGAATAGCTTTTAATTTACCTCATGCCTCACCTAAAAGAGAAAAGTTTTTGTATATGGGATACAACTAAAAGGCAGCTATTCTGGTCATATTTTAAGTGAAACATGTCACTCCTAATTGGATGTTTAAAACAGGTCCGAATTTGTTGTATTATTTGTCACTAAGGCAGTTTAAGAAGGCTTTGAACTCCCAGGTGGAAAGGAGGAGGCTAGGCGCCTATGGACTTGTTCCAGAGTCTCCTTCACTTCTGCTTGTGATTTCATGACCTTTCCTTTTTTAAAAAAAACATTTTTAAGGAGTGGACACAGACATGAAGTTTTCTTGAGTAAAAACTAGAGCCATTAAGATTTTATTTTACTCTGAAATCCAGAAATGATGTTAGAGAAAGCAATTTCTAATCTGAATTTTGTTGAAACTAAAAGAGGTTGGAAAAATTTGTAAAACCAGTAATGTTATTTAAAACCAGGCATTTTCACCTTTGCCTGTTAAAGAAGTTACAGCTAGCATTTATAAGAATTGTAAGATTGTTAACTGGATCTTTGAAAAATTGTTAATTGGTTACTGAGTGGAAAGAAATAAATGGAGTAGAAGATTTATTTGGACTGGTTCTGCCCGACTGGTTCTGCAGAACACTCCTCATGTGTCTGGGGATTGGTAAGCATGGGACTCATGCCAATTCCTTTGTTTTGTAAAATTACCAAGGCTACCTTTCATGTGGACAAGGTCATCAGTCCTAAGAGAAAAAAATTTGTCTGAAACAATTAACTGTATTTGGCTTTAAGTTGTGATTAATGAAATTTGCTGTTTAAGGTAAAAGCATTTGGGACCATGGATATTTTGTTTAAGTTTGAATTCAGGTATAGTTGTCTGCATTAAACCAGTATCTGAGAGAATATGCTACAAGTTGCTCAGAGGAACTGTGATCCTGCATCCTGTACTGTTATCAGGTGAACACCAAGGGGACAATTCTAGACTCAATCTAGGATGGGATCCTCCTGGTCAGTTTCCCCATTGCGTCCTTTTTTAAAAGGAATTTTTCCCATCTGACTATTCCTAAGTCTGGTTTTAGTACAGATACTGCATGATTGGAAACATTTCACTCCTACCTGAATTCAAACAGAGTTAAAAGATGTTTTATTCATTGAAAGCAGTTACTCCAGGTGCTCTTTACCAGTGAGGAATGCAACCGTATCCTCCTGGAAGCCCGAAAGGGCATCTTGGAGCCAGATGGCCGCCCCTCCTCTGACCCTGCCCATCTTAACCTCCTACTCCCTGGAACCCATCCCAGCTGAGACCCCAACGATGACCAAGGTAAGGAGGCTCTCGTCAGGTATCGCCAGTTGCTTTTGGGAGGGCTTACAGCTGCATTAGGAAGCCCACAAAAATGTCTAAGGTTAGTGAAATCAGGCAAGGCAAGGATGAGACTCCCTCTGCATATCTCGAAAGATTTATGGAGGTATACAGATTACACACCCCTATTGATCCAGAGGATCCAAACAACTGGAGGCCCTAGTAGTTGACTTTGTTTCCAATTCTGCCCCGAACATTCGAAAGTAAATCCAGAGAAAGGACAGGCTCAAGGGGAAGAGTCTAACTGAACTCTTGGAGGTGGCCCATAAAGTCTCCAGAGCGGTGATTGCGGCCCTAGCTGAAGCTTCCCCAGGAGCCGAGGGTGACACTCTCTGTGGGGGCACCATCTGCAGCCTCGGTCCTGAAGAAACCCCCGAGCCCGTTGTCTCATTCTTCCATCTCAGTTCAGGGGGCCACACGACAAGGGACATCCACCTAGGCAAGGGCCTGGTCTCTCATTCTTTCCTGGCCATGCCTAATTGCCCGTATCCTTTATTGGGCCAAGAACTACAGGCTGTCATTTCATTCTCTGGCCCTTCCTCTTTCTCTGGAATTTGAGCCTCTACCCCAGCTGATGGTATCCTGCCCCCTCTCGGAAGAATCAAGGCTAATGACTGTTTCTGATAAGCACTCCAGATGCCACTTCACCTATATTGTCAGAATTTCAGCAGGAAGTTCTCGGTGTATGGACTGAAACCCATCCTTTTGGTTTGGCAAGGCACCAGCCCCTGAGGTAGTTCTGCCTCCTGCAAATGCCGTGCCTGGTCAGACAGTACCCCTTAGCACGGCCAGCTAACACTCTGCTCTTGCCTGTTCATCAGCCTGGTCCCGAGGATCTCCATCCAGCTCCAGACCTCCGTGAAGTGAACAGCTGGGCAGAAACCCACCATCCTACGGTTCCTACCCATACACCCTTCTCTCCTCTCTGGGCCCTTCTTTAATCTGCTCCACAGTCCTGGGATGGGAAGATGCTTTCACTACTGTTCATGTGCACAGCTATGTGTATCAACAAAAGGGTTTGTTGACTTCAGCGGGAAAAGGGGGTGAGGAACCAGCAGCAAATACAAGATCTGTTGGATGCAGTCTGGCTACCTAAAGAAGTTGCTGTCATATGGTCCAGTTTTTTTGTGTCTCAAGATGTGCAAGCTCTTTCAAAAGCTATCGGGGTTAGGTGGAAACTACACTGTGCCTGTAGGTCCCAGAGTTCAGGCCAGGTAGAAGGATGAATAGGACCCTGAAGGAGCATATTGCCAAGCTTAAGGTTGAAACTGGCGAGATCTGGGTGAGGATCCTTCCTTTTGCTCCTCCTTTTGCTCTGCTTTGGCCTAGGTCTCTCTCTCTGTCCTCTTTCGAAATCATGTTTCACCAGTCGTTCCACCAGTTGACTTCTGAGTGTTGGCTTCCTGGCTTTTCTAATGTTGCCCTCCTCAAGTCCTTACAGGCTCTGCATGAGATCTGGAGTACCCTCAGATCTTTGTCCTCGCTTGAACCTCAGTGGACCGGACCCTCTCAAGTGATCCTGTCCAATCCATCAGCGGTTGAGGTCGCAGGATGCAAGGCGTGGATACATCGTTCACATGTCAAGCCAGCAGCATCACCATCTGCCCAGTGGACAGCACATCCGGCTGGAAACCTCAGGCCCCATCTTAGATCGCTCTTTTCCCCCTCCTTTTGTTTCTCTTCTTTCCTTCAGGCTGCTCCAGGACCCATCAACCCATCTCTTACTTGTGGACTCTAAGGAGGACTGGCGATAGGACAGTTATTGCTCAGAATTCCTCCTTTGTGGCTGTTAGTTTTCACTTCAATCTGTGCGCCCTCATTGGCCTCTTCACCCATCTGTCAGGATATGGGTGTGGGACTCTGGTTCATGTCCTGCCCCAGGTTTATTTGTATTCTGAGCCTGAAGCATGGGAACACTTCAACCTACAAGGATGTGTTCCCAGGGCTGCTCCTATCCTGATTCCCATTCTAGCAGGATTGGGTATAGCTGGTTCAGCAGCCGCCATAGTTACGGGCAAAAGCCATTTCAACGCTCTTAGTGCCCGCATAGACCAAGACATTAGAGATTTAGAGTCCCAAATCTTGTATCTAAAGTCTGCTTAGATTCCCTAGCCAAGGTAGCTCTGCAAAACCAGAGGGGTCTAGACCTTCTGTTCCTAAAACAGGGTGGCCTCTGCATGGCTCTAGGAGAGACCTGTTTGTTCCTTTTGTTTAACTTTTGGTCCATGTTTAATCTCCAAACTCTTGACTTTTATCCGCTTCCATTTGGAGGATGCTAAGCTTTTTGCTACCAAACTGTCCTACACACCCCTGACTACGGAGGAATCCTCCGTATGATAAGAAAAAGGGGGGAATGTAATGGCCTGAGAACCAAGCCATGGGCTCCACACCTCAGGCCACCTGGCAGTTCCGAGATAGGAGGTTCCTGGAATGGAACGTCCCTAACTGACCAGATAAGCTCTTTATGTTAATAGGTTTTTGAATCACTCTGTGTAACTAGGTCCCCCCCCCCCCCCCCCCAATGAATTTCTCTCTCTGGCTTGCGGTTTTTTGTGTATAAAAGAATGTCTGAAATGTAGGTTCGGGGCAGACCCTAAGGCTTAGCTTCTGGGCTGCCCCCTGCCGGCTAATAAACGCTCCTTTAATTTGGCTAGCACCGACTCTGCCTCTGTTTTTATCTCGGTGTCCATTACAATATAATAAGGATAATAGCAGCACCTACCTCCCCACATTGTTGTGAGGATGAAATGTGATAATTGTAAACCATTTAGCATAATTGTTGGCACATACTAAGAAAAGTAGAAATGTTGTTTTTGTCATTGATATAATTGAAAGTCTATCAAGCAGGGAACTGGTTGAGTCATTTCTGGCTTCTAAATGCAATGAAATACTACCATAGATTAAAATCAGTATCAGAAATACAAAGAAATCTGGAAAAATCTCTATGAACTTAGGATGTAAAGCAAATAGGACATAACCAAACTAAAAACGTAATAATAACAACTCTACAAAAGAAACTGTTTTCATATAATAAAAGGGAAGAGAGAGAGATGAATGATGGACAAAGGAGAGATAGACAACAGTAACTTGATAAGGTAAAATAAACATTAGGATAGGCTAAAAACCCAAATTCTCAAATATGTCATTTTACAGTATGTTAACTGATTGCTAATAATAGGTAAATTCATGTTTAAAATATAAAACTCTCAAAGCGTTATGCCTACTTATTAGATTACTAAGTGTTCAGCCAAATTTTTAATGTCTTGATTTATTCAATGGCCAATATATAATTTAGACTACCCGCACCTAGTTGTAAGGTAATTTTGATACAGTTTCTGATTGTATCTTTTCAAGTCTTGTTAAATGTTGACATTGTTTTACTGGAGAACTCAATGAGTTCATTGACCTCACTGCTTTCAAGTAGAAGCATAAAACATCAAAATGGCAAATACCATGTTCAAAGAAGTATAGTCAACCCAAGATAGATATGTTAATTAAGAATGTTTAGTTTCCTGTAGTCACAACTTATTACCATGTTGTTCAGTTGTGTCAGTCATGTCCTCTCTTTGTGACCCTATTTGGTGTTTTCTTGGCAAAGATAGTGGAGTGGTTTTCCATTTCCTTCTCATTTTACAGATGAGGAAAACTGAGCTTAGAAAACAGGATGAATGATTTACCCAGGATCATCCACCTAATATTCCCTGAGAGTGAATTTGAACTCATGAAGATGAGTCTTCCTGATGCCAGGTCCAGCATATTATCCCACTGTGCCAGCTAACTGCCCTATACTGCCATGCACAGTTTGAGTTCTGCTTACCTACAGGGAACAATTCAATACAATTCAGCTGCACCTGTGATATCAAATAGTGACAGGAATTTCCATAATAGTCTAACAAGGGATGCAGTGGTCCAGGAGATTGGACCTCTCCCTTTTTACCAAGGTTCCCCACTGTTTTGGACTTATGCATATAATGATAAGCTTTAGTGCTGGAGAGACCTGACCTGAAAGAAAGGCCAACCTTCTTATCTAAAAGCCTTTGACTTTTTCTGCCACCACTCTGTAGTTCTAGGTACAATTACTTAATGGAAAAGTCTGACTTGTATGAAAGGTTTCTCCAAATAAGAAATTTATTTTATTTCATATTCACAAAAGATATACTTAATAAACACAAGATATAAAAGCAGTGCATCTCCAGACCTCTTAAATTCACAATGTCACCTGTAAGGCTGGACCCAGCAAACTCAGATGTGATGTTTGGTCATTTGTGTAGGAGAAGCAGCCAGAGGTAGAAGCTCTTCTTTCCTAGTTGAGCCCCAAAGTCCTTGTGGCCACATGGGAAAAGTTGGCAGGATAATTAGGTGGGGTGATGGGAGAGAAAGGACAGCCTAGCTCCCCAATATCCAGGAAAGAATTACATTCCACATGTCCTAGGGGAAAGAGAGAAACAGAGAGACAGAGACAGAGAGAGGGAGAGGGGGAGAGAGAGAGAGAGAGAGAGGGAACAACCCAGAAGATGACTATCCTTTTTGAACTGATGTACCATCCTACTATATTCCTCCTATCAAGGATGGGATAGGACCAAAGAACCTCAGAGTGTTTGCTGTGTCATACTAAGGTGCTGATTCTTTTTGGGACTGAGTCATAAGAGGCAAGCAGGGCAGCTCTGAGCATGTTCCACCCTCGTCACTATAACACTAACAGAATAGGGAAAGAGGCATAAATAAATGGACAAGCTTTTCGTAATAAATTCATTTATCATATTTGTTGTAAGTATGAGCTTTGTCCTTTCTTGAGCCTATAATTTGGGAAAAAAACCCAATTTGAGCATAGTGCCATTATTGCCATAAAGATGCTCAAAATTACTTGGAGAAAATCATATCTCATAAGGTTGGACTTGCATATTGTTTTAGCCTGAGGGTTCATGGAATCATAACTGGGTAAGGATAAGGACTGGATCTGTGATTTCTCTGGAATACAGAATGCTCCTCGGTAAATAAATGACCCCTAACAATGCAGGCTGGAATCTCTTCAACTTACTTAGATGGTTGCTTAGCATAACGAGGAGCTGTCCCTCAGTCACTATGTTTCAGATGCACACTTGCATCCAGTCTTTTTTGATCTGCTCTCTATACGCTAATGTTGGGCTCTCCTTCTAGGCACATTATCATATGTACACATATATGTATAGATATTTATACATATATGCAATCATATACACAGATATATAATTATATACATATTGCATATGTTATACAATATTGTGTATAAATATATACTTGCATGAAATTACATATACATTTGTCTTATCTCTGCGTGTGTATCATATATAAATACATATATATGAATGCCCATGTGTAAATATGTACATTTATATGTATATTTTCATGCATTTCATTTGCACAAATTCATATATACTTCTTTTAATTTTTAGGAAACAAGTATTTTTCCTAATGAATTATCTTGTAGAAGGTACAAAGTTCTTTAATTAGACTGAAAAAATTAAATTGTTAACCATTTAAAACGATCTATCTAGTTTACTTGTTTTTCGTAAAATGATTTTTAAAAATTTCCTATTTTTTAAACTTAACAAGTTATGTAACTTGAATATGTCAACATTTAGAGCAGGAAAGAACAGCTTGTACATGAGACCAAATCTCTACAAAATTGGAGGTGGCATTCTTTTTTTTTTTTTTTTTTTTGGTGTATCATGGATTCAAAATGTCACTTCCAAATCTGCCCTGATTGTTTGTATGTGATTCATTCTAGTCTTTCTTCTATTATATTTTCTATAGTAATAAGTGCTTCAATGATTAGCTTCTCTTTCTTTTTTTTGACACTATACCTAACAACATGTTTCTCTCACCCTCTCCTATCATCTCCCTCCTTTTGTCTCCCCCTTCAAAAAGAAGAGAAATAGTTTCAAAAATTATTATAACATATATGGATGGATAGTCCAGCAAAACAAATATACCAACCCTGACCCTATCCAAAATTTATGACTCAATCTGCATCTTCAGTCCATTGCTTCCATTTTTAGGATATGAGTAACATGATTCATTATTCATCCACTGTAACTGTGGTCAGTCATTTCACAAGCAGAGTTCTTAAGTCTTTCACATTTATTTTCATGATATTGTGATGATTTCTTCACAGTCTTATTACTGTAAATTCTTTAATTGTTTCTTCTAACTTCATTTTGTATCAGTTCATAGAAGTCTTCCCAGGTTTCTCTAGCACCATATTTGTATAATATCTTATTATGGAATAATATTCAATTCCTTGAATATACCATAATTTATTCAACCATTCCCCAATGATGAGCATCCAAGTAGTACCCAGATCTTTGTTCTGCAAAAAAGGTCTACTATAACTATTTTGAATACCCACATGTCTTATCCTTCTTTTAAAAATGTCTTTGGGATATTGGCCTAGAAATGGCATTGCTCATGAAAGAGTACAGATGATTTAATGATCTTTCAGGACTGAATGGCAGACCAATTTGGTTCCGCCAACAATGCTTCAATATTCTTGTTTCCGCATACCCTTCCAATAATTGTCATTTTCATTGTAACCATCTTTGTCAATCTGATTGGTATGAACTAGAAGCTGAGAATTACTTCACTTTACATTTCGCCAGTAATTAGTGATTTTAGATTATTTTAAAATGGATTTCTTCCCTTCAAAGCTACCTTTTTTATGCCTTTGAGTTTTAGATTCTGTCATTTAATTGTAGTGTTGGAAGATGTCACAGGGTTCATTGAGCTCAAGGCTTTTATTTAATCAGGTCAGAAAGGTCAGAAAGACTAAGGGACTTGCGTAAATTGATACAGCTAATTAGTTGAAGCTAGAATGGGGTTCTAGAACTAGAACTAAAGCACAAATTTAAATCTCTTGAATTCCAAGTCAGTTTACCTGCCAGTGGAATAAAACTAAACCTTTTTCTTTTGTAGAGAACTAGAATATGAAACAGAGAGCTGCCATAAAAAATACTATGGGAGGAGGAAAGAGAAAGGCATAGAGATGACCTGTAACCTATCTATGAGAAGGCAAGGTAGTAGACTTGTTGTACACTTTTTCTCATTTCTACAAGAAAGATTTATTGAATGTTGGCCGTGTTCACAGTAAGGAAAGTGGTGGGAAGCAGGCAATAAGGATGACTATCGAAGTTCTGAATGAAAATGGGGTCCACATTAATGTATATGAGATAAATGCTTTCTGTTTCTTTCATACACTCTCTTGAACAGGCTGATGGTCTTCAATCTTACTGACAATGCTTCTTGACCTACCAGGGCTGCTTTCAGATATCATGACAGGTGAAAGGACCAAAACCCCTATCTCAGCACCTGATGCCTAATTCCATTTCTCCCTCTTTATAAGATCCACTGGAAAAACATCTGGGAACATCATCTACTGTATCATGTATGAACCATCCAAAATCCACAAGTAACATGTCTACTTGATAAAGAACTATTATCAACAGGGAATACCTGTCTTCCTTGCTTCCCCCTATTGTTCCAAGCTATTACTTCTAAGTCTTGGATAAAATGGCGTTCAGCAACTGTATTCTTCTTGATGAGATGGAGAACCAGACTTTACTTTGTCCTTTGTAAATGTACCTTCTAAGCCTTCGAAAGCCTAGCCCTTAAAACCTTTTATTTGCTGAGCATGGAAAACAGAGTATGTAGGTGATATTCAAGAAATGGGAAACATAAATTGTAAGGAACCAGGAAGATGATGACATCATTGAAACTGGTGAGGAAACATTAAAAGCTATTTAACTGAGTCTTAGAAAGATGCAAATTTGGGGGGATATAATTTCTCATTATTGAATCTAAACTGTGATCTTGGTCTTCCTGTTATCATTCACTTTAGAATTTTGTGGTGGATTGAGGTCATCCTTGTGGAGCTTATTGTTTTTAGATAATTCTTTAAGAAACAAAACTTAAACACTGTTATAGTTTAGAAAATGTTGGCACTTTCTTATGTTCAGACTTAATGGTGATTCACAAATAATTTCTCAAAGATTATTTAGTGGTTCTTCCATGATTTTATCAGTTTCATAGGATGAAATCCAGTTTTCTGTTCATATATTGTTAAGATATCCTTGATGCTTAGTGAAAAAGTCAAGATGCAGTGTCTTCCGTGTTCTGACACAAAAGAGGTTTCCATACTTAATTCCTAGCGTACCACTACAAAAATCCTGTAGTCCAATGAAAAACTAATTGTCATGTCTCAAAGACAATTCATGCAAATTCTATCATAAATGATCCTTTGTTTATGGAGTTTCTTCTACCTAGAATGTCTGCCTTACCACCTCTGGCTGTTCAAATCTTTATTTTTCCTTATCCCATCTTGAGGACCTTGACTGTCAGGTCTACTTGATGATGACAACTCCCTGCCTAGAACTGCCAAATCATAAGAAGTTCTGGCCACATTCTTCACTTCACTTCTGTCTCACTTTGCCGCTCTACCTCCGCACAGCCTGCGTAATGGAATCCTTCTGCCACCGCATTCTGGTTCTCCTTTATTCTTCGTGTTTCCGAATCATAATGTAAGTTTGTTGAGACAGGGGACCGCTATATAGTCTAATTTTTGTATTGCCGTAGCTTAGCTGAGGACTTGACACGTACGAAGCACTTAAGAAATGTGTCAGCTTTGTAGCTTTCTATCTGTACACACACAAGTACATGTGTGTGTGTACATATATATATATATATATGAATGAATGTGTATGCATGTATCTATATATATTCACATACACATATATAGGGTGTGTGTGTGTGTGTGTGTGTGTGTGTGTGCGTGTGTGTGTATCGAAGACCAGGTTACTTCTTTGTCAAGCCTCCCCTAATGTTCTCCCAGCTGCACAGTGGTCTTCTTGCTTTAATTTCCCACAGCACAGACTCAAATAGCTCTTCTAGCACTTCTACTGGTTTTGTATGTGAACATCTCTTCCAGTCTATTCCTCTGAATCATGAAGCCCCCTGGATGCAGAAACTGCCTTTTGTCCACAGAGAGGGAGGCTATATTGTATAATATTAGGATGGAAGCCCTTCTTCTGGCATACTCTGTATGTCTGCCCTTCACCAAGTCATGCAGAATCTCACTGTTCTGGGCAGCTCTCTGCAAGTAAAGGGCAGTGAAAGTGCCAGCCTACCTTGAAAAAAGAGTAGTTTCTTGAACTGGAGCCCCTTTCACCTTTGGATTCCAAGTCCCTAGCCCTATCATTTCTTTCCCTCACCATATTGCTATCCCTTACTATCCTTATATTCCTCCTTATCTCTGTCTCTATGTCTATACCTGTCCCCCTCTATTCCCAACCCAAACCCCATCCCTAATCTCATTTATATCCCTAGCCTTATCCTGATTCTGATTTTAATCCTTACAGCACCTAACCATTGAATTTGTGCATCAATATGGATTGAGTGAATAGATCTTAGAGGGTTAATTAGAGAACAGAGAGGCCAGAGATGCAACTTTAGTAGGTACAAACCAGCTACTTAGAAAACTGAGTTTTCAAACTTGGAGAGGAAAAGGATGCAATAACATGAAAAGCGGCATAATCCTTTAGGCTGAACAATTTTCAGGCTGAGGAATTGCTTGAAAAAATGAAAAACTTCTCAATCACCACCTCCAAAGTAAATATGGAAGCTATGGAAGAAGACATAGAAGAAAAATTATTGGCCCCAGAGTCCTCCAATTTGTTAGGTCAGTCGGATTCTTGAGTCAGATAAAAGGAAGAATCAATTAGTGTCAAGAAAAGAGATATACTAGAGATCACAGTGTGAATGTAGCATGGCTGCTGGTAAATGAGAAATATCTGAAAAGCAATTGATTCACTTCAATGGCTGATGTTTCTTTGGCTGCTTATGGTAAGTTAAGCAGCATTAAGATAAAGATAATTAGGGTTACATGAATCAAAATTTTTGCAAACTCAATCATTATTTTAATCTTAAAAACAGCTTTGTTTTTAAACTGCCATAACAGGTAGCTTATATTGCTTTGATCACATCTCAGATGGTTGGTCCTAGAAGGATCCTCAAAGTTCATCTATTTCAGCCCACCCATATTGTGGATGAGAGAAATGAGACCCGGAAAAGTAATTCAGCTAGCTAGTTACCCAGCTAAGACTTCAGGTGTTATGACCCTACATCCGGGGCTCTAGGTTCTTCACCATGCATAATGTCTTGTTGTTGCCTAGCAACAGGAGCCAATTAAAGGCTACTGGTGTCCCTTACTAATACTAGAAAGGCACTTGTAATGTTATATTCACTGAATTATTCATATTGTTAGATGTCAAGATCAAAAACAGATCAAGAACAGCAAAAAATAATTACAGTACAAGATAAAGAAGAAGAGATTAATAGAGGCAGAGCTAGAGTTAGCAAGGCTGAAAGGCAGTTGTCCTGGTTCCGGTAAGTTATGTGCTTTTGTATACAGATACCAAAATTCTTAATTAACCAAAAAGAATCATTTTTTTCTGCTGGGTTATTCCTGTTTGGTTACCATCTTACTGCATTTTTCCTCTATATTAGAGAATTTCATCATTCATGTAAAGATTCTCAGATATTCACAACTTTTTCAAAAGAGTGCTGACATTGAGGAGAGAGGTATCAAGTCCATGGTCTATGGGTGTGACCCACAGGAATCCATTTTTATTTGACCTTGACAACACTAGCAAGGAGGGAAGAGTATGGGATCTAGACCCTGAAAATCTAGGTAACATCATGACTCTATCACTTCTACTTATGTGGCATCAGTCTAGTAATGTCAGATCAATAGGTTTCAGAATTCTCATCCATAAAATGAGTTGTTTTTTATCAGCTGACAACCACTGTTACTTCCAGCTATAAATAAATGTTTCTATACTCCTTGCAAGGTAAATGACATATTAGTTGTGGTTGAGGTGGAAGAAAAAGGAATAGAGAGATGATACTGTGCCATTTACATATATAAGCACATATTTAACTTAATTGGCATTTATATCTTGAGTTTTACATAGTCTAGGTTAAGTTCTACCACTTCCTTTGTAAACATGCTGAAGTAGGTGTGTGTATGTATGTGTGTGTTTATATGCATGTATATATATATGGTAGACATATATTCTACAAAATCTGCAACTTACATGGCTTGGACTATCTTTGAGACTTTCATGATTTTTTAAGAAGTGTGTGTTTTAAGCAACTTTTTGCATCGTAGTGGAATTTGTTTTACGTTTTCTAAACTATTTTCCCCCAAATTTCGGATGATCTAGCAATATCACAGGATGCAGTTGCCTGAACTTCTTTCATTTGAAAAAGCAGGATAAAAACCAAAAGAATGTATATAAACTAGAAGATGGACAAAAGGTAAATTTTCATTATATTAAACTTGTCATGAAGATTTATCTTGGGTGTATAGGTTTCAGTTCAATTAAATCTGGCCAATTAAATCTACTGAGAATACTTTGGGATGTAGATACTGTTTTCCTCTCATCTTGCCTTGTTTAGTAATTTCAAACATGTTCAATTATTTTAGTATAAATATATTCCCCTCCAAAGTCATTAATGTTTCCTCTATGTGAAAAATATATTTAGAACAATTTTCTTGGAAAAAGAATTCAAAGTATTTCTATGGCAAAAAAAGTTTCTTTCCGTTACAAAATTCTCTTCAAAAGTCTTCTCATGTGTATGATTAATATGCAGATGAAAGAAGAGGGTAAAAGGATGGGAGATGTTCTACACAGCAGCCTTAAAAAGCAAAATTACAACACACAAATAGACTGTCAAATGAGGGGCTTTGGGAACAAGTGATCAGTCTCTAAGGCTTCTTTTAGCTTCAACCTGACTGTTTATGGCTATATTAATATATGGCAATAAAAAGATTTTAAATATAGTCTGTCTTGATTTCTAGCTATTGGATGATGTTTATCATCCCTTTGTTGCTCCAAAACAATTGATATTCCAGTGGACAGAAAGTCAAATTGGATTTGGAATGAAAAGATTCGTGATGGAATTTCAATTAAAAAAATAAAAGAGGTGAACATGTCCTTACACTGGACAATGAACAGCTAAAAGTAAGCTTTAACAATAACTTTTTATCAGATGCCATTTGAGAAATTCTATGAGAGAATATTCTATTCTATGGACAGTGTTGGATGCAAAATAGATGTTACAAATACTGGGTTAACTAAGTATGTTCAATTCTCCAACCCTATTTGCTTACCTTTTCCTTCTCAACATCATATTCCCATATGCATGTTTTTAAGGAAATCTGTGTTAACTCCTTTCTAAATGAAGTGTCAAGAAATGTTATTTTTGCATAGTATTTGTTAAAATCTTTATTTTTACTGTCTTCCATGTGGGTCATTTCTGTTTAGACCCTATATAAGTAAACACTTTTAAGTAGACAAGCAGTATTATAGTTTTTGATCATTCACATTAAATTTCACTGAAATAGATTTACAAATGTTTATCTGGGAAATTTCAAAGTCCCATTTCGTTGGTAGTAATGAAATGTTGCTTTTTCATATGCTTTAAATATCAAGTCCCAGTTTGAATGACCCCTATGGCATTGACTAAAAGAAGAAACTGGTCAGAGGAACATAACAATTGGTTACACAAAGACAAACTTGAAAACCATGCACTTCTCACCCAACACAATATCATTCTGGGAGCTTTCTAAGTGTAGCTTCCATCACAGGGTATTTCTAGAATTTTCCTAACATATATTGCTTGATTTTATAAGTCCACTAGAGCTCTGATACTCTAACGCTCCAGCTTGAAGTCAAATGAATCTGATGCAGTATCTTTTGATTAAAAATGAAAAAAAAATTAGAATATTCTAAAAGCAATCACCATTGAACTCCTAGCCTCTAAGCAAATAATAACAAATTTACCTCAAAATAAATTTACCTCAATAACAAAAACCTCATTTCCACATATAATTATGATATAAGAAATGCTAACTCTCTTTTCCAGAAGTTGAACTATTATGCTAGTTGCTTAATGTATTTTAGGGTTATACAATGTAATATTTTGCTTCATTCTGACCTAGAAATATCTAGACATCTACCTGTGTAGACAATCTAAAAATTGGGCCTAGTTCAATAAAAAACTGGGATGTGGTGGAGGAAACAGTCTTTTCCCAGCAAATACTATGTAGAGACTTATTATATGTGTGTCTTACCATCAATTGAAAAAACTCTGTACTTTAAGGATTTTCTTTAATGCTGAAAGACTTGAGTAGAGTCAGAAAATCAAGACTGTATTTTCCTTTTTTAAAAAAATTATTTATTTTTGATTTTCAACATTTATTTCCATAAGATTTGGAGTTCCAAATTTTCTCCCCCTCTTTCCCCTCCTCCACCCCAAAACACCATGCATTCTGGTTACCCCTTCTCCCAATTTGCCCTCCTTTCTATCATACCCCTCCCTTCCCTTATCCCTATCCTGTCTTTTCTTGTAGGGCAAGATAGATTTCTATACCCCATTACCTTTATTCCTTATTTCCCAGTTGCATGCAAAAACAATTCTCAACATTTGTTCCTAAAACTTTGAGGTCCAACTTCTCTCCATTCCTCCCTCACCACCCATCCCCACTGAGAAGGCAGGCAATTCAATATAGGCTACACGTATATAGTTTTACAAAAGACTTCCATAATAGTCATGTTGTGAAAGACTAGCTATATTTCCCTCCATTCTATCCCACTCCCCATTTATTCTATTCTCTCTTTTGACCTTGTCTAGTTGCTCCCTCCTCCCATTTGCCCTCCCTTTTATCATCCCCCCCACCCCACTTATCCCCTTCTCCACTACTTTCCTATAATGTAAGATAGATTTTCATACCAAATTGAGTGTGCATGTTACTCCCTCCTTAAGCCAAATGTGATGAGAGTAAGCTTCACTTTTTCTCTCTCACCTCCCCGCTTTGCCCTCCACTGAAAAAAATTTGTTGAGAGATAATTTGCCCCATTGCACTTCTCCATTTCCCTTCCCAATATATCCCTCTCTCACTCCAAAATTTTATTTTTTAGGTATCACCCCTTCTTATTCAACTCACCCTGTGCCATTTGTCTGCATGTATATACTCCCTCCCAACTATCCAAATACTGAGAAAATTATCAAGAGTTACAAATGTAATTTTTCCATGTAGGAATGTAAACAGTTCAGCTTTTGTAAGTCTCTTATGATTTCTCTTTCCTGTTTACCTTTTCATGCTTCTCTTGATTCTTAACTTTGAAAGCCAAATTTTCTAGTCAGTTCTGGTCTTTTCATCAAGAGTGCTTGAAAGTTCTCTATTTCACTGAATGATCTATTTTTTCCCCCTGAAGTATTATGCTTAGTTTTGCTGGGTAGGTGATTGTTGGTTTTAATCTTATCTCCTTTGACCTCTGGAATATCATATTCCAAGCCTTTGATTCCATAATGTAGAAGTTTCTAGGTCTCTTGTTATCATGATGAAATTTCCACAATATTCAAATTCATTCTTTCTGGCTGCTTACAATATTTTCTCCTTGACCTGGGAACTCTGGAATTTGGCTACAATATTCCTAGGAGTTTTTCTTTTTATATCTCTTTCAGGAGGTGATCAGTGGATTCTTTCAATATTTGTTTTACCATCTGGTTCTAGACTATCAGCGCAATTTTCCTTGATAATTTCATGAAAAATGAAGTCTCGGCTATTTTTTGATTATGGCTTTCAGGTAATCCCATAATTTTTAAATTGTCTGTCCTGGATCTATTTTCCTGGTCAGTTATTTTTCCAATGAGATATTTCACATTGTCTTCTATTTTTTCATTCATACATGTGCATACATGTATACAAGCATATGTATGTATTTATGTACCTATATCTGTTTATATATGTACATATGGTAGGCATACATTCTGCAAAATCTGCAACTTCAGACTCTTGAAATGTAACTTTATTTTTCTTTGAGAACTGACATTCAGGAATTTTTTCAAAAGTGTGCTTTAAGTAATTTTTTGCATAAAAGTGGACTTCATTTTATGTTTTATTAATGATTTCCCCTCAAAAGCTTGGATGATTTTAGCAATATCAAAGCATGCAGTTGCCTGAACTTCTTTCATTTGAAAAAATGGAATAAACAATGAAAGAATGCATATAAGGTGGAAGATGATGGAGAAAAAGTAAATTTTCATTCTATTTAACTTACATGTATTTTTTCATTTGAATTACTAGATGATGAGTTGCCTAGAGGAGACAGAAATGGCAATAGGTAGATTTCAGTTCAATGTAATTTGGACAATTAAAATTATTGAGCACACTTGGGTATGTAGATACCTTTTCCCTCTCATCTTGTCTTGCTTAGCCTCTTGGAACAGGCTGAATTATTTGAGTATTAATGCATTCCCCTCCAAAGCCATTAATCTTTTCTATATGTGAAAATATATCAGGCACTTTGCATATTTTAGAGCAATTTTCTTTCAAAAAGAATTCAAAGTATTTCCATTGCAAAAAATAAGTTTCTGTTACATAGCTCTTTTCAAATCTCTTTTTCTCATGTACATGATTAACATCCGGATGAGAGGAGAAGAGGGTAAGGGGATGGGAGATGTTCTACACAGCAGCTTTAAAAAGCAAAATTACAACACACAAATAGACTGTCAAATGAAGGGCTTTGGGAAAAGGGGATCTCTAAGGATCCTTTGAGCTTTGACCTGATTGTCTATGGTTATATTGATATTTGGTAATAAAAAAGACTTTTAAATACAGCCTGTCTTGGTTTCTAGCTATTGGATGATGCCTATCATCCCTTTGGTACTCCAAAGCAATTGATATCCCAGCGGACAGAAATTCAAGTTGGTATAAGGTTATCAGGATTTGGAATGAAAAGATACTTGATGGAATTTGAATTAAAAAATAAAAGAAGTGAACATGTTCTTACACTGGACAGTGAATGGCTAAAAGTAAGCTTTAACATTAGCTTTTTATCAGATACCATTGGAGAACAACATAACAACCTCTTTTATGGACAGTGTTGCATGCAAAATAGATATTACAGATAATGGGATACCTGTGTATCTTCTATCCTCCAACCTTACTTATTACCCTTTCCTTTTCAGCATCATATTCTCATATCTATTTTTTTTAAAGAAATCCACGTTACCTCTTTTTTAAATGAAGTACCAAGAAGTGCTTATTTTTGAATACTATTTGTTAAAACTCTTATTTTGACTGTACTTGCCATGTGGTCCATTGTCTGTTAGACTCTATATAAAGAAATGCTGGTAAGAAGACAGGCAGTATTACAGTTTGTGATCAGTCAGATTAAATTTCACTAAAATGGATTTATAAATGTTTATCTAGAATATTTCAGATTCCCATTTCACTTGTAATAATAAAATGTTGCCTTTTTAATAAACTTTAAATATCAAGTCCTACTTAGAATAACCCCCTATGTCATTGACTAGTAGAAGAACTTGGTAAGAGGAACATAATTGTTTACATATAGACAAACCAGAAAAACTCCACTTGGTTTTTTCAGTTCTCTCCCAACACAATCATTCTGAGAGCTTTCTAAATGTAGCTTCCCTCACATAATATTTCAAGAATTTCCCTAACATATATTACTTGATTTGATAAGTCCATTTAAGCTCTCATACTCTGACCCTCTACTTTGAAGTCAAATGAATCTGATGCAGTGTCTCTTGATGAAAAATACAAAAAAAATTTCCAAAAGTAATCATCATGGAGTGCCAGCCTCTAAGCAAATTATAACACATGCATGAAAAGTTGTATTTATACATACAATTATGATATAAGAAGTCCCTACTCTCTTTGCAGAATAGTGAGCTATAATGTAATATTTTATTTACTTCATTCAGACCTAGAAATATCTAAACATAGACCTGTCCTGACAACCTAAAAATTGGGCCTAGTTTAATAGAAAAATGGGATGTGGTGAAGGGAGTAGCCTTGTTCCAGCAAAGACCACATGGAGACTTGGTATATGTGTGATTACCATCAATTGAAAAATCTTTGGACTTTAAGGTGTTTCTTTAATGCTGAAAGGCCTGACTAGAGCCAGAAAAACAGAACTCGATTGTTTCCCTTTATTTTGATCACCAAAGCTGTCCTTGGTTTTCCTGCTTACATCCACTTTTGGGCAGTTTAAAACATTATGAAAGAAGTTTAAGAGGGAACGTACAACCTCTATAATTCCCCAAATCTCCCATCAAAAAATAAATTTAGTATTTGGGAGATGTTTTTTTCGTTTGTGTTTAGTCAATAGGTTCAATAATTATCTTGCCTCATAAAAGGAATGAAACTGATCTTTACATGTAGCTTGGATATTCAGTTCCATGACAGCATTTTATCTCTGTCATTCTCTCATTACTGAAGATTTCCATTTTTAATAGTAATTAACTTTTGAAGCAAAACTTCTTAACTTGGGATCCTTGAACTTGATTTTTAATAAATATGCTGACCAAATTTCGGGGTAGTTGAATTCCTTTCTATAATACAATATACTTTAGTTTATGAATTTAAAAAACATTATTTTAATAATAGGTCCATTTACAAGCTTCAATAGACTGCTAAAGGGGTTTATGGAACGAAAAAGCTTTAGAGACCTCCATTTAAGTTTAGGGAACATTTTACCTCTTTCTTGCTAGCCTTTTACCAAAAAAAAAAAAAAAAAAAAGTAGAGAAAATATTTCTTGAGAAGTAGCATTTGATCTCCAATGTGGGAGTTCGTTAATTATTTTCCCCGTTACTTTTAAACATGAATATTTCCCCTATATCCTATATCTTCCCCTCCTGACTAGGTAAGTGTAGATATAGAAAGTCTTTCCTCATTTAGAATATACTGTATAAATTTTCATTCCCCTTCCTTTCTCTACCCTTCTTTTTTTAAACTACAGAAGAATTTTTTTTACAGCCACAGATGCAGGATATATTCCTATGGATCATTTTCCTGAGGTTATTTAATCTGGGTTCCTCAGAAAGGATCCCAAAAAAGTTTCATTTTTAGGTTCACCATGTAAAGAATTAGAAAATCTATTCATCTGAATCAGTAAATGTAAAATAACACTTTCCATTTTCTTTCTAAAGTGCCTCAGGGTCTAAAGAGGAAAGACTGCAAGAAAATACTTGTGTATCAAGAGACTTCAAATCATAGAAATAGCAACACTAAATTTTAAGAACAAAATTATAATAGAGACAACATGAAGAGATGACAAATGGAAAAATAAATTAGCACTGTAATACTTATTTTACTTTTAATCATTTCACTTTTATCCAAACATTGTTTTGGCAGAGGATAAGTCTACGTAAGTTGAAAACTGTTAATATTACAGGTGTAATTGACAATGTATACTAAACTGTGTTTCTAAATAAATTGATTATAACATACTACACATATGCTCTCCTTTCTGTTGACTTTAGATTTGGAATTCCATCAGTATGAGTAAAGGCATAGTGCAAAAAGCAATCCTCCCCACCCCCTCCCCAATCTAACAGAGATTTTC
Organism: Bettongia penicillata ogilbyi; assembly: GCA_023548195.1. Lineage (NCBI taxonomy): Eukaryota > Metazoa > Chordata > Mammalia > Diprotodontia > Potoroidae > Bettongia > Bettongia penicillata. The sequence goes on from JAJHZJ010000230.1 coordinate 1,134,858, forward strand.
AGTCTTTTTCAGTCATGTCTAAACTTCATGATCACTGCCTATACCAGTTTCAGAAATCTTTCATTGAACACAAAGTCATAACTTGCTTATAGTCACAAAGTACTTAATACATGTTAGATATAACACCTGAACCCAGGTGGTCTTCTCAAGTCTAATCATCTCTCCACTTTGCCATGTTAATTTTGCTTCAGAATTCATATGTGAAAAAATGAAATAAATGCACATATCTATATATTGCACAAAAAAAGGCTTTCCAAAATATCTTTTCATGTATGTGTTTCTTGATGCAAAGCTAGTAGCCCTTCCTAGCTAATCAAATTGAAAGAATGAAGCTCCTGAGATATCTGCTAATAAGTAGATATCTGGTTACTTATTACCAGGAAAGATAAAGACCTTGAAGTTGAAGTTCAAGAGAGGAAAGCCTGGTGCTAGGATACCACTAGTAGAACAAAAGAGAGTCCTTGGTAGTGGAGTATCATGTTCAAGGGACATGAACATTTTAATCACTTGAGGTGCTTTCCAAGTTGTACTAATTCAACGATTCACAGTTTCACTAACAATTTATTAGACTGCCTGCCTGCCCATAATCCCTTCAACTGTGACTATTCCCATCTCTTTTCCTCTTTGACAATTACCTGGGTGTGCACTAAAACATCAGGATTGTTCTTGTTTGCATTTCTCTTAATGATTAAGAGCTCTCTTTTATGTGGTTTATTATAGTTTGCAAGTCTACTAGAAGAACTATTCATACCCTTTAGTTTAATTATCTTTTGGGGAATGACTTGTGGATGCATAAATGTACATGTGTTTATATATATATATACACACATATAAACATATTTACACATATATGCATTTATAAACATGTACTCACTATATTGTTAAATAAATGTATATATATTCTGTTATCATATATGATGATTTACACACACAAACATACATACTCAGTTTATGCATCTTGGAAACAAAACCCTGATGCAAAGTGTTTTTATTTTTTAATCTCCAACTGCTTACCTTTTTCTTATAGGTGAATTAGTTTTGTTGATACAGAAAATTTTCACTTTTATGTAGTCATATCTTGTAATTACCTCTAGCACTTGTTTGGTTAATAACATATTTCTAGCTCATAGCTGTGAGTGCTTCTCTAAAATTTTATGACGTTAAGGTCATATATTAATTCTGATTGCATTATGGAGTACTGTTAAATGTTACTCTTAAGCCTAATGTCTACCATATTACTTTCCTGTTTTTTCAACAATTTTTATCAAAGAGTGATTTCTTTCCTTAGCTATTTGGTTTCATTGTTTCTAATTCTCCCTGTTCTAGTTTTTTTTTCCATTGATCTAGCTCTCTATATTTCAACCAGTAACATATGGTTTTGGTGAATGTTGCTTTATAACAGTTGGAGGTCTAGACTTGATATTTCATGAATAGATGTAATCTGTCCCTACTTTTCCTCAGTATTTCCCTTGATATTATAGATCTTTAGTTTTTCTAAGTTGAATTGTTATCATTCTAGGGAGTTTTATAAAGTAACTCAAAAATTTGATTGAATAGCCATAAAATGGCTAATTAATAATTGAAGTATTGCCATTTTTGTTATATTATCATGCCCCAGTTATGAGTAAGGAACATTCCTTCAGGTATTTATAATGTTCTATATTTCTTCAAGAGACATACAATATTATTTATACCACTATTTTTTGTATTTTGGAAGACTGATCTACAGATTTTATTTGTATCCATTTTGTAGTTATTTGCACAAAGGAATTTCTCTATTATTATCTGTTGGATTTTTATTGTTATCATATGGAAAAGATACTGATTTTCTGAGAGTTTATTTTGTAGGATGTACATTTAAGTTACTGTCTCAGTTATTATTTGTCCTGATTCCCTGGGATTTTCCAAGCTTAAACATCAGGTCATAAGGAAATAAGAATAGCAAAGATATTCCTGTTTATCTATTTTAATTATACCTTTGATTTTTTTTCTTATCTCATTGCTATTGCTAGAATTTCCAGAACTATTTCAAATAATAGTGGGGAGAGTGGGTACTCTTGCTTTATCCCTGTATTGATTGGGACACATTCTAGCCTCATTTTCAAATGATGTTTATCTTTTTAAAATTAGATCTTTTTATTGTGTGTGTATATATATATATACATATATATGCATTTATATACACACATTTTTTAGTTATTTATGCATTTATTTATTTAAGGTCCCTCCATGCCTGCAATTAGAAGGGATTTTAACATAAATGCATGCTGCATTTTTTCAAAAATCATCTATTAAGATGATCATGTAGTTTTGGTTATTTTCCTTTTCAATATGATTTTATTGATTGTTTTTCTAATGTGGAACTATCCTTGTGTCTCTAGTCTATATCCAATTTGTTCTTCATGAATAATTTTTTTTTTGATTAGTCACTATAGTCTGATGATAGGATTTTATTTCAAATTCTTAAATCGAAGTTCATTAAAGGTCTGTATTTCTCCTCCTTCTATGCTTTATTTTCCCCTTATTTAGGTATTAGAATTGTATTTATCTTATTATTGAAATCTAATGGTGCTTTCTCAAATAGTAAACCTATACTTATGTATTATCAGTCCTAATTACTTTTGAAAGTTTGACGTAATTCGGGACCAGAGGAGATTACTGCACAACTTGCCTCCACTCTCTCCCATTGTGACATGACTACCTTACAGTTCTATTTTTTTTCCTGTGATTGGATTATTAAAGAACTGTATTTGGTTTTTTGTTGGTTTGGATAGTATATATTTTTGAAGATTTTCCTTTATTTCTTTTGTGTTCTTAGTTTTGTTACCATAAAATTGAGTAATGTTGAATAATTTTTTTTTTATTTCTGTACTGTTGTGATTTTACTGTTAAATTTTTGGTTGGATTTTCTGCCATCTTCTTTTTAATCTGATCAGTAAAAGCTTCATCAATTTTGTTAGTTTTTTCAGAGCTCCAACCTTTAGTTTTATTGTCATTTCCAAAGTGGTTTTATTTTTCATTTTTATTATTTGGTTAACAGTCTATTTTTCCTCTGATTTTTAGTATCTTCATTTTATGACTCTTTTTGTTGGCTTTCCAGATTTTTAAAGTTTATTCCATTCATTGTTTCATTTCCAATTGTGTTAATGTATGTTTTCAGAATGATTTTTTCTATTTTTTCTTTAATTGCATGCCAGAAATTTTACAAGTTTATTTCATCATGATCATTTTCCACTTGGATTTCTACATTTTTATTACGTTAACTAAGAGCTTATCATTTTTCCCCCATACTTTTCAAGAAACCATTAATTTAATCAATTTTAAATTCATTTATTTTTCCAATTTATATCTTTTAAAATTATATTTTATAAAGAAAAAATTGATTTTTTCCTCTTTCTACTCCACCTACATATATAATATTTGAGAATGAATGAAAAAACTCCCTTTTATGAACTCATACCGCTAATAAGAACAAATTTCTACAATGGTCATGTCCAACAAAATACTTATGTCTCATTCTGCACTCTGTCATGAGGTAATTAGCATGTTTAATCATTAGGCCTCTTGAATAATGGTTGCTCATTACACTGAATAGTGTTACTAAGTCTTTCAAAGTTTCTTTTGGTCCTTACCAAGTCTGCTCACTTCTCTCTCCATCATATACTACAAGTCTTCCCAGTTTTCTCTCAAACAATCCCCTTCATTATTTCTTGAAGCACAATAGTATTCCAACACATTTACATTCCATAACTTGTTCAACCATTCCCCAGTTTCTAGACACCCCTTCAGATTTCCATTCTTTGCCACCTCAAAAAGGAGGTAGATATTTTTTATATCAACAGCTTTCATTTTGTTTATGACTATCATTCCTGTAATCTAGCCTCCTTCTAATCTTTCCCTTCTCCCATAGGAATTTCCACTAGGATTGACAGGCAATATCACTATTTAATAATAGAAGTCACTCTTTAGTGATGGTGGCTCAGGTCACTTTTTAACAATAGTAGCTCAAGTCATCATGTCACTGTTTTTCCTCTACTATTTAGCAAAAGTGCTTAGGAGCTAGGCTTTATTTTATTTTTTAAATAATGAACATCATTTTGCTTTCAAAAGGGATATTTGCTTCAACAATATAAGAGGAAGAGATGTGACATGTTATGGGTAAACTTTCTCCTATACCACTTCTAGGGATAGACAAGGGAAAGATCAGACTTAATATGGATTTGCCCCTTTACAAATCCATCACTGACAACAGATGGATGTGTTGACACCGCTGCTACTACTTTTAAGCAAATCCTAGCATGGACAGCAACTTAAAGACTTCTTGTAGCTGGATTTTCTGAACTTTTAAAACACATGAGGCCTAGCTATCTTCATTCTCTTCCACCTAAAAGCAGGCACCCATAGACACAGAATGATGCAGACAACAGTGGGGCAGTGTACCCTTAGCTTTAGCTCATATCCAGATGGGACAGGGTCTGAGAGTCCCATTGCAATTGGTCTTCCCCAAACACTCTCCAGGAAGGAGCCTGACCAAGAGTTTTCACCTGGATACCTTTCTAGTATACTGTAGTTCTAGCTCCAGAACTAATCAAAAAGGATCCTCTTCACCCCATTGTTAGAGAGCCCAAAACAATTACAAAATGCCTGCAAATGCTCCAGATCATATGTAAATGCATCTGGAGATCACACTATGTCAACTCATAAATACTGGTGCCTTGGACTGCTTTTCCATTACACTCACAAAAAATGATTCTAAGAGAAATGAGAAAAATAACATGAATATATAAGACCAGCCACCATTTTCTAATGGAAAGTCATCAAGGAGATTTTTAGGCAGGGGATATATGGTAGATTGTAAGGAGTAGGAAGAAGTAAAGGAAAAGGGTAAAATTAGGATAAAATAATAATAGTTTCAGAGAGTGAATCATGAAGGAGGTTGATAAGGAGAGAAAGAAAATGTAAGAGCTGGTTCCCAGGATCTGGGATAGATGAAGACTGGAATGGGTTCAGACTATTTCAGTTAATGATTGCTAGTGCTGGTCACACTTTCATCAATAAAAGATAAAATCAATATGAATCAAGGGCACAACCAAAAAACCTTTAATTTAAAAGGTCTAAGAACTAAGGAATTGAAGATTTGGATGCTTCCAACTATTGGTTTAGAAAATGTATTTCCATAGAAATTGTACAGAACCTTATGGGCTTTTTAAGGAAGACCAAGTATAAGCAACAAACAGCTTATTGACCTTATCATTATATTCGTTCAAAAAGTGCCATCAGGTTTGATTGCAGTTCTTTAACTAGACATTGTAGAAGGGCAAATGTAGGTAATTTGCATGCTGTGTATTCTCACCTAACAGTAAGTCAAATTTGGACTTTCCTGATAGTATATTTGCCTTTATGTCAATCAAGTACCAGGTTACTTTATATAGTAATTTCCTTTAAGCACAAAGGGAGTTCCTCGATCTAATTCAGTAATAATGGTAAAGGCTGTCAGGCAAATGTTCATCATCAGTAACTGTGTGTTCCAACTGGCATGAGTGGATGCTCTCGGAGAAAGTCAAGCTCTCCATGGCTCTCAGAAAGTTGACTAGATCCATTTCCTACATGCATGCCTTTTGCTGGTAGCACCACTGCTCTTATTACACCTAAGTTGTAGTGTGTACGAAAATATCCTCCTGTGTTACTTACAGTTTAGTCTTCATAGATTACATAAAACTCATATCCATCTATCCATCTATCATGTGTTTGTGTGTATGGAGAGACAGAGAGTGAAAGAAGAGTCCAATTGTAATATTATAAAAGGAATAAATTTAAATTAATTAATTATTCAGTACTGAATCTTTTCTGGGACACTGTACTCCTTCCCAGACCAATAAATCTTTCAAAGTCCCTTTCAGCCTGCAGATGAGGAAAAAACTCACATACAAAATGAAATATTCTCTGCTCTTGGGAGTTTACAAGTTTCTGGGGTAGGTTGGGGGAGGATACAATATATGTATATACATAGATATAAAGATATAGATAGATTTAAATACAAAATGCAATCATCAATAAATATTTGAGGCCCATGATCCACAATTCAGATTTTATCTCTCACATCATAAATTCTTATCTAAAATTTTTATCAGTTTCTCTACTTTTCTTAACCTTTTCTTTGTTCTGTTATGACCTTCAGTCACCCCCCCTTCTCTGTTTTCCTAGGTCAACATGCCTACTCTAGATTAATTTTCTTCTTTGAAATCTTGACTTTGTACTTAACCAACAAATGTTACACTTTTTCTACCCTTTCAATCAGGGTACCCAGAATCTCAACTATATGAACAAGGCATAGGAATTAGGCAAAAATCATCCTGGCCCAGCGGTCCAGACATGTTAAAGGACCAGTTGTGGCTCTGGCCCAGTATTTTGGACCTGAGTATTAGGACCAGGTGATTGCCTAGATATGGGAGTAGCCTAGAGGCTCTCTAAAGATGCAGCCCTTGACCTTTGGTGTTGAATATAATGAAATTCAGGCCACATCTAATTCATAATCCTCTGTGGAGCTCAGGAGCTCATAATAATGAAACTATCCCCTAGATAAGTAGTAAGAATGCAATGTCTTCAAAACTCTAGCTTTGACCCAGTGGTCCAAGTCTGACCTTGTCCCTCCGTAACAATGGGCCAGGGGTATGGATAAGACAATGAGGCACATATGTTTCTTTCCTATTAGTATCCTGACAGGGAAACTATAGCATCGATCTGCTCCTGATTTTTGTTGAAGGCGCACCCCGGTGCCTAGGTTACGTTAATGGCACCATTATGGGCTAAGGTTAGGTTTTGAGGCCTAAGTTTGTCACCTAGCCCACTTTTCTTTTTGCCAGGTTACTCTCTCTTCCCCAGATTTCACAAGAGAACATTCTTGAATAGCATATTCGTGGGACTTAGCAGAGGTATAGATCTCTCAAAAGGATCAAGTTGAAGGAAATATGTCTACTGAGGTCCCCAGACAGGTCTATAGCCACCAAAGAGTGTGACAGTTGGTGGCTGGGTTCCGTGACTGTTGGAGTCTGAAGAAATGCATAGGTATGCTTTGGACACAAACAACCAGAAGAAAACTGAGCTCTCTTTCCCCATTATTACATTTACAAGTCTGTTAAAATTAAAAAAAAGAAGAAAAATAATAGGAGAATCAAACGCCCCATTTTTTAAGGAGGCTACAGGGAAAGACAAGGAAGGGGAAGAAATATAGATTAACATCCTTGGCTAGAAACAAAGTATTTTAGGGTCTAATAAAGAATTTTACTTTTGTTTTAGACTAAAATCTTATGTATCTCTTTTCAAGGAAATGTAATACCTGCTCCTTGAGAGTTTCCTCTTCTTTTAGAGTATGAGTTTTAAACATTCCTAAAAGTTCGGACTGGATTCAGGAGTTCATAATCTTTAACCTTTCTAACTTAGGACATACACAAAGCTTCAGATCAGGCCCAAATGCACAGTATCCATAACTCTTATTCTTCATCTTTGTCACCCAACTAATGTAATGTAAACAACCACAGGCAATGAGAGTAAAAGATCTTTCCCAGCCATTAATAGGCTTCAGGTGGAGCCCATTAAGGGAAGCTTAATTAGGGGAGGCTTGTTTTGTAGGAAGGCTCACACCTTTTATTAATTTCTAATGAGACACTTTATCACAAGGGTTATTATGCCTTCTCCCCATCCTGATTTTGAAAAGTCTATATGTACCTCAGGTGCGGTTTTGTTTTGGGGCTTATTCTTTGGAAGAATGTTTGTGAGACAGACAAGACTCTGGGTAGCTGTTAAGGAGCCCTCCAGCATTGAAATTCCAGGGGTTGGTGCCTCTCTCTCTCTAGTAACTATGTATGTGGGTAATGGTCAGACAGTTGGGTCTATTGATCTGCAGTGTATGTATTGTTTATGGTCAGAGAGTTAAAAACCCTGCCTGTTGATCTTTATTTCTCTGCTTGTATTTTCTCTGTTAGTATAAGTGTTTAAAAAAGCTTATTGACCCCTCAAAAATTGCTTTCCTTTTACAAAAAGCAGATCTAAGAACCTGTGCTAGCAGACCATCCTGGATGTGTCAGGGTGCTTGATGCTATACTACCACTAGAACCAAGGTTATATTCCCTATATTAGGAACTCTTTCCCCAATTTTGATCTTTTTCCCCAAGTCTACACAACTGAGAGGCTACTATTTTCACTGCTCCAAGTGTTACTATTTATTTTTTACTTTCAGTGGATAAGGGGGGGGGGGGATATGTGGCTGAAATTAGAATGACATATTGAGGCATTCATTCCTTCCTTTTAAAAAAATCAAATCATCTACCTTTAAATGAGCAACTTTTGTGGTTCTAAATTGCTTACATTAGTGAGATTTTGTCTTCCATCCTACCAAGTGAATAAACACCACTCTATTTATACAGCTAAACTTGAAATATAGAAATAAATTTGGTTGAAATGTGATCCATGATGTGAAATGCTTACAGAGGAGTTCATTGTCTGAAATTTATAACTTGACAGAGATAACAAATTATTATAGTGATTCTTCAAAGTCTTTCTACCTCTCTCCCTGCCACGCTTTCTGATGTGATCAAGAGTTCATTATTTTACAAATATATATCAAATATACATACACATGTATATATGTATATATATATACATAATTATGAGTTGTTTGTCCTTTGTTTTCAAGGAGAGCCAAGGATATCACAAGGTTACAATGACGTCTTTAATTATGTGTGAATTGAAATAAGGCAGAGCTGCACAGTCAACAGTCTCACTCTCTCTTCCAGTCATAAAAACTCAGTGGCAAGACAAAAGTCAGGATGATTGGTGATGACCCGGGATGCCATGGATGACTTGGCATCTTGGATGTTTGACCAAGCTCTAAGCACTCCATAGCACCTGCTTCAGCCACCTTCATGGCCACTGGAACAAATTGTTCCTATCCATCCATTCTGCTACAGGAAGTCTTTGCATGCTTAAGATAGACACTGCCCCCTTATTCATCAATGGTTTTTGTGACCTGTCAGTTACCCTAAACTTGGTTTAGCCCATCTGCTGAGATGGTATACCAGGATATGGCCACTGCACATGCTAGAATTTTTTGGAGTCTCAGGTGAAAGTTGAGTGCCAAGTGAACACCAAAGGTAGATGAGCAGCCCTGAAACTAACATGAAGAAATTTCCATAAGCTAACAAAGTTATAGCCTCTTAACCTATAGGAGATAAGAATTTAGAGTCAGTGTACTCTACTTTCAACCTCATTTTTTTCTCTTGTAACCTATTTGATCATTGGCAAATCAACCTGGCCTTCCACTTGCCTCCTTTCTTGCATGAGTAGAGTGGATTAGCAGGTGCTAATGTAACTACCAGGTCTAGATCTTCTGAATCAGACTAGAAAAAGAGAAAATACATGAACATAAATTACAGTCATGTGTCATTATGTGACATAGGCCACGTGAGATAGTTACAAGGAACTTTAGGAGTTACCTGGACCACACTGCACTGGCTTTAAGTGACAAAATAAAGATTTTTGGGAGGAAAGGAAGGGCTAATTAAGGAGTTGGCACTAACAGAAATATCTGATTACTAATATTATAGGACAAGGATGAGGTAAAGAGATTAATTAGATGATATTCTGAGCTTTCCAACTTTAGAGAATGATGACAGCACTACAAGATATCTCCCCCCGCCATTTAAAAACATCTGGATGGCATATTTCATGAAATCATAGAACTCGTCAGATTATTAGAACCAGACATCAAAATAAAAAAAATCCATCAGTCACCTCCTGGAAGTACTGTTAAGAGTTAATATCCAGAAATTTTTGATCATTGAAAAAATACTGCAAGTATCTAGAAGGACATAATTCAAGGAGCAAAGAACCAAAGTCAGGGAATCCACAAGACTTGGCACACCTTCTGTACAAAGAAAATTTTAGACTATGATATTCAAAAGCAAAGTGTTACAATCAAACAGAATTTACTCAGAATATCTGAAAATGATTCACTGGGGGGAAAATAATAATAAAGATTTCCAGAGGGCAAATCATAGAGGAGGTTGAGGAGAGAAAGAAAATATAAAAACTGATTACCAGGATCTAGGCTAGGGGAAAAGTGGAATGGGATCAGACATTTCAATTACAGATTACTAATGCTGATCATGTATCTTTTCTCTCATCACTTTCTTCATTGTAGAAAAGGATTTATGGAGGTTGAGAGGTATAAGAGGATAAAAGAGAAGGGAAAATACAATTATTAATCATATAAATGTGAATGGAATGAGCTCACTCACAAAACAAGAATACCAGAATGGATTGGAAAGTGCAATCCAACAACATGGTGTTTACAAGAAATGCATCTGAACCATTAAAATGTCCACAGGGTGAAAAAGAGGGATTTGTAGAATTTATTACTCTTCAAGCAAATTAAAAAAAATAAGAATGACCACAACAACAGACCAGTTAACAGTAAAAATAGGCATTACTAAAAAAAAAAAAACAAGTAGAGAAACAGTATGCTTGAAGTTATGATATATAATTAAATAACATCAATATAATTGATGTTATATAGCTTTTTAGTGTTTAAGAAAATGAATTTAATTATAGAGGGAAATAAGAAATAAAACTACAATAGTTGGGGATCCCAAAGTGTCCCTCCTAGATCTAAAAAACTTAAATAAGCAAAAAAAATTTAAAGACCTACTTAGAATTTTAGGTAAGTCACATAGGGTGACTATGTGGTGGTTACCAAATGGGAACCAAGGAAGTAACACACTTCACCTATACATGACACCTTTAAAGAGTTGACCATTTCCTAGGACATAAAAAACCTATGTGAGTAGAATAGCAGAAGCGCTAAACATCCTTGTTTACTATCACACAATAATTACTAGCAATAAAAGGACTTTGAAGAAAGCATTTGAACATAAGTGGAGACTAAGTACTTATATCCTAAAGAATCAGTAGGAAAAATCATAGAAACAATAAATAATATCTTCAGAGAAGATAACAGAGAAGAAGAATTTGCCAAAATTTTGGTTATGTAATTAAAGCTTTCCTTAGGGAAAATGAATAATTGTGAATATTTTCATCAAGAAAAGATAAAACCAATATAAATCAAGTGTACAACTAAGAAAAAACCTAGAAAAACCCAAAATTAAAAACAAAACTAATTTTTTAAATTTGAAATTCAAAGAAGAGAATAAATTTTAATGGAAAACAAGAAAAGAAAAAATGATTTGGTAAATAAAATCAGTGGTTTTGGGGGCACGAATCAAATCGAAAAATCATTAGCTAATTTTATTTTTTAAACAGAAAAGTACATTTTTAAAATCAAAATAAAAAATCAGACTTCAAAACAGATTGAAAGGAAATTAGGAAAATTATTAGAAACAATTTTGTCCAACATTAGGCAAAAATCTGAAAGCTTATAAAAAATATAAAACACCCGGTTAACATACTCCAATATAAAAAAAAAAAAAAAAAGTTTGAGTAAGCCACAAATGAACTTCCAAAGAACAAACCATAGGAACACATGTATTTACAGATGAGTTCTATAAAAAACATTTTTTTTAAAAATAACTAACTCTTGAAAGGAAATAAAGTCTTTTACAACATGCATATTGTGGAAGTGTTTTGCATATACTCATATATAATCTTTATGGAATTGCTTGCCTTCTCAATGAGGGTGGATGGAGAGGGAGGAAGAAAGAGAATTTGGAACTCAAAATTTTAGAAATGAATGTTAAAAATTGTTTTTACATGTAATTGGGAGACAAAATACATAGGTAATGGGGTATAGAAATCTATCTTACCCTACCGGAAAATAGAAGGGGAAGGAGATAAGAGAAAGGGAGGATGGGGTGATAGAAGGGAGGGGAGATTGGGGGAAGGAGTAAGCAGAAGCAAAAGACTGTGGAGGAGGGATAGGGTGAAAGGAGAGAAAGAACAGAAGGAACAGAGATAAGGGAAATAGGATGGAGGGAAATACAGTTAGCAATAGCAACTGTGAAAAAAAATTGAAGCAAGTTTCTCTGATAAAGTCCTCCTTTCTCTAACATATAGAGAACTGTCAAATTTATAAAAATAAGAGCCATTTCCCAATTGATAAATGATCAAAAGATATAATCAGTTTTCAGATGAAGCAATTAAAGCTATCTACAACCATATGAAGAAAATATTGTAACGTACTATTGATTGGAGAAATGCAAGGTAAAACAATTCTGAGATACTATCTTATGTCTATCAGATTAGATAATAGGACAGAAAAAGTAAATGACAAATATTTCAGGGGACATGGGAAAAATGAGGCAATGTACTGTTGTTGGAATTGTGAATTGATTAAACCATTCTATAGAACAATTTGGAACTATGCCCAAAGGCTATAAAAACATGATACCCTTTGACATAGCAACACCTCTCTTAGGTTTGCATCCAAAAAGAGATAAAAAAAAAAGAAAAAAAAATGACCTACATTTACAAAAATATTGATAGCAACTCATTTCTGGGGGTGAAGAATTAGAAATTGATGGGATGCCCATCAACTGGGGAATTGCTGAATAAGTTGTGACATATAATTATGATGGAACGCTATTGTACTATATGAAATGATGAGCAGAATACTCTCAGAAAAACCTAGAAAGACTTAGTGGGTTGATGCAAAATGAAATGTACTAGGTACAAAATAACAGAAGTATTGTAAGATGATAAGCTGTGAATGATTTAGCCATTCTCAGCAATACAACAATCCGTGACTCTGAAGGACTTAGGATGAGAAATGCTATCCATCCCCAGAGAAAGAACTTATGGTATCTGAATATAGATTGAAGTAACTTTTTTTCACTTTATTTTTCTTAAGTGTTTTTTGTCTGTTTTCTTTCACAACATGAATTTTATGGTTATGTTTTGCATAACTACACATATATGACCTATATGGACTTTCTTGCCTTCTCAATAAGGGGGAGGTGGGGAGGGAGGAAAGAAGAGAATTTGGAACTCAAAGTTTTAATAGAAATGTTAAAAATTGTTTTTACATAAAACTGGGGGGAAATTAAATACTAAATAAAAACAAAAAAATTTTAAAAAGAATAATTAACTCTGTTTTACTTAAATTGTTACAAGAATAGAAAAAGATGGAATTCTACTCAGTTCCTTCTATGAGACAAATATGGTCCCAATTCCTAAATCTTGGAGAAGTGTGAAACAAAGAAATCCATAGGCCAATGTCTTTAATGGATAATGATGCAAATTGAAGAAAACTGACAGGTGTCAAATCCATCAGTGAGTAAGGGGGATATCTATCCATGTATATGAATATTTCCCCCAGTGGAATGGACAGATGGGAACAATTTGTTCCAAGGGCCATGAAGGCAGCTGAAACAGGTGCTGTGAAGTACTTAGAGCATGGTCAGATATGGAAGATACCAAGGTAATCCACTGCATCCTGGACCATAGCCATCTTCCTGAAACTGAACGAGAGAGTAAGGATGACAACTTTGTACAAATCTGCCTCACTCAAATCTAATTCATGCACACGTCAAACATCAGCCCTTGACATCATTGGTTCCCTTTAGAAATGAAGGACGAACAACACTGATACAAATGTGTTGAATAAGATAATAGAAAAGAGGGTATAGTAACGTATTTAAAAGATTATGCATTGTACATATCAGATTGGATTTACATGAGAAAGGTAGGGTTGGTTTGATATCAGGAAAACTGTGAAGCTAATAGGCTATATGTTAATAAAATAACATAATTACATCAAGAGATGCTGAAAAGGCTTTTGGCAAAATAAAATGTCCTTTTTAGATAAAAATACTGGGTAGCACAGTAATAAATGGATCTTTCCTTAACATAGTCAATAGTATCTATAAACAAGAATTAGCATTGTCTGTAATGGTGAAATGCGAGAGGCCTTTCCAGTAATATCAGTGGAAAAAGCAAGGATGGGATGTTCATTGTTGCCACTATAATTTGATATTATAACAGAAATGATAGCACCAATAACAAAAGAATCAGTTCAATAGAATAAGGATGGGCAAAGAAGAAACACAATTGTCAGTTTTTATAGGGGATATGTTTTTTTTTACTTAGATAACGCTACTGATTCATTTAAAGTAATAGAAACAAGTTCAATAAAGCAGCAATACATAAAAATCCACAAAAGTAATGAGCATGTCTTTTCATTTTTAGCAACAAAACCAGGAGGAGAGAGGGAAATTCCATTCACAATAACTACAAAATATATAAGATATCTGAAGTTTATCTGTCAACACATATACAGGAATTTTGTAAATACAATTATGAAATAGTTTATGAGAATAAAAGACAGTAAACTGAGAAGAATTAATTATTCATGATGGAGTCATATTAATATAATATTCCCTAAATTGACTTGCATATTCAATGACATAGTGACCCAAACAAAATAATTTTAAAAATTCATATAACCATAATAATGAAAACAAGTGAAAGGGAAGGGGACCTTGAAGTACCATTATCTCAAACTATACTAAAAAGAAGAAATTCTCCAAGAAATTTGATCCTGATTGAAAAATAGAAAAATAACTCAATATAGTAGATTTTTTTCATGTAAAATATATTTCCATATTAGTCATGTTGTAAAAGAAGAAACAGAACAAAAGGTAGAAAACCACAAAATAAAAAATATGGTGAAAAGAGTATGCTTGGATCCACATTCAGACTCCATCAGTTCTTTCTCTGGATGTGAATAGCATTGTCCATCTTAAGTCTTTTGGATTTGTATTGGATCATTGTATTACAAAGAGCTAAGTCAATCATAGTTGATCATTGTGCCATGTTGCTGATACTCTGTACAGTGTTATCCTGGTTCTGTTCAGTTCACTTTGCATCAGTGCATGTAAGCCTTTCCAGGTTTTCCTGAAATCTGCCTGCTTATCATTTCTTACAGAATAATAGCATTCCATTACCTTCATACACCACAACTTGTTTAGTCATTTTCCCAATGGATGATCGTCCCCTCAGTTTCCAATTTGTTGCCACCACAAAAAGAACTAATATACATATGTGTATATATATATATATATATATACACATACATACATACATACATATTTGTACAAATAGATTATTTTCCCTTTTTTAGGACCTCTTTGGGCTATAGACCTAATAGTGGCACTGCTACATCAAAAGGTATACACACTTTGATTGCCCTTTAGGCATGTTTCTAAACTGCTCTCCAGAATGGTTGGATCATGTCACAACTCTACCAACAGTGCATTAATGTCCCAACTTCCCCCATTTCCTCTAATGCAGCAATTTTGTATACAAAATTTTAAGAAAACAACAACAAATGAACAAAATAATATAGAGCTTCATAAATCCAAGGATACTAGCTACTAAGAGGAAGACTCACTATGAGACAAAAGTTGAAAGGAAAACTGAAAAACAGTATTGGACAAATAAGACAAGCCAACAACTCATATTTTTTTTATAATCTTTAAGTGTTTTATTGATACTTTCTGTTTTTTACATCACTATAGTTACTCCAAGTATCCCTTTTCTTCCCCCTCCCAGAGAGCCATCCCATATGACAAATAATATTTAATTAATTTTTAGTTGGCAGCATTCATTTCCATAAGATTTTGAGTTCCAAATTTTCACCCCATCTCCCTCTCCCCTCACCCATGATGGCAAGCACTCTGCTTACCCCTTTCCCCAGTCCGCTCTCCTTTCTATCACTCTCCCATCCTTTTCCCCCTTACTTTCTTGTAGGGAAACATAGATTCCTATACCCCTTTGCCTATATATCATATTTCCCAGTTGCTTATAAAAACAATTGTTAACATTTGTTTTTAACACTTTGAGTTCCAACTTCTCTCCCTCCATCCTTCCTCACCCACCATCATTGAGAAGGCAAGCAATTCAACATAGGTTATACATGTGCAGTTACACAAAACACTTCCATAATAGTCATGCTGTGAAAGACTGACTATACTCCCTTTATCCTAACCTGTTCCCTGCTGACTATATTTTCAACTTTGTCCCTGTCCCTTTTCAAAAGTGCTTGCTTCTGACCAACCCTCCCTCATTCTGCCCTCCCTTCTATCATCCCCCGCCCCCTTACCTCCTTCCCCCTCTGTAGGGTCAGATACCCAACTGAGAGAGTTCATTATTCCCTCCTTAAGCCAAATCTGATGAGAGTACGGTTCACTCATTCATTCTTAATATCTCTCCTCTTCCTCTCCATTGTGAAACTTTTTGCTTACCTCTTTTATGTGAGATAATTTAGCCCATTCTGTCTCCCCCTTTTTCTCCCAATATATTACTCTTTCACTCCTTAATCTTATTTTAGATATCATCCCTTAATATTCAACTCACCCTGTGCTATCTATCTATATCGATATCTACACACACACAAACACACACACACACTCACACACACACATCCTCTAGCTACTTGTAACAGCAAGAAATGTGGGATTTTTTTTTCTTTTTAGAATTCAGTTTCCCAGGCTCAGGCTAAGTTATGAACATCTGACATCTCAATCTCCTTTGAACCCTGATAATTCACAAGCTGTGCTGAGTCCCATAGGTTTCATGCCTACTGACTGAGCCAATCAGAAGCTGAATCTTTGTTACATATACTAGGAGTTTGGTATTTTACTTTGGGGGTTTACTTATGAGAAGGATCTTGTGATTCCCTGTTTGAAACTCTGAATGCCCATAAATTCAAACCCTCTACCTGCTCAGATGTCAAGGTTCTCTAGATCCAACGGTGTATGTAAAATATATAGCAATATTGCTTTGATTCAGGAAGTAGAGCCTGTCTGTTGTTCTTTATTTCTCTCCTTATGATCTCTCTGTTTGTAATTACATTCTCTGAATGTAATTAGAAAGGATTGTTGACACCTTAATCCATTACCTTTCCTAGTAAAGCAGATCCCAGTCAGTGCCTGTGCTAGCAACCATCCTGGGTATGCTATTACTAATATTGTATTACTAATACTGAGAAAGATCTCATGAGTTACAAATATCATTTTTTCATGGAGGAAAGTAAACAGTTCAACTTTAATAAGCCCCTTATGATTTCTCATTTCTATTAACCTTTTTGTGCTTCTCTTGATTCTTGTATTTGAAAGTCAAATTTTCTATTCCACTCTGATATTTTCATCAAGAATACTTAAAATCCTCTATTTCATTGAATGTTCTTTTTTCCCCATGAAGTATTATACTCAGTTTGACTGTGTGGGTGATTCTTGGTTTTAATCCTAGTTCCTCTGACCTCCAAAATATCATATTCCAAGTCCTGCTATCCTTTAGTGTAGAAGATGCTAGATCTTGTGTTATCCTGACTGCATTTCCACAATGCTCAAAGTGTTTCTTTCTGGCTGCCTGAAATACTTTCTCCTTGACCTGGGAACTCTGGAATTTGGCTACAATATCACTAGAAGTTTTCCTTTGGGGATCTCTTTCAAGAGGTGATTGGTGGATTCTTTCCATTTCTATTTTACCCTTTGGTTCTAGAATATCAGGGAAGTTTTCCTTGATAATTTCTGGAAAGATGATGTCTAGGCTTATTTTTGATCATGGCTTTCAGGTAGTCTGATAATTTTTATATTATCTCTCGTTGATCTATTTTCCAGGTCAGTAGTTTTGTCCAATAATATGTTTCACATCATCTTCTATTTTTTCATTCTTTTGGCTCTATTTTATAATTTCCTGATTTCTCATTCAGTGGTTAACTTCCATTTGCTCCATTTTAATTCTTAAGGAATTATTTTCTTCAATGAGCTTTTGGACTTCCTTTTCCATTTGGCCAGTTGTGCTTTTTAAGGCATTCTTCTCCTCATTAGCCTTTTGGATATTTTTTCCCATTTGGGTTACTCTATTTTCAAGTTGTGATTTTCTTCCATATTTTTTGGGTCTCCTTTAGCAAGTGGTTGAACTGTTTTTCTTGATTTTCTTGCATCACTCTCATTTTTCTTCCCAATTTTTCCTCTGCTTCTCTGACTTGATTTTCAAAATCCTTTTTGAGCTCTTCCATGGCCTATTAGTAATTCATATTTTTCTTGGAAGTTTTTGATGTAGGATATTTGACATCTTTGTCTTCTTCTGGTTATGTTTTGATGTTCTTTGTCACCAAAGCAAGATTCTATAGCTGAGTTTTTTTACAATGTTTGCTTATCTTGCCAGTCAAATACTTGATTTTCTAACTCTTTGTCAAGGAAGGACTCTGCTTCCAGTGGGGGTGGAGGAGGAGGCACTGTCCCAGCCTTCAGGGGTTTCATATCACTTGCTCAATCCCCCACTGTCTGTGGGACCAGAGCACTAGAAGCAGTCACACTGCTGCTCCAGCTGCCATCCCTCCCACCCTGGGGTTGGGGTTGGACCTCAGATGGACCATGCTCCTTTTTCACCCAAATCTCCCTGAGTTTTCCCACTTGCCTTCTGTGTTGTCTTTGGCATTTGTGGGTTGAGAAATCTGAAAACTGCCATAGCTGCCAGTGATTCAGTCTCCTGAGGCCTGCTCAGGCCCTATCTGTCCTGG
Source organism: Bettongia penicillata ogilbyi (assembly GCA_023548195.1). Classification (NCBI taxonomy): domain Eukaryota; kingdom Metazoa; phylum Chordata; class Mammalia; order Diprotodontia; family Potoroidae; genus Bettongia; species Bettongia penicillata. The sequence continues at coordinate 1,153,393 of JAJHZJ010000230.1, forward strand.
CACGGCCCATGCTGGACTGCTCTCTGCTCCTAGCCCAGTGTGATATACTCTTCCTGTTGACCTTCCAGATTGTCTTGAGCTAGAGATGTGTTTCATTGTCATTTTGTGGGTTCTGTAGCTCTAGAATTTCTTTAGAGTCATTTTCATAGGTATTTGGAGGAGTTTAGAGGAGAGCTCGAAGAGGTCCCTGCTTTTACTCTGCCATCTTGACTCTACCCACAACAACTCATATTCTTTACTACAATATGCTTCAGATGGATATAAATCAAGCTATAAAAGGTCATAGCTCAAGAAAATTAGAAGAGAAGCAAAGGTAATTCTTTTTACAACTGTGGATAAGAAAAGAGTCCTGCATCAAACAATGGATAGAAATGATCATAGGAAATAAAATGAATAATTTTGATTACATAAAATTGAAAAACCAATAGATTATCAAGTGCAACATAGAACATGGTTAACTAGGAAAAAAATCCAGTACAAATTTCTCTGATAAATGTTCAATATCCAATATGTATATATATATATATATATATATATATATATATATACACATATATATATATGGGGAATTAATACACATTATAGGAAGAGGCATTCCCTAATAGATAAATTATAAAAGGATATGAACAGGCAATTCGCCAAAGATGAAGCTAAAGTTATCAACAGTCATAGGGAGAAGGTGCCCCAAATCACTATGATTAGAAAAATGCAGTTCTGAATAAAATAAATCTGAATTTCCACCTCTTGCATATCATAATGGCAAAGATGATAAAACAGCTATTGGAGAGGATATGGAAGGACACACACATTGATATACTGTTGCTGGTAAAATGAAGTGGTTCAACCATCTGGAAAGAAATAAGTAATTATACCCCCAGAGTCACTAAGCTACACACATTCTTTGACCTAGTGATACAGGTACATCAGGATTAAAGAAGAAAAACAGCCAAAAAATGCATGTGGATAAAAATGAAACAGCAATTTTTGTCACGCAAAGACCTGGAAGTCTATTAACTGGGGAATAATTGAGCAACAGCAATCCCTTGGGGTAAGTGCTATTTTTTCTCAATTTTATAGATGAAGAAACTGGGTACAGAGAACTTGGGGTAACATTATCGAGATCACACAGCTAATAAGTGTCTGAGGCAGGATTTGAACTCAAGTCTTCCTAACTCCCAAACCCTATGCTCTGTGCATTGTACTGGGACTGAGAGTCTTTCTGTGCTCTGTTGTGGAATTTTGTGTTCATCAGTTCTGGATTCTGTACTTTAAAAAGGAGATGAGACAACATTCTGAGGAGGCCCCAGAACTGTGAGAGATCTCTAGCTTGTACCATACTGGGATCAGTAGAAAGAACTGGGAACAAATGTTTAGTTCTGGGACAGGGTAAACATCATCAAATACGTGAAGGAAATGCTATTAGATGGAAGAAGGATTCGTTTTGTTGTTCTTTGCCCCAGAGAGCAGTGAGTGGATGTTGCCAAGAGACAGTCTTGGACTTTAGGTAAGAAAAAGCTTCCTAGCAATTATAGCTATCCAAAACTGAAAATGTATGCCTTAGGAGGTAACAATTCTTGACTAGAAGTAAAGAAAAGGCTGTATAACAATTATGTCTTGGGCGTCTTGTTGAAGATTTTCACTAAAGCATGGATAGGTACTACAACTTCTAAGGTGCCTTCTGAAACTGAAGTTCTATGATTCTCTGTGATAGAAGTATTCTAAATCAAAATGAGGCATTCTTTTGATGTGTATCTTGATGTTCTATCTTGTAACATAGATTGATAATGCTCATTAAGGTTAGGTTGAGCTGTTTTGAGTTCTGTTTGAGGGGAAAAAATAGAAGGTAGAACTACCACTCCCTCAGTTAAACACTTATGGAAATTCTCGCCATTCAAACCATGAGATCACAACCAAAACACTGCTACCTTGATTTAGGAATGTCTTACACAAGAAGGGTCCTTAGGAAGAAAAGAGTGCCCTTTGCAAAATTCAATCTAAATTTGTGATTGAGAGAATCATGGTATATGGATGGTATCAGAATAAGGATTCTCAGTACTCTGCACTCGACTCTCTCTCTCTCTGTCTCTGTCTGTCTCTGTCTCTGTCTCTCTCTCTCCCTCCCTCCATCCCTCCCTAACTGCCTCCCTCCTTAGGTTTCTTTTACAGGTACCTCTACCTTAAGACAAGATGGACAACTCTTCCTTTAAAAACCAAGCTCTGAATTTCAATTTCTGCCTTAGCATCATCCTCTGACTTCTTATTATCCCTTCTGGTCTCCATTGAAGAAGTGCTAGTCAACTGGATACACAACTGTTTTTAATTCTAATGTGTGAAGGCTTTCATAGCGTGACATATTTGCAGAATTGATTTGCATCAATCCATTCAATTTACTCTGTTTGTCAAACCGTATTAGAGTGTTTCATCAAAATATCACCAGATATCAGATGTCTTAATACCTCTTCTATCCATCATGGGCATCTCTACTGTCAGTCCTGAATCACACTACATTCCTATAGCTTCTATTTATGATTATCATGCCTCTATCCTTTTTAGGCTCCAGATTCTCCTGTAGGTTTTCAGGTTAAATCTGTGTTGTTATGATGTTAGGATTAGCCCATTGCTAGATCCTAGCTGACAGAAATGATTGACTACATGTTCCACCACTGATTGACCTGCTTATTTGTTGGGAAGTTTGTACATACTTAGTAACTGATTTCATCGGTAATATCTAAGGTTAGTGATGCAAGTTGGCAACAATGCCCTTGAGATTGATAAAGGGATCTTGGAGTCCAGATCACTGGCTGATTGACTGCCCTAAAGGTCTCCCTCCCACTCATTTCCTGTGAATCTGCCTAACAAGATTTAGAAGACACGTGCTCTGATTTGAGTGCATATCCTACCACATACCTGAGCCATGGGATTTTATTCAGTTGTTGAGTACAAAGAATGACAAATACAAAGGTGTAGGAACAAAGAAATATTTTTATACACACACACATATAATGTATAGATACATATGCCTATGTTGTTACTGTTCCATGGTTTTCAGTCATGTCTGACTCTTTGTGACCCTGTTTGAGGTTTTCTTGGCAAAAATGCTACAGTGTTTTATCATTTTCTTGTCCAGTTTATTTTTATTCCTCAGTGAGGAAACTGAGGTAAGTGATAAACAGGATTAAGCATCGTACTGAGGGCTAGTAAGTGTTCAGAGGCCAGATTTGAACTCAGAGAGAGGAGTCTGTTGTTTCATAAAAATTTGATTGCCTTTTTATGTATTTTAATAGAAGACTGCTATTTCTCTTTAAAAGCACAAAGCTTATTTCCTGTCCCACAGGAGACATGTAAATTTTGAGGACAAGAACTGTCCCTTTATGTTTTGATCTGTCACCCCACCAAGTCCAGTGCCCTACTGGCCTTATTGTGAATTGCTAATGAGAACAGAATTTATAAACTTATCTTTTGGAGTTGGGCTCTTCCACTGTTTTGCTTTACTTGGTGGCACAATCCTTCCCTTGCCCCCTCCCCAGCACGCTAACTCCTTACCGCCAGGCATAAAAAGCGGTTGCTCAAAATTAAAGAGGGCTTTTTTTAAAGAATTTCTTAGACATCCTTTAACCTAAACTGAAGGCATTTTTGCATACCAAAAATAGGACTGAGAAAAACTGGCCTAAATTAATCAAACAACAAGAGTTTATTCAGTACTTACTATGTGCCTAGCACTCCTTAGTCCCTAGGGCTCTGGGTCTTCTGATGACTTTTGCTCAGCATCAGAGTTTTAGCTGCTTGCTTTTTCTGGAGGGTAGGCTACCTTTAGGGCTTGTATTTGGGGTGTGGGGCCTCCCTACTGGCCTCCCTTGGGGATGGAGTTTAGCTGATGGCCTAATCTAGGTGGAGGCCCCTGATGTTGGGTTGCTAGGGAAACAGGATCTCTCTGCTGGCAGGACCTGGGGCAGGAGTCTCCCCGTTGGCCAGACTCAGAGCAGGGTTTTAGTCCTGCAATGAGTTCAAGGCCTCTCACTGGTGGCTTGTGTTGGGGGTGGACTTGCAGCTCTGCATAGACTGCTCACTTGTTGAGGGGTCTGTGGGTTTGTAGGAGGGTAGGGCTTCTATAGTGAATTGCCCCAGGCTTGGAGCCCTCTTGCAGGCCCCCTTCTGTGAGGTTGGCTGCTGATACACTTTGAACCTCTTTCTTTCCCCTCCCACTCCAGTGAGACCTTTCATGCAGTGCTGAGAAGCTGCTTCCCTGCTCCTAGCAATTCTGAGGCAGTTTTCTAATTGTTTGGAGGGGAATTTCAAAGAGCTTTAGAAGGTTCCTTCCTTACTCAATTTAGAGCCAAATCATTACTCACAGTGCTTACTTTGGCTGTGAATATTGCAGCGCAATTCTGAATTGAGAAATAGCATAGACTTTCCACATGGAAGACAGAACCAAAACATTTATTCAGACACCAGGAAGCCAAATCCAACTTAATAACAAAAATCCATACATAATAACAATGCAGACAGTAACATCATCCCCAAGCCTTCCCCTTGCTAGACTTCTCACAAACCAGGTCCTTTTTACAATCACAGGCAGGCTTCCCTTAAACAAAATGCCCTTCTCACACTCACAGTCAGCTCTGGGCTTGCCTGCATACTTCAATCTCGACTGATCTAATGATTAACTTCCTTTCAGCTCTGCCTCTTCTTGTTCCACCCATTCAGCAAATTCCTCCCACCACAGGCTTTAGGTCACATGGGCCTATTAATGGATGGGGAAAAATCTTCCCATTAAGAAGCAAAATTACATCAACAATAAGCAAAAATACATTATCAGTGCAGTCATCTTTCAAGAAATTCTCAAGGAAAGCCCTGAAATCCTAGAATCAGAGACTAAAATTCAGTGCTCACATCCCAAAGCAGATCCCAAAATGTAAACTCCCAAATTCCAGATCTTGCAGGTCAAGAAGAAAATATAACGATCCAAAAAGAAACAATTCAAGTATTGTGGAGTCATAGTAAAGATAGCAGAAGATTTTGCATCTTCTATGTTAAAGGATGGGAGGACTTGGAATATGATATTGCAGAGGACAAAGGAATTAGGATTACAGCTAAGAATCACTTACACAGCAAAACTGAGTGTAATCTTTTAGGAGGGAAATGGACATTTAGTGAAATAGAGGATTTTCAAGCATTCTTGAAGACCAGAGCCAAATAGAACATTTGACTTTCATGTATAAGATTCAGGAGAAGCATGAAAAGGTAAACAGCAAAGAGAAACCATAAAGGACTTGATGAGATTAAACTTTTTACATGCCTACATGGGAAGACAATACTTGTAGTTCATAAAGACTTTCTCATTATTAGGGCAGTTAGAAGTCATATGTATAGACAGCACAGGTGGGAACTGAATATGAACTGATGACATCTAAAAAAATTAAATTAATGGTTGAGAAAGAAGAATGCCCTGGGAGAAATGGAAAAGGAGGGGTAGAATCAGGTAAATTATTTCACATAAAAGAGGATAGAAAAAGCTTTTATAGTGGAGGGGAAGCGATGGGTGGTGAGGGTGAGTGGGTGAACCTTACCAGAATTGTCTCAAAACAGGAATAACATACATATTCAATTAGGTACAAAAATTTGTCTTACCCTACAAGAAAGTAGGAGGGGAAGGGAATAAAGGTGATGGTGATCATAGAAGCAAGGACATATTGGGGTAGGCAGCAGTCAGAAGCAAAACACTTTTGAGGACAGACAGGGTAAAAGAAGAGAGAAAAATGCATAAACTGGGGGATAGAATAGAGGGAAATACATTTAGCAATTATAACTGTGAAAAATTTTGAAGCAATTTGCTCTGAGAAAGTCCTCATTTCTCAAATATAGAAACCTAAGTCAAATTTGTAAAAACAGGAGCCATTCCCCAATTGATAAATGATCGAGAGATATGAATAGTTTTCAAATGAAGTAATCAAAGCTATCTATAGCCATATGAGGAGATACTCTAAGCTGCTGTTGATAGGAGGAATGCAATACTACCTAATATCTATTTAACTGGCTAATAGGACAGAAACGGAGAATGACAAATGTTGGAGGGATGTGGGGAAAATGAGACATTAATGCAGTGTTGGAGTTGTGAACTGATTCAACCATTCTGGAGAGCAATTGGAAACTATGTCCAAAGAACTATAAAACCATGCAGACCCTCTGACTTAACAGTGTCATTCCTGTCTGTATCCAAAAGAAGATTTTTTAAAAAAAAAAAAAAAGGAAAAAGGACCTATATGTACAGAAATATTTATAGCAGCTTTTTTCTGGTGACAGGGAGTTGGAAATTGAGAGTATGCCTATCAGTTGGGGAATGCCTGAAGAAATTGTGGTATGTGATTATGGTACTATGATACTACTGTGATATGAGAAATGATGAGCAGGATACTCTAAGAAAAACCTGGAAGGATTTACATGAACTGATGCACTGTATACGAAATAGAAGCACTATTGTAGGATGACCAGCTAGCTGTGAATGACTTTGCTATTCTTGGCAATACAATGATCCAAGACAGCTCTTAAGGACTTAAGCTGAAAAAATGTTATCCATCCCCAGAAAAAGAACTGATGGTGTCTGAATACAAATTGAAGCATCCTTTTAAAACTTTAATTTTTCTTGCCTTTTTTTACTAATTGTTTTGAAAACGACTAATACGGAAATATGTTTCGCATGAGTACACATACATAACTCATATCAAATTGCTTGCCTTCTAAATTAGGGGGGTGAGGAAGAAGGAAGGGAAAAAATTTGGAACTCAGTTTTAAAAATGTTAAAGTTATTTTACATGTAATTCAGGAAAAATAAAATACTGAAAATTTAAATGTGACTGGAATATATTTAATAAAAGAAAAATATTAAACAGGGGGAAAGAACTTAAATGTACAGAAATATTTAGAGTAGTTTTTTTGTGGTGGCAAAGAATTGGAAATTGAGGGGATGCCCATCAATTGGGGAATGATGGGGTTGTGGTATATGAATGTAAGGGAATGCTATTGTGCTATAAGAAATGATGAGCAGACATTTCAGAAAAATCTGCAAAGATTTGTATGAACTGATGCTGAGTGAAGTGAGCAGAACCAGGACATTGTGTGATGATCACCTGTGATAGACTTAGCTCTTGGCAATGCAATGGAAAATGTTATCCACACCCGGAGAACTATGGAGTCCGAATGCAGATCAAAACTTACTATTGTTACTTTTTAGTTGATTTTTTTTGTTTTTTCTTTCCTCTTTTGTATTAATTCTTCTTTTACAAAATGACTAGTATCAAAATATGTTTAATATGATTGTACATGTATAATCTGTATTAGATTGCTTGCTGTCTTGGGGAGGATAGTAGGGAAGGAAGAGAGGGAGAAAATTTGGGGCTCAAAATCTTATAAAAGTGAATGTTGAAAACAATCTTTACATCTAATTGTGAAAAAATACTATTAAGTGGAAATGACACTAAAAGATGTAGAAATAAGAATTTTTAATTTGAAGGTAGGAAATGACCTAAGGTTTATTAATCTTCTACCAAAAAAAAAATGAAAAATCTGAGTATAATAGTTCAGGAAATATCACCCTCTCTCCACTCCATATCCAATTTGTTGCCAAGGCTTGTTCGTTTCACCTCTCCATCTCCCCTTTCTCTCCTCTAACAATGCCACCACTCTCTCTCACTAGAGAGCCGTCATCACGTCATGTCTGGATTATCGCTGGGTGTACCTGCCTGAAATCTCCGCCCTCTCTAATTCCTTCTCCCCTGAAATGCAGTGCTTCACCCTCCCCCACCACCCCATATTATCCTCCATTCCCCACAACTTAATACATTTCAGTGGCTCCCAATGACTCCCAGAGCAAATGCAAAATGCTTTGGTTAGCATGCAGAGTCTGCCTTTCCAGTTGTTTTATACCTTACTCTCCACCCTGTCCTCTTCAATCCAGTAATACCAGCTCCTTTGCTGTTGCACAAACAAACATTCCACCTCTTGACTCCAGGAATTTTCTTTGATTGTCCCCACCATGGCAGGACTGGTCTCCCTCCTCAACTCCATCTATTAATTTCCTTGACTTCCTTTAAGTTCCAACTAAAATTGAACCTTCTAGAAGAAACCTTTTCCAGTCCCTCTTAATTCTAGTACCTTCCCTCTGTTAATTATTTCCTATTCATCCTGCATGTAGCTCTCTTTGTATATATTTGTTTGCATATTGTCTCTTCTGTTAAAGTATAAGCTCCTTGAGGGCAAGAACTCTTTTTTGCCACTTTTTATATGTCCAGAGAAAGGCACTGTGTTTGGCACAGAGTGGATGCTTAATAAATATTCATCTACTAATTATTGATTGATTGACTGACTGGGAGACTTATAGCTATAACTAGATATGAATCATAAGGTGTATATATATATATATATATATATATATATATATATATATATATATATATATATATATATCTTTAAATCTTTAGAGGACATCTTTATAAAAACTGTCCATGAACTACAGTGGCAGAAACTAAACAAAAGCAGAAAGATACATATGAAACATGTCCTTTATATATCACAACACACTGAGTTATTTTAAACAACATGGAAAATACTATGAAAGAATTTAGATTCAAATAAATACTAAATAATGTGATAATGCAGAATGAGTAGAAAACGTGGGGAAGATCTTAGGTAGCCTAAGGATCTGATCCCTCACTTAGCACCTCAGATCAATAAGCAAGATGGATAGTGACATAACAAAAGCACTAGCAAGGAGGGAAGAGAAGTAAGTCACCACAAGGCAGGAGTGCCTAGACAGCATTTCATGGGGAAGTGATCTGTTGGGAGGTTTTAGAGGATTGTTCAGTGTGAGTTAACAGTGTGATGCGGAATCCAAAGAGGTTAATATAAAGGTGGGAAGCACGCAGAAAGCGATCATTCCCAGGAGCAGTGAGATAATAGCCCCTACTTTATCCTGCCATGGTCAGTCCATGTCTGTAAGTACTGCGTTCAGTTTTGGCACCACCATTCAGATGGTATCAACAAGTTCAAGAGCTTTCAGAGGAGGGCATCCAGTATGGTAAAGGGACTTGAGATCATGCCACGTGAAGGTAGACTGAAGGAACCCTGCCTCTCTTGCTGGTAGATTGCCTCCGTAATCATTCATTGCTTTTCTCTGTAATATTCAGCTTCATATCTGTTGGTTACCCCACTGCTTACAAACATGCTCATAACAAGCTATTAACTCGTAACTGAGCTTGCAATCCACTTAGCTGTCTGGATCATTTTCATTTACACTGCCATCCCATCAACCCCCTTCTTGTGGTGAACTGGTTCATTTACCCTCTTTGCTAGTGTTTGGGTTACATTATCGGGCACTCTTCCTATTGATCTGAAGTAGCAAATGGGGGAGTAAAGTCCTAGGCAGCCTATCCCTGTGCATCTTCCCAGGATTTCCCACTCATTATGTACAATTTACATTATTTAGTTCCCATTATTGATTAGGATTAAAATATGTAATGTAATGTATAAAAAACAAAAACCTTACCCTATAGCTAAATATCTCTTCCAGCTATCATGCTATATACTTCCTGTATTTCTTGGGCAAACTCCTGCCCCATTCCTCCTCCTCTTCTTCCTTTGCCCACATGGGGTTTGGGGGCTAGATTTTTTCCTATTGATTCTATCTTTTTTTTTTTTTTCAAAAAGCTGGAACTGTTTATGATTTCAGTCCTGCTATTTCCTTCCTTCCTTCTCCTCCTCTTCTTCCTCTGTCCACACGGGGATTCACACCCCTTACATGTGGGTGCTCTCTCCAAAGGAATGTAAATTTTGATTGCTTATACTTCACAAAATATCATGAGGTTTGGGGTCTAGATATTTATCTTCCCTATTTACTTCTTTTTTCTTTTAAAAAAATGGGACAATTCTTTTGTCTCATGTAGTTTTCATTTATGATTTCTTGAAATATAGATCTGGTAAAACAACCTTTGAAAAAGCCCATTGGGATTCACTATGCCTTCAAACCCAAATCACACTGGCTTTCACTGATTGGCCAGCAACAGGTCCCAGCCCAAGACTCATTTACTCATTGGGTTTTGAAGGCTCAGAGTGAGTGCAAATAGCAATTGTTTGGGTTTTGGCCAGAAACTCTGAGGGTCTTCCCTTCCAGATTCTTTTGAGAAGGCAAAGTAGGTAAGGTTTTCTCAGTTTTTACCTAGCTTTTAATCACTGAATGGGTGCCAGTGAATGGGTCAGACAAACTAACACCTGAGAAAGATCTTAGCTTAAAAGGCCAAGGTCTCCCACAGTATCCAGGGCTATCACCAGTCTTCCTGACCTGTGTCTTATCACTGGGCTCCAATGACTCTGGAGGAAAGAGCGGGGTTGATGCCTTTGCACTTGCAAGTCCCTGATATCACCGGTCCTTTTCCAGAACAAAGGACAAACAACAGATAAACTCCTGGAAAAAAACTGTCTACACTCATTGTTTCCACTTCCTTTCCTCTCACTCCTCAACTCTTTGCCATCTGACTTCCCATCTTATCATCAGCTGACACTTCTGTCTCCAAAATTACCAGTCTTGTCTTGTTTAATTCTTAACTGAATTTTTAATTCTCTTAATTCTTAACTGTGGTAGCCTTTTCTCAGTCTTTCTCCTTGTAGATTTCTCTGCTGAGTAGTTATTCTCTCCCCCTAGATGTTCTTTATGGTATTTTGCTGGGGGAGTTTTGGGGCGAGGGGGATTGGTTGTGTGTGTGTGTTTTGTATATTTGACATTACTCTCTTTTTGATTTGAGTTGGTTTGAGTGCTGGGCTTGGAGTTAGAAAGACGTGAGTTTAAATCTGATTTCAGATACTTACTAGTTGTATGAATCTGAATACACAGTCTTCCTGACACCAGGTCCATCAATCTAGGCAGATCACTTCACATTTCCAGGATTTAGTTTCTTCATCTGTAAAGCTGATAGAGGATTTAGCCAGATGATTTTAAAGACCCCTTCTGTCTCTAAACCCTCCAATGCAGAGCAAAGACTTTGTGTGTAACATGACAGGAGAGGCAGAGGGAGGGACAGAGGAGAACTGTACCTGGGGTCACACTCCATCTAGTTAGGCAGTAGCGAAGAGGGAGTTAGCCTGGAACCATAAATATCATAACTCTGTCCCCTGTGATTTCCAGAAGGGGCTTACCTTCTGTGATAGCAGATTCCATGAACCTCTTGGGAGAGGGAAGAGGTATACAACAAAGAGGGTAATATTGAATTCCCTAAGCTATAGTCACCAAGGTGTTTATCCTGTTTGCAGAAATAGGCACCATGCAGATGCATCAGTCCCTCCTCCTCTCTTCTCACACCAGAAATCATTCTGTATTTAGTTCCTTGGAAATTGGAAAAGAATACACAAGTTTCAGGTATTATCACCTTTTATAGCTGGAAGGTATATCAAATCTGAACTCATCATTTTACAGATGAGGAAACTAAGGCACAGAGCAGTTATATGATTGACTTGTAGTCATGCAGATAGTAAAATCACTTCCTATTCCTTTGGGATGACCAATCATGGGGACATCTCAATACTAAAAACACATCAATGTCTAGCTAAATAACACATTTTAAATGTTCAATATGCGTTTATTGACTGTTGAAAAAATCCTATCAGATAGGAAGCGCAGTCATTCTAAATCATTAAACAGAACTTTGACATGCATCTGGAGATGTACAGCTTAAGAGGGCCAACAGAGAAAATTCAGGGACAAACAAAATTTCCAAGCAGAAAACTCTGCAAAGAGAATAACACAGAAGGAAAAATTAAAATGGAAAGATTATAGCATAGTGGAGAAATATTACATAAGAAAATAAACCAGACTCCTAAAAAAATTTCTACAGCAAGAAACTCTGAAATTAATCTAAAGAGAAATAGGAAGACTTAAAAAGGAAGTAGGGATGAAAAGACTGAGTTTATGATAGAAATCAGAGCTCTTGAAGAAAACTCATCAAGAGAAGTAAGAATAAGGAACATGTGGTAGACTCTGCAATAGAACTGTGTCCCTGGAAAAGAGAACAATAAATGGGGAACCTAAAATTGCATGTTTAGAGGGAAAATGGCATTTAACCTCTCTTGATTTCAGTTTCTTCATTTGCAAGATAAGAAAAGTAGTTGTATAAAATCATTTCAAAAGTCCCTTCTAAGTATATCAATGAAAAATAGTAAAAACTTCAGCAGAGCATTGAAATTGTTCCTCTGATGGAATCCAGAGGTAAGTAAGCTCTTTGGTCTTGTAAACTCTTTAGGTTGGAGACAGACATGAAAGTTATATAAGACAAGTGACAAGAAAAGTTTGAGCAATTAAATCAACTCTTTCCTTGTTCTAGGGCTAGACAAAGCTGTTATGGCAAACATATTCTTACATTGCCTAAAGGCCAAAGAGAAAACAGAGATCACAGAAAGGCAAAAGGTCAAGGTCTGAGAAATTGCCTGGACCTCAGTTTCCACTTTCAAAATAAGGCAAAATGACCTTTGACATTCGTTCCAATTCCAGATATATGATCTTGAAAAAAAAAAAGAGTGGAGATGATTAAAGATCCAGGGAATAAAACTCATGTTTCCTCATGAGGAAAAATTTTGGTGGGGTAGGGTGGGTAATTGGTGAGAAGGGAGGCAGGCAGCAAACTCTCACCAGCCCAGGCTCTGAGAGGAAAGTGGGAAGCAGTATTTTTAATCTTTTAAGCAGCCTGGTGGGGAATAGAGGAAGAGTAAGGAGGAGCAGTGGAAAGATGGGAGGGTGGAGAACCCAGGAGGTACATTTAGGGCTTGCCCGGAACTCCTCAGACAGTGCTTTCCCATATGGGGAGGCCGAGGAGCCCGCTTCAGGGACGATTGTGATGGTGTGGAATGCGAGTACCTTGGAAAGACTATGGAACATAGGTGGACACAGTGTGATGAGTTTCAGCCTGCTAACCATACTGTTAGGAGAAACCTTTGACTGGCTGCATAGCCAGAACTGGGAGCATCATCAGAAAGACCTGAATAATCCCGGGCTAGCATTCTTGGCCATTTTCTCTCAGCTGACATCTTGGTCGATCTTTTGGACTTTTTTTTGCTAACGGCATCGGGTAAAAGTCAGTGCTGTGCAAAGAGAGGCCTTGGGCCCTTCCCACAAAGGCTACCGTATGGCCTTGAAAATACAAACCTAGGTTCTTTGCCTGTGTCAGTGTCTGTTCTTTCATTTTAGGTGAAGGAAAGGTGGTGTCTTGTTATTCCCACATTCAGTTTTTTGTAGTCCACTCAGCATTAATGTCCTGAGGACCAAGGAGTAACCTCTAGAGTGACTAGGGTTGCTGGGATGGGGACCTATCCATCATTCATGCTATAAGGGGATATGGACTTGGTGAGACCAGTGTTACTGAGCTGAGAACTAGCCTACTCTCCCTGAACCTGAGACATAATAGAAGAGAGTATGCTTCCTTAGTATGTTTCTGAAGTAAATATCCTTTTGTACAAGCTAATTTATGGTAAGTGGTTAAATAGATTTGGGGTCTATTTATCAATGTCTAATAATGGGGTATGGGGTTTGTGGAATACAACCAGTAGGGCTCAAAGTCCATGATATCAGTGAAGAAACATAATCTGACCCATGAGGGTACTCTCAAATCCTAAAACAAAGCATTTTTAAAGCACTTACTACAGACCTGGCATTGTTTAAATGGGTGGGGTTGCAAATACAAACAAATACTTTTTAAAAAGTGTGCTTTCATGGGGCTTAAGTTCTAATGGGGAAAGACAACATAGAAAGAGATGCTGGAAAAAAAAAGTAGTGTAGGAGAGGGCAGGCACACAGCATCATGGTAAGAAGATGGTAGCATGAAGTCCTGGTCTCTGGCAAAATAAGGTGAAACTTTGTCTATCAGAATCAGGAGACCTAGAAGTAGAGTCCAAGGTTCTGAGAAGAAAGGGATGACAGTGAAGGCCAGAGACCTGGAGACAAGGGGACTGCAAGAAAGGCACATTAAGATATACTCATACAAAGTGGGATGTTAACCAAGTCCCATGAGTAAAGTGATGTAGGTACTTCAGAATGCCACTGATAAAAGAATCCTGCTTTTCTAGAATTCAATCTAGTCCAGGATTTAGGACACATGGACTCAAGGAGACATGGGAACATGAGTCCAGAGGCATTCATATATTATGTATAGATAGGCTAGCCAAGTGAAAAATATAATGGCATAGAGCAAAGCCAAGTCCTGTAACTCCTCTTTCATGTGAGAAGTTGTAACTCTGCTAAGGGTCTCAACAAACATCAGTTAACATCAGTAATTTAAGTGCCTATGAGGTGCCATACACTGTTCAAAATGCTAGGGAATATAATGAAAGGTAAAAAAGAGACCTCATTCTTGAAGAACTTCCACCCTAATGAAGGAGACAATGTGTAAATAACTGTTTATATACATGTAAGACATAAGTTCAGACACATACTAGCTGTGTGACCCTAGGACAGTCACTTCATCTCAGTTTGCCCTGGTTTCCTCATCTGTAAAATAGAGACAATATGAGCACCTACCTTGTAGAGTTGTTGTGAGGATAAAATGAGATAATAATTGTAAATTGCTTGGTATTATTACTGTTATTTATTATTCTAAGAGAGGAGATAATCAGATACTCTCAGAAGGAAGGGGAACAGCAATTTGACAGATCAAGAAAGACCACTTGTAGAAAATGGGCTCTGAGCTAAGTTTTAAAGGAAGAAAGGGAAATGAGGAGGCAGAGCTGAGGAGGGAAAGCCTTCTATGCATGGAGACAGTGAGTCCAGAAGTTCAGATCTGAGAGGTGGGTGTTGTGTCACCACCAAATAGGTCAGTAGAACTGAATGAAAAAGTGACTAAAGGGGAGGAATGTGTAAGACAACTCAAAGGGTAGAAAGCCACTAAGTATGGGGAGGAGCCAGGATGGCGGAGTAGAAAGAATCACATATGCTAGCTCCTAACCCACAGCCCATAAAATATCTGTAAAGAAGAACTCCCAACAAATTCTGGAGCAGCAGAAGCCACCAACAACTGAATGGAGGAGATTTCTGTTCCAGATAGCCCTGAAAAGCTGACACCAAAGGTCTGTCACACATCAGACCTGGAGTAGAATCCAGCCCTGCCTTGGCCGCATGGCTCTGAGAAGAGCAGATCCGAGCAGGTTTCAGGGACAGAATCTCCAGCAGCTGAACAGTTCCTCCACCCACAGGTGCAAAGGTCAGTGAGAGAGCCTTTTTGGCTGGCTGAGAGGGGAGTGCGGTGTTTCCATAACTCAGGCCCACTCAGGAGGGAGCAGTGGAGGCAGCAGCAGACAGGAGCTCCCAAAGCAGACAGGGGCTCAGATCCATTATTGAAGGTCTCCACATAAACCCCATGAGGGAACTGAGCCCCGGGTAGTGACCCTGCCCCAATCTGAGCAGCTGAATTTAATCTCACACTGAGTAGCAGCCCTGCCCCAACCTGAGCACCTGAACTTAATCTTGCACTGAATAGCAGCCCTGCCCCTGCTGATAGCCCTCAGGTTGGGAAGAAGTATTTGAATCTCAGACCCCAAGCACTAGCTGGGCAGATCGGGAGGCAAGGTGGGGGTGGAAAGGAATCTCAGAAATCAAGCATCTGGCTGGGAAAATGCCTAGAAAAGGGGAAAAAAATAAGACCAAGGAAGGTTACTTTCTTGGTGAACAGATGTTTCCTCCTTTCCTTTTGGATGAGGAAGAACAAAGCCTACCATCAGGGAAAGTCATAGAAGTCAAGGCTTCTGTATCCCAAACATCCAAAATAAATGTTCAGTGGGCTCAGGTCATGGAAGAGCTCAAAAAGGATTTTGAAAATCAAGTGAGAAAGGTGGAGGAAAAACTGGGAAAAGAAATGAGAGAGATGCAAGAAAAGCATGAAAAACGGGTCAACACCTTGCTAAAGGAGACCCAAAAAAATGCTGAAGAAAATAACACCTTGAAAAATAGGCTAACTCAAATGGCAAAAGAGGTTCAAAAAACCAATGAGGAGAAGAATGCTTTCAAAAGCAGAATTAGACAAATGGAAAAGGAGGTTCAAAAGCTCACTGAAGAAAATAGTTCTTTCAAAATTAGAATGGAACAGATGGAGGCTAATTACTTTATGAGAAACCAAGAGATCACAAAACAAAACCAAAAGAATGAACAAATGGAACATAATGTGAAATATCTCATTGAGAAAAACAACTGACCTGGAAAATAGATCCAGGAGAGACAATTTAAAAATTATGGGACTACCTGAAAGCCACAATCAAAAAAGGAGCCTAGACATCATCTTTCATGAAATTATCAAGGAAAACTGCCCTGATATTCTAGAACCAGGGGGCAAAATAAGTATTCAGCAAATCCATCAATCACTGCCTGAAAGAGATCCAAAAAGAGAAACTCCTAGGAACATTGTGGCCAAATTCCAGAGTTCCCAGGTCAAGAAGAAAATATTGCAAGCAGCTAGAAAGAAACAATTCCAGTATTGTGGAAATACAATCAGGATAACACAAGACCTAGCAGCTTCTACATTAAGGGATAGAAGGGCATGGAATAGGATATTCCAGAAGTCAAAGGAACTAGGACTAAAACCAAGAATCACCTACCCAGCAAAACTGAGTATAATACTTCAGGGGGGAAAATGGTCTTTCAATGAAATAGAGGACTTTCAAGCATTCTTGATGAAAAGACCAGAGCTGAAAAGAAAATCTGACTTTCAAACACAAGAATAAAAAGAAGCATGAAAAGGTAAACAGCAAAGAGAAGTCATAAGGGACTTACTAAAGTTGAACTGTTTATATTCCTACATGGAAAGACAACATTTGTAACTCTTGAAACTTTTCAGTATCTGGGTAGTTGGTGGGATTAGACACACACACACATATATACACATGCATGCATACACAGAGACAGAGAGCACAGAGTGAATTGAATAGGATGGGATCATATCTTTAAAAAATGAAGTTAAGCAGTGAGAGAGAAATGTATTGGGAGGAGAAAGGGAGAAATGGAATGGGGCAAATTATCTGTCATAGAAGAGGCTGGCAGGAGATTTTTTTTAGTGGAGGGAAAAAGAGGGGAGCTGAGAGAAAAACAAGTTTACTCTCATCATATCCAACTAAAGGAAGGAATAAAATGCATGCTCATTTTGGTATGAAAACCTATCTTACAGGAAAGTGGGGGAGAAGGGGATAAGCAGGGTCGGGGGAATGATGGAAGGGAGGGCAAAGGGAGGAGGGAGCAATTTGAAAGTCAACACTCTTGGGGAGGGACAGGATCAAAAGAGAGAATAGAAGCAATGGGGGGCAGGATAGGATGGAGGGAAATATAGTTAGTCTTATACAACATGACTATTATGGAAGTCATTTGCAAAACTACACAGATATGGCCTATATTGAATTGCCTGCCTTCCCAAAGGGAATGGGTGGGGAGGGAGGGATGGGGAGAAGTTGGAACTCAAAGTTTTAGGAACACCTGTTGAATATTGTTATTGCTACTAGGAAATAAGAAATACAGTTAATGGGGAATAGAAAGTTATCTGGCCCTACAGGACAAAAGAGAAGATGGGGACAAGGGAAGGGAGGGATGATAGAAGAGAGGGCAGATTGGTGATAGGGGAAATTAGAAGGCTCGGTGTATTGGGGTGGGAGGAGGGGACAAATGGGGAGAAAATTTGGAACCCAAAATTTTATGAAAATGAATGTAAAAAGTTAAATAAATTTATTAAAAAAGAAAGAAAGAAAGAAAGGCACTAAGTTGTAAAGGCCAAAAAAATGACTTTTTGATTTTTAGATTTGATCCTTGAGTTAATAGGGAGTCACTGGAGTAGTGGGATGACATGGTCAGATTTGCAATTTAGGAATATTACTTTTGTAGAGGGGAGCATCGCACTGAGCTCCAGCCATCAGCAACAAAAGAGACCACAGGAGGCTAACAGGAAGCCACACCTGGCAGAAACTACATGCTGTACCCTTGTACTCGGCCAAGAATAAATGCTGTGGGAAACCAGCAACAACAGAAGACACAGATACCGGTAACTCTGCAGTGTTGGGGGCATAAGTTGCCTTCCATATGCAAGTTGGCTGACTTCCTTGGTTCCTGACCTTAGAAGTAGTGTGTGTGTGTGTGTGTGTGTGTGTGTGTGTGTGTTTGTGTGTGTGTGTGTTCCTACTCTTCTTGAAATTCTTACTGGTGAGTAGCGTTGTAGCACCAGCTGAATGCATGGGGCAATAGCCAGTTATAAGCAGGTTCATGGTCATCATAAGTTCTGAGGAGCAGTGAGACAGATGTGCCTAAAAACAGGATAATGAAAGAGCTGATGGGACTGCACTCTCTACCTCAGGAGTGCCCAAGTCAGTTCTCCAAATCATTGGGTCTGGGCATCCCTGAAAACCCCAATCAGAGGAAACTCTTGTGACGTAGTTGCATGCTTCAAACCCCATCTGACACCTAGGGCACTTGGCAGTGGGACAAGTAGCCCACAAATACTAGCTTTCATAACCCTACAGAAAGGCAATGCCGCTGGTTATACAGAGGCAGTGCAATGTCTAATTTGTCCACCAGGTGGCAGAATACCATCCTCACAAGCTACAGGAGATGCCCTTATCCTTGGGCAGGAGAGCTCTCGTACCCTTGCCAAAATGCTGCGGTACTATTGCTACCAGAAGACACGCTGCCTGCAAATGCGCAGACTGCAGTCACCTTTTCCAACTGCCACTATTCCAGACTCATAATTCCCAATCCTGTTTGAGATATTCTAAAATGGCTATAAATTCCATTAAGTAACAATTTTAAGTGGATAGTAATTAGTAACCATAATTACTAAATGGTCTCTACCTGCTCCTGCCTGAATACCTCCATCAGCTCCTGCCAGCTGTGAGGCGTGCCTTTCAGCAGGCCCATCTCCCCCTACCATGAATGTGCATTTCCAGGAAGGCGTTGAACTACACCAGTCATCAGCATCCTTCAATAGCATTTTTTAATACTCCTCTTGGACACATTCTTCAGTGGCTAGAGTGAGGAGTGGGGAGCCTATGGCCTCGAGATAACATATGGCATCTAGGTCCTTAAGTGTGGCTCTTTGAATCCAAACTTCACAGAACAAATCCCCTTAAAAAAAGGATTTGCTCTGTGAAACTTGGACTCAGTCAAAAGGTTGCACCCAAGGATCAACCTATTGCAACCCTTTCTTACCCTTGCTTATCTTAGTAATTCGGATTCACTGAATATTGAAGTACAGCTTTTGTTCTCCTCAATGGCCTGTTCCCTCCTATACCCCAAATTTCCTGCTCCACATCTACCCACCCCTTCCAGTACTTGGTCAAGAGAGGCTGTCCTACAATTATTATAGTTGTTGCTTAGTTGATTTCAGTAGTGTCCAACTCTTTGAGATCCCTTTTTGAAGTTTTCTTGGGAAAGATAATGGAATGGTTTGTCATTTTCTTCTCCAGTTCATTTTACAGATGAGGAAACTGAGGCAAGCAGGGTTAAGTAACTTGCTTAAGGTCACACAGTTAGTTTCTGATGCTGGAATTTGACTCAGGTCTTCTGATTCCAGGCCTACCACTTTATTCCCTATGTCACCAAGCTGCCCTATAATTAATATACCTGCTTTCATTTTCAATTTTTCCTTTCTCATACCTTCTGCCACTCAACGTAGCATCCCTAGTCAACTTCTTCAGCACTGGCACCCTTTTATTCATACCTTACATTGGTCATGTTGGGTATGCTGATACAGGTATAGGGCCTCGCTTTGACCTGAACAAGGACAGAATTCCCTTCCCCTGGGACACAAGTGTGGGACCCAAGAGTTCTGTTCTAACCCTGGTCAGTGATTCATGGATCTAAGGGACATGATAGGAGAACAGTTCCCTTGTCACTGAGACATGGGGTTCAAGTTGCCAGCCCTTGCTCTCTTTGGCAAAAGCAGAAAGTCTTGATTGTCTGATGGTATGGTAACCAAGAGTACTCATCCCAGCTCTAGTCAGCAGCTCAGAGACCTCAAAGGAGGTACTAGTGGTCCAGGTACCACCTATCATTCATCCAAGTAGTTTGGGTTTGCGTGGATAACACCAAGAGGCATTATAGATACCACTACCAAAGACTGAACAAGGTCTAGAGGTCAGTGGGGATAAGCAGTAAAACTTAAAGGAAGGAATAGAAAAGGAGAGAGAAGGGGAATAGCTTGGGGGCGGGGGGGTGAGGGGGGTGGAATCCTACTCAGGGAGTTAGGCAGTATCTGTGAGATAGAAGAGCTGTTTTCCAGGCATCATCTGAGGGTGGAAAACAACCCTCCATTCAAGGACCTGGCACTGATTCCTTGGTTGACTATGGATTTGAGTGAGATTCTTACAGGAATCTTCAGATGTTCCTCTCTGCCCATCTGTAGGTTGGTGGAGCCTATGTCCAGGTACAGAGTTAGTGAGGGCCTATCCAGTTTCATCTTGAAGATGATGACCTGATATGTATAAGAAACTGTAGGGGATACTCCTTTATCAGATAATCAGGGAAGGCTAAAGTGTGAGGGTTCAGCAAGTTTGCTAGCAAGCCTCCACAGCAAATTGAAACTATGTCACAATTCAGTTACTAGATGGGTCCAAAATGGAGTCTAAAAACATCGAATATCCACATATACAAAAATATTTATAGCAGTTCCTTTTGTGGCGACCAAGAATTGCAAATTAAGGGGATGCCCATCAGTTGGGAAATGTTTTTTTCTTGACTATGCAAATTTATTACAAAGAGTTGTCTTGGATCCTTGTTTTTTACAATGTCACTGTTACTGCATAAATTTTTGTCCTGGTTCTGTTCATTTCATTTTTCATCAGTTTATAAACTTGTTCACTTTTATAATACAAATTGAACCCCATGTATGCCCCCTCTTTGTGGCACCAAATGTCTGTGAAGCATCAATCACAAGCAAACTGATGAATAAACATGTCCCTGCTCCCCCTCAATTCTTCCCAATAAATGTAAGCAGACTTTTGTTCAAAGCCTAGCTTTTTACATTTTTTTCTGCATATGCAGAAGAAAATGTGAGTTCTAAATGATCGAGAGAATGCTGATGTGACATTTAAGATCTGTATGAGGGGTGGAGTCAGCGCCAGATCTACTTGGGAGGGACATACCTGGAAAGACTTGGGAAGCTATAGACGTGTCAGGTAAGCCGACTCTTTAACGTGTCCCTGACTTCCAACTTGCCTTCCTAGAGACTTCAAAGGAGTAAAATTAGGGGTATTTTGAGGAGATGTCTTCCTTTATATTTCTGGATTTCCACATGTGTCTGGTACCAACTCATGCCCCATAAAGTATTATGTCAGCATTCATTCCACCAGTTAGAAGATATTCGGTGGCACACCCCTCACTTGGGTGAAAACTGGTTACAAGTACATTGAATATCAAATATTTACAACATGACAATATGATATACTAAACAGAGCTTCTTGAAATTGTGCCCCATCATAGAAGCGGTTCACACAAGGTCAGTCGTTTTTCAATCCTTCTTGCCTGACCAAAATCTTGGATCAAAGATTTAGATGGTCTCTAGAAGGGATCTTGGAGGTCACAGTGTCTAACTTGCCCATTTTACAAATGAAAAAACAGGTTGAGACACATAAAGGGACTTGCCCAAGGCTTAGAAGCATTCCAGAATCCAAGTCCAAACTCTCCCTACTACACTGTATACTGTCTTAACATTAAAAGCCAAAAGCAAGTATGTACATATATATGTATATATATTTATGAATTTAAATCTCATCTGTCTAAGATTTGTGTAGATTTTATTTTAGAAAAACTCGCCAGCAAAATGTTGACCACCATATGGTGGAATTTTCTTTTTCTTAGTAGTCAGTAAGATGTTATCTTAAAGCATGTCAGCCTTCTGATTCTCATCAGCGGAGGAAGCACCTCAATTTCTTTTGCATAAACTCTGTACATTTTGAAATACTGACATAGAGCACTAAGAGCACTGCTTCCTTTGGTTGTAGACTTTGGGGTGAGGAAATGGGTCAGAATAGTAAGGAGGCTTATGAGTTCCAAGCCATCCTAGAAGGGAGCAAGTCTGAATTTCTACAACATCAGATGGTGGGGGAGACAGAGAGTGGTAGAATGGGAGGAGATCTTGGCTATAGCGAATCTTCTCATGGGTGACTTGTGAGACCTTTTAATTAGTTGCTCATAAATCCTAAAGAAAAGTTGGGATCTCAATCTCCCTGTTAAAAGACACATACTCACAAGTGAGACATTAGATCGAATGCAAGCATCAACATGAAAGTGTCAGTTGTTCATTTAATTTTCCTTTTCCTTTCTCCTTTGCAATATCACTGGGAGACATTTGAGACATATCTCTGTGACCTTCCTTTACTTGAGATGTTGCTTTTCTCAGGCATTTCCCCAAAAAATATCTTCTTTCTTTGATTTTTCTCCTCTATGACTGGTGATCATTTCCTAAGCACAATATCAAGCATGATATTCGCTACCTTTAACTGGTGGTAAATGGTGATTCCTCAAAGGGTACTGCTTCTTATTAGCAAGGAGGACTTAAGCATGAGGCACATGGGTGTGGTATGTTAAACACGGAAGGAGTCATTTTCTGGGGCACACAGAGGACAAATTTTATTCTCATTTCCTCCTCAGAATCAGGTACAGCCACAGTTGTGCTCAACATGTTCCTTGAAAATGGGGATAACATTTTGGGATCCAGGAGGCACAAACCAAGCAGATAATAGACAGATTACAACTGAATGATATGTAACAGCAAGGTCAACAGACAGAACCCCTCATGTGATTTAGGAGAATCTGGTACAGAGTCATTTTAATTTTTTTTTCCTGAGGGATGGAACTGATAATGTCTTTAACAGTTTTAGCAGGGATAACTATCTTCCCTCAGTGGTGTATGGTTTGATGTGATCAAAATACCACATGGCGTCAGCATTCTGTGTAGTCCATTGCTTATTAGATTGAACCTCATCCTGGTGGCCAAGGAGTTACCGCCTGTTAGAGCCTCAAACCTGGATACCATTATGGGTCAGTGGCCAGGGCGTTGGATAGGAGCTGTATGGTGTTCCAGGGCTGTTACAGGTCTGATTTGCACAGTTAGAGTCCTCAACAGCATCAAGCTGTGGATCTTTGCCCAGTAGAGGGGCTACCTGGTTTTCTTGATTTTCTTTGTTTGAACCTTTGTTTCCCAGTGACTTGGGAATACCTGAAATGCGATTTGAGGAAGAGGTTCTGTTGTAATTTCAGTTTGCCGACCATCATCAGGTTGTGGGATGTCCAGGTGGACTGGCACGGGGCACTGCTTCCGAGTGGCCGTGGGTTACTTCCAGTTTGACCTGGATGTTGGGTTTGATATATCCTTGGCACGGTGGTCAGGGCTAGAGGGAAGTGTGGTCTGGTGGTTGGAAGTAAGTAGATATTTTTGTGCTTCAGTTGTTTGGCAGACTCTTCATGACTTCATTTGGAGTTTCCTTGGCAAAAATACTGCAGTGGTTTGTCATTTCCTTCTCCAAGTAGAGACAGGACCTGATAAATTTGGGTTGGTGGAAATATCATCTGGTGGTCCTGGCCTACTGAAAGGGTGGCTGGATAGTCTGGACCATTGGCCTAAAGACTGGGTCCCACACGGCTTCTTCTTGGTTTTTAGGATTCAACGAAGACGTGTCCTGGACATCAGGCAATTCTTAATCCAACCTCAGTCTAGTAGTTCAAGTTAAGAGTGCTGTGAACTGTGACAGAAGACCACCGGTGCATTAACACAAAGGCCTGGAACTTAATCAGGATGCAGGGAAACCTCAGGCCAGTGGTCTAGATCTGATGGAATTGTGAATGACAGGTCAGGTTCTGACAGAGGCTGCCCTGATGGGCCAGAGCAGACTCCTCCTGCTTACGCCTGACTGTTGGAAACTGAAACTTGTGTGACGATACCACGCTTACTGTGTGCTTGATGAATTTATAACCTGATGAGTTACCCCAGATGGAACCTTGGCTGAGGCACAATGAACTGAGCATGATTTAAAAATAGATATTTAAAAATAGATAACAATTTGCATTGAGTTGTGATTTCTAAAGGTTATGTTTAATATTTATGATTGTCTATATTTGTTTATGGGGTTTGATATCCTAGGATATGGTCAGTGTTTTCAAAGGCAGCATCCATAGCTGAGAACTATGTTTACTCCTTTCAGGTCCTTGTCATTTATCACCCAAGATCTATTATATATAACTTTTCTAAAATTCTGTTCAGGTCCTTAATTTCTTCTTATTTTGTTAAATTTGTCTTATCCAAAAGGAATATATTGAGCCCCCCAATGCGTTACATTTTTATGTAATGTATGCATAATATTCTCTAGAGATATCACAATTTTGCTGTTTATTGCTATCTATTCCAATTAGCTGCTTCTTTATTTTAAAGAAATATTTTTTCAAGGCTTTGGTAACCTTGCCATACTTCCATGAGTTAAATATATGTGAATACATATGTAATACTGTCAATTTTGTTTAAATCATGTACCTTTTTTGGATATAGCATGAGATGTTGGTCTATATCAAGATTCTGTCAAATTACTTTCCCATTTCCCTAATAAATTTTTTTTTGTATAGTGAATTCTTGCTCCAATAACTGGAATTATGGGTTTTAACCAATAAGTTTGCTTCTGTATACTTTATGTCTGATCTGTTCCATCAATCAGCTTCTTTATTTATTATCCAGTACCAAATAGTTCTGATGATTATAATTTTATGGTATAGTTTGAAATCTGGTACTGCTGGGCCCCATTTTCCCCTACTTATTTTTTTTTCATTAATTCCCTTCATAGACTTGACTTTTGGTTCCTAGAGAATAATTTTTTAAATCTCTATAAGGTAATCTTTTGTTAGCTTGGTACAACACTGAATATGTAAATTATTTAAGGCATTATCTTCATTTTTACTCTATTGGTTCAGTCTAACTATAAGGAAATAATATTTCTCCAATTATTTAGATTTGTACTTGTGCAAATGTTGGAGTTTTGTCTTGGTTTTGTCTTTTTGCAATTGTGTCCATATAGTTTCTATTTATCTTGGCCAATAAATTCTCAATTCTTTTATAGTACCTAAGTTATTTTAAATGAAATTTCTCAAACTCTGGATTTTTCTTTATTGGATTTTAATATACAGAAATGCTGATGATTTATGTCTGTTTATTTTAAATCCTGCAATATTGGTGAAGTTTTTAAGTTGACTAAGGTTCATTTCTTCTTTGCCTATACTTATTCTTTCATTTTCTTTTTCTTGCCTTATTATTACAGTTATCATTTCTAGCACTATTTTGAATAGTAATAGTGATATTAGACATCCTTGCTATACCCTTGATCGTACAGGAAAGACCATTTAAGGAGAGCTCCATTTATTTCTGTGCTTTCTAGATTTTTAATAAGAATGACCAAAAATTTTTTCTGCATCTATTAAAATAACCATATGATTTTTGTTTTTCTTATTATTTTAGTTATGTTTATGGTATTCCTAATATTTAACTAGCCCTGCATTCTTGTTATAAATCTAATTTGGTCATAGTGTATAATCTTTGTGATATGTTGCTACAGTCTCCTTGCTAATATTTTATTTAAAATACTCACATCAATGTCTATTAGGGATATGAATCTATAATTTTTTCTGTTCTGATATTCCCTAGTTTAGGCATCAAGATCATATTTATGCCATAGAAATAATTTTGGTTTCTATAGTATTAGAATTATTATTATTTAAATATTTGGTAGAATTTACTTATAAACCCAAATCTGGTCTTGGGTTGGGTTATTTTTTTCTGCCTTCAGTTGATTTACAGCTTGTAATTTCTTTTTCCAAGATTTATTTCAGTACTCCATTTCCTGTTCTTTTAATATGAGAAACTTGTATTTCTTAAATGCTCATCCATTCCATTTATATTGTTTTACTGGTATTAGCATTGAACAAAACAGCTCCTAACAACGTCTTTCATTTCTTTTCCATTGGTTAAGAATTCACTTTTTCTCATTTTTTTTTGATACTGTTAATTTAGTTTTCTTTTTATAAAAAAACTAAATTAGTTAATGCCATATCTATTTTTTTCCTGAAAAAAAATGGCTTCTAGTTTGATTTGTTAATATGATGGCTTTATAGCTTCTAATTTTGCTACTTTGTTTTGATTTTCAGTATTTCTATTTTGGTATTCATTGTTGGTTTTTAATTTATTTTCTCATTTCTTTTCATTTGCATGCTGAATTTGTTGTTATCTCTTGTTGTTTCCTCTTGTTGATGAAAACATGATTAAGACATGTTATGCAACTGTCAAAGTCTTTGTGGTAATAAACCAATACGTGTAAATGTTAAGAAGCTGTTAAGTATATTGTTCAGTAATCACGGAATCAGTAATACATTTCACTTTAACTTCTAGGGACTTTTAGTATTCCATTTTTTATAATCTAACAGAAATCTTATACACACAAGAAAACAATCTAAGCCATATAAGCTTTGAATCCCTTGAATAAAATACATAAATACAAAATTGTCCTAAATTTGGAAAGATCACTGGTGGGTTTTTTTGTTAATAAATATCTCATGTGTTCAGCCAAGAAAGATGATATTCCTCTTGCATCAGAGGGGATTCTGGTCAAATGCCTTAGTAGTAATTTATTCATCAATGTGAATCATATGGGTCAACAGTTTTGAGAACCTGCCAACTTTTCAGCTTTACAGAGAAGCTAGCTCTGGTCACCTTCCTTGATGTAACCAATTCTGAGCACAAACTTTTTGTTTCACACTTGATGGAACTTACATTTTCATTTTGTTGCACTTCTATTCACAGGAAAATTTCCACAATCTCCTTCTTGGAGGGGTTCATGCTTCTATCATTTCCTTGTTATCAAATCTTTATAGTATAGCTTTTGATCGACGTTGATTTGCTTATTTCATTCTTTCTTGCTGTTTTGACTTCTTGTGGTCACCTTAAACCTTCTGATTTTCATTGGCAGTTGTTGAGTAAGGGTATTAAAATTTCCCATGTACCTTCAATTCCATTGCATATATTTCTTTTTTGTTTCCTTCAGTTGTGCAATGATATTTAAGTTTTCTTCTGTGCATGTTTACTAGGCTAGAATATGAGTTCCCTGAGAGCAAGGAACATGTTTTGCCTTTGTTCATATTCCGTAGAACTTAACATAGTGCCTTGCATATAGCATTTAAGAAAAGTTTGTTGGGAGAGGATTCTGGGAAAATTTGAGCCCTGGAAGAACAATGAAACCTCTGCTGACAAAGAATACCAGACCTGACCCAGCTGTGCAGCAGAGATGTGACTGGAGTGAGAAGCCCGTGCCTGGTGAGTGCAGAAACAGTTGAGCAGGGACATGGCTGGCTGTGGTCACTTACAGGAGACTTGAGGTCTTTATTGCAGTTCTATGCTAAAGGTGAGAACCGAAGGAGAATCTGAAGCCAGAGGCACCATCTCCCAAATCCCAAGACTAGAGGTCATTGCAAAAAAACAAAGTTATTATAAAGGAAAATGCAAAGGCAAAAGAGAAAGAATTCAACCACAAAGAGTTACTATGGGAATAGAGAAGACTGGGGCTCATCTTCAGCAGAGAATATTGAAGCAAAGAAACCCTCTTCTGTCCCAAATGGTCACCTGCCCAAAAAGAGTTCATAGAAGAACTTTTTAAAAGACTTCAAAAATCAAATAAGAGAGATGTAAAAAAAAAACTTAGAAAAAGAACAATCCAAGAAAAACATGATTATGGAAAGAAAGTCAACCAATTAGAAAAGAGGATCCAGAAATCTTCAGGAAGAAAATAACTCCTTGAAAATTAGAATTGGACCAGGGGAAGTCAGTGAAGTTATAAGAGATCCAGAAATAATAAAACAAAATATAAAGAATGAAAAAATAGAAGAGAAAATGAAACATAAGAAAAACAACTGGTCTGGAGAGCAGATCAAGAAAAGAAAACATGAGAACAATTAGATTACCTGAGAGGTATGATCAAAAGAAAAATCTTGATACAATAATACAAGAAATAATCAAAGAAAATTTTCCTGAAGCATTAGAACAAGACAACAAAGTAGAAATAGGAAAAAAAAATACACTGATCACCACCTGAAAGAGGTTCTACAAGGAAAACCCACAGAAATACTATAGTCAAATTACACAGCACCCAACTCAAGACTAAAACATTATAAACAAGAAAAAAATATTTAAATATGGCATTGCCACAATTAGAATCACACAAGACCTAGCAGCAGGGTCACTAAAGACCATAGGTCTTGGAATCCTATATACCAAAGAGCAAAAGAACTGGGGTTCCAGTCACAAATATCATACTCAGCAAAGCTAAGCATAATTCTGAATGAAAAACAAATGAACACTTAAGGACTTTCAGAACTTTGTTAAAACAAACAACCTGAACTTAATAGAAGATTTAACATACAACAGCCAAGAGAAATATAAGGTACATACTGAAGACTAATTGCAAGACTGATTATATGTATAATATGCTTAAGTATATAAAATATAAAACATATGTCTAAGATTGTTATTCATAATTGACTGGTGTGTAAGAGAGTTTAGGGCAGACATGAGTATGATGTGACTATAAAAGGTAAGACCATTTACAAACAGCTAAAAAGAGTAATTATTTTATACAAATGAAAGGCAAGAGGAGGAACTGACACAGAATTAGATAGGGGAGAAGGGCTGGTAGTTATAGAAACCTGCTTTCATCAGGAATGGGTTCAAGAGGGAACAATATATATTTGCTTTTCTTTTCTTATTGTATATTTAAGTTTTAGTAATAAAAAGAAGAAAAAAACTTTAAAAAGCTGGTTGACTAACTGATGTAATATTCCGTTGTCTCACTGTGCATCGGCTCTAGTTTTCTTAAATCAATTTCACCTTCATGGTATGTGATGTGGGTAGTGAGAAGGATTCCTAGAGACCTCTGTAGCTTGTAATAATGCAACATATGCCACTGTATGAAGGTCTTGAAATATTTTAAAATTCTTCAGACGTTGTGGAAGAGTGATGATGATATGATGATAAGAGCAGACGTTAGATTTTTTAAATAGCTGTTTTAGTATGGGTTGGTCTATTTGAGAATGTTGTGAAACTTGGAAAGGGCTATTAGAAATTCCATTCTAAGTATATCTACCTCATCTTCAAAATTCACTTGCGGTATTGGTATTATTTTACATCCGTTTCATGTTAGGTAGCACTTCTGGAGTTCGTGAAGCATAGATTTTCAATTTCTTCAGGTTCTTTCAGCTTTCCCTCTTCAAATTAAAGTAACTCTTCAATTTCTGTCCTTTCACCTAATCTGGGTTTAAGAATGAAATCTGTTCTTTTGAGTGTGCTTTGCTGATCTGTGATACATTATTGTGTAAGTTAGAGGAAAGGCTGTTCTTGACAGCCCTTGTCTATAACCAGTAAGACCTGTTTCTAATTTTTTTAATGTATTATTAGCCTATAATGAAAGCATTAATAGTTTCAGTCCATTTCATGCATATTTATGGGATTTCTTGCTTTATTGGTCAGTACCATCTGAACTGACTTTACATCTTGTAAAGAATTTTCAAAATATGGGGTATTGCTATTACTGATTTGTTCATATATGTATAGGCATTTCAATAAATCTCCATTTACACTGCTGCTCTTCCATATTAAGCTAATCAACATAATTATTGTATGTGTACACATGGATTGGACTAGGTTGGCAGTCTTCGTATGATCATATAATTCCCAATCTGTGATCGGAGTCAAAAGGGACCTTACAGGTCACACCTAGTTAAATTTCTTGATTTCATAAGTTAGGAAACTGAGGCCCAAAGAGGTTAAGTGACTTGCTGAAGTTCACACAAGTACTAAGTAGCAGGATCAGGACTTGAACACACAGATCATATGATAACAAATATTGCATTATTTCCACTGCAATCTGCTTATTTTAGATCTCCAAAATCATTGATTCCAATTTTTTCTTCCAAATGGAGAAAATTAAACTGACACTGTTAAGCAGGCAAAGGTTTATCCTAATCTTGTAAGAGTAGTCTGTTTAATAGGAAGCAAACTGAGATTTATTGATTCATCAGGCATTTATTAAGCTTCTGTGTAAGGCACTGGACTAGGTACTAGGGCTATAAAAGCAAAAATGAAACAGTTTCAATTTTCTAGAAACGTGTTCTTCTGGGGAAACAATGAATATGAAAAAAATTTTAAATAAAATGCTTGCAACACAATTTCTATAAGAAAGGCACTATCAAATGGAGATTGATATAGTCTTTATATAAGATGTGAAATGAGCTGTATTTCAAAGATAGGCAGGAATTCCAAGAGGTAGAAGTAGGTTCCATCCATGGAAATAGAGATGGTTGATTAGTCAATCAACACAAATTTACTGAGCATCTACTACGTGCCAAATATAAAAATGAAATCATCCCCCTGCCCCCAAAGGAACATAGCAAACAAAATACATAGACAGTTATTGTCACTACTCCAATCTGCTTGTGACAATTTCCACCAGAGGTTGAGGATGACAAGAAATGTTACTAGTGACTATAAAAATGTTTCCTCTGGGGTAGTGATCATTCTTATAAATTGACAGATAGCTTGGTTAAATCAAAGAAAGGAAAAATTTGCTAAAGGATATCTTTTCTCCAAAGCCTAGACTGATTTTTTTAACCTTGGGCTAAATGTGTGTATATTTGTGTGTGTGTGTGTGTGTGTGTATAATGTATATATACACATATGTATATATATATATATATAGGTATATGTGATATTTATACATACATACCTATAGGTAAATGTTATCACTTTCTCTTATGCAGTATGGAAGTTGCAAAATACAGTTTTTTTATTACTCTACCAACTGGAAATGTTTTTGACACAGGAATTCTACTTTTAAGCTATTCTTATTTCATGCTTTTAGCACCCATACCTGTCACTAAATCTTGGCACTCATCCCTAAACTTTTTACTAACAAGACAACTTAAAGGACTATATTAAAGAAATTAAAGTACACAGTAAGATTTCTGACTCCCTCATTACTATATGCAGCTTCATCCAGATTTCATAATTTATTCAATAGAAATCATACAAATTTCCATTTTAAAGTTCAAGGTAATTTCCTCCTCTGAAAAATCATCAGGTCCTTATGAGGAAGGGTAATTTAGTTTTAGGGCAGCTAGGTGGTGAAGTGGATATTGAGCTATGCCTTAAATCAGGATGATGAGCTCAAATTAACCCTTAGATAACTTACTTTGTGACTGTGGACAAGTTACCTAATTCCTATTTACCTCAATTCCTCATCTCTAAAATGGGGAGATACAGGAGAAGAAAATGGCAATCTATTCCAGTATACTTTGGCAAGAAAACCCCATGGACAAGAGTTGGAGGTGACTGCACAGCAATTTAGTTTTAAAATGAGTAACTTAAAAATTTAAGTATTTAAAAAATATGGAATTTTATGGGTCCTAGGAAATTCCTTTATGAGTTTAATTTTGGTGACATAATATTGTGATATATATCTTTTGTGAATTATTCTTCCATTTTAGCTGTGGGTTCTTGAACAAATTACAGCCTCTTAAAGCCTTTGCTTCATCTGTAAAATGGGCACACCTGCTCTGTCTCAGAGAATTCTTCTAAAAATCAATTAAGAAAATGAATGTTAAAGAAATTTACAAATTCAGGGTTATAAAATAAAAGCATCTTAGCTTATATTACTACATGTAAAAACATTTTCTTTAAAAAATATCCCATAATTCATTTTTCATGATTTTCATTATTGTGAGTTATCATTCATTGTTTTCAATAAAAATTGTTCTTCATATTGTAAAGCTGAAAATTATCACAGGTCATAGATTTTTTTAAAGAGCATTCATTTTTAAAACAATTTTGTAGGATTTAATGGCTGAAGGTGTATCCTCTACAAGGATCTGAAGCAAATTTTTTTAGGATGGAAAAAATGTTAATATTGATATACCCATTGTACAACCAGAGTAGTTTCTGTGAAAGTTGGGAGTCATTGGAATCAATTAAGGGAGTAAGTAGCAGGAAAGTGAAAAGTTGCTGCGTTGGGAATGTATCATAATGATGATAGTTTTAGAACAGAGAAGGAAACATATATGGACTATGCTGTCAAAACAGAATTGGCAGGACTTGGTAACCAATTGGATATGGAGGAAGGTGAGAGAGAGGAGTGATGAATGACATATAGGTTGTGAACTTGGGTGACAGGGGTGGTGGGAGGTAATGTCCTTAAAAGGAAAGGTAGAAAGAGAGAGTTAGGGAAAAGGTGTTAACGAATTCAGTATTGGACATGTTGAGTTCATGAAATCTATGAGACATCCCTTTTGTAATGTCCTATTAATAGTAGCAGATGCAAGCAAGGAGGTCAGAAGATAAATTGAGGCTAGATAAATAGATTTTAAATTTATCTGCATAGTGATAATAATTGAATTTATAGTAGCCAATGAGATCAAAAAGCAAAATAGGATAGTGGGGTGAAAAGAAGAGGATCCAGGACAGGACCTGGTACAGTCCAGTAACTCAGTACAGAAGACAAGGTGAATTATTTGGCAAGATATCTTCTAGATGAAGATATGCTGACTGTTTGTGATCGCTGATTACTTTCTACAGTGTTCTCTATCTCTTTAGTAATGAGTTCTAGGAATTTGCTAGGACTTAATGAAATTATACATAAAACTGAGGGCCAGAGACAAAGTAGATTAGAAGGATAGGGCATCTTTTAGTGGTGTTCCTCATTTGGGCATCTTCATTTTAATACTTTGTCACAAAGCTAAGCACAGCTTTCCTTACCCTTAAAATGACAGTCACCCTGGGATCAGTGGTAAATTGCAATGAAGGTGAAGTGGGAGGACATTTTTATTTTAAGGACATGAAAGAAAAGTTGTAATTATAAGGTTTAAAATTTATATATTTTAGAATTTTATTTTTTTAAAAAAGCCTTGCATCTATAGTAGAGAAAGCAGAATTATTTAATATCTTTTTTCTCTTAAAACGTAGCATAGGAATTCCATATAATCTAAGACTAATATTCAGTCATTAAATTCTTAAGTTCTTATGTATGAAGATAAGCAGTGCATCTATTTCATAGAGAACTGAATATCATCATCTTCATCCATATATATTACTGAATGTTCACAGATTACTATTCCAAGTGAAAAAAAATATAAGACAATATCAAGTCCTGTGCCTATACAGGCAAAATTGTTGATAAAACTGTGACTTTCTTATTCAAAATAGGCAAGTATAAATATTAAGTATTTTATAAAAGAGAGATTATAAAAGATGAAGTATTAGTTTCTCACTGACTACAAACCTGTCAGAAAGTCATATAATGATATATTTTTATTATTATGTATTACTTTTATATAATAAATGTATGTATTATTGTATATTACTTTGGGTAAATAGTTAAATGAACTGAAGTATTTTAGTTGGCTCTTGTGCACTAAAAACATCAAACTTCTAATCATGAAAAAAGTAGTAATTTTTACTTTTCAAATGAGTCAAAGGTTGTCAAGGGAAAACAAAATCAGGAAATCAAGCAAATTTTTGGAGTACCACTCATCCTACTGCATTCTACGATCTCTGTCCTGAGATCATGCCTTTCCAACTTGCATTAATAGAGTTGTATGTGTTCAGGGACCCCAAAAGTATACTGGCAACATCTGAACACTTACTGATCACTTGAATACTGTTTAGCACTGGTCGCTTCCAAAAACTAAGCATGGCAGCAACTTTGAGACTATAAATGTCAAACTCACAGGAAAAAGTACAGAAGTGGAGGGGACCATAGGTTGAAACAAAAGGCCTTAAGGTGGAAAACAACACCATCTGGTGGTTGAGATATGTTTGTACATCATATATATGTATGTATTTGTGTATGTGTGTGTATGTATATATCTCTATATATGAAATCAATATTTGTACATTGACCTGCATATTCCTAATTGAAAATCAAACATTAATTAGAGGATAATCTACCTTTTGAATCATATTTAAGATTGACTCTAACAGGTTGAGCAGATCCTTCAGTCGACTTCAACAGAGATTTCAGTCAACGAATGTAGATATGGACCACAAAAACATGAGGACATAGAAATTTGAAACAAAAATTAGAAGAGACAATTGAGCAAAGTATTCATCAGTGTTTCCCTTGTTTGATATTAGTATCAGAGTGTTTTATAATTCTCACATGCAAAGAAAAAGAAGCAGCCTCCTACTACCTAAAACTGAATCAGTGAAAATTTAATGCCTTTCATATTTTAAGAATTTAGTTTCAAACAAAATCAAGAAAGAAAAAGACTAGAATTGGAAGCTGTGTGTATAGGATGAGTGTGGGGTGCAATGTGCAACAGTGGGAAAAGCATTTGCTCTGAATACAAAAATTTGGGGTTCAAACCTTGTATGCTCTTGGACAAACCATTAAATATCCTCGGTCCTCATTTTGCCTAAAAGCTATGATAGTCATCCTTCTCTTTTATTAAGCAATAAATGAGGATTTCTCAAAAGTATTTCTTAATGAAACATGAAATTTCCTAATTCCACTTTCATTAGAAGTTGACAACAGGCAGCATCATCTCATGGGTAGAGAGCTGTCTTCAAATCCAACTGTTGACAAATAATGATTTGTGTGACCTTGGGCAAGTCCGTAAACATCTAAGTGCTCTAGACAGGTCTCTTAAAACTCAAAATTCCAGAAAGGTAATGATCCACACTGGCACAGGGAATTTTCTAACCTGGAAGTTTTCTATACTAGTGAAATGTCAGGTTCATACCCTATCCTTAAGAAAGCAAAACGGGTATTGGCAATCAGTGAAGTAAGCAAAAGGTTTTTTAATTCAGAAAATCGCGAGACCTGGATCATTCACAAACTGGATAACTAGGTCCTAAATAGTTGAATGTAAGACTGGTACAAAGACAACAATAAAGAATTGAATTAGAATTTGGCGAAATCAATATATAGCACTATTGAATAATAATAATGTTAAGGATAGGATTCATAATTCACAATTATATAATGCTTTAAGGTATGAAAAGCCTTATATATTATCCAGATAACTTCACCACTGCTTCATTTTCCATTGCTTTCCCTTTCACAGACATTTAAATACATTTTCTAAAAAGAGTATGGCATTGCTATTTCTTGCAGTTAGGAGACTCAGGATTAAATGCTGTTGACCTTAAGTATTTAACAGTTTAGGTTTCAGTTTCTTCCTCTATCAAATAAGAATAATATTATTTACACTATATTCCTGATAAGGGTGTTATGGAAAAAGATAGCAATCAATTATATTTATCCAGTGTTTAAATTTGTATTAACAGCTAGTGTCATATCAAATTATTCTGTATTTCATAGTCATAAAAAATGTTCTCTGACTTCATATTCAGAATAAAAAGAAGAGTAGACTTTTCTGATTTTGCCTAAATCAGAACAAACAGCTTAAAATTTGAAGTGACATTTTGGGGAAGATTTCTTGAGATAGGAATTCTATGAAGTAAATTTTAAAGTAAGGCATAAAATAAGCTAGGCTCACTTGGGACATTAATGTAGTTGCTATGCTGTGTGTTCATCCTTTGTTGCCGAAGAAGACCATGCCATCAGAGAAATGATGACATGACTTGCACTTGACCTTGTTTTGAGTGAGGGAGGGCTGTGCAGGTCACCAGCCTCACTTCTCCCCCAGAACCACTGAGAACCATCTGAATCCAGTGACCTGATGTTCCTCAGGATGACTGGAGATGAGGCAATTGGGGTTAAGTGACTTGTCCAAGGTTACACAGATAGTGAGTGTCAAGTGTCTGAGGTGAGATTTGAACTCAGGTCCTCCTGACTCCTGCACTGGTGCTCTATCCACTGTACCACCTAGCTGCCCCGCTGCTATGCTAAAATCAGTTTGAGTCACTAAATGAAGTAAAACAAAAGTTAATGATTACCCTTTTATGTGTTTTCTAAATTTGATTTGTTTAATTTAATGCACTTTCTTGTATAATCTCTCAACTGTTTTTCCAAATCATAATCCTGTATAGTGGTTCCTTCTCCCCCAATATGGCATGTGTTTAAGTAGACAGATTTCAAACATTTTGACAAACACAGATGTTTTGACCTGCAAACAGGGCCTAAAGGTGAAAAGATGTTTATTTGTTATATTTAAGGACATAATATATAAATATAATTCATTAATTTGCAATGAAGGTCTGTATGTTTGGCGTGTGTGCATATACTCATGGAGTTCAGAAAATGATTCCTAATTATCATAAAGGGAACAGAACAATAAATTTGAGCAAATTTAATGGCATGTTAGTTTTTATTACTAATTAAGTTCTTTCAGTAATAGAACTGAAGGAACTTTTCCCCTCCTCTCTGAGCTAATGCAGAAAAAGATCAACTAAACATGTAAAGGTTGAAAGAAAGGTATGGGGTAAAGGAAAATGAGTTAGAGAAAATTCTATGTGTTTATGTAAGGAAATTCAGTTCAATGAGCATTTACTATGCACATTTTGGAGAATGGAATATGCTAAGCACTGGAAATAAAAAGATAGAAATGAAATAGTTTTTGCCTTCAAGAGATTTATATTTAACATGTGGATTGATAAAATGTAAAATACAAAATTCTCCCTCCTTGAGGAGAGGGAAAGCAGTTATCTATATATAGAGATAGATAAGTAGATAGATAGATAGATAGATAGATAGATAGATAGATAGATAGATAGATAGATAGAATTAGCTATTTCAATGTAATTGGCTTCTTCTATAATTCTAGGTGCTTTGTTATTTTAAAAGGTTCTGCGAATGAGTTCATGGGCTTCACTAGATTACTAAAAGGGTACATTACACAAAAGGGCCAAGAAGCTCTGGCTACATTTCCCTAATCCAGTGATCTAGCGTATTTTTAAAAAAGGAAATGAGATTAGACTGGCATTCTTCATGAAAGATGGCTCTTAGTCTGGATCTCTTCCTTTACTAAATGCTCACCATTATCCCATTAAAATATTATTCTGCAATTTTGCAGGAAAGGGAAACATGCTTGGCAACTTTACCTTATTCTTTTTTGGAAAATTTGGACATTGCCTTTCTCCAATCCTGCGTACCACTTCTATTCTCCACCATTTTTCCGAGATCACTCAGCAGTCATTCTCTTGAGTATTTTGGTGGCGTAAAATGTAATTCAATCAGAACTAAGGACTTGAAGGGAGGCTGGATGTTTTCTAGTCATCAGGAGATGTCCTATGTCTCAAGGGCTTGGTGACTACTTTGCTCTAACCTTCCCGTACAAGGATAAAACAAAAATCGGTTGATTTGTTTCATCTGTTTGCCATGACCCAGTACTATCATTCAGTTCATGGTGTACTTTGTCTTCCCAGCATTGAAGTATTAATTTTAAGTTTCCATTAAAGTCAGACTGAGGTCATGGAGTTTCAGCATTCGTTCAGATAATTCATAGGGGACTATATTAATGTGCCAGCAGAAAATACTAGATAAAATACTTAATAACACACAGTCTACTTAAGGTAGTTATGGTATGTGTATGTGTGTGTATATATATATATATATATATATATATATATATATATATATAATACTTAATAGCACACAGTCTACTTAAGGTAGTTATGGTATATATATTATATATATGTATATATATATATATGCAAAAAGTATTACGTTTTTGTTAACTTCTGGTCACAATTATTTACTTTAGCACTTTCCAGAGTGATCAGCAAATTTCCTCTTCCTTTTTCTAGATGTACTCTATTGTTGATTCATTAACACTGAACTGATGGCCATCAGCACTGTAACTCAAGCCTGAGTAAAGCTTATCTAATATATGTTATTTCCTCTATAAGATTAATCGCAGGATTCTTGTGCTTAAGGAATACTAGACAGTACTTCAGCACTAAGCTTGAGTCATTTTAAAAAAAAAAATCACCAAAAAGGAGCATAAAAATGCTGTGAAAAGGATTTGTTTGCAGCATGAAAACCGAAACAAGAGGAAAGAGCGTAACTTCATTCCGTCTCAGTTGGGAACATGTGTAGCATAACTTCATTCAGTCTCAACCGGGAACATGTGTAGGTGGGCTCAAATTTTTTGCTGCTCATGAGCATCACAAGCTTTAATTCTGGGGTTAGAAAAATTTTATCAAGTAGGCAAATTCACATATACGAAGTCTCTGAATTGTGAACTACCTATAAAGTTAAACCTTCCTTAACACTGATGATAAAAAGGAGGTTGACTATTTCACTAAAACATACTGCAAGTGTAAGAAATTCAAGGGCAAGGATGGGTGGGAAAGTGGTCCATACCTGGCAACTCCTATTAAGGAAAGTTCTTCTACAAATGCAAATGATAGTCTTTTGAAATACCTAGTCCCAGAGGTTTGTCTGAGGTATTGAAAGGTTAGATGACTTGCCCAGGGTCTCATTTCACCACCTGGCTGCACTCATTTTGAAATTTTCCATTATGCCCTTGGGAACCTTATCATTAAGAAATCTTATTTTTCCATTATTTCATAATGCTGAGGGAACACAGGACAGACCTCATACCTCACCAGGTGTTACTCATTTAGACTTCTCCACTGTCACCCTCCTCCTCCTCTTTCATTTTTATGTACTGTATTCCCCCACTAGATTGTAAGCTCCCTGAGTATAGGAGCTGTCCTTTTCATTTCTATACCACCCCCCTTTTTTTTCTCTCCCCCCAATCCTGTCACCCTCCCCAGAGCTTAGCACACAGTGCCTTTAATAAACATTTACTGACTATTCTCTATTGACTATTCCCCCAAGTTGGAACTTGAATCTAGGTAATACCCGAAATAAAGTCTGAGGGTGAAAAATGAAAATCAATTTATTAACTCCTTCCCAAAATAAGTTGTTTTATCAGAAGTTAATTTGACATTTTATTAAAGTCCACTGTAATCCATCCATTTTGCAAATAACTTTAAAAATGATTGCATAAGCTTTTGAGGTTGCTCATTATGTCACCTTCCAATGCCATACATGCTTCTCTGATGGCTTCATTAATTTTAGTTATTTTACTCCTTGTGGTTTTTGAAAATAGTACTTAAAGATACTGGCCCAGTTAAGCACCTTAAGCTCAAATGTTCAACATCACCATCTCAACATTTATGTTTCTGAAAATTAAACATAATTATTTCACTTTGAAGATGGGACAGAATATACCTACAATGGACAAATTGGTTATTAAGCATTTAATGCTAGAATTAGTTGAACAATAATTATGAAACAGTCTAAATGTTTACAATGTTTTACTGAATTCTTTGGCAGAAATATTACAGCTCCAGTGTGGTCAAATACTTTTACATATCTGCAGAATGCTTTCTCAACCAAAAGCTCAAAATGTATTTTAAATTTCATCATTATTCAGCATTATTGAGATGACTGAAAGAAAGCACCTAAAACTCTTTAATATTCCTTAAAAAAATATATTTAAAAATTTGAAAGCAATCCTTACAGAAATGAAAAGGTGACCATTGTTTAAGAGATATTTCTTATCCTGTTTTCTATTCATGACAATGGTATTTCAGTGCAAAGAAACTGTCAAGAGGCCTCTTAATCTCAGACTAGAGAGAGCAAAGTTGGAGCTTATATTCACTGCATTTGCATGTGTGACTGGGCAGGTGGAATCCTTTTCTAGTGAATGTATTGCAGGGAAGGGAGATCATGTTTTCTCCTTATAAACACTGCTAGCTGCTCACCATTTCCGGAAACAACTTCTTCAGTCAGTAAACTCTTCAGAGCATGTCTAAGGCAAAAATGACTGTCACACAGAATAATTAGGAAACTTGAATTTCACAGTTCCTGAGGCATATAATATATAAATTAAAATTAAAATAAATTTAAATGAAATTATATTTTAATTTAATCTTAAATTTTGATTCAGATTCTATTATGTAAATGAAAAGTGCAAGTAAGAACTATGGGGACAATTTTTAAAAGAAAATTTATTAATCATATTTTGATACCATTGTGTACAATCTCAGTTATAAATCATGTAATTCATAGAAAAATTCACTAAAAATAGTTTAAACAGTATTTTTTTCATTATTATTTACAATTAATTCAACCTACCTTGGCAGAAATGTAATTGTGTTAAAGTAGCTTTCCCTTGTCCCACCTCCCCCAAAATGACAATTTCACAATTAACTCCCTACGATAGCATCACTGATATCACCTCTCAGTTAGAAATCGAACAATCATAGTAACAAGTTAAATAGATGGAAGAGTACCATGATCAGAACTGTAAATGAGTACCATCAATTTTTAAAAGGTAGGATAATGAAATTATTTCTACATTTGATTTTCAAAAGCTTTGTTTTGAGCATCAAATGATAAAATAATTGAGAGGTAATATTCAGCAAAAGTAAAAGCTTGAAAATACTTTTTTTCACATGGGTTGTTTTAACTGTCCAAGGTTCACCCAAGTAAAATGGGAACCATGTTAGAAACAGATCAGTAAACAGTTAAGATTCAGATACAGAAAGACTGTAAAAAAGAAATTCACATTTTATTGGCCAGCCCCTTTTTTATGTTGTTTCACAAACAAGACTCAATACAAACATAAAAAACAGGTCTTACTTATTAGATATTACTTAATATTTTGGATCTTATTTACAAGAAAAAAAATTTTGCACAAAAAGTACAACCAAGAATTATGGGGATGTCTTTACTAAGGCAGAATTACTTACTTCCCTGTTCCCAAACATGCAAACATCCATATACATATTCAATGAAGGAAAAGTTCTTTTAAGAGTGAACATTATTTAAAACCACATTCTTAGACTTCATTGTACTTGATTATAAAAATACATTAAATTAAATATGTTGCATGGAAATTCAATGTCTATACTGTTACTAAATATTCTCACTGTCATTAAAGAAGAAACACAATTAAAATAATTTTAAGTTGGTTTTAATTAGTTTCAAAGACTAGATGAAATCTTTAAAAGATATAAACAGGAATAATTCTGTCTTCCAAAGTAAAAATTACTACATCCCGTGAAGTTGGTAACACATTTGGCCCTAAAGAAATGTTTTGACTTTCTGTCCAAATTCATTTTTTCTTCAGGCTTTTTGAGTCAGATAAAAGTCTTTATTTGGACCAACATGTGTCAATTAAAACAATGTTCAGCATTTCTCCAATTATGACATCTAAGTTAAAGAAAGTATGACACACAGTTGAATTCAGAACAGGGTGTGTTTTCATCTATTGACATGGAATATGTGTTTCAATTATAAATATTGTTAACTCTTCAAGAAAAATGTTATCTCCTGGAAATTAATGTGCATAACAACTCTCCCATAATGTCCATAGTCATTATCCCCAAAGTATCTGTGTACACAGTAGTCCACTTAATACTCCAATCCATGTTGACTGAGTGCAATGTATTCTTTATTTCTAGGTGCTACACTGTAAATGTATAATCTGCGGCCATACAAAGTAAAAAACACAAAAAGGAGAGGAAAAAGGACAAAAGGGGAGAAAAAAGTCCTTCCCTACAAGAACCAGGTAAAAATACCAGAGGTTTTAGTTATATTGTTAAATTGTTAAATTTCCTCTATCTTAGAACAGAACAACTGGCCTTCCCACGACACAGGAAAGAGGTCCTCTGCGGATTAATGACAAAAATGCGTCCTTTTTTACTAAAAAAGGCATAGGGATATCTCAATAGAGCACTTGCAGTCGGAGTACAAAATTCCTACCCATCAGTGTCTGAACATGTTTGAGAAGTCATCATAAACGGAAACTTTTAAGCCTTTTCCTAGATCCTGAGGGGAAGAAGACAAGATGATAAAAATAACTGAGGTCTTCAGTCTCTTAAAGAACCAGTCCAATCTTAATGGCCGATGTGAAAAAAAAAATACACTGTGTTTCTATAGTCTTTCTGCTGTGTTTTCTTTAATTCAAGCCACAGGAATACCCATAGGGTTCTTATGGGACATGCAGCATGTGGCTTATAAATAAAAAGAAAGTTCTATTAGGTAGCATAACACATTAAGAGAAAGAGTTGCTAGATTCTCTTGGTACATAAAAATAGACTGCCTCCAGGGAGTCCACGGAATTTATTCAGGTACTTATGGAACACCTGAAATGGAAAAACAAAAACGCAACATGTCAATAATACTGAACATTCAAGATGCAAACAATAATAATGGATTAACAGTACATACTAGGAATAATGATTTTTTTTGTTTTCTAATAGCAAAAACAGAAGGCAATGTAAATGAAACTCAACTGCACAAAAATTTCATGCAAACTGAATGAATAGCTACTTTTAAAGCACTTCACATTGCATTTAATACTCAGTCACTGATGTTATATTCTGGTATCAAATATATGTGATGTGACAGTAATGATGTCACTGAACAACAGAGATTGTAAGCATGCTTGTTTTGGTAACCTAACTCAGACTGTTAGAGGTGCTATAAACCTTAATCTTCCACAAAGTGTAAGATCTTAACATACTGAGCTGAAGTACTGGGTGGAAGATAGGCACAATTATTCCAACAGTTTTTTCTCAATTCTTTTTCTATTCCACTCTACAGTTACAAGTAACAATGAAGTTGTTCCTAAAGGTGCATGAAATTAAATTTAGAGAGCTCCCTCAAGAACATTCGTAAAGCCTCCTTAAGGTAAAAAAGGCTAAGGTTATTAGTCACTGCCGTGCAGAAGCAAGACTATGTATATCGAAGCTAGGTAACAGCCTCCTAAATGCAAGTGCAACTTATTCACAATTTTATCAATAATGAAATGGAATAAATGCTTTGGAAAGAGTCACTTAGCATGATACCAGGAAGGCATTTTTTTTAAACTTAAGATGTTGCTTTTTTCCTTACCTAACATTAATTTAGACAATTTCTATTCTAGCTTTAAATACAGTGCTGAACTGATGATATGCCCCAAACTTAAAATTTCTCATTCATAATTTAGAAGATTAAAGGATTAAGAAAATGCATCATGACTATTGGCATGAGAAAAAAATCAGTCAAGAGTAGTGCTATTTTAAGATGACTATTTATTGTTCATTATTCTGTGAAAAGTCAGAGGAATTACTAATGACTTTTCAAAGACATTACTAATGTGTAAGTCAGCAGCATTTGCTGACATGTTTGCCATCCACAGTAGAGTTTTCACTTGCAAAAGATACTGAAGTGATGCAATATGGTCTTTCAGCTTTTAGCCCCAAAGAATTTAGGTAACAATTCGGGGTATTTCATCCAAAAGAATAAGTGGTAATAACTAAGCAGAAACATCACCTCACATGTGGGGTTACTGTAACAGTGACCCAGCATAATTAAGACTTTTCAGTTATTTAAAAATTTTCAACATCTATAAAAAATTGATTCTCAAGTATTGCAATATTTCCCCCACAAAATTAGACACCAAGTTTCAGCAATCACCTCAATTTCATTTCACAGAAGTAACATTCAATTATTTGGTTTCTGTATATGAAATTGTTATGCACCCTCCCTCTGCCCCCAAAGCATAATCTTCTCTCTTTAAAATAGTATTTAAGTTGTTTCTCTCTTCTGATTTCCCCTAGGAACAACAGGTTTAACTCGATAGACCTACAATCTGTCTTCTAAGTTCTTCTATATTGAAATGTCAAAAAGCACTGCAAACCTTTTCTGTTGAGTTATCACAGACAAATACATTTAAGCTACCTAGTAAAATTTTCTAATTCAAATAATAACTAACCTGAGATGTACCTTGCTCCGATTAACATTACCATGCTAGTCACTACAAAAAAGCCCAGTGGCACACTACAGAAGATATTAGGGTCACCTGCTGTCATCCAAGGAAGAGGGAATCCCAGTAAAGCAAACCGAAAGAGAGACACATTAAAAAGTGCAAATTGGTGTTAAGAATCACACAAACAGCAAAACAAGAGTCACAAAATCATATATTTTCAAAAGCTAGCAAGGTTACATTAAATCAAAAATATAATCAATATTGAAAGCTTATGACAGTAGGCGATACACAAAGCATGCGATAATAAGCCAAGAATATACTTCGTATGAGCTAGGCAAATCCAAAGAATTTGGGGGGAATTGAAATTATAAATTTAGCTTTGCTGCTGAACAACCTTAAATGAATGATGCAAGTTTTTTCCAAAAATCTTGAATCATTCCCAGAATAGCAATACTTGGATTGAAGGGAAGAGTGATATTAGCTTAACTGAAAATGGACACTAAACCTTATTTTAGCTAAAATAATGATTTTGTGAAGATATTTAGACTTTCTTTTAAAATGAATATTAAGTAGGATTTCGTACTCAGTAGAATCAAGTGCTACAACTGAAACTTCAGCAGAGTATTGAAATAGATATAATTGATTAAACAGACAACCTAAATGGAAAGTTGTGCAATTCTCTTGAGAAATTTGGTAATGTTAAGATCTTCTTTAATTTGGGTAATAAAAACAATGAATTAAACAGATAATATAATGTCCCAGATGAGAAAATCTCACTTGGTAAGATTTAGTTTGATT
Organism: Bettongia penicillata ogilbyi; assembly: GCA_023548195.1. Lineage (NCBI taxonomy): Eukaryota > Metazoa > Chordata > Mammalia > Diprotodontia > Potoroidae > Bettongia > Bettongia penicillata. The sequence goes on from JAJHZJ010000230.1 coordinate 1,197,932, forward strand.
TTTTTAATGCCATTTGCAGATTACTTTACTATTATAAAGAAGTTACTTGAAAATAAAAGCTGATAGAAGTAGGTGAAGCAGAAGGAAATATAAAAATTCCCATTTCATTTGTGCACTAAATGATAATTTCTTGACTTTAATAGAGCAATATTCTCTCACTCTCATCTTAATGTGAAGGATATTAGTAAATAAAATATATACAAATCTCCAGGGGAAAAATAACTGCCAATTCATGGAAAGTTGGGATAGTCAATTTAAAAAAAACTCAACACATCAATAACATGATCAGATGAGGTAATGTGTTCCTGTTTTTTCTGTGTCACAAGATTATCAACATCTCTATAACCCAAACATAATTGTTTTAAGCACTAGATACAACAAATTCTATTTAAGGAAGGAATCCTAAAACATTTATACATTCACAAATCCCTATTTATTATGGTATTTCAAAAGGTTGTGCTCTCCTGTGTGAATAATTTCTTGACAATACTGATCACTCCCCCTCTCTATAACTTAATAGATGATGTACAGGAGCTACTGTGGCTAAAAAAAACCCATCACTCTTTGGCCAACAGAGCAAGGTGCTCATTTAGTAGCAAATCTATTTGAGGAAGAGGTTATTGTTTTGGCAAGGTGGAACATTTGCACTTGAATATATTTACAATGTATTAAATATTCTGGATAAATTAGATATTTGTTTCAAAACGTTGCTTTGGTGAATTTCTAGAAATTTGTTCAGCATTTTCTTCTGGCTACTTGTGCCTGTCCTAGAAATATGTAAGGTAAAAAATGTCTGGGTTAATTCAAAGTCATCAAAATTTGTGATGTGTTTTAGGTGTACAGTATAGTAGTTTATAAAGTGGCTCACAGTGCTTTGCATATTTATTATCTTGCCAGATCTTGAGAAATCAACAATGGAACAGCAAGTCGGCAAAGACTACCAAATATTACTTGCTCTCCCACTCCTCTTAAAAAGAGAAAATCTCCCACTGGAAGGATCACCTCCACAGTGTTTTGAACACCCAAATTTCACCAGAAGGATTCAACATAGGAAAGGCATCATAATGGCAAAATACAGTTTGAAAAATTAGAAAGCTATCTAGCATACAGTTGTCTTGTATTATAAAACTAACTTTCAAGTTTCTACAGCTAGATACTAAGTATAAGTTTGGATGCCCTTCCAAGCCGAACAGGATTCTACCTGTATATGTAGGAATTATCATAAATGGTTTAAAAGGGAAGCATTTCACACTTCACTAAGGAGTCTCAATCTGAATGTGTCATACATTTGGAAATTTTGGCTTTCCAAAAGTTTTATAAATTTGGGTCTTAATCTGCTATGGCATTAAAAAAACAAACAAAATGCAATTTAAAAAACAAAATAAACTCAAGAAAATTAACTGTTTATACCATCTGGAACACTGACAAATGAAACTAACCAAATTGAGCAATAATTTGTCTTAAATCAAAACTTTGAATATAAAATTGAAGGCTATTTTTTGGCAGCTGAAATGTTCAACACAAAAGCTACAGGACTATTTATTATCTTGTCCTCACATGCAAATGTAAGAACCAAGGGAAATAAAAAGGAGAGTGCTTATTGAAGATCATGAGTGAGTTCTACTTATGTTAAAAAAAAGTTGCACAAGTAAACTTCTTATAACAATAAATGAAAACTAGATTAAGTAATTTGAATATAAGGGCAATGTCTCACACTCACTTATGGCCCAAAGTCTAGGCTTATAATAGACATTCACTGAAGACTGGTTATTAATATTCAAGTAGTATCAAAACTACCAGTAATCTTTGCGATAAATAGGATTGCCACTGCCTTGATATACAAAGCTTATTATCAAAATTTAAGATTTAAAGAAACGGAGAAATTAAATTGATTTGATTTTGATTTGAATTAAATTGATTTAAGTGACTTCAGAAAAATCTGGGAAGACTGATGTTGAGTGAAATGAGCCAAAACAAGAGAACACTGTACACAGTAATAGCCACATTGTGTGCGACGACTGAGCTCTGCTCGGCCATGCCAGGATCTAAGATGGCTCCAAAGGACTCATGATGTGGAAAATGCGATCCACGTTCAGAGAAAGAACTACAGAGTCTGACTGCGGATTGAAGCATACTATTTGCTCTCTCTCTTTTTTTTTTTGTTTCTTTTCTTTCTTGGGGTTTCTCCCATTCAATCTAATTCTTCTTTATAACGTGACTAACGTTAAAATGTTTCATAAGAATGTATATGTATAGCCCTTATCAGATTGCGTGCCGTCTTGGTGAAGGGGAAGGAGAAGGAGGCAGAGAAAATTTAAAACTCAAAAGTGAGTGGTGAAAACTAAATTAATTCAAGGGAAAAAACTGATTTAAAGCGAAAAAATGGATTCAAATAAACCCTTTCTGGATGACACAGTGAAAAGAAGGACTCAGGGCAATACTGATAAAAATGCAAGGAGTATTCCATGTTAGACAGGACAAAAATGAACAGTTAATGATGGCAATACAGTAAGGGAAGATTTCTGAACTTGGGTTCATGAACTTAAAAAAAACAATAACTGTCTTTCAACAGAGTTGGTTTTCTTTGTATTTTATTTTCTGCTTAAAAACATTATGCTGATGGAGATGTGGGAAAATTGGATCACTAATGCATTGCTGGTGGAGTCGTGAACTGATCCAACCATTCTGGAGAGCAATTTGGAATGAGGCACAAAGGGGTATAAAACTGTGCAAACCCTTTAACTCAGCAATACCAGTTCTAGGGCTGTATCCCAAACAGATCATAAAAATGGGAAAAGGACTCACATGTACAAAAAATTACTTATAGTAGCTCTTTTTGTGGTGGTCAAGAATTGGAAATTCAGGGGATGCCCATCATTTGGGGAATGACTGAACAAACTGTGGGATATGAATGTAATGGAATACTATTGTGTTACAAGAAATGATGAGCGGGCAGACTTCAGAAAAACCTAGACTTACTGATGAACTGACGCTGAGAACACTGTATACAGAAACAGACACATTATATGATGACTCCTCGATAGATTTATCTTCTGTTAGCAGTGCAAGGATTTAAGACAACTCCAAAAGACTCACGATGGAAAATGCTACCCACATCCAAAAAAAGAACTATGGAGTCAGAATGCAGATTGAAGCATATTTTTTGCTCTCCCTTTTTTTGTATGTTTTTGTGGTTTCTCTCCTTGGTTCAAGTTCTTCTGTACAGCATGACTAATGTGAAAATAGGTTTTATATGAATATACATGTTGAGCCTATATAAATTTATATGGCGTCTTGGGGTGGGGAGAGATGAGGAGAAAATTTGGAACTCAAAATCTAATGAAAGTGAATTTTGAAAACTAAGAATAAACAAATTTTTAAAAAAAATGATGCTGAGTCTTTGGCTTTTCCAGATGCCAAAGGAGTCCATAATACATACACAAAAGGTTAAAAAATCATTTTGTTAAAGTCTTTTAAAAAAATAAATCCTATAGAAAATGCTACATCCAGAGAAAGAACTACTGAGTCTGAATGCAGAGCGAAGCATACAATTTTCACTTTTTCTTTCTTATGGCTTTTCTCTTTTGTTCAGATTCTTCTTTCCCAACATGACTAATGTGCAAATATATTTAACACGACTGTACATCTATAACCTATACCAGATTGCTTGCTGGGAAGGGAAGCTGGACAAAGAAAAAAACTGGAACTCAAAATCTTACAGAAGTGAATGTTGAAACAGCTTTAAATGTAATTGGAAAAAAATAAAATACTATTAAGTTGGGGGGAAAGGGAGCTAAATCTGGTTAAATCTTATGCTAATTGTTTATTATCTCTACTATGAAGGTAAAATCTTGTGTTTTGGAATATGAAAAGAATTCTCACAGCTTTTACTAAATTTTCTTATGATTAGTTTATTTCTCTATCCTCTGAAGATCACTTTGAAAATAAGGAAATATTACACTTTGAAGATTGTCCATAAATAGTTTGTTTTAGGTACCCAGATCCTACCTAATGGTACTTTCAACATTTAGTAACTTTTATTGTTTGAGATTTCTTTGGAAATTAAAAAATTATTTTCCAACTAAGTTACATCTGCCCAAATCCTTTTAAGCAGCCTAGGAAACTGTTTCTTAGAAAAATATTCCAAAATTGCAGTACAGTGTAATACAGTATATCAGTTACTTCATTCATGCCACGCCCACATCAGTTAAAGTAACAAATGGTAATAAGAATTTTAAAAAATGAAGCTCATGAATTCTTATCTTTTTTCCTTTTAAAAATATATTATAAATTATTTTTTTCTCTGTAGTAAGTAGCAAGACAGTGACTGATATGGTTTAATTAAGCTTGATTGTTTAGAAAAAATTGGAAAAATCAGAACAGGGACTTTTCCTCTTCTGTAATTACATTCTTCTCTGCCAAATATTTGCTAAATCAGTGAAGTTACTTTTGGATAAATCATAAACAGCATTAATAGTGGTAAGAGTTGACTTTTTACCATTTGAAGAAGGCTGTCCTGTAGCCCAGCCCATTGATTTCTGTACAGCTTTTTTCCACGTGGCATAACGAATTTCACTTTCTAGAATCAAAAAGGAAAATTTAACTGTGGTATTTTAGCCACAAACAATCAGCATTGCCCTTTATTCTTACCAAATTACTGCATGATAAACCAAACTATAATCATTTTATCGAGTTTGCTTTTTGTAAACATTATAATAATGCAATATTTAAAAAGAAAAATATTTATTTATGCCCCTTAATGCTGAACTTCACACAATACTTCCTTTTCTTTCAGAGTAGAATCTGGAAGCCATAAATTGTGTAAATTGTCTGTAGATTTCAGACTGCCATCATTACATACTGTAAAAATTTTCACTTTCACATTGTTGAAAGCTAAGCAAAATTTCATTTTGAAGCTTGTTTTTCAAATAGCATGATACTGGCTTTCTTGCATTAGGAAAAGTTTCTCAATTTAAAGCAAAAACATGTGTATATCAACTTTCTACCGGCATTATTATAATCTTGAGTAATTCATTGCTATAGAAAACATTTTAGCTTCAGGATTTACACCACTCATTTGAAATGTTGCTCAGTTGTTTTTCTGTCATGTAAGCTCCAAGAAGTCAGAAGCTGTCTTTCTGCTTCTACGTATATTCCCTACATGTAGTCAGTCTAATGCCTGGCACATAATAAGCACTTTAATAAAGTTTGTTGACTGACTTTTATCTAATTCTTGTCCATTTATTTAAAAACAATCCTCAAGGAAGCATGAGCCTTTCCTTCAGACTTTCTCCCTTTTTCAGGGATACCCACCTAATTCCTGGGATGTCCATCTGCTATCTTTCTCTCTCAACAGAACAATCCACGTCCTTTTCTACACATACAGGCAGGAATATGCTGTTCAGTCATTCTGAATTACGTCTGACTCTCCTTGATCCTATGTGGGATTTTCTTGGCAAAGATGATGGAGTAGTTTGCCATTTCCTTCTCCAGATCATCAATGAGGAACAAAACCGGGTTAAATGACTTGCCCAGGGTCACACAAGTAGTCAGTGTCTGAGGCCAAATTTGAATTCACAAAGAGCAGTCTTCCTGATGCTGGACCTGACAATGTATCTCCCATGCTCCCTAGCTGACCCTCAATTCAATTAGCTCTCTTTTGAAGATGTCCAAGGTTTTCAGTAATAATTCCCATGATTAGAAATCTATGCTAAATGTAACACAAACTTCTGGAAGGCAGAAACTGTTTGATTTTTGTCTTTTGAGTTTCCATTGCCTAGCTCAGAGCATAGTAACAATAGATGCTTAACAAAAGATTAGACTGATGATTATATGAACTACATGAATTTAGTTATCTGATGGAGCTTCAAGTACTTCTAACGTGACATTTGTTGACAATTCTGTCATCTGCCTTGGAATTATCATCTATCTCTACACAGATGAGTGCCCACTTCCTATCAACTCCCCTAATCTTTTTCCTCATCCACATCATACCAAACGTTAGGGGAAAATTCCATTTGGAACTTCAAATTCAACATGTCCCAAATGAAACATTACTTTCCTCCATAAACAAAAAAGAGCTTTTCTCCTTAAATTTTCTGACTATTTCAGGCACCCAAGTGTCTATCAGTCAGTCTCTCTCGCTCCTTACTTCTCTCTCTGTTGCCAACTCTTGTGAATTCTACTTACACTTCTTTCATATCTTCCTTATTCAGTCTACTTATTCATGTGAGCTATACATAATTAAGTAGAGAACTTTCTTTTTAAACTGGACACATTCTGGGGAGTCTGGAAAGCACTTTGCTCTCAGTGCTGCACATTGGGTTCTTAGGCTATGCAAAACTGGCCATAAGGATATTCTTCTGGCAATAGAATTCAAGCCATTCTATTATTTTATAGCCCTCCATTTCCTAGATAAAATAGGTTGTAAAAATAAAGCTACCATACTTAACTTGTTTTAAAGGGAAGGTACTATAGAGAGAAAATTACTGGGAAGTAGTTATTGTGTCAAAACAAAATGCCTTGATAAAACATTTTTATCACTAATAATTACATTTTAATTGGAACACATTTACTCAGAAGCTACATAGCTAAATATTTCATAATTCCATGTGGTTTTAATCTGCAATTTGTGGGCTTTATAAACTCCTAAAAACTTCCACAAAATTTTGTTTTGATCCCAACAAAACTGGACATATTTGAACTATTCAGGTATGTAAAGCACAAAGCAAACTGTAATAAATATGCATAATGAAACTGATTTGAAAACAACTACTACTTTCTAAGTTAAGTGAACAAAACCTTTGTTACTGGATTTTCTTGTACTGGAAGTGAATCAAATCTAATTGTTTGCCACACCACTCTCCCAATAATGCTTAAAAGACCTCTGATGCACAAGTGTCTTTATTAAAGCAGGTGCTGATGAGGACAAATGATGGAATCATCGCTTCTATCCCCCAGTCCCAGGAAATGTCCTTAGCCTCACAATCATTTCACAGTGTGTGTTATTAGTATCAGAGGACAGAGTTAAGACTAGGTAAGGATCTAGAATCAATCAATGTATTTGGAAGGATGCTTCTAAAATACATTTTGTATGAAGAACAGTGCCCTAAGGCTGAAAAGTCAAGCTAAATCTAAAAACAAATACACCCCATTTCTAAACTATTGAGTGCACCTCAGTTTTGCTGAAGTAGAACAGAAAAAAAAATAATCAAGAAAGGGTGCCTGGCACACAGTAGGTATTAATAAATGTTTACTGATTGATGTCAATAGTAAGATTTGCTACTCTAATTATAGAAGTAGTTAAAACCACTGAAATGGAAGTCAGAATGTTGAGATCTGACTCTTAGCTTTGCCACTGGCTAACTGTGTGACCCAGGACTCTCAAACTTTCAGTTTCTCCATCTATAAAATAGGGACGACACTTGCAAGTACATCTAGGCCTTTTGTGAGAGTTAAATGAGACTGTGTGTATGTGTACACACATGATGGATGATGCTGGTTACTGTAAGGTGTAAAAATGCAAATTGATATCCATAATAAGATCCCATGTATCTATCCATATTTTAATAAACATAAACATATTATAAAACACATGTGCATATTTTAAAGCAGTGGTGTCAAGCTCAGAAATGGATGATTTCCTGTGGGCCACCTACTGACTTAGAGAACCACAAACTAACATCCATGCTGTCCAGTATCGTTATTTTATTAAACATTTCCCAATTACATTTTAGTCTAGTTGGATGCACTAGGGGAACTCTGCAGCAGCTTGCCTGAGTTTGGAATCTCTGCTTTAAAGCATATTCTTAAAAGAGTTTGCTTTACCTTCTTCGTTGATCTGAGGTTCAAACCGTTCCATTGTGACAGCACTTAAATCTTCAGGTTCGAGACTCCAAACCCCAACTCCTTCCGCAGCGCCTGCTGCCATGGCAGCACCCAGTGCTGTTGTTTCAGGCATTGAAGGCTTTACTAAGGCAAAAAAATGCAGATTGGTATGACCAACAGTTAAATACACTTAAAATAGCTTTGAAATTTACAATTTTCATTCCTATCAATTTGGGGCTCAAAATTTTAAGGCATAAATGTTTACTAACCTACTGGTATACAAAGAATATCTGCTTGAAGTTGCATGAGAATTTTATTGTTGGTCATTCCTCCATCTACTTGCAAATGGCTGAGTGGAATTCCACAGTCTTTATTCATGGCATCCAAAATCTTAAATCAATATAATTTTCTAATTAAAATATAGTATTGGATATATTATAAGTAAGTTCTGCAGTATTCATAGGGAAAGAATTGTTTTTTACTTATTTCTAGAGACAGGAATCAAAGTTGAAAATAGAGGTCAATCTCCAATATCTGTACAGCCTATCTGGTCTTCTCTCTACTATCTCATTAGCTGTACAAACTAGTTGTAGTATTAGTTTGAAGAAAACAATTCAGGGAAAACCTACTGCTTTCACAGCTAACTTTACAGATGCAAAATATACATGTACGCACACATTTAATGTATAATATACAAAAATTGCAGTGTGAACACATTCACTGTATCCTAGGGGAAAACATAAATAAACTTCTATAACATTCCTTGGTTAAGATTAATATACAAAACATAAGAAGTAAAGAAAATAGGATAAACCTGGGCCTGATTTTTTTACCTCTCTTGTTTGGAAACAAACAGCTTCTAATGCAGCAAAGGCAATGTGCTGTTTATTGGTGAACTGAGTAAGGCCACAAATAATCCTGAAAACATAAACAGAAGTTTTGAAGATCAGAGTATTACAATACTATCTTATCTGACTGAACATTTGCAGAACAGACATTTTTTTTGGGGGGGGGAATGGGTAAAGAGTTGAATTTGGTGAGGGGAGTTCACTAGGATAGCAATGAAGAAATAACATTTCTTACGTTCCCAAATTTTACAAAATAAAGAAAAAAAAGGTTAACCTAAGTAACTGTAACTTCTCTAGTTTAGACAATGTCCCAGACTACATTAACTTCTCCACAAACAAGAGGAGTCCAAGACATTACTGAAAGTAAGTTTTAACGAGAAGCTCTTGTTAAATGATTTGCGTATCTTTAGTGTTGGTAAGTCTTAGAATTACATTACCCCACCCTTATTTTCCATTGGTTAGGTCTGAAAAGTTTCCCTCAAATTACTTAAAATCAATTCTAAAATATCTTTAAAATGAGGGAGCTATCACATTAAAGCAATTCGGTAAAAGCATCAAGACAGAAAGAGCTATATACCCTCTTGCACTGGGCTCCCAGTATGGTGCATATAATCCTGAGAATGCTGGAACAAAGTAGCAGCCATAAGAAGTGCCCGCCTCTTTAGCAAGCTTTTCTAATACGGGGAGGAAAAAAACATCCATTAAAAGAATATATAGAAAAGATGGCTGTTCAGTATTGCTCTCTGCCAGGATGCAACTAGTACAAACATTTTGTGTTTCCTATCATTCAGTATAGCAAATGGTGTTCTTTATTTTAGAGAATTTTAAGTAATTATTCTATGTAACAACGTAACCCTGGCCTTCAACTGTACTCCAGACAAGAATGGTTCGACAAAAGTAAAAGGTGCACTGCGTGGTTCCTACTTTTGCTTCCAATAACGTAGATTGTTCCTTCTGCTTTGCAAGTTAGAGAATGAAACAGGCCCTAGCCGTATTTAGTTTTTTCATTTCTTGTCAATCCTTTAGTAAGCAACACACTTTTGGATATCACTTTATGTCAAACTCAAAAAATGGATTCAAGTATGCTTATTAGGTTTCTCAAAAGTTTGTTTTGTGGATTTTCATCACCAAAGAATTTATCAGCTACTGTATTTGGTTAGTTGGTCCTTCCCTGATATAACCTTTGTTAACCCAGAATTACATTGACATAATGACCAGGCAACAGAGTAGGAGATACATGGATAAGGCTAATGTTAGGAGAGTTAATAAAAATTTTTAAAGTTAGTTATTCAAAGAGAGAACAAAAAGCTGCAGGTCTAATCAGCATTCTTTGGGTTTTGGGAATATTATTTATTTTGGGAAATTGTTGAATTATAATCACAATAAACTTTGAGTTTAGAGTTTACATCCCATCATCAATTCAACAACTATAGATTAATAATTTCTGCTCATTGTAATACTTCGTGAAATATTTCATTTTCATGCTTAGCAAAACTTAACTTAGATTAAACCGATGTCAATTTAATGGAACAGAATTGCCCATAAAATCATATACGTGGAGATGATGGCTATGTATTGTATACAATATATCCTTGCACATATGCATGAATGCATGCATGTGCATCTATGCCTATGTTAGCATAAATATAATAAAATGCAGAACAGTAGAAAGGAGGAATGCTGGATGTGTAATTCTTAGGCCTGGTTTTGAATTGTCTCTGCTGCTTCCTATCTATTGATTAGGCCTTTGTTTCCTCATTTCTAAAATGATGGGCGAGATGACCACTCTAGTCCCCCTTCCAGCTCTAAATCCATGTTTCTGATTCAGATTTTCAACCTATTTATTTTAGGACCGCCAAAAAGTAAAGCCATACTCACCAATTTCCTCTGATGACTTTAAAATACCAAGATTGTCTTTTAACCAGCGGACAACAGCACCAGCTATAGCAACTGATCCCTAAAGGGGGAAAAAACCTTAAATGGAATTTCTTCTTAAGGTCCAGGAATGAAAATTGATCACTACCAAAAACATCCCCCCCTCCTCTCCTCAAGAGGCTATCTGTAAATGCACTGACCTAATGAAACAAATTTCATATAACTTTATTGTATGTGTACGTATATATATGTGTACATGTATCTGTATATTACTGGGGTGGTGCAGTGGAGAGAGTGCTGGACCCAAAGTCAGCAAGATTCATCTTCATGAGCTGACCTCAGACATTTACTAGCTGTGTGACCCTGGACAAGTCCCTGAATCCTGTTTGCCTCAGTTTCCTCATCTGTAAAATGAGCTAGAGAAGGAAATGGCAAACCACTCCATTGTCTTTTTTAAGAAAACCCCAAATGGAGTCATGAAGAGTAGGACATGACTGAGTATAGATAACATATATTACATGTATTAGTAAAGGAGAGTCAATAAGATAATTTTTTATCATACGCAGACATTTATTACATTCAATCTACATTCTCATGGCTATGATCTTATAGCTTCCGGGTGCCCCCCTCCAAAAGAAAAATCCAAACCCTTTCACATTTTGGACTTTAACATACAAGCTGTTGTCCCCCTTTCATCTCACCCCTGCTACTGCTACTGGGCTCCATTCCTATCTTGCACCACTCTCTTCTCCTTCTGTCCCTTCCTTGGTCTTGCTCCTGATTTCTCCTCCTCATGTTTGACAGGGATTATGGTAAGTGATGACTTACAGACTCCTCCTCTCCCTTCTGGCCTCCCAGTCCATTGCCTCAGATTTCTCATCATTTTCTTCTCTTCATAGTTTTGACCAACCAAGTTGACAATCTAAATAATACACTATCCTCCATGCTTGACTCTTGCCCTAGCCCCTCCTCCTGTTTATGCACTGAGCATCCTCAACCACCCTCACTATCAGTCGTCTCTACTTGTACTCCTGAACAACCATTATATAATCCTGTCGACTTTGTCTACTACAAATTCATGACAGAACGCAGGGCCTGGAGTCAGGAAGACTCATCTTCTTGAGTTCAATTCTAGCCTTGGCACTTACTGTGTGGACCCTGGGCAGGTCCCTTAACCCTGTTTGCCTCAGTTTTCTCATAGCTAAAATGAGCTAGAAAAATCATTTCTATTTCTATTTACTCACAATTCATTTTATTTCTCAAACCTTAGCAGTGACTCATCCCAAAACTCCACTGAAAATGTTCTCTCAAATGTTACTTTAAGGTTCCATGGTCTCTAACTGTGAAATTGGATGGTCTCTTATCCTTTCTGCAGCTTTGGATGTTGCTGACTAGGACTTCCTCCTTGACAGAAACACTCTTTCCTGATTGGGCTTTTGTAATACTGTTTCTGCTTGATGCTCCTCCCATCCATGTTACCACCCCTTTTCAGTATTCATTGCTGGATCATAATCCATCTCCTATCCTTTACTAAGAAAACCTTCTTGGGCTCTTTCCCTTTTTCTCTTGCTACCCTTTCTCTTAGATACCTCACCAGCTTCCATGGGTTTAAAGCCCATCTCTGGGATTTCAAACACACACACACACACACACACACACACACACACACACACACACACACACACAAATGTATGATCTGAATCACTTTTGTAAGTTCTAGGCCAAATACAATGTTAAAAAAAATCTCAACTGGCTTCTCTCTTTTATTTAAAGTCATGAGATTCATTTGATCAAAAGAGTTCTGACAGTGAGATGGGAAGAATCACTGAACCTTTAACATGTAAAACAGGGTGAACACTACTACCAAATTTTCTTTCCCAATCAACAGGCTTGAAGTCCTACAATAGATGGCGTGACTGAATGGTATGGTGGAAAGAGTAACTAATTTAGAGTCAGGAGACAGGTTAAAATCCTGGCGCTACTTGTGTGAACTTGGGCAACTTACTTCAGTCCATCAATGAATTAAGCACCTCCTATGTGGGAGGCACTGTGCTAGGTTCTGGGGATAAAAAAAGAGGCAAAAGATAGTCCTTGCCCTCAAGGAGCTCCCACTCTAATGGGGGAAGCAACAAACAAATACATACAAACAAGCTATATACAGGAGGAAAAAAAAGGAAATAAAATAACAGGGAAAGCACTAGAGAAGAAAAAGCTTCCTGTAAAAGCTAGCCACCAACATCCAAAGCTGCAGAAAGGATAAGAGACCATCCAATTTACCAGTCAGAGACCTTGGAGCCTTAAGGTAACATTTGAGAGAACATTTTCAGTGGAGTTTTGGGATGAGTCACTGCCAAGGTTTGAGAAGTAAAATGAATTGTGAGTAAAAAGAATGGAAGGCAGGGAGTTCAGTAGTTGGAGTAGAGAAGAAAGAGCACTCTGGGCATGAAGGGCAGTCAGAGAGAATGCCCAGAGCGGAGAGATGGAGTGTCTTACTCGTGGAACAGCCAGGAAAAGCACTGACTACAGTGTAAGAAGACTGGAAAGGTAAGAGTCAGGTAAATTATGAGGTACTTTCAACACCAGAAGATTTTGTATTTGATGCTGGAGGTGATAGGGAGCCACTGGAGTTGGGGGAGGGGAGGAGGCCTGGGCAAGAGAAGGGGTGTGTGTGTGTGTGTGTGTGTGTGTGTGTGTGTGTTTGTGTGTGTGTGTGTGTGTGTGTGTGTGTGTGTGTGTCTCACACATGGTCAGACCTGAACTCATTGGCAGCTGAGTGGAGGATGGATTATCTCTTTTCTGGAGAGCAGCTGAGTGGAGGATGGATTCTCTCTTTTCTGGAGAGGCAGACCAAGCAGTTACACTGCGCAAAGCCATACGACTAGCTCATGGCAAATTTACCTTCCGCCCAGTGCAGCACTAATACACAATGCTATATCTTAAGTGAAGTGAGTTTACTTCTGATTCAGAAACATTAGGCATCCACTATGAAAAAATAATCTTTGATTCAATCATCGTACTTGAGAAAAACCACATACTTGAGAAACCACGTAATATCTCTCAAGATATTAAAATGGATTAAGAAAATGCTCTGTAAAAACCTATCAAAGAAAATAATACGCCCAATGCTGACAGAGGAAACCTGAACAAAGTGAGTTATAAAACTGGTTTAAAGAAATTGGAATGCTATAGATTAGCTATTAATAGAGCTAATTTTCTATTAAATTTCACTGATGCATTTGACAGAACTTTCCACTAAGGCCTTTCAGACAAGAAAATGTAGAATGGAAAATGAATTGGATCAAGTTTTAGCTAATGCATAACTAATATTTCATCACTGGATCAATGCCAATCTAAAAAGGGAACTCATGTCAAATAATTTTGGAAGTGGAAAACATCATGTAGTCCAACTACTTCATTTTTAAAATAAGAAAGTTTTGCAAAGAAAATCCCCAACTGGGTCATGAAGACTCGGACACAACTGAAATAGTGAAACAGCGACAATAATGGTATCTGCGTGGGAGCTGCGGTGAGAGGTGAATGCGAGAGTGCATATTCAGCATGAAGCTGCATAATAGAAAAATAAACTCAGTCCCATTTCATATACTAGTTTAAGAGATAGTTTAAGAGAAGCAATGACAAATGGAACACATCCAGAAGAAGGGAACTCAAATTCAAGTCATAAGTGACTGAAGGAATTCAAGATATTTTGCCTAGAGAAGGCAGGATGGGGACAAAGGAAGAAAGCTCTTCTAATAAATGTAGGAGTACATGTGGAAGTAATAAGCTTGTTCAGTATAGGCTAGAACTAGACCCAATGGATAGAAAGTAAAGGTAGGAAGATTTCAGCTCAATGTAAAGTAAGTACTTTTCTAAAAATGAAAACTGAAAGAAAAGAAAGTATTTGCTGTCTCACTCCCTCCAAACCAAGGGTCTAATAAAGCCAAGGTAATGATTTACCTTCATTGTGACAGAAAATATTTCTATGATAGGAAAGGAATTTCACTTCCAACTTCCACTGAAAAAGAGTGAAAAGAGAAAAGATCTGAACAAAAAGAGACCGAACTTTGGAGAAATAGAGAAAAATGCGAGACAATGTCCAGCTCCCGAGTCTGTTTCTGGCTTCTGTAAGAAGCAGGCTGCAGAAAACAGGATCACACGCGATCACAAGGAACAAGCATCAGAAGTCACGGTAAAGTAAGGCGTTCAGAAAAACAAAATGGAGAAGCAAAGAAATTAGTATGAAAAAGAAAAGGGAGAGGAGTTAAATTACCAAAAGGTATAAAAAGACTAAATCAACTAATTAAGAAGAGGGCTTCAGACGGTTAGATGTAAACACTGACAAGTCTTTAAAGATAAGACTCTAGATCAGTATGGGAAAGGGGGCGCCCTGCAGGACCCTGCTGTTTGTATCTGACACCAGCAAGTCATGCTGAGCCACCCAAGTCCACAGCAGACACAATCCCAGACAGGAAAGGCCAGAGAGGCCCACGGACACTCAAGTGTATGCACTAACGCCTAAATATTATGTAATGAGCAATAGGAACCACAGGTTGTAACATGAGGAAGCCAGCTTGACCTTATATGTTATCACTGGGACTTAGTGGGATGAAACTGTTTCTACCTTATTCCAAAGAAGTAGTGCGGAGCAACAACCACAAGGGGGCAGCATAGTGAAGAATCTTAACTCTGGTCATCACCACTGAAGCTATCAGAGGGACTTCCTAGGTTGGAGAATATCCAGATGAGAGCAACAGGACAGTCTAAGGACTTGAGTATCTATAGCCTGAAGATGAGAAGGCTCAGGGGGCAAATGACAGTCATGGAAGAGGGATTAGACTTGTACTGTATGGCTCCTAAGGGCAGGGGAAACAAGCGCAACTTACAAAGGGGGAAATCTAGGATTGATGTTAGCAAAGAAGTATGCAGAAATGGAAATGAGTTCCCTCAAGAGGCGCTGGGTTCTCTGCTTGACTGGAAGTAAGATATTGGATAGAAGTTAGACCAGAGGATCAGCTGCTAAAGTCCCTTAAAAATCAAATTCAACTATTCTCTTGTTGATTTATGTACTGAACAGGTACAACATCCAGGGGAAGAAAACAATTAAATAGAAGAAAAGAAGTGAACGTGTGAGCAGCAGAATAAGTGTCAAC
This sequence comes from Bettongia penicillata ogilbyi, assembly GCA_023548195.1. Taxonomy (NCBI): domain Eukaryota; kingdom Metazoa; phylum Chordata; class Mammalia; order Diprotodontia; family Potoroidae; genus Bettongia; species Bettongia penicillata. The sequence goes on from JAJHZJ010000230.1 coordinate 1,213,632, forward strand.
ACGAACTACATCAAGCCTGCAGGAGTTCTGTGAAAAATGTACATTTCTACATGTCAGGAGATGCCCAAAATCCTTTTGTGTGTGTGCAGCAAGTGTCCCGCAGGCTACAGGTTGCACAAGCCTCATCTATAAATTGTAGGGACATAGTGTACACAAAGAACAAACTTATCAATGGAGTTAACACATTATGCTGCATAAATGTGGCAAAAATAAAAGCTATGAAACGCAAATTAAAGCTCTTACACATCTAGGAAATGATTGCAACTTACAGAGTATTTAAAATAGTGGTAATTTCTAGAACTATAGATATAGGTAGCACAGTATAAGAAGTCATTTATTAGGTCAACTGTATAAATCATTTAATAAATATTGAATTTAAGAGTAATCCATAAAGAAATCACTTGAATTGTTTTTTAAAAAGTCCAATTTTTTTAAACAAACACAATTTGTTTTGCTCTTTCATGTATCTGCAGCAATGTGTATACAGCTGATGATACCCAGCACTCAGGTCCGCTCCCTGATTTTCCTACTACATATTTTCTACTACATGATTTAAATGTACTTGGAGAAACCACCTGTTTGTGTGTGTTGGTGGTTCTTTAAAGTTTCTCCATTTCTTTTTCCACATCTTAAATGACTAAGTGCCATAGTAAATTGATGATCACAAGGAGACAAGTTAAGAGAACTGCCCTCTGACTCTGCAGGAATCTTCTCTGGGGTTTAGAGCACTACATCAACAGCTACCTTTTTCTGCTATCTTTCAAAAATCCTTATTTACAGCAGACATCAACATTCCTGAGTGATTCACTAAGATTCTTAGGTAAGACTTTAGAAATCACTATATACTGCAATGTTCTGACGAATTATAACATAAAATGTTTGTGAAAATAAACTTACTTCCAATGCATAGCATACTGGCTTGTCTCTGCCCAGTTTGTAAGCCACTGTGGTAAGAAGGCCATGATCAGAAAAGACACACTAGACAAAAACAGAAATATTTTAAGGTTAAACAATGTCATTTTTCCTAAAAGGAATGTTGAAATAGTTTACACACACACACACACACACACACACACACACACACACACACAGACATGTACACATACAAATATTTATGTCATATTTATGTGATATATAAGTATATATTCCCCATACTATGCTTACTTTTGGCTAATTTAAAAGAGTATTATAACATAAAAATAAGCTGAAATAAATGTATTGCACTTATGTGTTACTCATCAGTTTCAATAAAGGATCTTTGCTGCAAAAAGAACCTAAGTGTATAAACACTTGTTCTTCCCAGCAGTTAGATTTTGTGATTTTTCATACCTGACTACTCTCAGCACCTTAAAATGGTATTTACTTACACCTAAAACATGCAAACACTTAAAAAGTTTTGTAACAAATTATGTGTAACAGTTTATTGCTTTCATGAATAAAATGAGGCCCTGATAATAAAGAAGAAAACTAACCTTTTGGCCTGTGTTACACAGTAGGAAACAACCTGTTCCATACCTACAGTTGGTGAGAAGGAAAAGTATAATATAGTAATTTTACTTAAATTAAATCCCAACAAGCTAACCAAACCAACATCTAATTTATTGTCACAATATATTTTTTTTTATTAAGGCCCATGTTAAGTTCTAAAGTTCTTAATCTTCTTTTAGTGGAAAAAAGTTTTGAAGATCATCTTGATGGAAAAGCCAGGAGAACAACTCTTCATGAAAAACCCAGCTACCATTTTTAGCAACACAGTTAAGCTAAACTTCCCAAAGGCTACTTGTAATTTCTTTATCAAAGGAATACTGTTTAAAAATATCAACTACCAAAAACAAATAAATAAAATATCAACTACCTTATTAATTAATCATACTCTGAGGTATCTATGTCATCTAAGTTACTGAATGACAACTAAGTTTTAATGACAAAGAAATTTTTTTTTGACTGCTGATTGACATAGAACAAACATTACCAGTAGATTTACTTAACAGCAGAAGTACTTCTCTGGGTTCTAGCACATGTACATTTATGAGATGGACAAAAGAGGCTTCTTGCAACTGTGGCCACCTGGATATCGGAGCAAGAGTCAGGGTAGGTGTAACTATCTTGTTCAGCAGATTCAGAGACAGAAAGGGGTCAAGATAGTTCTGTGTTGGGTGGCAGCTCCACCCCAGGCCAGATTCTTTCACCTACATTAGGCAGCTAATAAAGTGACAAGGCTGCAAACAGAAATCAGGGGAAGCTAAGTGAAAACTGAAGTCAATGAGGAAAGTTGTGTGCTCTATCCATGGGGGTCTCAAGGACAGTCACTCCAAGCTAACTTACTGCCATTTGGCTGCCATTCCTGTTTTTCTGCTAATGTACTCAAGCAGAGTGGAAAAGGGGGCTCCCAAAAACTCCTAGGTGTTTTTAGCAATTGAAGCCTTGCTAACAGCCATTGTAAGAATTACAAGATGCTTATTCTGGCTGACAGAACACAATTAAATTCCAGTGGATGATTAAATTTTCAATCTTATTTTGAACTTTTAATACTATCAATTTTCTGAGATCAACATTCCAAATAAGAACAAAGAATAACCAAATAAAGAAGAAAAACAGGGACAACTGTTATCTCTTCTGATCCAACGAGAATGCACTTGCCTTTTCACCCTTGGGAGGGCGACAGCATTTAAACAATTAACTTTTAGTATTTCAGTGAAACTGAGTATATATGTTACACAATATTCAAAATTCACACACACACACACAACCTTGCCAGACATCACACTGGTAGTAGTTTGCTCTCACAGGTAGCTAGATGGCACAGTACAAAGAGTCCCTAGACCTGAAATCAGAAAGACCCCAAGTTCAGACTCTGTCACTTCCTAGCTATGTGACTCTGGACAAGTCACTTACCTTCTGCCTGCCTAAGTTCCCTTGTCTGTAAAATGGGGGTTACGATAGCACCTATCTCTCCCAGGGTTTTTGTGAGGATATGATGGGATGTTTGTAAAATGCTTTGCAAATCTTAATGTACAGACAGAAAGACAAATAGACAGACAGACAGACAGACAGAGGTGGCAGATCTCTATAAATCATTAATGTTGTTGGTTACTGTCATTTTTCAGTCACATCTGAATCTGTTTTTGGCACAGATACTGGAGTGGTTTGCCATTTCCTTCTCCAGCTCACTTTACAAATGAGAGAAGTGAGGCAAACGTAGTTAAGCGAGGGTCACACAGCTAGTGTCTGAGGCTATATTTGAACTTGGAAAGATGAGTCTTCCTGTCCTAAAGGCTACATGTCTATCTGCTACACCACTTCACTGCCCCATAATTATTAATACAGAGCATTTCATGTTTATAATAAACCTAAAAACCATTACCTCAACTGCTATATCCCAAAGATACTACATTTGAATTTCATCTGCTGAATGCTTTTCAGGGGTCAAGTACACATCTATATTTTTTGCCTAACGAGTTTAAAAAATGACCAATATTAAGGTTTTATGTACTGATTTTCAGGAGCCATAATTTCAAAAATAGAAAGATAGAAGACAGAAAGATCCCTAACTCTAAATTACAAAAATTCAAAACTTTTGGTCTATTTTCCTGCCTAAGATTAACAATTATTCTCAATTAATTGACATCAGATTCGGAAAATAAAACTTCCAAGATGATTCACGAGAAAAATGTTTCTTTGAAGATGATTCCGATGCGCTGACGTGATTCACACCAGCAGTAGGAGCACACAGGGCCAGGGCCCTAGATCACAGGTCAGCACTCCCACCCTTAATGGCCCAAGGCACGACCGTCAGCAAAGTGACAGCCCACGCGTTTTCATGGCGCTCTGCGGAAGCGCAGCATCTTATTCTCCCAACTTCAACAATGAAGAAAACAGCAAAACTGTAAGAAGAGTAAAAGGATAACAAAAGGACCAGAAGATGACAAACCCACAGATTCTGAGTAGTACTAGGCTAGTACTAGTAGTAATTAGTAAGTTAGCCTCAGTTAAAACTGTGAAGCTTGTTTTTACCCAGTCATGAATCAGCTGTCACATCCTTCACACTAGCCCCAAATGTTTCCCCACTAATTAGGTTACTTATGGGAAAGAATGTCAACTATTTTACTATGTAGAGATCACTCAAGAAATTAGAAAATATTTATGTTTTCTATGTTATCCTAAATGCAGAATATTTTAATATTTTAAATTAAATTATATAAATACTTCAATGATTAGATTTAGAATATCATCTGCCTAGAAGCAGAGTAATTGTCCTGTGAGTTGGTATAAACAAGGAATAACTGTAGGATCGTCAGGTGTCTGAATGGGGCCCATGTTAGATATTTAGTCACTGTGTGACAAATGAAAAAAAATCACTTCTTCATTGCTAAAAATCCATATCATTATCATCATCTTCACCATAGCTAGCATTCATATTGTGCTATGTGGAAGGCGTTATGCTACGTGTTTTACAAATATTATCCCGTTTGATCCTAGAAGGTAGGTGCTATTATTACCCCACTGTGCAGTTGAGGAAACAGGAAAACAAGAGGTTAAGTAACTTGCCCACGGTCACACATCTCATAGATATCTGAAGCTAGATTTATACTCAACTTCCTATACTTCCTTACTCCTCCCAGGGTTTCATCTACTGTACCACCTAGCTGTCTCATCAAAGGGCTGTTCTAAAAAGTGTCCCAATTAATGCTATAATTTAAAAACTAATTATTTCCTTCCTGCAAGTTCATTTTTAATTATCTCATTTTAGCAAATTTTAATTTTAAGTAAAGAAAATATGTAATATGTAATCACACTTAAGTACTAGTTATACTTTATCAGCGGGTACTTACTCCAGAGTTACCAGAAGGTAAACCCAAATTCATCTACTATGTTACTCAGGCTTTAGATTAATATGCTTCTGAAGATGAGCTTATGTTATCCTGTACTAGTAACAAGTGTAAATCAAAAGGTGTTTTGACCATAAATATACATTTCCCTAAACAAGCAAAAACAAACAAAACCCACGCTACAGGAAGATATCACAAACATACTGAAGTAAGTTCCATATCTATAAGTTTTAGATTGAAAAGGAATCAAGGAGTCAGAATTCATAATTTATTAAGATGATGCATCGAAAAGTGACTATTAAACTGATTTTTGCTAATTTGGATGTCTTGTGCTTTTAAAAAATTTACTTCTATTTACTCATATACTAAAACCAAAATTTTGCCATAGAGATAAAATTATAATGGGAGAAATAATTCATCGAGGACGCCTATTCAAATTCTAACCAGTTCACTATGATTTTACATGGAATAATGATTATTGGTAATTATTCATCTAGTAGTTATAATAGGTAGAAGAATAAGCAACGTATTAATCCACACTTTGCATAAGCTACACAGGAACAGAGATTCTAATGGAAGGGTCATATAACAGGTCACAACATTATATCAAACAGCTATGGAGCTCACTCATGCAACCACATGAAACCAAAGACATCTCCATCCTGTTTTGTTAAAATTCCATGACTAAACCAAGAACAGTGCAGAAATGTTCTTAGATATGTTCTTAGAGCAAATGATACCTTGCATACCATCTCCCCCGCCTAACCCATGGAAGAGCCTTATGAACACATGGTCAGTGGAGATAGTCCTTGTTTCATCCAATTTGTGAACCTACTGACAGATCCTATTTGCTTATTTTACCGTATGCATCATCTCAAGCATGCCTCTTTTGAATATTTGGGTATCAAGCTCTATAAATACAAGGTCCTAGAAGAGGGGGGGCATCTCAGATCATGAGAAAGATCTGAGGTCCACTTCCACTTCATTAGAGGGGACCATGTACAGGGCCATTGGCTCAGAGTTTTGCTTTACTGAAGGTTGGACAATTTTCATCCCCAAAATTAATATCTTGAAAGGCATTCATGAATTTTTAGTGTATCAGAAACAGCTTGCCACAGTTTTGTCATTAGGAAGAGCTGAATTTAAGTCCTGCCTTGGACATAATAGATCTCTGACCAAGAACAAATTACTGAATCTCAAACTCTCTAAGATTTGTTTGCACTGGTGGAGTTGCCTAAACTAATTAAATCATAGTTCTAGGCTCATTATTTATAACATACTTGCAGTATGTTTTGATTTATGAAACTAAATATCTAAGGTACAGATCAAGAAGAAAAAGATAAAAGACTTTAAACATTCTTGTCTTGAGGATGTTAAGGCTCCAACTTCTCAGCCTTTATACACTTCAAAGCTAACACCACCAAACAACAACCAGCAAACGCCAAACTAGACTCCAGGTAGGGCTTAAATTTTGTTCCTACAACTTACGTATTTTTGGCTTGTCCGTCTTGGAAACACATTTGCCCGACTAAAGCAGCAGACTGGTCTCCCAAGCACTAAAAGCAAAAATGGATAAGTAAGGTGATAAAAAGTCACCAATGGGAACGATGGAAACAATTCCTACAAGATCACTTACACAAAAAATGAAAGGAATGAAAAGGTCTTTCCTTTTGCATTCCATCTTTTAAGTATTTCATTATTCAATATTACCATTAACGGATAAAGGATATGATAAAGGAGAATAAGACAAGAAAAATTAGTCAAATATGCTATTCATTACTTTTGTAGAGTCTAGATGGGAAAAAGAGTTTAACTGCAGAAAAAATTTATCAGAAGAATGGTAAATAAAATAAATACTTAGCACAAAACTCACCCCTGATAATGGCACACCTTCTAAGGCTCCAGCTTTCTAATGAAATACAAAAAATACAAAACAATAATGATATAATGTAAAATGGTTTACCTTATCAACGTGTTACAAAAGGATCAACATAAACAGTCACATGCTCTTGTGCACAGGCAGACAGGACAAAGCAAAGGGCTGTGACTACACAGGCTGCACATGTCTATGTCCTAAAAGGATGCTGACAAGAACAGCAGTGGAGAGAACACCAGAGACTCCAACAGTCACTCTGTCTGGCATCAGTCCTCCTTCCATGAAAATGAGTCATTTTGCACAAGTCACTTCACCACGGCAGGGCTCAGCTCCCTCACTTCACAATGAGGTGGGACTAAGTTACCTAGAAAGTTTTCTACAGACCTAAAATTTCAACAAACTCCATTTAAAACATCTGCAAAATATTGGGTGTGTAATAAACACAGCTTCAATAAATATGCAAACATTTGCTCCATCAGTTAGATACACTATTTACTTTTGAGGCTTCAACTCACTTTTCCAACTTTTAAGATAATAACTGTTTCCAGAATGTGAATGAAATATTTGATCACATTATTCCTTGGGTTAGTATAAGTAAAATATATTGATTGAACAGGAATTTTTTATCTTATAAATATAGCCAAAAACCAAACCAGGATTTTAAGTTGAGATGTCTGGTGAATGACTTGGCACTTTCAACAAATTTCAGTTTCCTTTATTTTCAACATGCCCAATCACAAATTTGATAAAATCTTTCTTAACAGGAACAGAAGAAATGCTACTTGGATGACTCTTGTTCATTAACTAACGAGCTGTCCTTTAAAAAATGAAGTAATGCCTTTTACACTTCAGTGATGAGCTGTACACTTAATAAAGATAAGAATAAAGAGGAAAACAAAATTTCCCTATCAGTAAATAACATGAGAAAAACCTTGCTTCCTAAAAGCTAGTGTGTTCTCTTGGGGGAATTCTCTTGTGGACTCTAAGAATCTAACTTTGGTGAAGCATGCATAGAAAGCGACAGTGTATTTCCAATTGGCACATCTTAGATGTTGGATACAAAGTATTGTTCAGGTAAAATTAAGAAAATTATTTAAGGCATACAGACACAATTTACATCTAATGTGAAAAAAAAGGAAAAATAACTTTTAATTTTCATAATATTCTTATAACTATAATTTATGTTCTGAATCTCAATAAGGAGCTACAGATTATCATTTACTTCAGAAATGACTCAACCTATTAAACTTACAAAAACAACCCCTTAATTACTCAATTGGTTAAAAAATTCCTGAGTACAATTCATTGCAATTTTGCTCAAGCAAAATTCTAAATATACCCAATTATTTCATAAACATATTTGTCTTCCTAAAATAAGTGGAAATACACTGTTATCGTTTACCAAGTGGATGGATAGGGAAGATAATTGTTGGATAACCTACTCACCAGGCTATGAGAGATTTTCTACAGCCAGCAAGAAGGGAAAAAAGGGATAGACACATTTCAAATGCGAAAGAAAAATGAGCTAATCTAAATGTTTAACCTTCCTCTGAAACTATTTCTCATGTCTACAGTTTTATGTATTTGACTTTTGATTGGTTCAATGACAGCTCATCTATAATTTCATAAACAGCACGTAGGTAAGCAATTAGCATTTTTAACAGCTGTATACTCTCCCTGATTGCACTAAAGATTTATATAACTATATATATGATATTATATATACATATACATATATATCTACATATAAAGTGATGACTTTCTAACTTAGGACTTCAACTCACTATTATCAAAGTGACACTCTGTAAGCAGTTTCTAATAGCATGAAAAAAATTTTTCTTACAATCACAAGTATATTCCACCTCTAACTTGAATTTCAGGTTTTTGTAACTGAAACCTTTCTTTAAAAACTAAAAAATACATTCATGAACATTTCATTGCTGATGGGTTGGGCCAAGCTGGCTGACCCAGGGCTCTTCCTCAATGATAGCACTAACTATGGTCTCTGTACCTCTGCACTCAGGCTGCTCCCCACGGTGGTAATATACTCCTTCACCTCCACCTCTCAGAGATCCTGGTATTCTTTAAAGCTCAGCTTAAATGCCCCCTCCCACTTGAGACCTTTCCTGTTCTCACCAGTTGCCAAAGCTGCTTTTCACAGTATCTTAAATTTATTTTGTGTATGCCTATCTCTGCAAATGTTGTACATAGTAAACAGTCACCACTTCTCCCAAGAATGTAAGCTCTTTGAGGTCAGAAGACTATGCCATTATTATCTTTGTATTCCTAGTGCCAAGACAAAATGCTTGTGGATTTGATTCCGTAATCTATAAAAATGAATTACATACCCTGCATTAATCTCAGTCTCCAAATTTAATGTCTCCTGGCCATTCCACAACTCCTGTCCACTTGACCTGTGTCTGCAGACTCATGAATCCTTATCTCTTCAACACTACTATCCATCATCAGAAAGTCAGTAAACCAAACCAAACCACACACATTTATAGAATACAGGCCTTTCTGCTGCTCTTAACTCTCTTTAGTGTTCTCCACAGCAACTGTTCAAAATGTGTCTTTCTCTTCTTGTTTCCTTCCATACCTTCAATTCTCCCACACTTTAGATGAAGCTGCCTCCCACCTCACTGAGAAAATAGATGTCATCTGATATCAACTCCCTTCAATGACCCTAAGAACTTCCTATAATCCATTATCTCTCATCTGGGCCCAGGCTGCACACCTGTTCTTCAGTAAGGATAACCATTCTTTCCTGTGTCCTACATCCAGTTCAGTTCTCTTCTTCCAGGACCTTGCTCCAGCAGTGAGTGACCACAAGTGACCTTTTCTCTCTACTGGGCCTCCAAACATAACAAGAGTGTCCCAAATCCTTTGGAAAAGAAAACGCCTCCTGTAATCTTCTGTTTTAATCCAACAATCAAGGAAAACTTAATTCCTTTGTTGTGAATTAAACATATATTTATACAAAAAACAGAAAGGACTATATATGAAATGAAACTTAAGTACATTGTACACTTTTTCAAAAGTATGTCAAATTTACATGATCATAACAAACTGCTTTGCTTGTCTTTGTGTCCTGAATTGTAACGAGTGATCCTTAATGATCTTTCCTGGGCTCTTCTTGCCTTTCCCTACCCTTTCTTCCTTGACTATCACCTCTACAGACCTCTACAGACATCTCTGTACAGAGCCACTAAATCTACATTTTCAGTCCAGCTCCAGTCTCTATCTCAGCTTGCTCCAGGGCATCTCCACATGTGACACCAACATAAAGACATACATAAAATGGAATTTTTTTTGTTTTTGGTGTTGTTCTCAAACCTTGCTGTTTGCTATTTTAACTTCTGGCAGCACCATTTACTCGGTTTCTCACATTCAAAACCTTGGGGTTTTCTTTGACTCTTCTCTTTTTAACCCTATTATTACATCCAGTTATAAGGTCAATGGATTATACCCTTGCAACATCTCTTGCTTCTACTTCCCACCCTACCCACCTATTCCTACGGCCACAATCACTCCCCTTTAAGTTCTCTGATAATTCCTACATGTTCATGCCAGAATAATCTTCTCAGTAAATAGATCTATTTGATTTTTCTGCTCAAAAATTCTCACTCCCTATCAAATAAAGTTCAAATTCATTTGCCTTGGCACTCAAGGTCCTCTCATAAGGCCCTTTGCACTTGAATTGTCCCCCAAAATGTTCTGCTCTTACCCATAGGGATCTGGAATCCCTATGTCTACAACACACTCCCACTCTTCTTCAGCTGTTGCATTCCTACCTGTCATATTCAAAATGTTCCTTCCTTCTTTAAGTCTTCCATCACTGCCCTAAGTCAATAAACCCATCCCACACCTTGAACGTCACAAAGCACTCTAATGTACTAGAATAATCTGTTTATGCGTTAGCCCTCTATTAATCTCCATGAAAGTAGTGACTGTCTTATCTAAATCTCCCTTAAGGTTTACCACAATACTTTGCACCTAGTAGGCATTTAATAAGATGATCAGTTAAATTATGATGCTACAAATAAGAACACTCTTTGATATTAGTTTTTGGTAAATGTTTGTCTAGATCTACTAAGTTCATGACACATAACTTAAGAGCTGTTCACTTAAAATGACTGCCTGGAGAAAAGCATTCTTACAGTGTGGCAACTCCCTCTTATCATTTAGGAGAAATGACCACAATCATAAGTTATCAGAATTAGAGAAATAAAATTCAAAAGCTAACCACCAAAAGTTCTCATAGCATCTTTTACAATTTTAGTAATGCTATGGAAAGGTTTAGGATTTATATTTATCATGGACATTTAAAATTTATGAATTACTTATCAAAATGACTTGGTAGTAGAACTCAGGCTTTTACTAAATTCATCAGTTTGCCACTGCTGCTCATAAACTACCCAAAAGGAGTAACTAAAAATTTTACAAATCACTTAAGTTGGCTAAACTTGATTTAGCTAAATTTGGCTTTCAAATCCAGAATAATGATGTTTAAAAATTATTATTTACCATTAGACCATAGATCTCAGAAGAACTCCGGATATTTGGAAGTATTGTCATAGGAACCTCAAAAAACCTAAAAACAATGAAATATTTAGGGGTGTATGTCATTGTTAATTTAATATTTGGCAACATTTTACCTAAAATCTAGAAAATATGGAATGTATTTGAACACAAAGTTGTACACTAAGGAATGAACCAAGAATGGTTTCAAGGTCCCAAGGTTAGTCCAAAGACAGTATCTCATAGCACAGTTCTGGTCATGTCATTTACTAGGGGGAGGGGAAGGGAGCAAGCATGTACACAGGGCCTACTACTTCACAAATACTATCTCGTTACCCGTGAGGAAGATGCTATTAGATTCCCATTTTACAGCTGGGGAAACTGAGGTCAATGGCGGTTAAGCAGCTGGCCTAGGGTCAAGTATCTTGAGGCCAGATTGAAATTCAGGTCTTCCCAACTTGAGGTCAAGCGTTCTATCCACTGAGCCACCAGCTGCCTTGCTGTGTGGCTTTGGGAAGTTTGTTTAGTCTTTCTGTACCTCAGTTTCCTTACCTACAAAATGAGATGAAAATACATGCATTCTTCCACATCACAGCATTGTTGTGAGCACTTTGTGAATTATAAAGTGCTACATAATATCACTGCCCATTATTAGGTATTTATTACCTCATCTTCAAAACAAATATTTAAAAGGAACACACAGATTGAGGTACCATACTAAGAAAATCTTCACTAAAAAGTAGTCACCATGCAGTACTTTAAATTATATTTATAGAACCATAATTAGATAATATGCATATCCCACTGACTAAACATTGACAAGGTGTCATTATATTTGAGTAATTTGATGTTAACATAATCAAATCATAGGAACTAATAATAAGTTATAAACATGGCAAAAGTACATTTTTGCAAGTAATTTTAAAAAGTATACTTTAATACAACCCCAAGTAGAACTCACTCGCACAGTTCTACATCCCATTCTAAAGAATGAATGTTGAAGAGCATTGTCCTACTGGCATTTGTTACATCTGTGCAATGGACGCCTCCGTTAGGCCCTCCTGTCAAACTCTGGAAAGAATAGAAAGGTAAGAAAAAAATACTTATTATTTGTGGTTTTATTGAGATTTCACTAAGAAGAATTTAATCAGAATCATTGGTACCTTTTTTCTGAAAAATCTTAATACCTTATTTTACCACATAATCACAACCTGTTTTTCCAGGAAAAAAAATTTGGTTTATAATCTTTCATTGCATAATCATCACAGGTATAATTCTGTTCATCATGCCATTTACAAAGGAAATAGACTAGTTTTTCTCATGGTTTCTCCCATTCATTTTACTTCTTCTATGCAAGATGATTAATGAGAAAATGTGTTTAGTAAGAATGTATGTGTAGAACCCATAAGATTGCACGCCCTCTCAGGTAGGGATGGAGGGTGGAAGGGGAGAAAATTTAAGACTTATGGAAGTGATTGTTGAAAACTGAAAACTTTTGTTAAGAGGATTGCAGAAAATACACTTTTTTGCATATAATTCTTTATAATAAAATGATAATTCTAATAATATGCACTTTTTTCCTAACATAGTAATCATAAAATAACCCAGCACACAAAATATAATTGGTAACGTGCAAAACAAAAAAAAGGTAAAACAGCAGCAATGTATTCACCAGTACCATATGGATATTCAGTTCTCTCTTGCACACTCAGAGTACAGAGCCTAGAGTTCTCAGTACACTCAGTACACTCACTGTCAAGTGTATTTCCTAAAGCTGACTTCTATGGCTCGTTTAGAGCACTAATGGTATTGTCACTCAACCCAATGAAGAGCTGCAGGCACAAGCTTGAGTATGTCAGCAGGTGAAACTTCCTTGAGTAAGTCATGTGGTATGGTTAAGACTTGCATCTTGCCGCACTAGCTAAACTGCAGTTTGTCTGCCAGTGACACATTAACATGAAAAGCATTTCTTTCTGATTACAGATAAATACAAAAACTATTCTGTGGGATTCAAGTTGAAAGTGACTGTGTTTTCTAAACAGCATGGAAACACCTTTGAACAGTTTTCTGCAAGTGAAAAGTTGGTGTGAGACTGGTGGAAAGTAAAATACTAGCATGAATTTTTAAAGCTTCACATAATGGTCTAACCCTGCTTTTTTGCATAAACTTGGTATAAAACTGACAGTTACGTGATGAAATATGGTACTTATCAGTACTTCTTGACCTAGTAAATAGAGTTCAACTGAATTTCTTTGATGATTTAAGACATTTCAGCAACCTGGGATCATTATATTAAATATCATTTGAATATAATGCCAAGAATTGATCAGAATCTGACTACCTGAATCTGACAGAATCAGAAATAGCTATAGAATCAGTTCCAGATATCAGTTTTTCCTATTATTTCTCTCAAACAAAAATTACTTCAAAAAAAATTCTACTTTATTGGGTTCTGATTAATTGAAGTTTATTTACACGTGGAAAAAAATAGTTCTACTCTAAACAACTGATAGTCAAGAAAGAGGTTCACAATGTAACTCCAATTTAAATTTTAAACCACATAATCTGAAGTATCTGGGGATTTTTGTTTTGTTTTTGTCTGTTTTGGTTTTTTGTCATTTGGATCTCTCCTAAAAGATTACATGAAGAAATTCTACTTTGTTGGGCTCTAATTAATTGAAGCTTTACAAATATGTGGGGAAAAAAACATTCCATCTCAAACATTTGACAGTCAGGAAATATACCCATGTTCATATCCTTTTGAAGGGAATAAAGTTAAAGCACTCCAACCACAAGAGATAGGTGTGTGTTACAGTACTCTTCATCTATAACAGGCCGGGCTGAAGAATGGAAATAGCTCTGAACTTTTAGTCAGAAGAAAAACTTGGGTTTAAATAATGCATCTAGCACTTGCTAATGATCATGGGAAGTCACAGTCAAATTTCTCACCCGTAAAATGTACCTATCTCACTGGGTTGTTGAGGATCAAATTATGTATTTAAAGTGCTTTTGAAGTGATGTATCAATCAATAAACCAGTTAACATTTAAGTGCTTGCTCTATGCCAGGCACTGTGCTAAGCACTGGAGATACACAGACAAAAGCAAAACTCTGCCTTCATATATGTCTAATATGACAGTATGTAGAAATTGCTATGAGAAGCATTGTGGCTCATAGGAGAACTGACTTTCAAGCCAGGAAGCCCTGGGTCACACCTCTGACATATACTGGCTACGTGGCTCTGGATAATTTAATCTCTCCAGGTTCTAGGCAGCTCTCTGGGGTTCTAGGTTGTCAATGGTACAATGTTGGTAGGAGCTTCCTCCCTTAAGAGTTCCCTATTTCTAATGGAATCATAGGTCCATTCCTCAGCTGTTATTGACAGTCTTGTTTGCAATGACTCTTGAATATCCTTTCCATTTCTGATAGTATTACTACCATCCTACTTCAAATTTTATGCCTAACCTAACCAATACAGCACTTTAGTCTCCCTGGCCAAAGGAAGGTTTTGTGATTTTAAGCTGTCCTTTGGATATTGCTGCCTGTCAGAGGAGACCTCGAAGGATCCTTCCACTTCTAAATACACAAAGCCCATGTCAGTACCTACTGTTGGATTATTGGGGGGGAGGGGTGAGAGAATCCAATATTTCTTTGCACTGAGAATCAGATTCTAAACCCCTGTAGAAGATAGGCATGGACATGGCTAGCAATGTTATATCCCAGTTGAAAATATGCTGTTCAAAGATTGCTTTGTGAAATAAACTAATTTTTTCTGACATTGATGAAAGCACTTAATCCCAGCTCACATTAGCTTTTTACATCCTCTCAACCCTATTCCTAATTTTTTTTAAACATTCCAACTTGGTTTATTAGCTTTCACTAGAGTTTACCCTTTTGATGACCTCTTGAACTCCATATTTTGACTCTTAGTTCTTGACGCTTAGTTCTTCCCAACCCATTTTGTTGTTTGGAGTTCTTCTAGGTTCTACCTTTTTATAAAATGTGACCCTGGCTCCTCTTGGACCTGGCTATAACTAAGTATTACTACTTGCATTTAAGGCAACCAGTAATAGGACATGGTATAAAACTATTCAAATTTTTCTCCCAATACTCAAAACATGAGCCCTCTGTTCGAACCAGGCCAGTCTATTTAATCTCCCAAGTACAACTTGTAGCCTCTTCACTCTTGCATAAACCTTCCTCCCTTTTAGAATGACTTCTTTTATTTTTTTTATAATTAGTTTTCAGTTATCAACAATGACTTCTGTAAGTTTTGAACTTTCTCCTCCTCCTTTCCCCCTACCATGATGGCATCCAATCAGATATGGGTTCTACACCTGCATTCTTATTAAATATAATTTCACATTAGTCATGTTGCATGGAAAAATTAAAATGGGAAAAACCATGAGAAAAAAAGTAAAACAGAAAATAGTCTGCTTCATTCTGTATTCTGACTCTATATAGTTCTTTCTCTGGATGAGGATGACATTTTGCATCACAAGTCCTTTGGAAACATTTTAGGTCCTGAGTTTATCAGATACAGTCCTTGCACACCGTGGCTCTTACTATGTACAATGTTCTTCTGGTTCTGCTCACCTCATTCAGAATCAGTTCATATACATCTTTCCATGTTTTTCTGAAGTCCTCCTGTTCATTATTTCTTAAGCACAATAGTGTTCCATTACATTCATACACCACATTCCCCAACTGATGGGCATCCCCTGAATTTTCAGTTTTTGGCCACTAGAAAAAGAGCTGCTATATTTTTGTTCATGTGGGTGCTTTTTCCATTTTTATCATGTCTTTGGGATATAGCCCTAGAACAGGATTGCTGGGTCAAAGGGCATAAACACTTTTATACAGTTCCAAATTGCTCTCCAGAATGGTTGGATCAGCTCCCAGTTCCACCAACAATGAATTAGTATTCCAACTCTCCCACCTCTTCTCCAACATTTATCATTTCCCTGTTTTGTTATGTTAGCCAATCGGATAGCTGTGATATGGTATCTCAGAGTTGTTTTGATTTGCATCTCTCTAATCAATAGTGATTTAGAAGTATTTTTTTATGTGACTATAGATATCTTTAATTTCTTCCTCTGAAACTGCCAGTTCATATATTTTGACCATTTATCAACTGGGGAATGCCTTGTAAATTTTACTCAGTTCTCTATATATTTTAGAAATGAGGCCTTTATCACAGACACTAGTTGTAAAAATTCTCAGTTTCTGCTTTCCTTCTAACCTTGGTTGCGTTGGCTTTGTTTGGGTAAAGACCTCAGATGATGGCCAATGCTGGATCAAGTTCAGAAACCTGTGGGGATGAAGTCTAGGTGACACAGATGACTCTCACAGGACAAATCTCTCCTAATGGTCTCATGAAGAAGATGGCTAAACCTGCTCACCTATCCTTGCTGGTCCTAGAGGACCAACATTGGCTTTGGTTAGGCAATGTAATCAAAATTATCTATTTTGCATTTCATAATGTTCTCTATCTCGCTTGGTCATAAATTCCTTCATTCTCCCTAAATCTGACAAACTGTCCCATGCTCTCCTAATTTGTTTACAGTATCAGCCTTTACACCTACACCATGTACCCATTTGGACTTTATCCTGGTATGCGGTGTCAGGCATTGGTCTATGCCCAGTTTCTGCCACACTATTTTCCAGTTTTCCCAGTTTTTGTTAAACAGTGAGTTTTTATCTCAGAAGCTACAGTCTTTGGGTTTTTCAAACAGTAGACTGTTATAATCACTGACTACAGTCTCTTGTATACTTAACCTGTTGCACTGATTCCCTCTACTTCTTAGCCAGTAACAAGTGGTTTTGATGATTGCCGCTTTATGATACAATTTATAATACAATTTAAGATCTGGGATGGCTAGGCCACCTTCCTTAGCATTTCTTTTCGTTAATTCTCCTGATATAGAATGACTTCTTTTAAAGGAAATCTTTTATAAAAAAAATTCTGGTATTGATTAGAAAGCATTTAAATGAGATAAGATGAAGATAACCTTTGTAACCTGGAATTTTAAATACAAGACTTTCCCCCATACACATTTTTATTCTTTTTTTTTTTTTAAGGAGAGACAGAAATGAGTTAAGTTGCTGAGGTTCTAAACACAAGCACACTATATATTAACATTGTAGGCAAAAACATTATAGAAAAGATGGGATTAGTACTAAGTCAGTGCCAGGGGATACAAAGGCAAAAATGAAACAAAATCTCTATCTTCACAATTTACAGTTACAATCTAGCCAGCTAAGCTAATACGAAGTGTAAAGGTTTGTTAAAGAAAAAAAAAGTAAACACAAGGTAATTTGAAAGACAGGTTCTAGCAGCTGGGCTGAACAGCAGAAGCAGAGGCTTCATTCAAAAGGTTCATTCCGGTCGGGGTCCTGGAGGAAACCCGTGATTCTAAGAGCTCTAGGTAAAGAAGGAGCCACTGAAGATATGGACAAGCACAGACCTGAAAGATGGAATCTCATGCATTAGGAACAACAAGAAGGCCTCTTGGCAGGACTACATGATGTGAAAAGGGAAGGATGATAAGTCTGAAAAGGTTCATCTGAACAAGACTGTGGAGGCCTTGAAATGCTCTCAAAGAGTCTGTATTTGACCCTTGAGGCAACTGAGAAGCGCTGGAACTGATGGACCCAAACCTGCACTTCAGGAGTATCACTTCTGCCAATGCTGTGTGGAGCACAGACTGGAGAGGTGAGAGGCCTGAAGCAAAAAAACCCATTAGGAAGCTACTGCAACAGTTTAGGGGAAACATAATAAAGGATGGCGATCAAGTGAAAAGATCCAAGACATACCACAGATATCGAAGAAGGCTGACAAGAATGAAATTAGTGAACGTAAAGCACTTAGTAAGTTCTTACTAGGCACCTGACCACCACTTTTATATGTGGACTGAAGCAGTAAGGAGTTTCAAGAAAACCTGGAGATTATATGGATGCCTAGAAAGACACCCATGACTGAAACTGAGTGACTAGAAAGACCATAGTACTCATTAAATTTGAGATAACTATGTGGTATCCAATTGGAAAAGGCCAACAGGAAGTTGGTAACATAAGACTAGAGCTCAGAAGAAAGACACAGGCTGAATATGTAGATCTGGAAGTCATTATAACAGAAGAAAAAGAATTTTCCAGTAGATTAATGTTGATAGGAAAGACAACTGTTTCAAAGGCAGAAGGCTGTTGTTTCTTGGGAGCAGGCAGTAGGAAACTACATCTTGCGGAGTTTCAAATTAACACACACACACACACACACACACACACACACACACACACACACACTTATGTACACAATTCTCATCCTTCCCTGGAACTCGTTTTGATTCACGAAAACAAGCATTTTTCAGTTCTCATATTTTTTTTTGAAAGTTTTTGCTTCCATCTGTAGGTGAACTTGAAGCAAAAAAAGTAAAAAGACTTCCAAAGTGACCTCCATCAGCTAATTCCTGTTACCAAAATGAACAGTAAAAACTTTTGTTTACATATAATTAAGTTTTTCATAGAATTTCTCTTTCTTATCCTATGTAACAGACAATCAGATTTAGAACTACAGGGACATGAGAGGTACATGAGTCCAACTCCCCTCAAATTACAGATGAGGAATCCTAAGGATGAGAGGTTGTATTGGCAGTAATAAAGACATAACCTGAATGAAGCAGATTATTTTCTCTGTATTATGTTTTGATTTGTTTTATGATTTCTCCCATTTCAATTCTTCTATGCAACATGACTAAGGTGAAAATGTACTTAATAGGAATGTATATGTAAACCGAAGTAAAACTGTCTGCCATCTCAGGGAGGGAGGGGAGAGGGAGGGGAAAAAAGGGGGAAGGAAGGAGGGGAAAACAATCTAAGTTATATGGAAGTGATTGTAGACCACTGAAAGCCAAATAATAAAAAGGCATAACCTGCCATTATTTTCACTGAAGCTGCCACATGAAATGATCATGTCTTAAGATTCTTGTTTCACTAACTCACAGCTGGTGGAGCTGTGAGCTGATCTGAGCATTGTGGAAAGCAATGTGCAACTATACCCAAAGGGCTATAAAAATGTGCACACTCTGACCCAACAATACTGCTTCGAGGGCTTGTATCCCAAAGAGATCATAAAAATGGGAAAAGGACCCACATGAACAAAAATATTGATAGCAGCTCTTTTCGTAGTGATCAAAAACTGGAAATCAAGGGGATGCCCATCAACTGGGAAAATGGCTGAAAAAGTTGTGGTATATGAATGTAATGGAATACTGCTGTGCTATAAGAAATGATGAAATGACAATTTCAGAAAAACCTGGAAAGATGCATATGAACTGATGCTAAGTAAGGTGAGCAGAACCAGGAGAACATTACACACAGCAAGAGCCACAGTGTGCAAGGACTGGATCTAATAAACACAGAACCTTAACTTAGCCCCTCACAGTAATGCAAGGACCTAAAACATTTGCAACGAACGGACTCATGACGCAAAATGTCATCCACATCCAGAGAAAGAACTATAGCGTCAGAACACAATGAAGCAGACTATTTTCTCTTTTGATGTTCTGTTTTATTGTGGCTTTTCTCATGGGCTTTCTCCCATTTGTTTTAATTCTTCTATGCAACATGACTAATGTGAAAATGTGTTTAATAAGAATGTATGCGTAGAACCATATAAGATTGCATGCTGTCTTGGGGAGAGAAAGGGAGGAGGAAAAAACTTAAAAATTTATGGAAGTAATTTTGTTGAAAGCTGAAAACAACTATAAAAAATGAAATAAACCAATCTTTTTAACTTTGAAAAAAAAATTTTTTGTTGCATTTGAATGCAAAACAAAACCAACCTAACTCCATTATTTGCCTCTCCAAAGACAGACTAGCCATTTGGCTCATTTCCTTTTATTTGTTTAATTTATAGCAATAATGTCAAATTTAATAGAATTCAGTTCCTTCAGAAACATTCACTAGGCAAGGATTTCTTGTTTAAAATTCTGTAGCTTCCAGTACCCTGTTTCCTTTCTGTCACTATTACTGGAAGCTACAGAGTACTGAGGAACACTTTATATTTTAATTTGTTTCATGGATGAGAATGGCCAAAGAACTCATCATCAAGTATCAACCCTAATAGTGATAAACTTTTCCAAACTTAATTAGAATGGACATCAAAAATTTCCAGAAAATATTCAGTCTTTCAGACTGATTTCAGAGAAAAAAGTAATTTTTCTCAAGTGAAATCCTTAATTGACTCTAGTGGCCCATTTCCTTTGGGTTAAAATATAAACTTCTCTGTTAAGTTTCGAAACAACTTACTGGTTACATATTACCTCTGCAGACTTTTTTTTCCATTTAACTTTCATTTTATTTTTTTCTCAATTACGTGTAAACAAAAATTTTCAACATTCATTTAAAAAAATCTGACTTTCCACATTCTCTCCCTCCCTCCTTGCCTCCCTGAGAAAGCAAGTGATCTATAGACAATACATACAGGTGGTCATGTTAGCCATGCTTCTTCTTTTCAGACTATTACTCTAGATCTCCCCATTCTTCACACATGATACTCTATTTCTTGACTTTGTACAGACCTAGAATACACTTCCTCCTTACCTGTCACTCATGAGAGTTCTCTTTCCCATTAAAACAACAGCTCAAGCACCATCTTCTACATGTAACTTTTCCAGATATTCCTAGTTGCTAGTAGCCTCCCTCCCAAATTACAAGGCATATTTGCATTTATTCTCTTTATACTTATGCTGTCTACATGTATATGTATGTTTGTTTCCCCAGAAATGTAAGCTGCCTACAAGCAAGGAATACTTCCTTCTTTGCACTTGTATCTTCAGGGCTTATATATTGCTGGGCATATAACAGCCACTTAATACATGCTGACAGACTGGTACAACTTGTTAAAACTTACTTTGTTCTATAGCAGAGTACAAGAACCTAATACGGGCCATGATACAGCATCAATAGGACTTTACAAAGGTTTAGTGCTTAAAATATTTACAACAAATAAATTAGGCATGTGTCATGCCTAGTAAATTATTTTTTTAAAAAGAGAATCTAAAATCTTATAGGATGAAATTCTGAATAGTCAGAAGATTCCCCCCAATGCTATGTCCACTTTATATATAAAAACATACCCAGATAAGCCATGAATCAATGGTACCAAAAAGAGCTCTTTCTTCTTCAACTGCTTTTTTAACTTTTCTCACATTCTCTAAGATCCAGTGAAGTTTCACAGCACTAAAATAAGTGCTAAGTGGAAGACCAGTTTTGGACTGCAAAATGAGAAAAAACAATTAGTGTGATCTTTTTAGAACAGTATATAAAAAAAAAGGCCAGTCCTGTAGAAACAGTAATAATCCATCTCACTAAAACAACAGTAATGAGTAAAAATTGTTTTTTCCAGTTCATGCACAGGTAAGCAAGCATGTTCATGAACAAAGGTTATAATGATATGTTTGTCGTTCAAAGATCATCCACATAGTAAGGTAAGGAAAAAAATGAAATGGAGATTAGCTTTAAATAATCTTGAAAGTAAGCACTTGCTATTTATATCAAGTGTGTGTTCTATGTTTCTTCTGGAATTACTGATAAGTTCTTGTGATATATTTCATGAAACTAGTATTTGATTTATAACCTGTTGTAGGTAATTTGTAAGATGAATTTATGACCACAATAAGAAAACATGGTACTATAGTTTATAGCATTTATTACATGCGAAGTGCATTAAACAGTACTGAATAGGTGGCTAAGTGGTATAAAGTAATGAATATCAACTAGATATAATAAATTATAAATCATCTGCTCTATATAAAATCTTTTACTTTAGTGAACAAGGTTACTAAATATACATTACTTAATATATATTAAACATATATACTTGTCCATCTTCCTAAAGAGTGCGGTCCATCTCTTTTGTAATTTCCATGTCGTACCTCAACATTGTGAAATACATAAAGGGTGTTTTTGGCCACTTGACTAAATCAAGTGAAATTACTCCTTATTTCATGTTATGCTTCAGTATAACATGTAAACAAACCTAACGGATTACAGAAATGCAATTTTGGAATTAAGATGCTTACATTCTAGGTTACCTGAATTTTATTTGTAAAAAAGTATTCAAAAAGTAGACAAAAGACATAGATGGGAAATACTACAGATTTTTAACAAGGTTAGGATAGTGGAGAAGCAAGATGATACACACAATTTTTCAATCTCATGACTCAAGAAGAAAATACAAAAGATTCTGAAAATGACCAAGAGGGAAAAAAAACTTTGTCTTTTGAAAGGAGGTGGTTAATACTAATTTTAGGACCTGGGGCAGAAAGCAGTTTCTAAGCTGAAAGAACCATAGTGGATCAATAGTAATACAGAACTCACTCACAAGAGACATTTGGCTCATCTAGGGGTCTTTTTTTTTTCAAGGAGAAAATAGCCTATCTTGATTATGAGTCCCAATAATGGAACATGGAACTAAAGAAAATGCCAAAGATTGCCACTGGAGAATAAAAGGGGAAAAAATCCAAAACTATTCCTAAGGTACCCATTAGAGAGTGGCCATTAGGCTAAATTGGCTGAAGGTCAGAATTTAATCTCTGGGGAAAAAAATGCTATCTCCTTAAGTCTAAGCTAGCAGGATCACATCTACTAATAGTTATTTCTGAGGTGTCTCAAGAAACAGAAACAGAGAAAGAGGAATCCAACAAAAGGAATAAATAAAATCCTTCCCACTTCCCTGCGATCCTAGCCCTACCTACAGCATGGCAAACCAAGAAACTGAAACCCTAAGATTACAGGCCTAATCAAAATCCCCGGACTCAATTCCCAGGTCAGATGATCCATAGTGAAGTATCCAGTCATCAGAACTGGATTCAGTTCCCCTTTAGTTATTTTAATCTTTCATATGTTAGAGTTTTCTGTCCTCCAAATGATCAGCAAATATAGTAAGGCTCTGACTTGGCCTTGGTTACCTTTGGAAAAACACCTTTGAGGGAATCTGCTTCTTCTTCTACATACAAGGTGTCACAAAAGTCTTAGAGAAGTTTTAAGTATTAGTAGCATAAACTGCTGCAACATCCTGTATTATCTCAGACAATCAGGTGATAAATAAAAGGAGCTATAAAGGAATCCTTTCAATTAAATGTGAATCTTCATTTCAAGAAATACACCTTTTATAAAACATACTCATGTAAACACCCCTTACCTTGACAAAATTGTTATTTCCTGGAATTCTTTTACTTAGCATTTCAACTGTACCCTGGGTTCTTAGATCAAGCCATACTAGAAATCAAAATATAATACAAATGAAAGGTCATTAGAAATAAAAGTAGTAGCTTGTTTAGGTCAATGCCCAAAGTAGTATACTGATTAGTTTCTATAAACTGCAGAAATTGCAAAATTTTTCTAAAGTTAAGAATTAGAAATTTGTTAAAAAAGGAAATATATCAGAATGCAGACATTTTTATAAAGAATTATTTTTTAAGTTTTTCATACACATTTACACTCAAGTTAGAAGACTGATACATCATGTCCCAAATAACATTGCTATCTGTCAATCTTTGTTGGTTAAAAATAAAGACAGAATGTCTTTTATCTACAATGAATTTGTACAAATTTAAAATAAATACAAAAAGGCTAAGCAGTCCAGTTTGGCCCGTGCTCAGTGCCTTGTACAAAGTATCAACAAGCATATTGAGCGCTACAAAAATTTCTGAATTCTAGTTCCTAAGGATCACTCTAGTGAACTTGAGAAGGAAGCATGCCATTCATTCTCTCAAACGTTAAATATTTTTGAGTGTGTTGGTTTCCTGACCCATTAAACAAAATACATACAGAATTATCATTAAGAGTCAAAGTTCATTCCCTTTTACTAGCTAAAACAAAATTAGGATTTAGAAGTTATTCATGTTTTCAAATAGCAAAATCATTTTCAATAACAAAAAATCTCTCTTTGGTCAGAGGCATCTCTACTTTGATTCTTGAAGAGGTAACTTGGACCAGAAACTGCTTTATACAACTATGAAGTGTTAGTGGAATTCCAAGTTTTTCTAGTTTATTGAAGTTTGAAATTACTTCTATTTTTTACTTCTATAAGACTCCAGCTCAGTCAACATTTCTTAGGACACTATAATCATAATATACCTTGAAATACATACCAAGAGGCTTTGTGGTATATAGTAAATAGAATGCTAGACCTAGAATCAGGAAATTTGGGTTCTTCCAGTCACTAGTTTTGTAACCCAAGTCAAGTAACAACCTTTACGGGGATCAATTTCCTCATGTAAAAAATAAGGAATTGGACTCATTGATCTCTTCCAGTTTCTATGATATTAAGTCATCAAGTACATATTGCTAAACCTACCATCATAATAATGGCAACATCCTAGTCAAATGATTGCCTATTCTCTTTCTAAAAGACTCCAGGGAAGGAGATTCAACAAGCTTCCTAGAACACATTTGGGTGTTAACTGGTAACTAGATTAAGCGTAGCAACTTTTATTTTCCAGTTCCTTTAAAAATCCATTCTTTCCCATGGGGTACTCTAATTAGTCCTTTTAAATTACTTTTTAGAAAGTAATCTCCTTAAGAACTGGTGATTAACTCTGACAGTGCCCTTACATCCTGTTGGATTGTAATGGGATTGAGGAACTCTTTCACAAGTTTCCCAGTACAAGGAAAAGGAGGCAATAGTGTAATGTACCAATAAATAGAAATTTTTACAAAAATAGGGAACACAATCATGGGCATGATCAGAAATTCCATGTCCAAAAAACTGGAGTTCTGTAGCACCAGTTAATGCAAAACTGCCCAATAGTTTTGGCACTAAGCTATACCAAGAGTAGAGCATATGTGAATTTTTCCTGTTGGCTAGATTCCTACATACAGAGGTATTACTTGCTTCAGTGGAATAATTAGGAACAAGGAAATAAACTTCAAGATTGTCCAGGTCCAACTCACTTTCTATTCTCATCACTTAATGACTTACAAATTCCTTCTAGAGTATAGTCTCAAGAGTATGGTCTTTGAGAAGTTCCTGCTGCTTCTTCTAATGAAATTCTGAACATTAAGTAGATTCTAGATGTCCTTATCAAGGACTACTTTAAGATCTAAGTCTCTTTGAACCTGCCTTCCCAATTACTCTGTGCTAACAGTAGTGAGATCCAAAATCCTTCACCATAGAAACATAGCTAGCTGCAATATAGAGGACAGCAATGAGCTTTGATTTAGGAAAGAGAATGTAAAATAACTGCAAGAGCTATCAAGAGAAAAAGACATTTTCTGGTAAAGTACTTAACATACTTCATGGATGTGCAAATATTCATTAAATTAGAACTTGGCAAGAAATCAGAAATGGATGTTGTTGTTTCCCTTAATTATGGAAGAGACTTGAATAGAAAAGTAAGATTCATAAAATGGAGGTGAAATAGACCAAAACCATGAGAAGAACCCAACCTGCAAGACTGAGACCAAAGCGTATTATTGAGTAGGTAGATTTTTTAAGAGAAAGCAGATTCAGAGCCAGCCACATTTGAAGCTCAGGAAAAGACAAACCGACACACCAGCAAAACCACAGCACCAATACCTGAGGAACTGACAGCAGCTGGACCTGGAGAACCAGAGGGAACGACAGCAGCTACTGCAGGACCAGGAGAAACTGGAGCAGCTAGAGCATTAGAAGAAATAATGGCAGGTCTAACTGGAGCGGGCCGGTCAGGGCCAAGAGCTCACCTGTCCACCACCTACAGAATGACTGGCTGGGTTAAGTTGTTCATAGAAGAATTAACTAAGGTAAATTTACAGAGAGAGTGAGAAGAAAGAAAAAATGGGAAAAACTTTGGAGAAGAACCATATCTCCTATTTAACAGCCCTCCCAACTGACGACCAGGACCAGCATCTTTGTGGTCATAGGAGGGGAACACAGAAGGCAAATGTGTATCTCAGCTAAATAATGAGAGACAAGCACAAGGAACGGGCTTGAATAATTCCTGTCAGTGAAAATACAATTGCAGTATCCCACAGAGATCATAAAAAAGGGAAAAGGACCTACGTGTTCAAAAATAGTTATTATAGCAGCTCTTTTTTTGAGAGGATGCCCATCAGTTGGTAATGGCTGAACAAGTTGTGGTATATGAATGTAAGAAATGATAAGCAGTCAGATCTCAGAAGAACCTGGAAGACTTACATGAACTGACTGAAGCAAGCAGAATGAATACCGTACACAGTAACAGTAACACTGTGCAAAGACCAGCTTAGCTCTTCTTAGCAACACAGTGATCCAAGACAATTCCAAAAGGCTCACGTTGGAAAATGCTATTCACATCCAGAAAAAGAACTATGGAGACTGGATGCAATCTGAAGCATATTATTTTCACATTTTTTGTGGCCTCTCCCTTTTGTCATGTTTATTCTTTCACAATATGACTAATGTGGAAATGTGTTTCCTTGATCGTACATGTGTAACCTGTATGAGATTGCTTCCTGTTAGGGGAGGGGATAGGGAGAAAAATTTGAAACTCAAAATCATATATAAAAATCAATGCTGAAAACTATCATACCATGTGATTGGAAAAAAATAAAATACTTTAAAAAAAATACATTTGTAATGAAACGATGAACAGAAAGGAATTATTTTGCCAAGATTTCTGGTGTGGAAATTTGTAAAAATGATCTAACAAGGTAACATCTTTAAGAATGAATTCCTCTGATAAG
Source organism: Bettongia penicillata ogilbyi (assembly GCA_023548195.1). Taxonomy (NCBI): domain Eukaryota; kingdom Metazoa; phylum Chordata; class Mammalia; order Diprotodontia; family Potoroidae; genus Bettongia; species Bettongia penicillata. The sequence goes on from JAJHZJ010000230.1 coordinate 1,240,565, forward strand.
GCTAGGGGTCAAAGTGAAAAGATAATCTTCTAAAACTAACGAAGATGTTAAAACCCTGCACAGTGTGCCAACAATGAATGCCATGCAAATTTTCTAAAACTAAGTAAATTTTAAATATCTACTCTAAACCTTCAATGATACGATAAAATTGGACAAGATTTCATATCACTTCAAAGCAGTCCTAATAAGTAGCTAATGATGCACTGGAACTTATCTTCTGCATTTTTCTTGTAAAGAGTAAAGAGAGAATTCATACCCTTAACAAGTCTTTAACGTACATATATGGTTGCTGTGTATCACTTAGAGCTGTGGCACAGGTACAGAGGGAATTTTATATCTTTAGTAGTTTGCAGTGCATAAAGCATAGAACTTTAAATTAGTGGGCATTTATATCTTTTAAAATGAACTGAATGAATTCATTTGTTTGTTTATAACAGGAGGGGGAAATGGCAATAATAAAATATACAGGCAATCTGATCTTTATATATTTGGCTTTGATGCAAGAATACCCTTAGAAATAATCTCATGTATGAAGACAGCTTGTCAGCAGCCTCTGAAGATGAAGATAAGGAAGTAACATGATCATAGGTAACTGACAGTATAAAATAATTCAATCTATTTTCATTACAGGGAGAGAAGGCAGATACAGTGGACAGTACACTGAACCTGGAGTCAGGAAAACTGACATAGGCTAAATACTGCCTTAAAACAGTTATTAGTTATGTGACTACCAGGAAGTTATATGCTGAAATTCAGACAACTCTGTAAGACACTAAGTTGTGTGATATGTGAAGATGGAGGGAGGCCCCACACCAATGAAATAATGATTTGTTACATATTTCTTCATAGGTGAGACAGCGGCAGCAATATGAGCAAAAATGCCAAAAGGCATTTTATAGTTTCCTGCTACCAAAAGATAAGTAATTTTTTAGTCCAAGCAAACGGTCCTTGGAAATGCTTAATTAGATCAAACAAGTACAGGAATAGGGAGGAAAGCCTTATTACTTCACATAGTATTCACCTGTTCTCATTTTCTCAAATGAAGCAGAGCCATGTGCGAAGTAGAAAATTTTCAAAGGCTAAAACAGTCTTCATTTCTTAAATGTCTAAATGGCCTTAGAAAAGTGCAAATAGTTCAAGGCCTGTTATATTTATAATTTACTTGTCTATCAAAATTAGAAAGACTGAATAAACATATTCAAAGTATGTTTTTGATGTGATTGTAAACAGTGGGAGACATTTCTCGAACAAATAGTACAGTTAAAGATCAGACATCACTAACTAAAAGCAAAAACTACCTTTCTAGCTGAATAAAAAATTTTTCCCTAGAATCAAAAGAATGCAATAAATTTAAACTAGGACCAAATTCAAGGGTGAAGTATATATAGCACTGAAAGTATTAGAATGTATGCACTGGAAGGAATGTCAGTGTCCATCTATTCCAACTCATCATAACAAAAATATTTTTAAGTGCAATATAATACACAACTGACAGAGATAAATGCATAAGTCAAAGACACTCCCTATGGTGGGGGATGAGTCTAAACCTGTATTTTCCTCAGAGAACTGCCTATCCAAGATCACACAAGACAGGTCCGAAATAGACCTGAAGCCGAGCTCTTCTGGACTCCAAAGGGAGCCCTGTGTCTCTCTTAATTTTATTCTTCATCTTTTCCTTTTATATTAACACTTTGAAGCACAGTCCTGCTTCAAGCATAAAGAAAAGAGAAAGGAGCACCAAGTTTCCCTTGTCCTGATTTGATGACTATGCCAGGTGTAATCAATGATTAACAAGTTGGGCAATAAAGGTAAAAAAGGATGATCTGCAGAGGTTCCCAAAGTGGGCGATACCGCCCCCTAATGGGGGCGCTGGAACAACTGGAGGGGGCACTAGTAGCCTTGGTGCAATTGGAGGGGTGTTGAATAAAAATAAAGTGGTGATAGAGCAATGGAAGCATAAGGAAAGAAGAAGAAAACTTTGAAAAACCATTCCCACGTTCTGTTGTGTAACAGTTAAAGTCAGTGATTATATTATTTTCCAAATAAATAATACAAAAGGTAAGTTGTAACTAACTAATAGTGGTCAAACCTGCCAAGAGGTCTTAAACAAGTAAGTGTTGGCAGGCAAGCTGTCTGTGTCTGTGAATCAGAAGGAATGTGCGTGTGATAACTTGTATATAACAACACTATATTATACAGTTACTTGACACAATGTTGCATCAAAATTTCAATGAAAGAAAAAAAACACAAATTTACAATAAATTTGAGATGTCATTTTTAAAATAAATTTTTTTGGAAATGATGCAATTTTTAAAAGAAAACCTAGGGCTTTTAAAGGGTTAAAGAAAGTGGATTTCCAAGAGGACACTGAGGATTTTTTTTTTTTTTTTTTTTAGAAAGGGAGTGATAGGCCAAACAAATTTGGGAACCTCTGATTTAGAGTTTCTGCCTCAAACATCTGAACTGTGATACTCCACATACTATAGTAGAAATCTTTCAAGATTCAATACACTTAAGAGTATTTACTTATTTGGGGCTACTAAACCAAACTCTGTTAGCGATTCAAGGAACTATTATTTCATTAGTATAGGTACTTCATTAATACAGATAACTTTTACAAACTAGCAGTCTGTGAGACCACAGCAAATAAAAAACTACTATTTCTCAAAAAATGTTTTTTTTTTAAAATAACAAGTTATATGCATAGCAAGAAAAGAAAATTTTAGGGCTAAGTGAAGTTATTTTGGGTAAAATTTCATACATTAGAGGTTTATTCAGTCATTTCTGACTCTGGAAATTGAAACTGCTGAAAAACTTACTAAGGTATTATTTTTACTTAGTAAACAGCTCTGTTTACACGTGGCAAGAACTGGATTAGGTTTATGTAACTTTTGCATTGTCACATCTGCCAATCAACCAGACCTAGCAGGAAACTGATTAAGGAAGTAGGTGGGAGAATTAAAGAAAGAATGATGAGGAAAAGTAAGAAAGAGCAGCGAATTTGGGCTGGAATCCCAGCTCTATTACTTAGTATCTGTGTGACTAACAGCAAGTTGCTTAAGTCTCATCCGTAAAAAGATAGGTTTGAACAGGTAACCTCTAGGATCCCTTCCATTTCTAAATCTGTAGGTCCAGGATCCTGGGAAATTGAAAGAAAATGAGTTTTGCTGTTTTTAACATCTGATTCTCAGACTGATTAAGAGGAAGGTGAAAATGAACATGAAAACTGTTGGCATGTTAATGACCACGGAAATCAGTGCTTCACCGATTCACCCTTTTCCCCTACTTTGATGATGGTGTCCACTGTCTTTGCTTTTTGATGGCACAGTTAAAAATTCCTAAGTTTCCTTTGGTATCTGGGGCACAAGGGAACCTTTATTTTTGCTGATGAAATGTGAGGGATGGAGGGGAAGGAAATCTCATGGAAAAGGCAGAAGATAAGCTTCAAAAAAAAGAAAATTTAAAAATACAATTGGAGAGAAGAGAGAAAAATTAAGATGCAAAGGTAAAGGAAGAAGTTCAGAAGTCCAGCAGTTTTATATAGGTTGAGAGGTAAGGCTCTACAGCTTAATACAGTAAACTAATTAAATCTTTGACAAGCTGATATGTCCTGGTACAATACTAGGAATCAATTGAATAAAACATAGCCTAACTCTCAAAATGGACCCAAAGGAAAGAAGAGCTAATGAGAAGCAGAAACATTACTAAGTGAAATTAAGTCAAAACCATCCAATTCAATATTTTCCCTTTCACAAGTACAACTTTCTAACTAAGAGAATCAGTGATAAAAAGCTTGGTAATCAGAAGGAATGATATTTAATAGAATTATGCACACAAGGCTTGTACTATTTTATTAATTTTAAAAATAAGATGTAAACTAAAATATATACCATACATACCAACCCTAAATACATTTAGAAGCTAGTTAGAAGCTGGAAGAAACTTCCAAGGTCACCTAGTCCAATGTCTTCATTTTATAGATAAGGAAACTCAAATTAAGTCAACTTGCTCAAGACCACACAGGTAGAACCAAGAGTAGAATGCTCCAACTCTAATGACCACTTTTTTTCATTTATATCATCATGCCTCTTTAAAAACTTTAATGATCAATGCAAATTGACCATTTAGATTAAAAAAAAAACCTCTCAAATTAACCAAAATAAATGCTGAAGATACAACCCAAATAACTACCTAATTCTAGACCCACAATAGGAGTTTTAGCAAAGGTATCAAATATAGAACTACCAGAGCAAAGATATTCTGTCTTAATGTTCACATGTTAATATTTTTATTTGCTACTGGCATCTCTGGGAAAGCACTGTATTTATATATAATTTGACACTTCTTTCCAAATCATTCCACATCCTTCATGATTGGCATGTAACACACCAACTCCACATTCTTTTTGTCTGAGGTCATGTTCTATTTGCTCCATATGGATCTCTTCCTTATCTTTAACTTCTGCTCTATTTAGTAATCCAGATCAGTGCTTAATGATTGTTTCATGTGTTAACACTGTGGTTCCAAATAAAATGGAAGCTTTTTTAAAGAAACTGTCTTGTTTCCTAGTATATCCCTTAGCAACTAGAACACCTTTAAATGGAAATATTTTAAAACTTGTTCAGCTCTTTAATACATTAAGAATTTATTCTCAAAAATACTCCCATATCTTTCAATTAAACAAGAAAAGGAATTCTACTAGCACTTGTTACTAACCTTTTGAAAGTATCTATGTGCAAACAATCACAGCAATATTAACGGTGCTACAAAGCACTTACTGCTTTGGTTCGTTTGATACGCTAACAGTATGACCATCTGAACTGTACTCAGGTGCGTCCCTCACTAAAGTAGCTCTAAAATGGAGGTAGTGCGAACCCCACATCCTACACGTTCTTCTCATTTGTCCTGTTTTCTCCACAAATACGTTACTGCTAGTGATAGGATTGGGAAAATCATACTGCACTATTAGCTGCTGCAGCCTAGGAACAATCTATAGTGGCTATCAGCACTTGCATTCCCCTGGCACTGATAATCTTTTGCATTGAATAGGATTCACGGTCAAATAAATACAAATCAGGTATTTAGACCATGTAACTACTATTTAACAGATACAGGTTCGTATTAGAAATCAGGAGGATTTTTAGATGCTATTTTCTTACCTATAACAAAGAGGAAAAGAACAAACCACCAGAATGTCGCACCTCAAGGCGCTCATTTTCAAATAAACAAAAACTCAACAAAGAATTGAGAAGCACACTTAAAACTCTTCACAATGAAATCGGCCAGGAAATCACTATCTGAAGTCCTGTCTCCATGAACGCAGAAACTGCATGTGAGAAACACTTTCACAGTGACGTAACACTGGCAACTCCCCATTCAAAGATCATTATACAATTTTTTTTGCAATATTTACTGATTTACTAAATTATAACTATTTAAAGTACTAAAACTGAATAAAAGGAGGCATTCATAATGAAGTTTAAATGGTTTTAATAAACAAAATATTGAATTTTCTTCAAACAATTCAATTACAAGATGAATAGGGTCACTACTTAACACAATTTAGTAAGAGATTTAACTTATTTCCTTTATCTTATAATAAGAATGTCAAAAAAAATGAATTGTTTTTATTATATCTACATTCTCTATATATATATATAAATATTTATAATACATACACATATGCACATGCTAACTAAACAGCACACACAGCACCTTACCAACAGCATTGTAGAGGGGTTCTCCAGTATATTTGTCCCAAACAACAGTAGTTTCCCTCTGATTGCTCACACCAATAGCTTGTAAGAAAATTAAGCAGAAGACAGTATGAAAACAGAGAATTAGCACAAAGTGTACTTGCAATCTAATTTCAGCATGAAAGACAAGTGACTATTTTATGCCATGTATTTAGTTTATTTCTCCTCAGTGGCCCAGGAAATAGATTAGTGAGACCCGAGGATGTGATTTTGTAATGTAACCAAAATATACATGTCCACAGAAAGAATGGTAGGTTTAGTTTCAGGGGGTAAGGGTTCAAATCCTGGCCTCCTCTTTTACACACATCCTTAGGTAAATCTGTTAATCTCTCATGCCTCAGTTTCACTTTGAGGTCCTTATCTCACTTAATAAATCTGATTCTACTATATTATATGCTAAAAAATGAGTTCAGGTAAATCCCAAGTGAAAGACAGAAGCCCATTTTCCTATTGGGTGGTTTTTCCATCACCACTTACCCTGGATAGTGGTGACTGGAATTGATCACATATTGAACCTAACAAAGATTGTTTCTTTGGGTCCAATTGCTTTCCCCCTTTTTTAAGATGCCAATCTTTCACAGAATTCTCTTGATATACAACTACATGCACAGCTAACTGTTTAAAAGTCTGTAATCAGGAGACTCAATCTCCAAAAAGTTGGTGACATTGGTGTCACTGTCATCAAAAACGTAAGCCAGGACTTGAGTTTTGAGTAAATAAGCCACCCCCCGGAGGCCTCACAAGGTCTGATCACTCAGAAATGGAGAAGGAATCACGTGAACTTCAGCTATCTATAGGAACTATCGCCAAAGAAATAAAACAGTAATTTCGGCGATAAGCTGCTTGAGAGCAGAATCTGTTTTATTTTTTCTCTTTACGTACAGAACATGGAAAATAAGTAGCAATTAACAAACGTTAATTGATTTAATAATTCCACAGGAATTAAGAGAACCCATTCCTCTTTACTCTAGTTGAAAGCGAGGAAATATCCTGAAACAATTGTTATAGCAACTCTATTCCTTCCATATCCAGTAAAGAACCCTCAGACAATGACACATGGTACCAGAAAATATTACATATTCTAACGGTCTTAGATCTATATTATTAAGTTTGAAACATAGAGGAGATTCATGACCTCATATGTAGCCCTCTTTTTCTGTTCTCCTTTGGATAAGGAAATGTTCATGCTTGTTGATGTTTATCAAGTTCATAATAATAAAAAGGAAATTTTTTTAATACCAATAGAGATGTGGAACATTACATATGTGGCATACACATGTGATTTCTCTGTTGGCTAATTTGGCTTAACTCTTTGTTAAAAGGAAGGGTTCAATAAGTGAGAAGGATTTTAAATCAGGAAATGACTAACATAAAGAGGGTATCAAAATTTATTTTGATAAAATAACATTTTAACAGATGAAGTAAGATGAATAGACCATGTGCGGATGGAAAGGATTTAATAATAACTGAAGAAAACAGCAAGGAATTATTTGGATGCAGAGGTAATTTAAAAACAGGAGCTGTATGTTTTCAAAATAATTTTTTGAAAGCAACATTTTAATTCAGGTAGGCACACAGTTACAATAAACTAAGGATGGTGATTAAGAATTAATTGCACAGGGTCCAAGTCTTAATTATCTTTATACCTTTTACCATTAACAGAATGTTTTTAACATTAAAGTACTTACTAACTGGCTGTTTAATGAACAAATGTATCATTACCATGATCATGTATATTAACAATGTAGTTGTATTGCTGGAGCAATTTAGAGTTCACAAAATGATTTCTTCACAACAATAAATTGTGGAACGGAGCATTTAATACTATTCCCCTTTTAAAATGAAAAAACAACTGAGTCTCAAAAGTGAAGTGACTTGCCCACTGTCGGTTTTTGAGCACTCCTTGCATTATACACACAGCATATTACACACATTTTATCATGTTTACATTTTCAGTAGTAATTACCTAGCTACTGCTCAATGTTATGTTGAACCACTACCTCTAGAAAATCATAGTTTCACTTTAGGTATTAGGTTAATATTAGGTACCTTGTAGTTCTGACCATAGATAAGGTCTCTGCTACCACAGTCAAAATACCTAAAGGGACCCAAAAAAGTTTCCAGTGGGGAAAATAAATTTGTTGGGTAGTCAGAGAATGAAGCCCTTTTCTAATTTAGACATCAAAACCAAATTATATTAATAACCTAAAGTTGTTTCAACACAAAAAGTTAAACTGAGATGAAATGTTGAAAAAAAAAATTAGAATTGTGCAAATGATCAAAAAAATAAGCATGGTCAACTGAAATTTTTTAACAGAACTTTTGAAACCAGAAACTGATTCACTTTGAATTTCCTTATTACTGTTACTAGTGGAATTTAAATATATCAAACTGAAATCATTTCCAAACCCCAAAAAGAATACCTTTGATAGCAGATATGTCAATATTCAGCTCGGTAAGTTTCTCACAAGTTCTTTCTATACATTCATAGACAGATTGCAGAATCTCCTTAGGATCTTGTTCCACCCATCTTTGAACATAAACACATCTGATTATTTATCTGGAAATCTTTAACAAATAAAACTGAGTAAGAGATTGAAAAAATTTAGTTCACTTTAACAAGGGTACCACACGCATAAATATTTGGGAAATTTATAGTTTTAAAAAATTAATTGACTAAGGCAGGGGAAGTGCTTTGATAATTTATAAGGCCAAGGCTTTGACATAAAAGCCTTCAGTCCTTACAATATTAAGTAGGGCTAAAGAGTGACTTGACCAGGTCTGTGTAAAAGACAATGTGACCCGGCAACATGTTAATTTTTCAGTTTGAGCAATTAAACCTCAAAAATTGGCAAATTATAAATCAAGAGCTTGATTTAAGAAAGTGTTAAGAGAAAATGTTAATAATATCAATTAAGCTTAATTGGTGAATATTGTGAATATGTTTCCCCCCCCCAACCCCACCCAGGAGATCTGATTATCTTAAGACCCATAGGATCAAAGCAGTTTCTCGTTTGTGATTAAGACAAAATACATCCAATAAACTAAAAAAAAATTAAACATAAAACTGATTTTTCCCTACAAGTACATTCCTAATTAAAAAGCAAAAAAAAATACATAAATTATATGTGCTACCTATTTTGAAAGAAAGTAATTCCTTGCCTAAGACCTGTAAGAATTCAATAGATATCTAAAGATGTCATCTTCGTTATTCCTAAGTAGACTGAAAATGTGATTGTGGAGGAAAAAGAATTTCTGCTTTATATTGATAATCAAGAAATATCATGCAGACTTTTAAAAATCAAATTTAAAAATAACACTCAGGGAAATCTAACTAGGAACACTCTTACTGACAGACCTCTCAGTAATGTACTATTTTTTTCTGAGTAAAATAATACACATTAAAAAAGAATCAAAGATTCATAGCTTTTAATTCAGTTACGGTATGATTTTGTTATTTAATCTTTTTTCCCATCAGTATTTAACATACTCAAAAGGATAACAAAGTGCCAGCATCAAATCTCATTAAAATGGAAACCTGTTACTACAACATTTAGAGGTTGTGTAATTTACAATTATGTAAATCTACAAAAACTTCATATCCTGTTCAAAAATCATATAAAATTTTATTTAAGAGCACTATATTTGATACTATATTCAAAATACAATCACTATATATAAACCTTGTGCTCAAAAGGATAACATTTTTGCTAAATAAACTGATTGCTAAAGACAAACCTATCAATTTATCTTTTCATTCCTTCAATAGAACCTGTTGCACTTCGATCAGTAAAGTACCATGATGTAGATGAAAGAATGCTAGATGGGAGTCAGGAGAGATCTCCATTCTAACGCTACATTTTACCACTAACTGTGTGTGGCCTAAGCCTCTGTTTCCTCTTCTGTAAAATGGAGATAACTATAACTGCACTACCTACCTTATACAGAGATTATGAGGAATTTGTAAACCAAAAAGGCATGAAACACGAACAGAAACCCAAACCTGCCAGTTCAACATTCAAAGCCCTGGGGCTGAGGGAAAGGGCACAAACAACCAGTAGTGATGAGCAAGAGGGAATCAGGAAGTAAGAGGTGGCACCTGAGCAGAGCCTTGAAGGGAGACAGGAATTCCCAGAGGCATAGGTAAGGAAAAATGAAATATTCAGGATAGAAGGGTACCCTGGTACAAAGGCACAGACGTGAGAGATGAAATACATAAGGAGAAAGAAAAGCAAGAGGACCAGCGTGGCTGCAAAAAGAGCATATGAAGGAGAGTTACACGAAATCAGTCTAGAATGTGGGTCAAAGCCGAACTGTGAGGACTTGAATTACCCAGGTCATATTTTATCCAATAAGGAAGAGGAAACCACTGGAGCTTCCTGAGGAGACAGGTGCAGTCAGAATTGAATTTTAAGAATATCATTTTTGCAGCTATATGAAAGATGCATAGGAGATGGGACTAAACCATGTAGGAGATTTCAGTACTAAAATGAGAAATGGTGAGGATCTGAATTGGCTGTGAATTAGGAAAAAAAGGGACCGATAAGAGAGACACTGTAGACACAGAATCACAGACTTGGCAACATGAGAGACAAGGGAGAGTGAAGAGTAAAGGACGACTCCAAAGTTGTGGGCCTGGGCACCTGGCAGGGTAGGGGTGTTATATCACTGGGTTGGAGTCCTTGCCCGTACTATTTTCAGATGCTCCCTATGGTCTCAAGAATACAATGCAAACTTAGCCTGGCATTTCAGACCCTTCAGAATCTGGGTCCAATTTACCTTTCCAGATATATTTCATATAACTGTCTTTCATGCCTTCAACCTTCTAGTCAAACTGGAATACTAGTGATCACCAAATCTGGCCCTGCATATTTCACATCATGCATATGCTGCTTCCCATCATCTCTCTCAGAATCTTTTCCTTCCTTCCAGTTCACCTCAAATACCACCTTCTTCATGTTTTCTCCAAGATATTATTGCTCTCTCTCTCTTTAAATTATCTTGTGTTTACCTATATATCCTATCCCCCCAGCAGACTAAGGGACTTAAAAAAAGTTGTTTCATTTTGTCTTTGTATCCATGGCACCTAGGACCATGGATTCCACAGAGTAAGCATTTAATGTTTGTGGAACCAAAGTTGAATTACTATGTGCAATAATATATTCTCTAACATTGCGAAGCCATCAAATATCTTTTATTAAACAAAAATGGGTCTCTCTAGGGACTTCAAACTTCCTCATACTGTGATCATAAATACACATGACAAGAAATATATATCCAGTTAATATTGCAAAAGTGATTTTAAAAAGTGAAAACATTACGACCATTAAAAATTAAGACATACCCTTCTTTAGGGAACTTCTGTTTCAGTTCCACTTGATGATGACTAAGTAGTTCAGCTGTTTTTGAATTGAAAACCTAAAAAACATGTTGAAAAATTAAGGAGAGGACATTAATAAATGCCAGAATATGAAAGTAATCTCAAACTAGATGAGCTGCTAAAATGCTTTCAAGTTCTAAATCTATGCTTCTGTGAACATCTTATTCAGAGATGAGAGTTGAGTAAGCAAAAGTTTTATACTAGATACTTTGCTTTGTTATTGGAGAGAGGGTGAAGGGGGAAATATCGATAAACATAGAGCATCATCACTAAAGAAAACCAAACGTACCAAGTTAAAAATATGGTGAACTTTCAGAAATACTACTGGTTGTAAATTCATGACTTAGTAACATTTGAAATAAATAACATTGAAATAAGAAGACTAAATCTAGTTTCATAAGTAACTGCTTAAGTACAGCCTTTTAAAAAGGATAGAAATTAGGGACAGGAATATGCGGCAAATAGGGGCTTTTCTTTCTTTTCCTTGCTCCCTAGAATTGGGACCAAATAGGCTCTGATTCAAATGACAGGGCTAAAAGTAATAATTATAAGTTTTGAAATGGGAAAGATTTTTTTCTGAACACGAGTTCCCTTTTGAAATTTACCAGACAGTATTAAAGAGTATTGTGCTCTAAGGGTTATAAATATAACTTCTGCATTGCTATAACACCTCAGCTAGCCAAAATACTCGATTCTTCATGCCAAGGAGAGAGATACAGTATCCAAAGGCAACAGCAGTTTAGAGTAATAGTTTATTCGTACAGAAGATGATGGCACAAGACAATGACCAATATGGCCTTATATAACATCCAAAATCATTTGGGGAGGGGGGAGGAGAGCTACAAAACTGGCAAAACTGAGCAAAACTGATCACCTCAAGGGCATTTGCAAATAAAACTGAGAACTGAGAACTGAGAACAGACACAAAATGGAAGTTTTACCTGACCAAATGCATATAATGAGACATTTATTTTGAAGACAGAACAGTTTTAAAAGCACTCAAGAATGAATTACATGATACCTCAAGGAAAGGAGGATTTTAAAAAAGGAAGGAAAATCTTAAATGGTTCTTTTAAAAAATAATTCAACCATGACAACATTGGCAGCCAAGAACCCAAACACTTATTTTCTCATGTCTAAAAGATCTGTATGAAGTCATTGAGGATATTTTTCATTATAACCTAAAGTGGGAACAGGCAGGTTTATACATACTGAACTCTACAGAAGACTATGTATTCATTGTCATACAATTAACTAAGGGGCATAGAGAATAAGAGTTTACTGCACTTAATGTCACATATGCATGTTATATTATACGCATATGACATACATATATACACCTATATACAAACACATATACATGCAGACAGATGGTAGCAACTGAGGGAATATTTACAATGATGAAATCACAGATTTCAGTATTTAAAATTTTACCTCTTTCAATAATATATCAAAGGGCACCCAAAAAGGGCCAAATGTAATTGATATGTAGGTACTGAAAACAAATGTACTAATCTGTAAATGTAATAATTTTATGGAAAAAAATTGCAATGTATCGACATTGCAAAGGGCACTCAACTTGGATATCAAAGAACCTGGCTTCAAATCCTATTTGTTCTATATGTAACCAGGTCAAGTTTCTTAACTTCTGTAGGCACTTTAGTTTCCTCCTCTTTATTGTGGATGGGCTAAATTAAAGTTCTGTTGCCTCCTTTAGATCTAAACTCAAGAGCCTACGATTTGGTTAACAAAAAAAGTGATATTGCTACTATATGAAAATGATACAATAGCAAATTATATGTATCACAGACTGCAAATACTGTTGCTCTATTTTCCTAAAGGTCTCAGTGACTCAGAAGCCAAAGATTTTGGCCCATACATTTGGCCCTATACTCATCCTAGTGATTTGTTCTTGAGCACTTTTCAACAAGCAGCATCACTACCTCCATCCCAACCTACCATTTACAGAGTGTTAAGTGCAAAGTACTTTACATGTAATCTCATTTGAAAAGCCCTTGCCATCTATCCCTTTGCAGCTACCAAATTAGCTCCTCTTTTCTTCATTCATCTCACTGCAATGAACCAAGGGCAACAAGAGGAATGATTGGATTCATCCTAACTACAGTTTTTATGAATTACTTGAATTTTTGAATTTTTAAATCTAGCAATATGCACTGTACGTTTTCCCTAACAATACTGATCACAACTACTAAAATCTTTCCCTTTCCAGGAAAAATATGGACAAACCTTAAAACAGTTCCTTTAGATGAGATATACAAAAGAAAGTATATAAACATTGCTCCAAGATAGCAACCCTGTAAAGTCACTTTTAACATATATGCTACACATAAGTGATTTCTAGAACTCTATTTCTCAGGTTTATCACCTAAAATCTGGATTATTGTAATAATTTGCTGGTTGGTCTGCCTACCTCCTCTCTCCTCAATCCAGTTCATCTTTCATTCAGCAATAAATTGATCTTTCTAAAACACAAGTCTAATATGTCACTCTCTCCCCTCCAGCCCCTCCATAATCAGCAAACTCCACTGGCTCCCTATTACTTCTAAGATGAAATATTTTAAGTGAGGGAGGGCTATACAAAGTCACCAGCTTTACTCTCTGCTCCAGAACCATAACTCTCCTTCCTCTCCCTCTGTCCACATAGGGTATCATACCCTTACTTGTGAGTGCTCTGCCCAAAGGAATATAAAATTTGATAGCTGAAACCTCAAGATATCTTGGGGTTTCCAGACTAGTAAGGACTTATGGACTTTGCCTTTCTTAAGGACTATGCCTTAAACCCAAATCACTACGGCTTCTCAGACTGGCCAACAATAAGTATAGAGTCCAACCCTTCCTTGGTCATTGTTTGGGTCCTTAAGGCTCAGAGTGAGTGTCAATAGCAATTGTTTGTTTTGGCCAGAAATCCTGAGGGTCCTTCCCACCCCCATATTAACTGGTTTTTTAACTAAACATATTTTAACATTTTAACTAAACATATTTAAACAAAACTGATAACTAAATCAGAAATACTCCAGTCTCACAAATATCAGAGAGGCCACAGCAATACATCAAAAGGATTTTACATTATAACCAGGTTGAATTTGTATGGTAAGTGTAGGGTTTGTACAATAAGTACACGATTTGTTCAATATTATAAAAACATAAACATAATGGATAACACTAATGGCAAGGTAATAAAGATCACATGATTTTATCAAAAGACACATAAAAGACTTTCTTTTGAAACCTCAACCCTGGTATGTCCATTCATAACATTAAAAAGAAACTTTCCTTAATACCTTGAACCAAGAAATAGCATTATCTGTAATGAACAAATGCTAAAAATATTTCCAATAAGATCAAGGGTAAAACCCATGATCATATTAGTTGAAAAAATTCTAGAAAAGTTGAATGTAGCAATAAAATAAAAAAATATAAACAGGCAAAAAAGAAAATTATCATTTTTTTGCAGATAATATGATGATCTACTCAGCAATTCAGCTACAAACTAACTGAAACGATTACTGACTTCAGCAACCTCCCAGGATATAAAATATTGTCCAAAAAGTTTGGCAAAAAGAGGTAAAGACAATTTCTATTTAAAGAACTAGGAATCTAGCTACTGAGACACAAAAAAACCAGGAATTATATGAATACATCTGTAAAACACTCGATTCTAACCCTAAATAATGAGATATTAATTGCTCATGATTGAACAATGCTTATATAATAACAATGACACTGCCTAAAATTTACTTACTTATTCAGTCCCACATCAAACTATCAAAGTTCACAACCTAAGAGTTAGAAAAAAAAACAATTCAACTTAAGAGAAAAGATGGTCAAAATTCTGAATATTTTTTTAATTGAGAAGGAAGAGAACCTCACAGGATCAGATCTCCAACCAAACTACAAAATCAGTGATCTAAATTATTTTGTACTAGTTTTAAAAATATAATAGATTCTGTACATAAAATTTTTGGAAATATTAGAGCATTCAATAAACCCAAAGAATCCAATTACTCTTTCAAGTAAGAATTCAAAAAAAAAAAAAAGAAAAGAAAGAAAGAAAAACTTAAGGGAAAATTGGACAGGTGTAGTAAGTTAGGTTTCCATCTGTAATCATGCTATATATAATAAGCTCTATATACATGACCTAGCCATCTAAACAAATAAGACTGGGAAAGGTGGTATCTTTCATAACTATAAAGGAAGAATTCTTACAGAAAATAAAATGACAATTTTGATCTTTTAAAATTGAACATTTTTTTCACAAACAAAATCATGCAGTTAGACAGAAGGAAAAGAATTAACTCAGAAAAAAATAAACCTCTGTAGCAAGTTTCCCTAAGGAAGGGTCAAAAGGAACTGGCTTGAGAAGCTTCTGGGAAGATGGTGGAGTAAGTCTGAAAATCCCAAGCTCTCCATATTTTCCCCCCACAAACATGACAAAATAGTGCCTCAGAGCAAACATAGAGCAGTAAAAATAAATAAGAGCCAGGGCAGAACAGTGGTACTCCTGGGACAACCTGAGATCAGAAGAAAAATCCCAGGACCTAAGTTTGGTCCCCTTGAAGTATAAACAACTCCGTGCTAGTTTCACTGAAACTGCAAGCAGTGACACCTGGGGCTAGCTGGATTTGGAGGTACCTCCAGGACCCACTACAGAACTTCTCACCTCCCAGTGTGGGGAATCAATGTCTGAATGGGGAAGACTGAGTGGATAGGAGGCCCAACTGTGCTTCTGAGGCAAGACACTGGCCTGGGGGAGAAGGAATGAGTACATGCCCCAGTGAGTGCAGAGGCAGTGAGTGGGCTGTGGACACTTACAGGAGGCTGGAGTTCTGGGTTTCTGTTCCAGAGCAGAGGGGAGAGAAAAGTAAAGAAGGATCTAAGGCCAGAGGTACCATGCCTCATACCACAGCACTAAAGGTTGATTACAATAATGAGCTGCTACAAATATTTTTTTTTTTAAATGAGCAGGCAAAGAGAAAGAACCCAACTATAGAAAGTTACTAAGGGAATAGAGAAGACCATGGCTGATCTTCAGAGGATACTGAAGCAAAAAAAAGCCTCTCCTATCCCAAAGAGTAATGTCAAATGGTCACCTGTCCAAAAAAGAATTCATAGATGAACTTTTAAAAGACATTAAAAACCAAATGAGAGGAGCAGCTAGGTGGCACAGTGAATAGAACACTGGTCCTGGAGTCAGGAGAACCCAAGTTCAAATCTGGTTTCAGATACTTGACACTTACTAGCTGTGTGACCCTGGGACAAGTTACCTAAAAAAAAAAAGAAAGAAAAAGAAAAGAAACTGAGGAATTTTTTTAACATAAGAACAATTCAAGAAAGATTATGAAAAGAAAGTCAACCATTTGGAAAAGGAGATCCAGAATCTTAAGAAAACAACTCCTTCAAAATTAGAACTGGACAACAAGAAGCCAGCAAAGCTAGAGAGACCAAAAAATAACAAAACAAAATATGAATGAAAAAATAGAAATGAATGTTGGAGAACAAATCAAGAGAAACATAAGAATAATTGTAGCCCCATCATTGTAGTTCGATTATTCTTATACAATTATTCAATACAAGAAATAATGAATCCTCATTTAAGTTCTACTGTTCAGATGGCAATGCTTTTTTTCTTATTTTGTATTGAAGTTTTAGTATTTAAGTGCATAATGTTTTTTCTTATTTTCTATTTAATTTTAAAATAAAAAGGAAATGGTTTAAATATGCACTCAATAACAATTCTCTAATAGATAAATGGTTAATGGATATGAAACAGCAATTTCCAAAAATGAAAAGCAAGCTACCAACAATTATGTGAAAAATAGAAATGAATGAACTCACTAATAACAGTAAGAGAAATACAAATTAAAAACAAATCAGAGGATTCATCTCAATCCTATCAACTTGGGAGAAAGCTGACAAAAAAGTGAAAATGACTACTGCTGAGATAGGAGAAAGTCTACACAGCAGGACAAGCACGGGAATTCACTGCTAATGGAGACACAAAATGGCCCAGTCATTTTGGAAAGCTATTTGGAACTATACCTTTAAATTAAAAATTCATCAAAATGTGCATACCCTTTGATTTTTTCATTCCTCTAATAACATATCATGGACACTGGATTTTCCAAGATCAAAAACTTGAAATCAAAACAGTATTTGACTGATGAATTCAAGAACTGCAAAACACTCACATTCGTTCACTATGTGCCCGGTTTTCAGGTATGAAGGCCTACTTCTGTATTCTAGAAAAGTAAAGTAGATATGGAGTCCAACAACAAGTTTTCTTTGAATAAACATGGATGTTATGAAAATAAAATGTCAGGTTTAGAGTTGATAACTTTACATAACTACATACACATACAAATATACAAACACATACATGTGTACATGTTTGGAATATAAAAAAACTATGGTATTTGGGTTATTAATATAATATTAAAAGGGATGCAATGCACCATAGTATTTGAATGTTTAAAGCAATAATAGTTTCTTCCCCCATAAATATACTCCCACCTAAAATAAGTGGGTTATACCCATCTAAGAAAAAAATTAGAGTATTCTTCAATGGTAGTTCTAATCAGCTAACTTCCTCTACTAATAGAAATCACTGCTTCGTCTTCTATCATGCCTTTAAGAGCCTTTGGGATCTTTAATTCACTGCAAGTTCTTCATGTGTTCTTTCAGAGAGATCTAAGAGGAGAGCAGGTTATTTTTAGAGTTCTCTAATTCTAGCACAATGAAGACAAAGAATACATATAGATGCAAGCTGGATTGGGAGCTAAAAAGTTCATTAACAATGTTTTCATTGCATATACAAGGTCCTGAACTTTTCCAAGCCATGGTTAAGAGTGGAGGAGATGATGTTTCCAACATTCAGTATTCTGTATGCACTGTTCAATGTGCTATAGAAGTCCAACCAACAGAACCTAAAAAAAAAAAATAAGCTATCAAGCTTTTTATTAGCATATAACAGTTATACTGTTAAGGCAAGAATTAATATAGTTACACTTCTTAATGTACTGGTTTTATGCCACCAGTAAGTCCGTTAAATCAGGAATATAGCCATTTACATGTTTGGCTTTGAAGTAATATTTGAGCATTAAGTTGGTGAGGAAAGAGATTAAGAGGTGTCTGACACACAGCAAATGGTTAATAGATGCTTAGTGATTAACATGGTAAACTTTGGAAATGATTTATCTACATAGTTGGATTCTTCTGAGTTTTCATCTAATCAGAAGACTGACATTTATTTACCTGTTTTCATTTCCATGGTAATCCCTTGGGAGAGATAGAGGGTGAAGGGGGAAGGTTTCAAGAATCAATAAACTGAATGATAATGTATTAATATGGATATTCTTTGATTAGAAAGCTTCCCAAATGGATCTAGAATTTAAAAGAAATGAAGCATTAAGTTTGATTCAGACAACTCAGATAAGCAAATCTCAAAATGTGTACGGAAGGATGAGTGCTGAAAGTAATTAGAACTTGACAATCCAGTGCCTTCCACCCTTGAGAGGACCACAAGGCAGTCAAGGCTAGAGAACTTCAGCTAAATTCCCCTCGGTCTGGGATTGGACAGTTTATTCTTCTTTTATCCAGTTGTACAGTCAGAAAAAAATATTCTACTTTTCCTTGCATAAAAGGAAAAAAAGGCAGATTTTCATTCTTGAGTATATGAAAGACAAAGTATAAAAGGACAAGTGGAAAAGAGGTGCTTAAGTCTAGATATGGTAGATACATTAGCAGAAGAGGATCAGTTAATTAAGGTTTGCTCTCTGACTCAAAGCAGATCAACAATGGCCCAAGAGGCAAGATGCCTCAAGCTGGAGAGTTCAGTACCAAAGAAGTTTAGAAAGTCAGACAAGGGGAAAAGCAGGGGCCAAAAGGCAAATATCACCTGACCACCTACAAGAAAGGTTGCCTGGGGTCAGTGATGCCAAAGGCTGGATTCTTTACAGGAATAACAGTACAAAGTCTAACTTCTAGGCTATTAGTCTGGGCAGTAGGTGTAGTTTGCTATTATTGCAACTTTAGGGTTTAGAGGACATTTGGGATCACCTAGTCCAGGTTCCTCCCTTTTAGAACTAGAAATTTTCACTGGCAGACTGAAATGTAAACTGGGACTAAGTAATCTCTAATCCTACTCCAACCTATCTTATCTAGCTCATGTGGCTAACTTATAGAAAATAAAAGATATTATGTTTCTAAGGGGATCTCCCCGCAAAAATAGATAACTCACAAAGCCTCTGCCTGCCTACAACCCAGAAAGCTGTAAATGTATTTGATATACAGAATTGACTTCTAACTTGCTATTTTGATGAATGTGTGATTGTATCAGTTTTGGTATTTACAACAAAAATATGTTTCATAACCTTTCCATGAGATTTTTTTTGGTGGAGAGGGGAAAGAGGCAATCAGGGTTAAGTGACTCACCCAGGGTCACACAACTACTAAGTGTCAAGTGTGAGAATCCAGATTTGAAATCCTAAATCCTAACTCAGGGCTGGTGCTCTATCCACTGTGCCACCTAGCTGCCCCTTTTCCTTGGCTTCTTGGTCATTCTTTTCCATCTCTTTCCATAGATCCTCCATAAAAAAAAAACAGGATGGAGGCCTCCCTCCAGTTCTTGTTGTATCTTGTGAAGTACAGAGAGAACAGCAATGTAGCATTTAATTTGCTTCTGTCCTTCTTCATGTTCACATGAATAGCCAACTCTTTTTTTAGATCAAATGTCCTTGATAACATCTCCTATCATTCATTCTATAGAGCACTTGTGCAAATTATGCACCTTTTCATATTGTTACATATTGTTAAGATTGCTTGTAGTGTTGACTATTCCAAGATCATGATATCTCTAAGTCACAGCCATGTAGTACCATCACATCTACAGAGCTCATACTCCAAAGCCTCATCATGGCATGGAGATGGCATTGAGATCCTGGAAAAAAATGACAATGGAACTTACTGAGGGAAAAATAGTTAATCCATCGTCATAGCTCACTGTGATAATGCCTGTGCTCCGTGTGATCTACTACAGCAGTCTGATTCATTGATTTATCAAGAATAACTGGAATAAGATTTAGAGCTGGAAGGGACCTTAGATCATCCGGTTCAACTTCATAATTGCACTTATGAGGAAAGTAAGGCCCAGAGAAGTTAAATGGCTGGCCTATGGTAACACAGGTAATTAATACAGAGCTGAGATTGGAACATATATCCTTTAATTCCTCATCCTGTGCTCTTGCCACACTTAACCTGTTTCCCTAGTACTTTAATGGATCTATAAACTCAATGTGCATAGTCCTTCCATTATAACACATCCATGCCTTTTCACCCCCTGATTTGGTTCTCCCACATATACTCAAACAAAAAAGAGTGGGGTTCTGATTAAAAAGAGTCTTCATACTAAAGATTCACTAGACAGAATTCACATATAAAGTACCATATATTTATATTGCACTTACAATTTACATATCCTATCCAATTTCAGAAAAAAAATCCTATGGTAGGGTATATTGTATGTTATTCAAAATCACAGCTATTAAGTCATGGCAGGACTAAGGCTCCAGTTCTAGATAGTTTGACTCCACATCTATTCACAGACAGATCTAGGTAAAACTGTAAAGCAGGATTTTATTCCTGTCAAATTTGGCACAGATCTCTCTGCCCCAATCCCCCTACTGTAACTCTCCATCTATTTGGTTAGAATACTAGCTCCACTACCCCAAAAAGGGAAAATTCACCTTTCCAGTATCCTACTCTAGGAAAGTAAAGAATAATGGTAGGGACAATGTGATATCTAAGATAAGTAGGATGAACCTGTGTGCTAATTTGGTAATCCCAGTCCTGATGGCCCTTTCCAAGTAACAGATACTCTAACTATGGCCTGTTATAATTCTAGAGATACCTTAATCTAGAGTCCATACTCTTTGATTATGAAAACATATACCATGGAATGGGACAGTGAAGGCTTTTAATTTTTAATGAAGCTCTGACCACACTATGCACAAAAGCTCCAGTCCTGAATAGAGGATTATGGAAATAGAATGCTTAACACAGAATAAGAAAGAAAAAGAGTAGGGGTTATTCAAGTACAGAAACAATGACCAGAATAGAAAAAACTACCATTATACAAATAAGAGAAAAACTTCTAGGCAACTTTTCTCTATAGAGCATTAAAAAAAAAAAAAGTACTACAACTCATAAAATACCACTGAAAACAAATGACTCCATACAGTCTCATCTGTTAATGCTTAAAGCTTCAATCTATGACAATAAAATTGACTAATATTTTCAGCAAGGCTCAATACTAGTAATATTTACATGTCAATATTACAAGCACATGTAATTTAGTGTATTTCCTTTAACAATGAAGAAAATTGTTAGGACTTAGTACATAAAGATAAGTCTTCAAGAACTGCTATGACTAAAAAAATAAATAAATAAACAAAATAACTCCAAAACTCCTCACCCCGAAGCCAACCTGGTGAAGAGGTTCTCTAAACTAAGATATGCAGATCTTCAAATGATAGGCACATAGCAGGCTGGTAAGCCATGCCAGAGTTTTACAACACAAAAATCTATCCCATCACAGGTAACTGAGTGGAAGAACTTAGATAATAACAAAAAACATACAATTAAGTGACCAAACTGAACTGAGAAAGCTGTTAAAACAATGAGCTACGTCTACTGGACCCACTGGTCCCAACAAGAAAATGGTCCCTCTCTAAAACCTATCACACTAAATTCTTTTCCAAGCAGTTTATACTTTACACACCACACAGATGCATGCCAACACTAACTCTAAAGATAAAAGGGCTGTAAATGCTTCTCATGACAAGCATTTGCAACATGACCCAAGATTTTTTTCTCTTAACAGAAAAACAAATTATTTTTTCTTTAGCAATTTAGCTTAACACATCTAGTATAAAAGACTTGAGGTGATATAAAAGAAACAGAACTTTGACTATGTGAAATTCATTTGACCCATAAGAAAAATTAAACTACTTTCCAATTACCATCATGATTTGTCTTGAAAACTAGTGCAAAAACTCAAAAAAACTGCCAAAAAACAAAAACTGAATCCAACAAGTAGAAGGAATAAAAATTATAATCTGACTGGCCAATATCGGAAATTTAAAAGCTTCCTTATACATGATTGTTATTACTCATTTCATTTTTAACAGGGGAAGGGATTAACAATCATACTTAAGATTGCATCACAGGACATTGAATGCACTAACTTCTGGGAACTAGCTCAAGATTCATTCAATATGTTTTAAGAAAACAATTTAGCATATACAGCTATGGTCATAGTAGCTGTACTGGTAAGATCTTGTTTAGGACACAGGAGATCATTTTTTAAGCACCATCCTCAACTACTTATCAATTATTCTACAAGAGCTCTAAATCTTGTTAAGGAGGAAAAAAAACATACTGAGATCTTAGGACTGCAAAGCACTCTAAGATGGCATCTGATAGTTAAGATAGAAATCTAGAATCCATCCAAAAAGGAAGCTCTTTGAAAACCATCTGCTGTATTTATTAGTTCACAAAAGTCTTCTGTAGGGAACTAAAAACTTCATCTTCCATAGATCACCTGAAAAGAATCAGAATGATTTTACTACCTTCCCTTCTATGAGAATATTCAAAATGACAATTACTTTGAGGAACAATGATTTTTATCAAGTGAATGCAGAAAATGATTCAGGTTTTCTTCTAGCAATACGGCAAACATAAGGAAGTTTTGTTAAGAATACAAATGATGAATCCAAATTTACACACCACTGAAATACTGCACCGGATTAACATCAACTTAGCAACCATTAACAAACCATCGCGTTTTGACCAACAATGTCAATTCAATATACAGTTGACTGTAAAGGTTTATCTTATTTAAGTATGAATTAGAATTTTATCTGTATGTGAAAATGAAAAATTAAGGTTATTTTACCCAAAGATTAGATTACCTAAAAGATACTGAAAAGCTCTGGAAAGCAACTATCTATGGTAGTTTTGACATAAGTGAAATAAAAACTGAAATTCTCTATTAGGACCAAACTAGAGATTAAGGTATGAGGCTGATCTTTCTGTCAAGAAACTAACCGCAAATTCCAACAGCACAGCAAACAGTCCTCTACAAGATATTTTGTTAATGCTTATCTATTGGAAAAATCATCCGTAATAGAGGAAGAAATAAACTGAAAGAGGAGGCTAGAAAAAAAAGATACTGGATACCCACACTAACTTTCCGGTAGTCAGACAGTTATCACTGAAAGCCAATAAGCAATTTCCAACAGCTCATTTGTTAATAAACTACTAACTGATAATTTTAAGGCAGGGTTACTCTCAGAGTGGGTCGGACCATAAAAATGTCATAAATGCCAAACAAATAAATAATGCGTTTATTTATTAATCTGCGCTGTGCTGTCCTGAGTAGGGAAAGAAATCATCTGTTCCTAGCGGTCAAACTAATGGAACCGAAGCGTCAGAATCTTCTTGACAAGTCGGACATAACTAACGCCCAGTAATCACCTCGGTTTTATTCCCCTTATCGCTGAGGATGACAGTGCAGTCTGACTCCTTCTGCCGCTCGGGCTAGCACAGTCAGTGACACGGCTGTCACCCCCAGCCAAGGACATCCAGACACCGGGAGGCCAGATGCCCCCGATGCAAAGTCCCCTGGCGGGACGGTCACCCCGCAGGTCACACGTTGTGGCACGAGGTCGGGATCCGGGGGCAAAGTGCCCTTCCACGATTCCCTGCCCCTCGCTGCCCACACTCCGGGGGATCCCCGTAATCCTGTTTCCCGGAGCCAACAATGCCGCATGGAGGGTGGGGGGTGAGAAGGCCCCTCTCGCACCCGAGCGTGCCCGGGCGGGAAGGGTGCCCCATGCCAGTCATGCCCGTGCAGGAAAGGGTGGGGGCGGCGGGACGCTGGCAGGGCAGTGCCCAGGGTCATCTCGGCCCGCCCGGCGCTGCCCCCGGGCTCGCCCGCGTCCCTGCCCCTCTGGGCCGCCTCGCCCGGCCCTGGCATCCTCCTAATGCCCCCCGGGCCCCGGGGCTCACCAGAAAGCGCGTGGAGCTGGTGCCCTGATCAACGGCCCCCACCAACGGCCCCAAGACCGCCTTCTTCGCGGCTGCCATGAAGCCGGCTCCCACTCGGCCGGCGCTCGCGGCGCGTCTCCCGGGAGACGGGGGGCGGCGGGCGCGAGGAGGCGGCGGAACGCCTCGGGAGGCAGGGGCGGCGGCGGGGCCGGGCGCGAGCGCTCAGCCTCTGCCGCGGCGGGCGGAATCCGGGGCCGCGCTCGGGCCCGCCCCCTTTATCCGCGCGGCCCCCCTCCCCCTCCGCGGCCCCCCGCCTCCCCTGCCCCCGTCCCCCGGCCTCGCGCCCCGCCCCCGCCGCCCCGAATTCGCCCGGCCGGAGGCGTGGCTGGGGGCGCTGTCGGCGCGGCTGGCCAATCGCGGGGCGGGGCGTGAGGGGGAGGGGCGGGGACTGGGGAAGCTCCTGCGCTCCCGTATGACGTCATGGGGGCGGGGGATTTTTGTAGAGGAGGCGTGGGGGCGGGGGAAGCGCCGGAGCGGCTGCCGGGCGTGGGGGGAGGTGCCGCGGGCTAAGGACCGGGGAGATTTTCGCTTTGAACGGCGGCCGGGGGAGTCTAGGGAGAATATAGCCTCGAGGATGGGAACCCGCCCCCCGCGAGGCACCCGGTGCCCTCGGGACCACACGCGTCCACGTGCGCAACGAGGCGTTCCGGCCGCCACGCGGGGCCGGTCCCCGCGTGGGAATCCGCGCCGGCTGCGTGGGGCGCGGGGCGCGAAGCGGGGACCCCCCGGCCGCCTTGCCCCCTTCCCACCGGCACACCCGCGATGTCGGAGCGATGGAATGGATTTTGTAACACACGCCCCACGCTGGGCACGTGTGCCATGGGATCTCATTTACGAGCTTTGCCCCCTTTGCACCCGCAGTTTAGGGTCCGGAGGGGACATTTTTCAGTGTTTTCAGTACACTCAAAGGTGACGAGGAAAGGTCCCAGAAAAGAGATAACGTGCCCAAGAAGACAGATTGGGAACTATTAAGAAAAGATCCTATACACCTATAGATTTTGCTAGAGCGTGTGTGTTCCAAATGCCTTTGGTGGAAAAATAAAAGATATCACGAAAACCACAGTCAAAAAAGAAAAAATTAAGTCCTTTCAGGCCCCACCCCAAACTGGGCAAAAACCTTTTATTGAATGAAAAACTGTTTGGATAAGTTCTTATTCCACAGGTTTCCCTCTCTAATTCTTCTCTCAGAAGATCTGAATCTTAGTACTTCATAAATGCTTATTGACTGACAGTTCTATTAAGGCCTGGGATACTTTTTAGCTATGCGACCTTGGGAAAGTCACTTGACCTTATAGTTTATTTAGATCTTCTAGTTTCCTCAACTGTAAAATGGGAATTGTAGTAGTTGTGAAGTTGAAAGAATACACGTAGATAGTGCTCAGCATAGTGTCCCACACGTACAAATGTTGCCTATCCAAAAGCATTTATAAATGCTTGACAATCTCCTCCCCCCCCCCCCCCCACTCCCCCTTGTTACTGTGGTTTTCAAGGTATGGAGGCAGAAGACAGTCTCATTTTACGTTCATCCAACTGTTTATTTCCATTCTTGGAGTAGCAAAATGGCACAGTGGATGGAGTACCAGGCCTGGCCTCAGAGAATTGTCCTAGGTGGGCAAGTCACTTAAACCCTTTTTGCCTCACTTTCCTCTTCTGTAAAATGGGCTGGAGAAAGAAATGGCCAACGACTCCAGTATCTTTGCCAAGAAAACCCCAAATGGGGTCATGAAGAGTTTGATCGAACTACGGAAACCGTAAAATTAATGTTTATAGATGGTCTAAAAACTGTGTGATCCTTAACAACCTGTATTCCCTTTTCTGCCAAAACTATAAAAGCAAGATTAAAGACGGAGTTGGATAGTACTGAAAGACTAAACAGCAAACCTTCCCCTATAAATGTAAACTCACATCCTTTGTTTATCTTCAACTCCTTAATCTGATTCCATTTAATACAATTTGTAGCCAAACTCGTCTTTGTTTCCTATAAATCCCTTCAGGTAGGTCCTTATTATCTCTTGCCAGGACAATTACAATAGTCTCCTGGTCTTCAGATTAGTCTCCTGGAGTCTCCTGGTCTTCAGATTAGTCTCCTGGAGTCTCCTGGTCTTCAGATTAGTCTCCTGGAGTCTCCTGGTCTTCAGATTAGTCTCCTGGAATCTCCTGGTCTTCAGATTAGTCTCCCGGCTTAGTCTCTTTCCACTCCAAACTATCCTACGTGTATCTTCTAAAGTGATTCTCCTACGTAGGCCTACCCATGCCACTCCCTTCCACCCCCACTCAATAAATTGCACAGTTTCCCTATTACCTCTAGGATCCAAATATAAAGTCCTTTGGCATTTAAAACACTTCACAACCTGGATCCTGTCTTCCTCCCTTCCTAGTCTTCGTACACTTCACTCCTAAAACAGGAAATCTATGGTTCACTTACTCTGACTTACTTGCTGTTCCTAGAAAAGGACACTTCATCTCCCTGCCTCTTGGGAACCTTTGCATTGCATCCACATCTGCACATTGTGGACTGAGCTCAAGTGGTCTCTTCCGCAAGAGGGCAGCTGCTACTGTTTTCTTTTCTTAGTGACTTTGTATCTAAGGTGTGCATCTTGTATATGTTTACATAGGCAGCCCTGGCTCACTCAAAACAAAGTCAAGTGCAAGTCATGTCATCATTTCTCTGACGGCATGGTCTTCTTTGGCAACAAAGGATGAACACACACATGTATGCATGTATGTATATATACGCTTGTAGTGACGTGTCTTGTCTCTTAGAATGTGAGCTTCTGGAGAGCAGGAACTGTCTGTGACTCCTTTTCTATCCCTATCACTTGGCACAATGATTGCTCAGTCATGACTGACTCTACATGACTTCTTGGACTTTGTCCATGGGGTTTTCTTGGCAAAGATACTGGAGTAGTTTGCCATTTTCTTCTCCCTTGTGCCCCCATTTTACAGATGAGGCAAATAGGTATTAAGTGATTTGCCAAGGATCATATAACTAGGTCAGATTTGAAGTCAAATCCTCCTGACTTTAGGCTCTATCCAGTGTACCACCTGTCTGTCACATTAATTACTGCTTCCAGACTCTGACCCCAAAAGGGGAAAAAAAAGCCTGTTTCTATTCCCTCTGTTGGTTGACATATTTTTCTCTTGCTTTTCCAGTTCACTGAATATGGTAGATACTTGGCAAATGTTTATTTAACTAAAGGTCCTGTTTCTTATTGCTTACCCCCCTTGTTCTCTTAACTCACTGCCTTTAACAGTGTTCACTATGGGAATTTCATTCCACATTCCAGGTGCAGTTGCAGAACGTGCTTTTAGAGATGGCAGATTTGGTAAGATATTGCAATGATGGGTCCAACATGTCTGTATTTCCAGTTTTGTGCTCCAGATGGGAGACAGTTAAGTGGAAACATTAGATCAACCTGACCTTTCAAACTTCAAAAGATCTTAATTGTAATATTTACATAGGAAAAGATTACTTGGTCCTAGGAAATATTAGAAGGGAAAAAAGGCAAATCCAGCACATTAATATGGTGTGCTATAAAGCACTCTAGATTTGGAGTCAGAGGACTTGGGTTGAAATCTCAATTATGGTGCTTCGCTGGAACATGATAATTTCTCCCCTCCATGACTTATCCTAGATTGTCTCCATACCTACTCTTTGCCTCCTCATATCCCTTGCCTCCTTTAAAGCTCCGTTCAAATGCTTCTTCCTTCAAGAGGTTTCTCCTGAGCCACCCCACACTCTCCCAGTTGTGACTGCCATCCCCACACACTAGGAATGATTTAGTATCCACTTTTTATATATTTTGTTTTTAAGTATCTTTGTGACTTGGAGCAAGCCATTTAATGTGTCTTGACCTCCATTTTCTTATTTGTAAATTAAAGGGAGTCATCAATTTAAAATTGAAAGGGATCTTTAGAAATCATCCAGTCCAATGCCCACATTTTAGACTGAGCCCCAAGGAGGTTCAGTGACTTTCTAAAGTCACCAGTAGCAAAACTGGGATTCAAATACAGATCCTCTGACTCTTCATTTACTCTTTTCTCCGCTAACTGTGCTCCGTATTTCCTGTTCTATAATATTAGGATCCCAACAGTAAAAAAGCACAGTAAGTTCAAACAGACCCTATTACTCTGTTCTTGACAATCATGCATTCTCATTTTTAGTGGAGGAAAGGTATTCCCTGGTTAGCAGGACACAGTACTCAGAAAGGAACTGTAGAACCTGTAGAGACAGAAATTGTAGCATCTGTGAGAAATGAGTTGATGAATAATCCTCAAATTTGTTCTTTTGAAGTTTTCACAACAATCCAAGCTTCACATCATCTTCCACTTAACAAATCTCTTCACAGTCTGGCTTTTTAGAGTGATTCACAATATTCCCCCTCACTCAGCAAACAGAACTACCTTTTTGTTCCTTCTACATGGCATTCTATCTCCCAGTCTGGTACCCTGTCTCAGACCATCTCCATGCCTACTCCTCTTTGAACTCCTGACTGCCTTCAAGGATCAATTTAAGTGCCACTCCTTGCAAGAGGCATCTCTTAATCCCCACTCGTTGTTACTGCCCTCCCCACACACCAGAAATTATTTTGCAATTACTTGTATTTTATTTTATATTCAGTATCTTTGTACATGTTTTCTCCCCCTAGTATGTATAAAGGTCTGGGATACTAAGATACGAAATAATCCTTGCCCCTCAGGTGCTTACATACCTCGGGGAGGTAGGATGACTGGAGATGACCCAGGTTGCACTGGGAGACCTTGGCCTAAAGGGTCAGGTACTCAGGGTGAGGCAATGCCCATTCATTGAATAGGATTGTTTAAGAAGTAGCCAGGGCATGGAGCCTTTAATGAGGCCAAGAAAAAAAAAAAGATGTCAGACTGGGAGGGAAACAGCAACAGTTACTGTTGATAATCACTCTCTCCCCTTCCTTCTCCTCTCCAAAGGAAGGCAAATTTGGGTGGCCATAAGATGCCCAGTTGACTTAGATTTTACTGGCTAGTTCCTCCCCTCCCCTCCTCTCCCTTCTCCTGTCCCAAAACCTTAAACCTCTGAAGCTGGAACACCAATGGGCCCCTGCCTAAGCCTCCTCTGGATCGTCCTAGCTTTAGAGTGATTATCAATAGGTCATTGGATGCAAATGGCTCTGGAGGAGAAGTGAGGCTGGTGACCTGCACAGCCCTCCCTCACTCACATCAAAGTCAAGTGCAAGTCATGTCATCATTTGTCTGAAAGCATGGTTTTCTTAAGAATGTACACAAGATACTTAATAGCTGTATGACTCAGAGTAAGTCACTTAACCCTTTGGGTAGTTCTCATTTGTAAAATGAGTGAGTAGAACTCTATAATGTCTAAGATTCCTTCCAACTTAAAATCTATGCTCTTACAACATTCATTTTCATTCTCTGCTGTGTAGCAGAAAAAAATTATCTTTTTTTTCTAAGTATAAGAAGGAAGGAATATTAATGACAAATTTCTGAGTGATAAGAGAACTAGGAATTATTAGAATTATTATTATTTTTAAAAAGATAAAAATTGATTTTCCCCAACTCCAGTACTTTCAACACCTCCTTCACACACACACACACACACACACACACGCACACACACACATTTAAAAGTTTATATGGCTTTCTTTTATTCCGTTTGGATGATCTCTTCCAGAGTTAACTCTGCTTTGGTTGGTAAATGATTAAACGAAATGTATAAATATTCACTGTGGGCATCTCTCCTCTTAATCAAGTAAGATTTAACTGACAAGTAATCTAATACCACACAATAATGTGTATGGGAATCTTGAGGGACACTGTAGGAAGTTACTGTAGTTTGAACTTAAGAAGCATTAGAATAAAAGGAATTATCTTAGGTGGATTTCAATTACTTTTATTTTTCACAATGTACATTTTTTAAAATAATTCCTCTACTTCAGATAAACCAAGGTTAAAAAAATAAAACATCAATCTAGGTTTATCTAAATGCTGATTGGGTATAGATGACAAAAACAGCAGATGGCAATGATTGGTGATCCAAAGTAATCAACCGAAATTGAAACCATTATTCCCCTTCCCATCCCTTCCTATTTCAGGCTTTCCTCTTACTTTGGAGGGCACCACCATCTTCCAAATCCTTCAGCCAACAACCTAAGTGTCATTCACAACTCTTTACTCTCACCTCACCTCCCCCCCCATATCTAATCTGTTACCAATTCCTGTTAATTCTACCTTCACAGAATGTCTTATATATGTTCCCTTCTCTTCTCTGATATTGCCACCACCATGTCGGGGCCCTCTAGATGGTTGGTCCATCTTCCGCTCAGTTGTCAAATTGGTCTTCCTAGAGTTCAAATCTGTATGACACCCCCCCATTCAAATAAACTCCCATCACTCCTTTATCACCTCCAGAATCAAATAGAAACTCTTCACTTTGATATTTAAAACCTTTCACAAGCTGCCTCCCTCCTACCTTATTTAGCAACCATTGAACTCTGTGACCCAGTGATATTGGCCTTCTTCCTAGTATTTGTGCGTGACCATCCATCTACTCATGTTATAGATCTTCACTGGCTGCTCCTCAGACCTGGAACTCCCTCCCTCCTCATCTCCACCCCCTTGTTTCCATGGCTTCCTTCAAATCCTATCTAAAATCCTACCTTCTAGAAGAAGCCTTTTCCTGGTCCCCTTTAGTGCTAACACCTTCCCTCTGAGATTATTTCCAATATATCCTTTATATATTTTGTTTATACATATTTGTTCGCATGTTTTCTCTTACATTAAATTCTAAGCTCCTTGAAAGCAGGGTCTGTTTTGTCTTTCTTTGTATCCTCAGTACTTAGCACACTGGTCCTAGAATACTGCAGGTGTTTCATAAATGCTTGTTGATTTGACTTAACATTTCTTCATTTCTAAACCATTCTCAAAGTCATGAATGGTAGTCACAGAATTCTCCTGAACAAGCAGAAATGAGAAGACTTCTACACTTGCTATGACATGGGTCTTGGACCCCTATCCAGATCCCTGCTACAGAAAAGTCGGAATCCTCCCCAGGCATATCAGATTCCATTCCAGAAAACTGTCAGATGCTCCAAAGGCATTTGAACGTAAGATACTTATTCAGTAGGGCAACCAACAGGACAAAGTTACTTAAAGGTGTTTATAGAGTAAACATGGGGCTGCTCCTCTGACCAAATGCAATAGAGAACAGTAACAACCCAGGAGTCCTGTAATGAGTACAATAATCTTCATCTCCCAAGCTCTTCCTGAATTCCCTGGGATAGCAATGACAAACAATAACAGTAAAAATAACAATTCCTGCCTATATGGCACTTTAAGTTTCACAAAGTACTTTCCTCACAACAACCCCATGGGGTGCAAGTAGCATTATTATCATTATACATGAAGAAACTGAGATTCTGAGGGGTTAAGTGACTTGCTGTTAAGTGTCTGGGTGGGATTTGAAAACAAATACAGGGCCAATAAGGGAAATTAATGTATTGATGGCCCTTGAGGCAGAGTCTCTGTTTTCCATCCTCTGATAGATCACAGTAAGATCTGAGCTCCCTTAGTTCTGAAAGAAAAGTAAGATTATCTTTTAAAATTTCCTTCTCTGCCTTCAAATCCAGAGTTTTCAATCAGTATCCTCAATATTCATAGTAATTAATTTGACCATTTTTATTAATTTGAAAGTGTTCAACATATAATCTATGCAAGTGATTACTGAATTTTTAAACCAAAAGTTTCCGTTACATGAGACTGGGATAATGGAAAGCAAATGTCATTACATTTCTTATAATGTAGTCCTTTTAGCTTTTTATGTCTTTTATTAAAATCCCATTTATATAATTCTCTTTAAATTTCATATTTATTTAAGTTCTTCTTATTCTAACTCACCAAGAATCTACTTTTTAACTTAGGTATTTTGTTCTAGTCATATTATTCTTTAGTCAAAGGATATAAGCAAACATTTCCCAAAAGGAGAATTGAAAACTATTACCAACTGCAAAAAATGATTGCTCCGAATTACTACTAATAACAGAAATCCAAATCAAAATAACTCTCAGGTTTTACCTCACATATAGCAAATTGGATAAAATGATAGAAGATAGAAAGAATCCATATTACAAGAGTGTTGGAAAAATAAATACATTTAGTTATAGTTGGCAGAGCTGCAAATTGATCAACCATTAGAGAAAGTTATTAGGAATTACACGTTAAAAAAAAAAAACAACTAAGATGTCGAAATGCTTTGACCCAGAGATTTCTGGGTCATTAGACATATACCAGTAAGAGGTCACCTTAACTTTTGAAGTGGCAAGTATTTCCTTTAAGTCTTTCTGTTTAGGTAGACTTTTATTTGCTGTTTATTTTTATTAATAGGATGAAGACTTGGAAACATTAACAGAAAGAAGGAATGAAGAGATCAGCATTTTAACTAGACTGAATGACCCAGCTTTGCCCAGGATGATGTCACTCAGGGTGCTCTCTCCTCTTGCTCCATCTGTAGTTCTGTGGTACAACTGTTTCCACTCCTTTTCTCTGGCTTTGGTTTATCCCCCGCAACTCCCATTCTTCACCCTATTACATCCCTTTCCAAAGCCCAATGAGTTATTGTCATATGTGCCACATATTCTTTTTCAAAATTTTCTTTATTTATTTTTAGTTTTCAACATTCACTTTTTTAAGATTTTGAGTTTTTCCTTCTTCCTCTCCTCCTACCCCCCAGATGGCATGCAATCTGATATAGGCTATTAGATATTAAATTATATTAAACATATTTCCACTTTAGTCATGTTGTAAAAGAAGAATCAGAACAAAAGGGGAAAACCATGAGAAAGAA
Organism: Bettongia penicillata ogilbyi; assembly: GCA_023548195.1. NCBI lineage: Eukaryota > Metazoa > Chordata > Mammalia > Diprotodontia > Potoroidae > Bettongia > Bettongia penicillata. The sequence goes on from JAJHZJ010000230.1 coordinate 1,273,659, forward strand.
AAAAAGAGAAAAATAGTATATTCCTATCCGCATTCAGACACCACAACTCTTTTTATGGATGTGGATAGCATTTTCCATCATGAGTCTTTTGGAATTGTCTTAGAGATCATTTTATTGCTGAGAAGAGCTAAGCCTGTCAAAGCTGTTCATCTCACAATGTGACTGTTATTGTCTACAGTGTTCTTCTGGTTCTGCTCATTTCACTCAGTGTCAGTTCATCTAAGTCTTTCCACGTTTTTCTGAAATCCACCTACTCATAATTTCTTATTACATTCATACACCACATATACCATTCTTGCTAAACTCTAGATGTCAGGGCCACTTTACTTCCCCCAACTTCTGTCTGCTTTTAGGATCATGAACTCTAGGGAATTAGCCTTCTCTTTCCTAGGGCAACTTCACTTGATCATATGATTTTGGTGAAGGTTGTGTTGATACCTGAAAACTACAGGAGACCAGTGGATAGAGCTCCAAACCTACAATCAGGAAGACAGCATCTGGCTTCGGATCTTACTGTGTGACTCTGGGCAAGTCACTTAAACTCTGTTTACTTCAGTTTCCTCAGCTATAAAATGAGCTGGAGAAGGAAATGGCAAGCTGCTCCAGTATCTTTGCCAAGAAAACACCAAATGGAGTCACAAAGAGTTGGACATGATCAAAACAACTGAACAACAAAAACCAAACAGAAGTCAGGGATTTTCTCTCACTTGTTCACCAGGGTCTCTTCTGCACTCCTGTTTCTGGCCAAAGCATTGGAATTCCTCTTTATGGCCCTGGAAAGGAGTGCTTTAATTTCAGTCGTTGTATTTGATTAGAGCACCCTTGCACTTCTTTGTCCTTTGCCTTCACCTCCTGCTTCACTGGGTTCAGATACCATCTCTCTGGCCCAGGAGGGGCAAGCACCATGGGAGCTCTGTTCTCCAGTTCACTTCTTGGCAATGGTCCCTTTGTTCTCCTCATTGGACTTTGACCTCCCATCTTTCCCCGGATTTCTCTCTGCTTCCCAACAGTGGTGAACTGGATGTACATGGTCATTCACTTCACTTGGATAACATTGATTCATCAACTACAGTGCTTCCTGTAAGATGGAGAACAGCTAGATCTTACCCTCTGCTTTTCCACTATGTCCTAAGGTCTGCTGATAGAATTGAAGGTCGATTCTAACCCTAAATGTGCATATGCTCAATCCATCCTCCAGAACCCCAGGCTCCTCTCACTGACCTGCTGGCACATCCTAATGTTCCCTGGATATTGTCACTGTCCTTGGACCTTTTATACCCATCAGGCCTTTCCATCTACTCTGCAATTTAACTCTCCTAAATGTCTCTAAATTGTGTCCTATAGCAAGAATATGAGTTCCTTGAAATCAGGGCTTGTCTTGATTCTCATTTTTTTTTTAAAGTAAATATTCATTGATATCTTGTATTCTGCGTTGCCTAAAAAAATCAGCAAAATCGATCAAAACCTCAAAAAATTATATATCTGAAAATATATGTAGTATTCCACATCAATAGACTCCCCCCCCCCAATACTGTAAAGGAAGGGGGATAGATCTATTTATTTATTTATTTATTTTTAAATTTATTTATTTAACTTTTTACATTCATTTTCACAAAATTTTGGGTCCCAAATTTTCTCCCCATTTGTCCCCTCTCCCCTCCCCAATACACCAAGCATTCTAATTTTCCCTATCACCAATCTGCCCTCTCTTCAATCCTCCCTCCCTTCTCTTGTCCCCATCTTCTCTTTTGTCCTGTAGGGCCAGATGACTTTCTATTCCCCATTGACTGTATTTCTTATTTCCTAGTAGCAACAACAATAATACTTGACAGTTGTTCCTAAAACTTTGAGTTCCAACTTCTCCCCATCCCTCCCTCCCCACCCATTCCCTTTAGGAAGGCAGGCAATTCAATATAGGCCCCTATCTGTGTAGTTTTGCAAATGACTTCGATAATAGTCATGTTGTGTAAGACTAATTGTATTTCCCTCCATCCTATTCTGCCCCCCATTGTTTCTATTCTGTCTTTTGATTCTGTCCCTCCCTGAGTGTTGACTTCAAATTGCTCCCTCCTCCCATTGCCCTCCCTTCCATCATCCCCCCCACCCTGCTTATCTTTCATACCAAAATGAGTGTGCATTTTACTCCTTCCTTTAGTAGAATGTGATGAAGGTAAACTTCTTGGTTTTTTCTCAGCTCTCCTCTTTTCCCCTCCACTAAAAAGTCTCCTGCTTGCCTCTTGAATGAGATATAATTTACCCCATTCCATTTCACCCTCTCTCCTCCCACTACAGGGGGATAGATTTTTAAAACTCTTCTTTGGGACCAAGTTTATTCTCTGTAGTTTTGTAGTGGTTCTTTACATTTATATTGTTATATGCATTGTACATATTGTTTTTTGGTCCTGCTTAGTTTATGTTGCATCAGTTCATTAAAGACTTCTACATTTCACTATATTCATCATATTTGTTATTTCTTATAGCACATCCATGTTCCATGATATTTATGTGCCACAGTTTGTTTAACTATTCCTGAATCAATAGATATTTATTTTGTTTGTAATTCTTTGCTACCTCAAAAAGTACTACTGTAAGCATTTTGGTGTATATATAGCCTTTCATTTCATCAGTGATCCCCTTGGGCTATATGCCTAGCAAGGGACTTCTGGGTCAAAGAGTATAGACATCTTAATTAAAACACTTTATTCACATAATTCTAAATAGATTTCTGGAATGGCAGTAGAAAGGTGTTACCTTTCCAACATTAACTATTCCACATTTTGTTATCTTTACCAATTTGCCCATTGGTTGCTTTGATTTGTGTTTCTTTTATTGTTAGTGATTTGGATCATTTTTTAAATTCTTTAATTCTTTTTTAATTCTTTGACTGCTTATCTATTGGAGAAAGGTTTTTCCATCTTATTCCCTTCTTTTCTATTTCAGTCTAGCACAGAGCTTGGAACATAGGAAGCACTTAAATGCTTTTTCATTCCCTTATTCATTCATTGTCCTGTATAATTATTCTTTTGACTTTTCTTTTGTCATTCTATGTAACTTCATGCAAGTATTCTCACTTTTCTCTGAATTCTTTATCTGGATTCAAATTCTACCTCTGACACTTTTAGCTTTGTGTCCCTGGATAAATTCTATCCTTTCTAAAGCCTGTTTGTTTGTTTTTTTTCCATCTATACAATGAGCATCTATTTCACAGTGTCGTTGTACATACATACAGCTTCCAATTTTTTAGTTATGTGCCTAGTTTAATGAAGTATTCTTTCTTTACAGTTATCCCTTCCACATCACAGCTTCTCCCATCATGGTTTTGATATACTGAGGGTGGGCATAAAAAATTCAGTGGGAATTTGGGGAGAGTTTTACAGAAGTCACAAAGGACATGTGAAGGCCCACAGATGACACAAGAGAACTTTAGGAACTCAGAAATGAACAAAATATGTGTTTAGTATTGTATAATATTAACCCAAATTTGACATTAAGCTACTGTAAACACCCCAGGAAAGAAAAAGAAAAGAAAGTTCAGACTTCTTTTCAGCTATGAAGGGGGGGCAAAAATGTTTTAAATGGATTTTCTAGATCATAGGGGCGCCATAACACCTCCACTATATCCGGAGGGGATAACCGTAATCATTTCCAAATCTTGTAATGCTATTTAAATGTTAACTCTTTATTGTTGCTATTAGGCAGCTGTAGGGCCTGGAGTTAGAAAGACTCATTTTCCTGACTTCACATTTGTCCTCAGACACTTACTAGCTTTGTGACCCTGGCTAGTTTATATTTTTATAAGTATTTGTTAGTTTTATTGACATAATTAATTAGGCCACATTGTCTAATACTTCCTTAATTTGTTGTCCTTTTCATTTATTGTATTGGTAATTTAATTCCCACTTTAAATAAATCAGATTAGTTAATGGCTTACCTACCTAATTAGTTATTTGGAAAATGGTTTCTAATTTTAGTTTGCAATTTTTTTACTTTAGTTTTCCATTTTGATTATCATTGAATTTCACAATTTCTGTTCTTGTTCTTGGTTGGGTTCTTTGATTTGTTGCTTTTCCAATTTTTTAGTTATGTGCCTAGTTTAATAAAGTATTCTTTCTTTTTTCTGTTGCATGGGTCCCTAGTGTTAACCTGAAGAGTTGGTTAAAGAAAAGGCAACAGGCTAAATGCATACATTTATGATTTAATTAATTAAATAATTGATCAATTTCCTATTAAAGAAAATGGTAACATAATGCATTATGGAGCCAGAAAATGTTCTGGCTACCCAGTATAGAAATATAAATTTTCTCTTAAGGTGACTTTGGTATATTGTTGCATTATAATTTTATTTAATGGATTTTTTTCCCCATGATTTTTCCTTTGACTTTCAATTATTTAAGTAAGTTAATCTCAATTTAAATTTGAATTCTCTCTTCAAATCCCCTTTATTGATTACAATTTTGTTTTGATCAGGAAAGAATATATTTAGTATTTCTGCTACTCTAAACTTGTTTGTGAAATTTTTATGCCCTATCATATAGTCAATTTTTAAAGTTACCATACAATACCATACAATGAGAATTAGGCATATTCCTTTTTATTCCATTCAATAATCTCCAAAAATCTATCTTGTATTACTTAGTTTGCTGAAATTATATTCAGGTTTTAAGCTTCTTTAGTGGTAATCATTTTTTTAGGTTTGTCTACATGTGAAACACACAGTGAACCTATTTATTGATTATGATTTTACTGTCAATTTCTTCCCTATAATTTGATTCACTGTCTTTTTAAGTTCCTAGATGGTATGTCATTTGGTAAATAGATATTATTGATGTATTTTTTCTATCTATGGTGTCTTTAAGCATAACAGGCAAAATCAAGATGACAGAGTAACAGGAAGAAATATAGTAAGTATTCTCCCTCTAAAAAACAAACCAAATCAAAACAAAATACCTTCCAAATCTCCAGAGACCTAAAAAGTGTTCAAGACTGAATCCTGGTGGAAAAATCCAAGAAAAAGTTACAGTGAATCATTTTTTTTTTTTTCATTCCAATTTGGCATAGGGGGAGGAAGGGGGAGAGAGAGAGAGGTCTGTGAACACTGGGGTTAGAGGTTTGGGATGAATACTCCAGAGCAAGAGAGAGGCTATGCACCAGGGCAAGAGTAGGTCCCCTGTCTATACTGAAACATTACTATGGGAATCGATGTGTTTTGTTTCCCATTACCATCTGTGTCCTAGTGTGCCTAGGGATGGTATTTAGGGCTATACCATATTGACATTGAACTATTAACAACTATGGTTTTTTTTTGATCCAGACATCCAATCACTTCTGGTTCCCTCTGATTGTAATATTGCCTAATCTATGCCTTACATCCTCCATAAAAATTGCATGAAATACTTTATAAACATTTTTTTGCTAAAATCTGAGTAAATTCCACAGTATTTCCTACATCTACTAGTGTTAAAAAATGGAAATGAAGTTAATCTGGAACTGATGGGGTTCAGACTCTGGGTGCTTCCTTGAACTCCCCTTGAGTCTTCCCACTTAATCTGGTCTTTCTTACTCAAATCTAATTTCGCATTTGTTCCAGCAGTCTCAGGAAGCCCATGGGCTTTTTTATTATCGCTGTGCTAAATTCTCAGGTGCACTTCCCACCCTTGATCCCATCAAAACCACATTCCCCCGGCAGCTGACCACTCCTGTAAAGATCTGTATTCATTCCCATACCACCCCTATCAAGACCTGGATTGCCCCACCTGCTTCTGACCCAAGCCCTCCATTGTATGATATCTCCTGATTGCCTCCAGCTGTTTCCCACCCTTGACCAGTCATCCCTTCCTTGGACTTCACCTCAAGACCCTCCCTAAACCCCTCCTCCCATCACCCTAGTCTACTAGACCATCCCCAGATCTCTCCTATCGTCTTTTCTGTATTTAAATTCCATCTCACATCAATGAAGGCACTCAGACTCAATCCAGCTCAGACTCCATCTAGCTAGGATTCTATCTGACCTGGTTGTGAACATTTAGGCTCCTTAAGAGCCAACCCAATTAGGCGAATCTTTAATGAACTGTGTTTTTCTTTGGCTTTAAGAAGGCTTGAAACGAATTCATTCGAGCAGCACCTGGCTTGGTATTTTGGGGTCCCCAGCACCCCTAAACCTCATCAGGATGACTTGTTCCTAATATAGCCATGTGTGTCCTAAAAAAGCCACTGCTTCATTTTACCAACTATCTCTTTAATGATATGTTTCAGAATTTTTCCAGGAAATGGTTCAAGCTCCCTGTACTAGTTTGTAGACCATCCTTCTCTTCCTTTATTTTGAAAATCTGGGCACCTATTTACCCATCTTGTGGCATTGTTACCATTGTCCATGCTCTTTTACATGTCACCGACAATGGCTCAGCAATCACATTGAGTTCTTGTAGGACTCAAGGATATAGATCATTTGGGTCAAGTGACTTGAATTCATCAAGTTGCTTTTTTTTTAACCATCTCTTTGTTTATCTTGGGTAACAAGTCTCTGTTACTTACTTTTATCCTGTCATTTCAGTGTATAGGGCATCCTCCTTTGAAGAGAAAACAAAAGGAAAATTAAGTAATGATGTACTCTCATGGTTGTCAGTTATCATATCCCACCTACCCCACCTAAAGAACCTATCTTTGATCCTCCTTTTTGTCTCAATAAACCTAAAAATACACAAAAAGAAAGAAAAAAAAATTGTTATTCATAGCCCCCATCTCTAGCTTCAATTGTTTTATTATTCCAAAAAATAGTTTCTTGATGTTATTTTTACTGAACCACACCATGCTCTTATATTCCTCTTCTGTTACCTGACTTGCTTTCATATCCTATTAATTATTTTTTTAAATTGTTTTCAGTTTTCTACAATCACTTCTATAAGTCTTAGATTTTCTTCTCTTTCTTTCCTCCCTAAGACAGCACGCAATCTTATATGGCTTTTACACATGCATTCTTATTAACCACATTTTCACATTAGTCATGTTGCAAAGAATTAAAATGAATGGGAGAAACCATGAGAAAAAACAAACCAAAACAAAACATAACACAAGAGAAAATAGTCTGCTTCATTCTGCGATCCAATTCCATAGTTCTTTCTCTGGATGTGGATGGCATTTTGCCTCGAGTCCTTTGGGAACGTTTCAGGTCCTTGCATTGCTATGAAGGGCTAGGTCTACCAGAAACAGTCCTTGCACACTGTGACTGTTACTGTGTACAATGTTCTCTGGGTTCTGTTTATTTCACTCAGCATCAGTCCATATAAATCCTTCTGTTCATTTCTTTAACAAAGATCTAACTTGATTGGTGATTTTTATCCAAATTGGTATTTTAAGACAAATCCCGTTTTCCTCTCACTGGAACAATTTCCCTTTGTATCTTCAGAATTTCATTCTTAAGCCTATTTAATTCTTTTTCAGTTAGCTTTCTCTGAAATATTTTATCCCATGGCTCCTACCTATCTTTCCTCTGAACCCTTTGAAATCTTTTTTTCCCATGATATAGGTTGCATGTCAGACAATTTCTAGGATAGCATGGTTATTCCCTTCAATGTTTCCAGCATATCCATTCCAGAAAACAAATCCTCCCTGTTAGTGAGAATCAGATACCGAAAAGAATTTCTCCCTTGTTAGTTCCTCCAACTTTTGAAGGATGAAATCATCATTAAGATAAGCAAAGAAGTTATTAACTGCCCTACTTTTGGCAGAGAGCTCCTAGATACCTGGATAAATGAGGTTGTCCATCCCTACTAGATTATATCCCTGTGCCAAGTTTGTCATCTCTTTCCCTTATTCCTTATCTTTCTCCTTTCAATAAACTTCAGTGACTTCCTATTACCTATAGGATCAAATATACAGTCTTCTATTTGGTATTTATTTCCTAGTCTTCCTATATCATACATTCAGCATGTATATTGGTCTCTTGGCTGTTCCTCATCCATGATGCTCCTTCTCCTGTCTCTTTTCCTTTGTAGTGACTGCTCTCCATGCTTAGAACGTCTTCATCCTCATCCATTCTTTTTAGAAATTTTGTTTGCCCTCAAGATTCAAGTTGTGTCAGTTTTAGTAGAGATCTTTCCCAGTACTTGCTAATGCCTTCCCTTTTAATGTTATCTTCAATACACTTTCCGGTTTGGATTGTTTTTGTACATCCTTCTGTCTCTACACTTTGTCTTCTCCATTAGGATGTAAGCGCCTTGAGAGCAAGGACTGTTTTCCTTTTTCTTCTGCATCATCATCACTTACCTCATAATCTTGTATATACTAAATGTTTAGCAAATGTTTGTTGACTAATTTAATGTAACACACATCTATTAAATATTTATTAAGTAGAGGGCCTTGTTTTAGACAACAGGGAAAGACAAAACAAAAGGTTTTGCTTATCTTATACCACTTTATACAACAAAGCAGCTGTCCCCAAACAAACTTGTGAGGTACATAAATAAGCTCTAAAGCACATTTTATTTTAGTTAATTAGAAGACACAGTAGATAAAATACTGGATGCTTATTCGTTCTGTGACCCTAAAGTGGAAAAATATAACTAGGATGTTGAAATTATATTCTTGCCTCTCTTTTTTTTTTGATATTTTAAATTATTAATTTAGTTCTCTTTGCCAGAATTAGTACGAGTTTGTAGACATTCAACCAAGCAAATAAAAATGCATAGTAGAAAAGACTTTTATAGCATGATTTCATATTTTTAATTTGCAGGGACTCCACACATATCATTATAGACAGGGCACACTAATTAGAGATACAAGGCAGAAACACAATGAATGGCACTGCCCTCCACATTTGCATGTGCATCACAGCTTTTGTTTTTCAGTTGTAGTTGTGAGATTGCCTCATATATTTTTGATACAAATATGGATTTTGAGGATGTTGATGTGATTGCTCAGAGATTAATTTGGAGGGAAGAGAAAAATGATAAGAGAAACAAGCTTTTGGTAGGAGAACAGGTGAAAAGGCTTTAGGATTCTAAGTGTGAACCTAAATAATGAAAAAATGAAAACCTGAGTGAGGAAGTTATGAAAGGGGAACCAGAAAGATATCGAGTTAGAGCAGGAACTGTATTAATTTGATGTAGGCTGGAGACTAGGGACTGAATCAAGGTCAGGAGATTCTAAATGGGACCAGAGCCTCGAACATTAATACGCTGAGAGTTGCGGGGTGACAAATTTTCACTCAGATACCCCCTGTTATGGGAAGTTGTTCCTCATCCCCTTAGTTACTGGTGCCCGCTCTCCTCAAATTATCTTGCATTTTAATTTTGTGCTACATTTTATATTCTAGGACATTTTATATCCTAAGAGTCCTTGTGATTTCAGAAAAATATACTTGTCATACAGATTCTTATTTCAGTTTGTGCTTCCTCTTCATTATATATTTATATATGTAAATATTTTCTTCTCTAATAGATTATAATGTCCTTCAGGAGAGTGCCTGTTTCATGTTTGTCTTTGTCTTAGTACCCAGCATAGTGCATGGCACATAGTAGTGCTTAATAAATGAGGGTTTATTGTTGACTTTCAGGTTTCCAAAAAGTCATGACACATAGCAACCCTGTGAGATAGAAATTTTGCATCTCCAGCCATTTTACAGACGAGAAAACTGAGTTTCATCAGGTCAAATGGATCTGGGCTGCTGAAATTTTGGGAAAGTTCAAGGATCCTTTTTAGCGGTATTATTGCTCCATCAGCCCTATCATTCCTTCCTCAGACAAATGGGACCCAAAATCTTTTGTAGTAAGGGGTGAAGGTCTTGTCTTCTGAAACTTCTACCTGCAAAAGTGTTGTTACTTTCCAATAGTATCTGATCCTCCTAAATGTAAATGTAGAGTGATTAATCCACTTGGAACTTTGCCTAAAAATTATTCTTCTTTTGAACTAGATTTATACAAAACTTGTGGTGACAATTTGTGGAAGTCAGATGACAGCCTCCACAATGGTTTTGTAATCAGAAGCAGATGGGGAAAATATATATTTGAGACATTAACCATTTACATGCCTCCTTAGTTCTAAGAGTCTACATGAGGAATTGCTCATTGGACAAAGTCTCATGTCTTTTTTAAGGACTTTATGTCGCTTTAGGTATAAAGAATTAGGGATAAGGAGAGGTGATCCCTTCCCCCTTCCCCAAGAAGACTATTCATAGGTTTGTGCACTGTCTCTTTTATCCTCTTCTCTCTTTCCTCTTTGTTTTGTATTTCAAAGGAAGGAAGATTTGGCTTGATAAACTCTCTTGGTGGGATACAAATGACACTTTGATCAACAAAGAAAAACTATCAAGCACCTTTTGTGCTTGGTAAAACTTTTGATAACATTGATGACATATCAGGAAAAGAGTTAGGGGTTATGTAACCAGATTGTGAAATGTATGAGAGAGAGAGTTAGTAATTTCACAATAGGATGTAGTGTACATATCATTTGTTTTTTTCCAAAGGAGTGACTGTAGCTAAACCTGTCTGTCAACTTTGGAATCCCTATAAATGGAAATGATATTAATACTCAAGTACAAGATGGGGAAGTTTTTATCCCATATTACAAATCACAAGTTCAGTGACTTGAAGAAGGCTACATATTTCCCTAAAGTGCATGGAAAAGCCAGAAACGAAATCAGATGAAAAAAAATCTAGTTGAATTAGGAGGCCTTTGAAAGAAAAAAACATTATCTTACTTAGTCATTCATTTAGTACTTGTGTGACAGGCATTTTGCTAAGGGTTAGGGATGAAAATAACAAAGAATGAAACTGTCCCTACTCATAAGAAATTTACAAGTTATAGACCGTGGTTTCTCCTTCATGTCTATGAAATCCTCTGGTGCCTCAGCATAACATGGAGGTGAACCTTGAGATCTCAAAGGCCATGCAGGTGAAGGGTAGAGTCTGCCATGTTTAAAGCTAAAAACATTGGACAATGGATTGTATATGTGTCATTTGAGGACCATCATCAGATGTTTGGCAAGCAGATTAAACATTTTTTGTCCAAAGCAAGTTATGAAACTGACCATTAAGGCAGCTATATGACAAAGCAAATAGAGTACTGGGCCTGAAGTTGGGAAGATTGGAGTTCAAATCTGACCCCAGACATTTCTTAGCTATGTGACCTTTAACAAGTCACTTAACCTCTGTTTGCTCCAGTTTCCTCATCCAGAAAATGGGAATAAAAAGAACATTTACCTCACAGGGCTGTTGGGAGAGTCAAATGAGATTATATTTGCACATTGTAGGCTCTGTATAAATGCTGTCATCATCATCATCATCATTATCCTCACTAAGGTGTATATAAGGTGGTAGTGTTTGTGATTTATCACTGGAGGAAAATCCGATATTGATGAAGTCATAGATCTCTAAATATTGAAATAAATTTAACACATCCATACATACACATGTCATCACTAACAGTCAATACAAATAATATACAGCTCTAAAGAAGAACATTGCAGAATCCTGAATTATTGATATTTCCACTTATAATAAAGTGAAAATTTGTATTTGTTTTATATAAAAGATTCTGCTGGCTCTATGGCCTCTTCTCCCTCAAAGCTATTTCACTTGGTGATGTCATCAGTTCTGATGATTTCAATTATCTCTCTGCAGATGACTCTTAGATCTACTTGTCCAGTCCTAAGCCTCTCTTCCACCCCACAGTCTTACCTCTCCAACTACCTTTTAAACACCTTTAACTAGATGTCCTGTAAACATCTTAAACTTACCACATCCCAAGCTGAACTCATCATCTTTCCCCACAAACCCTCCTCTCTTCCTCGCTTCCCTCTTACTGTTACAAGTACCACCATCTTCCCGTACTGTCAACTTAGCTGTCACCTTCCTCATTTCTTACACTCAGCTCCCCTATCCAATCAGTGGTAAAAATTCTGCCATTTCTATTTTCTTAACGTTTCTAGAATATTCCTTCCCTTCTCTCCTTTGATGCTGCCATCATACTGGTCTAAGCCCTCATCAACTCACAACTAGATTATTGCAATAATATACTAGTTAGTTGGTCTCCGTATCTCAAGTCTCTACCAACTCTGGTCCAACTTCCAATTAGCTATCAAAATGGTCTTTCGACAGCACAGATCTGATCATGCCACCCTTGCCCCCATTTAATAAAATTTCAATTATCTTCAAGATTGGATATAACATCATCGTTTGAGCTTTCAAAGCCCTTAATACCTGGCTCCTTCCTACCTTTCCTATCTTTTACCAATTTATTTCCTTCCATGTTCTCTGTAACCTAGGAGTGTTGGCCTCCTTGCAAAAGACACTACATCTCTTGAATCTATGCACTTCTACTATCTGGTTCCCATGTCTGGAACTCTCTCCCCCATCTCTGCCTCCTAGATTCTTTGGCTTCCTTCAAATCCCATCCAAAATCCCCCTTTTAAATGTCTTCCCTCTGAGATTAGCCCTAATTGTGTGTGTGTGTGTGTGTGTGTGTGTGTGTGTCTTGTTTGTACTCAGTTGTTTGCATGTTGTCTCCCCTATGAGACTGTTAACTCCTTGAAAACAAGGACTTCCCCTTCTCCCCTTCTTTATATTCTCCGAGTTGGGCACAATGCCTGGCACACAATATATACTTAATAACTACTAACTGATTGGCTGATTGACTGTCTTGATTGAGGGAATTTGGCAACTAGGAGTAAATCAAAATCTTTGAATTTCATTGTTGGAGCCCAAACTTGGTCAGCATTTTCACTTGCTGCAAGCAATGCAATCAGTAATTACTTATTGAAACAAATAACCATCCTCTTACTCGTAAAATAATAGATGTTTGGATTGAAGCACAATTTGAGAATTGGTGAATTAAGCTGAGAGTATTTGTGAAGACCTATCCTTAGATGATGTCAGTCCTTCAAGCACTAATATTGTTGAATTATGCTTATTTTTAAAACTTAGCCAATCATCTAGTTCTAGGGAGATGGTATCACGTACAACCCTCAGGTAATAATAAGTGCTTTATGGTAGGGGTCATACTGGTAAGGCAATTCCAATTATCAGTAGAAACAAAGGAGGTGATTATCTCTTCATTCATCTCAAGGCAAGGACTATATGAACCAGCAGATGGATGCCATTAATTTCTAATTGTAGTTTCTGAATGTTCTTGGCCATCAGAGCTTTCTCATCTTACTCAACGTGTTGGCACTGAGCCTGGACTTTGTTTGCAGTGTCATTATTCTGTAGATGTAGATTCCTGAAACTTTCATAAACCCATCTCTTTTATACCAGTATGTTTTATGGGTCATTGATTTGGAGAGTATTATCTAGTTGCATATATTCCTTACAGGTTGTAGACCTACTGGGTGCTCTTGGGGAGGGAGGAGGCAATAACCTATGGGGGATAGTCTTCTGTTAATGGAATTTTCCTTCCTTCTCCAAAAACTTGGCAACCTGTGATAAGGATTGAAATAAATCTAGCTAAGAACTGAGAATAACTTGAGAATTATTGCTTACGAGAACTAGCTGATTATGACAAAAGTATCAACAATGAATTGTCTTTTCCTTTCTCTCTTTGATCAAGTTGAAGAATTAGAACAAGTTCAAGACTTCCAGAGCTTGTATTGGCTACTCCACCTGTGCCAAGGCAAGTGATTCTCTGAGCTAAAGATGTTGCTGTCAGGAGTCCTTCTCAGAGCCTATGTAAAATTTGTAGGGTTTAGGAGGGCAATCTGAGTTAAAATTTTCTTCATAGATTACGAGTTTCTTACTCAGCTGAGAACATCAATTCATTGTAGGCTGTCTACAGCTTCATAGTGAATTGAGCTTTACCTGTCCCAGTTGAATTTCTTGGACTGTTTTGGTACCCTCCTCATAGATATTCCTAGATGTACTGAAACATCAAGGGCATTTCCAAAAGATGTAGCCATTATGTTAGGACTCTGCCAGTAGATGACAACTTCATACTAACTGAAAAACAGGCATTTATTTATCAACTTGATTTTTTATCCCTATGAGTACAGTAAAAGACCAAGTCATATGACTATTCTTCTCACTTAGGAGACTCCAATTCAAAGACATCATGCAAATAAGAGGATGTGGACATATATAAAGAATCAATATTCAATGTGAAGGAGATCATGTAGAAACTGCATGACAGTAGTGAATACATGTCTCTGTGTATTCTCCATGGTTGAGTAATTAGAATGTTGTAATATCAAGGAATTTTAAATAATTTTGAGTCATACCTGGAAGATACCATATTGTACAGCAGAACTTGAGATAATGTTTTACTCTATGAAATCAAAAACTTAAAAAAATAGTCAAACTAAAGCATAGTGGAATTTTATATTCTCTGTAACAGTTTGGCTTGAGGGGAAAGAATAGTTAAGAGAAGGAACTTCCTATATAATGAAGAAAGACACAAATCATTTTAAAATAAATTAGGTTAAGTAAAAAGGAAAAATTCAAAGTACTATGAAAAATTGGTGAAGGGTGAAAAATTAAGAAAGGCTTTATGGAAGAGATAGTTGAAATTTGAAGTATTGGGACAGTATGTTCACTATCCATGGCATTCTGTAACATCTCTAGCTCATTTCCCTAATTTTCATTACTTAGTACAACTACCAAATACCTACACAATTATTTCTCTGTAAGGAAAGCTTTCCTTATTTTCAGTTCAGTTAATCTATTAATTTAATTTTCCTTAGTAAGGAGACCTACACTATACAGTTCCCTGCTTTTATTCAATAATTCAATGCAATAAATGAACTATTTATCAAGTACCTCAAATGTAAAGGGCATTGAAGAATGAGGGTGGTAAAGATACAAAGGTTTAGGCATAGTGTCTGCAGTTGCTCTACTAAATTTAAGTTTAAGAAGACATAGATAACTATGAAACACAATATTGTACATAAGTGCAGAGACTTGAGGAAAGTGTTATTTGATCTAAGGGGGTGAAAGAGGAAGAACATGGAAATGGTAATGGAAGAATGAATGGAATCTGGGAATGAATACTGTACTATCTGGAAGAACATTTTCATTTGGGTTTTACAAGATGTGTAAGAATTTGGGTGGAAGGGAGAGGGTGTTGGAGAAAGAGGGGTAAGAGAATAATGAACATTAGGAGAAGTGTGAACAAAGGTACAGAGGTAGAAAAGTGCTAGGAATATTTGTTTTAAGTTTTGGCAGGGAGATGGGAGAGGGGAGAGAAGAGCGTCACACTTTATCTGCATCATAGAGTTCATGTAGGAAAGTAAAAAGAAAGTGCCACAACGGGAAGGCTTTAAATACCAAAGAGTGAACTTAATTGGTGCTTCAACTTAACTAGCACTAAAGACCTGAGCAAGGGCAACTTTGTCAGATCTGTAAGATACTCTGTTGAAGATACAAAGATATAGAATACCAGGGAAATAAAATGTTATATCAATTCCCCTCAAAACTGTGTATATTTGGTAGACCATCATTCAATATGTCTAGAGACTTTCAGTAGTTTATAAAGAGATGATCTTCCACCTTATCCCATTAGGATGACTAATTACATAGGCAAGTCTCGCTTTATGGTGGATTTCGGGTTAGGGGATTGTTCTATAGATATCTGTGTAAAGTGATTTTTACGTAAATTGCTTCAGTTCATCTTTAAACTCTTCCACATCTGATCAGTTTTTCGGTGGCAATTCTTCCTACTATCATGAAATGTTGCAGTGGGGTAGGGGTCATGGGGCTGGGGGACTCATGGAGTACTTTGTATCTGATTCTTTCCACTTTTCAGGTGCTTATCAAGATAGCAATGAATGCTGTGAGGGATACTATAAAACTCAGCAATTCAAAGGAAATTCTATGTAGACCACAGGCTATAGAGCCCTTATGAATCTATCTGGTAATTCCTGAAACCAGATTTTGGGGTGATCCAGAGACTGCTGCCTTTGTAGTTGAGATTTTTTAAAAAAGTTTTAGAACTTAAAGGAAAAGCTTCAGCTCTCTGGAAAATTCACATGACTTGAATAGTTCAATCTTTGACTAAAATATTTTAGAAGCTACTATAATGATGATTACCCATTTGTAACCATGCAGAATGAGTTAGGCACAGTCCCTTCTCTCTAAGAACATTTGTAACATTTTGTATCTATTAAAATATATTGTGATAGGAATTTAAGATAATGGAATCAGATCTGAGTAGGATTCAAGCTGAAAGGGACTTCAGATGGAATCTGGTACAACCCCCCCATTTGACCGATAAGAAAACTCAGGAAAGTTGAGTGCCTAGTTAAGGTCAGAAAAGTAGTAAGTGCCATATACAAGATTTTTATCTAGATCCTTTGCCTCCAGAGTTAGTCTTCTTTCTATTGTATCAAGTCCCTAAACTGTCCCTAAACTGAACATATTTGCAACACATGCTCAGGTTTGGGCTTTTGAAAAAATTTTTTGGTTTACTAGTAAATCCAGATTTCTGTTGCTTGTCCATAGCTAGGTAGGAATGCCAGGAGTATGGGGGTTAAGCACAGTTTGGGATTAGTTTGAATTTATAACTACCTGAGAAGACAGTGAAGTCTTGGCTGAGTCAGAGAGGCAAAAGTGATAATAATTTCCAAGTACAGTTGTTGAAAGCAGGACAATGCCAAATGGGTTACGTAATCCTAATTCAAAGGTCAGCACTTGGAGTGTGTGTGTGTGTGTGTGTGTGTGTGTGTGTGTGTGTGTGATAGGGATCTATCCAGTTGAAGCCTATAGGGGCTACCAGATTCAGAGGATCACAACATAAAGCATGTGTGTTGGTCCTTCATTGCCGAAGAAGACCATGCTATCAGGGCAATGATGACATGACTTGTACTTGACTTTGTTTTGAATGAGGGAGGGCTGTGTAGGTCACCAGTCTCACTTCTCCTCCAGAGCCATCTGAATCCAGTGACCAGATATTCATCAGGATGACGGAGATGACCCAGGATGAGGCAATTGGGATTAAGTGACGCCATATTCTGACCATGAATGATGAAACTAAAAATGTGGGGCTAAGATGAGGTGACAATCCAAAATATGAAATAGAGTGAAGTCTGGGAATGAGAAAGCCTACGTCAAAAGTATAGTGAATCTAGAGTATGTGAGGAAATCTTGTCATGACTTTTTGTTGTTCAGTTGTATCCAACTCTTTGTGACCCCATTAGGGATTTTCTTGGCAGATACTGAAGTGGTTTGCCATTTCCTTCTCCAGACCATTTTACAGATGAGGAAACTGAGGGAAACAGGGTTGAGTGACTTGCCCAGAGTCACACAGTTACCAAGTGTTTGAGGTTAGATTTGAACTCAGATCTTGATTCTTCTTGATCCACTGTGCTGTCCAAGAGGAATTATCTATTGACAGTGTTCTAGTGTTTAAAGATGGTATTTGAGCTAGAGGAATGGTGTAGCACAGACCTGCACAACTTTATAGTAGGTAGGGGCCAAAATTAAAATAGATTAAAATTCTTCAGGGTGCAGATAGGTTAGACCAGAGACAGAGAGATGATGGTTGGTTGCCTCGGGTCATGTGACAAACAAGAGGGCGTGTTCAGTAGCAACCCTGCATTTTTTCAAGGGCTGCCAGAAATCCTTTGGTGGGGTTCAAGAGACCCTCGGACCATATGTTGTATAGGCCTGGCTTAGCATGTGTTTGTCCTCTGGCAACCTCAAAGGCTGATTCGTTTCAGAGTCTTTTTTCCTAAAACTAGCAGCATCGAGGATCTCTAGCTATTTTCCTGTGGACACCTCCATCTTCTTAATCAGAAAATTTTCAGAAATTCTTTTTCAGAATTTTTTTCTAAAGAAAATTTTCAGAAAGAGTCTAGTTATCTAACCGCCTTTATACCAGTAAATTGCAAATTCATAGGCCACTAGCTCAGAGACTTTCAGTTGCTGAAGCTGGAGTGGAACCTATTCTTAACATGCATTGCACATGATCTGCAGCTGCACAGGTGAGCAATCCCTATTAGAGCTCGAGAAGGCAACTTTGTGAACATTGGATCAACCACTTTAAAAAAGATTTGAAATCTTACAGCCAGATCAATGCTGCTGACTAAAATTCTGCTGGTAGCCAGTTAGTTGGACATTTGTTTTTGTTAACCCGGTTGAAAGGCTGAGCTTCAAACCCTGTTAAGTTCACTTCTTTCTATTTGGGAGAAACTCTTTAAAAAATATCATTTATCCACCTCTTTTTCAGTGAAGCATTCCACTGCCACTAAACCATCAAATTTCTCGATTTCCTTCGTAGATTAAAAGTCTTGATTATGGGTTCCAAGGATTTTTGCCTGTTAGACCCTCCCTTGTTTTCATTTTCATCTGCTCTTTTGCATGCACCATCTGCTACTGCCAGACAAATTTCTTCACCACCGTCCCACATATAGTTCTTTCTTTAGCAACCTTTCACTTACATTGATTATCAATGTCAAAGAATATATACACAATTATTGAGTGTCAACTATGTGCCAGGCATTGAACTAAGAGCATATTCCTTTATTATATATAATTCTCACACAACAGTTTAAATGGCAGTGTGGTATAGTGAATAGAAAGCTAGAAAACCTGGATTTAGGTCCTGATTCTGATACTATAGGTTGTATTACCATTCAATATCCCAGGCAAATACAGTATTATAAATTGCAGCAAAGATGATGATCTGTACTGGTAGAAGGAATTTCCTTATTGGGAGAAATTGGACATCTAGTCATTGACCCTACCCCATAACGCTTAGGAGGTTACAAAATGCTATTCATACATTATGATATCACTTGAAATTCACTGCACCAGTATAGGGCTGCTAGAAGGCACAGAGGATAGAATGCTAGGGTCAGGAGGATCCCCTTCTTTAGTTCAAAACTGGCCTCAGGCACTTACTAGCAGTTGGACCCCGAATAAGCCACTTTACCCTGTTTGCCTCAGTTTCCTTACCTATAAAATAAGCTGGAGAGGGAAATGGCAAAGCACTACACTATTTTTGGCAAAAAAGCTCCAGATGGGGTCACCAGGAGCCAGGTATGACTAAAATAACTGAACAATAGCTAACATCACTATAATGTAAGTATGACAGATTATCATTCAGATGAGAAGTTAAGTGACCTGCTCATAGTGACACATCTAGCTACTGTCAGAGGTAATCCCTTCTGACTTTGAAACCAGCACTCATATCCTTGAATGCTGTCTCTCCACTAACTGGCTTACATTTAGGTTTTCTATATATTTAAGGGTGATGTCTGTTTGGACATGTTCTTTATCATTTAAATATTTCATAATTCTTTTTAAGAAACATTGAGGCCCTAGGAATTTATCAGTAATTTACCTTTCCCAATGTTCCTTCATAAATGTCATCCAAGAAAAATACTTTTAACCTTACTTTTGTTAACAGGTAGTATTTTCTGTTAAATGTAACTGCAATTGAATGAGAGCAAATGAAGAGGAAAGAAAAGCGTGAATAAAGAACAAGAAGGGAAATAAGAGGTTTTGTAAGAAGGGGAAACATGTCTTAACTGAAGAAATTATTCTGGGAAAACTCAGGAGGACAATTGGAAAACATGGGGATTATCTGGTAGCACTGGAATATTCTAGTGGATATATTTAAATAGGGCATCTAAGAGAATCCCTGAATTGAGAATTTGCCCTGGTCAGAGAAATGGGTCAAGTATAGACTTGTATAAGTCATTAAATGGTAGGAAATGTTAGTTGAAGTTGGATCAAGAATCTTGGGGGTTTCTTCAGCTAACAAGCTGGGGAGAGACATTAAGTCTGGATTGTGAGATGCCTTGAGGATTTGTGTTTCTAAGGAAAGTGAGGGGGTAGTGTTGTGTGTTCATCCTTTGTTACTGAAGAAGACCATGCCATCAGAGAAATAATGACATGACTTGCACTTGACCTTGATTTGAGTGAGGGAAGGCTGTGCAGGTCACCAACCTCACTTCTCCTCCAGAGCCATTTGAATTCAGTGACCAGATATTCATTAGGATGACTGAAGATGACCCAGGATGAGGCAATTGGGGTTAAGTGACTTGACCAAGGTCACACAGCTAGTGAGTGTCAAGTGTCTGAGGTGAGATTTGAACCAGGTCCTCCTGACTCCTGCGCTGGTGCTCTATCCCCTGCACTACCTAACTGCCCCAGGGATAGTGTTAGGCACTGGGCCTATGACCAGTTCCCTGGTATAGGGAACTTTTTGGTAAAGAAAATTCCTCTGCTGGTACTAATTGGCACCTTCTCTGAAACTTCTGTTAGAGAGAGCATCGAGTGGTTAAGGATTTGCCCAGTTATACAGCCAGTAGATGTCAGAGGTAGGGCTTGAACCAAAGTTTTCTTGTCTTTGAAGCTGACTCTTTACCTAATACTACGTTGCCTGTCTTTCTAAGAAAGGTGTCAGAGGTAGGGCTTGAACCAAAGTTTTCTTGTCTTTGAAGCTGGCTCTTTACCTAATACTACGTTGCCTGTCTTTCTAAGAAAGTAAATCCTAAAATATCTGTGGATATTATTGAGGGATTTGTTCTGAATTAAAGCATAAAAAACTGTATTTCTAACATAATCTCTTGTTCCTTTGAATTGGAATTTATTTTTGTCCTTTGTTCATTTCAAGTTCCTTAAAATCCTATTTTTCATTCTTTTCTTTGAATATAATTGAATGGAAAAGGAATTTTTTCTCTGTGATTTTCAGTAATGTCACTAGAGGGCAGGAAAAATTAAGGAGGGAAAAATAGAGAAATATCAGAAATACCTACAAAAAGATCCAAATTTAACTATCACTGAGATGCTGGAGCAAGGAGTAAGCTATGGGTGGTTGGGAATCACAAAGGAGTAAGGTTATAATAGAGAGGTAATATATATGATAATAATAGGTGCCTGGTTCCAGCTTGGAAAGATAATTGGAAAGAGGATAGAAAAGGACTGGAGAATATGAAAGAACAGAGAAAGTATGGTGGTTATTAAAAAATTATGAATTCCTTAATTTTACCTTTATCTTAAGGCATGCCAATCTTCTAGATGATTTGTATTTTGAAAGTTTACATACTGATTGAACTTCAGAAATCATTTTGGAAACAATGTAACTGAGGGTGAGTCAGTTACTGAGTGCAAGGCACACATATATACTCCGTAGACTATTTGATATATGAGTGTGTGTGTGCACACACATATACACATATATACACACACATAGACACATACACGCATACATACATGCAGGGAGAGGGAGCTTGTCACCTTTTATAATAGTGTTTCAGATGAAAGTGCATTTGGGATTCAGATTTTGAGACATAGCTGGAGGACTAGGCAGAGTGGCTTGTGACCCTTTTCGGATCCAAGTCACGAGGATGGCTCTTGTATCACTATGGCAGGATGGGGGGAGGACGATGAGCTTAATATGTAGGGGCAAAACTTCTGATATGAGGAATTGGTCCAGGACAACCAGGAAGTAAAAAGGAAGAATTTGGGCTGGGCTTGAAGTTGAATGGCAGGAATTTGGGGGTTGTGTTTGAAGAATGGACTTAAGGGTGAAGAGGGTTGAGGAACCCTTATAGGAGTTGAAGGGTTCCACTTTCCTGTACTGGTATGGCAAAATCCACTGTAGACATAAACTGAGTTAAGGTAATTGGGACCCAGCCTGTGGTTGAGGGTCCCCAGTAACATTGGGATGGCATTAGCAATGAGGAAAAGAGGGAAGAAAAAAGTGTACAAAAGTAGAATGATCTTTGGGAGGTCATGTGTTCCTCCATCATTGTAAACTTTCAAAGGGAGATTGCCTGTCCATTTGCCAGTGACATCATGGGTTCCTATTCAGGTTCTTTGCAGTCTAGATGACTTCTATAGTTTCTTCTAACTCTGAGACTCTATTACCCTTTTAGGGAAGAAAACACTAAATGATAATAAGAGGAAAGGAATTTCCTGATACCATGCATGACTGGGGCAGGTGCTTGTACGTAAGAAACACATAAATTAGGTACTCTCTGTGTGCTTTATAAACATCAATCATGTTTAATATTCAACATAAGCATTTTATTTCTAGAAAAAGAGAATCTAATATTAGGTATAATAACAGAATTTCTCACAACAAAAATATCTGTTTTATCAGTTAATACAGTATTTAGCCACGATACACAGTCCTTGTCTCCTTTGAAAGAAGAAGTGAATCCCCTAATTCTGACTGGTCACAAACCTGCTAAATAAAAAGAGAGAACAGAAATAGTTTCAGTGTTGTATCAGTGAGCATATTCCAATGCCTTGTTGTCTTTGACTAACAGGTGCCATTTTTCCTTTCATGTTTAATTCTAGGTATATAACCACATTTTATTTTCTCATACACTGACCACAACAGAACCTCCCCCAAAGTTTTTCCATCTGTAGATTATACTGCCACATATTCTGAAAATCCGATCATTTTTAATTTAGATATGTTATTTTTTCTCTCTATAGTTTCAAAATTCTGGTATTACTTTTGAACTGTTTTTTTCCACACTTACTTTCCAAAACTTTGAAGAAATGTTATCTATAAATTTTTACCAGCATATCTGATTAGGTTATTATCAAGAATAAAATAAAATATTCGACAGTGTTCTGTCATGAATAGCTTTTGCCCCTACCAAGATACCGCAAAATAAATCTGGTTATCTAGGACACAGTACCCTTACATGTATTTTCCCTTAACAAACTTTTATGTCACCTTAAAAAACAAAAATGAGAACACCGAAATTTTTGTTTATTTGGCATAGGATATGATTTAGCAAAAGTACTTGGCATGGATATTTCTGGGACTTAGGAAACTCTCATTTAAGTGGCAATATAGCTAGTCACAGAATCAAAGAGTATTAAAGTTGGAAGGGATCTCAGAGACTATCAAGTACAATCTGTACCTGGCAGGAATCTCTTTTACATAATATCCAATTATGGTCATTTAGCTTTCTCTTAAAGACTTCAGGAAAGAGGGCATCCATTATCTCCCAAGGCAGTTCATTACACTTTTGATCTTTGGGGAGGATTTTACTTATGTTGAACCTAAAATCTTTTAAAATTAAAGCTATATTAGACACATTAATCATCAATACAATTAAACTTTCTTACTATTTATATTTCACTAACTTCAATATGTAAAATATAACATTTTCAATCCCTCCCTCACATTTTTCCTCATTTCATTCATTTTCATTTGCATTGTCTCATATGTGCACTATATACATCTTCATTTCTGAAACCTCCACTCGTTGTACCTAGTTTTGTGGGACCAAGCAGACAAGTTGGATCCTTTTTTCCTATACTAGCCCTTCAAATACTTGAAGATCATCATTCCTTCTTCCCCAGTCTTTTCTTAACCTGCCTAAACATATTCCATTCCTTCAAGTTGTCCTTGCATGGCACAGTCTTGACTGAGGCTTCTCATCATATGTCTTTCCGTTCTGAATGCTCTCCAGCTCATCATTGTTTTCTCTAAAATATGACTTCCTGAATTAAAAACAGTGCTTTAGAGTTGGTCTGATCAGGTCCCAGTACAGGCCCTTACAGTTCTAAGAGATTCCAAGGTCTCCTAGTCAGAATACTTCCTTCTTTTGAGCATAGGTATACACTCCTATAACTGAAATTAATACCATTCATCTAAAGGGTTGGCTCATGACAAATCTGTGAAGCACGCCAAATCAGTCTTCGTTACCTTGCCACCCAGAATGATTTCCTTGATTACAAAGACTGTCTTGTTTTTCTATTTGTATCCCCAGTGATTAACACAGTGTTTTTCATAGTAAGTTCTTGATAAATGCTTTTCAGCTATTCATTCATTCATTCCCTTCTTAGTTCCACCTCTCTTAGAAGCCTATATTGGGTATCAGTTGTGTTTTAAGTTATCACTTTAACTGTGGTGTAAATTGTAATCCTACAGCTTCCCCAGGTTGTTGCATTTTAACATGAGCATTTTTGAGCACACAAAAGCTTTTAAGATAAATCGTGCCATGTAGGCAGCTGCATCCTCATAGAACCAGCCCTGCTACACATACTAGGAAGACCTAGTTCTTTTTGACTTTGTGTATCATTTACCCGGAACAAAACTGTGCAAACCAAACAACTTTTTTTTTCTGATGATTTGGCAGAGTAAAAAGAAAGCAAAGGAAGAAGCACCATTGGATTTGGTAGCCTAGGAGAAGTGGTTTATGCAAATCCTAGTGAAGAAATGAAACCTTACAGTGGACAATACATCCTCAAGTCCCATGTTCTTTTTCTGTTTGAGTAAAAAAAATAGTGTCATTAAAAACTGTAACTTCCTGCCTATGGCATGCATGGTTCACTTAAGCTGGGAAATACTTGGCTCACCCAGGACAGTGTGGAAGCTCCATTTATAGCAGCCCAGTAGTTACTCATATTTCAAGGAAAGAAATTCAAATCCATTAAGAATTACTTTCAGAATATGGCTTATCATATGTTCTATGTTAGCTCAGTGATACAGAGGATAGAGTGCTGGACTTGAAGTCAGTAAGACCTGAGTTCAATTTCAGCCTCAGATACTTAATAGCTGTATGACCCTGGGCAAGTCACTTAACCCTCTTTACCTCAGTTCCCTCTTCTCTAAAATGAGCTGGAGAAGGAAATGGCAAACCACTCCAGTATCTTTGCCAAGAAAACACCAAAAGTGGTGATGAAGAATCAGATGTGACCAACACCATTGAACAACAGCTGTGACAGCAACTGTACAGCACTGCTACAACACGAACTTCTTTTAGTGTTAGAAGCAATGCCACTGATAAACCTGCTGACTTTTAAACTTAGAATCTAAGAATTTGAAATCTGAAAGGAGCTTTGGAAAGGTCTTATATGCTCTCTTAGTGCTTCCTTAATACGAATTTTTCTTTCACTGGCCATTTTTGCCTAAATTGTTCTCCGAAAGAGTATATTTCCCCTGCTCACCATGTACCTAATTTTTACCTTTTCTTTAAGGTTTAGTTCACTCTTCTATTAATCTAGCCCAGCCGTAGCTCTTCCTTCTGAACTTTTCTGGAGCATTTTTTTCCTAACCTTATCTGACACCTAGGTCATCATGCTTTATGTTGTTATTTCTTTTCTATGTATGTGTCCTATCTCTTCAACCCCAATTAGATTTTTAGAGACTTGAAAGCAGAGGACCATATTACATAACTCTTTAGACCTCTCACAGTACCACTTATATAGCATATATAATAAATATTTGGTTTTTGATGGTAATGTTGATAATACTCTGGAAGTGGGGTCCAGTCCCACCTCATTTTATTTCTATAGATCAGAACTACACAACTAAAATGGGCTAAACTTCTTCAGACCACAGATAGGTTTTTAGTAAAAGTATATTTCCAAGTAAAAGTATATTTTTTTATAAATTATTTTGCAAATAGACCATATTTTTAAAAAGGAAAATTTCAATTAGTATTACTTACACTTATTACCTAAGATTTTAATTTATCATGAAGTCTCATTAATGTTAAAGAATTATTTTGTAAAGCGATACAAGTTTTAGTACATTTTTCAGGTTTTCTTAAAGTTTATATTTAGTAATGACTGAAAACACAGGGAAAAGATATGACTCTTGCTCCTTTCAGACTACAGACAGATTGATGATGGCTAGCTGCAACAGGTCACATATAAAATAGGAGAGAGTGTGCAGTAGCAACCCACTCACCAAGTTACATGATGGGCCCAAGAGTGACTAGTGGAAGGCAGGGTAAGCAGGGCATGGACAAAGCACTTGTTAGCTCTTTACTTTCTTTTAGATCCTCTACATTTTTTACAAATTGTCCAAAACCTTTTGGTGGTCTGTAAGGGACCTGTGGGCCATATGTTAGGTAAGCCTGCTCTAGATCTATGAACTCAATAATGTGGAAATTCTCTCTAATGATGCAGATTATAATCCAATATATGCCTAGCAATTCAGAGCTCTCTTCCATGTTCTCGCATACATTCCCTATTGGTCATTGTCCTAGACTCTTCATGGCTCCCAGTGCTGTCTATTGTATTTGCTATGTGGCTGACCATTTATTTTGTGGTCAGATAGTTTTTCAATATCCTTTGTAACACATTTTCCCATATCAAACCTTATTCATAATGTTGCAGGCCTACCCATACCTGCCTCATTTTACAGATGATGAAAACAGGAGATATAAAACCATACAAAATATATATTAATGATTTCTAGGATATTATGCTGATGTTACCTACTGGACAAAAATTTTACCTTTTCTAATGGGAATCTCCATTGTGTCCAAAATGAATCTGCTCATAAATTATGATTAGCTGTACAACTCTCTCATTGATAGAGTTGGAAGGAAGAAATTTTTGTATGAATTTCAAAATGCATGGATTATTCTTCACTAAATGGAAATTTGTGGGAGTTTTATATATATATTTGTAATTAAAACATTTTGAGACACTTTTTACTGTCTCTAATCTCATTGGAGTTAGGATGAAAACTGTGTAGATCAGCTCTCTACATATACAATATACTGAACTAACTGAATCATCCAAGAAGGATATATGTGTATGTGTGTGTGTGTATGAATAGGTATATAACACATAGACAATTAGGTTTAAACTGATGTCACAAATAATCTTCCTAGACACAATATGATTGGTCCCTTGTTTGTTGAAAAATGTTTTCTAGACTAGAAGTCTTTTTCTTTCCCTAGTCAACTGAGCCTGGCCCTAATCCTCCCTACTGCCAGCCCCAATTAATTAGCATTGTAATTCTATTTAATAATAGAGCACTATGATTGATAAACCCTGAAAAGAGGAAAATATTACAAAAGTTTCCATGATCGTGTAACATTTAACAAGATTCAAAAGTCCAATCTAGGGCTTTCTCTGTGCTGTTAAGTGAACAGCCCCTGTTCCTCAGTCCTTACCCCTACATCAATAGGACAGGGACTCATCTAGGATACTTTGTAAGAGAATGAGACTTACAGAATGATGGAGAGGAGTTAATTACTACAAGATGCTACCTCAGCTCAGTGTGTGGGAGCCATTCCTATAATTTCTATTGAAGGAGTTCCAATGCTTGTCATTTCTGTTGTCTGTTTGTTGTTCTCAAAGAGAACCATGACATGAGGGAGATGATGCCATGGCATGTAAATGAATTGGATTTAAGTGAGGGAGGGCTCTGCAAAGTCACTAGCCTCACTTTCTCCTCCTGAGCCATCTGGGTCCAGTGGTGAGATATTGATCTGGACAACTGGAGGTGGCCCAGGATGCAGTGGGGAACCTTAGCCTTTTTAAGCTAAGGTCTTTAACAGTTCTCAGTTTGACTGAGGCAGAGCCCAGTCAGTGATTAAGGCTTAATAAGAAAAGAGGCAGAGAATGATCTCTTTACCTAGTTAAAAAAAACAAAGGATTAGGGAGAGGGAAGATCTCAAAGTTTCTGGTTAAGACAGAAACAATTGCTATCTACATTCATTCTGAGCCAATCAGGGTCCAAACAGTGATGTGTGGGACTTAGTGTGGGACCAGTTATTGGCCAGAGTGATTTGGGGTTAAGGCTGTTAAAGAAAAGGATGGTTGTGGGACAAGATTCTTTTTATACTATTACCTGTATTAGGGTACAAGAAAAAAAATGATAGTAAAGGTGCTCACTGGTGATTAAAATTCTAAGCAAGCAGCAGTAAAATCCCTGGTCTTAGCTATTATTGAAAAATTCCCAAAGTAAAAGTAACATGGAGGGCCAATGAGATATCCCAACAAATGGAGGCAAATTGATCTTAACGACTGAAACTTGTTGATAAGAAATTTATGCCTGGACCATCAGTCTAGAAAAGTATTCTTTATTCAGATGTAATATTGTATTAGAACAGAGCATTAAGAGCTGGAAGAGAATTTGGAGATCATCTGGAATAATCATTCTTTAGTGTGGTCCATGGACTCCTAAGGTCCCTGAGACTCTTTTGGGGTCTTGTAAAGCAAAATATAGTTTCCTAATGATATTAAGACATTTTTCACCTATTAAAATACAATTCCCTTTTCCAACTACATAACTATGTGAAGTAGGATTTTCTTCACGCACTTCAATCATGACAATATATAGCAACAGATTGAATGCAGAAGCTGATAGGAGAATCTAGCTGTCTTCTATTAAGTCAGACATCAAATAAATTTGCAAAAATACGTAAAATGATGTCATTCTCACTGAATTTTTTTAAATAGCTATTTTTTCATAAAATATATTAGGTTAGCATGTAAGGTATTTATTATTGCTTTAAGTGAACTAATATATATATATATATATTATATGTATATATATTTAAAACATTCTCATCAATAAATACTTAGTTCTTATGTTGAATATGATACATATTCACCAATATGACACATATAAAGAAAATCCTTTGGGATCCTCAATAATTTTTAAGAGTGTGAAGAGCTCCTGAGACCACAAAGTTTGGAAACTACTGATCTAGAAAACTTTTCCATTTTACAGCTAAGGGAAAAGAAGAAAAGACAAATAAACAAAAAGAAAAAGAAAACAAAATAAAAATGTAGAGTCTGGACTTTTCCTTCCCTTTTTGGAAGTGAAAAGTCCCAAGTCTATTATAAGTTAGTCCTAAGATGAGAAATACCAAGAGGAAAAGGTGGAACAGAAACAAATGAAACAAAAATGTGGAAGAAAGCAAAAGTTCTCAGGCTTCCCTGACTCCTTCAGGAAGACTCAGTCTCACAGTCTGGTCCATGTGATGGCTGATGCTACATCCTGGAGGTTCACTTCTCCTAATGCAAAGTGCTGACAGTGAACCAGAATAGTACTGAGAACGTTGGACCCCAGAACAAATGATGACATCTCTAGTATAGTCACAGATTTCATCTCTTGACGTGATGTGGTGATAACGAGCAGGACCAGTTCCAGGAACATCAGAATCTTTGCATGGACACTTCTGGTAACAATTCTTTCTGCATTAGGGTCAGTTATATAATAACAGTTTCACCTTCCCCTTGCTATTAGGATGCAAGCTTCCTCCTAACAGCATCACCTCTTGATCCCCCAAAGCCCTTTCTGCAAAGGCATGCCCTAAACCATCCCAAAGAAAGGAAGTCTGACATTTGAGGAAAACATAGACTACTTTTCCAGGATGTATGGAGTCCTTTGAGGGGGCAAAGATCTTGCGTTTAGGGCAAGTCTGTGCTGGGGAAGACATGAGAAAGGGCCAGAGTAGATCAGTCAGAACTATGTCCCAGAACTGTCTATTCTCATCAGGTAAGTCTTCTTGGGGATCTGAGAAACCACTGGACAAAAGAGCCCTTCCTCTTTCCAAGGTAGTATTGATTTGTCACAGATAGGGCTTCTGAGAAGTTAGACAATTCTCATGGGCCGTCAGCTGCATAATGAAGCATTAGTAGGGGAAACATTTTACCTGGCGATGAGAGGGTTCCATTTTGCCAGTTAGGGACAGGTTGAGGGCCAACTAGGTTAGGAATAGATGTCTTGTCCTTGATGCGTGGGGAAACCATATAGTCCTATGCTCAGCACATGTCACCCAAATGTCCAAAGTAACACTAGACCTATTCCTCAATTTCTGCTATTCTAGTAATAGCTCCAACCTGGTTGTCTAGCATATGTTTCTGATGGATGCTGACATACACTCAAAACAACTGTATACAGTGGGAAGTATCAGTAGAATTTCTTCATTGATTCTGACTCCAAAGGGGAGAGCCTTTGCTTTTCAATCTCACAGTTTCCAGGCCCCAGAGCATTTGGCTGGACCCCTAGACCATTGGTATAGAAACTAGTATAGATGAAGATCTCTTCCCCATGTCTCAAGGCTTTCTCACATGTTGGCCATATAATCTGAACCTCAATAAACTGAACTTGCCAGTAGTACCTTAATCCCTAGGGCATCTCTTGTTATAAATTAGTGGCTGTTGGAGCCCAGTTGTGTGTTCCTCTATTGTGGTGGATGGAACCATCAGATAACTAGACAACATGGTGTTGCCACAGGGTCAGCAGAGGAGGCATTGGCCAAGTTGATAGCCCCATACTGAGTCTGGGCCAGAATATCCAGTTTACAATATTAACAAGATCAGGAACAGCTGTAGTGATAGA
Organism: Bettongia penicillata ogilbyi; assembly: GCA_023548195.1. Taxonomy (NCBI): domain Eukaryota; kingdom Metazoa; phylum Chordata; class Mammalia; order Diprotodontia; family Potoroidae; genus Bettongia; species Bettongia penicillata. Next base: position 1,303,650 of record JAJHZJ010000230.1, read on the forward strand.
GATGATGACTTTATTTAGTTCCCTATAGTCTGCTGTAAGCTCTGTCAAGTCTGAAAACAAATGACCAGAGTCACAGAGGTTATGCACCCTCTGTTAACTCTGAAAATACTAAAGGGCTTATACAGGTCATCATAACTCACAATTAACTCTAAAAAGTAAAATAAAAACAAAATAAAAACAGAGCTGTCAGTGACCATAAGCAAAAAACTTTTTTTGTTCCATTGGAGGAGGGAAACTAGACACGTGCCAGGGCCTCCTCTAGAAAAAGACCCTGCTTCGATGAGGCCAAACCTTGATACGTATTGCAGTGGTTATGTAGTGAGCTGTAGTCATTAGCAACAAGGAGACAATTTATGATCAGAGCATGGTTCCTGGAGGTATTTGTCCAAGCTCAGGGACCACCTGGTGCTGGTATGAAACAATTCTGGGATTTTGCTGTGGCTAAGTTCATCCAGGGGGTGAGAGCAGAGGATTTCTGTCATGCCAAGCTCAGGGCACACTTGCTTGGAAAGCAGGATGTCTCCTAGCAGTGAAAAGAGAGGAGTCAAAAGAGAGGGGAGGTCTTGGCATGGGAATCCTGACATTTCCCAAGTATCATCTTCATCATAGATAAGAGTGGGCTGTTTTAAAGGAATCTAATATAATGAAGTACTCCAGCCTCCTTCATCACCATCACTAGTGAAAAAATATCTTTCATCCCCCAGAGACTCAATTTTGTATGATATTAACTCTGTGAGATGGTTCAGTTACTTCTAAGTGTTTCCATTTGACCCTACCCTCAGTAACATGCCTAAAAGTTTCTGAAAGGACTTACATAAAAATATCAAGCACATAGTACTGCTTCCTTCAATGGACTGCCCTCTGTAATCTCCCCTGAATGATTCAAATGCAGAAGGGGCTTCAGAAGATACCTCGGGCTTGGATAGGGCTGAAAGACCTACTGACTGGGTTCGTAATTTTCTGGTATGGTTTTACAAGCACACCCATAGGCTGGCCCTCACTTATATCCTTGTTTAAACTTTGATTTCATTGGAATGATCTCTAATTTTTCTTTATTATAAATAATATTTGTTCTTGAATTTAGACACTATTTTCTATGTTAGGAAAGATTTATTTGTTCCTATAATTTCTAGAGTTTTTAATAGAAAAGATATTGAATTTTGTCATCTTTTCAGTATGTATTCAATCTATATAATTATATTATACATTTTTATCTTTTTTATTGATATATTTTATTACATTTATAGTTTTCCTTGGATTGAACTCTACAATCAAACCTGGTTACAGTGTATAATCTTTCAGACATGTTGTAGGCTACTTACTCATACTTTATTTAAATTTTTTTGTCAATATTCATTAATGATATTGGTCTGCAGTTTTCTTTCTCTTTTTTGTCTTTCCTTGAAAAAGGTATCAAGACCATATTAATATTGTAGAATGAGATTAGTAGGGTTACTTTATTCCTTATAATCACATAATCCTTCACGTTTGTCAACTATTTCCCTAGTTTGGGAGTTTTATTTAACTAATGACTTTCTTTCTTTCTTTTATTTATTTAATAATCTATTTAAGATTATAGTATTATATCTATAAACCTGGAAAGATCTATAGGAATCTTTTTGTTTTACTTCCTTATTTCACAGATGGTAATACTGAGACTCAGAGAAGTTAAGACTTGCCTTAGGTCACATAAGGAGAATGTGACAAAGCTGGAATTTGAACTCATGTCCTCCAACTCCTAATTCAGACCTTTCCACTGATCCATGGTGCCTCTCTCCTTTATTTCCTCCTTTTTCCCTGTTCTCTCAGTTAAATGGTTAGTTCAAAATTCCACTCTCTCCTCACTTCTAATGTCTTTTGTTAGCTTTTTTCAGGTCCCTTTTCTAAGAAAAAAATTCTTCATTTTATTTTCTTCATTAATTTCCTTCCTGTTTATTCCAAAATTTCACTCTCTGACTTGTGGTCTATATACTTATTTATTCTTCTTTAGGTTTGTGTGTGTGTGTGTGTGTTGTGGAGTTAAAGTTTCTGAATTGCTGGATTTGAGCTTCTTCTTTTAACCATTTTCTTAACTATTATCATTGTATAGATCTTGTCCCATTTTTCCTTTGTTTCTTTTAGATACACTCTTAGAAGTATCAATTCTCAAAGGAAATAATGTAGATAGAATCAGCATTTCATAGAAGACAATAGCCAGTGTTCCAAATATGCAATCTAATTCTACCCTTTTCTTCCCCATGATCATGATCCATCCCATGGACTGTACAATCTCATCTATAGGTTTTTCCTACTCTTTTGCTCCATGTATGACAGTTACCTCTAAGAACTCATATACATCTTCTTCTGGGGATAGATATTCATAGAGTTCCAATCTTCTCAGAGAAGGTGGTGGTGTCCTGGTGTATCAGTTCCCCCTAGATTAAACTCACCAATAGGTCCCTATTTCTCATTCTGACATATACCTCTTCCCTCCTGTCAATATTCTCCAATGGGAGCCCCTCTCAACTGAGTTGAGAGTCCCTTCTTTCATCCACCAAGTTTCGATTCCTTCCTTATACTCTCTCTCCCATTTTCCTGCAGCCTCTTGCTGAGAGACTGTATGAATCACCATCCCTACCAAGAACTTACTACAGTTTTGCCATCCATTTCCCTCTCTGTTTATGTTTCCTCCCACTCTAGAAATGTTTTCCGCCCGATTCCTTGATTTATCTGCAGCTGACTGTTGACTCCTTAGCTATGCTCCCCCACCTTCCCTTGTATTTCTTGAAATTCCACTTTTATCTTTGATCTCTCCTATGGTTGTTTTTCCATCTATAGATCTTCTTTGTTTTGATTTTATCCCAAAGTCAGTATTTATCCTTCTCCATAACAATTCCTTCCAAACCTGAAGTCATTCATTTCATTACTCATTTTCCCCTTGGTAGTTGTACTTATTTAACTGCTGTTGTTATTTAGGTGTTTTCATGTCAAATAGTCTGCTCATCTGGTTTTTTAAATTTGTTTATTTTGTCGGAAATGACCCTTCTTAAATACCTGTCTTTTGTGCACTATTCACTTTTTAAATGAATAATCCCAGGTTCATAGAGTACTTCATTTTGCACCTTAAAATCCCTTGCTTTTCAGAATACATTACATTCTTTCTTTCTTTTTTTTCAATTTCTAACACATGCAGAATAGTCCCATGTTATTTTTATTTCTTTTATACTTGAATTGTTTCTTCTGCTTACGTGCAGGAAGTGCTGTTTATCATTGGAAATGTTAAATTTAGCTATTATATATCTTTGATTTTGAATGTAAGTTTTTCCCCCTTGGCAGAAATCTATGGATTTTGTTTGTCCTTCAAAGTTCTGGGAAGTTTTCTTGTATTACTGACCATTTTTGAGGATACCGCAGTTCTTCCAGTCACACATGTATGCATCCTTGGTGTCATCCTCAATTCCACATTCTCTCACATACACCCCCATATCCAACCAGTTGTCAAGCCCTGTTGAAAAAGAAGTCCAACTTTTTTTAAATTTTCAGTTCCAAATATTTCTAATAACTCTTACATCTGTCTCCTTTGCTCTGGTACTATCATCATTCCAGAATAGACTTTCATCACTTCATATGTGGACTATTGAAAAATCCTGCTGGTCCGTCCCCCCACTACAGTCTCTCACTTCATCAATTCATTGCCCATTCAGCTATTAAATTAATCTTCCTTATGCACAGGTCTGATTATACTTGATTTTTTATTAAATTTTCCTCCTTTTGTAATATTAGGTCTCTCAGCTATTTTTCTTTATATTCCCTCATCACTTGCTTTCTGATTTCTCCCCACTCTGATGATGAACTGCAAAAGTTCCTCATCTTTCCTCCCATACTAGGACATTTGGTATTCATCAACCTGGGTTTTTGCCCTAAATAACTTCTAAAAGGACTAAAATGGACCTTTGTAGGTTTCAACTCCTTTTCTTCAAACCCAGTGTAGTCGCTTATTCTGGCCCCAGTTCTTTCCTTGGATTTTATACTTTCTTTTTTTTGAGCTGAAGCAGTGTCTACTGCTTTTTTGCAGTGTTGGTGAAGGTTATTCTGGACAGGGTGTCAATAGCCTTATATGTTCCTAGTGTAAGGACTATAAAAACCTGTCTATTTCTTATGTACTTCTCATATGCCTGGATACAATCAGTGTATGCTGCTTGTTTCAGGTTGGGGAACAGACAGTGGGATGAAATGTGCTAGCAAAATCTGCAGCAGGAGGTGGTGTCAATGTGGTTTTCAGGTACAGGACTTGGGGGCAGTTTGTGCATCCCTGCCAGAAGTGTGATGAGATAGAGGTGTCCAGTGACTGCTTTATGGATTAACAATCTTTGATGCTAATTCATAAGGATTTTGACCTTGTCAATGTTATCTGTGTTTTGTCCTTGAGATTCATCTGTAATTGTTCTATATCAGGCCCCTAATTCTCATTTTATTTTTTTAGAGGGGACTGGCAAAAGTATCTAGCTTGCCATCTTGTTGTTTCTGCCATTTCTGCCACCTAGAGGTTCTAAATTCAATTCAATTTTACAAACCTTTGTTAAGTGCTTACCATATGCTAATCCCTGAGCTCAAAACTAGGAATGCACAGGCAAAAGTGGAGCTGAGGAAGCAAGAAATTTCAGGCATGGTGGACAGTTTGTTCAAAAGCATTTAAGTAGTTAATGGAATGTCTTATACAGATCTTATACAGATGGAATGGTAGAGTATGTGAAATGGAATGGTAGAGTATGTGAAGAGGCTGAAAATGGCACTAACACAGATAGCATAGAGCCAAGATTGTGAAGGACTTTGAATGCCAAACAGAAGAGTTTGTATTTTGTCGCTGGGTGACAGGAAGCCCTTAGAGTTTCTTGAGTCAGACCTGGACCTTAGGAATATCAATTTGGCATCTCTGTGAAAATTTAGAAACTAGGAGCAGTAGAAGTACAGCTAATTAGGAGACGGTTGTCCTAGTGTCCATGAGAGAAACTGAGGTCTTTACCTCGGCTGGTGGGCATGTAAATAGAGAAGATCACCTCCGTCCTTCTTGCCCCCATTCGCAACTTCAACACCATGCTTCAATCCTCACTCTCACTCATTTTTTATATCTAATCAGACAACAAATCTCGTGTGGGCCACCATAATAACTTCTTCTCTATGCTTTTTTCCCTTCTACTCTTTCTTTCTATGCTTTCTTTATACTCACACTGCCATAGCCCTAGTTCAAGGTCTTATCACTTCTTGCCTAGTTATTGTGATGGATTCCTAATTGTCCTTGCCTCAGATCTCATTCTGCTCTAAACCATTCTCCGGACAACTGCTAAAGGGATTTTCCTAAGGTGAAAGTCTGAACATATCCCTCCCATGCTCAATAAAATGCATTGGGTTCCCTATTATCTCTGTCAGCAAATACAAGCTCATGTGCTTGGCATTTTTAAAGTCCTTTACAATCTGGCTTCTACCTACCCTTCTAGTCTTATTACACTTGTTCTCTTTCATGTACTCTATGGTCTAACCAAACTGGCCTTCTTATTGTTTGTCATATATGATCCTTCATCTCCCAGTGCTCTGTTGTCCCCCACACCTAGAATATAACTTCTACTTACTACGTAATAGGATCCCAACTTTCTGTCTACACTCAGCTCAATCATCATATTTGCATTGGGAGTTCTTAACTTTTTTGTGTCATTGACTAACCCCTTTGGCAGTTTAGTGAAACTTACAGGTTCTTTTTCTGAATCATGTTTTTAAAATCATAAAATAAAATATATCAGCTTACAAAAGAAATCAAGTATATTGAAATAGTTATCAACGTTTTGAAAACAATAAATGGAATCCAGATTAAGAACCCCCAGGTTAAGAACTTGTACTCTTTCTTGATCCCCTCTGACTGTTAATTACTTCCACTAAAAATTATCTTAAAATATACATATATACATATATGTGTGTACATATGTACATATATATAGGTATGCATATGTATATATGCATAATTATGCATATGTGTATATATGTATGTATTCTTCTGTTAGAGGATGCTCCTTGAGAGAATGGCAAGATCTGTTTCATTTTTGTCCTTGTGCCCCTATTACCCAATGCAGTGCCTAACACATAGTAGCATTTAACAAAGAAATGCTTACTGGATGATTGATTGAGCTGGTTGAGAGACATATTGTGGAGATATAATATACTGATCGTATATTGGGATTAAATGGGAGTAAAGGATGACTCCAAGGTTATGAATCTGGGTGACTGAAAGAATTACAGACAGAAGTAAGGAAGTCAGGTAGAGGGGTTTCAGTAAGAAGCTAATGAACCTAGTCTGGATATATTGAGTTTGAGATACCTATAAGACATCAACGTGTCTAGCAGGCAGTTGGTGATAAGGGACCAGAGTTTAGGAGGTAGATAAAAGCTGAATATATAAACTTGGTAGTCATCAGATCCATAGGAACTGATAATATTACTAAGAAATTAAGTTTAGATAGAGAAGAGGTCACAGGACAGAGTCCTGGGACACACCTATGATTAAGAGATAGGTCAGGAATGATGATACAGCTATAGAGACTAAGAAGTAGCTTAGACAGGTAATTGTAGGAGTATCGAGAGTGTTTTGGAAATTTAGAGAGAAGAGAATATATAAGAAATGGAAATAATAAACAATGCAAAATGTTGTAGAGTGGTCAGGTTATTGGAGACTTAGCAATGAAGAAATTATAGGCAACTGTAATTTTATTTGGTTGATGATGTCAGCAGGCATATCGCAAGGATTGGATTGTCAGGTGAGAAGATGGAGGCAATGAGTGCAACAGCTTTTACCCCCGCTTCCCACCCCATGGAAGATTGACTGTGAACAGAGGAGAATAACAGAATAGAAAGGTGCTTGGATCAAGGGAAGGTTTTTAAAGCATAGAGGAAATCTGGATAAACTTGTAGTCAGCAGCAAAGGAGCTAAGAGGTATAGACGGATGGCTAGAATGACATTGCAATTGAAGGAACAGTGTCCTGAAGGAAATGAAGGAGAATGAGGTCTAGGGATTAAGTACAGCTAATGGCATTGCTAAAGAGAAGGGTTGTCTCTGCCTCAAGGAGGAGAGAACAGGTAATGATGCTGAGGAAATTGGAACTGTAGAACTGGGGAGAAAAGAGTGGGCCAGTGATGGACTCAATTTTCTTATTAAAGTATAAAGCAAATAAGCTATTATCCACTAGTGGGGGGAGGGATTAGTGGAGGTGGCTTGAGAAGCATTTTGAAACAGATAATCAGGTCAGTGTAACAAGAAGTCAAAAGGATCCCTACTGACTGAATATTGACTTAGTTTGGCTGCATGTGGCCATCAAATGTATGTTTGATACCTCTAATCTAGAACAAAGATCTCAGTTCACCATGGTTTCTTTCATCTGAAAAAGTAGAGAAAATAAATAAAATTAACAAAACTCTTTGAGCATCCAGGCAATCTATTGATGGCTAAGCAGGAAGGATGTTCTCTTAGCCAGATGAGTTTGACAAGCAATTATCCACAGGTCTCTCTCCCACCTTCACTTAACCCCTTCATTATTCTCTATAGAACAGAAACTTCAATTCAGGATACAATTACAATTATCTTATATTTAAGTTAGAGCTTAATTTATAAAGCTTAAATATAATTTTAAAACAGCAGAGAACACTTAGTAATGAACTACGCTGCCCACTGAATGTGGCAACAAGACAGAAGGGAGAAGCAGAGGACAGAGTAAACTCATTATTCCATGTTTCTCTGACTAGCCATAACTCGGTTACTCTCTACTGCATTCTCTTAATCAGCCGAGCTAGGAGCCAGGGGGAAAAAACAAAACAATAGCTGCTGTAATACTTAGAAGTCAAGTCTCCCAGAAAGCATCTGCCCTCTACTGCTGCTGCTGCAGCTGCTGCTTCTGCCACCACTTTCTCCTACCTTCTCTCAAGTTGTTCTCTAAGAGAATTTTAAAAATTGCTGAAGAAACAGGAAAACTCTGCCTCCTGGTTCTATTCCTATAATAAATTCCTCCCTTCCAGAGCTGAGAAGTAATATAATTCCCCCTAAAAGGCAGCCAGTCCAAACCTTGTCAGACTAATGATTACATCTGCATTTGGTTCTGGTGGATTGGCTTGGTTCTAAATGTATCTACCCCTGTCTTTATAAACTTTCTTTTGCCTTCTCTGAACTATGAGGAAATGAATCATTCTGCCTATTGGCCCTATTTCCCTGTGTAGGTATTTTATATATAGGCATACTTTCCTAGAAAATTAATTAATAAGGCTTTTGCATGAATGAAAAGGCATTTAATAGTAACAGTAGCATTCATATAATGCCTTAAAGTTGCAAGGCAATCTTATCACATTTTGTCCTTATAATAACCCTGGCAAGTGGATGCTATTATTATCTCCATTTTACAGAGGAGGAAACTGGGGAAGGTAGTGGTTAAGTGATTTATTTGCCCAGGGTAACTTAACCCAGTTAAGTGTCTGAGATCATATATGAATTCAAGTCTGCTTGACTCCAGGCCCAGGTCTTATTATGTGCTGGACACTGATGAAAGAAATAGAAAAAGCATGGCAGCTTACTTAAATGTAAGAAGATACTATGGAGATTTCAGCTACAAGAAGTTTGGGAAGACCCAGAAGTCTTGAAGCTTCATTGAAAAAATCTGATTGCAGTACATGGAGGTATGGAGAGCACAGAAGCATTGGGAAAGCCTGGAGGACCTTAGAAAGCAGTGGGTTAGGGGCCTAGTATCAGGGGCCTAGTATCAGGGCCTAGTAATCTTTCATCTTGGCAGAAAGATTGTAATCAGCGACTCCCTGGTCCTACGTAATCTTAGAAGTATCCCCATCATTATTCCAGGGGACCAAACCCATTCCCATTTGGAAGCAGGGAGATGGCCAGATGACTCTTGAATTGATAAATTTAACCTTATATGACTTGGATATGATATTATTTTTTAATGCTTGTTTTCTTGATAATTTGTCTTCATTCTTTTTAGGTGAAATGGTGCTCGTGGGTACTATATAATGCTTTTCAATAAACTATTTTAGCAAAGATAAGTTTCGTAGATGAGTTTCATTTCACCAAAAAGAGGAAGAAATACTTTTGTGTGGCTAGACTTAAGTTCTGTCAGTTACTACCCTCCCAACCACCCACCAGCCTGCCCTTGGGACTTCCCACTGCTGCTAGAACACAAATCAAAATTAGACACCAAGAACTATTTCCATGTGGGCAGTTACAAAAGGAGGAGCAATATACTGAGTAACTTGAATTTTATTTTTTGCTTTATTAGCACAAGATCAACTCAAGGAAGGCCTGCAAAAATTTACGGATAAGAAGAATAACTGAACTTGTTCTCTCCATGGTCAACTGTTGGGTTTCTGTGGTGCCTCAGGAGCCGTTAGACTGGAAAAGGTAAGAAGAAAGAAGCAACATAATGTTAGTGTGATAATTCATATTTTTTTCTCACATACTTCTTTTTTTTAAAGCACTTGCTGAATATAACTTAGATTCAGGTCTTTGATAATGAGAGGCAGCATGGTACTGGGAAAAGACCCCGGAGTGTGGAGTCCAAGGATTCTAGTCCCATATCTGATATTTCCTGTGTGATCTTTGCAAATCACTCAAGCTCTTTGGGCCTGTGTTTCTCATCTGTAAAAATGAGCCGGTTGGACTAGATAGCTGCTAAGGTTTTTAACAGCTATAGAACTACGACCTGATTACTTTTAAGATGTGTCTTAGACCTTCTCAGGCAAATATAAACTAAAGGGTGGAGCTATATATATATCAAACACTTATGCTTTCCATTAGATCAATGAAGGTAAATTAGAACAAACATGCTTTTAAAAACTCTTAAGCCATGCACATCGTACGTTTCCAAAGTCCTCAGCCACAGTTATTTATATGATGCGTTTTGAGGAAAGGAGAAGTTGGGAAAGGACTTAAGTAATCTTTAGGCTTACTCAATCTTATTTTCCTTTGTAGTTGTGTTATCTGGCTTAACTCTTCAAATTTACCATGTAATCATTCTAAATGGAATGGTTTAGCTCCACAGGCAACTTATTAAGCACCGACTATGTAGTAATTTCCTGTAGTTCTTGCATGTCTACATAGGACTTTTAAAGAAGGCCAGAAAATTCAAGCAAGAGGTTTGCAGGGCTTGTATACAGACTTTGATTTTGGCTTAAGAAATATTTTAGTGAAGAGGAACTAGAGAAATCTTTGAACTGAAAGTCAGGAGATCTGACTTCTGTTCCCACGTTAACTGCATCTGTTCAGTGAGGGGACTGGATTATACTGCATCTAAAATCCTTTCCAGCTCGACCATTCTGTGATTTGGTGATCAATCACATCATGCATAGAACAAATGCTGAGCTACTGTGACGTTCGCAATATTGAGTCTATGGTGTGGGCCAAAGTACAAGATACCACAATGGCATTTTGTGTTGAACGGAATGCATTTAAGGGAAGATAATCTGTAGTGATGATGCTTGCTTATTTATTAAGATGTATACATAGTCATAGTTATCTGGCTATTTTGAGGTTGGAGGAAAAAAAACCAAGTGCTTAAATCACTAGCCTAACTTAAAACAAATAGGTGTGTTTATGTACAGGAGATGTATGTGTGACTGGGTTAAAGGACTTAAGCTTGACTTTTCATTTTCCTCTTTATATGTGTATTTGCATATAGTATTACTCTGCTTGGAGATAACTTATTTTTTGTAGAAAAACTGTTCCATAAAAATCAGTATAATGCCTTCAAGTCTAAGAATTCATAGCCAAAGTACAGGTGTTTGAAATTAATGTAAGAATGTGCTTTGTGAAAACTTCGAGTGTTCATTTATGGATGAATAAATTTATTGAACTGAATTTATTCCTTCAAAGTAAAAAATATTTATGTAATTGAATAAAAATCATCATGTTACTTTTAGACACATAAATGGTGAAGGTCAAACATTTGAACTCATTTGTGCACTTGAATTTGAATCTCCTTGGGTGTTTACAATTAGGTATATATTTTGGATACATTATTTCCTTGAAAAAGCAGAAGTCCTGGTTAATTGAAATGTTACATAATTACCTTTAAAATTTTGCTTTGACATCATATTTGATCAGGACAGAGAAATGAATTCATGACCATACTTTTTTTATTTTTTGAGAAACTAAAACCAAACATACCAAGAAGGATCCATCTCAGGATGAAAGTCCCAAGAAGAACCAAGTTTTCTTTTCTGCACAATCTTCTTGTTGTCCCTCTCTTCTGTCTACACTGATTTTTAAAGGGGGGTTAGTTATACAGATTTTAGTTTCATTACTTAAAAAAAAAAAAAGAAAATTAAGACCTCTAGGTGTATTTGGAAATTCATTGATATACCACTATTTTGAGAAGGGCTCGGTGCCTGGATTAAAATTATATTAGATTTTACCTTTGGACCACAGTGACCTGGTCAAAATTGACCAGAACATTGCTCTATTACTTGATGTAATTGATGCTGAAAATTAACATGTCAAATTGAGATTTAATAATCTAAATTGCCGTGTTAGGTAAAGCAGTTAGGTGAACAAATCTTTCTTTTTATTGTGTTGAATCAGTCATGCTGAGTGAGGGGAACAAAACCAAGAGAACATTGTACACAATTACAGCCACGTTGTGCAGTGACTGAATTTGACAGACTTGGCTCTTCTCAGCAATACAAGGTTCTAAGACAACTCCAAAAGATCATGATGGAAAGTGCTATCCACATCCAGAGAAAGAATTAGTCTGAACGCAGATCAGAGTATACTATTTGCTCTTTCTCTTTTTTGTTTTTTTCTACTTTCTCATGCTTCATTCCATAGGCTATCATTCTTCTTTGCAACATAACTAATGGGAAAATATGTTTAATGAGAATGTAGATGCAGAGCCTGTATCAGATTGCATGCTGTCTTGGGGAGGGGCGGAAGAGGGAGGGCGAGAAAATTAGGAACTCAAAACTTTGTGGAACTGAATGTTGCAAGCTAAAATAAATAAATTTATATAAAAAAATGAATCAATCAGGCAATAAACATTTATTAAGTGCTTACTTTGTGCCAGGCACTGTACAAACAATCATGGTTTAACTAGTTAGTATCAGAGGTTGAAATATAGGCACTGAACAGAAAATTCATCAGGAAATGACATGAGAAGTGAAATAAGGATATAATCTATAGCATATAATGTAAATTGTTATTTCTGTCTTTAACTTAAATATCTTTTTAGCATGAAAATAAGAAAATTAAGCTGCTGCATTAGCAAAAAGATCTATTTCTTTTTGGAATTTGAATAAAACTGAACCATATTTTAAGGAAATTCTTAAGACATTGATTTAAAAAACAAAACAAAACAGAAGCGGTACAAATTCTCATGTACTTGAAAAGGAGAAAAAACATGTGGTTGTAGCTCTTTATATATACTTTTTATGTTTTCAAAGTAGATTTTGAACTTCCCTTATGCTCCATTATTTCCAGGTTGTCTTAGTGGATTTTTAAATGACTTTTAAGTGCCAAGAAACCCAATAAGGAAAGATGCTACTCTTAGAATAAATTTTTAACCTTAATGACTTAAAATTCGAATGAAATGGAGAAGATAAAAATATGAAAAAAATCATTCCAAAGACCTTTTAAGTATTTTGCCAGTTATCATTAAAACAACACCAATACATAATCTCACTAGTGTATCCCTTCTTATCATAAATTAGAGATATCTTACATCTATTCTAATAAGTTCTCATTTTTAGACTCTAAATTTTTCCACCTTTAAAATGAGAATAAATGTGACTTGTACACAGAAGCCCATATGTTTTGGGCTCATACTCCTTTTATTCATCTTTTAGCAAATCTACTTGTATTCTCACAGCTTCCACTTCCCTTCAGCCCCTAGTTCTACTCACTCACTTTCTTACTCTCAGCAAGTGACCTTGCCTCCTATTTTCCTGAGATGCTGGTTGTTTCATATAATATTCTCCCTTGATTTTCTTCTACCGCTTCTCTACACTCATTCTTTTCTCTTCCCTTTCCATTTTAGAGGGGGGACTTTTCCCCTTGGTGAGGTTGATTTTGCCCCTTTTTTTATTTCTACCATGCAATTGATACATTGGTCATCATTTATTTTTAGACTCTCTTTGTATCCTTTATTCCCTTAGTTCAGAAACATGCTATTATCTTATCTACCTTCCCTTTTACTCTTCTGCAAACAACAGCTTGCATCTCTTTGCCTCCATTTCTTCCTTGTCCACTCACTCCTCCTATCCTTGCTATCTGGCTAATTTTCCTACCACTTTAGTGAGGCAGCTCTTTGAGATTCTAAATCACTTCTCCATTGTCAAATGTAATTGTTATTCCTCAGTTCTCATAATCTTTGTCATCTATCATGCTCTTTTTCTTGAGTTTCATTCAAGATTCTGCTTTGACTCATTAATAACTCCTTGGGTTTGACTCTGCTGGTTGACCCTCTGGTGTTGGCTTCTAATCACCCTTTCTTGCAACGTCTCATGCTCTTCTTCTTCAGGTACTCTGTGTTCCTGCTAAAGTACACCATTCATTACGGTCTTTTCTTTCCTATGTGCCTTTGTTCATGCTGTCCCCATGCTTGAAATGAATTAATATTCTAATCATTTCAACTTCTTTGAAACCTTCCCTTCCTCAAAATCCATCACAGTGATTTATTCTATGAAACCATTTCTGCTTCCTCTTCCTCATTTCCCCTCTGGAAGTGATCATGCTCTCCTCAATCTTTTCCCAGCACTTTAATAAATCTCTCTTGTACATTTATGTACTGCCTTGTATCAAGGATGTTTTATCTGTATTTTATCTGCCTTCCTATTAGATTGTAAACTCCTTGATGGCAGGGACAGTGTTTTATATTATCCTTATAGAAAGGATGGAGAGATCTTTGTGTGGGAAGTTAAAAGTTTCAGTACTAGTTGAAAGAGCAGGGTGACATAGTATGGTACAGTAGAAAGGTCACTGGTTCTAGAATGAGAAGATTTAGGTTCAAATCTTACTTCAGTCATCTATTATTTATAGAACCTGGGGCAATTAATATTACTTTTCTGAGTTTCTGTTTCCTTATCTGTAAAACAAGAAAGTTAGATTAGATAGCCACTAAGGTCTTTCTCAGCTCTTGCTCTCTGGTCAAGGGTATATGCTCTTCAGCTCTTTTTCAGGTGTGTCTGTCTCTTTGTGACCCCACTTGGGGTTTTCTTGGCAAATTGGTTTGCTATTTCCTTCTCTAGTTCATTTTATGGATAAAGAAAGTGAGGTAAATATGGTTAAGTGACTGCCCCAGGGTCACACAGCTAGTAAGTATCTGAGGCCAGTTTTGAACTCAGGAAGGTGAGCCTTCCTGCCTGGTATTCTATCTACTGTGCTACTTACTTGCCTTGTATAGTATATGGTACACCCATTCATTAATGTGTTGATGTCAAGTTGAAGTGAGGTCTTGAGTAGAATACCTCAGGATATATCTTTGCCTCTATTCTGTTCAACATTTTTTAAATCAGTCATTTTTATGAGTAATGTTATGCCTATTAAATTGGCAAATTATGCAAATCTAGAAGGGCTAGCTAATGCACTGGATGACAAAATTCACAGATTCCAGCAGTTTAAAATGATAGGCAGAATCTAATAAGACATTTCATAGAGATAAATGTAAGCTTATATTTGTGAAGCTGACTTTTTTTACACTGAAGTATATGAGTCCTTGCATATATAATTGAATGGGGGCAGGGTTCAGTGTACTGAAAACTGAATATAAATCAACAGCGTGATATGAGAGCTAAAACAGCTAAACCTATCTTGAGCTACATTAAGAAGTGGACAAGGTTCAGAATGAGGGAGGCGGTGATCCTGCCTTTCCTGGTCACATCACCTTTAGGATCAATTGATCGATCAATAAACATTTAGAATATTGAGTTGGGCTCTGGGTGCCATGTTTTAAAGAACGCCATTGACAAGTGGGAACATATCCAGAGGTGAGAAGCAAGTTGCTGAGGGAGAAATCAGGAACTGAATGTTATATGAAAATCAACTGAAGAAACTGAGGCTGTTTAGCCAAGAGAAACCTTAAGAGGGATGAAATTGTTTTGTTTTGTTCAATCATTTTTAATAGTGTCCTACTTTTAGTGACTCCATTAGGTGTTTCTTAGCAAAGACACTGGAGCAGCTTGCCATTTCCTTCTCCAGCTCATTTTATAGATCAGAAAACAGAGGTAAACAGGGTTAAGTGACTTGCCCAGGTCACACAGTATGTGAGGCTGGATTTGAACTCAGGTCTTCCTGACTCCAGACTTGGCACTCTATCCCCTGTACCTCCTAGCTGCCCCATGATATAATAGCTACTTTCAAGTTTTTAGAATATCCTCACATGGAGGAAGCATCAGATGCTTGCTGTTTGTTCTTAAGCATGGTGGGGCGAAGGGAGGTGGAAGTGGCAGGGAAATGTATTTCAGTTCAATTTAAGGAAAAACTTCCTAAAAATTATGGCTGTCCCAAATTGGAAGAGACTGCCTTGGAAGTTGTCTCCCCATCACAAGAGATATTTTAGAGATCACATGATCACTTAGAAATATTTTAGAGGGTATTCAGGTAGGGGTCTGACTAGGTGATCTCTAAGGTCATTTTCAACTCTAAGACCTATGGCTCTTATTTCATACCTGTGTCTCCATCACCTAACATGGTGCTTGCCTAGCTAGTGTTAATAGCTGTTTAAACTGAATAATAGCTTTCTAAGCTTCCTTGATGTAATGGCAAGTAAAATAGGATCTTTTGCTGTTTTTGTTTTAGTATAATCAAGAAGTATAATGCCTCTATTTGAACGTGGCTGAGGAGGATCTTTCCTACCCATTGTCGGGCCTGGGAAGATTTGTAAGATTTTGTTAATGAGGCACTGGTTCTCAAGGGATATGATGCCCTCTGACTCTAAAAAGCACATAGAGTGAGGTTTTACTTTAGAGCTTAGTTTTGTAAGAGTGTTCGGCCAGATGAGGACTCTGGGAAGCCACTAAGGAGCCCCCGGCTTTGAGAACCCAGATATCCTTCCCTCTCTGGTAACTGTGGTCAGGCAGTTGGGGTCCAACTGTCTGTTGAATTCAGGCAGAGGAAGCCATGTCTGTTGACTTTTAATTTCTGTGGATTTTCTTTGAGTTCAGGATGTTGACTTTCCTGAACTAGGTGAATGATATATAGGCTTGACTAAAGGATTGATACATGTGTTTGATTAAAGTACCTTTCCTTTTATGAATGCAGATCTAAGAAGCTGTTGCAGAGCTTACTGATACCTTTGGTCAGAATTACTATTAAGCAAAGATGGCTAATGTATTTAATTTCCTTGGCCTGGACTCTCAAAAAGTTACATCTTTCCAATGGTTCAGGAGTTAATTAAAAACATGAGGGAATTATGTACTTAACTGTTTTCCTTTGGTCGGTTAAGAGTACTATTCTGTGAAGGAGAGTCTCATTATTCAAACTGTAGGGGTCTCCTAACTCCTTAGGAGTTCATCAAGGCCAGCTGGGTGAAGGTGCTTATAGTTCTTCAGTATGAATAAATCATGTGAACTCTTTTCCACAGGAGGTCTAACCCTCAAGCAATGGTTCTATCTATTGTTTCATCAGTTATAATAATGTACCTTTGGGTAGTCCAAAAGGCCTCCCTGCCTCTAGGCTCCCCAGCAAGGTCTCCCAGGGGTCTAAATATTTTGTGAGATAAAATTCACTCTAAATATTAACTTAGGAATTCTCACCAATATATTTTTACTTTGATCAGTCATCCAAATGATACAGTCAGTTCATAACAGAGGCATTTTAATTAAATAGCAATGTAGATAAAGTAATAATATAATATTCTTTTACCTTCTCACTTTTCAAGTGACTTTTTTTGGTGCATATTTTCTTCTCTCTTTTATTTCTTTAAATTTTGGACACGGCTAATGCTAACATTTATTTTAGATGACTATATATATTTGTGGTAGGTTTTGCTTTTCTACCCTTTTCATGGCTGGGGAGCGAAAGAGGAACCAGACATAATTCAGAATTGAAAATAAAATAATTCTATTTTAAAAAAAAGAAAGCAACACAATCATTCAGACTAATTGCTGTTGTGAAACCATAACAAATCACTCATTTGCAAATTTACGGCATTGCTTGTATGTCTTTTCTTTGGCAGTTATCTATTCTTCATGCAATCAACTCAATAGACAGAAGTCTAAAGAGAATTATTTTCTTTTTCAAATTGTTTTATCCAAAACTTAATAGGCTTGAAATAAAATATGATTTTTCAAATACAAAGAATACCAAAAAGATTGTGCATGAAATTACAAACTATGTGTTATATATATTCTATATGTTACACACATTAATTGTAGAATAAATTCAACATGTGACTTAAAAATACATACACAGTCACTAAAAGAATATACCTTTATAGGAATTAAAGAGGATTTACATGGAGAACACATGTGATTCCACACACAAAGGGGATGCACACACAGGAACATGTATGACTGGAACACATTCTTTTGTATTTCCAGGACTTAACACAGTGCCAGCACATCCAAATGTTTAATAAATATTTGTTTACCTTACTCACACTTCCATTACTGAAAAGCTGGGTCATTCTCCAGTCATCCTGGGGAAGATCTGGCCACTGGATTCAGATGGCTCTGGAGAAAGTGAGGCTGGTGACCTACACAGCCTCCCTCACTCAAAACAAAGTCAAGTGCAAGTCATGTCATCATTTATCTGATGGCATGGTCTTCTTTGGCAATGAAGGATGAACACAAGACAAGATACTAATTCAATCTCACTGCTCCCTGCCATTCTACCTCCCTCGAGGTGTTTGTGCTGACCCATAGTAACAACTGCTCACTGCTGTTTCTCCACCAAATATTGCTCTCATTTTACCTATCGGCTCCATCCATTTTCCAGGTAACCTATCCAGGGACTTGTCAGATGTCTCCTTTGGATGTTGTTGAGAGAAAATAGGATAGAAGCTCCTTGAGGGCAGGGATGGTTCATTTTGTCTCCATGTGTTAGGAACTTTAAAAAAAATGATTGCTGATCAATTGGTTTAGCTCTTTCACTAGCTCTTTCAGCCACTACAGTGATCTACTGGGAACTACTATAGTTACTTAGTGGTTTGGCTGTAGAGGAGAAGCTGTGCTGCTTTATAGATTGCTCTCTTAACCTGCTCTTCTCTAGTGTTTTTGTCCATATATAGACACCTCAGCTAAGCTACTGTCTTCAGAAGCTCTTCCAAATCCTGCCTCTGATATTTGCTAGTTTTGTGAATGTTTGTCAACTATGTGACTTTGGGCAAGGCAATTAATTCCTCTGGGTTTTAGTTTTTAATTCAAAAATGAAGATATTTTATTAAATGGCCTTGAAATCCCTTCTCACTCAGAATCTGTGGTTCTAATATCTCCTGTAAGTTTTATAATTAGTGATTTTTTTTTCTTTTCTTATAATGAAGGTAGAGGTTATATTCAATCAGAATTATTAGTCAATGGCTATGAAATACTCTGCATAGCCACAGTCAGCTCTCTCAGCCAAACTGCCCAAGAGCTCTCTTCTCCTCAGGCTGTCTACACACGAAAAGACAGAACTCTAGACTGAGATTAGGTCTGCCCCTTGAACTCTTCTTAGAACTTTTTTCTGAGTGTCTCAACTAAATTATTTTGGCTCCCCTGGGTCTTAGTTCACCTATTAACTAACTTGTAGACAGAAACACCTTTTATATTTTAAGACTTATCATATCCCCTTTCTGAGGTAAATTTTCCTCAGGTTCTATTTAAACAAACACAAAATGGATTGAGAGGTACTGTGGCAAAAAAAAAAAAAAAAAAAATGTTTCGATCTCACCTCAGCAGCCCATGTGTTCTACATAAATAACAACTGCTAGCATTGAGGAATTCTGTCAGGTTTTGAACTTTGTCTCTCCCATGCTTGAAACATTCCCCACTTCTGTTGTCTCTCTCCTTGTTTAGTTGGCTTCTTTCAAGTTTTAGCTAAAGTCTTACCTTGTGCAAGAAACCTTTCCCAATCCTCCTTAATCTTCTTGAGATTATCCCCAATTTATCCTGTGTTTATGTCATTTTATACAGATGTTTGCATTTGCTGCACTCATTAGGTGGTGAGCTCATTGGAAGCAGGGACGATCTTTTACCTTTCTTTTTATTGCCATCTCTGAGCCCAATATTTGGTACATAGTAGGCATTTAAGAAATGCTAGTGGTGGGGCAGGTAGAGCCAAATGGTAGAAGAAAAGCAGGGACTCATCTGAGTTCTCCTCTAAAACCCTCCAAATACCTGTAAAAAATAACTTTAAACAAATTCTAGACTATCAAAACCCACACAAAGACAGAGTGAAACAAATTTCCAGCTCAAGACAACTTAGAAGGTCAGTGGAAAAAAGTCTCTTGCACCAGGCCAAGAGAATATAGTCCAGCATAGGCTGCACCAGCACAGATGTGGCCCCAGTGAGCTCAGAACAGGCCTCTGAGTGGGTGACTGAATTGATGACAGCAGAGGCAGTTTATGGACATCTCCACCTACAGATACCAGAGACAACTTAGAAGGTCAGCCAAAAGGGTCTGTCATGCCAGGGAGGGAGTAGAGTGCAGGCCAGCACAGGCCTTCCAAGCACAGCACAGCTCCAGTAGGCCAGGAGCAGACCTTGGGAGTGACTGAATCATCATTAGGAACAGCAGTGGCTGCTTCCAGAGCTCTCAGCCCACAGATGATGAGGGGGTCGAACAACCTGTCAGAAGGAGATTACAGGGATCTCTTCATTAGCACTGAAGCAGGACTCTGTTGCTTTGCCCACACTCAGATCTGGGTTCCATCCCTGGGTGTCAGTCCTAGAGCAAGGAGGAGCATTAGCATAGCACGGCTTATAGCCACAGAGGGACCCTCCTCACGGTTCCAGGGCAGATCAGAGTGCTTCTTGTTTCTCAGAGACCAAAGAACAGGCCAGGAGAGTAGAAAACACCTCTCATTAGATCACACCACTTTGGAAGAACTGAAAACTTGCAGGTCACTAGAAGCATCTCTGAAAATAGCTGCACAAAACCCCTAAAGCGTGGGATACTGCACCCTCCACCCTGGAAGCAGAGGCCTACTTTAAGAAACGGTAAAAGTCAAGTAATAGACTAGGAGAATGAACAAACAATGGAAAAAAATTCTGAGTATAGAAAGTCATTATGGTGACAAAGATCAAAACAAACACTTGGAAAAAGAAAACAAAGTCAAAGCTCCTGCATCCAGACTCTCCAAGAAAAATATGAATTGGTCTCAGGCCATAGAAGAGCTCAGAAAAGGTTCTGAAAATCAAATAAGAGGGGTAGAGAAAACATTAGAAAGAGAAATGAGTAATGCAAGAAAATCATGAGAAAAGAGTCAACAGCTTGGTGAAGGTGATATAAAACTATATTGAAGAAAATAATACTTTAAAGTGGGATTTGGCCAGATGTAAAAGGAGTTCCAAAAGCTCATTGAAGAAATTAGTTCCTTAAAAATTGGAATGGAGCAAATGAAAGCTAATGATTTTATGAGCAACCAAGAAGCAATTAAACACAATCAGAAGAATGAGAAAAATAGGGGACTATGTGAAATATCTCATTGAAAAAGCAACTGACCTGGAAAATAGATCCAGGAGAGATAATTAAATAAATTTTCACCTTAGTCATGTTGTATGGAAGAATTAAAATAAATGGGAGAAATCATAAAACAAAACAAAACATAATGCAAAAGAAAATGGTCTGTTTCATTCCACAATCAAATTCTGTAGTTCTTTCTCTGGATGTGGAAGGCATTTTACCTCGAGTCCACTGGGAATTTTTTAAGTCCTTGTATTGCAGTGAAGTATTGTCTACCAGAAAAATTCCTCCTACACTGTGACTGTTGCTGTATACAAAATTCTCCTGATTCTGCTCCTTTCATTCAGCATCAGTTCGTATAAGTCCTTCCAGGCCTCTCTGAAGTCTTCCTGTTCATCATTTCTTATAACACAATAGTATTCCATTACATTCATATCCCACAACTTGTTCAGCCATTCCCCAATTGATGGGCATCCCCTCGATTTCCAGTTCTTGGCCACCACAAAGAGAGCTGCTATAAATATTTTTGTACATGTGGGACCCTTTCCCATTTTTATGATCTCCTTGGGATACAGTCCTAGAAGCAATGTTGCTGGGTCAAAGGGCATGCACATTTGTGTAGCCCTTTGGGCATAGTTCCAAATTGCTCTCCAGAATGGTTGGATCAGCTCACAGCTCCACCAACAATGAATTAATGTTCCAACTCTCCCACATTTTCTCCAACATTGAGATAAAGGACTTTCAGGTATTCTTGATGAAAAGACCAGAACTGAATAGAAAATCTGACTTTCAAATACAACAATCAAGAGAAGCGTTTAAAAAAAAAAAACAGAAAAGGGAAATCATAAGGGACTTAATGAGGTTGAACTGTTAATATTCCTACATGGAAAAATGATACTTGTAACTCAGATCTTTCTCATTATTAAGGCAGTTAGAAGGATTATATGGACAGAGGACACAGATTTTAGTTGAATATGAAGTTATGATATCTAAAAAATAAAATCAAGGGATGAGAGACTAATGTGCTGGGAGAAAGAGAAAGGGAAAGAGAAATGATGAGGTAGAATGGGATAAGTTATCTCACATGAAAGAGGCAAGAAAAAGCTTTTACAGTGGAGGGGAAGAAGGGGGATGTGAGAGGGAGTCAGTGAATCTCACTCTCACCAGTATTGACTCAATGAGGAAATAACATACACGGGCAACAGGGTATAAAAATCCATTTTAGCCTACAGGAAAGTAGAAGGGGAAGGGGATAACAGAAGGAGGGGCTAATGGAAGGGCAGACTAAGGGAAGGGGTAGTCAGAAGCAAAAGACTTTTGAGGAGGGACAGGGAGAGAATAGAATAAATGGGGGGGAGGAGGAATAGGATGGAGGGAAATACAGTTAGCAATAGTAACTGTGAAAAAAAATTTGAAGCAAATTTCTCTGATAAAGTCCTCATTTCTCTAATATATAGAAAACTGTGTCAAATTTATCAAAAAAAGAGCCAGTCCCCAATTGATAAGTGATCAAAAGATATAATCAGTTTTCAGATGAAGTAATCAAAGGTAGCTGTAGTTGTATGAAAAAAATTCTAACTCACTATTGACTAGAGAAATGCAAGTTAGAACCTACTACCATAGATTGGCTAATAGGACAGAAAAGGTAAATAACAAACGTTTGGAGGGGACATGGGGAAAATGAGACATTAATGCACTGTTGGCAGAGTTGTGAACTGATTCAACCATTCTATAGAGCAATTTGTAACTATGCCCAAAAGGCTATAAAATCATGCATATCCTTTGACCCAGTAATATCACTACTAGGAGGGCAGCTAGGTGGTATAGTGGATAGAGTACCAGTGCAGAAGTCAGGAGGACCTGAATTCAAATATCATCTCAGGCACTTGACACTCACTAGCTGTGTGACCTTGGGCAAGTCTCTTCACCCCAATTGCCTCATCCTGGGTCATCTTCAGACATCCTAATGAATATCTGGTCACTGGATTCAGACAGCTCTGGAGAAGAAGAGAGGCTGGTGACCTGCACAGCCCTCCCTCACTCAAAACAAAATCAAGTACAAGTCATGTCATCATTTCTCTGATGGCATGGTCTTCTTCGGCAACTAAGGACAAACACATAAATCACCACTAGGTCTATATCCCAATAAAGATTGAAAACAGAAAAGAAAATGACCTATATGTACAATAATATTTATAACAGTTCTTCTCTGAGAGTAAAGAATTAGAAATGGAGGGGATGCCCATCAATTGGAGAATGGCTGAACAAATTGTGGCATGTGATTATGATGGAATACTATTGTACTATAAGAAACTATAATAAGAAAACACAATTATCTCAGAAAAAACCAAAACAAAACCTGGAGAGACTTGCATGGGCTGATACAAAGTGAAATATATTGTGTACAAAGTAACAGCAATATTGTAGGATGATCAGTGACAACTTTGAAGGACTTATGATGAAAAATACTGTGCATCCCTAGAAAAATAACTGATGGTGTCTGAATGCGGATTGAAGAATACTTTTTTTCACTTTATATTACTTGAGTTTTTTGTCTGTTTTTTTTCACAATCTGACCATTATGCATATATTTTGCAGGACCACACATATAACCTGTATCGAAATGTTTGCTGTCTCAATGTGTGTGGGTGTTGGGGGGGAAGGTGGAGGGGAGAGAATTTGCAACTCAGAGTTTGAGACACAAATGTTATAAATTGTACCAGGGGGAAAATTAAATGCTGCTGACTCATTTCTCCCAAGCATCTTTTCACATCCTGGTCTCTCTGTGACCTCTCTATAGTTATAAGAAATTGCTTTCTTGGTCTTTTTTTTATTGCCTTTCTTTTTGACTACCTAGTCTTTGTGACAGGAACTGAGAGCCTTAAGAATTGGTTCTCTGTTTAAAAAATAATAATAATTCGCAGTTAGGTGGCACAGAGGATAGAGTAAGAGGCTTCGATTCAAAACATCTTCCTGAATTCAACTTTGGCTTCAGACACTTACTAGCTGTGTGACCCTGGGCAAGTAATTTAACCCTATTGACTTCAGTTTCCTCATCTGTAACATGAACTGGAGAAGGAAATGGCAAACCACTCCACTATCGTTGCCAAGAAAACAGCAAAAGAGATCAGGAGGCAGACACGGCTGAAATGACTTAATAAGAAAACACAATTATCACAGAACCACCAAATTTCAGAGTTCGAAAAGCCCTCAGTGACCATCTAGTTCAAATTATACATGAATGAGTCTTCATTACAGCCTACTTGACAAGTGATCACCTGGTTTTTGCTTGAAATTTTCTAGTGAGAGGTTGCCCCCTTACCTGACAAGGAACCCCATTTTACTTTTGAATATTGTAATGGTTAGGAAGTGTTAGTTTAGGTAACATTAAATGTCCCTATGGAGCCCTGGGAGCTTCCTGTTCTTAGTGATTAAGACAGCTCAGCTAGTGGGCAAAATAACCTTGTAGTCTTGTTGGAGGCAGGTTAAAATCGCAGGGTTCGTATTCTGCCCTTTGGAGTTTTAGTTATGAAATACATGAATGACTAATGGGTATTCCCCCAGTTGAAGAAAGGTAGTCTCTAATAATAGGTTAGAGGTTGAGAAGTACTGTCTTCATACTCACACTTCCCACTTAGTGCCATGCCTGGCACAAAGTAAGTGTTTAATAAAGGTTAATCAACTGATTGTCTATCATATGTGATATTATGCATGCATAGATTGACCACTGAAAGGAATGGGAAAGAAAACTGCTTCTGTAACGTAATTTATAGTGGAATTAAGAAGCAAGTTTAGAAAGGGGTGGCATTCAACCACAGTGGTGGAGAGCAGGAAGAGTTCTGCTTGTGATTAGCTGCTCTTGGTCAGAGCAGCATACATTTCTTTAGCCATTCTACATCATCTTGCTTTGGTTGACTCTGACCTGGGAAGAGGAAACAACATTTTAAGCTGCTGTTCAAAACTGCCCCTACAGCCTCAGCTGTGCACACAGCCATCCGTTGCAGCTGCTCAGCCCCTCCTCTGGGCTGACCATGGTTGCTCCTGCTAATGTGATGACAGAAGGGACTTTTTATTTTCTAGTGTTACTTCTTGGCTAGCTATATAGGTCTAAAACGATCAACCACAGTATGCTCGGTGAGCGTCTAAACTACTGCCCCCATTAGATCCTCAGCACAACACAGCTCTGCCCTGCGCATCAGTGACCTCCTTAGAAGTTCAATCAAGCAGTTTGTGAAGCTGAAATTTACGGTTTTTTTTTTAAAGTTTTCCTTCTCTTGCTTCCAGATTTACTCTTCTGGAACTATGCAGAATATTTTCTGTCCCATAGTGGGAGCTTAATAAATGTTTATTGACTCTTAACTCTTCCACAGAATACATTTCATATACTAGAAGACAACTGCCAAATTCTTTTAAACATCCCTAGTTTGTTCAATTTATCTTTATATTGCATGAACTCCATACTGTTTCACTTTTTATCACTCATCTTTTTTATTTAATCAAACTTTTAAGTCTATTACAGGTTATTTTTATGGGGCATGATTTAAAAATTTGAGTCTATTGGCCATGGCCAGGGTGTATTTCATGAAATCTGAAAAGCATATATCCAGTTCATCAGCAGCCTTTATAAAATGTGACAGTCAGGACCGACCACAATATTATCCATGCAATCTGACGATGTCAGAGTACAGTTGGACAATCACTTCTTTAGTCCTAAAAGTTATTCTCTTAATGAAACCTAGAGTTATAAATATTTTATATTTTCTTCTGTTATTAATTTTTACTTTGTTTTAATATTTCTTTTTACTATGGAGTTAATGAGTTCTGATAGCTCCATTATATTTTTCAGGGTATCTCCCATTTTCATAAGATTTTCCAATTGTTCTAAGGTATTCATTCTCTCTCTTTTTCTTCCATCTTTCTTATTTCATTATTTTATCTCTTCCTTCATTTCTTCCAAGTTACTCTTATGATTCTAGTAGCCAAACCATGGTTTTCTCTGAGACTTTACTTGAACTCGATAGGAGTTCCTTTTTTCTTCTAGGTTTAACCTCTTGGGTTTCTCTCAATCTTTGGAGTTTGACATTTTCTTCTGTTTACTCATATCTTGAAAGCCAGTTTCTGAATTGAGATTTTGTGTTTGTGTTGGACTCTGTTCCTCCCTATACTTTTGGATAAGGTAGCTAGATACTACTTGCTCATTCCCTTCTTTCACCAGAATTCTGCTGTTTCTGCTGTAGAGAGCACAACTCCTTTGGGCTGGCCATGTTGTTCAAATGCCAAATGCACACTTGCCTAAAGGACCATTTTATGGAGAACTCACATTGGGCAAGTGTTCACATGGTGGTTGGAAGAAGTGCTTCAAGGACCCTCTCAAGCTCTCTAAGAACTTTGGAATTGATTGTGTGACATGAGGGACATTGGCACAGGACTGCCCATCGTGACATGGTGCTGTGCTCTACAAACAAAGCAGAACTGAAGTAATTTGAAGGAAATGTGAGATGCACAAATTTAGAGAATCCACACAAGATGTTCACATGGCCTATTTGTATCCGCCCTGTGGTAGAATATTCCAAGCTCATATTAGTCTGATCAGCCATAACTGGATGAATTGCAGCTTGACTCTAACGTAGTGATGTCATTTTGGTCCTCTCTGAGCATGAAGGACAACAGTGGACCAGCCGGCTGCCTCTGCTGTTCTAGAGGAGGTAGCTAAGTCCTGATTCTTTTCAGAGATCTTTGACTTCTAGTTCAGGTCTTGGCTTTATTCCTGTCTATCTCTTCCTTGCACAAAAGATAGTTCCATCCCCCTTGCTTTAGCCCTGACAGGCCTCAACCAGATGTTGTTGATTGCTCTGGAAGCAGGTCTACAACAAAACCCAGATATTTTTTCTGAAATTCTTGGGCATCACATCTCCTGGGGTACCAATCTTCCTCTGCCTTCTGCTGTGACTTTGTCAGAGGTTATCTAGGATTCCCATTGTCTGGATGTTGTACTGGATATGTCTCCTGCAATGGCTGCAACTGAATTGCCTGGGTACTATGGTTTCTCTGTTCTGTAGGCTTCTGAAAGTCTTCTTGTGTAGTTTTAAAACTTAAGGAATGGCTGAGAGTCATTTCTCTCTCTCTTTTTAAAATCATTAATCCTTCTAGTACAATTTTCAAACTTTCATAGAGTATTTGCAGAAGATCTGGGCTCCTTTATGTCCTTTTATGCCATTGTCAACCTGAGATCAATTCAGTCTAAGCCTACCTTGGCCATCTTGGCCAGTCCTGTTGACTCAAAATGAGTTTTTAGTTCATTAACTCTTCCCTTCAACCTATGTCTTTATCAGAGGAAATGCTGTCTTTGCTTCCCCTCTCTTATTCTCTAATTTTTTGAAATCAAGGAAAAGACTTCCTATTTATTTCTATTAAACTCTATCTTATTAGGCCCAGTGTTCCAGATGGTCAAGATTTCTTTGAATTCTGACTCTGTTATCCTTCCATAGTTGGTATTACTTGTAATCTGACAAGCATATGATCTTTCCCTTTATCCAAGTCATTGATAAAAATGCTAAACAATACAGAGCCAAACACTAATTCCTGGGCCATTATACCACCTTCCAAGTTTTTAATAAAACAATAAATGACCATTCTTTGGATCTGACCATTCTGAATCTGCTCAATTATACTATCATCGAGCCAGTATCTCTCCATCTTTTTATATAAGAATAGCACAAGAGATTAAAAAAATTACTAAAATGAAGGTAAACTGCATCTATGGTATTCTTCAGATCTAATAATTTAGTAGTCCTGGCTTCTCTAGCTTCAAGTCCCAGCTAAAATCCTTCCCTCAAGAAGAAGCTTTTCCTGATCCCCTAATGCTAGTGATGTCTCTTTGTTGACTACTTTCATTTTATCCAGAATATGTCTTGTTTTTACATACTTATTTGCATGTTGCATTCCTCATTAGATTGTGAGTTTCTTAAGAGTAGGGGTCTGTTGCCTTTCTTTGTATCTCCAATATTTAGCATAGTGCCTGACATATAGTAGGTGCTTAATAAATATTTATTAATTGACCCACTGAAATAAAATTCTTCTGGTATGACCTGTTCTTGATAAAGCCATGATGGCTCTTGGTGATCACCTTACCTTTCTAGATTCCTTTAATACAACACACTCTTAAATGTCAGTTGACTTTGAGATCATTGACCAATGTCTTGTAGATTTCATTATTTTCCAATAAAAGTTGTGGTATGTAAAAGATATGTATATGCCTTCTATTGCATGACATCATTACAATTTTGTAACTAATTCTTTTAAGATCAAAGTCCTAACAGCATTAATCATAAAGCAAGCTTCCCTTTCTTTTATCACTCATATAGTCTCTGTTATCTAGCCAAACTTCTAAATCAATTCTAGTAGACTTTATGGACCATGGTTTACGATACAAGAATTATGGGCTCTTGGCCAGGGACAGAGTGCCTCTCATGAGACCCAGAAAGAATGCACTTTCCTGGAAACTTGCTGATCTCATCAAGAGGACTTTAAACGGACCATGTATAATTGGTAAACTGAATACCATAGAGATGATGATAGGGAAATAGAACTTAGAGATGAAAGACATTTTACAGATAATCCAGTCCAGCCCTTTCAATCTCAGGCAAAGAAATTGAGGTCTAAGAGGTGAAGTGATGTTCCTGAAGATTCATAGCATATAAGTAGCATAATAAGAATATGAACCCAAATTTTCTGTTTCACATCCAGTAATAATAGTAGTAACAAAATACCTAGGATTTATGAAATGTTTTAAGGTTTACAAATTACTTATATCTGTTATCCTATTTAATTATTAATCCTGGGAGGAAGGTGCCATAATTATCTCCATTTTACATCAGAGGAAACTGGGCCGTACAGATGTTAAGTGGCTTGTTCAGGATCACAGGGTAAGTATCAGAGGTGGGATGTGAGTTTCTTGAAAGCAGGAACTCTCTTTAGCCTTTCTTTGTATCCCCACTACTTAGCACAGTGCTTGACATATAGTAGACACTTATAAAATGCTTATTGACTGAATAAGTCATTGATGTCAGGTCAAACTCTATCCATTTTGCTACCAAACTGCCAACGCTGTGCCAGCACTCTTGGTGCTATACCATATCTTCCTCTCCTAGGCTATGTGCCAGCAGTTATGACACATGAAGCTGCTATGGAAGGTGAGATGTCCTGTAATCTTCAGTACATAGTTATAGGGAGAATGGGTTGTAATCTTACTCATGGCCTTTGTTATTTTTATAGAGCATATCAGTAATTAGTAAAACTTAACACAAGTAAATAAAATGATTTCATAGATATCACTGACCCTTGACAAGATGTCACTCACAACTGGAGAATTGTAATTGAAGAGCACAAGCTTGTTCAAAAACACTAGATTAAATAGGTGGGGCAGTGAAGAGACAGGGAGAACATAATATGAATAACCGATGTATCCAAGGGGTAAACATCATTTGGTGGATAAAAATAGGGGAAAACAGAAGTGACCATAAGTGTATATAGATCACTAAACTCAGTGGAAGAAAGACTCCTAAACAGGTTACAAAGATGACAGAGGAAAGATTTAGTTTTGATGAGGGATTCAAATAAATTGAGTCTTGATAAAAACAGAAGTTTTAAGTGACAAAAAGTCAGAGACATTGCAATGTAAAGGAAAAAGTCTTCAGATCTAAAATGAACATTCTACCTGTTGGAAGGGGTCTGTTGCTGGAATAGCTCAATTACACATGAAGAGTCCAGCAAAGATAATGCTCACAAGTTGAATTTCTCCCTTTGTCCCTACCCAACCATCTGGCCGTAGGCTCCAAAGGAATTTTGGTGTTTGTAACATCAGTTACAATTGGAACTGAATTGGAGCTGATCACCATAGTAAGAAGGTAGAAGAACTTAAAGAAGAAACTGGCTTTGAACCAGGAAGAACAGTCCATAGAGATGATAGATCTAAGGGATCTGCCCATTGGTGATAAACTTCAAAACCAAGGCTCTAAGCTAGTCAAGGAGGATATTCTTCTGTTGACCCTAAAATAAGAGTTGTTGCCCTAAATCCCTATTGATTAGAGAGATGCAAATCAAAACAACTCTGAGGTAGCACATCACACCTATCAGATTGGCTAACATGACAAAACAGGAAGATGATAAATGTTGGAGAAGATGTGGGAGAGTTGGAACATTAATTCATTGTTGGTAAGACCAACCATTCTGGAGAGCAATTTTGAACTATACCCAAAGAGCTACAAAAATGTGCATACCCTTTGACCCAGCAATATCTCTTCTAGGATTATATCCCAAAGAGATCATAAAAATGGGAAAGAGACCCACATATACAAAAATATTTATAGCAGCTCTCTTTGTGGTGTCCAAGAACTGGAAATTGAGGGGATATCCATTAATTGGGGAATGGCTGAACAAGTTGTGATATATGACTATAATGGAATATTAATGTGCTATAAGAAATGATGAACAGGAAGATTTCAGAGAGGCCTGGAAGGACTTATATGAACTGATGCTGAGTGAAAGGAGCGGAACCAGGAGAACTTTGTTCACAATAACCACAATGTGTGAGGAATTTTTCTGGTAGACTTAACCCTTCACAGCAATGCAAGGACCTAAAAAATTCCCAATGGACTCTTGAGGCAAAATGTTTTCCACTTCCACAGAAAGAACTATGGAATTTGATTGCAGAATGAAGCAGACCATTTTCTCTTGTGTTATGTTTTGTTTTGTTTTATGGTTTCTCCCATTCATTTTAATTCTTCTATGTAACATGACTAAGGTAAAAATGTATTTAATAAGAATGTATGTGCAGAACCTATATAAGATTGCATGCCATCTCAGGGAAGGAGTGGAGAGGGGGGTAAAAAGGAGGGGGGAAAAAACCCAAGATATATGGAAGTGATTGTAGAACACTGAAAACAAAATAATTTGAAAAATAAATAAAATCTCTTTTAAGATACAAAAAAAAAAAGAAAGAAAAAAAAGAATTGTTGCCCTAGCTAAAAGACAGAGTGGGACTCTGACCGAAAAGACCACTGTAATACTGTAGCTGACAAGAACACAGTATTACCCAGCCAAGCCTGGAACCAAAGATGGTGAAAGACTACAGATGCTCTTTGAAGATCAAGCCCAGGGAGACAGGGGACCAGTTCATCTACAAAGACCCATGCCCCAAGAGAAGTTTAATAGTCAATAAAACTGCCTAGCCCAGAGCAGTTGAAGCTGCCGTAACCAAGTGACTTCCTTGGCTTGGCTGAGTGACTTGCGTGGGCCAGCTTAGCAGCAGCCAAGGCCAGAGAAGAATCAGCTGAGGAATTGAACTTGACCCAGCAAGTAGAGGATTGACTTATCTGTAGGAAACACTTTACCCTACACTGAGTAAGCCCAGCTGAGTAATCCAGTTACTTAGAGATCATTGAAACCACTCCCATGGTGAGCTTCTAGATGTAGAGCAATTTTCAGAGGAAAAAGAAAGAGAACAATGTGAGATTGTAGTTTTAGAGTTATGGGTTGCTTTGGCCATGTGTGCTTCCTATAAGCATGCCTCAATATCATTATGCTTTAAATTTGTGCCTAATCTTCCTTTCCTTTTCTAGCCCCATGAACTCTGTGCTATTTATAGGAGAGTAAACTTCTGGTTTAGGGAAAGTGATCACAGAGGGGAGTGCTACCTGAGCATTTAGAGTCACCGGACAATTTGTATGAATTGATAGTGAGTAAAATGAGAAGCACCAAACAAAAAAGAGATAATAAAATAAAATATAATAATAAAAAATATAAAAAGAAATAGAAAGAAAATAAAAGAAATAATACACACAATAATTACAACAACATAAATGAAAAGATCAATAAATAAGCCAAACTCTTCAGTGATAGGAAACAGATAAACATAACTTTTTACCATAGGGAGGCAGAGACTACAGAGACAGAATTTTGCATGCATTGTCAGATAGGATCACTTATCCGACATTTCTGCTTAATTTTTTCCCCTTATACTGGAGAGTTCCTTCTCACTCCCAATAACTGTAATGGTAGAGATGAAAAGCATTTAGAATTTTTAAAAATTAGCATAAACATTTATATTTCTCAGTAAAATATCTCAGCAAAAATATTGATTCTTCTAGCACTATTACCCCACACTGATATGAAAGGCAGTTCCAAATAGAATAGGGAAGCAGAGGATCCCAAAATTATATTTCTTTTAAGTTTGTGTATTTGGGATAGTTGTGTTTTCATAGCTGTGATATATTAACAGCCCTTAGACCATTCAGCTTATTTATTTAATTGGCTTTTTTTTTTTGTATCCCCAGCTTTTAGCAAGTGAAAACAATAAATGTTATTGATCGATTTTTCTACTTTTGTTATTTTGACTATATTCTGCTAAACAAAGCTGGGTCATCTCCAGTCATCCTGATGAATATCTGGTCACTGGATTCAGGTGGCTGTGGAGGAAAAGTGAGGCTGGTGACCTGCACAGCCCTCCGTCCCTCAAAACAAAGTCAAGGCAAGTCATGTCATCATCTCTCTGATGGCATGGTCTTCTTTGGCAACAAAGGACAAAGACACAAGATATTCTGCTAGGAATTTCCATTCTCTGCCACTGTGGAAGAATGGAAGTTAAAACTTAGGGCAATTTGCTGAAAATAAAACGCACACAGAAGGGAGGCAGTTATTTTATTTTACTGATGTAATTCAGTTATCAGTAATGTAACAGGCACTATTCTTTAGTAGTTTTTCTTCTATTTTTTCTAATTTTTTTCTAAATTGTGATTTTACAGTTCAAGTTAATTTTGGTTTTCTCTCATCTGATACAAATTCACACAAAAGGTAAATATTCCAGAACATCTTATCTGCAAGTTGAACTCAAGTGAATTTCTGAAATATCCTCAAGATTAGAAATTTTAAAAAATCAAGTAATAAGAATTCAGTCAAATAAAAGTTTATTGAGTTAAACTAGGGTTTTACGGATGAACTGAACTTTATTTAATGAGTTACCATTTTTCTGAAATTTTTAAAATGCCATTGAACAGGAATAGAGCTTCATGATGAAAAAACAGCATGAATGTCTTAACTTTAAAATACTTTAAATGTTGAAACAAGTAAAAATTTTAAAAATCTATAATGCATTTTAAAATATTTTAAGTTAAAAAAGATAACACTACATAGCATAGTATTTTCTCCTTCATAATGCATACTAAAACAGATTCATAATGTGCTTCAAATTATAGGTACCATAATTGTGCTTATTGCTGCCATCTGCTGGTTATTAGCAGAATTTCATCTCTCTTATAAGCAGTTTCTTTTAACTTGAATATGTTTCTTTTCTTGGGAAAGAACTATGGAACGTTTAAACTGGAAGGGATCTTGGGAATCACCCAGTATAAGAGGAGGATTTTTATAATGTGGAAAACTTGAAGCTCAGAGAGGTTAGAATTAGGTCACAAAATGAATTTATGGAAGAATGGTAAAGAGAATCCAGGTCCCCTAACTCCAGTCTCTCTGCTTCATATTCTTAATAATAACTATTATTTCAGTGCTATTATTAAAGTGCTAGGCACTTTGTGGATATCTTCTTTGATCCTCAAAACAATCCTGGAGGTAGGTGCTATTATTATCCTATCCTATAGATGGGGACCCTGAAGCAAAAAGAGATTTAAGTGACTTGTCCAGGGTCACACAGCTATTAAGTGTCTGAGACTGGATTTGAATTCAAGTCTTCCTGAATCCAGGTCTCACACTCAATGCATTGCACTACCCCGCTGCTTCTGAATTTGTTATTCTACTTGTAAAACAATTGATTTAATAGAATCAGAAAACACTGACCTACTCATGATAGTTTATGTGAAAGTCGTAATAATACTTGTCATGGATATAATTTGTCAAGAAAGTCACAAAGGTATTGTCATTTGATATTCATAACAACCCTGTTTTATTGTTGTGTCTCTTTTATAGTTCTGGAACCTGAGGCTCAGAAAGGATAAGCCACTTGCCTAGAATCATATAGCTAGTAAGTATATGAAACACAGTTCAAAAACAAGACTTTCTCATTCCATGTTCATTCTGTTATTTATTAGATCATGCTGCTGCTCTGTTTTAGTTGGAGGCCAGACATATATATGGATCATAAACTTTTGAAATTATTTGTGCTCATTTGCAAGAACATTTAGTTATTTCACATCTTCTCTGTTCTTTACATGTCCCAACTATTCCCCAAACTTGTAGGAAAATTACTTCCCCTTCTATTTGACTGAGATCAAGATTCATTTCCCCTGCTTTCCCAGCAATGATATCCTTATTTCTACATCTGTTTTCTCTCCCTTCCCCTTAGACCAGAGAAGGAGCCATTGCACATCTAAAGCCAACTTCTCTATTTTCTCTGGGACTTTCAGTCTCAGTTTCAGCCTTTCAGTTTTGTTTTGATCAGGAACCAATTTTAATAGTGTGTGGAGATTTCACTGGCGTACAGAATTCCCTCCACTAATATCAATGGAAACTCTTCCGTAACTTAGAATATTTAGAGTTCCCTAGGGCATTGAAAAGTTAAACTTTGAATGTTACAGGTCGAGTATATTAGAATATATTTACAACCAACAGTCTATATTAGAGTACATACTTGACGAACGAAATCATCAGTGCTAAAAATTTTAGGGACTTGCCCAAGGTCACACAAACCAGGATGTATCTAAGGCTGAAGCTGAGACCGGCTCTCTTCTTACTACTCCATCCTTCTCAATTTTACTTAATCCCTTTCATTTCCATCTTCAGTTTTCCCACCTTTATTAGTTCCATCTTCTTGGCCTTTGAATATGCAGATTTGTCCATTAACAAACAAAACAAAGTGAAACTTTCGTCTTCACCCAGATTTTCCCTTCAGCCATCGTCCTCTCACTTTTCATTGCCACAGTTGAGGAACATGTAATTTTCACTTGTTTCCATTTTCTCATTTGCTTCTTAACTCCCAGCAAATTGCTTTTGTCCCACTCTGTCCAGCTCCGTGAAATATAATATCCCAAGTATGTTTTTTTCATTCAATCATTTTCATTTCTGTACAGTATTTAATACTGTTGACCCTTCCTTCCTGAAGAATTTTACCTCCTTTGATTCCTCAGAAGCCAAATTAACCAAATTCTCAAACCATTCCTTCTTTTTCTTTTTTCTTCATCTTTTGTCCTTCCACACACTAAATGTGGTCATTTCCTAAAGATGCCTTCTCAGCCTTTTTAAATTCTCTCTCTTTCTCTTTCTCTCTCCTCTTTTCTTTCTTCCTTTCCTCCCTCCTACCCCCCTCAACAATGATCCTTTCGTTGCCGATGATTTTCAAATTTTCCAGATCTCTAAGTCTTAATCTATATAAACTCTAGTTCTGAACTTCTATTTGCTGGATATTGCTCATTTGTATTTGGATGTTGATCTTGAAGCACCAAACCTCTTCCATTAACTAAGTTGCCCATCCTAACTTTTCTTTCTCTTTTGGTGGTAGCATCATTCTTCTAGTAAAAATGAATAATTTCAAAGGATTTAGACCAGGGCTTCTTAAACTTTTTTGCATGTGCAATATGATGAAACCTATGGACTTCTCAGAACAATGTGTTTAAATGCATAAAAAAAATACATAGGATTACAGAGGAAGCAATTTATATTGAAATGTAATTATCCAAATATTTTAACATTTTTTTATTAATTTATAATTTATTTTTCAGTTTTCAACATTCACTTCCACAAGAATTTTAATTCAAAATTTTCTCCTCATCTCTTCTCACCCCCCACCCCAGGACAGCACCCTATCCAGCCCTTCCTCCAGTCTGTCCTACCTTCTAATAACCCACCCCCCCTTCTCCTATCCCCCTCTCCTCTATTTTCCTGTAGGGCAAAATAGATTTCTATACTCTGTTGCCTGTACATCTTATTTCCAAGTTGCATGCAAAAATTCATGTTAAAAGTAACATTCATTATTAAAGCTTTGAGTTCCATAATATCTCCCTTCCTCCCTCCCCACCCTCCCTGATTGAGAAAGCAAGCAATTCAATATAGGTCATACATGTGTAGCCATGCAGAACATTTCCATAATGGTTCCATGCTGAAAGACTAACCACATTTCCCTCTGTCCTGTCCTGCCCTCTATTTAATCCATTCTCTCCCTTGACCCATCCTCCCTCAATAGTGTTTGCTTCTGATTATCCCTTTCCCCAATTTGCTGTCCCTTCTATTATCTTCCCTCTCCTATCCCCTTCCCTGCTGCCTTCCTACTGGATAAAATAGATTTCCATATTCAATTGAGTGTGTGTTATTCTCTTTTTAAGCCAAATCCCTGAGAGCAAGGCTTATTCTCTTTTATCTCCCTGCTTCCCTTCCATTGTAAAGGTTCTTTCTTACCTCTTTCATATGAGATGATTTGCTATATTCTACCTTTTCCTTTCCCTTACTCCTAGGGCATTCCATTCAATGGTAAATTTTATCTTTTAAGTATTCTCCCTTCATATTCAGCTCACCCTGTGCCCTTTCTTTATGTATATATGTATGTATACACACAAATACATCCATGTACATATGTCTACACACATTATATATAATATATACATACATACACACCCACACATACATATATATATATATGTATGTATGTATGTG
Organism: Bettongia penicillata ogilbyi; assembly: GCA_023548195.1. Classification (NCBI taxonomy): domain Eukaryota; kingdom Metazoa; phylum Chordata; class Mammalia; order Diprotodontia; family Potoroidae; genus Bettongia; species Bettongia penicillata. Next base: position 1,339,914 of record JAJHZJ010000230.1, read on the forward strand.
TATCTTTTAACTATCCTAATACTGAGAAAGGTCTCATGAGTTACAAATATTATCTTTCCAAGTAGGAATATAAACAGTTCAACTTTAATAAATCCCTTATGATTTCTCTTCCCTGCTTACCTTTTCATGTTTCTCTTGATTCTCATATTTGAAAGTCAAATTTTCTATTTAGCTCTGGTCTTTTCAACAAGAATGCTTGGAAGTCCTCTATTTTATTGAAATTCTATTTTTCCCCCTGAAGAATTATACTCAGTTTTGCTGGGTAGGTGATTCTTGGTTTTATTCCCATCTCCTTTGACCTCTGGAATATAATATTCTAAGCCCTTTGATCCCTTAGTGTAGAAGCTGCTAAATCCTGTGATATCCTGGTTGTATTTCCACAATACTTGAGTTATTTCTTTCTGACTGCTTATAATATTTTCTCCTTGACCTGGGAACTCTAGAATTCGACTCGAATATTCCTGGGAACTTTCCTTTTGGGGTCCTCTCAGGAGGTGTATCAAAATATTTTAAAAATTAAATTCATGAACCCTAGGGTAAGAATTCCTAATTTAGAGATAGAAGGGATACCATAGATGTCATCTAGCCTAATTCTTTCACCATACAGAAGTGTGCACTAAGGTCCTGAAAGATTAAATGACTTGGCAAGACTATATGTTATCCATCAGGAGCTTTGGCTTGATTATGGACTTTGATACCCCAGATCCATATGTAACTCGAGGCTGGTTTCCCTGAACCTCACTTGCCACATCTATAATACTGGAATTAATAATACTTGCATTACCTGTTGTTGGGTTGTTGTTGGAAAAATGTTTTATAAATTAAAGCACTGGGTAAATGTGAGCTATTATTGTACAGTCACATAGGTAGTGACAAAGTAAGGAATAAAATGTGGGTCCTTTACACCAAAAATTGGTGTTCTTTTCATTACACACACAGTTACCTTTCTGAAAATGAGTCGTATTTGACTCTTCTCTTGCTCACCCTATGTCTAATCCACTTCATTCCAATGAACGTTTTAAAAGTTCTTATTGTGTGGCCAGCAAGTGCAAGGGTACTGGGGATACAAAGGCAAAGATGAAAACCACCTTACCCTCATTGAGCTTAGAGTCTAAAGGAAAGATACAAAAACATAAATGTATAAAAGTTAATTTGGGAGAAAAGAGTGAGTGCAATCAAAAGTCGTATAGACTTTTTCCTTAGTAATGGCTTCCTTCTAATTTCTACTGCTACTTCCAAAAAGGTCCTAAAATACCTCATGTCTAGACTCATGTTTGAGGTAATTAATGCCTACTAATTCCTATTTGGTGGTTCCAAAATGTCTTGTATGTATTTCATTTTAATTTAATTTTAAGTAATATTTTTTCTTTTTAATTTAATTTTTAAAATTTATTTTAAAAATTACCAAGGATCAACTTTTTTTCTCCCTGACTCCCCTTCCATCCACCAACTGAAAAAAACAACATTCCTAAAAAATAAGCATAGTCAAGTATGCTGCTGGTCGTGTCCAAAATGTATGACTTTTTCTACATAGTAATCTGTTACCTCTCTGTCAAGTGCTGGGTGACATTCTTTATCATCAGTCCTCTAAAATTGTGTTTGATCACTGTGCTAATTGGAGTTATTAAATCTTCCAAAAATTGTTCATTTTTACAGTGAGATTATTACAGTATAAAATGCTTTCTAGTTCAGCTCATTTCATTCTGCATCATCTCATGAAGGTCTTCCCAGGTCTCTTTAAAACTGTCTTTTTCTTCATTGTTTTCAGTATAATAATATTGCATTATACCTATATGCCATAATTTGTTCAACCATTCCCCAGGCATTGGGTGCTCCCTTAGTTTCCAGTTCTTTGCTACTATAAAAAAACCGTTACAAATACTTTTGTATTCATAAAGTATTTTCCTCTTTCTTCAATCCCTTTGGGGTAATGAACTAAGATAAGAGTAGTATATATGGGTCAAAGGGCATAATTCTAAAATGGTCCCCAAATGACTGGACCAGTTCACAGCAATGTGCCTGTTTTTCTGCTCTCCAATATTTCCCTTTGTTGTCAACCTTTCCAGTCTGATGGATGGGAATCTCAGAGTTGCTTTAATTTGCATTTTTTAAAAGAAATATTAGTGATTTACGGCATTTTTTCAAATGGCTATAAATAACTTGGAAATCTTTCTTCGTGCATATGTTCTTTTTAAAAAAACATAATTTTATTTATCTCATTAAATATTTTCCAATTATGTGTAAAATGTTTAACATTCCTTTTTAAAATTTTGAGTTGCAAAATTTTGCTTCCCTCCTGCCACTCCTCCATTCATTGAGAAGAAAATATGCTTATGTTCTAAAACAATAATAAAGCCCAGATTCCTTTATCATTGTCTTCAGAATCTCCTACATAAGCATTTTCTTAGATTAGGTATTGTAGACAAAAATTTACTTTTGAGAAATGTTTTGATAAGTTCAAGCAAACATATCATGACTTAGGACAGGGACTGGACCAGTGATTTCCTTGATGCAGGGTATGTCCAGTAAAGAATTTCCTCTACCATTTGAGACTGGCACGTTCTCTCCAATTTAGTTGTTACCTAAAGCACTGAGATATTTGGTCCCAAGAAACACAGCAAGTGTGTGTCAGAGGTGGGATTTGAACCTAAGTAGTTCTTGTTCTGAGAAGAGTTCTCTACCCATCAAGCTACAATGACTTAAATTTATTTAAAGGATAATCACCTTTTTATTATTATTGCTTTTCTGATATACTAACTATAGAGTTTGTATGCTCACCCATTTTTTTCTTTAATTTTTTTAGCAGCTCTTTCTAGGAATGCTTTCTGAAGCATATCTCTTTGGTATTGCCTACTGGTCCGACAGCCACCTCACTTCCACTCCTAGTGATGAACAGGTTGTTGAGGAAAAGACAATGGAGTTGAACTCTAGCAGTAGTATCCTGTGTTCATCTGCAGATGAAGCCCAAGACAAAAGTCTTCACTGGAGATGCAAGCCTCCTGGAAATTGTATGTCTTCAATCCATTCAAGAAAAAGCCAGAAAAGCAGGAAACAAAAAATGACAGTGCTGGAATCAAGTCACAATCCTCTCTTTGAGTGGCGAACTTCTGCTGGGGTTGAAGACTGTGGAGACTCCAATGTGAGCAGAGAAACCTATTTGGTTCCTCCTTCCTGCAAAAGTATTTGCAAGAATTATAATGATTTACACATTGCTGGGGGCCAAGTCATGGCCATCAGCTTAGCTGCCACAGATTCTACCGTGGAGAGCAGTTTTGAATTTGGCCCACTATTGAAATCGTCAGAAATTCCTTTGCCTATGGAGGAATCTATTTCAACTCAGCTGATTGATTTGCCTTGTAAACCCCTTCAAAGACACTCATCTTACTGGAGAATAACCAGCATCAAGGACAAAAGTATTTTGCCACTTCAGAAGCCTCTTTCCAATGCCATGCTGAATGAATATTTGGAGCAGAAGGTAATGGAGTTGTATAAACAGTATTTCATGGACACTGTGCTCCATGACAGCTCTCCTGTTCAGATTCTGGGCTCAGAGCTCATCATGACAAGTGTGGATCAAATCAGCCTACAGATATCTCGGGAGAAAAACTTAGAGGCCGTGAAGGCCAAGGATATGGTTATCAACTGTCTCTTACGGCTAGTATCTACTGAAATCAGCACTCCTAGTCTGCATATTTCCCAATATAGCAATGTGAGTTCATGAAAAAAGGTCTTGATTCCTTTTACAATCAAACTCAAAGCTGTATTCTATTTATTTTTTTTTTTCTGAAGGAAGAAAACAGGCAGTAGGAATGTAAGGTTCAAATCATGGATGTATAACATGTCTCAGAAATGTCAAATGAAAGGCAAAAAGGATGACAGTAAAATGAAAGAATGAAAGCATAAAGAACTATTGGAAAGAGCATTACAGCAACAAAACAAGATAAAAATAAAAGAGAAAATAAATGTCAAGCTTATATACTATTTCAAGGGAAAGAAAATAACCATCCAAGGCAGGAAAAAGTGTTCTCAGTTTCCAAATGAAAGGATTATTTGTTTGTATGTTGCCTAGGAAGATTTTCTGGTGGGAAAGGGTGCAAGAGAGGGCTTTGGGGAGTGTAGAAAAGTATTGAAAACTTCCAGTAAGGGAGTAGGTCAACACTGTATTTATTGCAACAAAAAGAAAGGAGGAAAAGGAAAAAGAAAGAAAAGAAAAGAAAAAAAGCACTCCTAGGCAGGTTTAAATTTTCCAAATTATTAGAATGGATATATTTATATTTGCGCTTATGGTTTTTTCTCTTATTTTGTCAGAAAATCACTTAAAGGACCAGTCATCTAGAACATATTTTTTAAATGAAGGAAAATTTCTATGTTTTTTTTTTCTACATATGGATGATTACTTTGGCACAAGTATGCAAGTCATGTTCCCATATCTGTAAGTCTCTGAAAAAGAGAAAGATTATCAAAAATTGAAAGACACTGTGACAATCTGAAACTTCAGCTTGACTGGATAAGCAGATTTAGAGGTGACATAGTACCCAGAAGTCATCTGGTCTATTGCTCTCATACCAAACCCTCTCCAGGTTCAAAGACTTGCCTAAGGTCACACAGGTGACAGAGTTGACACACGATGCCTGTGTTTGAATTCAAACCCTGGCCCTTTGACTCCAGATTCTGCACACTTTCCAGGTACTAAATTTCCTTGAGGATATTACGCTTTTATTTAAAGAACGTAAGTGGTTCTGTTTCTTATTTTTGTACCCCGTAAAGCCTTCAGTGAGCGTGCACACATGCACATCCCACAGGAACCAAGAATAGATTTGTCAAAACACTTTTCTTTGTAAAGTTATATATTCTAAAATTAAGTGATATCTTTGCTGGTTTAAGCCTGACCCTGTAATATGTAATTACTAATTTTTTTAACAAACATACAATTTTGTATAATGACAATAATGTTTGATTTTAAGTCTGTGTCTGAAATATTAAATATGGCATATCTGCAACTTTTCCTTGTGTAACAATGTTGATTCTGTGCATTTTAATAACACTTTTAGTGACATCATATGTTAGAAAATCACATGAGAAGCATTTGTTTTACTCACACCACTTTCCTTTCAATGAGAGCTTTGCAAGATCTGTGGTTTATTTTGTAGTATACCAGAAAACAGTCAGTGTGGATAAGGATGTCGAGGCATCAGACCTCTTGGATATAAAGTGTCAAAATTACTTGTATTTAGAAAATTTTAAGGTTAGCTATTTTTATGAGAGAGAAATATTTATAAAGCTATGTAAAAAATCTAAAGCATGACTCTCACGTCACCTGACAGCTATATGAAGAAATTGTAATGTTGAACAAAATTTACTTAAAATTATGCTTCCCTAGTAGAAGCCACAAAGTTGTGCCTGGTGACCTGGCAGTCATAATATCAAATGGTCTTGTCTTGAGTTCAGGGGAATACAAGCTATAAAAGATACTCAGGCATCTATATGATTTTTCTGACTCTCTGGTTAATCCAAGGCAACCTGGCTCAAATTCTGAACTATCGTTAGGAAGTCCTGTTTACCTCAGGGACTTCTGGGGCATGTCATTTCATGTGGCAAGTAACTTAAGAAGAAAGTTATGACTCTCTCACCTCTCTAAGAATCCTGTGGCTAAAGCTGAGATATATGACTGAAGGGATCAAGGATGGAGGAAGTTGCTTGGACAGCCCCTGATGCCCCTGCCATGCCTCGGGATACTGTAAATAAAGGATTACAGAATCAAAAGGGATAAGACATTGAAATCCTTAGGAAAACAAGGGGTCTCCTAATGGACCAGGGGTATTTGGAGATAACTCCCCTACTATTTGGTCACCATGGGAAGTTCTCAAGTAAGAGTCATATGGTTATAATAAAATTTACAAGATGCTCTGCATGCTTAAAGGTTTCAGGGACATCCCTCCTTTGCGTATCCCCTACCCCTCCATGTCATTTTTTTTAAACTTAAATTATTCCGTCCCCCCAGCTCCGTAGCCCTCCTGGAACAAAATAGCATTTGTGCCTGCAGCAGGGTGGCAGTAGTAATATGTGGTTGTGGCCCAGTGATACTTTAGTTAAGTTTGGAAAAGATCATGACCAGGCTACAGGATGATGAATTTTTTTAGCCATTAAAATTAATCAAGGTCCCTATAGTAAAGTGTGGAAAAGTTGGAATCTAAATCAATGGAAGGAATGCTCCTATCAGGGAAATAACAGACTTACCTTAAAGTCTTAAAATAGACGATTATATATAACATAAAATATATAATATATTTAAATTTATATTTTATGTTTATATAAATATATATGTAAATGCTACTTCTAACTTAGGTTCAATCAATCATTCAATCAATCAACAAAGATTTATTAAGAAACTAGTGTCTGCCAAGAAAATCCTCAGTGGGGTTAAAAGAGTCAAAATGACTGAGACAACTTAGCAACAGATTTCATAGATAGATAGGCAGACAGACAGAGAGATAGATAGACAGATAGACAGACAGATAGACAGACAGACAGATAGACAGACAGATAGATAGACAGACAGACAGACAGATAGATAGATAGGTTGTGTGTGTGTTCGACCTTTGTTGCCAAAGAAGACCATGCCATCAGAGAAATAATGACATGACCTACACTTGACTTTGTTTTGAGTGAGGGAGGGCTGTGCAGGTCACTAGTCTGCGTGTATGTATACACACACAGACACACATGTATACACACACATGCAAGCATGCATGCATACATATGTGTGTGCATAGATGTTATCTAGATAGATAGATCTATATCTCCATTTTTTTCGTCTTCCCTCCATCCTCCCTTAGGTCTGTGATATCAATGGGACGGAGTTATTAGAGAGAAACTTCCTCTATAAATGTGGGCTGGAACCTACACTGACTCCATAGTCTTATAGAATTACTTAAGGGCACTTAGGTTAAGGAACTTGCTCAGAATCATACAAGCAGTATGTATGTGTTAATATCTCTCTCTCTCTCCATATATCTACATATACATATGTGACTCATTGTTTGATGGTGTCTGACTCTTTGTGATGGCATTTGGGGTTTTCTTGGCAAAGATAATGGAATGGTTTGCAATTTTCTTCTCCAGTTCATTTTATAGATAAGGAAACTGAGACAAAGCAGATTAAGTGACTTGCCTGCTGTCACACAGCTGTTAAATGTCTGAACTGGATTTGAATTTAGGTCTTCCTGACTCTAGGACCAGCACACTTTCCACTGTGTCACTTGGCTGCCCCTCCACCCCACCCCCTTGTGACTCTGAGGCTACGCTAGCTCCCTATTGCTATACAGTTACCTGACCAACAATGTCAAATATCCTAAGTGTGCAGAGAAGATGCTAAGGAAAGATATATATATATATATATACACACACACACACATACACACACACACACATACATATACATATCAATATATATTGATTTTATTTAGTAACTGTGATAAATCATGAATCAACCAAATAACCAGCAATCATTTATCATGCACCTCCTATGTGCTCAGCCTTGGGGACACAACGAACAAAATGAAAACAGCCCCTGGAGTTTAAATGCAACTGGGAAAAACAAATGCACATACCTAAGGATGGATGGAAAGTATGCAAGTAAATTTAAAAAGTAATATTTATTATTACTTACACTAGCGGTTAGGTGGATCAGGAAAGACCTCAAGTAAGAGGCTGTACCTGAGTTGAGTTTCAAAGGAGGCTGGAGATTTAAAAGGTGGCGGTGAGAAGGGTGGTAATTACCAGTGAGCCGCTGACGCTCTGTTCTTGTGGATAGTAATAGCTACTTGTGAGGTTCCTAAGAAAATATATTGAGAGCTCAAAGTGACCTCAAAAGTAATCTAGCCTAATCTCCTCTTTTTATAGGTAAGGCCATCGAGGCCTGGATACTTGTCAAGGTTGTGCAAAAACAAATCTCGCTCAATCTAGAGCTGTTTCCACTGCAATATTCTACCCCTATGGATCGGATTAGTATAGTTTGTAGTCCCAGAGGAGAGTAAAATTGAATCCCTATGCTAATATCAAGCTTGTGATCTTTCACAAGAGCCCTCTATATGTAGCCAGCTCCATTTGAAATAGGATTTGGTTTTAAATAATTAATTTACAATTATGCCACACAAATTTTCATGGAAAAACCTGCCACATAAATCAGACCTGCACAATTTGGTAGTAGGTAAGGACCAGAATTAAAATAGTTTTAACTTCTTTGGGCTGCAGACAGGTTTTTAGTAGCTCACTTTCTAAGTAAAGGTATAATTAATGATGAAACTATTTTACAAATAAATCACATTTAAAAAGTGACATTTCAATTAATATCAATTAATTACACTTATTCCTTAAGATTTTCATTTATCATGAAATCACTTCAAAGTTTAAAAAATTACTTTGCAAAGCAGTACAAGTTTTAAAACATTTTTCAGGTTTCTTGCTGCATACATTTAGCTGATAGGACGTATTACACTTCTTGTCAGCAGTCAGTTTATCGTACCCTGGAATGTTGAAACTCATTTCTTTAGAAATTAGAAAACTAACCTTAGGAGCCACCTCATTTTCTGATTTACTTTCTTGAAAAACCATTGTTGCCCTCTGAGATGTTTCAAAGGACACCTTTATCTGTTTTTCATTGGTGTCCACTTTGCTTGGGTGTGGATGTTTTGATTCAAAATGGTGATGAAGGTTGTGTTCCTTCAGAATGGCTCTTAATTCTCTGCAAACAAGGCACAATATTTTGTCTCTCATATAAGTAAACAAGTATTTAATTGTCCATTCTGGATAAAACATTCTATGTTCTGATTCAATATTCCATTTCTTTTTATCACTCATTTTACAAAGTGACCCCAAAAACCAATCGTTAGAATCAAAAACTCAAACTTGAATAGAAGTCTATACAAACAAACAGCAACTGCTCAAATCCAAAGAAATACTGAACCCAGTGTCTGACCTTGGAGAGAGCACCAGACAAGTAACTTGGAAGGCAACCATGCAGCAAGGGAAGGGAAGTCCACATGGTGGACATCAACTGCCTTGTCACGTGGCTGCACTCACTTTGTCCCTGTTCAACACGCAGAAACACTCCTCCTGGACTGGAGACAGGCTGACGATGGTTGGTTGCCACGAGTCACATGACAAACAGGAGCGCATGCACAATGGCAACTCCCCAGCCAAGTTACATGACGGGCCCAATCATGACTCATGGAAGGTGAATTAAGTGGGGCACAGACAAAGCACTCGTTCTATCTTTCTTTTACATTTTCTACATTTTTCATGGGCTGCTTGAAATCCTTTGGCAGACTGCAAGCAGTCTATGGGTCATATGTGGTTCAGGGCTGGCATAAATAAAAGTGCAGATCTGAATGCCAGAGGTGTGATGAAACATATGCCCTACCTTACCTAAGCATTGCTTTGGCAGTGGACCACAGGTGTAGAAAGAAGCCTTCTCTCACATGCTGTTGTTGGTTTGCTGTAACAGTTTCTTATAAGGGAAGATTTTGTGAAACCAGGGCACTGGAAATTGATAGTAATATAAACAAAGAAGCATGAATAAATTGGGTTTTTTTTTGAGAAAAATAAATTAAAATACTCCTTTGCTTTTTAAAAGGTTATCTAGTCTCTGGTGGTTAAAGTAAAATTTTGGAAATTGGAAAGCTGTTTTATTTGATACCAAAGAGTAACCAAACAGTGGAATAAGGGGAAACAGCCCAGTCCATCTTTCCCAATAACTACTCTGAAAAAGATTTCAGGTAAGCCCAGATCCCAGTAGTGATAAGAAATGTAAGGAGAAACCATCTTTCTTAGTACCAGGTCACAAACTTGAATAGAAGTCTATACAAACAAGGAAAGAATGGGAACAGGTGTCCCTGAACCTCATTTTTATCTAACTGGCAAAAAGAGGGTAAAACATACACACACATGTAACTCAAAAGTTTGGTGGAAAATTCAGGGATGGGGAACCTATGGTCTGGAGACCAGAGGTGGCCTTCTAGGTCCTTGGGTGCAGCCTTTTGACTGAGTCCAAGTCTTACAGAACACATCCTTTTATTAAGGGAATTTGTTCTGTGAAGTTTAGATTCAATCAAAGGCCACACTGCACGGTAGATACACAATTTATTCAGCTTGGAAATAAGAAGGAATAGAGAAAGGGAGAAAAAGGCTAGGGTGGGAAGATTTAGGAAGAAAGGAAAAAAGTACAAAAGAATAGGATGGACGGTAATACACAATTAATGATCATAACTGACTGTAAATACGATAAAACACCCACAAAATGGAAGAGAACAGTAGAGTGGATTACAAAGTAGAATCCAAAAATATGTTGTTTAGAAGAAACATACGGAGTGGCCTCAGACACCTACTTGCTGTGTGACCCATATCTAGTCACTTAACCTAGTTTACCTCAGTTTTCTCATCTGTAAAATGAGCTGGAGAAGGAAATGGCAAAGCACCCCAGTATCTTTGCCAAGAAAATCCCAAATGGGGTCACAAAGAGTCAGACACGACTGAACAACGATACTGTAAAAATCCTTCTATTCTATACTTGTATGTTTTTGAAGACCAGTGAATATTATTATGCTTTGGTAAAGACTTTTTTTTCTGTCATAGCCTTGTTAGTCACCTTGCCTTAATTCTCTCCCCAATCGAAGCTACCATTCATCATTCACTTCTACTTCAAGTTTGTGACCTTGTACTAAGAAAGATGATTTTCATGGTTTCTCCTTAGATTTCTTAGCACTGCTGAATCTGGGTTCATCTGAAATCTTTTTCAGAGTAGTTGTTGAGAAAGATAGACTGGTCTGTTTCCTTTTATTCCACGTATTTTCATTCTTTGATATCAAATCTGCAACATAGTGCTGGCCCAGCCCAGAGTGTGAAAGAGCTTTCCAATTTCCAAAATTTTACTTCGACTCCCAGAGTCCAGATGACCTTTTGTAAAGGTGTATCTTAATTTATTTTTCTTAAAACACCCATTTTATTAATATTTCTTTGTTCATGTTACAAAATGATTTTTTCAAAAGTATGCCTGCACTTATCCCCTTCCCTATTCAAGAAACTTCAATGATTCCTTCTTACCTTTTGGATGAAATATGAAATTTTTGGCATTTAAAATCCATTAAAATCTCATCCATCTCTTTCTTACTTTTCTGGTAAAATTATATTTTACTTCTCTCCCCATGCTCTAGGATCCAGATACACAGCCCTAATTGATGTTCCTAATAAACTACCCTCCATCTCCCATCTCGGTGCATTTGCACTGACTGTTTGTTGCCTGGGGTGCTCTCTCTCCTTATCGTTGACTCCTGGTTTCCTTCAAGTCTTAGCTCAAGTCCTACCTTCTGCAGGAAGCCTTTCCCTGTGAGATTACTTTCCACTTACAACTGTATGTATTTTATATCTATATAGCTATTTGCATATTGTACCCCAGTAGAATATAAGCTCCCTGAAAGGCTGTCTTTGTAATCCCAACAGTTGGCCCAGCATCTGGCATGTTCTTGTTAAATTGTTCAGTCATGTCCTGCTCTTTGTAACCCAATGAATCACAGCATACCAATACTGTCCTTCGGGTTTTCTTAGCAAAGATCCTGAAGTAGTTTGCCATTTCCTTCTCCAGTGGATTGAGATAAACAAAGGTTAAATGACTGGCCCAAAGTCACACAACTAGTAAATCTCTGAGACTGGATTTGAGCTCAGGTCTTCTTGGCACATAGTTAGTGTCTAATAAATGTTTGGTGATTGAATATTGACATTTTTCCTAAATAGGGGGATTATATTAAGAATTTTTAAACTTTTGATGTGTATAGGAGAAATTACTTTTGCTATTGGCTAGGATTTATCAGAATTGACTGTTAACCTAACTGGAGTTAAGATGAACATTGTACATGTATTATATATAGGACTGTATTTATGCGTACACTTTAAAAAAGTATAGATGATTTTTCTTTATCTTTCTATGAAAGTCAGGAAGATAAAATTTATCATTATTAAATCATTAATTATGAATGATTAATTATGAATGATATGAATTTATCATTATTAAATCATTAAATCAGAATTCCTAGTTAATTTAAATACCATACATTCCTTCATCCATTGAAGAAGTATCTATTGAGTGTTTATAACGTACAAGCCTTTATGTATTCTAGGTGTGCAGGCTCTAAAGCAAGGGTGAGGAACCCCTGGCCTCAAGGCATGTGGTCTTATGTAAGATATAGTCTTTTTCATGGCCCTAGAAAATTTACAACTATATGATGCTAAACATGAAGCTAATAATTGAAAAGTATTTAGTTCTTCAAGGTGAAAAATACTTTACATACATTTTTCTCTTTTGAGTCTTATACCAACCAAGTGCTGAATGCTGAAATTATTTCTATTCTCATTTACACATGGAGAACCTAAATTTCACCAATATTAAGCAATGTGTTCAAAGTTATGAAGCTAGTCAGTTTCAGAGGTAAGTTTGGAAGGCATGTCTTGCTTCTTCAGATCCAGTATGCTAGGCACTGTATCAGACTGGTTCTAAATGCAACTAAGTGACACAGTGGATTAAATATTGGTCTTGGAGTCAAGATGATATGAGTTCAAATCTTACCTAGCTTTGCCACCCTAGGCAATTCACTCAACCTCTCTTAGTCTCAGTTTTCTCATCTGTAAAAAGGTGATAATAATAGCACCTACTTCCCAGGGCTATTGTACAGATCAAATGAGATAACGTACAACACCTTGCACACCACAAAGTGCTATACAGATTCTAGCTCTCATTTTTATTAGTGGCACAAACCAAAAAGTGTAAGAGACAAGAAGAAGGAACTTAGGCCAAGATGATTGTGTAGGTGTTGGGGACAGCTTCATGGTCCTCCAATTAGAGGTAAATTATAAAAAAGAGTCTTCAATGAAGCCTTGTTTTCTTCATTATAAATGAAGTTTTAAATAGAATGATTTTGGGGGGGGGAAGTCCTAGAGTTTAAAATGGAAAAATAACAATTGCCATTGGTTGCATACATTTAATGAGGACAGAAATAGCAGATATAATAGTACCAGCACATAGAAGAAATTGTTACATTGGCATTTCATCTCCTGTATGGCCATTGTCATATTCAAGAGAGGAATTTTAGAGATGGAAACATTATGTTTAAAAAGCTACATTTGCTCTAAAATACTTAGATATTACAAAGGGAGAACACAAGGCATTTAGGTTCTTGGTTAAATAAATGATGGAACAAGTCTAACAAGATATAGTAGGATAAGGACCATTGGGGAGAAAGAAGAACAAACATACACACCAACGGTAGCTAGGTCCATTCACTCCCTCACTCACATAATTATTTTCATTCACTTCCCCTCAAAGCCTTTGAGGCATCTAAGTGGCACATTGGAGAGAGTTCTGGACCTAGAGTCAGGAACTTGATTTCAAGTCCAGTATCAGACATTAATTAGCTGTATGACACTGGACAAGTCATTTAACCTCTGTCTGCCTCACTTACATGATCTATAAAATGTGTCTACCTTTCAGAGGTGTCACAAGGATGTTATGAGACTCAAATAAAATAACATGTATAGCACTTGGCAAACCTTAAAGTGCTATATAAATACTAGTAAAAATAACAAAATTATATATATAAACATATTATATGTGTACAATAAAAATCCTATTACATGATACAATATGACATAACAATATATGATTATCATTATCTTTATTACAGTACTAGTAAGTGTCAGAGGGAGGATTTGAAGATGGTCTTCCTGATTTCAGTCTAGTATATGAGCCTCTATATTAGTTTGTTTCCAAGAATAAGAAAGTCATGGATTTGGAGAAGAAATAGAAACTTTATGTCTAGCTCAAGATGTCTAATTATTTATTTTCTCATTTGGAAAGTCCTCAAATAATCTTGTATATCATTCATAGAACTGAGACCAAATTCAATGTATTTAATTGCAAAGGGATTTCCAGTTAGTAGAATTCATTCTCTTCTCAGTTTCTGATTGACTTATCCGAATTTTCAAGAGTCCCTTATCTACATTTGACTATCTGGGTTCTGTTCCAGGTTTAGCAAGGTTTATTCCATGGCTCTTCTGTGCTTCTAAGCAGAAGGATGAGAACTTTCTCATGGAGAATCTGAAATTTCTATGACTAGTTTAGGGCAGAAACTTAATAATTACATAAGACCTATCAAATGAGCATCCCTCAAATTACCTTCTCATATTTAAATTAGTTTCTACATTGAACCAGTGATGAAGAAGTATCACTCTTCCCTCTCTCCCTTCTCATCCCTACCAACCCATCACCTTCTTGGGGAACATTTAAGGTCAGAATTTATAGTCACATGGGACAAAGGCATTGTGAATAATCCCATCAATTAGCAAATCTCCCTTATTAATTACTTTCCAGTACAGAAGAAGCCGAAGCTTTGAAAGTTCTATGACTTTTTCAAGATCAAGTCAGAGAATCTTCACGTTCCATTCTCTATGAAATATAGCCTCCTGAGAATCTGAATAATGGAGAAAAATGGATTGTAATGAACATATTATAGATGAATATAGAGACAAATAGAGCATTGTACAGATGACTAAATATGAACAGTCATGAATAGAGAGGTCTATTTTTAGTTCTGACACTGTCCTTGGGAAAGGAATTCATGTCTCAGGTTTTCTAACTGTTAAAACTTAGCTAAATATGAACTCAAGGGGTTGTTCTGAAAAATAGCCTGGTGATAATTTTAAAATTAAAAGTTACAGAAATACTTAAATTATTTTTAATCTATTTTCCAACCAATTTTGAATTCATGTGGATTCAGTTTTATTATGATGATATATTCCATCTTCCCTGAGACTATCCCCCAATTACTAGTAACCTTCTAAACACACTATTTGAATTTTACTTGTACCTTACAAATAGGCAGAAATCATATACTGATATCAAGTATTTATGTGAGAAAGTATTGCAAAACAAAGCAAAAGAAAAATATTCCCAAAAGACTGTATTCTTGAAAGAATACAAGCTCATCTCTATTTTCTAAAACAGTAGCCTGGGAAAGACAGTGAGTGTCTCAGAGATTCAAAAATTCAAAATAGGGAAAGGCTCCTCTTCCTTTCAAGATTCAGAATGAATGAAATGGGCAGGCCTCCTCAGCATAGACTCCTTACTTGGAGACTGTGTCTTCTATCAGCATGCTGCTCCAGCTTTTGGTAGCTTCCTCTCGTTGTTCAATTGGACATAGGGCTTTTGTGGTATCACCACAGTAGTCCTGAATGCTCCCCGCTTCTGCCTTCTCTCTTCTTCCCAGAATACTCTTCCTATGATCTTTTTGTGACACAAAGTCTTATGGGAAATATTATTTTGGGAACTTCTCCTCATGAGGTTTAGGGGTGTGGGGACCCCAAAATACTGACAGTCTGGGTCCTGCTTAAATGACTTTGACCCAAGCCTTCTTAAAGCCAAAGAAAACAAAGTTTATTAAAGATTCCCCATCTTGGGTTGACTCTTAAGGAGCCTAAGCATTTGTAACACTTGTATTCACAAGCTGGCCAGACAGAATCTCAGCTAGACAGAGGCAAGATGGAACTTAAATCAGAAGAGACTGTAGGAGGGATCTGGGGGGTGGTCTGGTGTTCTAGGGTGATGGGAGGAGGGTTTAAGGAGGGTCTTGAGGAGAAGTCCATGGAGGCCCTCACTGGGACTGGGGTAACTCATAAACAGCTAGAGGCAATCAGGAGATATCAGATAATGGAGGGCTTGGGTGGGAAGCAGGTGGGGCAATCCAGAGATCTTGATAGGGGCTGTATGGGAATGAATGCAGATCTTGATGGGAGTGGTCAGCAGCCTGGGGAATGGGGTTTTGATGGGATCAAGGGTAGGGGGTGCAATGGAGACCTACATTTGAGTAAGAAAGACCAGTGGGAAGATTCAAGGGGAGCTCAAGGAGGTTCCCAGAGTCTGAACCCCATCACTCCCAGTGAGTGGTCACTCTTTGCTCAGGCATTCTGATAAATGCACTATGTTTCAAGTGGATGTGAGCAAATAACAGATTTAGAGGCAATAAAAGATATGCATATATATGCATGAAAAAGTAAACATCAGAGGGAGAAAAGGTTGTTGCTTATTCCATATTCTGAGCACAGTTTGCATCAGTGATGATTTATTCTTTTGTACTTGGGGACACTTTTGAAAAGTAAAACCTCCCCCCAAAAAGAGGAGCCTAATAATTTTAGAGCTTGAAGTCTGTAGAACATATGCAGACACATGGCAGAAATAATAGAATCCAGAGGAGATAGAGCACACTTTCCAGGAATCAAGTCATAACAGAACCAAAGAGCTACACTTAATAAGCTATTTGAAGATAATATGGCAAATTCTTTACCACTGACGTAATGGTGAAAAACAAAATTTCCTACTGTGAATAGTAGCTCATTTCTTAACACCTAAGAATTTTCTCTAAACTCATCATTGTGTGGGATAAAAAGACCCTTACTCAAAATTTTAAATAAATGAAGAGGCTTCTCAATAAGAATAGAAAGAAAAAGATTTACTGTAATTCTCAAGAAATGAACATCCTTCCACCAGGCTGGTGAACCTAATGGATGGAAGCCACTTACAGGAAATTGAAGCACAATTTTTATACCTTAATGCAGAGAATCCCACCTCCCCACTATCCCACTTCTCCATTGGCTGGGAGGCAGGCTTACAATCTAAGTGCAAAATACTTGACAAACCCTGGGAAATCTTCACCTCTCCCAACACAATTACCTCATCTAATATCTAACTTAACTGCTGATATGGCTTTAGAAAAGAGGGGAGGGGGAGAAGCAGGAGCTGGTAGTGTTGATGTGGCAACAGTACAACAAAGGGGAGATTTGAGTAACTTCCAAATTTCGGCTACAGCCCATAGCACTTTCACAAAAAAAGCTGGTAGCTGATAAGTGGGGGGGAAACCAACTGACCATCCACAAGCCCTGGATACCTGAAACTCAGGTATCCAGGGAGAGAGGCCTTATGGAAGAGAAATTTTATTTAGAAAGTCCAATATTCCCCATATTTTTATTATGAAAAGTCTTCACAAATCTCCTCATCTCACTCATCATGGTTCTCTGATAGCAATGAGATCTAGAAGTGATTTTTAAAAGAAATCTTGTCATATATTGGAAAGAGTACTGGATTTGGAGTCCAAAGACCTAAACTTAAATCCTAGCTTTCCTATGCACTTATTCTAAAGTCCAAAGTCCTCACTGCAATGGCATGAATTTTACCCAAGCCTTCTTTGAGTGAAGGGTTAGGGTCAGAAAAGTGTCCTCTAGAACAATTACCCCACCTTTATCTGTGGGTGCTCTGGCCAAAGGGAGTGTAAATTTTAATCTCTGAAATTTATTCTTTTTTCTTTTCTTTCTTAAAGGCTGACCAGCCTTAACCCCAACCACTCTGGCTCTCATTGATTGGCTAACAATAGGTCCCAGGCCAAACCCTTCTTTGTTCTTGTTTGGGCCCTGATTGGCTCAGAATAAATACAATTGTTTCTGTAGAGATCTATCCCTCCCAGATCTATTTGCCTCTGCATGGTGAGTGTGTGTATGAATACGTGAAGAAGTCATTCTCTGAATTAAAAAAAGAAACTGTTCTCTGTCTCATTTCTTATTAAGCCTTAATCACTGAATAGGCATTGCCTCATTCAAATGGAGACCTAGTAAAGGCCTTGGCTTAAAAAGCTCGATGTCCCCCACTGATGTGGATAGAAACAGTGCCCTAAGAGTTAAAACATAATATTAAGGATTGACTTTGTGAAGCCCTTGGTTTATTTTTTAACCTGAAGGTGCCCTAAAGTCTCCCATTACCACAAAACTTCCCCTTATCCTGGACCATAAAATTCTCTGTCCCCACCCCTCATCTTGGGGAATGGGATTTCCTTATCTTGTGTCCTTCATAGTCCCCACCCTGTGCCTTTATTTTGCCAGACTTCTTCATCTTGTAAGACTAACCCTAGATCTCCAACCTCCGAAAGGAAACCTAAAATCATCCTAGATAAGACTGATCCTTTTCCTACATCTTTTATTTAGCTCCTGGCTAAATCTCAGGCCTGCTGCTTTTCTGTCAATAAAGTTCCCAATGGCTTCAGAGAAGGTCTAAGTGAATTTATTCACATTTTCAACCAGCTCTCCCATTTCTCTCTTCAACATCACTGCATCCTGGGCCATTTGTCCTGATCTATAGCTCAGGAAAAGAAAGTGAGGCTGGTGACTTTGCACAGCCCTCCCTCACTTTAATCCAATTCATTTGAATGTCATAGCAACACTCCCCTAAGGGCCTGGTTCTCTTTGATAAAAAAAGACAAACACAACCATAAGCTGAAGAAAATGTCCAAGAAGCAATCACCAAAATCGCAAGAGGGGAGTAGGGTGCTTGGGTAGAGGGAATATCTCCTTCAGGCATTCCCTGTATGAAGCAATAGATGCCTTCTCTGTCTCTTTCTGGGCACTATCTGTGTGATACTGCTTAGTTCATCTCTGCCAACAAGCATTAATTAAACTCATTTTGTGACAGGAACTGTACTAAACCTTGGGGAAATTAAGAAAGGTGAGAAGGCAGTCTATGTTCTCAAGATGCTTACATTCTAAAGCAGAAGGAAAGAAGTATTTATTAAACATCTACTCTATACCAGGCACTGTGCTGAGAATTTTACAAATATTAGCTCATTTATACCAATAACCTTGTGAGATAAATGCTGTCATTACCCCTATCTTAAAGTTCAGGAAACTGAGGCAGACAAAAGTTAAACAACTTGCCCAGGGTCACACAGCTAGTAAATGTCTGAGGTCATATTTGAATTCAGATTTTTCTGAGACAGCATATAAATAGCTAGATACATACAGGTATATGGAGAGTCTATGGAAGGCACATTGAGAAGGAAATTCATTAGTAGCTGGAGAGACTCCTGTAGAAGATGGGAATTAGGTTGAATCTTGAGGGAAGCCAGAAAAATAAAAGTGGAGACAGAAAGAATTCCAGGCATGAAGGACAGCAAATGAAAAAGAGCTCTGCTGTGATTTTAGGAAAAATTAAGAGGCCTATGGGAATAATTTATTCCAGCTGGGTGAGAGTATGGGAAATTGGAGGGATGGAAAAGAAAACAGCATATTTTGTCTTTCAAAATTTGGACTATGAATTGAAATGGACATGCATACATATTTGGATATGTGTACACATGTGAATGCATGTATATATATATATATATATATTGCCTTGGTGTTAAAGGTGCCTGTGTTGTGAAGAACTTAGATAACCTTTAAAAATATGGTTTTGACTTTAAAATATTTTATTATAGCATGAATAACTATAGGCAAAAATAAACGCATAAATAAGGAATAAAAACATAGATAAGCTCTTAATCTATTATTCTACATATTTAATAAAAGGGAGCTAAATACATGAGCAAACTACATATAAAATGTTCTTCATACTTTAAAGAACATTACTAAAGGGTGATGATGGAGGGGGCTCAGGGATAAGTGGCAAGGGCAAAAAAATCAATGGCCATAATTATTGGATAATTTTGAGTATAGCTTCCAATGGATCTACTTTTCCAAATAATAATGAAAATAACTAGCATATAGCATCTACCATGTGGCCAAGCACTGTGCTAAGTTCTTTATATATACTAACTCCTTTGATCCTCCAACCCTGTGAAGTAGGTGCTATTATTATGTTCTTTTTTACAGTTTAAGGAAACTGAATGGAACATAAGTTAAGTGACTTGCCCAGAGTCACACAGCTTATAAGTGTTTGAAATCTTCCTGACTCTAGGTCCAGCATTCTATCTACTTCACCATCTTGTGTTTGTCTTTTGTTTTCGGAGGACAAAAATGACATCACCATGGTAAAGTAAAGTTTCAATGTGTATAACTGTGGCTGATCAGACCAATACAAGCTTGGAATGCTCTACTACAAATTGGGCACAGATAGTCCTTGTGAACATTTGGGGTGGGTGCTCCAAATTTGTGCATCCTGCATTTACTTTGTGCTGTCTCAATTCTGTTTTGCTCATAGAGCACAGCACCCTTTCTGATGTCAGCATGCCATGCTGAGTGGTCCTGTGCCAGTGTCTACCATATTGCACAGTCAAATCCAAAGTTCTTGAGAGAGACCATGAAAGTGTTCTTGTATCGCTTCTTCTGGCCACCTTATGATGGCCTGCTCTATATGAATTCTCCATAAAATCGTCTTTTTGGCAAGCGTGCATTTGGCATTTAAACAACATGGCCAGCCCATCAGAGTTGTGCTCTCTGAAGCATAGTTTGAATGCTTGGCAGTTCAGTTTGAGCAAGGTGTCTGGTACCTTATCCTGCCAGTGATCTTCAGAATCTTCCTAAGACAGTTCAAATGGAAGCAATTCAATTTCCTGGCATGGTGCTGGTAGACCGTCCAAGTTTCACAGGCATACAACAATGGGGTCAGCACAATGGCTCTGTAGCCCTTCAGTTTGGTAGTCAGTCTAATACCTCTTCTTTCTCAAACTTTTCTTCAGAGCCTCCCAAACACTGAGCTAGCTCTGGCAGTGCATGCCATCAACTTCTGTCAGCGTGTACATCCCTGGAAAGTACACTACCAAGATAAGTGAACTTATCCACAGCATTCAAAGCTTTTCCATTCGTTGTAATCAATGGTTGCATGTATGGATGGTGTGGTGGTGGCTGATGGAGCATCTGTATTTTCTTGACGTTAATTATTAGACAAAAATTAGCACAAGTAGCAGAGAATTGATCGTACTTTGTTGCATCTCAACTTCAGAGGTTGCTTGACAGCTCCAGGAGAAATGCCAGGAGCAGAACAGAAGTCTTACACAACATTTATAGATCTGACCAAGGCCTTTGACACTGTTAGTCATGAGGGCTTATGGAAAATTATGTTAAAATTTGGCTACCCAGATAACTTCATCAGTATTGTACATCAATTTCATAATGCATGTTTACCTGGATTTTGGACAGCAGACAATGCCCTCATGCCTTCCCAGTCACCAGTGGAGTGAAACAGGGCTTTGGGCTTGCTCACATGCTTTTTAGCATAATGTTTTCAGTCATGTTGTCAAATGCTTTCAATAAAGATGAACATGACATCAAGGTCAGCTACCGTACTGATGTTAAGTTCTTCAATTTGAAAAAGCTACAAGCCAAGACCAAAGTGGAGGGAGTGTTGGTGCATGATTTTCTGTTTGCAGATGATTGTAGGTTCTTGGGTAAAAGAGAAAACAATGGCTATTTAGTAATTACATTAACTCTATGCTAGGTGGGTGGGGACTTGTTGTCCAGTCTATGATCTCCAGAATGAATTGGGTTTAAGGCTTGATCTTTGAGCAAAAAATGTAGCTAGTAAACTCAAAGGAAAAAATGTCAGCTTTTGGCCATGGAGTTTACCTTCCTTTGGGTAGAACACTAGAGAAGGGAGGGAAGAGGAAGATAGGAGAGGGAAAAGGAACTGCTACTCACTCACAGGTTGTGTTTGTCCTTCGTTCTCGAAATGGACCATGACATCAAGATGATGACATGACTTGTAGTTGACTTTGATTTGAGTGAGGGAGGGCTGTGCAAGGTCACCAATCTCACTTTCTTCTGCTGAGCCATCTGGGTCCAGTGGCCCTGATATTCATCAGGACAAGTGGAGATGGCCCAGAATGCAAGGGAACTTCATTTTGGATGAAGCATATAATTATGGCATTTCATTTTATAAATGAAAACAAAATTTAAATTTAAATAAGCAAAAGTGAGACTAGCATGGAAAATTTACTCCAAATGACAGTGGATGGAATGAAGTGATCATTTATTATTGTAAGTGAAAAAAAGATAATTAATCAGCTCATGTTGAATCTCAATGCAGCTGCTATCTGCAGTCGTCACAGCTCCTACTTCAGAAGAATGCAATGTCATTAATCTGGCAAGTACAATGTAATTAATTGTTTAAAAAAAATACCTGCCACTTTTAAAACATTGAAACAATAGGAATGACTACAGGTAATCATTGAAATTTTAAAACAATTATGTTTAAATTCCCTTAAAATTTCTGTTTAAACTTTTTAAAGTGATAGATGAACCCATAATTTGAATATAAAATTTCCTGGACTAGTTCTAATGAATAAAAACCAAACCAAACAAACAGAAAAACCCCAAAAATTTAGATAGTGGAGACAGAGAAGTAAAAAGCCAAAATCCAGAAAATATGATATACTATATTCAACTTACTGATTGTGTAAGTAAGTATTGTGTTTGATGGAGAGAAAATACTAGTATGTTCCCTTTATATGCATACTTTTATTGGAGTCAGCAAGAAACCTCAAACTTTTTTCTAAAACCAAGTACAAACCACCAAAAAGTATTATTACTTGCTTGTAGATTTGCTAAATGTAAAAAGTCTCATTTAATTGAAAATGTTAATGCTACCATCTTATAGCAAAACAACTTTGAATGGTTCCACTTGCAGATAATACTTGGGGAAGAATACTTATCCACTGGTCTGAAAATCTTTGTAATCAATTACCTAAAAAATGCAACTCTTCCAATTTTTCTTTGCAAATGGACAAAGCAAGAGATGCAATTAAAAATGCTCATGTGATTGCAAGTGATTGTGATTGAAATTGTTAGGGAATATTTATTTGCATAGAAGTAGGACTTTGAAAATTCAGAGTGGGGTGGACTGAGTCACTTGGAGAGCTTCTTCTTATCCCGTTCCCTTTTAAGAGTCCTGTCAGAGAGCACAGAATATGGGATGCCGAGCTTGGCACAGTCCAAGATTGGTTGATGCAGACTGGACTGGAGAGCATCTGTTGGCTCTGGTGAGACAGCCACTAGAGATTTTTCCCATGCTTCCTTCAAGAGATCCATCCCCTCACATACTTGTCCAAGTGTCCTTTCTACCTTCATCTATCCTCACATGCAGAGCAAGATGGAGAGGAATGGCTAGCCACAGTTACTACTTTCCTTTCCTCTTCTGGATGTATCCTAAGCACAACAGCTTAGAGCTATCATTACTTTTAATAGTACCTCTTTGGGGTTTGATATCCTTTTGAGAACTCCATTACTCCCTTATTTATGCTTCTTTTGCTTATCTGAATGTACATATGGGATTGGGCATGGAAAGAAAAATTTCTGAAGATAAGAATTTCTAAAGAAGATCTAAAATATTGGGATTTACTTCTACAAAATCTAAGTTAAACCTGCCAGGGTGAGATTCCTGGCTGGGAGTTCAAGAAGTTAAGAATTAAGAGGGGTGACATTTTATTTAAAGGAGAAAAAGAACTGTCAGTCCTTGGGATAAGATACTGTTTACACACTCAAGCTGACAGCCACAGGACTGAGTAAGCCAGCAAAGTGACAGTCCTTTTCCCCCCCTTTTTCCTGAAAGCTCATGCTAGTCTTGAAATGGAAGGTCATGTCTCTGAATGGAAATGTTCACTGGAGAAGCCAGGTCCATAATGGAGAGGGAACAAGTAGTAGCTACAGGCACAATAGATCTTAGTGGATGACTGACACCTTAGAATGTCTTGGTTGCCAGTGGCACCTAGTTCTGTAGGAAGTATCATCACCATTTATTAACTCAACCTATCCATGAACATAGGAGGCAGCTAGGTGGCTCAGTGGATAGAGTGCTGTGCTTGGAATCAGGAAGACCTGAGTTCAAATGCAACTTCAGACACTCACTAGGTGGGTGACTTTGGGAAAGTCACTTAACTTGTTTGTCTAATCCACTAGAGAAGGAAATGGCAAACCACTGCAGTATTTTTTCCAATCCGCACAAAGAGCTGGACACAACTGAACAACTTCCATGAACATTAAATATCATTTCAGTTGTCTAATTTTTCCTTTATTTATGTAAAAAATAATTCACAGTTGACTATATTGAATATTTCTTAAGGCTTATCTTTGTTCAGATAAATGCTTTCTACTATGTTAACAAAAAATTTGTCCTTAAGGATAAATCCTTAACAGTCTCGTTCTTTTTAGTGTTCCCCCCCCACAAAAGTACTTTTATATTATAGGTGTAATCAGATATAATCAGATGCTTTTGTTATTTTATTGTCAATATTATGTCTTATGCTAATCATTTTCCAAATATTTAGTCATCCTTACTTCTTGGCTAGGAGATATAATGGATAAAGTGCTTTTGAGTCAGGAAGGAATGAGTTGGAATCCTTCCTCAGATACTGACGAGCTGTGGAACCTGAGCAAATCTCTTAACCTCTCTTAGTTTCAGTTTCCTCATCCTTCAAATGAGAATAACAAAAGCACCTACCTTATAAGATTACGAGAAGCAAATGAGAAAATATCTTTAAACTTTGCAAACCATTAGGTGCTACATAAATGATAGCAATTATTATCTTCCTTGATAATAAATAACTTTGATATGTTCTTATACTTGCCAACACTTATTTAGTATTTTATCTCAGTGTACAGACATGATGTATCTATGGTTCGCTGGATCAGGAGAACACTTTTTTCAAAGAAAGAACTCAAAAGAGAGCTATCTTTCTCTGCTTTTGGAAACAATTTACATAGCCTCTGTGTAAGTTTTACTTAAAAGTACTGATATCCCTTTAGAAAGTCATTGGGTCCTTCTGGCTATTTTTATTTTTTTAATGATAGCATTTGTTAATAATTTATTCAGTTTCTCTACTCTTGTTCCTTATGTCCTATCTTTCCATTACAATTGCTTAAACTGAACTGAAGCAAATTCCTACAGCTATATTATCCTAATTGGGTATTCAAATCACCCCCTTCTTCCTTTATAATGGCCTATGCCAATAGGTCTCTCTGAGTGTAGTAACCTACATTCTTCACACTGTTCAAACTAATTTGTTCTTTGGTGCTTATCTCATGCTCTCAGGTAGGCGTCCTCTTCAATTTGTCCAGTTTGGTGGTTGTCTTTATTGGTTTTGCTGAACCGATTTTTTCAAAAAAATTCTTTGTTTTAAGGATAACTTGCTGGGTGGCAACAAGGAGAGATATATTTAGAAATGAAAGTGCAAAAGCAAAAAATAACAATGACAAAAGCTAAAGAAAGTTGGGGGATGAAATGAAGTTGTAAGTTTTGAGAGGAAAGCTAGGACATGTTTTAGAGTATAAATATTTTAGTGTACAAATAGATCAATACTCATGTGAGTCTGAAATCACAGGACTTCTTAAGGCTGAATGAACTGAACGAGTCATCAAACTTGGTTTTAGTTCACATGAATTTACTTATATGCAAACATATGCAGAGATAAAATTCGACTGAAGCAATTATCACGACAGATGCTATAGACACCTTGACATCTAGGAAGTTCAAAGCACAGAGAAGATGTAGGGGAGGAGGGCACTTGACATTCATGACTTACAATTATTGTAATAATTATGCTAATTTAAAACACATTATAATAAGCATAATAAAATTACTTTGAGTGAAAGTGTTTTATGGAAAGAAGTGGTGAAAGATTAAAGGCCACATAATGGCCAATGCATAAATAATTTCAAATGAGCACTGAGAAGATTCTCTTACATTTGACACAAATCACTAATCCAAAGACCTCAGGTTTTCTGGAAATAATGACCTTATTACACAGCAAAAAATAAATTCTGTTTCGAAAGTCATTTTCCCCACATAGGTTGCCATATTGTCTTCTGATTAATTCAGAATAACATATAATGGAAGATAAAGAATGAGCCACAACCTGTTTTCCATGATCTAATAACCTGCTGCTGAAAGTAATCAGATATGCCTCTCTACCACGCAGGCTGTTGTTAAATGATATGAAGACTTCTGATCTGGAATTTTTAAATCTGGTAGCTCTGCACAAAGTTCAGATATTTAGGAAGATTCAGGTGTTCAGAAACATAGATTGTTCCATTGCTCTTTGAATATTTAGGGTCATGTAGATAAAGGAAAATAATGACTTCCTTCTTTTCTTGAGCTGCCAAAGTGGCGAAGGATATACTGTTCGTAATTGCTCTGACAGCACAAAGCTAGGTGGGAGGTAGGATTTTCTGATACTTTAAAATTCAGGTAGATGCTGCATAAATCATTCTAAGAGGTGACCGAGAACTGGTCCATAGCCCCATCTCTGAGAGGGTCGTTAGAGGAAAGGAATCTACTTTAAACTCAAACTGACATGGGAACAGTTAAAACTGATTTGTGAGCTGTTCAAGTGTCATCTTTTATTCTTTCTGAAGACCTTAACAACTTGAAGGTGAGAGCGAAGGATGGCAGAGAAATGGAGAATCATTTATTTTTTCTGATGTAGAAATTAATGTTAATCAAAACACTCTCTCTAATGACTTCCTTGGTCTACTAGGTAGGACATAAAAATGCTCAGAAAGTTCTGACATGTTAGGTCACTTTTTCCTTTCAGCCCTGGAGAAAATAAGGAGTTCTCTGCATTCCATTTGTGTTGGCTGGCTCTGCACCTGTATGCTTAAAAAGGGCCTTAGTGGTTTTTCATAAACATCCTAGAACATCTGGCATTGAATCAAGGAGTTGAAAAGGAATGTAGAAATCATCAGACCAATTCCCTCAATTTACAGAGGAGGAAACAGGTCCTCTGGGGAGGTGACTTCCTTAAGATCACAAATGGGGCACCTAGAAATAGAATCAGGCCTTACGCACCGGTCTTTGTTTTGACTTTGAATTCCTTCACAATGCCTGATGACTTGCTACCTTTCTCAAGATTTTTCCAAGGTCTATTTCTTATTAATGAATAAATCTATCCCAATATCTGTTTAAATAAAAAATTCCTCTAAATTACAAAGGCAGAACGACAATTTATTTTTTTCTATCTGGATAAAAAATAATGCTCTCACTTCTAAGAGGCCTGAATGCTACTTTGAATGAGAAAAGTTGGAAATAAAGGTAGGTAGGAAAACCTAGAGAGGGTTAGAAATAAATTTATTTTTCTCAGGGGGCTACTTTGAAGGAGGCCATTAACATTTTGTCCCTGTTTCATGTACCCATGTATATGCATATATATGGATATACATATACAAATATACACATACACTTGTACATAAAAGGCTTATGGAGAATAGAACAGTTTTCTAAACAGCCTACTTCTTTTCTGAGCCACTTAGTAATCTTACTTCTTGCAACAGACTTTCTAATTTCAATTTGGAAATCCATTTTTATATTTGATTTTCATATATTCAGGTTTTTTCCTTGGGGGAGATTTCTGCTCAAGAAGATGAGATTATGGGGGGGGGGGTGAAACTTTAAGAATTGATTCCATCTTTCTTTGGATGACGTAGGGCCTGCCAACAGGCACCTCTGAGAATGAGGACATCTTCTTAAGTTGGCTTTGATGGCTGTGTGGTAGTGACCCCTTTATACTGGGCCCTTCATACTAGTCTCCTGGATAAAGGACAGAGGATTTCTTAGACATGGAACCTAATCTCAATAGAGAGAACATGGGGAGTGGTGAGAATTCTCGGGTAGTAACAACCTCGTACAGAAGAGAGGATTGTACATGTAGCCCTACAGTCAGGAATGTAGCAATGGGGTTAACTATGAATTGAAGAGGTAGAAAAAGACCTGAATTTTGGCCTATGCTCCTTTTGTGCGTGTGTATGTGTAAATACATATACATATACATACATACATATATAATGTATGTGTGTATATATGCATACCTCCACATACAGAGATACATGCAATATACAAATGTCTATGTGTATGCATGTATATACGCATGTATGTCTCTCCGTGTATGCACGCATACCCCAATGCACAGAGAGACATGTAACATACATGTGTCTATGTATATGCATACACATGTATGTCTCTCTGTGTATACATGTATGTATGTGTATACACACATATAAAATGCCACAGAATCTATGCTTTTGAATTGTGATGCTGGAGAAGACTTTTGAAAGTCACTTGGACAGCAAAGTGATCAAATCAGTCAATACTCAAAGAAATGGGGCAGCTAGGTGGTGCAGTAGATAGAGCACTAGTGTAGGAGTCAGGAGGACCTGAGTTCAAATCTCACCTCAGATACTTGACACTCACTAACTGTGTGACCTTGGGCAAGTCACTTAACCCCAATTACCTTATCCTGGGTCATCTCCAGTCATCCTGATGAATATCTGGTCACTGGATTCAGATGGTTCTGGAGGAGAGGTGAGGCTGGTGACCTGTACAGCCCTCCCTCACTCAGAACAAAGTCAAGTGCA
This sequence comes from Bettongia penicillata ogilbyi, assembly GCA_023548195.1. Lineage (NCBI taxonomy): Eukaryota > Metazoa > Chordata > Mammalia > Diprotodontia > Potoroidae > Bettongia > Bettongia penicillata. The sequence continues at coordinate 1,368,114 of JAJHZJ010000230.1, forward strand.
AGTCATGTCATTATTTCTCTGATGGCGTGGTCTTCTTCAACAACGAAAGATGAACACACACTCAAAGAAATTAACTGTGACTATCCTTTGGAAGGACAAATATCGAAGCAGAAGCTTATATACTTTGTCCACATAATGAAAAGACAGTACTCATTGGAAAAGACCTTGATGTTGGAAAAGATTGAAGGCAAAAGAAAAAGGGGACTGCAGAGGATGACTGGATAGTGTCATGGAAACAACAAACATGAACTTGGACAGACTCTGCAACATAGTGGAGGACAAAAGGGCCTGGCATGCTATAGTCCATGGTATCATGAAGAGTTGGACACAATTGAATGACTGAACAACTCCTGTGAGTTTTTTGAATTGTCTAAAGAGAAAGAGGGTTGCCTCCTTGGTAACATCAAATTTGTTTTTGTTCTGGGGAGGTAGAGTGATAGGGAGGATACAAATCATTAGTATAGTACCCTAAGCCAAGAGGCCTGTATGGGTCCCTGGAATGATGAAGAACCTCACTGGAATGTTGGGGGTTTGGCTCTCTAGCAACCCCACAAGTATTTCCTTTCCATGGGAAGTCCAACATCTTAGGACAAAACCTTAAGTGTGGAGGTATCAATATATCCATGGGGTGAAAGTCAAACTCAGTGAAAAATATACTGTTTATGAGCTGCTATGAGTCCTTTGCTTTCAGCATTCAGTTTGTGGGGTAAAACAGAAGCTGTCCTGAACCCATTTTGCATTGCTACCTTGAGTCCTTGCATGGAAAAGTGACCTTTTAAGAATTTATATCTCTTGATAGCTAGACACAAACTTTATATTACATCTCTTCTGAGATTTATCAAGGGAACTCTGGGTGGGTACCAATAAGACTAAGAGACATAATTTTGTGGGAGGGGGGGAATTTCTTGTAAGGCTGAACTTGATGTGTGTAAGATATGAGCTTAGAATATTGCCTAGGGTCAAGGAGGTACATACTCAATATGCTGTTCCAGTGTCTACACAAAATGGTGCTTTTCTTTATGTTGAATTCATAATATTCATCTCCAACAAAGTGACACATAGACCTTCATCATGGTATCTAAAAATTTAAGACTTAGAATCACCTGAATTTTTTCTGCTTAACCATCCCAGAAGAGCAGCTGTTTCCACAATGAGTTTCAATGACATCTAATGCGACAAAGTGCTCAGACTTGTACATTCAGGGTTGAGTATGACAGGATTCACTGTTTATCTCTGACAAATGCTGAATGGTTTACCTCTGTGAAAAGATATCTTTTCACTTTTTTTAATAGAGGTAAGTGTCAACATCTTCATCCAGTGCCAAGCACTATAAACAATTAGAAAATGCTCAAATGTTTGAAGAATCTGGAGTCTTTGATATACTGCTGTAAGAAGAACTAGAGAACTCCAATTTTCAGTACATGGAAAACATGCTACTACAAAACTCACTGGGAAGGAAACTATTAATCCTTCTTTAATTCCTGTACCTTTCAACTTCTTCATTTACAAACTCCAGCAGAAGCCACTAGGGCTCAATTCTGTAAGAAAATCCCATATAATATAGACTATTTATGCATTGAGATCGTTGACTTTCCCTGATGCCACAGTGCTTTGTGCATTTAATAATTCTTAAAGGAAATCTCACTACTGTAGACCTTCCTCTTCTGGTTCTGATCACAGTCCTTTCTGCGCCTTTGTAGGCAATTTCTGTGAGGGACTGGTGCCAAAGTATTTACTACCTTCCAACCAACTTTCACAGGAACAAACATGTAGGCTAAGGAGTCATCCATTCCAACTTCCTTGTTTTACAGATGAGGAGACTGAGGCCAAGAAAGGTTTAGTGACTTGCCCAAAGTCACCAGGTGGTGTGTGGTAAAACCCAGGGCTCCTGACTCCAAATCTAGATTGCTTTCTACTGTACCTCTCAATCTTCCTCTTGCCTTTTTCATATGAAGCAATTTGCTGCGCATCTTCAAACTTAGCTATATTGGTTCTGGGTTGACAGAGGACCTATAAAACTGCTTTTTCTCTGCTTTTGAGAAAGCCCCATACCATAACAGAGCATCAGAATAGGATAGAATTTTACTACAGGACATCATTGTGCCTGCTTTAAAAATGCTGAGTTGAATAGTAATGGACTATCCTGTGGTGCTTAATAGAGTTCTATGTGTTTAGTCAGTATTCATTAGGTTTAATGAACAAAAAGGATCCTTTGAATTACAACCATCTTTATCAGTACTTTTAAGGTAACATACATTTATTACGTACCTATTATGAACCAAAAAAGTATAGCTAGCTCCTTTCTAATGATATAGATTTCCAAAACTCTTCTTCCAATACCCACAAGAAAATAAGATAGCCCCTTTAAAAGAGTTCATACCCAAAACAATCCTGATGATTTGAATTTCCTGTCAGAGACAGACAAGGGATGGGTTTGAATACTTACTCAGCTCTCCAACCTTGGGTAAATACCTTTCCTCCGAGCTTCAATTTTCTCATTTATAAAAGGAGGATATTAATATCATAGCATCTCATTTGATCCATATCACAGCTCTGCTATGGTTGTTCTGCAGATGGAATTATATAATGAATGTCAAGCGTTGGGAATATTTTTTAAAATTTTATTAATTTGTTTTTAGTTTTCAAGATTCACTTCTATTAGATTTTGAGTTCTAAATTTTCTCCCCTTCCTCTGCACCCTCTTCCCTAAGAAGGTGTGCAATATATTTTCACACTAGTCATTTTGTAAAGAAATAGACTGAGAGAGAGACAGAGACAGAGAGAGAGAGAGAGAGAGAGAGAGAGAGAGAGAGAGAGAGAGCCAGAGAGCCAGAGAGACAGAGAGACAGAGAGACAGAGAGACAGAGAGAGAGAGAGAGAGACAGAGAGAGAGAGAGAGAGCCAGAGAGCCAGAGAGACAGAGAGACAGAGAGACAGAGAGAGAGAGAGAGAGACAGAGACAGAGAGACAGAGAGAGAGACAGAGAGAGAGACAGAGAGACAGAGAGAGAGACAGAGAGAGAGAGAGAGAGACAGAGAGAGAGAGAGAGAGAGAGAGTATGCTTCAATCTCCACAGGTTCCATAGTTCTTTCTCCTGATGTGGACAGCATTTTCCATCATGAGTCTTTTGGAATTGTCTAAGATCCTTGTATTGCTGAGAAGAGCTAAGTCTGTCAAAGTTGGTCATTGTACATTGTGGCTGTTACTGCATATAATGTTCTCCTGGTTCCACTCATTTCACTCAGCATCAGTTCGTGTAAACCTTTCCAGGTTTTTCTGAAGTTTACCTGCTCCCCAAATCTTATGGAACAATAGTATTCCTTTACATTTATATACCACAACTTATTCAGCCATTCCCAGTTGATGAATATTCCTTCAATTTCCAATTCTTGGCCACCACAAAAAGAGCTGCTATAAATATTTTTGTACATTTGGGTCCTTTTCCCATTTGTATGCTCTGGATGAAAGGGTATGCACATTTTTGTAGCCCTTTAGGCACAGTTACAAATTGCTCTCCAGAATGGTTGGATAGTTCACAACTCCACCAATAATGCATGCATGTTCCAATTTTCCCACATCTTGTCTAACATTTATCATTTTTCTATTTTGTCAAGTTAGTCAATCTGACAGGTATGATGTGGTACCTCAGAATTGTTTAAATTTTCATTTCCATTTTTAATCTTTAAAGTATTAAGTAAATGTCAATTATTCCTGTTATTATCTTTTCACCTCTCTTTCTTTCTTCTCCCTCTTTTCAATACATTCCCTCACTCCAAACAGTTTGGGAAGGCTCAGACTTCCCCCAGTACAGTACTCATTTTTGTCCTGTCCTCCTTAGGTTATTAAAGTCTCTATCCTCCAGATCTTTTTTTTTTATCTATTTCCAATAAAAGCTTTGTCTTATGGTCCCCAGCTCCGCTAAAAACTGATTTGATAATTTCTGAGAAGACAATTCATGCTCAGTTAGCATTAAATGAATGAATTATTACTTTAAGTGGAGATTTTAGTTTTAGAGGACTTCTAGGGAAGACAGTGCCTTAACTCAGGAATGACTCCTCAATCTTTTGGATTGGCTAGACCTAATAGCCTGGTAGACTAGATAATAGAATCTAGAGATGACTAAAACTTTTGAAAACATCTAATTCAACTCTCTCATTTTACAGATGAAGGCACTAGAGATCCAAGAGGGATAAAATAAAAATAACAATAGCTAGCATTTATATAGCACTTTGAATGTTACCTCATTTGATACTTAAAACAACCCTGCTATGGCTCCTGTTAGCCCTATTATCATCCTCATTTTATAGAAAACTGAGGTTAAGAGATGTTAAGTGACTTTTCCAGTGTCACACAGCTAGCAAGTTTCTTAGGAGCAGTCTAATCACCACAACACCTAATTAAATGATTCGCCAGGATTTGCATCCAATTTCACTAAATTCAAGTCCTACCTAATGTGTGTGACCTTACATAAATCACAACCCTCTCTGCCACTCAATTTCCCCATCTATAAAATTAAGTGCATGTACACATGTACATTTGTAATTCAAAGAATACTTTGTCCCTTTATAGGCTTAATGTTATTTTGCAGTCATGAATAATCTAGGGAAAGTATGGAGCTTAAGGTAACTGGGTATTAGATTTTTTTTTTAAAGGATAAGATAATTAAACAAAAGTCATTTATTGCTCTACAGAGCAGTACAGATAAATTAGATTTCTTTAGTTTAACGACTTTTAAATAAGCCCCACAAATTTACAACCCAAGAGGCTAAATTTATGCATCATTATGTTTTGCTGTAATTGGTTTGGCTATGGATTACCTTAAGAGGAAAAGATACTAATGTTGTTTGATATATAATATATGCTTTTAGCCTTATGCTATAGCAAATATTTTTGACTCGTTTGTTGTCCGAGAGCTCATGTGAATACTACTGAAGATTTATTTTGTAATTTTCAACATGCCAACAGAAAACAGGCTTTTGACCATCTCTTTGCCATCACATTGGAATAAATTACCTGTTGATGTAAAATGGTTGCCAAGGATAGAAACTTTCCTATGATTGATGGCTTAGGTGTTAAACACACCCTGTGTTCCTGTCTATTACTTCTTGTATATATTGTGCAGATAAACATCAAGGCACTCACTCCTTTCCTTATCTTTTGGTTACCCTTGGATTTGAGAAGTGTTATACTTTCATGTGTTGACTGTCTGACATAAAATGTTACGAAATTCTAAAACTAAAGGATGGAGTTCTAACTGCTGGATTATTATATATAGAATTTGAATAGGAAATTTCCTAATTATTTATTTTAATAAAGCAATTCTTTTAAAATTATTATTTTTTAATTTGTGGAATAAAACAAGCATTTCCATAACATAATATAATAAAAAAAGATGATTGCCCATGAAACTGCAACTCTATTATATATAACTTGCTCCTCCTTTTAGATATACAATAAAATGCTCATGTAAATTTCTTTTTTTCCTTGAGGTTTGGCCTGAGTGAAGTGTAGACACCTTCATGCCATTGAATGAACAAGCAATAGGTCCTGAAGACAACTCCCTTGGGAGGAGGACTAGCCCTCAAGAAATTTTACCTCAATTTTCACCTCACTCAAGGTTTCAAGAAATTTCCACCTTGGTTCTAAGTACATTTTGTTTAATGATGAGGTTAGATGGGTTGATAGTCTTGTGATGAGAAATCCCCTTCGAAAAGATCATGCCATGTCCCTTAACTAGTTGAGTAACAAACATTTATTTAATCATCAGTAGTTATGTACCTACTAGAAAGCACTATGCTAAGTCCAATAAACATTTTTATTTTTCACCTTTCAAGGTTGTTGTGAAGACCCTGTAAGATTATAAACACACACATATAGACACACGCACACACACACACACACACACACAGGCACACGCACAGTGCTTTGCAAACCTTAAAGTGTTATATAAATGTCAGTTATTATGACTGTACAAAATGAAATATGATCCAGTCCATGCCCATAAGAAGTTCATATTCTACTCATGGATAGGCACTAGACTTGTGATTTAATTGATAGTGGCAACTCTTGAATGAGGAAATTTCCTCTATCAATGCAGCTAATAGTCTCTAAGAGTTGCCATGAGTTCTGTGTGACCCTGAGCAAGTCACTTACCCCCAGTCTCTGAGAAAGTCCATGACTGGCCTAGGCTAAGGCCAACATTGCTATAGTGGCAGGACTTGAACGCACATCTTCTTGGTTTTGACTGTACCCACTTCTCTGTGGCTGCTTACTTAGAAGTATATAATCTACTTACTTTGAAATATTTAAGAAAGGGATAGGTAATATACCAGGATAAGTACAATAACTGGTGATAATTAACCAAGCTACAAACGTTCATTAAGCACCAGTTATATTCTCAGCACTGTTAGAGGCTTGGGGTACACTGACAGAGAAAAATGAACTCTGCCCTCAAGGAGTGGATATTTTTTTAGCAAATGCAAGGAAGAAGTTGAGATAAAAGTACAAGCTATTTGAAGCATTTCTCAGTTTTACCTGGGGGAGATTAGGAAGACCCTTCATGAGGAATTCTCCCCCAAGCTTGACTTTAATGATGGAGATAGAGGATTACTGTCTTCTTGTACTGTGCTATTTCACCTTATTTTGTTTTTTACACCTTAAGTTCCAGTCAAACAAGACTACTAACTCTCCTCAATCTAGGTCTGCACTTTCTTTTTTTGGGGGATGGGGAGAGGGTTGGTGGCAATTGGGGTCAAGTGACTTGCCCAGGGTCACACAGCTAGTAAGTGTCTGAGGCTGAATTTGAACTCTGGTCCTCCTGACTCCAGGACCAATGCCGTGTGCTCTGTACCACCTGACTGCCCTTAGTCCTGTACTTTCCTAGCCCTGAATTCTGGCATGCCATTTGGCACATCTGAACCATACTTCCTTCTCATCAGTGACAACTAAAGCATCACCTTCTTTCAAGTTGGAAGCTTATCTTTGAAGCTTTTCCTGATCCCTCAGGTAAAAGTTATGCTTTCCCCCTCATGTATTTCAAATTTGAATGACTTTTAAATAACATTTAATTTGTGCCTTTAGTTTTTACATCACTTATTTCTGGATATAATCTTCCTGCTGAGAAAAGTTAAAGAAAAGTTAGGAGGATGAAAACAGAAAAAAAACAGTTAGGGATTTGTCAATTAAAAGTACACTGATAATCTTGGAGATGAAAGTTCAGTATTTAAAAACTTCCTGTGGCTTTCCAATGATGAAAAAATGGCTGGTAATAACAATTACTGACATTTCTATAGTGCTTAAAAGTTTGTGAAGCCTTTTTTTAGCACATTATTGCATTTCAGTTACCTAGCAACCTTACTAATAAAAGTTCAGGTATCATCTACACTGTACAGATTAGAAAACAGAGTCTAAGAATGACTGAGTAACTCAGTCATGGTCACCCAGCTAGTAAATGTCGAGTCTAGATTTTTCCTGACTCTAAAAAAAATGCCTAACCTCAAAAGAGCAGGTAATTGAAAATGTATACAAAATAAGGGCATTGTATGAATATGGGAGGAGTACTAAGGTCCCAAATGGGCTCAGGATGGGGATTGATAGACAGACAGACAGATGATAGATAAAAGCAGCTAGATGGCACAGTGGATAAAACACTAGACCTAGGGTCAGGAAGACACGAGTTAAAATCTAGGCTCAGACACTGGTTCCATAAACCTGGGCAAGTCACAGCCTTTGTCCGCATTAGTTTCCTCATCCACAGAACGGAGATAATAACTGTACTCCCCTCCCCTTGCACAGGCTGTTGTGAGGATAAGATGAGATAATATTGATAAAGTGCTTTGGAAACCTTAAAATGCCATGTAAATGCTAGCTATTATTATTGTTATTAAATATTTATTAGATATACTTATGTTCTAGGCACTGTGCTAAGTGCTGGGGATATATATATGTGTGTATATATATATGTCAGTATGCATATGCATATGTACGTACATACACACCCAAACCAAAATAGTGTCTATGCTTTTGAAGATTACATTCTAATGAGAAAATTTTAGGTCTTATAGCCTTTCCCCTTCTCCCATAATGCTCTATTGATTATCTCCAATTTACCTCATATATAGCATTTTTGTACATAGTTGCTTGCATGTCATTTCCCCCGTTAGACTGTGAGTTCCTCAAGGGCAGGGACTGTCTTTTTACCTTTCTTTGTATCCTCAGCACTTAGCACAGTGCTTGGCACATAGTAAGCACTTAATAAATAATAAAGAACATATACACACAAATAAATTATGTCTACCCTTTAGAAACTTACATTCTGATGGGAAAGACAACACATAAAAGGAGGCAGAAAAGGGGAAGGATAAAGTGCAGCAAGTCACAAAGGGACAAAATGCAAAAGTCCAGAGAATTAGTTGTGAAGCTGGGAGAGAAGAGGGAAAAGGGATATGGATGGCCTGAGCTCTTCACAAAATGGTGATTTTGGGAAAGAATTCTCCCATCAGAGGAGGGGCCACAGGGGGGTAGATACCTTCAAGGTGAGAAGAGAGCTGTCTTAGAGAGGAAAGAAGATGCAGAGCCAGGAGTGGAGACGGGAAAAAAAAAATGAATGTTCAGTCTGTTCCTGTGCAATCTATTGTTTCTGGTTCTGGGCTTAGCAGAACAAGTCTATGCTTCTTTCACATGATGGCCCTGAACTTGAAGATAGCTACCGCTCCTTCCCTAAGTCTTTACTTCTCAGACTAAACATGTCCCATTTCCTAAACTGATCCTTGCATGGCATGACCTTGTATTGCTTCCCTTTCCTTTGTTAATATTTTCAAGATTGTCAATATCTTTCCTAAAATGTATTGCCCAGAATATTCCCTATCTGACATTATCAGAGCATCGTCCGCTGGATCTACTACCTCCTTCTTCCTAATTTTCTCCTTGCTCAGTCCAAGGCCATGTTAGCTTCTCTGGCTGCCATATTGCGCCATATACTCATATTGAGGTTGTAATTCACAAATATTAATAGCCCTCTAATTGACTCTTGTTCCTAGGTATTTCCAGATTAACTGCCCTCCATCCAGTCCTGTGCTCTTGTGCTTATGAATGTGATGGTTTAAAATTCATCTATAATATTTTACCTGTCTACCTATTAAATTTCATCTTATTATCCAATTTTCTTTCCTGTTCAGGAAATTTTGGGTGTTGTGGCTTTTCCCCATCTCCCATAATACTAGTGGCTTCCCTCTGTTGATTATTTCCAGTTTACTTCACCTATAGTGTCTTTGTACATAGTTGTTTGCATATCGTTTCCCCTATTAGACTGTGAATTCTTCAAGAGCAGAGAATATCTTTTATCTTTCTTTGCATCCTCAGTACTTAGCACAGTGCCTGGCACATAGTAAGCACTTAATAAATATTTATTAACTGATTCAACAAGTGAGCTATCCCTTCATGTTTTGTGCCATCTGAAAATTTGATAACCAACCCCATCTATGCCTTTGTTCAAGTCATTGATAAAAAGAGCACAGGTCTCTAGAGCCTTCCACTAAAGACTTCCCTCCAACTTTGACTCATCAAGGACTACTCTTTAGGTCTAGTCATTCAACCATATCTGAACACAGTTGTCTAGCTGACAACTGCGATGTATAAAACATTAGAGAGGCACAATTTCTGGGTAATTAATCATTTTATTAGACATGCTAGCATATAATTAGTACAAGGGGTCAGTGACATTCTCAAATGCCAAAGACCCCTCATGGAAACCACTCAACACTTATATGCCCTTGGAAGAGTGGGTATTCCTGAGGGTGATAATATACTCTGATTGGCTAAACAAGTAATGAAAGGGAATGGATATTATAATGAGAGGTAAGCTTATTCAATGAGGGGATGAGAGACAAGTCTCTGATCACTCAGTTTCGGTCAAAGTGACTTATTTATACTCAAATCTCTCATCTAGGGCAATCTAGACAAAAGGGAGAATCCACATTAATCCTGACCTGAGTAAAACACAATGGGCTAGATTTATCAATTCACCTAAACTAAAATTTCTTTACCTTTTGAACAGATCTGAGTTTTCCCTCTCATTATCAGTCCTGCACTTCAAAGACTGTTAGAACCTACAGGGACTGATTTCTGAATGAGAAAGCAGTAAAGAGTAAAAACTTTAGTCCTAATTCAATAATTGGTTATTAATAGGAAAGAAATAATCATTTTTCTCTGTTTTATCTAAAATTATTTCATAAGAAACTTGTGTTTTGCTAAAATCTTAGCAACATTATCCTGATCTACCAGCCTAGTAATTCCCTATCAAAAAACAGAGAATTGAGTTAGTGTGGCAGTTTATTGTGTATCATTTTTGTATCGGTTCCACAGAAGCTCATTAGTAGATACCTTGGATGGATACATGAACTATATAAAATATTTCCATTTCTTTCTTGGTTTAGAATAAAAAAAAAATTTATTCCTTGGCCTGCTACTACACCCCTCAGATGGCTTACGCCATGCAGTTTTAATTGTTCAGCCTTGCTGTTCAATTACATTATGTTGTTGCTTGATCATTTACAGTCATGTACAACTCTTCATGAGTCCATTTAGATTTTTCTTGGCAAAGATACTGGAGTGGTTTGCCATTTCCTTCTCCAACTCATTTTACAGATGAGGGAAACTGAAGCAAATACAGTTAAGTGAATTGCCCAGGATCAAACAACTAGTAGATGTCTGAAATTAAACTTGAATTCATGTCCAGGTCCATCTCTCTATCCACTACACACATTGTGATAACCAATTCCCAATGGGCCATTCTTTGAGTATTATATGTTGAATCATGCTTCTTGATATATAAAAGGTCCCCACCCCCATTTATCCTGTTTTCCCAGACACTGCTGTTCACCCTGAACAGTGTCTGTGTACTTCCCAGTTGGCAAATGCCCCAGAGATAGCTGTGCCACCACATATCTCAAAGGTCAAGTGATCTGTGACATGGTGCTGACTACGTGAGCAATAGTAACTTCATTTCTATATATAGCTTCCCTTTGCCTTTGTCAATGTTAACCTTTCAGAGTAAACGTTCCTTGCTGCTATGTTCCTTGGCTCAGCTTGCATTCCCTGAAAAAAATTTTCGTTCAGTGTAGAGTCGATGGCTGCAGTCTGAGCCTTTATTACTTCTTTTTCTAGACTTTCATTTACCATCCCCTTTGATGATATGTTCTATCCTTTTGCTAGGCATGGAAGTCAAGCTCTATGGTTTACAGACTTCAATCTCTTCCACTTTTTTTGAAAACTAAGAAAATAAATTTTAAAATAAATTTTTGAAAATTAAATTTTTTGAAAAGTAATTGAAAATTAAGAGAATTTGCTCTTTCCAGGTCCTGAGGTAACTTCCTTAATCAACGTTATCCTTCGACGATTATTGGTAGTCCTTAACGGTCAGTAAAACCTTTTCTTTTAGAACCATTGGATGTAGTTCATTTGTATCTGGCGAGCTTAGCTCATCAAGAGATGCTATGGACTTTCTTTTCATGATTATCTCTTGTTTCAACTCCCTGTTGTCCATTCCTTTTCTGTTCTTTCTAGCACGCAGAGCATTGTATCTGGCAGAGAAAACAAAAGCATATTAAGATTTTATGAGTTCCACCTTCTCTTCATCATTCATTTTCATCTACTCTGATTGGTGATTCTAGTCTCATCTTTGATGGTTCTCTTTCCCCCAGATACACTCATGTCCCTTTTTGTTTTCCTTACTATTCATCACTAGAGGGAAACCACTAGCATTATGGGAGATTCTTGAAATCATTTTTTATAGCATTGTTCTATCTTCCCACTCATCCTTCATGTCATTTTTGCCCATTTTCTGTTAAAAGGGTCTTTCAAAAATACAGGTTAATTCATAAGTTCCCTAAGAATTCACCTGGATCTTTTTAGATAATTCCAATTTTTATTCTCATCATGTGTTTTTTTCTTTGTTCCTTCAACGAATTTAGTTCTTGAGAGCTTTGTGTTTTGGATCATCCTGCACAACAGAAGACCACCAGATCCTTCTGGCCTCTTCTCTGAATCTTTCGCACGGTGTTCTTCTACAATCTGGGGTGTGTGTTAGACGATGCCAGACATGCTACTTTTCTCCATTGTTTCTACTTCAGAAATTAGTGATTTTTTTTGCTAGAATCAGTTCTTTTTTAAAAAATTTAATTATTTGTTTTCAGTTTTCAACAATCACTTCTATAAGTTTTAAATTTTCTCCCTCTCTCTCCCCCTTCCCTACTCAAGATGGCATGCAGCCCTATATGGGTTCTACATTTACATTCTTAGTATCAGTTCTGCTAACAATAGATCAAACTAGGACAGAATTATTAACATGTCAATTCCTCTTACTTGCTCCACTAATTTTTTTGGTAGGATCAGATAATCTTATCATTAGGGCAAGTCAAGAGTATATGAGCTGTATTGCTTTTGGCAAAGAGAAAGATCCAGCAGATACCTGGAAAGTTGAAGGTCGTACACCATTATAGCATCTTATCATACCAGGCTTATTTCAACTTTCATTCACGTGGTCTGTATTACATCACATCGATGACATCATTTCTCCCTGTTGTCCTCCATCCAAATGTGCTCCACATGGATAAACTTTCCATTGTATAAGGTATGCCCTCTCAGAGATGTACTTTATTTAAAAGTCCTATCCTCTCAAATGTTAGTATTATTTTTTTTCTTAACCCAGGGTCTTCTGGGTGAATTTCTTTAAAAAAATAAATATTATATCTATATGTATATACATATATACATACATATATTCATGAATACTCACAAACATATATGTATTTATATTTACATACACACACAGAGATATATTGTACTTGTCGTCACCAGACTGCCAAGGAGGCTCATGATACTAGAAGGCTTAGAATATCAATGGGAAAAGCCTACGGATGAATTCAACGGGAGGCCGGCCTCTCATCTGCATGGCTCATCTCCAACACCTCTTTGGTGCCTAGGCCCATGCCTTGTACAGAACAGGAGATTAGTAATTATCTCTTGAACTGCCCAGACAATATGGCATTTGAGACAAGACCCCAATTATTATTTCACTTAGGATGGGGAATTCAAAGTGAGGGAGCTCCCCCTACTGATGCTGACGGCACCAGTTCCATCCCTCACAGAGTTGCCTGGGTCACTGAGGTAGAAGGTCTATGACTTACCTAGAGTCATCTGGCCAGCATGTGCCAGGACCCAAACCCAGGCCTTCCTGACTCAGAGACCAGCTCACTACTCATGATGCTGTGCCACCATCTTAAATCAAGAAAGTTTGCAGAAAAAGTTGATGATCCTATCAGCCGTCCTAAGCCTTAAGCAGGCACCATCATCATTTCATCCTTCATGAAGGATAAAAAACTTGGAATAAAATTCTTTTAGAGAGAGGGCCCTGTAATTAAAGTAGATTTGGACTCAGAACCACAGGGGAACGAGGTCTTCCCAAACAAAGCAGGTCCTGCCTGCCTCTTACCTGACTCCAGACTGGCTGCTGATGACTTTACTGGGGGAGCTACCCAGAGTCATGATGTGTGGGGCTGGTGCTGGGTTCAAATTCCATCTTGGATGTGTCTCAATATCCTTATTTGTAAAATGAGATGGGTAGGGGAGATGGCTTCCAAGTCCCCTTCCAGCTTTGCATCCGAGAGAAGTCTGCCATCAAGACTACCCCTCCACACAAGTGGAGAATGTTTGACCCTGGAAGAGGCTACTAGAACAGAGAGAGCCCTCAGAGCCCAGAACAGTACATCCAAGAAAGACCTTCCTGCAGAGAGCGCTGGGTCCACACCTTCCCGTTACCCCATGACCTCAGCCTACTAACTAGGGCCTGGATGAGAAAACTCAGACCCAAAAAGTGGGACTCATTCATCCAAAGTTCCCCAGAACAGTGGTGGCAGAGCTAGTCAGGCTCCAGGACTCCTGGAGACCCTCTACCCCGAGGGCAGCCTTTGGGACATGGATGAGCTCCCCATTTCCCCTCACATCAGTCTGTACAAAGCAAAATTTTTATTTTCTATTAGGGGAGACAGGGAGAAGGTGTGAGGTGCTCTTGACTGAAGTATGACAAACACTGGCCCAGGACATCAGGGAAAAAGATTAGAAATCCCAAAGGGATTTTTTTCATTGTTGTTCAGAGCACATTACAAACATATTTACAAGATGCCAGGCTGAGATGCTGTCTGCAAACTCCTGAAGGGACAGACTCTCCCGAAGAGCCCCAGACCCTGGGGGTGCTTAGGTGGGCCGGTCACTAGTAGCTGGAGGGCATCCTGCCCCACAGGCCAGGACCCCACACAAATAGTTTTCTTGGTCTAGCGCTGTTTCCGGTGACACAGCCATACCTGGTACAGGATTTGTGTTTCTCGGTGGATGAGGCCCCCAAGTTCAGTCTCCTGAGGTGGTCGAGGCTGCCCAGGGGCTCTGGTGAGGACTTCAAAGGGCACTGAGTAGCCTGGGAACTTTCCACACCAGCTTCTTGCTCTGGAGTTTGCTACTGATGCCCTTGCTGATGGTCAGCCAGTACAGGTTGGGAAAGAGCAGCTGACTTGGGAGGAGACAACACTTGTCAATGCGGGTCTCATCAGTCTCCAAGGGGTGGTCTTCATCCCCACAGCAGGGCCAGAGTTTTGTCAAAAGCTGAAAGAGGAGAGGCATGTTGTCCTAGGTGTCAGAAGTCACAGTGTAAATGGACAGGCAGCTTGGTTTCTATAGGCCCCGGATCCGAATACCGATCATCAATCCTCAAAGCATGCCCAAGGAAGCCCCATTTTGCAGAAGGCTATGGCCTAGGTGGACAGGAGAGCCCTGGCTGGGCAGGCTGGCCAAGAGGTAGAGCACAAAGTCTCCCATCCACTGGATGAGCTGCTGCAGGGACTTCAGGGTTAATATCTCTAACACAAACCCTTCTGTCTCCAGGTTCATCATCACCTTGTCAATATCTATGTCGGTGGTCTTGGTGCAGATTTCAGTCATCGGGTCCCCAGGACTATTGTCTGATGTGTTCAGGAAGTGAGACCTGAGCTGTGATTTCAGGGTCTAGCTGATGGAAATCAGGAAGAGCTTGTCATGGTAATCACAGATTCAGACCAAGTGCAGGGAAGCTTTCATGACCACAATTCCAGTGGAGAGCTCCTGCTGGAGAACTGTACTGTTCTTGGAGTTTTTACACCAGGTTCTGCACTATGATGGGCTGCACATGCAGCAGAATGTCCCACCAGTCATAGCTAGTCACCATGCAATCTTCCTGCAAGAAGAACAGATGACACAGGGACATATTCATGTCCAAGGCATGACCTGTGGAGGGCTAGATGTGGAGCATGCTCAGCTTTTGGTGGTTATCAATGCCTACAAGGTCCAGTGAGGTCCAGGAGAGCTGCATAGCTTTAAAGAGGATGGAGGTACCAGTCCGTATGCTGCCTTTTGATGGCTTGTTAACTAGGCACTGGGTGGAGGAGTCATAGAACATGGCTACTGTCCGCAGGGAGAGTCAGTGGATGTTGACGTTGTGAAAGGCCAGTGCCAGACTTAATCCTGGGCAGAATTTAGTGTTGTTTGCCACTTTCGGGTCAGTGTTGGTGAGCGAGATGAGCAACTTGGGCAAGGCCATGGCAGACAATCAGTTCAGATTATTGGATGCTGAAAGAAACCACCACTTGAGGATCATCATCATTGTTTATCTCCAGTCACAGGGGAGATCTGCTGGAAGATGTTCACAAGCAGGCCATCCTTTCCCAGGGACCTGCACTCCACCATGCTGTTCATCTGGCTGGAAGCGCACAGCAGCACCTGCTCTGACATGTCTCTGGCAAGGAATTTCAGATGTGTGACAGGCAGGATACTTGTCCTTCCAGGCTGGGTCTGTCGTGCAACGCAGGAAGAGAGATTGTGGGCTCTCAGTGTCCATCCTGCACTTCTCATTCACTACACTGGCCTACACCTTGTAGACCTGGACAGGAGAAGTGCTGCCATCTGACGTGGCCACCACGATGTGCCCCCAGCTGGTGAGGGCAATGTGTGCCAGGGCCACAAGGCAGAGCAGGCAACACAGGCTCTCTGTGGAGGTCAGCCCCTACCCATTGGGTTTAAGCAGGGGGACAGTCACCAGCCCACTGATGGTCATTGCAATCCAACTCTCCATGGGCTTCCACCTAAAAGCGTCAGAGAGGGAGAAAACTTGACGAGAAAACTTGTCGCCAGCACTTGAGGCATCAGACTTTTCCACATGCAGGGCAAAATTCACGCTCTTAGGTACCCAAGACAAAGACATGACAGGATCGCCTTCCACCATGCTGTCCACTTTGTTTGCTCAGCTGTTGGCCAGATGGTCCAACTCCACTTCACGTGCCCATGGGCATCGGAGTTATTGGAGTACATATCCCAGGGCTGCTGGGTACCAAAATATGAATCGCGTGGGTCAAATCTTTCTCCTCTTCATTTTTCAGGTCCTAAGGTTTCGGCAGGACCAGGCACAGACCAATGAATGGAGGGTCAGTGATTTCTTTGGGGCCTTTTCTTCCACTCCCTAATATGAGCTAAATCCATCACAGCCCTAGATCACTCTCCGGGGTCCCCAGCCTGGGATCCCTCAGATCAGAAGACAAAAATCCGCAGGTCCTTAGCTTGTCCAGCCCTCTGTGAATTGCTCTGCTCCAGCCTCCTCTTGGACCCGCTGCAGAAACGACGGGCTGACCAGACACACGAGGAAAGGCTGAGACCGACCCGAATCTCAGTGTTATCCGTGACATTAAAGTTGCCTCCTACTTATTATCTCTACTTCATCCTCATTTATACTTTATATACTTGTCTACAGACATCTGAGACCATCGGATTTATTCCTGAATCTTTCTTTGCATTTTGTCCTGGTAAATTACTACCTCCGCTCTTACTTCCTATAGCTTATGCTCATCTACTCTTTTTAGGATCTATCTTGGGAGATATACTGGTACATATTTCTCTCTCACTTTTCCTTTTCAGTCATAAGCCCTTCTACCTAGCTTTTCAAGACTCCAGATAAGTATAGTTTTACCAGTCCTTACTATATGCACTCCATCCCTGGATGGAAAGTTCCACATTTCTCTGTATTAAGCTATGGGCTGAAATTAGAAACCTTGTTTTTGGATGTCATTTTTTTTTTTTAGCCAGCTGTTCACTTCCCAAATTTCCATTTCTCTTCCCCAAACCCCTGCATCCAGCTGGAAGTAGCGATGAAAACACCACCTGCATCTCTAAGGCTGTTAGTTTTTTACGTTGGACTAAATAATCTTTCGTAAGTATTTCTACATTCTCTTTGGCCGCATCAACTGACCACTGATGAATCACTAGAAGTAGTCGTCAGCCTTACACATCTTGGGTAGCTTTTCCTTCATGTGTTGGCTATATGCTCTGGCTAGACAGCAGACTTCTCCATCACTGGGGGTAGAGGGGCAAGATAAATAATTAAAGCTATTTACTATGTGTATATTTAGGAAGGTTGTATGTACATATGTAGGAATATGTTTAGGAACTAAACATGTAGGAAAATATACTCCAAAAAAATCTATACAATTCATGTTCATATTGCTGAAGTAAAACATTTTAAAGATAAGCTTCAATTCAATTTATTTATTTAGCTTATTCCCAACCCCAGCAACAGTTATTTCTAGAGCATGTATCTGACACAAGTCAGAGGATTTTCCTCAAGCTATGTATACCCAATGGCTATTGGTCCTCTTGGGGATTCATTTGTGGACAAATGATGTTGCCAAAAGGACCTGTATGGCATTCAAAGCCTTTTATAGTCTACTTCCCCCACTCTCACCCCACCTTTCCAGTCTTCTTACACCTTACCCTCCAACACTACTCTTCAATCCAGTGACACTGGTCTTGCTCTCCTACCAAATAGACACTCCATCCCTCAGCTCAGGGAAATTTTCTTTGGTTGTTTCCTCATGACTGGACCACTCTCCCTCCATCACTTGACTATTCACCTTCCTTGGCCTTCTTTAAGTCACAACAAAAATCCTTACTTTTATTGGAAGCATTCCCCAACCATTCAATTCTAGAGCTTTTCTTCGGTTATCATTACTTCCTATTTATCTTGTATGTAGCTTGCTTTGCACATATCTGTTTGCATGTTATTTCCAGCATTAGATTGCAAACATCTTGAAGGCAGAGATTGTCTTTGACCTCTTTTTGCATACTCAGCACTTAACAGAGTGCCCAGAACACAGTAGGCATCAAGTAAATGTTTATTGATTGATTTCATAACTAGAAGGAGTTTCTTTTACTAATGATCTATCCTGCACTTTCTAGTATTTGAGAATTACCTGGGCTCACTGAGAAAGTGAAATGACTTGCCCAGGATCATACAGTCTCACATTTTTAAGGACTATTGGGTATATTGATTAAAAGAAACATAGTTACACATATGTGACAGGTAAATTATTTCTATAAAAATCAATATTTATCTTAGTTATTAATTTCCCCTCCTAGTTCCCAACATTGGGCTTTCAGAATCTTTTTTTAACAAGGCCCTGGCCTATTTTCTCTTAAGAAAATCTATATTGAGAATTATATTCTTTAGTTCTAATCTTTATGGTAAATGTAGTTCTAAGACATCATCCAAGAAAGTAGACTTCTAACCAAAAGGCACCATCAGAAAATTCATTTTGCCTGTGAAAACAAATCATTAATAAGAGTTTTCATTTATTTACTTTTTTCTCTTAGTTTCCCATAGTTTTAGGGAGTTTCTTACTAATTCTTGCCATAAGATGTCACTATTTTACCATCATAGGATTTGAAATGTTTTGTTGCAGATAGGTTTGCAAAAAATTTCCTTTGCCTGATGTTTTAATAACTTATATTGGTAATACATGAAGGAGATTATTATCTGGATTTTCTTGGTAGAAGAAAAGCAAAGATTTCCCTTGGCAAAGATCAGATCATAATGATGTTATCACATAGGCCAGAGAAATTTCAGGGACTACAAGTCATTTATTTTCCCTCGATAAGTCACGGTGATCATTTACTTCATTGCTATAAAATATTTAGTTTACTTATTCATCCCCTTTTTAGATTTGTGAATCACTCTTTCATTTAAGCAATTTTCAAAAATAAAAAAGTTCAGGTCATCATGTTAGTAAAATTTTGAATGAATCTAAAATCAGTCAGAAAAATAAAAGGTGATATATGATGGATGACAGTGAAGTCACATCATGCAGGTACCACAAAACAAGTTAAATCTCAAGACAGCTGACATAACTTTAGAGAGAATTATTTCACCGTCTTTCTATATTATATATTCACCCAGAGGCTGAATGAATGGTACTGACTCATCCATTCATTTTATTAACTTCTTAACAACTAAGCAATGGCCTCAACAGAGGCTTCTGCTTGTAGGTGAGGAGACCATTTTCAATTTTTTCCCCCATAAATTTTTAATGTACATTTAGAAGAATTCAAAAGTCAGAGGAAAGTCACCCTGGGCGTTGTATGTCATAATGTATTTTTTTTTCCAGTATCATGCATATTACTGAGTTATTTAACAATGTGGTTTGCAGTGATATTATGGCAGGGAATAAGCCAATGATATCACCACATTTTCAATATTAACAAAACTGCTAACCTTAGTCTATATGTTTAATTCTCCTTATACACCGTACATGTGATAGGGATACCAGTCAATGGGAAACAGTTCTGAGAGCATGTACAGGAAGAGGTTTGGTGACTTCTCTTCTGTAAGTGTGATTATGGATAATAGAGGGATTTGTCACTTGAGAACGTGAGAACCCTCATGCTTACTGAGTGGTGAAAAAACAAAAACAACCAGAAAAAACTACCAAATGTAGATAGCTATTAAGCTAGAAATAAGAGTATATATCACAAAAGACTCCAATGGAGAAATTCCATCATTCTCTTTCCCAGGGGCAATAAGGAAAGAAATGTTATTTATCTTTGGTAGGAAGAGAGGCTTTAGATCTACTCACCCGTCTACCTCGCTCAGTCAACACGTGACCATGAAGACATGGTGCCTCTGTTTCCTTGTCTCTTTGTGTTTCTTCTTGTCAGTTCTTATATGAATGAGGCCCAGGATGGAGCCAATTCTGAAGAGTGACCTTGTCCAGCAATAGACTGACTTCACAGCTGAGACACCATATCTTGCAAGTGAGTGACTTATTCATTGATTATGTCACTTCCCAACGTGGGAAGAATGTTTGTAGCTACCATTTTAAGTTTGAGACCACTCTCTCCTCTATGCAATAAATACCTTTCACTTCTAGATTTCTTTTCACCTCCAGGATCAAGTATAAACACCTGTTTGAAATTCAAAATTCTTCCCAAGATGATCCTGATTTACCTTCCCAGTTTAGTTTTACATCGCTCTCTTTTGCACATTTTAAGGGCCAATCACCCTGGCCTTCTTCCTGTTCTTCATATCCATACTTCATTGGCTGGCTCTCAACCGTTGCCCTGACTATCTCCAATGCCTGGATTGTGCTATCTTTTCACTTCCATTTCTTAGAATCTCTTAGTTTCCTTCAAGATTCAGCTCAAGCACCACCTTCTGGATGAATTTTGACTTTGACTTCTCTTCTACTGGCTGTCAGTCTTCCCTAAATAATAGCTCCCATCCCAAATTTATGTTGCATATACTTTGTACATATGTGCATGCACATGAATGCGTAATGCCTATGCATATAAATATCTCCCTCATATAATAGAACATAAGTTCTTGGAAGACGGGCTGTTTTTGCTTTTGTCTTTGTAGCCTCAGAAAAGTTTCTGGCTCATAGTAGATGTTTAAAAAATAATTATTAATCAACAAGTAATTCAAAAACATCTGTTATTTTCATGCTGGGATTGATTTCAGTTGAGCTTGGGTTAGAGCGTGGGAGATGATATGGAGGAGGGAAAAATGTGAAGGAAAATCTAAGTATAGGTATAGCCATTCTGGGAGAGGGGGGCTGGCATGTGCCCCTGATGCTTTCACAGGATTGGTGGGGAGGAGCTGTTCGTACTTCATTTTCTAAGAGGGCCAATGATATCATGGGGTGATGTCTTGACTCGGTGTGAATTAGATTAAAATAAAGCAGTTACACAAAGTTGTCCTCCTCTCTCTTCCAGAGTCATCAGAAGTACAGTGGTAAGACAAAGGATCAATGTTGGCCCAGGATGCCATGGATGACCTTGGCATCTTTGATATTTGCCCAAACTCTAAATGCTCCATTGTACCTACTTCAACTGCCTCCATTTTGCATTTAAAACCTTTTTTTTTTTTTTTTTTTTTAGCAAGCCTGCTTTCTTCATAGGCAGATTACGCATTATTCTCCTTCACATATGCTACATTCCAGCCAAACTGTCCTACTTTCTATTTCTTCTCTATACATAATATTTCATCTCCAATCTGCATGTATTTACACAGGCTGCAATCACCTCCCCCACCTTGGAATGCTCTTTTCATTCCTACTTCATGGAAAGCTTAGTTTCTTCAAGGCTTAGTTCAGTTTCCAGCTCCTAGAAGAGATATTTGTTGGTTCCCTCAGATGTTAGAGTTCCCTAAAATAACTTTGTATTTCTCTTTTATGTATCCTATATTTATTTATCCTCCCCCCAGTAAAATGTAAGCTCATTTAGAGGTAGAAAGCAGTCCTTTTTACACATATATACTCTTAGCACATAACACAGTGGCTGACCCATAGTGTCTCATAAAAGCTTGTTTATTAATATTATATTTTTATAAAAATGTCTTAAATCTATTATTGAAAAACTATCTTTTGTTTTGCTTTTAGCTGCTGAGTCATTTGTGTTTCTGGAGTAATTATATTGAAGAGTATCATTCAAACATTTCAGTTTAATCCCGAGTTATTACATTCTGCAGTTAGGGATTACACAATTAACTGGAGTAGCGATACCTGCAGTCTAATGTGTTCATATCACATTAAATCCATAAGTAGATTATATAACCAAGGAAAGTGAACTTTCTCCAAATTCTCACATACTATACCTTTAACATGGTAACAAAGCTATCTATATATATCTCTATCATCTATATGTCTATTTATATGTGTATGTATGTATCTGTCTGGAAGAGTTTAAGAAAACTCTGTATTTGAACACAGGTGGCACAGTGGACAGAGTGCCAGGCTTGAAGTCAGGAAGACTCATCTTCCTGAGTTCAAATATGGTCTCAGACACTTACTAGCTATGTGACCCTGGACAAGTCATTTAATCCTGTTTGCCTCAGTTTCCTCATCTGTAAAATGAGTTGGAGAAGGAATGACAAACCACTCCAGTACCTTTGCCAAGAAAACCCTATCATATACAACTTAATCCTATACAACTGAAACAACTGAAAAACAACCACAGAATATTTGAAGACTGAAGAAGCCTTAACTATTATTGGAAGATGATTGTGATATATTATATATTATCTTACACTTTTCCATTGCCTCTTCCAATGTAAATATGCTATTTACTTGGATTTTATTAGTTCTGTGCTCCTTGGAGTCCTTTTCCTTTCATCAAGGGCTTCACTTTGGAACTTGATGTACAGGATCCACAGAATCTTAAAAGTTTAAGCTTTAAGTGTAATGAGGCATGAATTGTGTATTCTTGGTATAAATCCAAACCAGTCATAGTAAATCATTCCATAGTGTCTTTAATAATACTTCATATTATATTTTCACATAAATATTAATAAGTGATATTAGCATAAGATTCTCTTTTCCTGTTTTATCTCTCCCTAGTTTCAATAATAGGAACACTGTTAACTCATAAAAGGTATATTTGTGTGTGTGTGCATGCATGTGTGTGCATATGCGTGTGTGTGTGTAGACAGTTAAAATAACAGATTACTCTTTAACTGATAGAATTCATTTGTGAATTCTTTATTTTTAAAGAGAGGACTTGATTACTTGATCTATAAACTAGTTTTTAACTCTAAAATTCTATGATTCTGTGAATGTGGCATAAAATGATGAAAATCACCACTTAAACTATGTTAAGAAAATTACTTTAATTATACTATAGTAAATTATATTACCTTCAGTAGACCACACAATGATTTCTCCATTTTTCCCTCATTGGAAAAACTGTATTACATCACATTTTAGTAATACTTTTTTCTATCCAAAAAATAAAAATGAATTCCAATATTTAGATTTGAAATTATATTCCTTATGAATTTCTAGAGAAAACAAAGTATCTTGTAGGGTAAAAGAATTGATGAGGAGACCCTTTTTCAAAGGGGTTGATTGAGAAGAGAGATAGCTTTGGAAGAACTTAGCCCTTTTCTGCTTCAGGAGTGAGAAAGGGAGTTCTCATCCTTCCCATCAACTATGGCATCTTGCATTGGACTTGCTTACCCAGTAAGAAACACTACATTTATCAGGAAAAAGTATCACAGGTACAATTTAATCATCCAAGGCACAAAAATAAAGCTTTGTGAGTTGAGAGTTAGGTGGATCTGTCTGTTAGGAGTTGAGTTATGGAGAGAAGACTTGGGCTTTCTAGCTGAGAAACTGGACTAGCAAAGAAGTAAAATGAGAACACTGTAAAACAAGAAGGAACATCAAGGTTCTGTAGCACTGGACATGTGAGTTACTTGTGCCACTTGAGTTCCATATATGTGTGTTTCTGTACTAGGATACCGTTTGTGCCTGTTCAATTTTCCCACTGACACCATATTTTACTATGAGAGAATATGCCCCAGGTTCATGGAGAAGGCAATGTAATATTTTGTTACTTTTTTCATGCTATGCTATTTTAGAAAATGCCTTTAATCTGAGTTAATTATACCCTCTGGCTAACTATTAAAAGTGAATACACTGGTGGGGGCTTATGAGTTAAAGTTTTAGTAGTACTAAGTCTATGAGTTCAAATTGGACCTGAAATTGGGCAGGGTGGAGGGACTACAGTGTGAGGACTTGTTTAGGATATATTTAGATGCCCTCTCATTTTCAGGGACTGACCAGAGAAAAATTAGTATTTTTTTTTGGTTTCATTTTGTCTTCAAAAAGGAAATGGATAATCAGTTTTCCAGCATGTTTCTTTTACAAGTCTGGACATTTTCTTTGGGATATTTTATATGGCTAAATGCTTAAATACTGATATCCCACCATTACTACATTCTTAATATAATGGTACTTAGTAATGTGTGGGATCATCTATATTAGTTTTAAAATTATTTTGCAGCAGATATAGATTGCTTGCTTTATTGTGACATGAATCTGGACTGCTTGTCCCATATCCTTATTGACTTTAGGTCTATAAGATAAAGAGTGCCTGATGGCCTAGAAAACCTGAATAATCAACCCCCAAACGCTTAATCCCTTTTGGGAACCCCATAGCTCTTTAGGTTTTTTCCAATTTTGATCACTTTTTAAGCTAGTCTGCTTGTTCTAAAAGAAGTGCTTTTTTTTTGCCACATTTTGCAATACCCTCTGTGTTTCAGGAATAAATTGGAGAAATTTTGGGTGCCCTATGTGTTGCAGAGGGACTCAGAGGAAATTTTATCCAGGCAGTTTGGATTTTCACATGAAGGTGAAGGGGTCAGTTTCAGTCCACCTCAAATGTTGAGACAAAAATTTCCTTCTGAGCTAGGGAGCTCAATTTTCTTTTATTTATTATCTTTGGGTTAGAGCAGGGTGATTTAAACATCAAGACAAATGTTTACAGCAGATATAACCTAAGAGAATTGTGCAAAATGGTGTTTTTGTTCATTGGATTTTTCAGTCATGTCTTTGGGGGTGACTATTATGTGCTGCTCAATAATTTTTTTTTTATCAGTACGTGGATAGGCAAATAGATGGCTGGTGTATCACTTTTCAAATAATTGAACAAGCATTTGAAGCATTCTTCATGAAGATGGGAGGAATAACGTACTGGATGGCAGAGTCAGAATAGAAAGGACCTCAACAGATTAGACTGATAGATTGAATCTAATAAAATGATAATATGTTAAATGCCAAGTCCTAAACTTGGATTAAAACAACTAAAGAAAAACAAAGTGAGAAAGGCAAAAGGGGAGGAAGGTAAAAGTTTGTAGGAGAAAAGATTTGAAGGTTTTAGTGGAATAGAAGCTTAGTCTGAGTCAATAATATGATGTGGTGGCCAAAATCCACTAAGAACTTAGTCTACATTAAATGAAATAGGAGCCAGAATGAGGAATGGTGCTGCTGTTTTCTGCCTTGGCCTTAGCATATCCAGTCCAGACAGTTGTGTTCAGATCTGGGTACCATATTTCATATTCTGGGAAGGTCACTGACAAGCAAGCAACAACATGCACTTATTAATAAGTACCTGCAATGTCAGATGTTATTCTTGGAACTGAAGATATGTAAATGAATATGAAATAGGTTCTGCCCTCAAGTGGCTTATATTTTAATAAAGGAAAAATAAATACATATAAGGCTGTAATGGAGGCCACTGCATAGAACGTGCATGATAATAGGTTTACTGGGGCCAGGGCATAGTCTCATCCCCACATATACTCCATGAAATAGCCCCCACTACATAGGAAAATATAGATATAAAAATACATAAAAAATACAGACACAAAGAAACCTGGGAAGGGAAGGCAGTTGTGACTGGGATGCTAGGAAAGGTGACATGTCTGAGGCTGCACTGTACCTGACTTTTAAAAGAAATTTTGGAAAGCAGAAAGTTGAGGGGAAACATTTCATAGACACAGTTTGTCACATAAAGGTCTCATATCTCAAATATATAAAGACCTTTGTGAAATCTATAAGGATATGAGTCATTCCCAAATTGATAAATGGTCAAAGGCTAAGAGCAGGTAGTTTTCCAATGAAGAAATTGAAACACTTTATAGTCATATGGAAAAAAATGCTCTAAATCTTTATTGGTTAGAAAAATGCAAATTAAAACAACCATGAGATATCATTTTTATACCTATCAGATTGGCTAAAATGATTGAAGGGTAAAACAGCAAATGTTAGAGGGGAGATGGAAAAATTGGGACACTAATACATTGTTGCTGGAACTATGAATTGATCCAACCATTTTGGAGAACTACTTGGAATTAAGCTCAAAAAGTTATTAAAATGCTTATACCCTTTGACCCAGCAATACTACCACTAGGTCTGTTTCCAAAGATGATCAGGGAAAAAGGAAACCAACTATTGAAAGAGGTAGAATTGAGGAGGGAAACCATTCCTGGAGAGAGGCATACCAGCTGCAAAATCAAAGAAACCAGAGATTTAAGTGTTGCTTGTGAAGCTTAGCAAGAAACCCAGAGGCGGTATTGTAGATTGATAAGGAAGGGATGATGAATTATCTACAGGGAAGAAAAGATAGGAACAGGCCACACAGTGAAGAACTTTAAACGTCAAAGGTAGGAGTAGATGGATAAAGCATTTATGAAGTAATTACAATAGGTCAGATACTCTACTATGCACTGGGCATACAAAATACAAGCAAAACCAAACTAAACAATCTCTATCCTGCAAGAATCTTGCATTTTAATTGGAGAAAACAACATAAAAAGCAGAAAGTGGAAATGAGGAGAGATACAGGAGAAGGGCTCAAACATAGGGGCAATGATGTTGCAAGTGAGTTAGAAAATTCTAGAGTAAAAAGGGCCACAGTGAGTGAAATTTATATTGATTTTAGAGATAAAAATATAGCTACTGGAATTTACCAAGTTGGAGTCCTAGAGAGCAGAGATTGTTTTTTTTTTCCTCTTTGTTATCCTACCATTTAACACAGGACTTGAATATTTTAGGTGGTTAAGAAATGTTGGGCTGGTAGGTGGTGCAGTGGAAAGAAACAGACCTGGAGTCAGGAAGACTCATCTTTCTGAGTTCAAATCTGGCCTCAGGCATACACTACCTGTGGGACTTTGTGCAAGTTCACTTAACCCAATTTGCTTCAG